>OZ007598.1:47820353-49192853 GCA_963931845.1 Maratus michaelseni | reverse complement strand
GAATTATGAATAGTATATAAATTGGAAACTGAAAGAAAAGAAAACCGTTTAACCAAAAATTTAGCAAGTGGGTAAGAAGCAGAACTAATATTTGAAACAATAGGACGGAGGGGGACACCAATTTTGTGTACCTTTGGTAGAGCATAAAAACGACTACAGTTAGCTATGGAAGGAATTACAGAATTTTTAGTATTTTCATAAATACAAGGAGAAGTTTTAATGAGTTTTCTAGTTGTCAGAAGATCACTGTTAGATGGATCCCGATGTAATTTAATGTATGGATCAGATTGTAAGAGATCTTTTACTTTATTGAAATAATCTTATTTATCTTGCAACCCTATTTGACCCCCTTTATCCACTTTAGAAATAACAATGTCTTCGTTGGACTTAATTGTAAGTAATGCATTACTAAGATCCTTGTTAATATTCGGTGTAAAATTGTTGCGTTATGCTCAATAGTAGTTTTAATCAGAACTCTAATAGAATCCTTTTGAGAAACAGATAGTTGACAGACTATCTGTTTCCATTGTACTATGATATTGTGTGTTAAACGTTGGTGTTTTTAGTGTAAATCGGTAGAATATTCAAAACTAAAAGGAACACGTGGGCCGTCAACTTGGCGAGATCCTCTGCCTTTTTATGTCCATGGACTCCGTCACACTCCAAACGTCCTTGTCTTAATCATTCGGTCCAGGGACCTTAACTCATGAAGGATAACGTAAGCCCTTGAATAAATGAAGAATGGAATTAATGCATTGGTTATTTATTCCCATAACTTGAATTACGTAACACCAAAACATAACTTTTGGGACTCTTCACAAGTTTTTAAGGATCCCGGTGTGCATCTTCATATAACTATGATTCGAATCACTGTCTAAAAGATGAAGATGAGTTTTTATGTTAGTATATGGCGCTTAAAATAAGTGTAATAAAGTTGTGCTCTCTCCATAAAGTGTAATTTTCGTCTGTTGTTCATAAAACCCTTCGTAACTCTGTAACAAGTGGTCGTATCGGATGGCGAATAGTGCCATTTGATTGAGCATGAAAACACACATAAACCGATATCCCGCTCGACCTAGTTAAAGATAGTTGAGTTTTTCCAAACTATCGGCTGCCTTTTGTCCCCCCCCCCAAAAAAAAAACATACTAAAATAACATTCTTTTTTAGAGACTCATCGGATCTTCATTTCTAGTGCTGCCAAAAAGCAGTTCTTCCCAGTTGTCGTCTATTACTCAATTTTTGATCTATTTTAGCTGTACTATAATAATTATTCTATGATATACTGTAACCCCTTGAAGGACGGTTGTCCATTTTTGGACCACTTTATTTTTATCCCTAAAATACCACATTGACACCAAAATTTTGGAATGAAAGTATTTCTTTTATTCAGATAGTGACGAAATGCTTTTACATATTTTCAAATAAATTTTCTTGTAAATTCTGGTGTCATTCAAATATTTCAGCATTTTACGAATGGAAGTACTTAGTCCCTGAAAGGGTTGAAATTTTAATGAATGTCGAAAGGGGCTATTTTTAATCCTTTATCTACTGACGGTACTTATAAGTACCAGTAAAATAACTTGTTACAAAATTCATTTAATACATCGATTACTAGTAATACAGTTTAGAATGAGTTGTAAATGCATAAATTTATCTTGTTCCAAAAGCGTTATTGGTTACACAAAACAAAAATATTTTTAAAAAGATGATTTCTTTTGCCTTTGCATCTTTTCAACTTAGTTGGCGTTGGGAGAGGTGGAGGGGGGGGGGAGGATTTTCAATTCAGAAATATTTCTATATTTCTATTGTAAGAACATTATATTTGTACATTTCCTAATTCTACAAAATACTAAGAAAAGTATTTAAAATAAAATATTTGAGTGGGGTTATAAATATTGCACAAAATACCTATAAATTAAAATTTAATTAATCCTTTTAAATCCTCCAATCCTTCTAAAATCGCGCTAAAATTTATTAAATGATTATGGAAACCTTCTAATATAGTTTCAAAAATTCACAAAAAATGCTTCAGAAGATAAAATTTTTATGAATTCATAATTCAGTACATAAAGGGTTAATGGCTTATCGACACTGGTCCTCTGCAACACTTACTTGTCCAATTGGATAGTGCAATATAGTTCCCAGGAATGTGGAATACACAATCCCAAATTGTGCGAATTTCCAATAACGGCCGAATTTGACGATTAATAATGCATAAAGAGGGATGGATGTCAACATTTGGCGCCATGGTAGTTTTGGTCTCTGCAAAACATCAAAAGAAAATCAGTAAATAAACAATAAATTAGTAATATCTTTTTATTTTAATCATTATTATAGGATAAAAGTACAGTAGCACCTCGATTCTCGAACAAGAAATTTGAGTGAAAATTGGTTCTATTTTCGCGCAGACATTCAGTTCTTGAACAATTTATTGAGAACACTCATCTGACTTGTGTGCTTGACATCAAGTGCCATCCTCGAACAATCAAAGTGTCGTTGTCAAATTGACTGAATGGAAATACGTACCAAAAGCGATTGAGTATCTTTTTTTGTTGGACGAATGCGCACATACAGTTGGTGCAGTAACCACGGTGTTAAAGAAATTCATACACTTTCAGGTTCCAGTACAGCAGGGGTGTTTAATCTGCGGCTCGCGAACCGCAGAAAAACCAATGCATTTATTATTAATATGAATCTCATGGAGCATAATAATATAATTTGTATATTAGTGAAGTGTGTAATATTTATTTTTGTTGGGTTTAAAGTTGTGTCCCTCCCTATTTTGGCCACTACTGTCCCGGTGTATGAATTCCCTCACATTTTCACCAGATGGCAGTATGCAGTTATTTTCAGTATTGTTTCCAGTAGGGGAGCGTATGTTCTTCTTAAAAAGTCTTCATTGCTTGCTGTTTGTACATAAAGAAGATTTTCAGAATTGAAAAGAATGGGGAAATGTAAGAGTACCTTTATTAACCATCTACTACTGCCCCCATGGTTACAAACTTAAAATGCATCATATACATTTTTCGCGAAAGTAATTTATTTGGTTAGTTAATTTACGTTATAGATAATGTTCTAAATCATCATGTTTCTGTTATTTGTATATATTTTTTTATGTATTAGTAAAAGATTTTAAGAATGGTGTAATCATAATCTAAGTTACAAGCGTCTGATGGCGCCCTTTTGTTTGAGCACACTGGAGAGAAAGGCTTTACATACCCCCGAAATCTACGCTCCTGCCCATCGCGACATAATATTAGAACTTAGACCTTTAATTACTCAGGCCACCAGACCGCATATAAACTACCTTTACATGCATAGAGACTACTGAGAAATTTCCGACCTCCTGATTGGTTGATTCCTTTTATGTGATTTGTTTTAGCGCCATTATTGAAAACGCAAGACACTGATGTTAGAAAACTACAAAATAAGTTTTTTTTTCCATTTTCCTGAAATGGCTGCCTTTTCAGGAGTTAAACTTCCGACTTTATTTTTTAATGAAATTGAATCAGTTTCTTCAAACTTAATTACAGTTCCCAGCAATGTTAAAAATTTATCGGATTAGTGGGTGAAAAAATTCGGGAATTTGCATAATAGAAAATGGGGCTAAGATGTCATACACTCACGCACAGTTTTTTTTAAATCGGTTATAAAAAGGAAAAAGTCGCCCTAAAAGTCGCCAAACTTATGTTTATATGTTTGCGTGAGTGTAATGCATCTGTTGTGAAAATGGAATTCAAGATCATCAAAGCCATGTGGACAAAGATTATCTTGCACGTAAGTACAATATTAATTTAAAAATCACTTAAAGCAAAATGTGTAATATATTTTTTCATTGTAAATTGTTTTTATTACCGTCTTAATTTATGGAAAGGATTCTTAATTGAATTGTAGCGCCATCTATCCATATTATGAGAACATAAATTTATATATATATGTCGTGTTTCCAAGTTCAAATCCGGGAAAAAGGCAGTCGTGCTCGTGATAAATAGGGTTAGCGATGTTATTGGTTTCCCTTTTAGTTCGCATCAGGCGGCCGGGTGGTATCATCAACAACAAGAAATGTCAGTCCATATTTTTGTCGAAGAACCTTTTATTTCCAGTTTAAGACATCTCTTCAGGGAAAATGCTCATTAGCCAACGCTAAACGAAAAAAAAATACAACGTTCCATTATTTTCTAGAATCCGTCCCGATTCTTTTAGCAAACACCAGCGTCGAAAAAATCCTCTCCGAATCAGGATGATCGTGTTTTTAAACTAGCTTGCGTAATAATACAGAATACGTCACGTGACCCACTTCTATCGAATCAAAAGGTCTCTTTTGGAACTTTATCAATATTTCCGGCGGATTTATTTTGTTGTAAAATGCAAAAACTTTCTACGCCCTACCAGAATATTCCATAATCTCGTACCAGATGCCTGTCATATCAACAAACCAGCTTATCTGTTTTTGAGGCTGTAGCTAAACTTCGAATTTAATACGTAATAAAAATAATAAGAAGAAAAGAAAACGAATCTTTATAAAAGGAAAAAAAAAAAGAAAGAATTAAAGTTTTTCGGAAATATTTTAATAGACATTTGATATTTAATAATAGGATAACTTTATGAAATAAGGTTTTTTGAGCGGAATATTTTAAGAGATACGATATTTTAGCATTTAAATAAAGAAGTTATAGCAATTTGACCACACGGGAATAATACTAATGAATTTTAATAATGGATTAAAATAAAGATGTTCTATTTAAAGAATAAATTAAAAAAGCTATCGCCATTTTTAGAATAACTACATTCGAATAAATATTATTAAGTGGATTAGGAATAATTGGCTTTACATATGGATAGTAAAAGGCTATTTTAAGAATGAGAATTATTTTAATAAGCTGGGTTATATACCGAATATTATTGAATGGACAAATTTTATAGAATAATTGCGTAAAAAATTTAAATTTTGTAATATATATATATATATTTAATAAAAAAAATGTTTAATTTGAAATTTCTTTTCGTTTTTGTGCAGAGAAAACTGATAGAAAAAAAAAATTGTGTAAAATTAAAAAATATATATTCCGTGTAGGTCTTTTGGAATGTTAAATTTGTATACATATATATTTTGTTGCGATTATGCACAGATCGAAATTTTAATTTAGTTCATTCATTTAATAATAAATTAATTATAAAAAATATATCTATTAATAGGTAATTAATTTTTAATAAATTAATTTAATAACAATTGATCGTTTTAAACTCTTCGCAACTTAATATTTACATAGCGTTTTTTTCTTTTTTTAAAGTAATTTTATGGCTTAGATTAATTGTTACTTCTTCTACTTACTAATTTAATAGATTTTGAGTTTTGCATATTTTCTATTTCACTTTCAGAAAAAAAAAAAAAAAAAAAAAAAATGTTTGTCACCATAGTGATTTTATGAAAGTACTAACTGTGGCAAATAAAAGAAGTTTCTCGAAGAATTTAAGGTATCCAGCTACTATAAATATAAAACTAAAGTTGGATACAGCAGCAACTAAGAAGAAATACTTTTTTGTAAATGTAATTAAAATTTATTTTTCTTTTCAGATTAAAAAAATATATATTGCGTAAATTATCAAAAAAAAGGGGGGGAAGGCCCAAAACATAAATTTAAATATACACGTGGAAGTTTAAATACACACACTATTATTTTTTTTTAGTGTTCATAAACAAATTATCAAAACTAAACGAGAACGAAAATCATGCGTCAAGTATGGATTATGAAACACTTTCCAACGCAGCCAGAAAACTAACGAAACTTCGCCGTTAAATAAGGTGAAAGAAGATATGTAAGTAAACAGTTTAAAAAACATATACCACATTAAAAAATACAGTTTTTGAAATTACCTTCCAGTGTAAAAAAAAAATAGTCGAGTTATTTTATGCAGCCCTGTATATGATCAATTGATGTGGATATACAGCATGATAAAATTTAGTTCAGTTAGAATATTCACATTTAGCAACTTTCTACGATCGATGGAAATGCACTCGAATTCCTTTGTACAGCCCTGTATATTATTTGAAGACTTTTCTACACACCACCTATTAAGCTAAAAGGCAACTTAAAACTCACTCGCAGCAATTACCAACCGTAAACGACAATGTATCTTTTTCTTTGCGTAGTCCTGTATATGAATTTATTTGTATTCCGCAAACTTATATTAGTATACTAAATATATTATAGTTCAGCAAGAAAATGCGTAACATAATTAAAAACTACCCTTAAGCAATTCACTCCCATATTATGTAACACTTGCGTATTCCCTTGTAAGCCCTGTAAAACATGCACCCCCCCCCCCCCACTCCCATATGTTCTAGTTCTTTTTTTTTTTTTAATATTTGAACAATTACAAAGTAAAAATCAGAAAAAAACAATTAATGAAAAAAATACACTCATAATATGATGCATACATGTATCAACATAAATTTTTATGGTTTATATATATATATATATATATATATATATATATATATATATATATAAAGGAACATCCACTTTCCTCCCTATAAATGCAGAATATTTTGTTCAAATTGTCAAAAAAGAAATCGGGACGAAAGTATTTTTTATAGACAACTCTATAAAAAAATAGAATTTTAAAATCTTTTATATGTATGAATGTATAAATTTCTCACGCAAAGCACTTTCGAAACTGATTTCTAAAAACAGACTTAATTATTAAAAGAAAAAAAAAGTCCCAAAGTCAAATGTTGACTAAAAAAAGCATAGATAGCGCCACTACATATTTTTTTTTCTCCTGGTGTTGTGTTTAATTATTGTTTTCTAACGCAATTACATTTTGCGGAAATCGAAATTAATTTGACATTGGATAAGAACTGAGTTAAATTAAAATTTTGTATGTTAAATTCTGATTTACTATATACAAAATTAAAAATAAAGAAAATAATAATTATACAATGGCATATAAATTTACTATTGGCGTCATTAGAACTTTTTAAGACCTTAAACGTTAGAAAGACGAAATAGAAACACACCAATCAGGAAACCGGAAATTTATCCATGGTCTCTATGCAAGTAAAGGTAGTTTATATGTCATCAGACCACAGATCGGATTTCAAAAATCCTCAGTCTTACCACCTCAGTCTTATTACCTCAGTCTTACTAAGATCTATATTTGCCATAAATTACATTGTAATCGATCTGCTATTTGTGAGAAATCTTGTCCATTTCATTGTCAGATATGAGTGGCGACATAAGAAGCTTCGCTGCACTTCAGTAAAAATTTCGAAACTTACCCTTCGTGATAATTTACTTTCCTGTTGGCTCAGAATGAAATTAAGTTCAGCTTTCGTTATGCGAGGATGTTCTTTTGGACTTTCAGCAATGAAAAAGGAGATATATGCCACCAATGCTAATCCCGAGCCTCCTACAAAGAATAATGTTCTTGATTAAAATTCAAATGCTATGACATCGCCATGAAAATTATGAATAATTTTAATTGAATGCGTGATTATTCACTCAGAAATTGACAGATTAATTTAAAAATAATTTTTCTATTAGATTAGCATTTTTCTAAAAAAAGCATGTTTAAAGCTATTCATGAAATATGTGTCAAACTGACTGTAAAAAAATTTCCATCATTAACACTTGAAGCGTTAGGCCCGTGTTTTTCTGTTATTAGAAGTCATGATGGCTTCAGATAAAAATATTTTTAATACAATTGTTTTTGAACCGTATACAGAATGAGGGGATATAAAATATATTATAGCATCAAACTGTGATTATATATATATATATATATATATATATATATATATATATATATATATACTAGTAGGCTACGTCCGCTGCGGTGGTCGGTTTCTCCAAACGAACCTTGAATCAAATAAAATATACCGGTGAATTTGACCTTGTATTTTTAAATAATCTGTAACCTTACCTGGAATATCCTTCCGCATTACTGAAAATTATACGAACGCCATTACGCTATTATATTTTCTAATGTGCAGTCAAAATATTTGCTGTTAAGGACAAACTCTTATTTTTTATCATTTAAAGTAGGATTTGTAAAGAACGAAAGAACTATATACAATATACTAAAACCATTCCTAAAAATTATCTAACTATTCAGTAAAGCGTGTTAAAAAGGCTAATCTTCCGTAATCGGGTTCACCTGACTATATAACCTCCGCACCTAACTCTTTAACTCAGCAACGATGAACGATATGCAATGCATTAAAACTATTCTTGAAAAATTATCTAATTAGCAATGCAAGCCTCATTAAAATCCATTTAGTAGAACTTTTTAAAAGGGAAAATCTTTTATGTTAAAGTTCACCTAATTTCAGAACTTTCCTCCATAACTCTGTAACTAAGCAACGTAGAACGATTTGTTATACACTAAAACCTTATCTTAAAAGATATAAGAATATCGATCATTAAAATTTCTGAAACTGCAAGTTTTTTTTTCGTTGTCTTTTCTGAATAAATATTGCAATGACGTAATTTTAAAGTTTTGCATGCTAGCGATTAAATAGTATTTTCTTCAAAAAAGATATTCGCATTCCATAAAAAACGAGTAGCAATGTTTGGCCCTGTCTGCAATAAAAATTCTTTGCAAGTTCAGAGTTGAAATAAATGGCACATTAGCATATATCTTGGCACGATGTTGGTGTAAAGGAAAATTGCCAAAATTATCCAAAAAACTTTGTTCCACATTACGACCATTTCTCTGTAGACTCGATTATGGAAGTCCACTTTATAAACATACACTACTGGCCATTAAAAATGCTACACCATGACGGAATGCAAATAACAGAATGATATTTATTGGACAAATACTTTATAATGGGAAGGGCAAGTGATTACATTTTCAGAAAATTTGGAGGTATAGATCCCGAGAAAACACTACCCAAAGCAGCCACCTCTTGCCGCAATAACAGCATTTATCTGCCTAGCCATGGAGTTGAACAGAGATTGGATGTCATGTACGGGTACATCAGTCCATGCAGCTTCAACACTATGCGACAGTTCATCAACCGTAGTGACGGGCGTGTGGTAGCGAGCCAGTCGCTCAGAAGCCATTGACAGGACATTTTCAATAGGTGAAAAATCATGAGAACGTGCTGACCAGGGCAACAGTCGAACATGTTCTGTATCAAGGAAGGTCAGGATAGTACACTCTCAAAAATGAATACTCAGATTTCAAGAAAATTTCTGCGGTTTTGACGAAACGGTTTCTTGGGAAATGCTCCGAGTAAATATTTCGTCAAATCGAGTAAATTTGCATCCTCAAAATTACGAAGAAAGTGGTTTCGTCAAATTGATTCTTTGAAAGTTCCAAAAAAAAAGGTTGGTGGTTCCATCTATCGGAGATTTTAGAAGCTTTTTTAATTGACTTTGGGAAAAATAAGATCGTCGTTCGGTGGGGTTCGATCGCGCGACTTTTGGCTTGACAGCCCAGCGTCTTACCCCTCAGCTAGCGGGACTTCAGAATTATTTTATTTTAAAAGTATTTACGAGATGTTGATGTGTGTTTATATTTTTAGAAAGCAGATTGTATTTTTATCGGTGTTGTTATAACTTCTGCATGTTTTAATTAATAAGGCTAGATTATTATTATGGTTTTTATATGGTTAATAAATAATTAGAAAATGGCTTGATTAATATAATTTATTAGAGAAATTTCCTTTGTTCAATGAATATGCTCTAGTTAATTTGTTGATCGGAAATAATTAATTTTGAAGTGCATATTTTGGAGGTGAGTTCATCAATTTCAGCGGATAAGATTACTGTTTATAGAGGGGAAAGGTCAGTTATACATATTTTAAATTTGATTGTTATATGAATATATTTCTTAAATAAAAAAAAGCACCTAAAATTGTGATTTTTTTTTTTTTTTTTTTTTTTTTTTTTTTTTTTTTTTTTTAACCATTGGGAAAATGTTGATGCTTGCGGTCGAAAATGGACCAAATGATGTTCGCATTTTACTATTTTAACCGTTTTTAACGAAATTCTGTAACTTTAGATGAATTTTCCAAGCGTTTTTAACGAAATTCTGTAACTTCAGAAAAATTTATCTTTGAATAGGCAATAGAAATGCATAAAATCTTCACAAAAAGGATAGACGCAAATTATCAGATATAAAAAATAAAGTAGAAATTTGGTACATTCGTGTTATAGCGGCCCCCAAGGATGAAATATTTTTGTTTCTGTTTTCATTAATATATCGTAAATTTAATACTTTCGTGTAATTTTTTTGTGAACGATTTTGTAACCAAAATAATCTGGCCGGGAATGCGGAAACATTTTTGTAAAATATTTGAGATTTTCCATTGCATTAAAAATCATTTAATTTTGAGACGAAATGATTGTCAAAAATGACGAGATATAGCTTAAGAATTGCGGAATCGTCAAAAGTGAGAGTTTTATTTTTGACAGCGAGGAAACAGTTTCGTCAGGATATTTGAGGATTCGCGTTTCGTCAAAAACCACGTGACTCTGTGACGAAATGATTGTCAAAAATAAGGAAATGAGGCCTGAGGATTGCGGAATCGTCAAAATTGAGTGTTTTATTTTTGAGAGTGTACGAGCAACATGCGGTCGTGCATTGTGCTGCTAAAACGTAGAGTTGCGGAGGCATCGAAGTTAAGGCAGAACCACGGGCCGTAACACATCAGAAATGTAACGGCTGCTGTTGAAATTGCCAGCAATGTGAACAAGAGGTAACCGAGACGTGTATCCAATGGCACTTCCTACCGTCACTCCAAGTGATATGACAGTATGACGATTCGAATACAAGCTGGCAATGTGCGTTTTCCACGATGCTGCCAAACATGGATGATAGCATCATGATGCTGCATACAGAACTGGATTCATCAAAGACGACGTGAGACGCCATTCCTGCTTCATATACAGCATCATGATTCCAGCATCCATATTTGGCGGCATCGTGGAAAACGCACATTGCCAGCTTGCATTTGAATCGGCATACTGTCTTATCACTTGGAGTGACGGTATGAAGTGCCATTGGATACATGTCTCGGTAACCTTTTGTTCGCATTGCCGGCAATTTCAACAGCAGCCGTTAACATTTCTGATGTGTTACGGCCCGTGGTTCTGCCTTATCTTCGATGCCTCCGCAACTCTACGTTTTAGCAGGACAATGCACGACCGTATGTTGATCGTACTATCCTGACGTTCCGTGATACAGAACATGTTCGACTGTTGCCCTGGCCGGCACGTTCTCATGATTTTTCACCTATTGAAAATGTCCTGTCAATGGCTTCTGAGCGACTGGCCCGCCACCACTCGCCCGTTACTACGGTTGATGAACTATGGCAATGTGTTGAAGCTGCATGAAGTGATGTACCCGTACATGACATCCAATCTCTGTTCGACTACATGGATATGCAGATAAATGCTGTTATTGCGGCCAGAGGTTGCTGCTTTGGGTAGTGTTTTCTCAGGATCTATACCTCCAAATTTTCTGAAAATGTAATCAATTGTGCTTCCCATTATAATGTATTTGTCCAATAAATATCATTATGTTATTTGCATTCCGTCATGGTGTAGCATTTTTAATGACCAGTAGTGTCGAATCAACATAACCGTTTTTTAAAGTTAATCATGCGCCAAACAACGCCCGGTTATTTACGTCTGGAATACTTACGTCTTTAGAAAACTACAACGCCTCCCAATTGTGACTACTGATGGAGTAATGCCAACTTAAATTATTTTTTTTAATTAAAAAAAAATTCGAATTCTTCATTAAATAAAAAATGACTAGATGGAACCCGTCAAAACTTGACGGAAGAAAATACTGTAACAATATCAGTAAAATAAGCTTCATTATTATTTAAGAAGGGGGTGCGTATGAAACAGTCTTTCAAATATTTTATTTAAAAGTTTTTTCCCCAGTGAAATACAGCACTATTTCCGATGAAAAGCAAACTCCAAACAAACAATTCGTAAACAACTGTGTAAGTTTGACATTACCGCCCTATTCCCCATAGCAAGAAAGAAAATTTCATGGATCTATGAAGTATCATACAAATAGAATATTCCAACGTTCATCTCACATAAGTAAAAGAACATAGTAAATAAAGCACACATCTCGTCCCCCCCCCCTATGATAATGCAACCGAATGAGCTCCTATGCGTATGTGCATTGCATCTGCCCAAAAGCACCGTCGAAAGTCGACGTAAAAAAAGTTTTAAAATGTTTAAATTAAAAGTTTTAAGATGTACTCTTTAATCATTGTTCGTTTTAAATCCACATCTTCTATAACGCATCTATTTTTTTAAGCTAATCAATTTGTATGTAAAGATGGAGAATTTTTTTTTACAATAATAAATCAATCTGCAGATGAAGGAGATTTTTAATGTTTTCAAGTGTAATTTATTTGTATGGTTTCTTCGGTTCCTTTACATAATCAGGATGATTATTCCTTTTCCATCACAGTCGGGATATTTTCCCTCTTATACAGTTGGCAAATGTAAAGAAATAAAAAAATACAATTCCTAGCATATTCTGATATTTGATGGAACATATACATCAACGGATTCAACATAAGGTAAATCCAGGAGAGATGGCGCAGTCGGAGTGATTGCGCACATAGTGGTTCAGGGGGAAGGAGTAGAGTGAGCGCGCAGCGACTCCAGGCACTTGTACAACAGCAGTAGTGGAGTGTCTATTTGAAAGTGCACGTTGATTGTTTTGAGCGTCTAGGATAAAGCATTGCTATTTTGTTTTGTTTTCCCAAAGTAAGTGCTTGAATTTCCCTAGCTATTCATTAGAATTTCTATGCAATGTCAGTAGTATAAAATATTTTAAACTTAAACGATTTCTCATAAGCTACTAATCTAGACTAACAATGTGAACATCAGCGGTTCGTTTTAGTAGCGGCCATATTTAAATAAAAGGCTGCGCAATCTCTCCTACCGAAATTGGACAGTTTGCGCATTTGCTACTTAGGAGAGATGGCGCCTTCTTCCCATTAGTTTCCATACTAGGAGAGATTACGCAGCTTATTGGTAAATTTGCTTAAAAAAATTAAAAATGAAAATGGACTAATTTTAAGTTAAACGGGTTGTCAAGTAACTTAATGTTATTTTGTAATCTTATTTGGACTTGCTTTTTCTGATTCTTTAATTTTTTTTTCCTTTAATTAAAATTTTTTAATCGTTTTTAAAATTATTTCCTTTTTCTGATTATTTAATCATTAGGTTGAAATATTCACTCTTAATACAATGATATTTGTTCACAAAAACCTTGCAACAATGTCATTTAAGTTTAATTATTATTGTTAACAATTTAATTGTAGTTCTTATTAGTAACAATCTCTCCTACTCATGTGCGCAATTACACCAACCCTGAACGGGCAGAGTGCGCAAAATAACTTTCTTGGTTTTATTACAACTGTTCTATTAAATTGCAACATAACAACAAAATAGCAATGGAAATGCATAAAAAACAAATGAAGTAAAAATTATTCATGGATAGTTTAGCAAAAAATTAACATTTAGATTTTTTTATTGCTATTCTTTTGAATTGTGCGCAGACTATCCTAGCTTTACCTTATCAATTTTATCTTCAACATAAACTGAAAATAGTTTTTTTTTTTCCTGACAGATTTTTGTTTAGCGCCAAAATGTGTTCTATCTTATGGATAATCTGATCTTATGATTTATCACTTTTTAAAAAAAATTATTATTCACTTTTTATGATGGTTAGGGAAATATATTTTCAATTGTGGCAACTTTCACAGGGGCTATTTTACATTATTGAAGTAAACTGGTAGTCATTGGTAAGATAGAATTGAAAAACTTTTCATGCTTGAAAATTATTTAAAAAGTCGTTAAATTAAGCGGCAGTTTTCAAATAAATTTCAATTGAAAGCTAATTTTTTTTCTAATTGATGATGTAAGAATTGAAATTGTAAAATGTAGTAAAATGTAGTAAAAAATAGAAATTTGTAGTATTTAGAAGTGATGTAAGCACGATGAAAGCTAAAGCGATAGCGCCGTTTGTTGTCACAACCGTTGCACATTTCTGAAAATTGCCACTGCATTTTGGCTGGCGTCCAAAAGTAGAAAACCATTTTGGTCATCGAAAGAGAAATTCACAGTGATAGAAATTAGGACTTTGCGCTAATAAGTAACTATTAAATGAACTTATAATAAACCTACCAAAATAATTCCTATGAACATTGCTTACATTGTTTATTCTAGCTAAATATACAATTATTATTTCAAGATTTTTTTCTATCATAACACTATTTTTAATTATTTTAAATTTCCTGAAATCCTTTACTTTTGTGATTTTTTAATTAAAAAAGGAAATTTTCTAACCTATAATTAAAAAAAAAGTAATTGGTAACATGTAATCAAGGTATGCAATCAAGATGAAGGAATCAATGACGGCTCCAATTCTAATCTTTATAACTATGAATGGAAAAATCAGTTAAAATTACGTCATGTTGGCACAATCATATGCATTTTTCTCTGTAGTTTTATCAATGTAAAAATGCATTTCAAGCTAAGCATAACGTCATTTTCACCGGCGCAAACTTTTCACACGTACTTTAATACGTTACTTTAATGCTTAAACACCATGCGTACAAATAAAAATATATTTTGTATTTAATTGTAATGAAAACATGGCATCAACAAAATTATCATGATAAAATAAACCCATTGGATAATATTTCCATGACGTCACAATAAATATGAATTTTTATTCGCTTATAAAACACGCGGATAAATATTTTTACCGAAATTTAACTTGCAAATTAAAAAATTCGGCCTAAAAGCCGCGTGCTTTTAATATTTATTTTTTATCGTCGCAACCACAGAGTTTAGAGAAGAAAGTCTATGCTTCGCAACAGTGGGCGTTATCAGATTATGACGTCATTAGCAGAAGTAAAAGATTAATTGAAAATTGCGGCTAATTAATTAAATTTTCGAACAAACGAATGCACGATAACAAATATGTGTCCAAATATCTTTCATTTAAAAAAATAATGATGTAATTTGATGCAGTAGTTTGTTCTCATGGATTGTTGAAAGTAAAAGCTTAGCGTTTTAAATATATAGATTAAGCAAGAAGACCTTTGAGAATAAAGTTAGGTAAGTTTTTTGAAAAGATTTAGTATTTATTGTGTCGATTTATTTATTATTTTGTTATATTTTTACTTGCACTCAGATTTTCCTATTTACTGTATTGTTATTATTATTGTTATTATTATTGTTATTATTATTGTTATTATTATTATTATTTATTAGAGATAGGGGTATTTATATTTGTTATTTAATTTAAAGTTTATTTTACTAGTTTACTAAGATATTCGGAAGGTGCGGTACAGTAATGGGGTAGTGTGAGTGTTTCACATCAGGCCTAGGACCCGGTTCCCTCTTGGGATCCCGGCAACGAAGCCGTGGCTCACTCTCGCTATCCGCCCAAGTGTGAACCTAGTGGCCCTTTTATAAGGTGCCACTATTGTCGCTTCGACCTATATGGCACCAACTCACTTGGGAAAGAGAGTTTGAAAGGCAGGTAGACGTACGCCCCCGCTTCGCTCTCCGGCCGAAGAGCACCACCTAGATGGTCCCCGGGTAAACTGGATCCCTACTGGTCGTGTCTCGTATGGGCTCTCCAAGAGCCTGGAATCGGCGGATGATGCGCGACTGCCTTCGGCAGCCGTGACCTCTGTCTTACTAGTTTACTAAAGTTTATTTATTTGTTTATTATGTTTATACTATGGAATTCTTATATTAATTAATTACCTTTATGTTAATGCGATCTAGACTTGTGAAAGTCGCTAGTGATCACAAAATGAGCGAAAACGAAGTAAATATCATTCCTTTTGACCTTGAGTGGGGAATAGAATTGCAAAGACTAGAAAAAACCGGGTTTTTTTGGGAATAAACCAAGTCTTTTGGGAATAAACCAGGTCTATTGGAAACAAACCTGGGAATAAACCGGTTCTTTGCAACTGTAGTGAGGAATGAATGCACAGTCTTTGATGACACATTTTGACAAATCATGTCTTTTTGATAAAAAATATAAAAATTGGAAAACTAAAAATATTTTAAATTTTTTGAAAGGAGGGGCTTTAAAGGTCTTTATAAATGAATGTTTAGAATTTACAATCTTCTAGACCAAGAGGCGGCAGCACAGACAATCACCTCATCGAGTTCACGGCTGAAATTCCAGAATTAGTTAAAACTCGATTTGCATATTAAAACGCAATCTGTCTGCCAAGTCATAACTTGGTGGAAAACACCTTAAAACCCGATTTTAGCGGTTGACTCGAAGGTTTATCATTGTGTTTTCCTGCACCCAAAGGTATGAAAACACGGAGGACTGGGAGCAGGAACACACAATGGTAAACATACGAGCTAACTGCTAAAATTGGGTTTTCGGGTGTTTTCCACCAATATATGACTTGGCAGACCGATTGCATTTTAACATGCGAATCAAGTTTTACCTAATTCTGGAATTTTAGCCGTGAACTCGATGAGGTGATTGCCTATGCTGCCGCCTCCCGGTCTATTCAATAAATTTGCTGAAATTTTTTTTTAAAGTACATGGTCTTCGATTTTCATATTTTCTTCTCTGAAGTTAAATGATCTCAATTATTTGGAAAATTATTTTCGAAAAAAAATATTTAATTAGGTAGACAACTTTATTTATGTGAAACCATAATAGTACAGAGTTTGACTATGGTCTAAAGCCATAGTACCAGAATTACATGATTAGTAATCTTCCAGACAACACCATAGACTGGTACAGAATGGGTAAACAACTGGTAGCAATTCCAACCTCTCATGTTAGCAATAGTAAAATCTATAGTAAAACCTCGGAATAATAATATAAATGCTGGACGATTACACCATGAAACAGTACTACATTAAAGACGTGAGTATAAAATATCACAAATTTACTAAATGGTGTATACAAATGTCAAATTTAAAACTTATACATACATTAAGATCAAATTAAAAATATCAACGTTTCGACCAATTTCTATGGTCATCCTCAGGAAATAGTTGTTACATTGCTTCTAAAGTTTCAAAGGCGAAAAACAAGCCGTCCACAAATAATAATAAAAAAAAAGTCATTAATGTAGTACACTGTAAAAATGACGAATGTTTCTGAATCTACGAAAATATAATATAATGACGAATAAATTCATAATATAAACTCATCCTTGTTAACCATAATTCTGAACAGTGTTTCTTTATCTTTAGAAACTTCAGACATCAAGGCATTTCGAGGTTTAAAGAACCATTTAGAAAAACAAAATTTTTCTAGCTCCCCGTAATTTTCGGAAACGTTTACGAGTAGCTTTTAAAGTGTATTAATCAGTTTTCTAAGCCCGGAATATAGTTTTTTCCGATGCTATCCATTCTCAAGTAAACATTTTCATGTTCAACACATATGTTTAACGGACAGACATGCAAAATTAACAGCGTTAACATTAACATTAAAATTAAGATTATTTCTTTACTCTTTCACGTATAAATTAACTTATGCAGCTGAAAACGTTTACTTGAGAATGAATGACATTCGATAAACAGGTATTCCAGGCTGAGGAAACTGTTTAATACACTATAAAAACTATTCGGATACGTTTCTGAAAAATACGGGCAGCTAAAGAAATTTTGTTTTTATAAATAATTTTTTAAATTATGTAAATGTATTGCTTTCTGGTGATTCAAAAGACAATAGAACACGCTTTTCGGAATTTCGGATAACTTGGAAGATTATATTATATTTTCGTTCGTGGTTATAATATATTTTCATAAAATAAGAAACATTGATCATTTTTTACAGTGTACTGTTTCATGGTGTAATCGTCCAGCATTTATGTCAATCGTTAACATTTCAACAAAATATTTAAAGTTTATATAAATAAGTGTAGCGTGTCTTGGAAAACTCTGGCTTGGAATGAACTGAACGTTTTTACAATTCAGTAACAAATAACCGGTGGCAGCTATTGAAGTTAGTCTTGCAAAAGAGCAATGTTGGACGTCGCGAATGTTTTTATTGCGCTTTTTTGTTTTATTTCCAAGTATCACTGATAGAGATGTATAGAGATTCTAACGTTTCAAATATGAAAAACAAACCGTCCGTTGCCACATTATTATTGCCGCCCACAAATTAAAAAAATTCACTAGGTTAACCATCAACCATCGTTCCAACAAACCCCTGTAAAGCTGTTAGATTTCTGTCCGTTAGGAGGTGCTTCTGCCTCGTTTCTGCTTGGGGTTGTTTGGAACGATGGTTGTTAGTTAACCTAGTGATTTTTTTTAATTTGTGGACGGCAATAATAATGTGGCAACGGACGGCTTGTTTTTCGCATTTGAAACTTTAGAAGCAATTTAAAAACTATTTCCTGAGGATGACTATAGAAGTTGGTCGAAACGCTGATATTTTTATAATTTGATCTTAATGTATGTATAAGTTTTAAATTTGACATTTGTATACACCATTTAGTAAATTTGTGATATTTTATACTCACGTCTTTAATGTAGTACCTAGGAATAATTCTCAGAATTATAGATCATTTCAACAATATAATCATGCATCTAGGCATTGGGTTCGCCAAAATCAAAATTTTCATGTGCCAAACTCCAATTTTTATTCACAGAGCAATTTTAATGCTCCAAATTCTAGATTTTTTAAAGTCAAAAATCAATTATTCAGACAATAGACGACACTTTTAGGAACTTGTCCCAAAAGTGTCAAGGAATCTGCTTAACCTCTCCCCACTCACCACAGCGTTCCTGACGGGACATGGTCGCTTCAAGACGCACCTTAAATATTTCGAGCGCTCAGAAACCGATGTGTGTCCATGGGGCGCCCAGGGTTCCCCCAGTCACAATTACTTCCATTGTCCACTAACTGTTGTTAGGTGAATCCGGTTTCTTGTATCCAATCCCCCATCATGGATCGCAAATATTGTAAATCGTCCAAGGCTACTACGGAATCTACGAAAGATCTATGAGTTATTAAGGGTATTAACAAACTTAACCTAATAGTAACCAATTGTATTGTTTTTACTAATTATATCTTCATTTTTAGGTGCGTTCGTAATTATATAAATACGTAGCACCTATTGTCGTCGCTTGGTCCGTCCGTCCGTCCGTCCATCTGTCTGTCCGTCTGTCCGTCCGTGCGCATATAACAACGCAAAAACTACCCAACCGAATGGTTTGGAATTTAAGATATATTATCTTTGTAGAATTTTGTCGAGACATTTCAATTTTTTTAAAAATCGAATCAAAAGTTTAGGAGATATTAATAAAAATATTTATTAAGAAATTTGAATTTTTTTTTTTTTAAATCGGTGCTTTCTTGTTAGAGGAGCTTCCGAGGTTTAATCGTCAAGCGACCGAGATACTTATTTTATGACAGAAATTAATCTGCAGACGATATAATTCATTTCACAGAATTAAAAATCATCAAGATCTGAATATTTATATAACTAGCTATAGTACGAACGCACCTCATTTGTCACGTTTGACGTACAATTTCCAACTTGTTAGTTTTCTATTCAGTCTTAATCTTAATTCCTAACTTATAAGCAAATGCAAATCATTTCTTACGTTTTTTCAGTCGCTGCCCCTTTCTCGCGTGAAGGACGTTGTCCTAGCAGGGCCAGCCTTTATTGGCCTAGTATGTACCATAACCATTGTTTTTTCTGTGGGCTGTGGTCGTTCTGTCGGGCATCTGTTTTGACTGTTTTTTTAAAGGATGGCTCTAGCGATTTGGACTGAATTCTTCTTGGTGGGACGCACGTGTATTTGGTGGCCCCTGTGCTGTGCTTTCCCTGCCAACCAACGGCTGAAGTCACGCATCAGGAATCCCCGCGGGCCGAGGAGTTTCCCGGGGGAGGCTATCCACGTCTTGGCCCCTTAAGCATTCAATGGTCTTCTCTACCTCATAACAATACAAAATTTAGTCAAAATCGTTAAATCCATTTTTTAAATAAGATTAAAATTTTTTGACCCATAGTGACCCCAAAATGACCAGCTAATCGAATTTTCTTGAACATGGGACCCAGCCCAATGGTCTTGTTGTACCCCAAAATGATAGGATACGAAACTTAGTCAAAATGATTAGAGTCGTTTTTTAGATAAAATTTGCATTGGACACACACACATTAGACATACACATTACACACACACATAGATACAGGATTTGCTCGTATTATAACATATGATAAAAACTTCCCAGGAACGATTTCTAAAAATCAGTGGCAGCAAAAAATTTTCTTTTTATAAATGCTTTTTCAATTTTTGAAAAAAAAAATGGTTTCTGTGGTTTTTCTCTATATAAAGAGGGCTTTTCGGAATTGTGGATAACTTAGAATGGGTTATTGCGTATTTTCGTTCCTGGTTATATTATATTTTCGTAGATCAAGAAACATTTGTCTTTTTTTACAGTATATAGACTTACCAACTGCATAAATAGCATACGACCATCCTCCTGGATATTGACTGATGTATCCTGCGAAAATGCATCCTAAAGCTGGACCCAAGGAATTTCCTGTCTGTGTTAGTGAATATAAAAATCCTCTTTCCGTTTTGGGACACCAGTTGGACATGATGACAGTTATACATGGCAAAGTCACGCTCTACAATAACATAAATTTATTATAAACTTTTATTAAATATCGTTAGATATATTGTAATGGCAAATATGTTGTATGGCAGTAAAACCTGCCAGGAAGGTGATTGGGCATGACAAGTGATTGGGAAAAAGTTCTATTTTAGACATGTTTTTGTCTTAGCAGGTATGAATGTAAGCTGCTTTTTACTTACCACTCATACGTACAGGACCGTGCGAAGAGAAAGCTGCGCCCGAGGCAAAGTTTCAATTTAGCGCCCCACCCCCCTCCCAATCGCCTTCTTTTTGTGATATGTAACACAAAACTGATAAAGTACAGAAACAGAAATAAATTCTATTGAATAAACATTTCGCGTTTATGTTGGAACTTTAAAAGGTTTAATTTTAATTCAGAAATTGCAAACAACTAAATAGCATAAGAGGAAATTGTACTTCTTTTTTGGAGAGATACTGATATTTCGAGACAGAAAAAAAGAATGATGAAAAGAGAAAAAGAAATTCCCCAGAAAGTGATCGATGACTGATATGATGAATAAATAAATGAATAAATAAATGAATTAAACCGTGGTTGGTAGTGTAAATTTGGCACCCCCTCAATTTCCGCGCCCGGGGCGTAGGCCCCCTTCGCCCCCCCCCTCTTCGAACGGCCCTGCATACGTAGTATAGGGTAAGTCTTGTAATTGTTTTAAAAATCGAAAAAAAAATTGACGGATTTACACGTTTCAGACACTGGAGATTTCGAAAAAAATATTTTTAGATTTTTTTTTTTTTTTTAGCCGTCCGTCTGTGTGTCTGTAAACGCTCTATCTCCTGAACAAGTTGAGATAGATTTTTGTATGTACTTAGTATGTAATAATGGGAAAAAGCTTATTGAATTTCAGTAACCTGGATTATCCGGAACTTTTTTTTTCGAACTCTCGAAATTTTCGTTCTGATAAAAGATCTATAAAAATTTTCGAAATTGTTTTATTTAAGGAGGGAATATAAAAGACAATAAAAAAACATAAATTTTGCATAAAGAATGAAGTCGATCGGATAATGAGTTGCCGAGATATTTGTAATCCTATTTTCCACTCTCTTCTATTTTTCATCACACCGTATTTCATCCAAATGTCAATTCAAAGAAATATTTTAATTGGAAATGAGCCGCAAAATTCGACGCAATAAACCGTTAGTTAAGAGGATTATAATTTTTGAAGTTATAAGGATGTTTCTTTTACGCAATTTAGTAACAGAGCATTTAAATTTTATGACGTCATCGAGCCACGATTTTATTCGAGCAATGCATTTTATAAGTAGTTTACACATGTTTTAGTTTCATAGTTTATATTATGCATATCCATGATGGGTAAGTATTACGGTGGTCCCCAACGACTAGTTTTCCGTTTAAGACAGCATTCCGTTATAGGAAGTTTCAGTTTTTCCACATTTTACAGTAGTACATCTAAGCTCTTACTCTAGCTCTACACAGGTGTATTATAAAGTGGATAAAATTTAACAGTTTTAGACGATACGCGAAAATCAAAACCTGTCTGTAACGGAATATTGTCTTAAAAAGAAAAGATTAAGGCCCCGAAGAAAGGAATACCTTGAAACTATACCTGCTTAGACAGAAACCTATATAAAACGTAATTTTTTTCCGGTCTTTTGTGATTGCGTGTTAGCAGTTTTTTTTGTTTGTATACATGAGTAAGCAAACCAGTTCTTCACTAGGGGGGTCCGGGCCCACCCCCTCCCTGGCTATACTGCATACGGGTTATTTCTGAAATTGAGCGTCTGTCTTAATATGATATGTATTTTTTTATGTTATAAGCTTACGTTTCTAGCAGCAATTTTACGGTTTCTTTTTTACGTAAATTATGAGTGAACAATATAAATACAACAGAGAAGAAGTATTGTAGGACTTATTTTTAGTACATAAAATTTAGATCGCCCCCTTTAGATTAATCCCTTGACTACGGCAAAGTCGATTTAAAGTGTGAAGGTTTTTACGGTATTTTAATTTGAACACCAGTATTGCTAAATAGTAATATTCGCCTTATACATAATGGCAGAAATTATGATGAATATAATAAAATCACTTGTTAACCTTAAATTAAAGTGTAATTATTGCTTAAAGTGATAGAAAACATAACACAAAATGTTTAAAAATACCTTTTAATATAGATGACATATGTTTCCTTTGCTCTAACGGCGAATTCTTCAGATCAAAATGATAAATAAAATATTCTCATAAAGTTTTTGAAAATGATAAATGTAAATCCCGAGATCACTTGTCCAATAATAATAATGATAATAATAATGTCTAATAATTTTCATGTTTTCCAGTTTGACGAATTTAAGCACCTGCTTACCTTGGACATGTGATTGTCAAAATTTACACATCCAATAGGAATTTTTTCGTTATTCCCAATAGAACGAATTTTTCTATATAACTATTTTTCTGTATAATTTTTTGACTGTAACAATGGATTTCGTTACACAGAGACTCGACTGTATTTACATAGGGATGACTAAATCCGAAGCAAAAGTAATTCAAGATAAAGAAGACAAAGTACATCTTTATTAAAAGGGATTTTTTAAAATGTCCCACCATATGCGTGCAAATTTGCAATCTGCAATATTTGTGTCACATGGGAGGATTGAAATATGATAACTCTGAATTTACGTTAGTCGAGGCAGCATAATTTGTTGTATTATTCAAATAACAAACAATCCCAATAATTTGCTAACTGGCACGGCAGTCGAATATGAGATCGGTTTATTTAAGTGATTTTTAGTGCCACTATTATTGAATAATAATAATCTTCGTCTTATTTAACGTGCATATTCGCCTATGAATCCCACCCAAAATTCTCGGGTTGGTGACTTTTTGTCGCGTTCTGATCGTGTACAATCCGATTCCGCAGAACTCTAGTTTCAGGCTGAGGAGATTATTAATAGCGTAGTGTATTTAATATGATTTAATAAATCAAACGATTTCATAGCATTGTAATTTTTGCAGTAAATATAATGAGACACTAATAAAAAGTAAAATAAAAAATTCCCTAAATTCTGGACTAAAGAAGAAAATTTGCCTTCAAAATTCTGAGGGAGATGACTTTTCTTTTGATCACGTTGTATACAGCTGAGAAGCAATTGATAGAGTCTTTTCTGCTATATATTTTTAAAATTAGCCAAAATAATCATTAATGATAAATATCTCATTTTGAGAATGTTGGAATAGGAAGGCTTTAGAAAACGTTTTTGATAATTTGTTAATTTCTGTGTTAAAGTGTTTATTTAATGCTTATGTTTTTATAGTAGTCAAATTTGGCAAGGTGCAAATCTAGCTTTTGAGCAGTTTTTGTAATTTTCTTTTAGTTTGATTTGGGATAACTGGTATTTTTTCTGAAATATCAAATTCCTTGGGGGAAGCAACTATCCCTCCTAGCCACCCCCAAATGACGTCCAGATATGTGATTTCGTTTAAGTATCAATATTCCGTACAGCAACCTTCGCTATTTAACCCCTTAATAGTTTCTTTCCGTTTTCGTGACACAATAAACTAAAAATATAGGGAAAGCACAACTTTTTCTGAACCAAAATATTCGCCGTACTTAATCAAAGAACTTCTGTCATGAAATAAAGCGAAGATTACAGTTAAAAATCAGTCATGCCAAATCAGTTTGAGTTACGAAAGAAGCAAACCCTTCTAGCACGTACGGTGCACACGCAAAACTGTTAAAGGGGTTAATAACAAAAATAAACTAATAAAAAAAAGCAAAGTGAACTAATAAAAAATGCTGGTACTCAAACAGAAGGACATGTTATTCCTCTCAAATTTTGGGGTCCACTAATACGCGAGTGTATACGACGATTGCAGATTTTTGCAATTAAATAAGGTAAAGATTATTATATAAAAAACAACCATAACAAAAAATCATAAAAGTTGGTGCTTACGGAAACACGAGTATACTCGTGGCCGATGTTTAAAAGAATGGGTAAAAGTACAGTTTTCAATAATGCAAACAAACTCAATTCATCATGTAAGCAAATACAATTAATTAATATTGTGAGACTATTTAGCAAATTTTACTTGTCAGCATTTCTTGAATATTCAGAAATATTAGCATTTGCGTGGAAGTAATTTAAGTGAAATAGCTATATTTAAAAATTAACTAGTTTAATTTTCAGCTATATCTATTAAAATACAAATATTTCGTAAATATCGCCAAAATTCGTTCAATAAATTTAAACAACTAATTTAAAATTTAAATTTTTCCATTGAATTATAATCACTTTATAAACATTACAAAAGTAGTTTAATTAATTTAAAATATTAGTTAAAATTACAATACTTTCCGTTAAAATAAAAACATTTTCTAAATATTGGCCCTATTAAACAGCATCTGGGGTGAGTACCTGTGCAAGACCTCTGAGTATTTGTACAACAATCACAGCATAAGCACTCAACCGCGAAAAAGGTGGTATCAACATTGTTAACATGCTTAATGTTATTAGAGCTCCAACAGCATGGGCGTAATCTGGCGGGGGCAAGGGTGGGCATATGCCCCCCTAGTTTTTCAGGAGCAGGGGCAAGACTTACCTTTTGCCCCTGCAGTTTTTTGCATTGTTTAATGGTTAAAGCCTAGTTTTGTATTTCAATTTTCTTTACTTTTTTTTTTAATTTAACCAGTTATTTGCTCTTTTGGGTGCGAACTAGAATAAATAGTGAATAATTCAAAATAACCAAAATTAATGTTTTTACGTTCATAGCAATAAATTCTGTCTTCTTCTTAAGAAAATTTTTTAATGCCATAGTCAAAGTTCAAGTAAAAATAGTTCCTCTGCTCCCTTTTTAACAGAAAAGTTGAACTTATTTCCCCTTTTCCGTTATCGAGCTGTTTATATGCAAGTTATGTGATACGGTGGGATACCAGTGACCCGAAGCCGGAAAATTTTTTGATGCTCCAGCTCAAGTTCCGCTCCCAGATAATAAGCTATGGCTCCAGTGCCGGCAACGGCTCCGACTCCACACTTTTGAGTTTCAAATTTTAACTTTCAATTTTTATTATTAAAAGGAACATTAAAAAAATAATAACATACTCATCAGCTCACACTGAAAATACAAATGTAATTAAATTCACAGTTGAGTTATTTGTTCATTCTTAAGAAAAGAATTGAATTTAATAAATCCTCCTTCATATTTGATCTTAAATCATTATAAATGTATTTTAATGAAGAGAATAGTCTGTCTACAGCAACTTGGATTATGGGCAATTCCGTTACAATGCGTCAGGCCTCTTGCATGTCTGTAGGATACAATGAAATTACTTTAAATGGACTAACATTTTTCTTCATTCTTGGCGTATTTTCTATTTTTTACAAGATTTAAAAGAATATCTAAAAAACTAAAGGAGCCCTGTAGCAGGGGAAAATTTAGATCTCCAGTTCCGGCTCCAGCTCTGGGGAAAACACAGCTCCGGAGCATGCTGGCTCCGGGCTCCAGCTCCAGCTCCGGGTCACTGTGGGATATTGTCTCTTGATTACTTTCTAGACTTTGACCATTGTCATTTTCTTTAGTATAAAGTAATCTTGGAATAATATGAATACAACTCTCTGACCCTCCCGGGTATATCGACCCCTATCGCTGCAGGGTTAGCTGGAAGCAAAGCCACTGGGAGGAGGTGGTTGGTTGGTATTTATGACGGCCGATTATATACTCTTGGGATATTGGCCCTAGTGGGGGGATTTGCCTTCCGTGGGGGTCTTTCTAAGGGATCCTAACCCGTATTTACGGCAAGGTTAGAAGAAAACCACGGAAAACTCCGAACGGTTAAGTCGACTAGCGCGACAGGGGTTTGAACCCAGCTCCTCCCGTCTAACAGCTTTGAGAGCAGAACCTCACAGCCACTTGGGGGGGGGGACAACCTTAGCCAGGGCGTGTCTGTGCGTCAGGGACTCTTTTCCTTGAAATCCCGGGCTGGCGAGAGACCTCTCCTGCTCCCCGCGGCCGATGAACAAGTCGTTTCCTCCTTCCTTTTAGGACTCGATGATCGGAAGCCGTGGTAAATTAAGGGTCGTTGCAGAAGTTCCACACGTGGCCTAGTACCTGGTTCCCTCTTTAGGGTTCCGGCTACGAAGCCGTCGTTGGAGGACTCCAACCTCTCACCAGGTGTTTTGTGGTGGTGTCCTCATAGCTTCGGCTACACCGCATATAGCAAAGACCTTTGTTGTCAAATTCTTGGGTTCAATGGGAGTGATGCGCACGTGGCGGTGCTCCCGCCGTTCGCAGCGCATACAGGAGGACCCTTCTGGTCGTGCGCGTTAAAAGTCCCTCAGGACCGGGTGCGACGGTTGACGTTCGAGACGGGCGCCACTCGGCGCAGCTCAGTTTTATCGACCCCTATTTTAAGGTGCCAGTCACAGATTAGTAATTCATGGTGCCCATAGAACTTCACAGGATTTCACTGGGGAGATTCATCGTAACAGGAATATAAAGAAAGTTCTGTTTAGGGTGGTTTTGGAGTCTGGGTGTCATGATCGGTGAAAATATACCAAAATTTTTTGGAATTGCTTTCCTCCGAGCGGTTGCAATAGGTAGCTTTTTGTGATGAAAGCTACCTAAAAGTTCTCTAATTTATTAAACCAAATTAAATTTCTAAAGATTAGGCTAAACAAATGTACAACATCACTATAATTTTTACAAAAGTAAATAAATGCGAGCCCAACATGGAATCGGGGAGAGGGGGGGAAGATAATTTAGGAGGTCTGCAAGGGACCGGGCCTGGCCTGAAATCAGAAACTGATTTCATCGGACTTGAGCCGAGCCAGTCCGGGTCCGAGTTTTAGCTTTGCCCTAAGGCATGGGCCAAGTCTAGACTTTATTGTTCCCGGGCCGTGTAAGATATCAGTCAGTGGCTATACCGTAAAAATAGAAGTTAAAAATTTGTGATCACATTATAATTTTAAGAAAAGGAAAATGAACCCGAATCTATTATATATAAATCTTACCGTGTGTTTGTATTTCGCAACTACTCCTATACTATCGAACGCAATACGATTTACTTAATACCGGGTATCATTGATCCGAGGATGTCACACAAACTCTCAGAATTAAAAAAATTAAATTAGATGCCAAGATTTTGTAAATTTTAACAAAGTTTCTCTAAAAACGGAAAGTAAATTACTCCATATTTGTGTATTAAAAAAGAGAAATAAAACAGATCAGTATATTTTTTACACCATTTTCTCATTAAAACTGAAAAACAGAATTTATTTTCACTTTGAATAGATGGTGAAAACAAAATCTTGATTTCAGTAAATTATCCGAAAAATAAAAACATATTTTCACATTATTCAAACTTCATGAATCAATTTATTCTGGAGAACAAAAATTGCCTGCCAACATACTGTCATTTAGAAAACAAGATTTGTTTCAGCTATACATTAACCCAAGGAGGCAGAATTGAATTTATTGAAAAAACATATACTATTTCCAATTAATGTTTTTTTTTTTTTTTTTTTTTTTTTTTTTTTTAAGGATGACTGTTAAAACGTTTCAAAAAGGCGTTAAAAGTAAAATTGTTTATCAGGTAATATTGACATTTGTTTTTCGCCAATTCGTCTATTTCCACGATTTTATTTACCCCTCCTTTTTGCATTGGTTGTAATTTCATTTTCGCGATTATTTGGCGCAAAATTTCACTTTTTTAAGACTGAGTTATGTCAAGGTCCCTATAACAAAAAATACCGTATTTTCTCCTATGAAATGTGATAAATAGTTAGTTAATTATTAAAGTTTTTAATTATCAGGAGTGAAATATTTTGCTTAATTAATGTATTTATTCTTCTTTTAATGTTGCGTGAACGAAGTCACGGGTAACAGCTTGTATTCTATATTTCTTTAACAAAACTTTTGAATAACAGTACTCTTCTATATTTACATTTAATTTGGTTTAATAAATTACAGGGACAAGTTTTTATTTACTTTATTTTTGTAGAGTTACGATATTTTGAAATCATCTTAAAAAGAAAAAGAAAAAAAATGTAAACTACTATAGGCGTCGGCGTGAAGGGTGTGGGGGCAGGATAATTAAATTTCCTTTACCTCTGATGATTTAAAAAAAAAAAAAAAAAAAAAAAAAAGGTAGAATTTATTCTTCATAAGTGACTAAGAATCTTTCGACATGGGGCTCTGCTCCCGGAACCGCAGTGGAAGGCAAATTTTAATTATGTTTTTTTCTTTTTGCATTTATGTGTTTCAAACTTATTTTAAACAGGGGCTTCAGATGGTCAAGATTACTGGAGCCCTATAGAGCTCCTAAAGGGGACAAGCCTTCTTAATCGTTCTGTATAGGTTTTTAGGTTGATATGTTTAAAAATTGTCTTGTATGAGGAGTTCTGGAAAAAAAAAAAAACTTATTTTAGCTTTATTATTTCATGTTTATATTCTTCATCTTTTAAAAAAGTGCCCTGGGCTGCAAAG
Source organism: Maratus michaelseni (assembly GCA_963931845.1). Taxonomy (NCBI): domain Eukaryota; kingdom Metazoa; phylum Arthropoda; class Arachnida; order Araneae; family Salticidae; genus Maratus; species Maratus michaelseni. The sequence continues at coordinate 49,163,757 of OZ007598.1, read as the reverse complement.
TACAGGCACACCCGTAACAAAATACTGACCCTCCCTACTCCCTAGATTTCTTCTTACTTGTCCCCATGTAAACTATATTGATTTTCTAAGGAATCTCTAGTTGCATGTAAATATCTGAGTTGTCATTAATCCACACATTTCATGGTTTGCAAACTTAAAAATCTGAAAAATGCTATGCAGTAAAATCTTTTAAGACATTATCGCATCGGAGAGAAGGAAAATCCGTTATACACAGGTTCCATTCTTAGCAGGTACATCGTCTGTTGTAAATGTATTATATTCTTTTCACACGGATTATTATATTCACTTTGCACGTATCAAGACATTTTCCCGTTTAAGACAAGATTCCGTCATAGACATTTTCCTTTTCAGAGGTTTTTCTGTACTTTATTATTATCTTTTTTTTTTCTTTTTGCCTAGAAGCTAGAAATGTATGTATTATTCGTAAAAAAATTTTTTTAATTGTAGCATAAGGGTTATTAAAAAAATATATAATTTTTTTTCAAAAACTATTCGGCCGGACCTTATTTTTATTAATTTTTGCAAGGGACGCCTTTGTATGATTTTCATACAGGCTTGGTCGGGACAGGGCCTGGTCTAGAAGGAATGGATTCCAGACCCGGCTCAACCCAGAAAAAAGAAGTATGTCCCGGATCAGCCCGAGTTTGCAAAAAAGAGTAAGGCCCGGAAAGAGTGAAGATCAGGCTCGGCCCAGACCGAGTCTCGTGAATGAGAAGGGTCTCGAGACCGTGCAGACCTCTAATGGAGATATATGCTATTGAGGCTTACTACAACGTATTACCTATTGAAGATGACGGATATAGCTGTTATAATTCATTTACATTGATGCAAAAAAAAAAAAAAAATCCGTTACATTATGGTCTGTGGGGGAAAATCGTTTGCGGTGCATTTTAGTTAGTGATGTTATGATACATCAAACATGATGAAATTTATTTATATTTGCCACTGAGGTGGTCTACAGCATTCTTCCTATAGAGTATGAAGTAACCAGCTTCGTTTATAGGACTGACTATGAACCATAATTGCTGGAAGTGCGTTTTCAGCTGTGGTGTGCATTTTTAAAATCAACTGAATTTTAGTGCATTATGTTGCGAGTACAAATTCGACACATCATATGCAGAGTTGCATGCACGAAAAAAAATGAAGCATTTCAGTTTATGGACGCGAATTCCTAACGTATATTTTTAACTGTATTAGGCCTTTTTCCAGTTTAATTATACACTACTGTCCAAAAATTAAGGGGCTTTTGCTTTTCACAAGGTTTGTCGACAAACTGGGGGAAAATCCCATTGAATTATAAGGGATTTCCTCTCCAATTTACCAATTAGCTTACTGTATTGTACCTGTATCTTTTTGAGTTTTCCCGATCTTTGACTGATCTTTTTATATGAGTTACTATATTAGAATTGACTAACAAATCATGAAAATAAAATCTGTTATATACTTCGCGCATGCGCAGTTAAAAAATATTTCATCCAAATGCCCATTTCTTATCAAATATTCAATATTTATTTTTTTTTAATTGCAGTATACAGTTTCCACTGTTCTTGAATGTTACATGTGCTTTAGATCCTCGAATTTCAAGGACAATTCATCAAGAATTTCAGTAAAAATTCGAGGAACCGTGGATAAAGCGAAAGCGTCCGGTCACTACCCCTTAATTCTTGGACAATAGTGTATTTTATTATACAAAGGTGCTTATAGAATATAAATAAATTCATATGGCAGAGCAAAATAAATTAGATATATTTCTGCCTACACTGTAAAAAAAAATTCGGAAAAGTTTCCGGTAGGAATAGGATTTCCAGTTGCCCGTATAGTACAGGAAACTTTTCCAAACCAACACGGAAAAAAAAACGAAAAAAAACGAAAGTTTTTTCTTTCCGTCAGGAAACTTTTCCTGTTTGATTCAGAAACTAATCTTTAGACACAGAATAAATTCCTGGGTCTTACGGAAATCTTTCCATTCACATAAAGAAACGTTTTGGTAGAACAGTAGAATAGACAGAAAGTATTCCGTTTTAAAAAGGAAAACTTTCCATTCACACTAAGAAATGTCTTAGTAGAATAGTAGAATAGACAGAAAGTATTCCGTTTTAAAAAGGAAAACTTTCCATTCACACTAAGAAATGTCTTAGTAGAATAGTAGAATAGACAGAAAGTATTCCGTTTTAAAAAGGAAAACTTTCCATTCACACTAAGAAATGTCTTGGTAGAATGGTAGAATAGACAGAAAGTATTCCGTTTTAAAAAGGAAAACTTTCCATTCACACTAAGAAATGTCTTGGTAGAACGGTAGAATAGACAGAAAGTATTCCGTTTTAAAAAGGAAACTTTTCCGAATCAGTCAGTAAACTAATCATGAAAAAATTAAAAATTCTTGTGTACTATAGAAACTTTTTCTTTGCTTTACGGAATTTTTTTTCATTATGATCGGAAAATTTTCTGCATTGTAAAGAAACTTTTGTTTTAAAGAGTAGGAACATTAACAGATGAAAATATTGCTTTTGGACACTGTTTTGATATTAATTAAATATTATTAAGAACTTTTTTGAATACATACACACATTTTTAAGTATTTATCATCATAAAATGCATTACATGTAATGGATTTTATGATAACAAAATACTTAAAATGTATGTATGTATTCAAAAAAGTTCTTAATAATATTTAACTAAGATAAAAGGAAATCAAAATAGTGTCCAAAAGCAATATTTTCATCTGTTATTGGTCCTACTCTTTATAACAAAAGTTTCTTTACAATACAGAATCAGCTTGAAATTTTATTTATTTGTTACAAGTAATACTGATACGTTTAGCTCATGGGTATTTACATTTTTTTTAAATAAGTATTTTATACAAGGAATGCTAGAGAAGTATCTTTATAAACAAGGAGAAGTCATTCTCGCAAAAGAAAAGTGTATAAATAAATAAAAAGTACACAATGAAATGGATTTTATGTTCATAAAATACATAATATACTTTTATTTTCTTTAGAATATGTGTATATGTTTCCTAGGGAAAAAAAAATAAAAAAATATATATATTTTTTAAGCGATATAAAAGAAAGTCCAAATAGTGTCCAAAACAAACCTTTTCATCTGTTGTCTGTATAGCAAAGTGGACTGTACAGAGATGCCAGCTTATTAGTGCCAGAATATACATAGGTGTAGCCAGTGGTGAAGTGTGTGTGGGAGATAATTGCCCCAAGCACTAAATATTTAGGTGATGCCAAAAACTGTTAAATAAGATATTAAAAACGGAACAAAATATTTTCAATTTGGACTGGATATTTAAAACCCACACTTATGTCATTGGGTGTAGCACAAGTGTATGACATGTTGCATGCGTATGAAGTGTATGCAACTAACATTGAAGTTTTATTGGTACTGGAAAGACTTTCTATTGCTGTATATCCAAAACAAAGGACATACAAAACATTTTTTAATCACAATAGTGACCGCCCCTTTTTAAAAAACTAGAACTTTTAATTTACGCCTCAAAAAAAAAAAAAAAAAAACAAGCTTATGGGGTCGTCTTCGTTCTTAAGTTGCACAGAACTCCAAACTTTTCAATATGTACATCTAACTTTGACATTATATTTGCCTCTTTCGGTAACTTTTTCTCAAAGATACCAAAAGGGAAGTCACTAGGTCAAAATGTTTAAGAATTATGAAGTTTAAAGTTTAGAACTCCTAATGTTAAACAGCTGGTGGAGTTTTTTTTATATAATTCAATACTTGACGTAATATTTTATATTTGTATATTTTATTTGAAGCTTTTCGAAATCTATTTCGGTTAAAAAATTATAGATTATGGTTTATTTTATGGTTTAATTTATAAAAAAAATGTATTTTTAAATTAATTAAAAAATTAATTTTAATAGAAATAGATTTCTAAAAACTTCAAATATGCAAATCAAAAATCACAGCTGATTCCGCTAAGTAGTTTTTAAGTTATGCTTAAAACACTACCCACATTACAGTCTGATTTGCAACGATTACAGATTAGGAGTTACAAACTTTAAATTTTCATAATTTCAAAACTACTTGACTGAGTGAATTCCAGTTTGTTATCATAGGGCAACATTTACTGAAAAAGCCAAACATGATGCCCCAATTAGATGTATCTATTGAATTTGCTACAATTTCGGCATGAATATGACCCTCTAAGCTTATTTTTTTCAACATTAAATTAAAAAAGACAGTTTCCAGAAGAATAACTTTGTTTTTTACAGTGACAGTTTGGAGATTAAATGTTCTTTTTTGTCCCCAAATACACCCTGCGCATATATTTCAAATTTGTCACTTTTTATACCCAATTTGTGTCACAGAGACACTTTCCAATTAGGAACATTGCTGCACCTAACTATTATAACCCAATTTGGGTGCTTTTCTGCTCTATTACACACACACACACAAAATAATAATAATAATAAAGTAAATCTAAAAACTTTTGAAGTCATGTAAATTATAAGAATATACAGAATTCAGCTAACCCTAATAAATACGTTGATGATAAACAATTATCAGAAGCCATACAATTTGAAAATGTACAAGACTTTGAACTTGAAGCTCAACTGAAAATTACATAACAAAAAGGCTCAGTAAATGAAAATCATTTTTTGTTAAAATTTAAATCAGCTATTTTTTTTTCAAAATACAATTTTAAAATTACGCGTTTTAAAGTAAAATAACCTTTACTAAATCATTAAAATTAATAATTAGAAAAGCTCATTTAAATTTATTTGAAATTAAAAATATATAGAAAAACTCATTCACTTGTTTAATTTGAAATATTTTAATCATATATAAACAGTTAAAAATATAGTTAAAAAATGGAGCAACAGAAAATGATATAATTTGAAAATGTGAATTCTCTTTTACTTTTGAAAACAGGAAATAAAGTAAACAAATTGTCTTGTGTTATATATCACTTATTTACACTAACTGCAATTTAACAATATACTTTTTATTGACCTATTCTGTATAAAATATATACCACCTTAAATTACCCCTTTGATAAAATAAAAAGCATATAAACTCTTCATTACTAAAAGCTAAATCTTTTTGTTTTGACCAAATTTCTCGATTAAAAATCTTAGAATATAAAAGATAATGTAAGAATTTTATTCAGAAAAAAAAAAATTGAAATTTTAAGCATTCTATTCTAGATCTGGATTATATACAGTATTCCTTTAAACATACCTATTCCAGATTATATACACTACTCTGAAATACATACATTAATTCATTTAATGAAGTTGGAGCATATATAAAAAATACTTAAGATAATTATGATTATCTGCGTATAAATTTCAATGGATCTGAAAAAATTATTCTTTGTTATTAAAATGTTTGAAAAGAAACACCAATTTTCCAGCTTTATGAGTTCTTTATAAGCGATTACAGAGTTTGCAGTGAATTAAAGTTTGATTTTTTTAAAATTTAAAATAAAAGATACTTTTAAATCAGGTGTTTGATTTTTTAAAGATTTTAACACTTTAGTTGTTTATTAGTTTACATTTATAAGTAATTAAAATTATATTAAAAAATATATATAAACATTTCAGAGTATTACTAACCATGGAATCTTTATTTTCCGAGTCTTTCCATAAATAAATTACATTGGAATATCGAACCATTTGTTATTTACATGTGCACAATGAAGTCATGAGATATCAATATAAATAACAATAAATATACTTTTGATTGACCTATATTTATTTATTCTAACATTTTACAAATCCTCGCAGAAACCCTCCATGTTTTTGTATTAAAAAATTCACATAAGATTTGTACATATTTTTTTAACAAATAAATTTATGCTTTAATCTTTTAACATTTCTCAGCTGAGATTCTCTATTTTTAAATTAGAATTTTTATCTTTAAGTGTGATATTTGATTTAAATAAAATTCAAAAAGCAAGGATTTTGAGTGTTGTCTCCCCCAGTCCTTAAATTTACAATGTATTGTTGTCAAAAATAATATTTATAATGAAATATCTTAACCTAAATTTGAAAAAAAAAAAGTGTATTTAAATAAATCAGTTGATTTAAATCAGGATTGAAATCCAGTTGATTTAAATCAATGAACTCTGATTAAAAATTGTTAGACTACACAAGTGTTATTTAGCAATTATTTAATTTAAATTGAGATTATAGTGCTGAAATATAATTTCAATTATTGATCTAAATATTTTAAGATTTCTGAACTTTCTGTATTATAACTGATTAGATAACGTTGAAGAAATTGGCAATGAAACTATGCTTAGATTTCAAAAGATACCAAAATTTACCAATTGCTGTAAAAAAAAGTAATTAAAAAAATTTCTTTCCAAAATCATGTACTTGCATACAATATTTTAACAAAAGATTATATTGAAGTAAAAGTTATAACACCAATCTGGTGAATCAGCTAAATAAACTTATCAAAAGCCAATTTGATAACTTAAAACCTGCATTTTATTTTGAAGAAATAAATTAAGGACTTGTGAATAATATTTATAAACTCTTTACAAATGAAAAAAGCAAAAATATGGAATATATAAGCACTTACTTACAGGGAAGTCCAGTTGCCAGTAAATATATATATATATTAAATATAAATTAAAGTAAAGATACTTTAAAAAAATATTTAAAAAATAAGGAAATTTTAAAAAATGTACACTACCAGTATTGGACATCTGTTTCCTGCTGGTGAAAGCTATATTTTGATAATTGTATAAGGGAATTTATCACCTCTTTAAAATTTCCGTAGGTTACCATGGGATTTCACAATCAGCATTAAAGGGGAAAAAATGATGCCACAGGAATATAGTAGAAAAACGTGATAATTTTACAAAATGTAACAAATAGAGATTTAGCAGACTATCAAATATTCGGCTGAGTACTAACTTTTTAAAAAGTATATTGATTACAATTTTTTTTTATCATGATTAATAACAAAGAAATAAATGTTTGTGAGTCTTTTATTCCTCAATGGCAGATCACTTAATAGCAGAATATTAAAAATTGCAAATAATTCAGAAAAAATATCTATAAAATAGTGAATTCAATAAAAAATCGTTCTTAGCAAATATGTATGTGCTATTTTTTTTTTTTTTTACTTAAACTTATTAAAATAAATCAAGTGCATTTAATTTACACAAACATTAAATTGACTAAATACTATTTTTTAAAAAATTTATAAATTACTCGATTTTTTCTGGCTAACAACAAAAGACAGAAAAAATAAAACAAACATTTATACTGAAAAATAAAATTTATTTTCAACAAAACTATAAATCAAAATGTTTTAATAAAACAAATTACAGCACTGTATTTATGCTATGTATATGCTATTGGCATGTATGTATTCCTTTAGAATTGATGCAGTTAGTAAAAAAGCCTGCCTAGATTCCGGCCTGATAACAGTCTTAATTAAACACCCAGTAGGATGCTAGAGCAACGAAATTGACTCAGTTGAACATTTCTCCGAAAAAAGTGTCACACCATCAACATACGAAAACACCTTGACGTCCTTTCTAACATCCTCATTCTCTAGTAGGCAAGGATGATCTGTTCTAGCTGTAAGGCGACATTGATCACTGCAGTATTATCCTGTAATAATAACAGTAATAATATTAATTTTTTTTATTGTACTAATTGCTAGTGACAATGTATATTTAAAAATATAAAAAAACAGCACAAGAGCAAAGAATGATTAAGGGGACACTTCGTCTTCAGCGATAAGTATTTTTAAGAACAAAATATTTGAAAATTTTCCTTTGAATAAAGAATTCAAAATTCATAAAATTTTTAAAAAATTTAAAAATTAAGGAAATTTTTAAAAATGTACTCTACCAGCATTGGACATCTGTTTCCTGCTGGTGAAAGCTATATTTTGATAATTGTATAACGGAATTTATCATTTCTTTAAAATTTACATAGGTTACTATATGGGATTTCACAATCAGCATTAAAAGAAAAAAAAAATGGTGCCACAGGAATATAGTAGAAAAACATAACAATAATTTTACGATATGTAACAAATAGTGATTTAGCAGATTATCAAATATTCGGCTGGATACTAACTTTTTAAAAGGTATATTAATTAAAAAAATTTATATATATTAAATTGGAAATAAAATAATAAAAATAAAAGTGCTCAGTCAAACTGATGGCATTGAGCTCACAGGCTATTCACACTATTTGCATATTATACTCTTATTTCAAAGAAAAAACACATTTATATAAATTAGAAGGGGGGGGGGGTCATTAGCTCCCCTATTTACGTCCTTTATACTTAACCAATAAACGTCCAAATCTAATCAGGGAAGCGCCTTATCAAAATAAACCGGTATACAACATTTGCATCAAATTGGATAATTCGGCATGAAAAAACTATTTATTTAAATTAAAATGGACAATTAGTCCCTGTTCCCCCTTTTTACTTAACCAAATGACCCCCCCCCCCCAAAAAAAAAAAAAAAAAAAAAAAAAAAAAAACGAATCAGGGAAGCATCTTATCAGAATAAACCTATATAAAAAATTTGAAGCAAATCGGTTAATTCTGCATGAAAAACCCATTTATCTAAATTAAGGGGAGGGAATTCGTCCCCGTTCCCTCCTTTATACTTAACAAATGAACCCCCAAAACTAATGCGGGAAACGCCTTATCACAATGAATCAATATACAAAATTTGAAGCAAACTAGATAATTTTGCATAAAAAAGCCATTTATCTAACTTAAGGTGGATTAGCCCCTCGTTCCATCCTTTAATCTTAACCAATAAACCCCCAAAATTAATCAGGGAAGTGCCTTATCACAATGAAAATATATACCAAATTTGAAGAAAATCTGATAATTCTGCACGAAAAACCCATTTATTTAAATTAGGGGGAGCATTAACCCCTTTTCCCCCTTTTATACTTAACCAAAGAACCCCAAAGCTAATCAGGGAAGCGCCTAATCAGAATGAACTTATATACCAAATTTGAAGCAAATCGGATAATTCTGCATGAAAAACCTATTTATCTAAATTAAGGAGGGGGGATTAGCCTCCAGTTCCCCCCCCCTTTATACTTAACCGATGAACCCTCAAAACTAATCAGGAAAGAGACTTATCACAATGAACCTCATACAATATCTGAAGAAAATTCGATAATTCTGCATGAAAAAACCATTTATCTAAGTTAGGGGGGATTAGCTTCCATTCCCCCTTCATACTTAACCAATGAACCCCCAAAACTAATCAGGGAAGCGCCTTATCAGAATGAACCTATATTCAAAATTTGAAGCAAATTGGATAATTCTGCATGAAAAACACATTTATCTAAATTAAGGGGGGGATCAGCCCCCGTTCCACCCCTTTTATACTTAGCAATTGGACCCCCAAAACTAATCAGGGAAGCGCCTTATCACAATGAACCTATATGCAAAATTTGAAGCAAATTGTATAATTCAGCATGAAAAATCAATTTATCCAAATTACGGGGGATTGGACCACGTTCCCCCCTTTATATTTAACCAATGAACCCCCAAAACTGATCCGGGGAAGCGTCTTATCACATCGAACCTATATATAAAAATTGAAACAAATCTGATAATTCTGAATAAAAAAGTCATTTATCTAAAGTAAGGGGGGGGGATTAATCACCGTCCCCCTCTTTATACTTAACCAATGAACAACCAAAACTAATGAAGGAAGCGCCTTATCACAATGAAGCTAACACATGGGCTGATAAGTTCCCGGTCTAATAAAGAAAACACAACTTTTTAACAAAACATTATGAGTTTTATAACTTTAATAAATAACATAACTTTAATAATAAATAATAATAATTTAATAATAATAATTTAATAAATAAATAATAATAATAGTTTAATAATAAATAACATAATTTTATAACGAAAAAGCTCCAAACAGTGTTCTAAATCATTGACTCGTTGTTGTTTTTGGTCAAAAGTCAACACGCGCGGCAGCCACTTTGACAACAGCTTTTTCATAGACAAATGCTCATTCAAAATAAAACCTACACGTTTCTTGGATATCTTCAGAGTCTGAGCTATCGCCTGCAACTTCACTTTACGGTTCCCCAAAACGATTTTTTGGACTATTTTTATGTTTTCCGGAGTAACCACCTCTTTTGCGTGGTGCATCACTGGTGTCCGTACGACCATGTTTAAATTCAGCAAACCTGTCAATAATGTTTGATTTACCTGGTGCAATGTCCGGATAATGCTTATCAAGCCAAGCTTTTGTTTGAACGGTGTTTTTTCCCATCAAAATACAATTCTTGAAATTCTTGTTTATCCATTTTTTTTGTTTATCAACAAAGTTGTTCAAATAAAACCACTCTAACGTTTTATCCACACGGCGAATCATCATGACATCTTTTCTGCTACCTTTTAAAGGTTCGTATTTACTAAAAAAAAACATCGGTTCGGCAATTGCAACGCCATCTGTGTGCCAGACCGGGAAATTATCAGCCCATGTGTTATATACAAAATTTGAAGGAAATTGGGTAATTTTGCATGAAAAACCCATTTATTTAATTTAAGGGGATTAGCCCTTGTCCCGCCTATATATTTAACCATTGAACCCCCAAAACTGATCAGGGAAGCGTCTTATCAGAAACAATCTATATACAAAATTTTAAGCAAATCGGATAATTCTGCATGAAAAACCCATTTATGTAAATTAAGGGGGGGGGAAGAATCACTGTTCCCCTCTTTATACTTTACCATTGAACTCCCAAAACTAATCAGGGAAACGACTTATCACAATGAACTTATGTACAAAATATGAAGAAAATTGGATAATTTTGCATGTAAAACCCACTTATTTAATTTAGGGGGACTAGCCCCGGTTCCCCCTTTATATTTAACCATTGAACCCCCAAAACTGATCAGGGAAGCGCCTTATCAAAAACAACCTAATACAAAATTTTAAGCAAATCGGATAATTCTGCATGAAAAACCCATTACATAAATTAAGGGGGGATTAGTCCCATTTCGCTCCCTTTATACTTTACCATTGAACCCCCAAAACTAATCAAGGAAGCACCTTATCAGAATGAACCTTTTATAAAAAAAATTTGAAACAATTGGATAATTCTGCTTTAAAAGATCATTTTTCTCAATTGAAAAGGGGGGGGGGGAATTAGTCCCTGTTCCCCCTTTATACTTCACCAATGTACCTACATACAAAATTTGAAGCAAGTTAGATAATTCTGCATGAAAAACCGTTTTATCTAAATTAAGGGTAGGATTGGCCCCCGTTCCCCTCGTTTATACTTTACCATTGAACTCCCAAAACTAATCAGGGAAGCGATTTATCACAATGAACTTATGTACAAAATACGAAGCAAATTGGGTAATTTTACATGAAAAAACCATTTCTTTATTTTAGATGGGGGGATTAGCCCCTGTTCCCCCTTTATATTTAACCATTGAACCCCCAAAACTGATCCAGGGAAGCGCCTTATCACAATGAACCTACATACAAAATTTGAAGCAAATCGGATAATTCTGCATAAAAAACTTATTTATCTAAATTAAGGGGGAGGAATAATCACCGTTCCCCTCTTTATACTTAACCAATGAACCCCCAAAACTAATAAAGGAAGCGCCTTATCACAATGTAGCTCTATAAAAAATATGAAGAAAATTGGGAAATTTTGCATGAAAAACCCATTTATTTAATTTAGGGGGAGATTAGCCCCTGTTCCTCTTTTATATTTAACCATTGAACCCCCAAAACTGATCAGGGAAGCGCCTTATCGGAATGAACCTATATACAAAATTTGAAACAAATCAGATATTTCTGCATGAAAAACACATTATCTAAATTAAGGGGGGGGGATTAGCCCCCAGTTCCCTCATGTAAACTTAACAAATGAACCACCAAAACTGATCAGGGAAGCGCCTTATCAGAGTGAACCTATGTATAAAATTTGAAACAAAACGGATAATTCTGCATGAAAAACCCATTTATATAAATTAAGTGGGGATCGGCCCCCGTCTCCCCTCCCCCTTTTGTACTTAGCAATTTAACCCCCAAAACTAATCAAGGAATCGGATTATCAGAATGAACATATATATAAAATTTGAAAATTTAAAATCGGATAATTCTGCATGAAAAACCTATTTATGTAAATTAAGCGGGAGGGGGGGGGGATTAGCCCCCAGTTCCCTCATGTAAACTTAACAAATGAACCCCCAAAACTGATCAGGGAAGCGCCTTATCAGAATGAACCTATGTATAAAATTTGAAACAAATCGGATATTTCTGCATGAAAAACACATTATCTAAATTAAGGGGGGGGGGATTAGCCCCCAGTTCCCTCCTGTAAACTTAACAAATGAACCCCCAAAACTGATCAGGGAAGCGCCTTATCAGAAAGAACCTATATAGAATATTTGAAACAAATCGGATAATTCTGCATGAAAAACCCATTATCTAAATTAAGGGGGATTAGTCCCCAGTTCCGCCCTGTATACTTAATCAATTAACCCCCAAAGATAATCAGGGAAGCGCCTTATCAGAATGAACCTATATACAATATTTGAAACAAATCGGATAATTCTGCATGAAAAACCCATTTACCTAAATTAAGGGGGTGGGGGGGATTAATGACCGTTGTCCTCTTTATACTTAACCAATGAACCCCCAAAACTAATGAAGGAAACGCCTTATCACAATGAAGCTATATACAAAATTTGAAGCAAATTGTGCAATTCTGCATGAAAACCCCATTTATTTAGGGAGGGGATTCGCCCCTGTTCCCCCTTTATATTTAACCATTGAACCCCCAAAGCTGATCAGAGAAGCGCCTTATTGGAATGAACCTATATACAAAATTTGAAACAAATCGGATATTTCTGCATGAAAAACACATTATCTAAATTAAGGGGGGGGGGGATTAGCCCCCAGTTCCCTCATGTAAACTTAACAAATGAACCCCCAAAACTGATCAGGGAAGCGCCTTATCAGAGTGAACCTATGTGTAAAATTTGAAACAAAACTGATAATTCTGCATTAAAAACCCATTTATATAAATTAAGTGGGGATCAGCCCCCGTTCCCCCTCCCCCTTTTATACTTAGCAATTTAACCCCCAAAACTAATCAAGGAATCGGATTATTAGAATGAACATATATATAAAATTTGAAAATTTAAAATCGGATAATTCTGCATGAAAAACCTATTTATGTAAATTAAGCGGGGGGGGGGGGGGGGGGGGCGGCTTTGATAACCTGTGAGCTAAAAAAAATTCTATTACAATGATATTTCGGGTTCTATGAACTCCAAAAATAGCAGAAATTTCAGAACATTTATGATTTATATGTTGACATTATGACTCATTTGAACATTTTTTTATTTCTTGAAATTTGCACAGTATTAACACGTGCATTTAAATACATGACAAGATTTAGTTAAAGGAAAGCACAAATATGAAATAAAATCAAATTAGATATTTTTTTTTTTTTTGTTAGAAACCCACATACAAGATAATTTTTATATAAATTAGGATGAAAAACAATACAGAAATGTAACAAAAGCTATTACAGGTTTTCTTTTTCTTTCTTTTTTTATTTTTAAATGAAGAATTGAAGCTTTATATTTTTAAAATAAATTCCCCCCCCCCCCCGCACCTCTACTGACAAAAATTCTCTGTTTGCTTTTTTTTATTCTGTTTATTTTAAATTATTAGAAAAGATTAAAAGTCATTTTTTATTTTCAAAATAATGTGAGAAAAATAAAATTTAATCAATTAAATTTGAATATACAGGGTGGGGCAGTTGAAAGCTTCTGCATGCAAGCTTTTACAGCATGAATATAGGTAAAATCAACCTCAAGGTATTAAGCATATTCTACTTTACGTTTTTCACAACTAAAATATTGTCTGATATTAAAAGACTACTGAAATTTATTTTACCATATACCATTATAAATTTCGTTATAGCACCTTGACATACATTTCTCAATTTTTTAATCAACATTATAGAATTTAATGGACATTCCTTTTTAATTGAATTTTAATACACTACAAATAATAAAATGTTAAATTGATTCTATAATAATGTAGTACCTGAAAAAAAAAGACAATATATGATTCTGATATGGCATCGAATACAGAAAAATCTCATGAATTTATTTTAAGATCATAGGTATGTTATTGATATCTTCAGTGTTGAATTCAGGCATTTTTCTCCGAGAGGGATTTCTGTGGCTCCTGGGGGCATATTATAGAGTTCTGAGGGGGGGAGGAAGAATCACCGTTCCCCTCTTTATACTTTACCATTGAACTCCCAAAACTAATCAGGGAAACGACTTATCACAATGAACTTATGTACAAAATATGAAGAAAATTGGATAATTTTGCATGTAAAACCCACTTATTTAATTTAGGGGGACTAGCCCCGGTTCCCCCTTTATATTTAACCATTGAACCCCCAAAACTGATCAGGGAAGCGCCTTATCAGAAACAACCTAATACAAAATTTTAAGCAAATCGGATAATTCTGCATGAAAAACCCATTACATAAATTAAGGGGGGATTAGTCTCATTTCGCTCCCTTTATACTTTACCATTGAACCCCCAAAACTAATCAAGGAAGCACCTTATCAGAATGAACCTTTTATAAAAAAAATTTGAAACAATTGGATAATTCTGCTTTAAAAAATCATTTTTCTCAATTGAGAGGGGGGGGGAATTAGTCCCTGTTCTCCCCTTTATACTTCACCAATGTACCTACATACAAAATTTGAAGCAAGTTAGATAATTCTGCATGAAAAACCGTTTTATCTAAATTAAGGGTAGGATTGGCCCCCGTTCCCCTCGTTTATACTTTACCATTGAACTCCCAAAACTAATCAGGGAAGCGACTTATCACAATGAACTTATGTACAAAATACGAAGCAAATTGGGTAATTTTACATGAAAAAACCATTTCTTTATTTTAGAGGGGGGGGATTAGCCCCTGTTCCCCCTTTATATTTAACCATTGAACCCCCAAAACTGATCCAGGGAAGCGCCTTATCACAATGAACCTATATACAAAATTTGAAGCAAATCGGATAATTCTGCATAAAAAACTTATTTATCTAAATTAAGGGGGAGGAATAATCACCGTTCCCCTCTTTATACTTAACCAATGAACCCCCAAAACTAATAAAGGAAGCGCCTTATCACAATGTAGCTCTATAAAAAATATGAAGAAAATTGGGAAATTTTGCATGAAAAACCCATTTATTTAATTTAGGGGGAGATTAGCCCCTGTTCCTCTTTTATATTTAACCATTGAACCCCCAAAACTGATCAGGGAAGCGCCTTATCGGAATGAACCTATATACAAAATTTTAAAGAAATCGGATATTTCTGCATGAAAAACACATTATCTAAATTAAGGGGGGGATTAGCCCCCAGTTCCCTCCTGTAAACTTAACAAATGAACCCCCAAAACTGATCAGGGAAGCGCCTTATCAGAATGAACCTATATAGAATATTTGAAACAAATCGGATAATTCTGCATGAAAAACCCATTATCTAAATTAAGGGGGATTAGCCCCCAGTTCCGCCCTGTATACTTAATCAATTAATCTCCAAAGATAATCAGGGAAGCGCCTTATCAGAATGAACCTATATACAATATTTGAAACAAATCGGATAATTCTGCATGAAAAACCCATTTACCTAAATTAAGGTGGTGGGTGGATTAATGACCGTTGCCCTCTTTATACTTAACCAATGAACCCCCAAAACTAATGAAGGAAACGCCTTATCACAATGAAGCTATATACAAAATTAGAAGCAAATTGTGTAATTCTGCATGAAAACCCCATTTATTTAATTTAGGGAGGGGATTCGCCCCTGTTCCCCCTTTATATTTAACCATTGAACCCCCAAAGCTTATCAAAGAAGCGCCTTATTGGAATGAACCTATATACAAAATTTGAAACAAATCGGATATTTCTGCATGAAAAACCCATTTATTTAATTTAGGGGGAGATTAGCCCCTGTTCCTCTTTTATATTTAACCATTGAACCCCCAAAACTGATCAAGAAGCGCCTTATTGGAATGAACCTATATACAAAATTTGAAACAAATCGGATATTTCTGCATGAAAAACACATTATCTAAATTAAAGGGGGGGGGATTAGCCCCCAGTTCCCTCATGTAAACTTAACAAATGAACCACCAAAACTTATCAGGGAAGCGCCTTATCAGAGTGAACCTATGTATAAAATTTGAAACAAAACGGATAATTCTGCATGAAAAACACATTTATATAAATTAAGTGGGGATCAGCCCCCGTCTCCCCTCCCCCTTTTATACTTAGCAATTTAACCCCCAAAACTAATCAAGGAATCGGATTATCAGAATGAACATATATATAAAATTTGAAAATTTAAAATCGGATAATTCTGCATGAAAAACCTATTTATGTAAATTAAGCGGGGGGGGGGATTAGCCCCCAGTTCCCTCATGTAAACTTAACAAATGAACCCCCAAAACTGATCAGGGAAGCGCCTTATCAGAATGAACCTATGTATAAAATTTGAAACAAATCGGATATTTCTGCATGAAAAACACATTATCTAAATTAAGGGGGGGGGGGGATTAGCCCCAGTTTCCTCCTGTAAACTTAACAAATGAACCCCCAAAACTGATCAGGGAAGCGCCTTATCAGAAAGAACCTATATAGAATATTTGAAACAAATCGGATAATTCTGCATGAAAAACCCATTATCTAAATTAAGGGGGATTAGCCCCCAGTTCCGCCCTGTATACTTAATCAATTAACCCCCAAAGATAATCAGGGAAGCGCCTTATCAGAATGAACCTATATACAATATTTGAAACAAATCGGATAATTCTGCATGAAAAACCTATTTACCTAAATTAAGGGGGTGGGGGAGATTAATGACCGTTGTCCTCTTTATACTTAACCAATGAACCCGCAAAACTAATGAAGGAAACGCCTTATCACAATGAAGCTATATACAAAATTTGAAGCAAATTGTGTAATTCTGCATGAAAACCCCATTTATTTAGGGAGGGGATTCGCCCCTGTTCCCCCTTTATATTAACCATTGAACCCCCAAAGCTGATCAGAGAAGCGCCTTATTGGAATGAACCTATATACAAAATTTGAAACAAATCGGATATTTCTGCATGAAAAACACATTATCTAAATTAAGGGGGGGGGGGGATTAGCCCCCAGTTCCCTCATGTAAACTTAACAAATGAACCCCCAAAACTGATCAGGGAAGCGCCTTATCAGAGTGAACCTATGTGTAAAATTTGAAACAAAACTGATAATTCTGCATTAAAAACCCATTTATATAAATTAAGTGGGGATCAGCCCCCGTTCCCCCTCCCCCTTTTATACTTAGCAATTTAACCCCCAAAACTAATCAAGGAATCGGATTATTAGAATGAACATATATATAAAATTTGAAAATTTTAAATCGGATAATTCTGCATGAAAAACCTATTTATGTAAATTAAGCGGGGGGGGGTCCGGCTTTGATAACCTGTGAGCTAAAAAAAATTCTATTACAATGATATTTCGGGTTCTGTGAACTCCAAAAATAGCAGAAATTTCAGAACATTTATGATTTATATGTTGACATTATGACTCATTTGAACATTTTTTTATTTCTTGAAATTTGCACAGTATTAACACGTGCATTTAAATACATGACAAGATTTAGTTAAAGGAAAGCACAAATATGAAATAAAATCAAATTAGATATTTTTTTTTTTTGTTAGAAACCCACATACAAGATAATTTTTATATAAATTAGGATGAAAAACAATACAGAAATGTAACAAAAGCTATTACAGGTTTTCTTTTTCTTTCTTTTTTTATTTTTAAATGAAGAATTGAAGCTTTATATTTTTAAAATAAATCCCCCCCCCCCCCTGCACCTCTACTGACAAAAATTCCCTGTTTGCTTTTTTTTATTCTGTTTATTTTAAATTATTAGAAAAGATTAAAAGTCATTTTTTATTTTCAAAATAATGTGAGAAAAATAAAATTTAATCAATTAAATTTGAATATACAGGGTGGGGCTGTTGAAAGCTTCTGCATGCAAGCTTTTACAGCATGAATATAGGTAAAATCAACCTCAAGGTATTAAGCATATTCTACTTTACGTTTTTCACAACTAAAATATTGTCTGATATTAAAAGACTACTGAAATTTATTTTACCATATACCATTATAAATTTCGTTATAGCACCCTGACATACATTTCTCAATTTTTTAATCAACATTATAGAATTTAATGGACATTCCTTTTTAACTGAATTTTAATACACTACAAATAATAAAATGTTAAATTGATTCTATAATAATGTAGTACCTGAAAAAAAAAAGACAATATATGATTCTGATATGGCATCGAATACAGAAAAATCTCATGAATTTATTTTAAGATCATAGGTATGTTATTGATATCTTCAGTGTTGAATTCAGGCATTTTTCTCCGAGAGGGATTTCTGTGGCTCCTGGGGGCATATTATAGAGTTCCGAGGGGGGGGGGGAATTGCACTTTTTGACCATTAAATCATAAAATCCGAAATCTTCAGAGGGGGTGGCCATTTCAATGCTCCGGGAGAGAGGAATGTCCCCCCCCCCCCCGGCTATCTCCTGAATTCAACACTGATGCCTTACAGAATTAAACAAATAAACAAGTACCTGAATTTAGAATAAGTTAAAAACTACTTAAAAAGCAGTCTACAAAAATTGAGTTTTCATTAAGATAATATCTAAGTTAGAAATTTCTGGCACATCAAAATATTTTTTTGATTGGGGATATTTTTCTCATAAAAAATAAACTGAGCGAGAAATAAGATAACATGCATTTTATTTCAGGCTACGCAGCTCCTTAAACATGTTATTCGGTTTGATAATCATGCACTGTAAATATATGGACATATCAAATCCCAAATATTAAAAATCACATAAATTTTAGTACTTACCATTGCGAAGTTAGAACTACGTAGAACAATTGTCCAATATTTAACAACATGGCGGACATCTTCTTCATGGAAAATTTCGATTCTGTTCTGTTATCAATCACGTGACGCCACGCCTTTCATACGTCAGCAGAGAGCGAGACTGCGCAGTAAGTCCGGTGAAGTTATTTTCCATCTTTTCGGAAACTAATACGATATAAAAAGATTATTTTTATGACTGTAGGAAAACTTTCTGTTGTGATTCGGAAAAAATATTTTATCGGTTGTTTTCCGTATCGTAAAGGAAATTTATCTTTTACGAAACGGAAAAGGGTTGGAAATTTTTTACAGTGTATGGATTGTAATTGTTGCATGTACATTTGATTTTAAAATTAATCAAGTCATATTTTACTGTATTATTCATATAATATATGGCTGTACAAAAGGATATTGATGCATTGTCATCTATAAAGTAATTCACTAGAAAAACCTTTTTAGTTTTTACATGCGTTTTACAGTGATTTAAGTTTTGTTTCACAATGTGGCGTGTTTAAAGCTCTATAGATAATATACAGCGTTGCACAGAATTCGCATGCGTTATCTGCCATAGACAGCAATTCTTGGAAATGGATTTTTAATTGCGTTCTGTGTTTTTTAAATTGTTTATTTAGCTATTTCATTTCATTCTATGAAAGAAAGAACTTTTTTAACAGTATTCTAATAGTGTTGAAAAATATTTCATAATCTATAACTGTTGCATGTGTTTTCAGTTTTTTTTTTCTTTTTTGCACTTGAAACATTGTGAAGATGTAGAGTTCGAAATTTTCAAAATTTAAGGACAACATTAATTTATAAATTCTTAAGCTAAATTATTCCATGTACCCTAAAATGCATCACAGAAAAATTTCTAAGTTATTCCTATCAGAACGCTAACTAAAGTTTTTATTTATAAACTTCCATCATTTGTTGCAACTCTGAATAAAGTCTTTAAACATATTTTATCTCAACCACCTCCCTCACCATTTAAAAAAACATTCGAAAACCAGAGGCTTTGACAAATTTTTATTAAATTTGTTTAAACTATTTTCTAATCTAACATTGCATCATACATAAGAGATATAACTGGTCGTACATCAATATTTTAAAATATTCCTTTAAAAACATAAAATAAGTAACTTAGTATTTTTCCTATTTCTGCATATATATGGTTAAACATTTAAAATGTCTAAGTATTTAATTTATGTGTGAGTGTGTGTACGCTATGATAGGACGGAGGGGGAATGTATAAATTTTTACAATAGGGCTTCGAGACTTTTGCCCCCCCAGTCTTAGAGCCCAAGTTACGCCTATGTCCAACAGTCATCCACTTGCATCCGTACCTTTCTGCGAGTCTACCTGCAGGGATTAACGTAAGAACTTGCCCAACGAAAAAGCAACTTAGAATATAGCCTTGAGTCTCAGGTGACCACATGAATTCACCTTCCTAAGGAAGAAAAAATAAAAAATGCAAAGAAAGAAAATAATGTCTTTCGTTTATCATATTTTTAATTCTACTTTTCAATTCGGTACACACAGATACATATGCAATGTGCGTCTAAAAAGCTCGTTGAATGGTCGGATATACTACTTTTGATTGTTAAAAGTTGTGAAATAAAAACTTCGAAAATAGTAAAAAAGTTGTATTAGACTGTTTACATGTTTCGACTCCATCGAAGCCATTATAAAAACAAATAAGACTATTCTAAAATTACACTCTTTATGATGTAATGATTTGCAATACTATCATGCAATTTTTCACGTACTCTTTCTGATAACGCACGTATTTTCTTATGTTTACTTGGATGTTTATTTCTATATTCCTAACCATGGAATAACTCAACCCATAATTTTGAAAAGTTAAATGATACTGCTTCATTACATATTGCATTTTTACGCGTTACAATCTCAATAGTTTCTCTTATAATGAATGGATAGCCTATATTATAGAATGGTCGGATATTAAAACAACTTGGGATAGGAACGCGCACGCGTGCATGCACATCGAGGGACATGCGAAGAAGCGGTACCTGTAGTCGAAATTACTATGTTTAAGTGCAGTTGTCCGACAGGACTTGTTGAGCGGAGTCAGTTTGACATATCATGTAAAATACAATGCAGCAACGCATAAACATCAAGGTTTAATACAATTTGGCGGCATTTGGTAATGGAGACTGATGCAATGGTGATGCAAGTTTACGGACCATAAGCATTAATACTGTCGGCATTTCGCCGATAGAAATAAAACTATTGATGATGAACCGCATTTGGTGAACTGTCAGCAAGCACAACCCCTAGATAACATCGAAGGAGTGCAACAGACTTTATTTTGATCCACCGCTTTCAGCAAATCATGAAAGGACTACGCTTTGCGTAACAAATTCAACAACGTCCGACATCAACCCTTCGAGCGATTCTGAACGAAGCTTTCTCGCTGGCAGTCAAAAGTATAAAAAATATTAAAAATAAATGTACAACGTGAAATAACACAAATTAAAAATATACAAATTGGCAAACAGCTGTTTCGGAGCCCCTAAAGCTCCATCATCAGTGCCAATTCAAAAGATTAAAACCGATTTGAAATCCTAAGCCATGTCATTTTGCTTGCGTCTTTCTCACGCGCCAAGATGAAATGGCCATTTCATAAATATACATTGTTTTAGGTACTACTAATCTATTTCCAATAAAAATTAAGTCATTATAACAATGCAACTCTTCTTTCTTATTCCAATAGGGGTTTAAATTTTCGGGCTAATGACTACACTGCTGTGGCCAACCATTCTTAATTAGTAACTTTCATTTCGAAAGACCTTCATCTTCTAGCGTTGCATTCTGCATTTCTTTCGTACGTTCTTTTGAGGTCAAAAGAATTGTATGTACAACAGCAGCTCCATCTTCTAAAAAACTTGTATCTACATTCATGGTAGTGGGATTTCTGGAGAGGGCATCTGCTAAGTAAAGCTTTTTTACTGGGACATGCACAGGTTTAAATCTATATTTAAGTAATTCAATTACCATTCTCTGTAATCTCGGAGAAAAATTTTCAATTGGTTTCTGCAGTAAACCAAGGAGAGGTTTATGACCGGTTTCCACTATAAAATCAGTACCATATACTTAGTAATGGAATTTTCTACATCCGTTGACAACAGCTAGTAGTTCTTTCTCGATTTGATTATATCTTTGCTGTGTATCGTTTAGAGCACATGAAGCATAGGCAATTGGATGTTCTTCTTGAAGTAATACTGCACCTAATCCATACTAGCTAGCATCAAAAGAATCGACTGGTTTCAAATTTGGATTATAATAAGCCAGAATAGGTGAATTAGCTACCAACTTCTTCAAATTTTCAAAAGCTTCTTGCTCATTAGCCGTCCAAATAAATTCATTTTACTTACTTAAGAGTTTTCTCAAAATTCCTGTTTTATCTGATAAATTTTTAATAAACTTCCCTAAATAGGTAATCATTCCTTAAAATCTCTGTAGCTCTTGTTTATTAAATGGAGCTTTGAAATTTACAATTGCTTTAATTTTATCACTATTTACTGAAATTTCTTTACCTGTTAAACGATAACCCAACTATTTTACACAATTTCTTTTAATTTGACTTTTTTCCAAAGACAATTTCAAACCAGATTCTCGAGTTCTTTTAAGAACTGCTTCAAGTCTTCTATCATGTTCTGCTTCTGTCTGGCCAAATACTAAAATGTCATCAATATAAACTAAAGTTCCATCTAAATCTCCGAAAATATTATCTATTGTTTTCTGGTACAGTTCAAAGGAACTTGTTAATTTTTAAGTCAAACGGAAGAATTT
Source organism: Maratus michaelseni (assembly GCA_963931845.1). NCBI lineage: Eukaryota > Metazoa > Arthropoda > Arachnida > Araneae > Salticidae > Maratus > Maratus michaelseni. The sequence continues at coordinate 49,140,931 of OZ007598.1, read as the reverse complement.
GTATCTTCTAAATGGAGTGGCAATTTTACATAAATTTGAACTCTCTTGGTCAAGGGGTATTTGCAGAAAAGCTGACGATGTATCAAGTAGGGTAGACCGGGGCACGTTTACGCAGTGCACTTTTTTCGAAACGAGTTATAACTGGTGCGCCACCAGTCATGACAGATTGATGCTGCTCCCTAGCGGGTATTCTCACAAGATTTTGAACGTCAGTCGAGCTTTGGTATAAAGGCGGAAAGGTTAACATGTTTTCTGTCAAGGTGAGTAAATTTTGTGTTGAACTTATTGGAACTTATTGTGAACTAATAATACTTAGTTAAGGATAAACAAATATATGAACATTAGCAGAATTTTATCCTTTTTTGAGAACTGTATTTGTATGAACAGAAATGTTATTAATTTTCGTTCCACGTTAAAAATAAATCCAAACATGGCGACGGGGCGCGTTTACGCATTGACATCGGGGAACCTTTACGCACGTTCTTACTGTAATTACCAATCCAAAAAAGGACAAAACTAGGTTGAATGTCTTAAAAAAAATCTTTTACCCCCACCCCTCCCCCTTGGGGCTATTTTTAATTATATCAAAAATGTGCCATACATAAATTTTCGGCCTTTTTCCTAAAAGTAATAACTTTAAACGGATTCGATACGTATCATAATTCGAGGCGCTGACTGACGCAACAATGGTAACTGAGGCGTGTATTCGCTCCGAAGAAATGGTGTAATTTTTCCGTCACGGGGTAAGTTAGAGTCATAATCTATATGTCGTTCTTTTAGTTTTTTTATGTTCTTTATATAAGTATATACTACGTTCATTTTGATCCAGGGCTTCCGGAGCTATGAATAAAAACTATTTCCTTCTTTCGGCTCTCATAGCTCCAATGAACCAGGCCTTCTAGTGCAGCTTATGTTTTATTTACTGTTTATTTATTGTTAAATTTTTGTTAAATTTTTGTTAAATTAGATCTTCAGAGACTTTAAGCTCCCATTTAAGTCAAATCTTGTGCACTTGTGTGTAATTCTAAGGTTATTATTGTCAATTCTAGTATACACTGTTTACTTTCGTTTTGTGCCATTTTGCAATTTCTTAAACGTTTTATGTTCTTTGTGCCCATTTTATTCATATATCCCAAGCTTATTTTATTTGCAAACAACAACATTTTTGTTCAAAATTTATCGTAGTTCATTTTAGTATAATTAATTTTAAGTTTTTATTAGGTTTAACATGTTTATTCTGTGATTTCGTAATTGTTGTTTCTTGCTTAATATCTATTGGAATTCCCATAGGAAAAACATTATGTCGATTTTCATATTTACACTTATTTCAAACATATAATAACTGCAAACAACATCATTGCTATAACAAAATTATCGTAGAGCATTTTAGTACCATTTATCTTTAATTTCTGTAAATTTAAATATGTTAAAGTACAGTTTTTGTAAGCCCTGTTATTTAATCAAATTGCAATTGTAGATCTCATAGGTTATTTACTACGTTTGTTTACATTTGATTATTATCATTTTTGCTAATATTTTTCTACTTTTTCACACTTTTTTTTTTGCTTGTTTCCTCGGGAAATATTTTAAAATGTGAAATAAAAATAAATTAACATATAAAAATAATGTCCTATGACAAGTATGCAAAAGGAAATACTTTATTTTTTGTTTGTAAAAACTGTAACAGTGATGATGAAGATCACAAAAATAGTTTCTGTTTTTAACTAGCAATAAGCCCCATGTTTTCAGTTTAGCCTATATAATGTTCTTTAATTAATTCTCTTTAATTTTTTTTGTTTTTACAAACCATTTTAGCAATCTCATGTTTTACTTTCAATTTTAAGGCATGTGGAATAACTCTACAGGCTGATATTTTAGGTTCAGCATTAGCATCTATTTTGATCTTATACGTAGGTGGTAATTTTCCCATTTCGTCTGTAAATACATCTTTAAATTTCTCGATAAAATTTCTAGCATGTAAAGAATCAACACTGATGTTTCTATTCACAAATCTCAATTTTTCACAAGCTTCAATTCTTAATAAAGCACTCGATTTTTGATCAATAATGTAAAAATCAAGAAACTCCGATTTATTTTTAACTTTACATTTCAATTTACTGACCCCAATTACGTTCAAATTGTGTCCTGTGTAAGACATCAACTTTCTTTTAGTTTCACTAATAACTTTATTCTTCCTCGCATCATTAAAAATACTAAGGGGCAAAAACATTGACTTCAGCTCTGGTATCTATTTTAGGAGGAGATACTTCTGAATTATTTATAAGAACAGTTTCTCGCCATTCAGATTTTAAAGAATTAACCTGGCACTTTACTGAATCTAATTTAAAAGAAACATCATCACTCGAAGGATAAAAATTATCATTATTAAAAATTTCATGTACTTTTTTATTTATTCTTTTCCCTTTATTTTTACAGCCGACCGAGAAATGATTTAATCCGTTACAATTGTTACAATTGTAACACTTTTTACCAAATGCAGGACATTTACCATAATCATGAACAGTGTTACATTTAGAACAACTTTTCTTAACTTTCTGATTAATATAATTACGTTTTTCCTTATTGTATATTTTCCTCTGCGTTTCGTTTTTGTTTGCACGAACAGCATTTACGGTGATAGAACAATTATTTTTATTCATTATTTCCATTTGTTTACCACTGGACTCCTTAGCCCTACAATATTCTATTGCCTTTGCAAGGGTTAACTCAGTTTCCATTAGCAATTTTTCTTTCATAACGGAATCCTTAACACCAATAATTAACAAATCTCTAATTAAACTATCTTCTTGATCCTCAAAAGAACAATCTTTAGTCAAATTTTTCAAATTCGTAACACACGAATCAGCAGATTCATCTTCTTTTTGTCTACAGTTAAAAAATTTATAGCGCGCAATAACTGCATTCCTTTTCGGTTGAAAATACTGATCAAAAGAATTTATAACATTTTGAAAATTATTTGCGTTATCATCACTAAGTTTAAAACTATTAAATATATCAATGCATTCTTCACCCATCATTCCTAGTAATAGTGCTACTTTAAGTTTATCAGACTTAGCCATTTTCTCAGAAGCTTCTAAATAAAGCATAAATTTTTGTTTAAATTTATTCCAGTTCTCGGCCAAATTGCCATCTAAACTTATATTTGAAGGCGCCTTTAAATCCATTATAACGAAAAAAAAATATATTCTCAAAAGCACATACACTAAACTATTCTTAAATATAAGTATACAAATTTCTCACCTTTACGATACCAAATGGAACTGCCACCATGTCACATTGTATGGTGTTCTTTATTTTAATAAATAAACATAATCGTAAACTAACTATTTTTAATTATATTATGTTAAGCACATAAAGGATATGCCACACAGGTCTTTTATATTACATTCCGAAACTAAAAAATAAACATTCGAACAATAACAGTTACAATTACAGTGGAAGTTGAAGTAGTAGTTAGGACATATTATTACAGTCATAAGCCATTTTCTCTAAATCGCCTGTATTTGCTTTTCTGTTTACCTTAACTTGATAACTTATTTACAATATTTCCAAAAATTGTCTCTTTTACTGTATTTGTGTCCAGAACCTAATAACCACTCAAAAGAACTTATCAACAGATTTATTTTGATAATATATTTGTACACTTAAGTAAGCTAAAACTTTAAATGGAACTACTAACTTAAGGAAATCAGATACTTTTAATTTTATAAACAAAGCACACTCACTTCCCACTAAGTGTATCCAGATTTCATTCAATTTATTAATGCATATTTAAAAATCTTCGAAAAATCTGTTGCAATCGTTGCACTATTTTTAAGGTTTCGTTCACCTCACGAAACCCTATTACTCTCGCTCCGTTGTCTGTCCATTACAGAGCCATTCTCAGAAACTATGTAACTTACAGAGTTGAAACTTTATGTATATATAGATGAATACCAGCTATGAAGCTCAAAATATTAAAATTTGAAAAAATCTTATTTTAATAAATAGAGATAAAAAACCAAAATTCTAACAGCCTTTTCCTATTAAATTTAAACATTTTTGGTTAGAACAGTTGCCACAAATTAAAAATCCACAATGAAATTCTTTCTACAACAATTAATTTTGTATTGAACGATTTCCACGCGAAAAATGAAAATGAAATAAAAAGTTTCACCAATTGAAAAAACGATTAATGTGAAATAAAAATGAATGACGTCATAGTAGTAATAAAACGGAAATTTTCAAAGATTTCTCAATAATACAAGGAGTATGAGTATGTGTATGTACACAAAGTAGATTAATATCACGTCATTAGAGAATTAAAAAGAAAATCTGACGTCATATTGAAAGTTTAACGAATTTTTCAAATGTTTGAGAATAATACAAAGCGAATATCAATATGAGCAATAGAGAATAGTAAATATATAAGATTGAGAAATATATTGAATCATGATAAAAGCCCGATTAAGAAATATTCGCATATTTTAATATTTTGAAGGTGTACAACATGTTTAATTTTGAAATTATTTTTTTTAATATCGCATTTAGTCCGCATGACAGATATTATTATGACAGAATATAATAGCGGGCAGGTTTAGGTATTCGAAAAAATGAAAAAATATACCAGTAAATTTTTACTTTATAAAAAACATGACTTTTTTTTTTGCTAAATGAAATTTATTTGCATTTATGAAAGAAAGGATAAAGTGTTTTGAAAGGAATATTAAACGAAACGCTTTGAGCGATCTTCGATCACACTTACCCACTTGTTAAACTGTCTCTCCTCTGCTTCTTGTATTTTTTTTCTAGATCATTTGGCTCTTTTCGTTTTGAAAGTACACATTCATTGAAATATGCCGGAATATTTTTATTAAAGTAGCATACACATTCGTTGTTAGGGTTAATTTTTTTCTCCGAGCAACAAGTTCAGTACCATAATATTAATTCTATCTTCACGAATTATAAAACGTATATTGAAACGTTTAATGCAGACCACTGCTGTTGAAATATGAATAAAATTATCACAATGTAATTTTCATAGCTAAGATTTTTTCTTTTCATTATCAATTGGGAATTTGGAGACTTCGATTTGAAACCAGGAGCACAGCATTTTCTTCTCATTATTTTATAGATATAATCTACACTTTCTTTAATAGTTATAATCTAAATACACTGAAAAATATTATTAATTACTAAATAAAACAATAAATAATATGAAAATACTATCGTAAACAATCCGTTTAAACGAACAAAGTACATGTAAAATTTTAAGTAGTATGGATCTCGCTGACGTCACGTAAGTAAATTTGCCCTTCGTGGGAGGCCCAGCAGAAAGCGCACACAGCGTGATCTTGGAGGCCAAGCTTTACTAAAAGGGACAAATTGCTAGGTATACTGTATCTAAGTTGGTGGAATTCTGCCGTTAACTATGGTGAAGATTAGTACTCGAAAATAGTGTTAGTAAAGTGCTTACAAAAGTGCACACTTTGCAAACCCTGAAACAACATACAGTGCAATTTTCTGCATTGTGTTGACGTTTTGAACTATTATTATTATTATTATTATTATCATTATTATTACCTTTTTTTCCAGGATATAAAATTGCAAGATTTGTTTTATATTTTGAAATTTGTTAAATTTTTATCCTTTTATAGAAGTTCCAATGTAAAACTATAACTGTGGTTACATTGTACGTATTCCACACGTTGTTAATACTGTTCTTGAGTTGTTGAAATATAACTATTCCCATATTTGTGCAAACATGTTTTATGGTTTAATCTGTGCCAATGTGCTTGGTGCTATACTTCCACCTAGATTGGATTGGGATGCCATTTCATTCCATCATGTACAATTTTACGCTACATTTCCGTTCATGTATATCTGAAATTGCTTTATCTTATCAAACAAAATTCATCAGCGTTGTGCCACACTAATTATAAAAACTTCATTGTTTATTTAAATAGTATTAACAATTTGAAACTACACTTACTGATCTGGAATGGTGCAAAGTAGCATCATCAGTTGAGTTCTTTATTAAATGCGAGCATGATTCTGATTTTAATTTTGAATTTTGGATTAGTGCATTGACATTCACCATGGCAACAATAACAACACTCATTATTGTTTCGTGGATACAAATTAATGAAACAACGAGAAATCCAACAATTGTGACGGTATAGCGGCATTTCCAAGCAGGTGCCTTCCAATTTCCTAAGGAAAAAAAAACATATTTTTCAGAAACAAAATTGAAATTAAAACATACATTATAGTTATGCACAGCGCTTTACAAATTTCATACAATCTGGTAGCCAGTAAAAATTTCTAGTCGCCAGTAAAAATTATTTATTCCTCCACCTCCTCTGTCAAGGATTTTCGAAAAGAACGGCAGTCTTTTATGAATTAATTGAGAAAAATAATAACAAGCTGAGTTTATAATTATTAATTACATAGTTTAGAATAGTACATAATTTAGAAATATAATATGAACTAAGTTTTCAAAGGAAACTTGACAAAATTATATAAATTAACCATCATGTTCGGGAAATGATGAATGCCGTACGTTCAAATGTTCGGATAGTTGAATGTTAATAAATCCTATCTGATGAGGGGACCTTTGAAGACTTATACTTTTTTATATGTTATTATTCTTTATGAATGCAATATATTAATTAATTTTTTTCTGAACACAAAAATCTGATTTGAAACTTACGAAAAAAAGACGAGTATTTTTTAGCATTGCATCCAGTTTGAGACAATTGAGTTCAGATGCCACAGAGGCTGTATTGACAACATTTCTTACTGTTTTATTGAAATTTCCTCCCCCCCACACAAATTCTATGCACGTGACATGTTAGCAGGCTAGAGTGGAAAAGAATGGCGCTTTCTCTGCATGAAATGAAAAATGCCTCTTAAACTTGGTTCTTCCATTAAAAATATTAGAAAAGAGGAAGATCACTGCTTGCCGCACATGAGTAGTTGTGTGTGTGTGGGGGGGTGGATGCCGCTTGCGTCCTCATTTCATAAGTCATTTTTTGAACCAAACAAAAAATCTGCCAGTTTAATTAACTTGGTCGCCAGATGGGAAAAATTGGTCGCCAGTGGCGACCTGGCAACCGCATTTGTCAAGCCCTGGTTATGCATGATTATAAAACAAAGAATTTCTGAATACAAATTGTTCATTGAATTTTTAACAATATTCTCTTAGTTTGAAAAGTGTTTCATAATATATTTTTGATGCATCCTTTTTCGTTCTTGTTTTTTCTTATATCAAAATAACGCTTAATGAAGGCAGGATAATTGCACAGCTTCTACAAAATACCGTATAATAGGATATTCAACGTACTAAGATCGCGTTGAATAATCCGTATATCATAGAAAAAAATGGGAAAATATATTAAAAGCGACATTTAAAAATGAAAATACACCTATCTATAATTAAAATCATTATAAACTAGTATATAACCCCGTCAAAAATGACGGATTGTTGATCTGCGTTTCATTTTCATAAGACTTCATACAAACAAACAGCATGGAGATTTATTATTGAAAGGTTTGTATTGTAGAAAAATACATTTTAAAAAGGACAAATGATTTCTACAAATAAAAATAATAAGGATATATATATATATATATATATATTTTTTTACTTAGTATTAAATTTCTGAAATAGTTCAACGATTGGACAAAATCAAATATTAACAAATAATCCATATGCGAAAGTTTTTGTAAAAAAGTGTTATCAATGAGTTTTTAAACAGCTTAACCATATAACTCATTGTTTGATTACATAAGCAAAATTAAATGGAAATTACGCTGTACTATGCATTTCTTATATTTTAATTACGTTTGATAAGAAAGAATCATTTTACAGTATATGACCCATTATCCGAAAATCCAAAATCCGGAAAAACACGAAGTCCGGAAAGAAAAATTCGAAAATTTTCTAAATTTGTAAATTTTTACTAAAATTTTAGATTTTCTGAAATTTTTCGAAAATTTTACCGGTTCCTAATTTTTTATCAGTTTATTGTGTTTCAATGTTTAATCACTAAAATATTGATACTTCAGTGGCGGGTGAACACGGTCCCCCCCCCCCTTCTCTTCCCGAAATTAAAAACAAATCAGTTTTCTCTCAAATTTTAGTTTAAAATTAATTTATATTACGATTCGTTAAAAAAAAAAATAGTTATGTATTTATTTCATCAGGGGTGATTCTGTTCAAGTTTTCCTAAAAATTTAAGGCATTCGATTTCGAAAATTTAAGTCTTCAGTCCAAAATTTCGAACATAAATATCTCGAATTTTGAACGATAGTCGCCGAAAAAAATCAATTATGTCTATCGTTCGCAGAAAAAATAGAAAATTTCATCAAAGGATTGTGGAAACAACGTGAATTTCGTCAAAGTACCGAAAATAAAAACGCAAATTTCGTTGCAGGATTGCAAAAAAAAAAAAAAAAAAAAAACCGCTAATTTTGTTAACAAATTGCAGAAAAACGCGATTTCCGTCAAAGGCTTACGAAGAAGACGCAAATTTCTTCCAAAGACTCCGAAAAAAATGTAAAATTTCATCAAGGAATCACAAAAAAAAAAAAAAAAAAAAAAAAAAAAAAAAAAAAAAAAAAAATTGGTGTTAAAGGATCGCAAAAAAAAAAAACTGCGAATTTCGTCAAATAATCGCGGAAAAACAGGAATTTCTTCAAAGGGTCTAGAAAAAAAAAACACAAATTTCTTCAAAGCACTGCGAAAAAATGTCTAATTTCGTTAAGCGATCGCGAAAAAAGTGAAATTTCGTCAAAGGATCGAAAAAAACAACCGCTAATTTCGTCAATCTCAGAAAAAACTCGAATTTTGTCGAAGGATCGTGAATAAAAGGCAAATTTCGTCAAAGAATAGCAAAAAACGCAAATTTCCTCAAAGGATCGCAAAAAGAAAACGCAAATTTCTTCAAAAGACTACGAAAAAATGAAATTTTGTCAAAGAACAGCAGAAAAAATGCAAATTTTTTCAAAGAATCACGAAAAAAAACATGAATTTTGTCAAATAATCGTGAATTTCGGGAGGACCCGAAAACCGAAACGATGGAAGCAAATTTCAAAATCCGCCAGTAGATAGCGACACTATACTGAATCAACCTCAAATCTCTCCCAAGGAAATTACAGAATTTTTTTTTTTTTTTACAGAAATGTTAATATACATTTTTTTTATGCAATAGTGTTTTAAGGTTTTAAACAAAATTAAAAGATTTAAAAGCTTGAATATGCTTTTGCAAATATTTAAACGACGAAAGTAGATAATATAACTTCTTTTTCAGTAAGCCTAACATGGCGTTTAACTACGGTCGAATCGCAGAGTGGTACAACCCGGTACCGTTACAGACACTTTCTCGCCTTTGGATTTTATTATAAGTAAGATAACATAAATAACTAAAATATTAAAAGTAAAATGAAAAAGAATAGAAACAAAAGAAAATTAATAACTGAAATATGCGCTTATACTTTACATTTTCGGCCACATAAGTACTAGGTTGAACAAAAAGGTTCTGGGAAATTTGTGAATTCATGCATTATTTGAAACTTTGATAAAAAAAATAGAATAGTTAATTTGTATTATAAAATAATTAAAATAATTATATCGATCCATTAAGACATCTAACATAGTCTTACATCTACCCTTTATCGATATGAATCCACTTATCAGTGACGTCACATATCACGTGATAGATTAGCGATAAGATTACCTGATAATAAGTTATATTAATAATTTGTGTTTCTATACTATATAAAGTTTAAATGAATGTTTATTTGTCTTATGTATTATATATGTATGCGATTTATAAATATCCATAGGTGTTGAAATATATACTTTTTAATTTAGCTAATATAACCAAAATCTTAAAAGGTAGTTTAGGTTACATAGCATTATGATAATAAATGTAATTTATGGTATTACGTAATTTTTTTAATAAATGTAATATACATATTTTTTTCTAATTTTAATATGTCTTATTATTGTATTATATATATATATATATATATATATATATATATTTCCTTCCCATATGTTATGAATGCCACATGAAAATAAAAAAGAGTAATTACATTAACAGTTAAATGAATTAGTTATTTTTTTTCGTTCGAAATTCATAAAATTCTTAGTTATATATTTTTAATAAATAGTAAGTTTTGCTTTGTATGTTTAAATAACAAGTGATAATTTTTTCCTCTATATGCGAAATTGGAGTAATTTATATGAGTGAATAAACATTTAAAATGTTTAAAGTAATGTAAATTAAGATATATGTACAAATGAAATAAATAAGTTTATTTATTTTTAATTCTACTTAATGATATCATTCTCCAAATACTAATTTGAATACTAATTGTTTGAGAAAACTCTTTAACTATGGAAAATTCTCCTATCATTAATCTTCAATATCTTATCAAACATCCCCTCAAGTTTAGTGACATATACTTACTATGCGAAGGTTGTACTTTTTTCTTCTCCAAGTCGATAACAAATCCTTAACGACGGTGTTTAAAATCCAAAAAATTCTAATATAAAACTCTTCCCTACGGAGAATCACTGAATTTTGTAAATAATACCTAAGTGGTATTTTCTTTCAAATTATACATTTTAAAACATAAAAATAATAATTAATGAGAGTATATTTTATAGAATGAAATTTTGTTAAGGGATATTATTTTATTAAGACGAATTTTGTGAATGGCTCTGTTTCATCAAAAGGAAATTTGTGAAAGGAACTATTTTATTAAATGGATTTTTGTGAAGGGATCCTAAGTAGACCCCAAAATTTTGACTATCGAGTTTTGAAATTTTATTTTCATATGTCTTTAAAGGGAAGTAATTTAATAATCTGGAAAATTGCATGGTAAAAGCAAGTTAAACTTATACTTTGGTGACCAATACATTCTGTGGAAATTACGCTACTTTGTGTAATTGCCATAAAATACTAATATTTTGTAAATGAAAACCGGCACATGATTTAAAATATGACGACACTTTCACAGGGGTAGATTTTCCTCTGAACCGATACGTGTCAAGTTAAAACAAATTCTTTCGCTTCATGAATCATATACAAATATGCATTTATATTTATAGAGAATGTGCATGTTTGTCAACTTAACGTAGGCAAAACGTTGAGCTAAATTGCTTGCAGTTTCGCCAAGTTTCTCGTAATTTTCAAATAGTTAAAATACATTATATCATGTGTAGGAAATAATAAATTATGAATTACTAACTCCGCAAGAATTGTTACTTTTCGCCTACAGTTAATTGAGAAAAACGACTTTACTTGAGTTTGTGACGTCACATGCTCATTTGTATTTAAAACATGAAAGCTATTAAAGAAATCCAATACTCATAGAAAATTAAGAGAAAAAGCATAATTGTACTCATAGAAAAATTTTAAACAATATTCTTAAATACTAAATTTAACTCCGAAATTATATTTACAATGTAATTTAAACAGAATTTGCTAAAATTGCGTTTTGAAATTATGTGATTTTTGATGCAAAACATTATTTTTCAAAAATATAGTGTTCTCTTAAGAATTGGATAATAATTTCGAAGCTAGTGAGATGAAACTGTCACCACGTTGCCGAACTTATAAAAAATATATTAATTTTTTAAATTAAAGTAAACGTTTTATATTTAAAAAAATTATCCGATAAACCATTTTACTTTTAATCCCATTTGTTTTAACACCCATTTTTGAAGAAAAAATAATGGAAAACAGTGTATTGTTTTCTTTAAATTCAATTTTTATTAATAGGGCATCTACTGTTCACCTACATCCAAGGAATTTAAATATGCCTCCTTGGTTGAGGCTCAAGCTGAAAAAAGTTACGATATAATGATTGCTAAATGTCAATATTTGACAGACGATTTTTGATTATGTTGAATAAATTGAATCATGAAGTTTGAATGCGCAAAAAAATTTGTTTTTATTTCTTAGAAAATTTACTTTAACATAAAAAAACCAGTGGAAACAATTTGCCTTTATAAAATTAGGAGCTAAGTTGTTTATTTTTCTCCAAACTCATTTAAATATAAGTACTATGCCGTTTAAAGCACTTATAGTAATCTTTGTAATATGCGAAAAAAATCACAACTGACAAAATTGACGTCACTTTCAGATTTCAAATTATAGCGCGTTAATCTCAAATTGGTTGATAAAAATATTGTCCAATATGCAGTTCCCTTGAATGGCAACGGGAAAGAAATTGCATTAGAAATTGACGGAATAAAATAAGATTTCTGTAATGATAAACTATGGGAAATGTTTAAAAAAAGTGGTAAAGAATGGTCTGAGAAATTTTTAAAGTTGACAGTAATTTTACCCGTGTTCTAAAGCATATGTACATAAAGTTTTGTTCAAATCGGACAAAAGCTGTAGATTTGTATAAAGAACATACATACATACCAAGAACGGCTTTTATATATATAGACTAGCCGCCACTGGCGACCAGTTTGGTCTCCCTTAAATGTATGTTAAACATTGCAACACGTTACATTTATTCATAATTTAATTTTCCCTTAATCCTTCGCCAAATCGGAAGATTCTAATAGACAAATCATGAACTTTTGCGATCATGGTAGCATTTCGCATATTTTGGGGGCACAAATGTCACATACGCACGTTGGCGCGATTCCCCCCCCCCCTCACCCGCCAATTTGGCGAAAACTTTGTTATGGAAATTGTTGTTTATTTACTTTTATTTTTTATTTTAATTCTATAAATTATTTTTGATATGTATATCAATATTTATTTACATCAAACTATCATTTATTTATTTTTATTCTTTTTTTTAATTATGAGTATTTTTGTTAGCCGGGAGCAGATGATAATTCGCCAAATATCGTTCCCATCACCGTCATTCATACTACAATTAATTTAATTTTAAATTATAAACCTGTCACTCATTTCATTTAAAATACTTAACTTTAATCTAAAATGCTTATATTACATAAATTTAAAATACTTCACACTTTTCATTTAAAAGAGAAAATAAATAAATAAATAAGAAATAATATCATAAATCAAAACATTTGATTTCAAAATCAAAGTATCATTTCTAATTTGTACACGCGATAAATAAAAGCTGTATTAGCGATTTTAAAAATGCTAAAAATCTGATTCATTAAATATTATTACATGAGTTCAATTTACGTCAAGAAAAGGTCCGAAAGTTGAGTTGTACAGCACATAATTATGGTAAACTTTGATTGTCTCACTGGTGCGAATTATTTTTTTGACGCGAGGCAGCGGTACAGCGCCTAGAATACATAGTGTGGAAACCGGCTACAAAATAGTACTAAAAAATTGTATCCAATAAATGTACAACGTTGCTGAAAATATTAGGATGGGTTCGCAGCGCCATCTGCTAGCTCTTGACATTGTACTAGAATGTTTCGGCTGGTGGTAAGTATTTTAAATACTAAAATTATATCATTTTCTCCTCTGACTTAGTGATTTTTATAAGTTTTTTTTTTTTTTAAATTATGAAAGCATGGCTAAAGAACGTGATACGCATTTTTTTTGTCTCTGGTTGCAACATTATCGTAGGCTTCGTAGGAGCACCGTTGCACATTTATAGGCTACAACTTTTTAGCACTTTTTAAAGCATTACACCATTTGCCGGTTTCCACACTATGTATTCTAGGCGCTGTAGCAGCGGTCCAAAAATTCATTCGCGGAGAACTTGCTTTGCGAATGATTACCTCCATGATTTAATATTTTAAATGTTCACGACGAATCAATCTTTTTTTTGTTTACTTTTATGAATAGAGAATTTGAACTGCGAATCTTTCGACTGAAGTTATTGCAGAATATATACATAATTGAACGCAAGTCATCTCTCAAATATTAATTTATTTTGAACGATCTTTCTTAAAATGTAACTTTTATGCAGTTTATTCGAAAAAATAATTTTGAATAAAAATGGCCGCTTGGCATATGAAAAAGTGAAACGGACATCCCGGAACTGTTGAGGACAGTCACATGACTTACGGTTTTATTTTAGAAGATTATTATAATTTAAACATTGATCTTTCCTTGCACGTATGGGAGACTGGAAAAGTACTTCTTTTAAGTCATAAGAAAATGGAATATATATTTGAACAGTTTAAAACTTTTAGTTACACACACAGCTTTCTAAAATGTTTCATCTCAAAACAGGACCCTTTGCAAAAATGTTCCCACTCCGAACGGAACCGTTCACTAATCTAATCATTTAAAAGTAAAATCTGGCTATCACTTTTGCATTAAATGGTAAAATAGAACTAAAAAATTACATTTTATTCACTTATTTCATATAACATTTCGATAATGTTAGAAAGTGTTTCATGAACTCTACTGCGACGCATGATTTTTCCTTCTTGTTTATTTATTTTATTTTATTTTATTTATTTATTTATTTGTTATTTCTATAGATCCTATTTTGCATTAACGTTGGAATTCTTCATTCGTTAGTATCCACTTCGTGGGCACTCTGTATTTTTTTTAAGGAATCATATATTTGTAGACTAACTTTTATCGAAGGGTACTCTGCTAAAATAAAAAAAAGGGGGGGGGGAGCGCTTAAATTTAGTAAAGTGAATCATGTTATGGGGTACTTTGTATTTTTTAAGGGCATTCTGTATTTATCATACACACTGTATTTTTAGCCTAACTTCTATCGAAGGGTACTCTGCTAAAATAAAAAAGGGGGGGCGCGCTTAAATTTAGTAAGGTCAATCATGTTATAGGGTATCCCTGTATTTTCAGCAAACTGTCTATTTTTCGTACATGTGTAATTTTAAGCTAACTTCTATCAAAGGGTCCTTTAGAAAAAAAATTACTTAAGTTCCGTCAAATTCTTTTTATGCAAAATTTGTTTAATCATTCAAAAATTTTCCCCTCTTCACTAACATAGCTAATATAAATAAATAAATAAACCCTTCTCTAATATAACTGAAAAATAACCCTTTTCTAACACAACAGAAAAATACTACATCATACGCTAATTAAAAAATACATCATCCTACTATAACATGATAATTCTAGGGGGACAAATCTCCGCTCAAAGAAAAAAAATTCTAAGGATCGTTCCACGATTCATTAGTCCCCTTCTGCAAGTCATTAAAATAGTCCCTCTCTACCATTAATTAAAATACTCCCCCTCTTAAACTTGGTTATCCCCCCTTCCCTTATCTCTCCACTTGCTTATCTCCAAACTAGCTTATCTACCGCATCTCTTAGAGTATAGTCTTATCTCTTATCTCCGTGACATACTTCCGCCGCGACGTACTTCCGGTTTTCCCTCCGAGGAATGATCTTCGCAGATCACAGAGGTCACCACCGCATCCACCGCAGATGTAGAACTCTTATTTCTTATCTACTCATACCATGACTTGCTTGTAATTCTGGTGGAACCAGCAAATGTTTATGGTAGTTTATGCTATGTTATTGCTGAGATACAGCATTTAATTCTAGTCCAGCAAACAAGTACCAGCATGAATTTTGACTTGGAATAAAAAGAGAGAGAGAGAGAGCACCTCATACATTTTAGTCGCTACACTGTTGCAAAGAAAATGAAAATAGCCATTCGATAGAGATTATGTATTTTTTTCAATTTATGTTTTAAAAAGTAAGCTTAGAGGGCCGTTTTTATACTGTATTTAACTTAATGTCGTAGTTAATGTGTACAAAATTATCACATTTTCAGTACTAACACCCAGAATCTGACTAATGCAGGGGTACGGACTTCTGTTAAGAGGGTGACAAATGATTAAAAAAGTGATCAAATGTTAACAAATTCTTATGTTTTCAAAGATTTAGGAAGGGCGTGTGCCCCCTCCCTGCTTCACGCACCGCACCACCCCCGATTTTTTTTTTATTCAAAATACTTTAGTGTATGAAAAATGTAATAACAACATCACAAGTATTAACATTTGTTGCTGTTAGTATAAATGCATGTCTGTACTTGCCTTTCCATGTTATGGAGCCACCCAAATACATATTGAGGCAGTTTAAAGATTAAATTTTATAATGTTGCAGACAATTTCATGATATTATGATAAATAGCCAAGAGTTACTGAAAGAGCTGCATTTACACTTCAATAGCTCACATCAGCCCTTATAATTCTATACAAAAAATAAAACAAGAACGAAAAATCATGCGTCAAGGCTAGATTATGTAACACTTTCCAACGCTTCCAAAATAATTTTACAAATCATTACCGTTTAATAAGCTGAAAGATAACATCTAAGTAAACAATTTGGAAAGCGCCTAACGTATTTAAAAACGTAATTTCAGGAATGTCCAACATATATTTCCAACATATACAATATTCAGAAAAATATCCAAATACTTTTATTCATCTCTGTATATGATCTATAGATTTGTATTTATACTACATAGGTTGCTAAATTTTAGTTCAATTAGGACACGCGTAGCACAGTTCAAAATTCTCCTTCTGGAGTTTCTGTCAATAAACGGAAATGTGTTCGCGGACTTTTGTGCTGCCTTGTATATGATCTACTGAGTTTATACACACCAAGTAATAGACAAAAAGTGAGTTAAATTTAAAATCGTGTACAGCAACTTAAAACGCACTTCCAGGAATTATTGTTAACAGACAGTAGATAATTCTTTTGTGTGTCTCTGTAAATGAACGATGACTGCTATACACTATTCTGTAGTAAGCCTCTTGTAATGCACCTTAGTGATATATATAAATTAAGCTGAATTTCTAACTCAATAAAGGCTAAACGAATTCCAAGCCATTCTCTGATCGAACTGCTTTCTACATTCTTGCCAGTTTCATTTTCTCTTATCTCTGTTATAATTATAGTTATTTCTTTTACTTCGTCTTAATTTTTCTGAAATCTAGAAAATATTTTCTATTAAATTCATCTACTACCATTAACATGTATTTACTACCGCCCAGCGAGTGTACTTTCATTGGTCCGCATAAATCAACATGTGACCTTTCTGAAATGTGTATTGTTTTTTCTTATAACTTGATTAAATGGTGTTCTTATTTTCGTTGAATGCATACTTCACGTTTTGCATCTTCCCCATTTAGTCCAGGCATTAGGGGATAAAAAAGAGCAAATAAAGGAAAGTTTTGGTGTAGTTTTTTTGGGGGGGGGGGTCCCTTTATGTTTTTTGGGTCGCTGAACACGAATCCGAGGTTTTCCAACAAAATTTTTTTCGGGAAATATGTTTTTTTTACAAAAAATGTGTAAAAAAACGGACTTTTTTCCGTTTTTTTAAAATAATTTTAAAATTGTGCATTTTACGTGAAAGTCGGCAATATATGAATTAAAGAAAATAAAATTTCCTATATTTTATGTAATGAAAGTTTTTTTCTCTGATCAATGGTTTAGCCGTGAGAGTGCCGCAAAAAAGTGTGTTAAAAACAAAAAACTGTAAAAAAACGGGAATTACTGTAGTGTATGTCGATGTAACATAAAACTAGCCATTTAAGCAAACGGTAACCATTAATGATACTAAAGATTATATGTTTGACTGTATTTTATGCATTTGAGGTAGAGGAAAAGTGCGGATCCTGCGCCAGGGGAAGGTGGGAGCAGTGGAGCAGTTCCACCTTCTCTCATGAGTCGAAGGTGCCCCTCCGCCGGAGTGCTCATACTGTAAAATTGGGAGGTGTAAAAGACAAAAAACTGTAAAAAACGGGAATTACGACTCTGTATGTCGATGTAACATATATTCACAATATTGAAAAAAAAACAATATTTTTCGGCACTTTTTTCGATTTTTCTTAAAAAACTCAAGTTTAGTGCATTTTACAGAAAAAAGCACTTTACCATTTTGTAGAGCATAAAATTCTCTACAACATGCAGTATTCAGGTTTGCAAATTGTCCAAATAGGGGGTAAGATACGGAGCTGGGAAAATAGGGTAAAATTTGCAAAAATCCACTAAAGACATTAGTTTTTGCTTAATAACCTACTTTTAATGAGTTTTACAGACAAAAGCACTTTCACCATTTTGTAGAGCATAAAATTCTCTAACACATGCAGTATTTATGTTTGTAAATTGTCAAAATAGGGGGTAAGCTACGGAGCCAGGAAAATAGTGTTAAATTTGGAAAAAATGTAAAAATCCACAAATTACGTAAGTTTTTGCTTAATAATCTACTTTTAGTACGTTTTAGAGACAAAAGCACTTTCACCATTTTGTAGAGCATAAAATTCTCTACAACATGCAGTATTCATGTTTGTAAATTGTCCAAATAGGGGGTAAGATACGAAGCCGAGAAATAGGGTTAAATTTGGAAAAAAATGTAAAAATCCACAAATGACATTAGTTTTTGCTATAACTTACCCCCTATTTGGACAATTTACAAACATGAATACTGCATGTTGTAGAGAATTTTATGCTCTACAAAATGGTGAAAGTGTTTTTTTCTAAAACGCACTAAAAGTAGGTTATTAAGCAAAAACTTACGTCATTTGTGGATTTTTACATTTTTTTCCAAATTTAACCCTATTTCTCGGCTCCATATCTTACCCCTTATTTGGACAATTTACAAACCTGAATACTGCATGTTGTAGAGAATTTTTTGCTTACAAAATGTTGAAGTACTTTTGTCTCTAAAACGCACTAAAAATAAGTTATTAAGCAAAAACTAACGTCATTTGTGGATTTTTACATTTTTTTCCAAATTTAACCCTATTTCTCGGCTCCGTATCTTACCCCCTATTTGGACAATTTACAAACCTGAATACTGCATGTTGTAGAGAATTTTATGCTCTACAAAATGGTAACCTTGCTTTTGTCTGTAAAATTCACTAAAATTGAGTTATTTAAGAAAAATCGAAAAAAGTGCCGAAAAATATTGGTTTTTCCAATATTGTGAAAAACGCACAAGGCCTAGAAGGTCGAAAACTTGGTTTTTTTATTAGAGGGTCAACCTTTACAACATACCCAAAAATCAGAACTACCCGAATTTTTGTAAGGTAAAATGCTATTTCTACTGGACTACAATGTTACCGCCTCTTAGAATACGAGCTCTCCGGAGAAGTAGCAACTTTGACTCATGAGAGTAGCTGGATCTGCCCCACTGCTCCCACCTTCCCCTGGTGTCGGATCCGCACTTTTCCTCTACCTCAAATGCATAAAATATAGTCAAACATATAATCTTTAGTAACATTAATAGTTAACATTTGCGTAAAAGGATTAGTTTGTATGTTACATTGACATACAGTACCGTAATTCCCGTTTTTTTACAGTTTTTTGTTTTTTCCACCCATTTTTGAGGCACTCTCACGGCTAAACTATTGATCAGAGAAAAAAACTTTCAATACATAAAATGTAGGAAATTTTATTTTCTTTAATTCATATATTGCCGACTTTCACGTAAAATGTATAATTTTGGAATTATTTTGAAAAAACGGAAAAAAGTCCGTTTTTTTACACGTTTTTTCTAAAAAAAACATATTTCCCGAAAAAAATTTTGTTGGAAAACTTCGGATTCGTGTTCAGCGACCCGAAAAACATAAAGGGACCCCACAAAAAAAACTACACCAAAACTTTCCTTTATTTTCTACCAAATGCCTGGACTAATTCATCTTCTCGAATCCTCTTACAAGATTTCCTTCGTCATTCTTTGTACGTAGACATAATTTGTATGTCCAAGTCATGTTTGATTCATTTGTCCGTTTCCCTTTTACCTTCGTCTGTTTTGCGTATAACTAAATTTACTTTAAATGTTTCTTTAGCAAGTAATTCACCTGTGTTCTTAATTCACCTGTAATTCACCTGTGTTCTAAAATGTGTGTTGTTCCTTCCTATAACTTGATTAAATGGTGTTCTTATTTTCGTTGAATGCATACTTCACGTTTTGCTTCTTCCTCATTCATCTTCTCGAATCCTCTTACACGATTTTCCTTCGTCATTCTTTGTACGTACACATAATTTATATGTCCCAAATGTTTCTTTAGCAAGTAATTCACCCGTGTTCTTTTCGTGAATGGCTGCTCGTTCGTTATCAAATATAACACATTTTCATTTTTTTTACTAAACGTGGAACAGACATAAAATTTCCTCTTAAATTAGGTGCGCAGAGGATATCTGTCAGTTTGATTTCCGTTTCACCAAATTCCTGATCATAACACGCAACCTGAACCTTTTCCACTATACTTCGCTTGTATTGACCGCTCACAGTCTGCATTTGCACTTTCTGTATCTTCAGGTTACCCTTCAACAATAGTATTGTCTTTATACGTCATATATGAAGTGCATGCTGAATCTAATATCCAAGCTATTTTGCTGAAACTTTCAGATTTTTCATACTACTTTTTATTGAATTTATTGTAACTGTCTTGGTATATTCATTTGTAAAAAATGTATATTCTTTGATTTTCTTGTTTGAAACATTATTATTCTTACTGTAATTCTTATTGGTGTTTGAGTATAGTCTTACTTCCTCAAATCATGTAACTCTGTTACTATAACAATTTGGAAATTTTTTCTTAAGTGAATATTCTCTATTTTTTCAGTTTATTGAGTAATATAATGTATAAAGTGTATAAATTACTTGGGTCATATACATGTAGTAACTGGCAACGGACTCTGTGGACTCTGTACCGCAAAGCCAGCAAATTCTCTAATGAGGCTCTTGATGAAGACATAAACTGCCGATTAATTGTTTTTGATGAGTGCAGTAATTTTTACAACGTGAGAACAGAGGGAGTCGAGAGACGGAGTCAGACGGACTCTCGGAGAGATGCTCTAAGATCTCCGCGGCCTGCCTTTGCGAGCTGAGCTGAGTAACGGCTTATTGGAAAACGGCCTTCACGAGCTGCAATGTTGTTAATATTATCTGTAAACCTGTAAATATTTGTAATTATTTTACATATAACCAAGAACATTAAAATGAGTAAGATTTCCTTAAGAATCTCCCGTGAACTTATTTATACCCATTTAGACAACCGAGCATATTTAACATAAAATATCTCTACAAAATTTGGAGGCTACCGGCCTGGATCTAGGATCTACATGATTTGTGCGTGATCAACGTGATCTACGTGAAATTCTAATAAACAAGAAAAATGATTTATGCGTGTATGAGTATGCATCTCCAGTGCGTATCGGATCTACATGAATTTGTGCGTATAAGAAGAAAAAAGATTTGTCATCAAGTTCCTGTGAGGTGTTCACGAGTGAGGTGTTCACGTATGTCTTCACGAAAAGTTTTATGTGCTTCGAAATTTTTTTTTCATCTGCGTATTACTACACATCCAAGTGTGTGTGAGTGGTTATTATGTGAGTGCTATGATCTGCTGTTCGATCATATGTCAGTGGTGTGCTGTGATAAATCACTGAAAAACCGATAAAGTGCTTTCGGTAAAGTGTGAATAAAATGTTTCGAGTGTCGATGGAGAAAGTCTGACCCATTCAGATCGTCGTGTGTGCCGATATAAGTGTTGCGTTCATCGCGGTGGGGGGAAAGTGATTATTTTTTATCTCCTGCTGATATATTTTTTTTCTTCTGCTTTTATTTAGTGTACGCAAGAAGAGAATGTGTCGTTCGTTATCAGCAAATAGTCGAGTAGTGGTGATGCTGGAATGAAAATATAAACGTCTGCGGTGTTTTTTTTTTTTTGCAGACTGGAAAAGAAACGTTCAGTGCTTCGTGTTTTTTTTCTCTTTTTCTGCTTTTGGTATGCTTATAAAGAGAGGAAGGTGTCAATTTTATTGCTTCCTCATTTAACTGAATGTTTCTTTTTTCTAGAATAGAGTTGAGTGGTGTATAAAGATATATATTTTTTATTTTGTTATTTTTTATGTGAAGAGAAACAAATATATAATCGATTTAGAATATTTAGAGAAAGTGTTTATAAAATTGTTGCATATTTTGATTTATCGGGTGAAGATATGAAAGTAAGTGTGTTTTTATAACTGTTACGTATTATTATATGTATTGATATATTTGATTTATCGGGTGAAAATACGTATATTATTGATTTATTTAATGATATATTTTATTTTTATGTGTTAATTAATTTATGATAAAAATTGCACATTTAATAAGGTCAAAAAAGATCGATCTGGTTACTGTGGCAATCGAATTAGGTTTAAATCCACCAGGATCGGCCAATAAAACTCAATTAACTGATTTAATTGTAAAATCCGAAGGGTATGATGAAGATTTAGTGAAAAATTTGTTAGAGGGAATTGTGAGTGAGCGCGAAGAAGCTGAACGACTATTACAGCAAAAAGAGGCTGAGAATCGCGAGTTTGAATTAAAACGATTACAATTGGAAAATACACAAAAAGCCCAATTACATAACTCTGTACCTACAATCGCCGGAAAGGGTTCCCATGTTTTAAAATTGTTAAATAGGTACAATAACGAGGAGGAAATCAGTATATACTTAACCCTTTTCGAACGCCAGGCAAAGCGGTTAGAGATAGACAAAGATGAATGGGTAACCTATCTTCTCGCATTATTACCTCTCGATATAGTTAATTTAATAAATCGCGAAAGTGAGGAACAGTCCGGCGACTACGACTATGTAAAAAAAATACTTTTAAGACGCTTTAGACTTACACCAGAGCAATTCCGGCAAAAATTCTTCTTGCATAGAAAGCAAAATTCGGATTCGTGGAAAGATTTCTCGTTTGAACTCTCAAATTTCTTGAATAATTGGTTATCTGGCCTGCAAATATCGACGTACGAACAATTAAAAAATATTTTGATTATTGATCAAATCAGGAGAAAATTGTCCCTAGAAATGAAAGAGCACTTTTGTGATGAATTACCCAAAATTACGAATATAGATGATTTGACTAATAAGTTGGATGATTTTGAAACTGCCCGAATTAACTTACGGAAGGCTGAAATTAAGTCCCCAAATACGGAATTCCGAAATGTCAAGGTTTTGAAAATAATAGAGCGTTCCACCGAAATGATATTAGCCGCGTACCATCTGAAAAAAATTACGCAAATGCCCCCCCAAAAGAATTTAAATACAAAAATCCGTCGTTTTAATTGCAATGAATTTTCGCACCGCTGGAGGGATTGTCCCCGAAAAAAAGAAGGCCCGGTGTGCTGGAAGTGTAAAATTCCTGGCCACAGGTCTGACCAGTGTACAAACAATTCTCCTAAAAATGCAAATGCTGCCGTAAGCAACAACTCTAATCCAGCAGATAAAATAATAAAGAGCGTGAGGATTTTAGGAAAAAATATAGATGCCTTGATAGACACAGGGAGCGACGTAAATATGGGGAATAACGATATTTATATTGCCCTGGGATGCCCTAAACTACATGAAAATGACTTGGTTTTGTCAGGTATTGGTGGAAACCAAATAACACCCATAGGATTTACGACCGTAAACATTGAAATAGATGGTTATACAGTAAATCCAGATCTATACATCGTAAAAAATTTGAATAATTCTGTAATTTTAGGGAATAACTTTTGAGACAGTTAAATTTTAATATTTCAGAAAAAGGATTGCAAATTATGGGAAAACGGAAGTTAAAAGAAGTTAGGGTAAATTACGTCACTGATTTCCCACAAGAAACAGCCATGACGAAAATCAGACGCGTCAGCTATGTCACACCCAAATTTCATGCGATGTTGCGGTCAGAAAAGCAAAACAATCCCACGATAGGAAAAATGATTTCGACAGCTGAATTAGTGAGAAAGGAACAAACTAATCAAAATGAAACAGCTTTTAACTTTAGTGAAAAAGTAAACATGCAATTAAGTCCTGAGAAAAGTTGTTTATTAGAAAGCGAACAGTGTTCTATCCCACAGTTAGACTTAACGAAAACCACAGACATTTATTTAGCTGAAACAGCAAATTCTATTAATTTTCAGGAAGTTGAGCTAAATCATATTACAAAAAACACTATTAAGAAAGAGTTAACGGAACTGATTACTAATTATAAGCCAAACAAGGTTAAGGACACAGAGTTAAAAGTAAATATAATATTAACTGATGATATTCCAATTGCGCTACGACCGCGTAGATTAGCGTATCCGGAGCGCGAGATTCTAAAAGATAGTCGCGTTTTAGCATTATTGGCTTGAACTGCGTTCTCATTCGCTGTTATCAGTCACGTGTCAATGACGCGGTTGATGCTTGGCGTTTTAGATTTGGCGCACTCCGATATGTCTTGGAAATTTTCGAAAATTGAACAGTTTACAAACATAGTTTCAGTTTCGTTTTAATGACAGTCCTTGATGTAGTGTAGATGTTGTTAAAAAAATTTAAATGTTTGAATGCTACATCCAAACTGGTGTCCGATTTTCCTCTCTTAAATGTAAGTATTTAAAAAAAAACATGACTAATAATAAATGTTAATTAGTATGGCCGTTTTTCATACTGTTGATTATTATCACCCCTACAGCAAACAATTGTAAATTATTTAAAAAGCCTTATTTTATTTATTTATTTTTTAATATTGGGCATTTCGTTTAAATAAAACAGGAAATTTTATAAAATGAATTGAAGTTTTAATACATTATTTTATTTTAATAAATTGAATATTAAATAATGCTTCTGTTTTTTCATAGAAATTAACCTAATATAAGGAAATATAGAAGTTAACCTAATTAACCTAGAAAAAGTTAATAACTATCATCAGAAATGACTTTTTCTGGACTTTGGAGATAGTATAAAAATATATTAAATATTATAAATTCTCGTTAAACATCAGTGTAAATAGTACCAAAAAAAAATACTATTGGACGGGGGGGATGAAAATTATCTATCCCCAACATCAGAAAAACGGTAAAAGAAAAATTCTCTAAGAAAAACTCATCAATAATGTTTTTAAAATTACCTAATTTTATCAAGTTTGGATAAAAATTGGGAAGGAAAGAGCGTCCCTCCCCCAAATTAATTCGAAAATGAATTAATTGTCATGTACTTTTATTTTAACCCTCTAAGCGTGTGGAACGTAATATTCCGTTCACTAAGCTCCAGGTTTCACTGCAATATATGCAATGTTTAAGATAATATAATTCTATAGATTTGATGAATTTTCAAAACATTGAAGAATGATTAATACTCTCAAGGGCTACATTCGTATTTGTAATTAAGTTTTATTTATAATGCTGAAAGAATCATATTTTTTAGCATTTAAAACAAAATGCAGAGAAAACAACATTAAAATTTTACCCTTTTTCAAAACTCTCAGAGGGTTAAAGAAAGGCATTATAGCTAAAACCAATATAATATTCATGAAATAAGTCCCCATAAAATAATTATGAAAGTAAAAGAAGTTTTTTTCTTAAACACTCTTTTATAAGCATTGAATGTTTATTGTAAAAATCACGCCTAATTTCATGACTGCAACTTGCGTTGTTCCAAAAAATTTCTATTACAATGTGTTAATTTGATGTGGGCCGCAATTAAGGAAAATTCACCGCTTTGATTTATGCTTGGTAGAAAGCGCGAACTAGTGAATTTATTAAGAATTATAATTTTTGCTCTGTTTCTTGTTTTAACATATGGTAACAGGAAAGAGAAAAAGGATTACTGAAATTATGTATTCAGGATTTCTAAATTGTTTTCAAAACATATAATAATTTAATTAATTTTTAAACTATTATTTGATTTATTAAACTATTATTTATTGATCTACACCGATCATGACTCCTAGAACCCAAAACCAACCCCAGTTTAAAACATTATATATATATATCACTTTTTTATGGACACGATAACTTCAATAATTCTGCACAAATCTCTTCCAAACTCATACATAAAATTTCGGCCAAGTTCTTTAATGGGCAAAATAAAACCAGGGGGGGGGGGAGAGCGGGCAAATGAGGGGGCTTTTTGTAAAAACGAAAAAAAACATAACTTCTTAATTTTTATACATATCGAATCCGTTTAAAGTTATTATTACTTCTAGGAAAAGGGCCAAAAATTTATGAATGTCAGTTTTTTAATTTTATTAAAAATGTCCTCAAAGGGGGGGGGGGGGTAGGGGTTTTAGAAGAAAAAAAATTCATAACTATATCAATTCATGAGATATAAAATCCGAATAAATTTATTAAAAATTCTCTTAATATTATCTACAGCTTTTATATTGACAAATTTTTATAAGACCAACACTTACAGCAAAAAAAAAAAAAAAAAAAAAAAATTAAAAAAATTAAAAAAAATTAAAAACAAAAAATGTCCGCTGGCTCCGCCTATAAACACATGTAGATTTCAAAGTTCCAACTGTCGCATCATGGCAAAAAGGTAATTTTTTCTGCAATTCTCAATAACCAGGCACCCCATGGTCTGCGTCTTTGAAATCTACCTGTGCCTGTAGGCCTAGCCGTTAGTTTTTTTTTCTTTTTTAACTTTCTAGTATTTTATAGAATTTTTAAATGTTCCATTTTTCCTATTTTTCTTTTGTTATAAGGAAAATACGGCGTTAGGAAAAATTTTTCACTCTATTTTTTAAATTTAAAATGCTCAACGTTTGAATTTTTTATATACAAAAAATCCATATTCCGCAAAAAGAAAAAAAAAAGTTATACAAAGTCAAATTTTATTGTCATTTTATTATAAACGGTTCGCTAACATTAGCGAGTATCATTTTATAAACGGGTCTGTACATTCGATTTTTTATATTGTCTTAATGTTTTATTTAACTTGTGATTACTTATCAATATACGATTAAGTTTATTTTCTTTAAAAGGGAGTTAAAAAAGCAAAAAGCAACATTAAATTGTCAATCGATCTTTTTACACTCACATACACTTACTTGTTTAAAAAAGAGTGAGCCCCACCAATAATTTTCAAAACTGTACGCGTATGTGAAATACCATCAGATTAATAATAAGAAAATTTGCGATGTTATGAGATGGCTTAGAGCATTATTTATTTGAAGTAGATAAGTAAACATTAGCATAAGGCTTTAATGGATTACACCTGTATAAATACTAAATTGAATTAATTTATATATATTTTTTTAATATATATATATATATATATATATATATATATATATATATATATATATATATATATATATATATAATATTAAACTTTTATTTTAAAAGGACAGCATAGCATAAATAAGAAAAAAAATCAACTTAGATATACAAAAGTTTTGATATAATATTTTTTGTAATGTTTATTCTTTATATTTAAAATTTATTTAAAAACTTACAGCGGTTTTTTAGTTAATTTCTTTTAGACAGAATTTTTTGAAAATGTTCAGTACTGACGCTTATATTTATTTAATAAGAACTTATATATATATTTTTTTATGTTTTTTATACTATCTTAAGCTATAGAAAATGTTTTTCTAACGATGGTTATTAAATTTTTTAGAGCAACGTGTGAATTTTCATATTCTTTTGGATTTAAAAAGCAAAAAAAGCAGAATTTCTTTTTTAATTTCCATTTTCTGAAAAAGTATCTGTCATATTTTAAAATCTTTATACAGCTTAAAATCTAAACCGTTCCACTCTCGTTTTATAAAATGTCATTAAACATTAATTTATTTTCAATGGTGTATTTTAAATGAAAGCTGAATATAACATTCGCTTCAAAATTGCATAATTTCCGTCTCCACCGCCGATCGACGATTGAGATTTTTACGCTTTCTGATTATTTGTAAAATCAAACGCTTCTTAAGTCATTTCCGGTATTTTGGAGGATTACGAAGATATAATATAAGAAATTAATGTATTATTAGATTATACAGAAATATTAGATTATATAGGAATTAGATTATATAGAAATTAATTAGATTACATTACTATAATATTTATTATTTTACAGTTATAAATTAATTAGATTATATAGAAATTAATAGATATTATATAAGAAACCAAGTTCAATCGGAAATGACTTAAGAAGCGTTCGGTTTAACAACTAATCAGAAAGCATGATAATGGCAATCGTCTATCCGCGGTGGACAGGGAAATTATGCTTACAACCAACTTAATTTTTTCCTCTTCGTTTTTCTAACCATAGAAATAGACAAGTGAGTTGGCGACGCTTCTTTACCGCCAAGGGATTACTCTCTGGAAAGGACACGACTAAATGACCAATGAGGTGGCTGGATTTGCCCATAATGCTAAAACGTGACTATCTTTTAGAATTTCGCATCCGGAGCAGGAGTTTGTAGACAAACAAATACAGGAATGGTTGAAAACGGGAATTATAACGGAGAGCAACTCTAATTATGCATCTCCTATAGTGTTAGCGAAAAAGAAAAATAATTCTTGGAGACATTGCGTAGACTATAGATTGCTAAATAAAAAAATAATTAGAGATAATTTTCCCTTGCCAAGAATAGAAGATGTTTTAGATAACATTGAGAATGCAAAGGTTTTCACAACATTGGATTTAAAAAATGTTTTTTTTCATATAGACGTAGCAGAGGAGAGTAGGAAATATACAGCATTTGTCACGCATAACTCACAGTACGAGTACTTAAAGCTCCCATTCGTATTATCGGTTAGACCTCAACAGTTTCAAAGATATATTCAAGCTGTTTTTAAACAGTTAATTAAAGAAAAGGTAATATTAATTTACTTAGACGATGTCATAATACTTGCGCAAACTGAGGAAGAAGCCTTGGTAAAACTGAAACGCGTCCTAGAAGTTGCATCGGATTACGGACTTGAATTTAATTTTGCAAAATGTCAATTTCTTAAACGGAAAATTGAATTTTTAGGCAATATTATAGAAAATGGAACTACTAAACCCTCGGAAGCCAAAACTTTGGCAATAAAGAAATTTCCTGAACCCCGTACCCTTAAACAACTACACAGTTTTCTGGGTCTAACTTCTTATTTCAGAAAATACATCCCACATTATGAAACTATAGCGAGACCTTTAAGTGATTTATTAAAAGAGGGAAATAAATTTAAATTTGGAATACCCGAAAAGCAAGCTTTTGAAACTCTTAAAGAAAAATTAGTTAACCCCCCAGTATTGCATGTATTCCGACGAGGCTCTAGACTAGAATTGCACACCGATGCAAGCGCCATAGGATTTGGTAGTGTCCTACTACAAGAAGATGAGAACAAAAACTTACATCCTATTCATTCCATGAGCCGTAAAACTACACCTACTCAAGCAAAATTTTCGAGTTACGACCCTTGCGGTAATAGAATCGGTCAAAAAATTTCGAAACTACTTATTAGGAACGAAATTTAAAATTGTGACAGATTGTTCCGCGTTTCAAAAGACTATGGACAAAAAAGACATTACGCCAAAAGTAGCAAGATGGGCGTTATTCTTACAGGAATTTGATTATGAAATAGTACATCGAGCGGGAAATCAAATGAAGCATGTCGACGCGCTAAGCAGAAATACGGTATTGGTAGTAACACGTACTTATGACGAATTAACAGCAAAAATTAAATTAGCGCAACAAGAAGATGAACATATTCAAACTATAAAAAAGTTAATAGAAAAAAATGAAAACTCGGAATATTTTAATCGAAACGACATACTGTATAAATATGAAAACGACAGAGAATTGTTGATGATTCCCGTAAATATGCAAAAAGAAATAATACGCAATGTTCATAATAAAGGTCATTATGCGGTAGCAAAAACCGAAACAATTCTAAAAGAAAACTATTTTATACCCCAGTTAAGGAAGCAAATAGAAAATGTCATTGCGAATTTCGTAGAGTGCATTTTGTGTAATAAAAAGCAAGGAAAAGGAGACAGTTTATTGAACCCAATTCCAAAACAAAATATCCCCCTTGAGACTTATCATATTGACCATATCGGACCAATGCCATCCACTCACAAAAAATATAATCATATTTTTACCGTCGTAGATGCTTTCACAAAATTTTTCTGGTTATACCCAGTTAAAACTACTGCTGCCGTAGAAGTTATAGATAAATTAAAATTACAACACAACATTTTCGGAAACCCGTCCCGAATAATAACCGACAAAGGACCCGCGTTTACATCCGACGATTTTGAAGCATATTGTAGCGAACAAAAAATACAACATGTCCCAATAACGACAGGTGTTCCAAGAGGAAATGGCCAGATAGAACGGATGCATAGAATCCTGATACCAATATTAGCGAAACTTAGCATAGAAGACCCCACTAAACGGTACAAATACGTAGCATCGGTACAGCGAATTATAAACAGCTCTATATCTAGAAGTACAAAATTTTCACCATTTGAGCTTCTAACCGGTGTTAAATTGCGACATAAAAACGATTTGCAAATAAAAGAATTGTTAGACGAAGAACATATAAATTTGATTTTGTCAGAAAGAAATTTTAATAGGGAAATTGCAAAAGAGAACATTTTAAAAATACAGGAAGAAAATCGTAAAACCTATAATAAAAAAAGAAAAACGGCCAACACCTATAAACTCGGTGATTTGGTGGCGATTCAAACAACACAGTTTGGGACAGGTACCAAACTAAAGCCTAAGTTTTTTGGACCTTACGAGATTACCGCAGTAAAATGAGGCGATCGGTATAGTGTGAACAAAGTTGGACACCATGAGGATCCAAACACGACCTCAAATGCTGCAGATCACATGAAACCATAGACGTCTACTGTCTGAAACAAAGCAAATGTGCTTTTAGGTGATTTTGTGTTTATTATTTTTATTATTATTATATATTTTTTATTTCTTTTTAACTGTGTTTTATTGATATTTTTTTTGAGTAATAAATAAACTGTGAAAAGAACTGCGTCCAAGTGACAAACACAAAAAAGAACTTTCCAAACTCAAAAAATATTATTTAAGGACTAAAAACATTTTATTCAGTAGTATTTATTGACTGATCTTGATATTACTTTATTTTTATGTTTGTGTGTTTTTTTTTTTGTTTTGTATCTTATACGTTCTGAAAAAGTCGTCCGGTACTCATCTGGTATAAAAGGTAGATGATGACTGGGAGGACCCAGCCCGGTCAGGTAGGCCGAACTGTAGTAACTGGCAACGGACTCTGTGGACTCTGTACCGCAAAGCCAGCAAATTCTCTAATGAGGCTCTTGATGAAGACATAAACTGCCGATTAATTGGTTTTGATGAGTGCAGTAATTTTTACAACGTGAGAACAGAGGGAGTCGAGAGACGGAGTCAGACGGACTTTCGAAGAGATGCTCTAAGATCTCCGCGGCCAGCCTTTGCGAACTGAGCTGAGTAACGGCTTATTGGAAAACGGCCTTCATGAGCTGCAATGTTGTTAATATTATCTGTAAACCTGTAAATATTTGTAATTATTTTACATATAACCAAGAACATTAAAATGAGTAAGATTTCCTTAAGAATCTCCCGTGGACTTATTTATACCCATTTAGACAACCGAGCATATTTAACATAAAATATCTCTACATACAGGGCTTCACGAATGAATTCGTATACATTCCCAGCTATGGTCGACAATTGTAGAAAATTTATATTTGCTGAATTAAGTGTTTTTTTAGTTGTCTATTTAGATATCTCATTTCATTAAATGAAAAAAATTAAATTTCTCAACAATATTCTGCTAGTATTGGGAAGTGTTTCATAATATATAATGCTTGATATGTACGAATTTTCTTTCTTGCTTTTCATTTATAAATACTTTTTACTCATTGTTTTCTCTTGAAATGTTTTTTAAATATACATTCTTTTTATACGTAAGATATTTAAGAAATATTCAAACATATTTTTTTTTTTAATTAGAAATTGTAAATTTCAGTCATTTTTAATTTTTGATACATGTTCTCAAAGACCAACTCTTATTGTATATATATATTTTTCATTTTGGGGTACAGTAAAGAATAAATATTAATTTGTCTTCAGAATTAGCAAAAATATTTACTTAAAAATCGTTATTTTTTAAAAGAATATACTGTGCTTTTATGAATAGTAATTTATACTATGTTAATCATATTTTTTAATTTCTTGCTCATATTTATATAAAATATTAAGCTATAATACTTCGTGGAGTATTTTACTATAATACATTCGTTAAAAAGTTATTATTATTATTTTTTTTTTAAGTAAAAAATTCGAAAATATGATTCTTATAGTATAAAGTACTATTTAAAAACATATCTAAATTTGGAAATATAACAAATCAGTCTTGTTGATAGATCTAAATTTGTACAAAAGGCAAAGCCATGATACTTTGTGCAGTAATTTTTAATAATACAGTCTCTGAATTATGTTGGGGTTAATTTTTTAAGCAAAAATTTTAAAAATATAATTCTTGTAGTACAAAGTACTGTATAGAAACTCTTCTAGCTTTACCTTATTGCAATCTAAATATCGTATAAAAAATGCAGTTTGAATCATTTTATTCTAAAGAGCTTCCGTTTTTTAAAGCCAAAAATATCTAAAAAAAAAATCTAGAAAAAAAATCTCAAAGACAGTTCAAAGAATATAGCACTGAAAATCATTGCACAAAGTATCATGGCTTTCTCATTGATGTATATTTAAATATTTCACAAGATATATTTGATAAACATCTAAATTTAGAAATACTTTTAAACAGTACTTTATATTACAAAAATCATATTTTCTAATTTTTTGACAAAAAAAAAAAAAAAATGACATCTTAAACATAACTCAGAGAATGTTTAGTGAAAAGCGCTGCACAACGTATCTTTCTCTTTTATACAAGTTTAGATCCATCACAAGATAGAATTGATATATATCTAAATTCAGATGTATTTCTATACAGTACTTTGTACTACAAAAATTATATTTTTAAAATTTTTGCTTAAAAAATTAACCCCAACATAATTCAGAGACTGTATTATTAAAAATTACTGCACAAAGTATCATGGCTTTGCCTTTTGTACAAATTTAGATCTATCAACAAGACTGATTTGTTATATTTCCAAATTTAGGTATATTTTTAAACAGTACTTTATACTATAAGAATCATATTTTCGATTTTTTTGCTTAAAAAATAATAATAATAATAATAACTTTTGAAAGAATGTATTATAGTAAAATACTCCACGAAGTATTATAGCTTAATATTTTATATAAATTCAGATATATCAATGCAAATAAAATAAAAACTTGAAAACATACATTCTGAGATAAATGAACTTAAATCCTTAAAGAGGCACTCGGTAGTATATAAGGTAAAATGTGTTATATAAGGTAAAGCCAAGAGAGATGGCGCGGTCGGAGAGATTGCGCACATAGAAGTTCGTTGGGAAGGAGTAGAGTGAGCGCTTAGAGACTGCAGGTAGTTGTATAACAGCAGTAGTGGAGTGTCTACTTGAAAGTGCACGTTGATTGTTTTGATCGTCAAGGAAAAAAATTGCTATTTTGTTTTGTTTTCCCAAAGTCAGTGCTTGAATTTTCATAGCTAATAGTCAGAATTTCTATACAATGTCAGTAGTACACAATATTTTAAACTTAAACGATTTCTCATAAGCTAATAATCTAGACTAACAGTGTGAACACCTACGGTTCGTTTTAGTAACGGACCTGTTTAAATAAAAGGCCGCGCAATCTCTCCTACCGAAATTGGAGAGTTTGCACATCTGCTACTTAGGAGAGATGGCGCATTGTTCCCATTAGTTTCCATGCTAGGAGAGATTACGCAGCTTATTGGTAAATTTGCATAAAAGAATGAAAAATGAAAATGGACTAATTTTAAGTTAAATGTGTTATCAAGTAACTTACTGTTATTTTGTAATCTTATCTGGACTTGCTTTTTCTGATTCTTTTTTTCCCTTTAATTAAAAATTTTTAATCGTTTTTAAAATTATTGTCTTTTTCTGATTCCTTAATCATTAGGTTGAAATATTCACTCCTAATACAATAATATTTGTTCACAAAAACCTTACAGCAATGTCATTTAAGTGTAATTATTATTGCTAACAATTTAACTGTAGTTATTATAAGTAACAATCTCTCCTACCCATGCGAGCAATCACACCAACCCTGTAAGAACAGATTGCGCAAAATAACTTTCTTGGTTTTATTACAACTGTTCTATTAAATTGCACCATAACAACAAAATAGCATTAGAAATGCATAAAAAACAAATAAAGTAAAATTTATTCATGGATAGTTTAGCAAAAAATTAATATTTATATTTTTTATTGTTATTCTTTTGAATTGTGCGCAGACTCTTCTAGCTTTACCTTATTGCAATCTAAATATCGTATAAAAAATGCAGTTTGAATCATTTTATTCTAAGAACTTCCGTTTTTTAAAGCCAAAAATATAAACACCTTTTCGAGATTTTTGTATCCAGAACGAACTTAAAACTAAATTTTTTATCACATATTTATTTTTATAATACCTTGAACTAATTACATGATGAACATCTATTCAGCACTTACCATTTAGACATGCTTTTTCAGTCAATGATAATTCTTTGGATGTTGTACAAAGGACATTATTGAAACCGTCTTTTCTGGGTTTCGTTAAATCCCATGAACCAGTATTTTTCATGCTTCAGTTAATGGTTGGTATAACACAACGTTCTGATTGAAATTTTATCTGCAGAGTTCCTGAAATTAAAGAAAAAAAATCATTACCATGAATGAAAGATTTCCAGAAACGTTCCTTAGTAGCATAACAGTTTTTATTCAAAGTTGTTTATTTTGGCTATATATTGGCCAAAATTGGCAAGAATATATTGTCCAAAAAATATGGATGATTACACTTTAAAATACTACAAAAAGTTTGGGAAGGCTGGGATATTTCTGCAATATGGGTGTTTCATTGCCCATACTTCCACTGTAACGCCAACATTTCTGCAATATTGGAGATTCATTGTCAATATTTTCAATGTAACGCCAACATTTCTGCAATATTGGAGTTTTATTGCTAACACTTTCAATGTAACGTCAACATTGCTGCAGTATTGGCGCTTCATTGTTAATACTTCCAATGTAACGCCAACATATTCTGCAATATTGGCGTTTCATTGTAACTCACCCTGCATATCCAATAAGCAGGATATATCTTCATAAGCACATGCTGTAAAAAGTACACAAACGAAAAGCTCATTGATGCCCACTTGAAGAGGGTTTCTGAAGACGTTGAAAACCAACCCCAATTACGTTCAGCAATACAAAAGTTTTCGTTTCGAACCCATTGCTTTTTGTGTGGAGAAGAAATCCCACCACACTTTAAAGCAGAAGAAATTCATAAAACAATAACAAATCAAAATATAGTGTACACAGCTCGTTCATTTACAGTTCTTGAAAAAGTTAAACAACTTGCTGAAAATCGTGATGAGGAGTAGTTGCGCACCATAATCCGTAGACTGGAAAATGTGACTGACTTGGTTGCTGTTGATGGTCAGTATCATTTGAAATGTATGAAAAAGCTGTATCAGCGCGCAAAACCCACAGAGACGCAGAAAAGAGGTCCATTTGCCACTGACATAGACACAGCCATGCAAGTCATCTTTTCATATCTGGAGGAAAATGAAGAACAATGCCAATTTTCTGTAGAAGAATTAACCAACCAGATTAAAGCAGGTGAATACTGCCCTTCTGTGAAAACAGTTAAAGCACACCTTCTAAACAAGTATAATGAAGACATTGTTATATCAACTACTGCAAACAAGGTACCTGTTGTTTGCTTCAAGAACACGTGTCATAAGATTTTGACTGATGTTTGGTATTAACAACGATGTTCATCTTCCCAGGAAGAACGACGTCATATTGTCCAGACTGCGGCGAAGATAGTGGCTGAAGATATTTGGTCTCAGGTTTACGAAACTACTCAGTATCCTTCTCCAGACGAGTTTTTGAAAGAGAATGACTCACTCATTCCAGACAAGAACAAAAACCGTTTAATAGCCCTGCTGATGTGTAGATTTGGCTTTGAAAATATGGTTTGCAAGCAAGCAAAAGAAGATGCCGACACACTCATTATCAACACTGCTCTCAATTTGGCACCTCACTATGAGAACGTGATAGTCATTGGTGAAGATATAGACCTTCTGATAATCTTAATTGTACTTTGCAATTTTCCCAATGTTTATTTCTTGAAACCAGGAAAAGGGAAAAATCCCCAGAAGATCTAGTCACCGTTGGGTTCAGTCGACCAATTAATTGCCAGACACATCTTATTTCTACATGCCATGAGTGGATGCGATGCCACTTTTGCTTTGTACAGTCAAGAAAAAACAAAATACCTTCAAATTTTGAAGAAATTTGCCTACCTGCAACATGTGGTGGATATATTTAAAAACCCTAGTGCTGTAGCATACGATGTTATTAAAGCTGGGCTGTTGTTTCTGGTACACCTGTACGGATTCAGAGGGAAAGCAACACCTTCCCTAAACAGCCTGAGGTACAGGTGCTACATAAAATCTGCTTTTAAGACCGCTGCAAATATTGCATCGCTCCCTCCAACAGAAGATGCAGCTCGATATCACTGTCTGCGAGTTTACCACCAAGTACAGCTATGGCTAGGTAACTGTAAAAATGCTGAGGAATGGGGCTGGAATAAAACCAAGAGAGGCATCATACCCATAACAATGCCAAACCTCCCGCACCAGAAACTACGAAAAATATCCTGCAAATACAAAAGAAAATGTAGTGGAATGTGTGGCTGTAAGAAAGCAGGTTTATTTTGTTCGCTCCTCTGCCTGAACTGTGATGGCCATTGTGACAATGTCAGCTCTTTGTTCGCCGAAGATGACTTGGAAGCAGAAGTTGACGATCCAATACAGGATATTTTAAGTCAAGTGGAGACACTACCTCAGCCATCAAGTGATAATGATGAAGAAGAAGATACTGATGAACCTCTCCTGTTGGAGAACATCAACCAGGCCCTTCAAAGCGACCAAAACGACATTAATTGAAAAACAACACTGCAATCCTCTTTTTCTCTGTTTATAATCTTCCACGTAAGTTATTATTATATTAAACTTACAATACTTATAATTGTACTTAAATCAGATTACTAGAAAAATAAAAATTGGTTCTCTCATCTATGCAGAGTGATTGTGTTTTTATATCTTTCCTAATCACCTGATTTCAATTTATTTTTTTAGTGCTATAAAAGGTTTAAAACTGTGTAAGAAAATCAAGAAAGGTTTGAAATGCAACCAGAAATAACTAAACAGCTTCAAATTGGTGTTTAAAATAGATGCATAGTGATTGGATCACTGTTTTCGCCCTCCGATGAT
The DNA here is from genome assembly GCA_963931845.1 of Maratus michaelseni. Classification (NCBI taxonomy): domain Eukaryota; kingdom Metazoa; phylum Arthropoda; class Arachnida; order Araneae; family Salticidae; genus Maratus; species Maratus michaelseni. The sequence continues at coordinate 49,103,824 of OZ007598.1, read as the reverse complement.
GGAATTTCAATTATATCGCTAAAATTCCTTTTACTCGTATGCCAAAACTATTCATTTTAGAAAAAAACACTGTATATGAAAAATATAGAACATATTCTCTAGTTTAATTTGGTGCAATAATTTTTTCAAAAAAATTTAACCCTTTGCGGAATATAAGGGAAAAACCGAAAAAACTCCCATTTTTTCGGAGGTTTTCGCTTATAATTTTTTAAGCAGACCAGATACAAGGTGGCAAAGTTGAAATTCGTGTTCAGCATACCCGAAAACATAAGGGAAGAAAGAGAAAAAAACTTCTCCAAAACTTTCCAGGCAGAAGTCTAGATTGACTGGACTAACCTGGTACTGGTGGAATGGAGATGAAATCTTTTTCCTGGATACTGCTTCGTAATAGATTATTAAGGTTGTATTCAAATCCAAACTGCATATTTTGAGACACATTTGTAAATTCATTTTTGCTCTAAAATGCATCCAATTGGCAGGTTCTCTTATTCAGAAACTTTATAATGTCCGTATTGTCTCGATTTTTTGATAAAGGTAGAATATATTTCAAAAAATGCTGTCAAAGTGGACATGTTGAACCGAATTTCCCAAAGCGATAGCGCTGGAAGCAAAAAAAAAATGATCGTACTGTGAAAATAATTGTCTGTAAATCAATTTCTAATTAATTGAACGAAAAATAAAAACATGGGGCCCTTATAAATGTCTTTATAAATCACGCCGCCAAGTTTCCTGTTGTTACTTTTAAAAATGAGTCTGAGAATGTGTCTCAAAATTTTGAGTTGTTGAGCGTGGAAAAATATTTTTTTTAATACCGCCTTAAAGAGGATTAATGCTAACATTTTTTAAATCCTGTATTTTGTCGTCGAGTGGATTTAAGCTACTAACGTCTGCTGCTAGAATGTCATAACAAATTGGAGCTTGTCGTAAGGTCTGAAATGAGGGATAATGGTGAAAGAGGGTCTGCGCCTAGCCTATTAAGATGCAAATAAAAGCCTTTTGGTGATTGCTCGAGTATTTATTTTGCCTATTCACACAGATCTCTGTAATAAATACGACGATTGTACCTTGAAACTCCTAGCGTGGACCCGCTCTCGGCTGAGTATCGCAAAATAACATCGAACATCTGAAAAACTATTTATATAAAATGGAACTGCCACTGCATTACCACCATCTCTCATCCTTAAATCGTGACATATATATATATCCTAATAATATTATAAATCTGATTGTGTGCAAATGTTAGGCTGAAGCCAGCGTCAAAATGAAGCATTTAATTATCCTGTATCTTTGCATATAAGTTGATTATAACACCCAAATGAATATAGGCTGGTTTTTGTTTATTTTATTTCAATATTTTTCTTAAAAATTAAAAATTTCATTATTTTCATACAGAATAAATGGACATTTTTTCGTATATTTTAAAATGGTTGGTTGGTTTGGTTGGTTTGGCCCAAAGAGCCCGGTTTTGCAGCTTTTTTTTAAAATGGTTAAATTTATTTTACCTTTGCTAATACTTTATCGTTGCCAATGTAAAATAAAACCCCTGAGTAATAATTTTTAATCAACAATTTATTTTCAAGTTAAAATTTTCCACGTGAAAAATGAAAATGAATTATTAAAGAATTAAATAGAATATGGAATGATGTCATATTAGAAATAAAACGTGCGTTTTCAAATATTTGATAATAATACAAAGTGCATAAATACGAGTAAGTATGGAAAGCAAGCGAATATGATGTCATATATAGAAAAATAAAACAAATTTGTTTTGATGTTGAAATAACATTATCGTGGGTTATCAAATTATTTGTGATTAATTTCTCTTTTTTTTCTTTTTCTTTTTCACATGGAAGGAATTACTTTAAATGTACGTAATATATGTATTTTAAATGTATGTGTTGGAAATTAAAGTTCTGTGTTTTAAATGAAATGAGTGAAAGATATATATTTTTAATGAATTCAATATGAATGATGGGATAGGTTTTCGATTTATAGTCTGCACACGGCTAACATAAAGATACCATATTTTTAATTTAAATTTTAAAAAGTAAAAAAAAAAAAAAAAAAAAAAAAAAAAAGAAAGAAAAGAAAATGGATGACAATTGTCAATGATATGCATCGCAAAATTATCCGTACGAAAATCAGAAAATCTTAATAAAAATAACTATATTTTTTAAAAGAAAGTTGCTTTTCTCATAAAAGCTAAAGATTTAATATGATTGTGTCGAAGTAACAGCATTTTCCTCTATCATTTTCCCACAATCGAAACACATTTGTAAATCGTCGTTTCGAACCGGAATTTAATCTTACATTTCTTTTAGTTTTAAAATAGGAAAAACATTTTTGTCATTTTTAAATATAGCTTTTTTTAAAGTTGTTTCGTAATAGATTTTTGTAAAGTCTTGTAGGATAAGAAAAATTGCATAGATTTTAAAGCAATGTTTAATGTCAATATTTTTTAAACTTTAAAAACAACAATGTTATCGAAAAGAAAATCGATTTTACCAACAAATTCGCGTAATGCAAAAGCAAAGAAGAAATCAAAAAGTAATGAATCTTTTCTTCCAGCCGAATTGTGTTAACTTGAACAAGCCGATCGTGCCAATTCATAACATTATAAACGTGAAAGCGCGTTCTATATAGTAGAATTTTTTTTACATATAGGTAGAACATTTCCGAGAATAGGAAGGTTAGGGGTCTGTAATTAGGTCCATAGTCAATTTGCTTTTTTTTTTTTTTTTTTTTTTTTTTTTTTTAATCAAGTGAAATTTGGCGCAAAATTAAATACATTGTTGTAACCAGATTTGTTTTTTGCGTGGTAAACACTTAATGGTATTTTAGATGATCATTTCCCCGCTCACCTTTGATGCCAACTATGACTGTAAAACATATTAAAAAATATTAGCCGACAATTTTCTAATTTTCTTATTGCTTCATGATGTAAATAGACTTCCTGGTTCATACTTTAAACCTGAATCGGTCATGCCATTGTCGTTCAACTTTTATTCCTAATCCTAACCCTAATCGTATCCTATCCTAATCTTGATAATAACTTTAAAGAATATTCTTTGGCACAAATATGTAAATTAAATCAATATCCATAAATGGAATGAATGAAAAATAGAATAAATAGAAATGGTAAAATAAAATAACAAGAAAGTACATTTATTCGACGCCTAACCCTAGAGAAAGCGTAAAAAATTTCAAGCGCATGAAATAAATCAAAATAATCCTATATATACTAACAAAAATATGTAAATTTAGATCAACAGATTTGTGTCGTTGGTATTTATTTGCTTATAGTGTTCTTGACGCGATAGAGAAAATAGCGAGGTTAAATTGGGCAGAATTTAAAGTACTTTCTAGCAACCTTTATTTACATTTTAGAATCGTACCAGATTGTTATATCTTTGTGAAATATCTATCAATGTATAAAATCCACAAGCAGTTTGTTCACTATTTACACCACTTAGCGTGAAGCACTTAATTTAATATATACATAAACAAGATAATGTAGTAAGAAATATATAACATACGTCTATGCAAATAAACAATATAATAATTCCCATTTAGCAATGCACACATATACAAATTGTACACCAAATACCACCTAAAATGCACTGTTGTATAGAAGAATTCTGCCAGTGTTGTTTTTCGTTTTACGAAGAGGAGTTCCTCGATTTTCAAGATTTTACTTGGTCCTCCTTTTTTCATTAGTTGCAGTTTCATTTTCGCGATTGTATATATTATTCGGCATGAAATTTCACTTTTTTAAGACTGGGTTATGTCAAGGCCCCTATAGCAAAGAAATACCGTATGGTCTCCTATAGAATGTGATAAAGCTTTGGTTAATTATATATGTTGTTAATTATCAAGTGAAATGTTTTACTAAATTAATGCATTTATTCATTTTTAATGTTACGTGAACGAAGTCACGGGTAACAGCTAGTATATAATATATGTAGGATTCCAGTGTGAGCACTTCATGTAAACGATATGAACTGACTCTCTCTCTCTAGTGTTATTACCCATGGTTAGAAACTTCACTTCATCAAATGAACTAACTATGCACGAGTTATAAATGGTTTGAATCGCGAGATTTGGCTAAGAGCCAATGTTCTAATTTTTATTATGAAGCGAGATATAAAAGGAATATGGCCAGAAAAGGTATTATTAGGCCTCGCCGGATTGTTGTAAGCTAAATTGTTGTTATATAGTTTTTACTAAAAGTGTATTAGTTGAAATTAAAGTTAGTATTCTGTTGTTCATCGATTATTTGTCATATTGGTTCAGTAAAAGTGACTATTTATATATCATTTACTTACATTTTTGGGGGCTCGGATGCCAAGATTATTAAAAGTAAAAGCCACTAGTAGTGAAATGGAAACCAAACGTAAAGTATTGTAAAACGCCAGTATCAAAAGTTGGGTTACGAATCAGAAAGGTGAAACCGTAATCGTATCACTTCAAGTACAATTTTTGAAAGATGGGAACTCTAAATAAAGCCAAGAGAATTGATCTAATAAACCTCTGCGAGGAATGCGGAATTGAAGCTCCAGAAAAACCGACAATACCTGTCCCAATAAAGCTGATCAAGAGTTGGGAGAGTTACGAAGAAGATTTTATAAGAGATCGATTGGAAGTAGTGATAGCAAGTAGAAAAGAGAAAGAAGAAAGAGAAGAGAAAGAGAAGAAATTACAAGCAGAGATTGAAGAAAATAGATTGAAGATGGAAATGGAAATGGAAGAGAGAAAATGGAAAATAGAATCGGAGCAGAATTTTGAAATTAAGAAATTACAGATACAAGAAAGTTCAAGAGAACATATTAATGAAGACTCAAGGACAAATCCAGGTAAGCAATTTGAATTGCTTAGATTATTAACTAAATATGATAGCTCGAATGATATCAGTTTATACTTAGCTATGTACGAAAGGCAAATGGCGCAAACAGGCATTGATAAAAAAGAATGGGTAAATTATTTAATTAATCTAATGCCGTTAGATGTGATCAATATAATAACAAGGGAAAACGAACCTGAAATTCACGATTATGATTATATAAAAAATATTCTACTAAAACGCTACAAGCTATCACCAGAGGAGTTTAAGCTGAAATTTTTCTCATCTAAAAAGGAGCCATCAGCCAATTGGCGAGGTTTTGCTCATGAGATAAAAGTGTATTTTCAACAATGGATTGAAAGCCTTCACGTAAATAACTTTGAAGATTTGGCGGAATTAATTGTTGTTAATCAAATCAGGCATAATTTACCTACGGAAACAAAAACACATTTCATAGAGGAATTATTAGTAATAAAGAAAATTGATGACTGAGTTAATAAATTAGATAATTACGAAACAGCACAAAGGGTTTACAATAAACAATCAGTTAAGGATACAAGTAGCGATTTTGATGACAGAAGATCGCGAGTGACTGATTACGCCAATTTGAAAAGACGCCAAATTGACAATAGACACAGTATGAATTATGGAAGCAAAGAGTCGCATATAATCTGTTTTGCGTGTGGCAACCCTGGTCACGTGAGTGCGAAATGTGCCATGGCGAATAATACAGAACAAGAATATTCAAATTTTTACCCGCAACGTAATCAAAATTGGCGAGAATCAAAATTGGCGAGAATCAAAATATCAAAATGAGACGCAAAACGCGCAAAGGAAAATAGTTAATATGGGCATGTTAAATGGTAAAAAAGGAAGAATCTTAGATATTAGCGGAATAAAAACAAGCGTAATAATTGATACAGGGAGCGATATTTCAATCGCCAGTTCAGGATATCATACTGCAATAAACGCGCCAAAACTAACCAGAGACAATATATACATATCAGGCATAGGTGGAGAAGAAATTAAGCCAACAGGTTTTTTTCTGGCATAAAGTCTACGTGGATGAAACAGAAATCCAGGATAAATTTTACGTGGTACAAGAGGCGGACTGCGATTTAATAATAGGTAGGAAAGCAGTAGAAGGCATGACGTTAAAAGTAACGGAAGATAGTGTTAGAATAACAAGCGGCAACAAAGTTCGAGTAGAATACATTAAAATTAACGAAGTACCGACAAAAATTAATGAAGCAAGTATAAACAACGATAATCGAGGTTATGAAGAAATGGTTAAAATCGACTGCGTAAATGACGGGGTGAATTTGACACAGATTACGAATTTAGTGAACAGAAAGAAAATAAGGAGATTAATAAAACCGTATAAGCCGAATAGGACAAAAGATACAGGATTATACGATGAATTGAATGCATCTCCAGAAGAAAATTATGAAAGCAGTAGTCCTGCACATGGTAGAAAAGACTATGTGAAAGATCGCAATAGGAATTTTGATCCTAAGGGAAAGAACAGAAATTGTAATAGGCCATTTGATAACAGAAGCAATAATAGATATGGTCAGAGATATTTTAAACAGTCATTTAACCATGGAAATAACAATAAATATGGATATGGGAAACAGAGTTCCGAGAATTCTTACCAAAATAAGTCTGAGATTCCTGAAAACTTTGAGACTGAAAATTCTTTGATACCTCAAGACATAACAGAAGATGCTTCACCTTATTCAAAAGCAAGATATAATCCAAAATTTTCCCCTAGATACATGTTCCGTAGAAAGCTCAGCTAATGTCGTTGGACTGTATTTCGTTAATAAAACTAAGATGATCAATTCGTACTCAATAAAAAATTGAGTTAAAACTTAACTAATTACATTTATTTACAATTAGAACAAAATTGACTGGCAGTGGTTGGTACACTGCGCTTACGTCTCAAGCAAAAACATCACTACTGGCGGGAATGGGAATCCGCTCCGCGCATCATCCCGTCTTGAGCGCTCGGCAGCGCCCCCTGGATAACAAAATGTTCTACGGAGGAAACACTCCCCCGGGGATTGAAATGCAATTTCAATATACATTCACATATAAATTTGCAAAAATTATCATAAAAGAAAAAATTATAAGATATAACAACTTACATACACAATAATAATACAATCATAAATGCACTATAATTCAACATTACATACAGAAATAATATATACCTTAAAATTGCTTAAAGAAAGAAAAGAAATCTGTTACTGAACTGGTAATATACAGACATCTCTGACATTTCTCTTATAAATTCGTCCGTCTGGTAACCGTAAGTTTACGGTTCGTATTATATTGTCCCTTCCCTTAAAAATTTCAACTATCCTTCCAACCTGCCATTTGGTGGAAGGTAAATTTTCCTGCTTTATTAGTACTAAAGTTCCTTTCTGTACATCATCCTTTTTAAATTTCCATTTCCCCCTCTGCTGCAGATTATTTAAATAATCGCGCTTCCAAGTCTTCCAAATTTGTTGACTAAATTTGGTGATTCTCTGCCATTTTGCTAATCTATTTTCATTAATGTTATCTAAAGGTGGTTCGGAGATCGAACTGATAGGTTTACCGATTAAAAAATGAGAGGGTGTCAAGGTTTCAAAATTTTCGAAATCTGGGGACAGCGGGGTAAGGGGACGAGAGTTCAAAACTCCCTCAATTTCCGCTAGTATAGTAAGAAACTCTTCTAAGGTTAATTTTTGATCACCTATTACCCGTTTTAAATGAAACTTGAATGATTTTACAGCCGCCTCCCAGAGGCCACCAAAATTCGGGGATTTGGGGGGAATAAATTCCCATTTGACACCTTCATGGGTTAAAAAATTACACAATTCCTCATCTGGGAAACTAATCAGTTTATGCAATTTTTTCAACTCTATGTCAGCTCCGATGAACGTTTTTGCATTATCCGATAGGATTTTTGCACATTTTCCCCTTCTGCCAAAGAAACGTTTTAGACTAGCTATAAAAGCCTGAGTTGTGAGATCTGAAACAAAGTCCAGGTGTATTGCCTTGGTGCATAAACACACATACACTACGACATAAATTTTATTCAATACGCCCTTCCTTTGATTTTTAAATTTAATAGAAAATGGGCCACAGTAATCCAGACCTGTCACCGAAAATACAAAATTTGGTGTCACACGTTCCCCCGGAAGATCAGCCATCAATTGGGAGCTGACAACAGGTTTATTCTTGAAGCATGTCACACATTTGTGAACAATGCTTCGGCAATTATTTCTGCCATTAAGTGGCCAAAATTTTTGTCTTACATGGAAAAGCAACGCTTGTGGGCCTAAATGAAAGTATTTGAGATGGAAGTAATTTAAAATAGTATCCGTTAACTTATGATTGGCAGGCAAAACAATTGGAAACTTTGAGTTAAGCGGCAAATCTACATGTGCTAAACGGCCGCCAACTCTAATTAATCCATTCTCTCCTACAAATACGTTTAAGGAAGATAATCTACTTTTATTGTGAACAGGCTTACCTTTTTCGAGACATTTTAATTCTTCCCTAAATTCCCCCCTTTGTGCTGACCGAATTAGAAACGATTCAGCCTCTTTCACCTCGTCGAGGGAAAGTGGTCCACTTCTTCTCTTCAGTCTATTACGACAGTTAAAGGTGAATCTAAAAATAAAACTCATTATACGAATTAATTTTACAAAATTATTAGTACATGCAAAAATATGGTCAATAAAGAGTTCTTCCTGAGAAATAGTTAATGTAACAAAGTCATCATTTTTAATGTTCACGGAGTCTCTTTTTAGTTCGTTTATATATATGTCCTTGTTAGGAATCACTAAAGTCTGGTCATTGTTACACTGATCTAAGTCTTTCAGAAACTTCGGACCAGTCCACCATATAGTATTGTGAATAAGACTTTCACATTTAATACCTCGTGTCAGCAAATCTGCAGGATTCTCGGACCCTGCACAGTGAAACCACCTGGATGGGTCTGTCAGAGCTTGGATTTCCTTTACACGGTTCGACACAAATGACTTCCACCTGTTTGCAGAGCCTTTGATCCAGTACAAGACAATCTGCGAATCTGTCCACAAATACATAGACGATGGTCCCTTGCGATCTAGTACCGTTTTTACTTCACAAGTTAAGCGTGCAGCAAGTAATGCTGCTAGAAGTTCAAGTCTAGGAAGTGACACTTTTTTCAATGGTGCCACTCTGGATTTTGATGTAATCAAATTTAAGGAAGATTCACTTAGTGAATCAATTTGTAGATACACGGAAGCACCGTATGCTTTTGGGCTGGCATCGGCAAAGGTATGCAAAGTTAGGGTGTAACTGGAGTCATCGGGAAACTGAAAAATGTTCCTTTGAATTTTTAGATTTCTCAACTGGGGAAGTTCAGAACACCATTGTTCCCACGTCTTTGTAATATCGGAGGGCAGTTCTTCATCCCACGTTAAGTTCCTACTCCACAGTTCTTGAAATAAACATTTAATTCGTATTGTATACGGAGAAATTAGACCCAGAGGGTCAAATATTCTACCTGCAACTTGTAATACAAAACGTTTTGTATTTTTTGCATTACGCAAAAATTCGAGCAAATTATCAATATCTATCAAAAGTATGTCTTGCTTGGGTTGCCACGATATCCCCAAAACTTCATGTATTGTACTATCCTCAAAAGGTTGTGGCATAGTACTAAATCCACGATTATCCCATATTTCCATTAACTGGTTGTTATTCGAAATCCACTTCCGTAAATTCATGCTAGCTTCCTTCATTATTTTATGAGATTGTTCCGAAATGTTCACCGCATCTTCGACTGTGTCTGTCCGGGTTATTAAGTCGTCCACATAAATACAATTGTGGAGTACTTCTGTCGTTATCGGATATTCCGTTTCGAATTTATTAAGATGATGCTTAATGGTAGCAGATAGCAAAAATGGGCTTGAGTTCAAGCCAAATGTTAGGCGTAAAAATCTGTAGACGATAACATTAAATGCGTCACTGTCAACAGGATTCTTATCTATAAACAAAAATCTAAGAACATCTCTGTCCTTTTCGTTTATGGCAATTTGTAGAAAAGCCTTCTCTATATCTGCTAGAAAAGCAATTTTGTTTAGTCTGAAAAAAATCAATAAGTGAAAAATATTAGGGTTTAAATTAGTTCCTGCGTCAAGGCAGTCGTTCAAAGACAATTGTCCTGCTTCATGGGAACTTGCGTCAAAAACTATTCGACATTTAGTATAAACACTATCTTCTCTAAATACTGTATGGTGCGGTAAGTAAAAAACTGGTTTATCTGAAGGGTTTTCTAATATGGGTACACTTTCAATTATGTTCATCTCTAAATACTCATTCAAAATATTGCAATATTGTTCGTATAACTTTGTATCACGTTTCATTTTTTTTATAAGACCTGAGAGTCGCGCTTCGGCGGTTTTATAATTATTTTCTAAATGGTTCCAATCCCTTGTCCAAGGGAGACTGATTTCATATCTATTATTTTCAAAACGCACAGTTTCATGAAATTTTTCTAAAATTTTCTCGTTTTTAACACTGTTTGGGTCATCTTTAATTCCCAACGTCTCTAAGTCCCAAAAGGTTTTCAAATCTAATTCATCTTGATTTTCTATTAAATGGCACGTGAATTTACTTTCATTTCTATCTTGTATTGTTCCACCCGCGATCCATCCTAAATGAGAATTTTGTAAAATTATAGAAGTTTTAGGAATTTTTATTTGACCAGCTAATAACAATTCGTAATATACATCTGCTCTTAATAACATTTGAATTCGCTGAGGTTCAAAAAATCTTGGGTTCGCGTAGGTTAAATTCTGTGGTAAGTGCAGATTAGAAATGTCTACGGCGCTTGAAGGGGTTAAATCAGTGATTTTAGGAACCAAAAACATGTTGGATAATTTTTTAAAACTTCTATCCTTGTTGGAAATTTCTACATTTATTCTGCTTTTAATTTTACAGACAGAATCATTTAATCCAGTAATTAATGACTTGACCTTATATTTTTGCAACCCTAACATATCTGCTACAGAAAACGTGGCCAATGAGACATTACTCGCAGTATCTAAAATCGCAATACAAGGAAAAAAAGAATCATTACTTCCCCTTAAATAAATCACAGCTGTCGAAATCAACCCATTATAACTGGAGCAAGACAAATTTTGATCATAATTGTTTTGACAGCTCAATGTTAACGCATTTGTGGTGGGCTCTATTGAATTAGAATTTACGTTATCTTCCGTTTTCAACTGCGGTTCATTTGCAATACAATTAACTTGCCTATTTTCATAAGCAGGTTTCGTAAAATTAGCTCCATGAAGAGAACTATGATGGTTGGAGTAACAAATCCTACACTTATTATGCAATTTATTACATCGATTAACAGCGTGAGATAACGATAAACAGTTATAACATAACTTCAACTTCCTTACTTGGTTCAATTTCTCTTGAACCGCTAAATCTAAGTACCTTTGACATCGAAATATCATATAAGGTTGTTTACATAATGCGCAATTAAATTTGTCATTCAGTAATACTAAACTTTTTTGTTTCTGAGTAATTTCATACCTAGGTTTCGCAACGGTGTTACTTTTTTGTAGGTTTTCGAGAGCTTAAGCCCTTTTCAGTAAAAAATCAATAAAAATATTCCATTCAGGCAAGTCGTTACAGTCAAGACTCATTTCAAATGCCTTTCTTGACTCGTCATCGATTCTTTGTGACACAAAATACATTAAAATTGATTCCGATAAATTATTATTTTCTAGTCCCAATTGTTTCAGAGCCCTCAAATGACTCAATAAATTATCTACCAGATTGCGTATTTCTTTCGCATTTTCAATTTTTATTTTGTTGTTACTCAATAATTCAGAAATATGAGAATTTACAATTAACCGTTTGTTTTCAAATCGTTTTTTTAAAGCTTCGAATAAGGAAGCATAAGAATCATCAATGTTTTGCAATTGTTTCACAGGGCCTGTTAAAGCCGATTGTAAATAATATAATTTTTGAGCATCATTTAATTCGTCATTGCTATCAATCAAGGTGGTGAATTGTAGTTTAAAATTAAACCACTCTGTGTAACGTCCCGAAAATTGGGGTAAATTAATTGACGGCAATTTAATTTTTGACTCATTAGCATTAATTCTATCATTATTATTTTGACATTCAACATTAGAAACACTAGGCTTTATTAAATCAAGAAGACTTACTTCGAGAACTTCTACCTGTTCTTCTATCTCCGTCAAGGAATTTTCAAATTCCGGTAAATCATCATCAGAAATTACCGAATACGACTCGTTGCGTAACTCATCTGTTTTCTTTTTTAACGTTTGAAGTGCATTGAACTTTAGTTCCAATTCTTTCTGGCCAAGTTTTGATTTTATTGCATTTGATATACGTGTAACTTGGCTGCGTATGTTTCCGCGTTTCCGATTGAGGATTACAGTACCTTTAATAGTAGCCATTATAATTATCTATAACTACATACAAAAATCCAAGGGCGATGATTCTTTACAGTGTTCTAAATGAGCGCTCCGGCTCGACGGACCAAAACATGTTCCGTAGAAAGCTCAGCTAATGTCGTTGGACTGTATTTCGTTAATAAAACTAAGATGATCAATTCGTACTCAATAAAAAATTGAGTTAAAACTTAACTAATTACATTTATTTACAATTAGAACAAAATTGACTGGCAGTGGTTGGTACACTGCGCTTACGTCTCAAGCAAAAACATCACTACTGGCGGGAATGGGAATCCGCTCCGCGCATCATCCCGTCTTGAGCGCTCGGCAGCGCCCCCTGGATAACAAAATGTTCTACGGAGGAAACAATACATGAATAGAGGCTACTATCATGGTCGAAATAATTATAATTATGGTGGCCGACGATCGTGCAAAGCTAGTTATAATGAACAAAGATATTCGCAACCATCACATAAGAATAATTCTCATCACGGATTTAAAGGAGCCGATAGTGGACGAGATGATTATTAAAATTCTTATCATTCTAGAAGCAATAGGTATATAGCTTCTGAAGATAGAGAGCAATATACGGAAAGAAATTACAGAGATATTAGATATGCAGGTTCTAAAGACAGAGAGAAATATCCAGAAAGAAAAGAAAATCTAACAAATCAAGATGCTGATGTCGAGACGCCATCACGTCAGGATGACCGATTTGTAGGATTCCAGTTTGAGCACTTCATGTAAACGATATGAACTGACTCTCTCTCTCTAGTGTTATTACCCATGGTTAGAAACTTCACTTCATCAAATGAACTAACTATGCACGAGTTATAAATGGTTTGAATCGCGAGATTTGGCTAAGAGCCAGTGTTCTAATTTTTATTATGAAGCGAGATATAAAATGAATATGGCCAGAAAAGGTATTATTAGGCCTCGCTGGATTGTTGTAAGCTAAATTGTTGTTATATAGTTTTTACTAAAAGTGTATTAGTTGAAATTAAAGTTAGTATTCTGTTGTTCATCGATTATTTGTCATATTGGTTCAGTAAATGTGACTATTTATATATCATTTACTTAGATATATATAAAGTCGTTAAAGCGTGAGAGGTTTAAAAATATTATAAGGAAATTAAACCACAATAGAAATCATAAGAAAGTTAAATTATTAAACGTTCGTGAAAATTTAAAATATAATATGAATGTAATTAAAATTCCAATTTAGTTGGAGTATTTTTATCAACGCTTTTACATCTTTTGTTTTGACTGCCAGATTTTTCTTAAAACATTTAGTTTCTACTGTCATGTACACTTACAAAAGCGTGTTTTTTTATAAACAAATATTTTTTATGTGTTTTGTAATAATTGGGATTTCATTCAGAGTTTTCGGGATCAAAGATAATACATTCAAGTGATAAAATAGAAAAGAAATCTGAAAGAAAACTTACTTCAAAAGAAATTGTGTCGACAAAAAGTGAGACGCTATTTCAAATTTTGTCCTTCATCATATGCAAAGTCATTTAAGTTTAAAAAATTTTTTTTTTTTTAAGTTGTGAAATGTATATTTTTATCTGGTCCTTGGACCTTGTAACTTATAGTTAAAGAAACTCTCTCCGTGCTCTAACATGCAAAACAATAAAAATATCTTTCTTCCATATTTAAAACTTACCTAAATATACTTTGATTTTTGAGTATTTTTGCTATTTTCTTGCAGTAAAAATTGAAAAACGCGTTTGCAGCATCAGGAAATACTAAACATTTACTGATAGTGTAAAAACAAAGTAAACTGGGTCTTTGAAAAACATAAATAAAACAATAATAGTACATCAACTTTTTTGTTGCACCTTAATATAAACAAAAATCGTTAAAGCGTGAGACGTTAAAAAAAGGTAAGGGAATTAAGCCACAATGAAAATCCTGAGAAATAAAATTCCTAAACATTCATTAAAAATTAAATTATATTATGAATGTGATTAAAATTTCAATTTAATTAAAGTATTTCTAACAACAGGTCTTGTTTTTGCGATTTTTAGGTCCGTTCACAAATATATAAATACCTAGCACCTATAGTCGTCGTCTGGACCGTCCATCTCTCCGCATATAACAGCGCAAAAACTACGCAATCAAATGGTTTGAAATTTAATATATATAATCGTTGCAGAATTTTGTCGAGTCATTTCAAATTTTATGAAACTTCAATCCAAACTTAAAAATATATTAACAAAAGTTTTCTTCATTCTATTAAATATACCATACGTAATTAATTCAAAGATATCCCATGATAGGTAATGATTCTAGGTTGCCATGGTGATTACGTACTATTTAAGATAGAAAAAATCTTGTGTGGATAAATATACTAAAATTATCAACGTTTGACACACAATAACATCGTGTAATAAACAGACGCACGTTTCATGAGTATCCTGGACTCATTTCCTCAGTGTAAATAAACTAAACCCCACTGCATCCCCCCAAAGACATGAAAATGAATCTAAAAACCCAAATGAAAAACAACAACACACCGAGAAACTCCTCCAATCTGATTAAGTCGGTTGGTTGGTTGTAGAGGATTCACTATGACAAAGTAACTCAACCCAGAAAGGTGAGATGTACGGTACACTTGAAAAATCATTAACCAGGGAGTTACCAAATTTATGAATATAAACTGCCTCAAAGAAGTCTAAATCTAATGGAGTGTTACATTTCTTAATAATAGTGGCTGAGTCGAAGTTAAAATCCTCTACAACCAACCAACCGACTTAATCAGATTGGAGGAGTTTCTCGGTTTGTTGTTGTTTTTCATTTGGGTTTTTAGATTCATTTTCATGTCTTTGGGGGGATGCAGTGGGGTTTAGTTTATTTACACTGAGGAAATGAGTCCAGGATACTCATGAAACGTGCGTCTGTTTATTACACGATGTTATTGTGTGTCAAACGTTGATAATTTTAGTATATTTAAGATAGAGTCCTATCATTTCCGTTTTAATGAATTTAAAAACCGAATTCGTACACAAAAAATGTTTAATTATTGCAATCCTATAATTATCTACCGACTACTACTATCTACCGACTACTATATCTACCGACAATTTTTTGGATAGATGTTTCTGGAGAAATAGGTATTAAACGGAAAAACAGTCTAAATACGAAATTAAAGTTCTGAAATTTTCAAAGCTAGGCTTAACATTCTCATAGGAATTTTCAATAAATGTCAACAAAAGATAAAATATTGCTAACTTAAAATGTACTTATTTTATGACGGAAATGAACCATATAATAACAGACGATATAATTCATTTTTTAAGTGAAATAATAACGATAATGTTTATACATTGTCTTGTATTGGATATTTGTTCATAGAATGACTTTAAGGTAACATAATTTTAATTATTTGTTTGTAAAAGTGTATTGAAACTTAATTTCATAAAGTAAAATTAATGTCTATAGTGTGAAAATCTGCAGATAAAATAAATTTTGTATTCATGAATTTTTGCATAAGAGTGCGACAGCTATTGCATCAAGATTTGAATATTTATAAAACTAGTTATAGTACGAACGCACTTCATTTGTCACGTTTGACATACAATTTCCAACTTGTTTTGTTTTGACATCCAGATTTTTTATAAAAAAAAATATGTTCTACTTTCAAGTACACTAACAAAAGTGTGTTTTTTCGAACAAGTTTTTTTTTTTTTTTTTTTTTTTTTTTTTTAATAACTCGATATTTCGTTCATAGTGTTTGGGATCCAAAAACATTGTATTCAAATAACAAGTAATATAATTTTTTTAAAGTCAATTCCTACTTTTTAATCATAAATATATAAAATAAACCCGTGCAGCATTAATGTCCCACGTTATCTTTATTGAACATTATTTTATAATCATCGATGCGGTATTTTATTTTTTGTTGGCATCACTCATTTGAGATAAATCTTTCATTTCATTTATGAAAACAATGTGAGATTTTTTTTTCTCTCATATAAAAATTAAAATTAATTAATTTAATTTAATTAATGAATTAATATTTGAAAAAACTGTATTAACATCAATTGTCATCCAGTACAAGTTTTAAAAAATTTATTTGAACTTGAATGGATGAATAGAAAATATTTTATTAACGATTGAAAATTCCAACAAGATATATATAGAGAGAGTGTGAGCGAATAGTAGGAATTTAATAATAATAAAATAGAAAAGGAAACTGAACTAAAACTTACTTAAAAAGAAATTGAGTTGACGACAAAAAGTGAGACGCTATTTTCGGCGCGTTGGGAAATTCAAACACCTGGATAATGAAGAACATTCTTATTGTAATATTACTTTTGTTCTGCAATAAAAAAATGTACATGCAGTAAGCTGAGCAAATTTTGGGGAGCGCATAAATTGCAATAACCATAGGAAAATGTTTTTAGCCACACACAGGGTGGTTTATTCTTTCAATCTCTATCATTTTTCATGTTTATGAAAAGTCACAGCAATCCATCGTTGCCACAGATTAATCTCGGAAAATGAAACATTTGAAGTTACTTAAAAAATTAATAACTCGAAAAGTATTTGTCACAAAATTGTTTTACAAACTGCGTTAGAATGGTAAAAAATTGTATTTTTCTTGATATAAATTTTAAATCTAATGATTATGTCGTTTTTCAAATATTAGATTTCAAACATTACAAAACTTCACAATGGAGTACCGTAGCGAAACTTTTACGCGTAAAAAGATAATGATAAAGGCATTATGGCTCGACGTGTATCGTGTATACTGGCCATAGCATGAGTAACGAATTATAGTAAACTTATTATTCTGTTAAAATATAAAAGTGAATTATCTATATACATTTTTAAAAAATAAAGAAAAACATTTTATAACAAACATCAACAATTTTTTTTTCTTCAATTTATTCCCTTATTCCAAAGATATCGTTTTATCGTCTGCTGCCCTAGCAACATGAATTAAATTTCATTAAAAAAAATTGCTCAGTGGTAGAAAAATATTTTTCTAAATCGAATGGTTATTGAACAACTCAACACTTTAACAGGGGAATTTTTATTTGTTATTTAGATATTTTAAAATTGTTCGTTGTCATTGCGTTTTTATTCTGAGTTACAGCTAGTTTATTTATTTTTTAAATAAAAGCCGTGTGTGGCAATCTATATTCGGCCTTATAGCAGAATTTTCCTCTCTTGTTTTATTATTAATATGAACTGAAAGAAATCTATCTGTCTTACTGGTATATTTTATCTACTTAACTGAACGGCTAAAATTATACTCCAACTATAATAAAGAAGCAAGTTTGTGAGTGTGTTCCTCGGTTGTGTTCCGAAGAGACCGCTGCACGCAGAGCTACAAAATTTGGTGGGAAGGTACCTTTATGTATGTAGTTTTGTACCTCGTAGCCAGATTTTGGAATTTTTTATTAGATTTTTTAATCAAATTTTTTATGCGATTTTTAGTATTTTTTCACGTTTTGATACGATTTTTCTACATTAATAATAGGAATCCGGTTCCAATATAGTAAATTTTGTCCTCTTTTCAATAAAGTTTATGCGAAATTTGTACAGCGATTTTTGAATTTTTGGCGAATTTTTTCCTTTGACACTAAGAAATTTTGCCAGAATGCTTGATTGGTTCGGTAGTTGAGCTTCCATTTCAATCTCAGATACGATCAGAATCGTCATTTTTTTTTCTCTTTTCAAGTTGGAGAAAGTTTATAATTCTTTACAGATAAAAAATCATGATTTTAAATATGCGATTTTTAGTGTTTTTTGACGTTTCGCTGCGATTTACCCACATTAGTAACCGGAATGCGGTTCCAATCTTTTAGCCCAATGTAGTAAATTTTATTCTCCTTTCATTAAAGTTTGTACGACATTCGTACAGCGATTTTTGATTTTTTGCCGATTTTTTTCCTTCGATAACAAGTAATTTTGCCCAGAACGCTTGATTGGTTCGGTGGTTGCTTCCATTTCAGCCTCAGATACACTCACAATCGCCATTTTTTTTTACTCTTTTTAGCTTGGAGAAAGTTGATAATTCTTTACAGATAAAAAATCTTAATTTTAAAAGGGAAGGGCGGATTATTTACCAACCCGATTTTTTTTATTAGATCTTTTCTGTTAGTTTCATTAAAAAAAAAAAAAATAATCATGTTTTGCAGCGTTTTTTTTGTTTCAAATGACGTCACAAATCGCCAACTACAAGTCAAAAATCATTGGAGGGCAGTTGTGATTCATAGCTGATAGAATTGTAGGCACAGCTGGAAGTCAACCGGGCAATTGTGATTGGCAGATGAAAAGGTCGTCAGCTGATTGCAATTCGAACAGCGAAAAAAAAAAAAAAAACAAAAAAAAAAAAACATTTTGCTTCTGTTTTAAAAGTTAATAATTCCTAATTGTTTAACGCCCTTGATTTAATTCTGTGTGGGGGGAGGTGAATGTTCGATTGTAGTTTAAATATCCCGTTAATGCTCTGATCGAAACTCCCTCCTTCTCCCACATCCTCGCTCCAAAATCAGAATTATTTAATTTGCAGTCCGATTCAAACGAAACCTTTTCTCAGTTCCCCAGGTACCAGATAAACTTCGGTATCATTTTTTCAGCCCTTGGTTACCACTATATTTGAATATTAATGACAAGCGAGTGGTATTTTCTCGGGTTCTATGGGCCCAATTTCAATGAGAATGAGTTCATTCAACTTAACACGAACTAATTAAGATATAGAATGGAACTAAAAGATTCTGCAGCGCCTGCTATACGGTGCCGTAGGCAGAAGAGACATGTGCCAAAGTTTCGATCGGAAAGAGTTTTATTTAGAACTGAGTGCACCCATTAGCGGTGGGAAGTGAAACTAAACAATTTTGGATTTAAAATTTGTCCGATTCAAACAAAAGGCACGATTTCAACGACAATTGATTCATTCAACTTAACATGAAATAATTAAGATATAGATAACTAATTAAGACATAGATTTCGCGCCCCCTGGAGGTGGAAAGTGGAACTAAAACATTTTCTGCGCCTGCAAAGAACGCCTTTTATACGTTGTCATAAGCAGCGGGGACACGTGCCGGAGTTTCGTTCGGAAAGAGGTTTGTTTAGAACAAAGTGCACCCCCTGGCGGTGGAAAATGTAAATAAAAGATTTTGCATTTAATCTTGGTCCGATTCAAACGAAATCTTTTCTGACATTCTTCCGAGGTCTCCCAGGTACTAAATAAACTTCGGTATCATTTTTCTGCCCTTGGTTACCACCATTTATGAAGATTAATATCCAGGGGTGTTGATTTATTTTCTCGGGTTCTATGGGTCCAATTTCAACAGGAATCGGTTCATTCAATTCAACAGGAATCAATTAAGATATAGCTTATTATTTCAAACTCAGATTTGGTACTCCCTGGCGGTGGAAAGTGGAACTAACAGATTTTTTGCGCGTGCAAAGCACGCCTTCTACAAGGTGCCGTAAGCAGCATGAACGAGTGCCGGAGTTTCGTTCGGAAATAGGTTTATTTAGAACAGAATGCTCCACCTGGTGGGGGAAAATTGAACTAAAAGATTTTGCAGCGCGTGCCTAGCACGCCTGCTATACACGGTATCGTAGGCAGCGGGGACACGTGTCGTATAATTTGTTTAGACCAAAATGCATCTCCTAGCGGTGTAAATGAATGATTGTCCTGCGCGTGCAACAAAAGTGGCTATTTTTATTGAAACCGCAAAAGAAAGTTGCCGATTTGATAGTTCCAGACAATGAAAAAGTTTCATTTTCACTCATCCTCGAGTATTAAGAAAAGTATTGAAATATTTGAATCGGAACTCTCAGTTTATTTTTCTGATTACGAAAATGCGAATTTTGTGAAAATCAAAGTTTAATTTTTAACGTTTAATTTAAAACGATTTTTTAAATTTTGACCAAAAACTGACCCGTTTTGAATCAAATGATCCAGACATTTGAGGAGGCGGTATTAAATTTATTTCCGCTTTGGGTCAATCTCTCTATTTAATTTCCGAAAGACAAAGAGTTACCAGTGGAAGGTTCTTGTGCAGCGATTTTTTAGAGTGATTTCGCATTTCGTATTATGTAATATAATTAATTTTATTTTAAAACATACATTTTTCACTTTGGTTCGTAAATAAATGATACAAATGAAGAAAATATTTAAAATAATCAACTTACAATTAAAATAAACTCAATAAGCGATCACAAATTTATAAGGATGGCGTACCAATTGATTATTCTACATATTTTTGGTAAGAACTCCTTGAGTGGTAGTGTGCTGTTACAGCGGATTATCTACGCGACGGATATGGGCCAAAAGGCAGTGGCGTATCTAAGGGGGGGGGGGGGTAGTCTCCCCCCCCAAAAAAAAATTGGCAAAAGTAAAATGAAAAAAGTGCTTTTTCCTTTCTTTTTTAGATAAATTTATAATTTTTTTTCTGTTATACAGCGGATTAGCAATTCTCGTTAGTTCCATATTAGTCCACATTGACATCACAGCATGAACAGAGTAAGGGGGCTGTAACCCCTCCCGAAATAGTCGAAAATCTCATGAAAAAAGTGCTGTTTGTTCTTCTTCATTGAGATAAATTTGTATTTTTTTATGTCATACAACAGACTACCCACTTTCTTCATTTTAGCCCCATATTAGTTCACATTGACATCAGAAAATATCTAAAAAGGAGAAGGGGGTTTATGGGGTTACACCTCCCTCCCCCTTTCCGAAATAGTCGAGCATCTCATGAAAAAAGTGCTGTTTTTTCTTCTTTGAGATAAATTTCTATTATTTTTTTTTTTTGTCATACAACAGACTGCCCACTCTCTTCTTTTTAGCCCCATATTAGTCCATATCGACATCAGAGCATATCTAAAGAGGGGAAGGGTGCTGATGGGGTTACAGCACTCTTCCCGAAATAGTCAAAAATCTCATGAAAAAAGTGCTGTTTTTTCCTCTTTGAGATAAATTTGTATGTATTGTTTTGTCATACACCAGACTACCCACTCTCTTCTTTTTAGCCCCATATTAGTCCATATCGACATCAGAGCATATCTAAAGAGGTGAAGGGTGCTGATGGGGTTACAGCACCCTTCCCGAAATAGTCAAAAATCTCATGAAAAAAGTGCTGTTTTTTCTTCTTTGAGATAAATTTCTATTATTATTATTATTATTTTTTTTTTTTTTTTTTTTGTCATACAACAGACTGCCCACTCTCTTCTTTTTAGCCCCATATTAGTCCATATCGACATCAGAGCATATCTAAAGAGGGGAAGGGTGCTGATGGTGTTACAGCACCCTTCCCGAAATAGTAAAAAATCTCATGAAAAAAGTGCTGTTTTTTCCTCTTTGAGATAAATTTGTATGTATTTTTTTGTCATACAACAGAATACCCACTCTCTTCTTTTTAGCCCCATATTAGTCCATATCGACATCAGAGCATACCTAAAAAGGAGAATGGTGCTCATGGGGTTACAGCATCCATCCCGAAATAGTCGAAAATCTCATGAAAAAAGTGCTGTTTTTTCCTCTTTGAGATAAATTTGTATATATTGTTTTGTCATACACCAGACTACCCATTCTCTTCTTTTTAGCCCCATATGCACAGTAACACCAAATTATACCCAACGAAGGGTAAAGGGGGATGAAAGGGGTACAGCCCCCTCTTGAAATAATCGAAAATAAAATGAAAAAAAGTGCTAGTTTTTCATCTTTATGTTTGTGATAAATTTGTATTTTTTTTCTGTCTTAATACGAACTACCCACTTTCTTCTCTTTACCCCCATTTTAGTACACAGTAACACAACAGCATATCCAAAGAGGGAGAAGGGGCTGATTGGGTACAGACATCCTCCCCCCCCCGTCAACCTCCCAAAATGGTCGAAAAAGGAATGAAAAAAGTGCTGATTTTTCTGTTTATGTTTGAGAAAAAATTATAATTATTTTTCTGTCATTCAATGGACTTACTCTCTTCTCTTAAGTCCTATATTAGCACACAAGGGGCGGGGATTATGGGATAACAGCTCCATTCCCCATTTCAAAGTGGTCGCAGTGAAATCGAAAAAAAGGTTGACTTTGTTTCTTTCTTTTTGAGATAAATTTGTTTTATTTTCCGGCACGCAACGAACTTGTTTTCTCGTTAGCCTCATGTGCCCCTCAATCCTGCGATCAAAATTACTTGAAGACCACAAAATCTATTTTCAAATGACTTTAAAACAGCTTCATACAAATTTTAGTGGATTAATGAATACGTATAATATGCTCAATTGACAAGATCTAGAAATAGTTTAATTAATTTAAAGAGTTTTTAAGTCTCTTCCACAGATGACGCCAAGACTAAGGAGGTATATTAGTGCGCGATGACACCACAGCTAATATCAACAAGATTTCGGCTAAATCTGAAATCAGGTACTATATATGCGCAGAAGAGTTCACAGTGAAGGGTACTTATTTCGTTTTTCAAATGTATCTCTATGCCACAAGCATACGAAAACGTAGGGGTGGTGGCCTGGTAGGAGTAAAGCCCCCTTGCCCCACCACACACCGTAAAAGGTCTCAGTGAAATGGAAAACCAATGGCTGATTTTGTTTGTTACTTTTTTAGATAAATCTGTATGATATGTATATTTTTTTCATGTATCGTACTTGCTTTTCATGTTAGCCTTATATTAGTGCACAGTGACATCATAGCTAATCTCTCCGAAATTTCGGCTAGATGGAAAAGTGCGTAATGTATAGGCTCTCACTGTGAATAATATTGATTAACTTTCGTTTATTAACACTCGATCACTATCTTGTATCTATAAGATACACGGTAACTTTTTTTGTGGCTTTAAAGGCATCTTTGGAGTTCAAGACTCTCCCCTCACCCATCTTCCTTACGCACAGCGGGATGAAAATCAATCTAGCATTGCCTATAAAATGTATTACGTCATGTATATCACAGATACAACGACAGCAATAACTAAAGTTTTTTGAGGCTAGTAACAGTGTGCTAAGGGTATCTCCGTTCATACGAAATCAAATTGTTTTAAAAAATATGACATCTTTATTAATTACTAATATATATTTTTTAAAGCAAAGAGATGATTTACTAAATGGCGTCCCAACTTTGCAGTCACTATTTCATTTGAAAGGATTTTAAGTCTTTATTATAATTTGTACAACGCACAAATAATGAACAAAGTCATTATTTTATTTGTGTGTATGAAAATATTTGTTGCGATTACGTGATAAGTATTCACAACAACCAATATAAAGAATATAAAGAATGGAATATAAATAAACCAATATAAAGAAAACAGCCAGAATAAATTTATCCTACTGCTTCATAACTGAAGCTTTACATTTCAAGGCTTCATAGAAAAAACTTCATCCTGTTTCTCTCTTTTCAGTTACACTGAAAAACCGGACTCTTTTTATGATGTTGCATATATATTTTATTCTGGTTATTTGTGCTTTTCTTTACGCTGCTATTTACACCAAAGAAAATTATTTATTTTATTAGACTTTTAATGTTCTAGCAGGAAATTTTGACATTCAATTGCCTCCACTCAAGTATTTGCTGTTCCACTGGGTGACTGATATATTTTTATTCAAACTCATTTAATAATAATTTTTTGGATTGAAAGAAAGCAAAAGTAAAGAGATACAGCTTATAAACAGCTACATGAATTTCAATTGTGCGAAAATATAATGTATGTATGTATTTTGTTTGAGAGAAAACAATTTCTGAAACCTAAAAGTAAGATCTAAGATCAGGAAATCTTCTAAAGCACCAACATCTCCCATTTTTGGGGTAATTTTTTTTCCAGTGTTCTGAGAAAATTTCAATGCAACGTAATGCTTGGCATATAATTCTGGTATGCGTATAATAAAGGTAGAATGCATCCATATAACCACCATATATGTAGGATAGGCCAGCATCATGTAGATAATGTCTAACTGGTATTGTTCCTTTGCCCTTTCACAAAAAGATAGTCTCTTTTTCAAACGGGTTTTCACCGAATAGGCATTGTCAAATTGATCATTTTAAAACATTATCGCCAAATCAGCAAATGTACGAACTAGAATTGTTTTGTGAATGGCAATGTCAAGCAAGATTATGGATTTTCGGTTTTGGAAGGGTCTTTTGAAGATACCCAGTAGAAATACTATATCTCCTGTTGATTTGCTTGTTCCTGGTCTTTTTACTAGCAAACTAGTTTTTTTTTTTACGTTACGTGCTTTTCTAGATTTAAGGCTGTCCTCAAATCCAAACTGGCTACTTTATGACATAGTTTTTTATTCACTTTTACTCGGAAATGCATGAAATTGACAGGTTCTTTATTCAGAAACTTTGCAATCGAAACAAGTTTTTTCTTTTTTTGTAAAGGCAAAAAATCTGGAAGTTGGCGTTTTGAATCGAATTCCCGACGCGGCAGCCTGAGAAGTACGAAAAACGAGTCGTTACGTGACCAGAATCACTTATAACTCGATAAGTAATATATTTATCAATAAATAGAAAACTCACTTCGATTTCAAATCTCTTCCATAGTCAGGCCTGCCAATCTAATGCCTTTGCGTTTAAAAATGAGTCAGAAAGTTTCACGTTGATGAGTAGATCATTTGAGAACTTACCTTAAAGGAAGATTCCTTTTTCAATATTTCAGTGATCGAGAGATCCAGCAAAAGAAAAAATTTTTTAATTACTGTTCTTTGAAAGTACAAAATTATGAATAGAGTTCTTTTCTAATCGCTCTTATTTTGCCATGACACACTTTAGTAACGACATTTTTACCATTTTTTACCATTTGGTATAGTCAAAAGAAGCATTAAATAAATTAAAATTATCTCGTAGTCAACGTAAACATCTAATAGTAAGCACAGCTTACAAATAAATTTTCTTACAATTTTACTTTGAAGCAAACTGAATGTTGTTCAAAGTTGAAATATAAATGGTGTAAATATATTTTCGGACATTTTGATTATACAGAAGAATTTGCAAAATTAATCCATGCACTGGGTATAGCAGAACAGGCTGTTTTTTTATTAACATTGGTATTTAAGAATCTTTTTCTGATACAAAAACAAAAAAAAGAAAGCCTTGTATATACTATTAAAAATATTTTCTATAATATTTCGAATCTAAAAACTGTTGTAATTCACATAAATGTTAATACGTTTTGAATGTACACCGAGTATCTATAAATTGAGCCTGTTTTTCGTAAAAAGTAACTTGACAGACTCAAATAGGATGTTAAATAAACATGAACTAATGCTGCACGAAATTGAAAAAGTACTTCCGGCCTGTACCGGAAGGAAAAGGTAGCTTTCCTATATCTTCGTTTTAAAATTTAGCTAATGTTACTCGAAACAGTAAGCAAAAATGCAAAGAAGATTCGTTAATACTGAATTTGAATAAGAAATTTACCAAATTAGTCAACTATAGACAAGTTGGCCTCATTATTAAAAACTTATTTTTGGTCGAAAAATGTCGCCAAGTTTGGCGAGAAATAGGCACTAGCGGATATAAATATATAGTTTTATACGTATGATTAGGAAAATGATTGCAACAATGAAAAATAATAATTTGCAGGAAATCGCGTTCACTAAAACTCATAAATTAATCGTTGATTTTTGTAATGTGGTGTCTTGTTTCAAAATGTCAGCCACCCTAGAATTTCAAACTGCTCTCTATCTCAGCCATTTTTTAAGATAGAGGTAAACCAAAAAATGCTCGGAATCCTTGAATAAAGGGCTAATACTTAACCAAAAATATTTTTTTTAATTTTTTGTATATTTATTTTAGTTTTAAATCTTTCAGTGGCCGCCATTTCAAAACAAGATGGCGGACCAAGCTGGCCAACGAACTCGGTTTAGACATTCATGAGCTTAATACACACAATTAGTTTCATCCAAATTAATTCATAAATACGGATGTTATCGTATGACATAGATCATATATATATATATATATATATATATATATATATATATATATATACATGGATATAGGTATATATATATAAATCAACATTTGAACGGAGGGTGGTCTTGGGTATGGGGGTCATGATCGGTGAAAATATACCGAAATTTTCCGGAATTGCTTTCCCCCGAACGGATGCAATAGGTAGCTTTATACTTTTATACTTTTTGTATTGAAAGCTACCTAAAACATACGCAACCCAAAGAAAATTATACTTTATAAATAAGATTTAAAACATTTTTAAACAAGTTTAAAACACATATGAAGATGCTGAAATAAATTGGGCGCACTATGAGAAACTTAAATCTTCAAATGAGAAGAAAAATTACAAATTCACTTATATCACTGACAATTTTAGTTTACGTAAGTTGTGTTATGAATCTAGAAATTTAATTTCTTATTCTATTAAGATTGTTTTACAAAACACCATAAACACCATAAATTAATGGGCCCCTTAATTATGTGGATTCTGGGAAAGTGCCCGCGTGCCTTGCCAGTGCTAAGGAATTGATCCTAAAATAGAAAAATAATTATGAAGAAGAAATTGTTTGAGTTTGTTCCAAGCAAAATTAATTTATTGTCGAACAAGAATCGTAAACAGAATTTAGGAGAGAGGGAGACAACTTTATAGATTATGAGCTACAATGACTTTCTTTTAAATTAAAGTATATGAAACAATCCAATATTACTTTCCAACTTATTTCGGCGTGTGTGTGTGTGGGGGGGGGGGCTCGAATTCGGCCCCGTACCTATCCCTTGTTTTCCTCTGGCTACGGCCTTATTGTCATACAGGATTTCGGTTTACAACGCAGTTCAACATGTTTCGTAAGACTCAGACCATTATCGAAATTTAAGTCCCTCCCCGTCCCCCCCTGAAATTAAATCATAGGTACGCCACTTCCCTCCGTAGATGTCTTTCTAGAGGAAAAACATAGAAAACTCCAAACATTTGGATCGACTAGCGCGACTTGGTTTCGGACCCATAAAAAAAAATCAGCATTCAGAGCAAAACATCTCAGCCGCTGGTAGAGCAAAAGAGGTTTCACACTGCCAGGAAAAAAATACCGACGTATTCTTTAACAGCAGAGGATACAACATCAAAAACAACAACAACAACAATAATAACAATACTAACTTTATCTAGAAATATTTTATGTATTATATCAGAAGTAATTAGTTGTGTATCGCAACAACTTCGATTTGAAAAATATATACTCAGATGTTAGAATATACATCATTTCAAACATGTAAAATATACACAAAAAACAAATTTGAACATAAAAAAATACATATTATGACAAAAAGTTGCTTGTTTCAAATCTGCAATAAGAATAAAATTATATATTTCTCACAAATATTGTAGTAAATTTTCAAATTAAAATTGTAAAGTATAAACTTAGAGATGTAAATAAAACAAAGTTATAAATACCAGAAATTGAATTCTTTATTAGTATACAAGTTTCGGTAGCATTTATGGAGTATCTATAGTATACATTGCTAATGTGGTCTTTCCTACATTGGACAAACAAAACGTGTTTTAAAATATCGTATTAATGAGCATAAACAATATGTTAAACAAGTGGGTAAGTGTGATCGAAGATCGCACAAACAGTTTCGTTTAATATTCCTTTCAAAACACTTTATCCTTTCTTTAATAAATCCAAATAAATTTCATTTAGCAATAAAAAAAAAAAGTCGTTTTTTGTAAAGTAAAAATTTACCGGTCTATTTTTCTCGTTTTTTCGAATATCAGAACAGGCCCAATAGCGGGTGAAACCCGCTATTATACTCTGTCATAATAATATCTGCCATGTGGACTAAATTCGAAATAAAAAAAAGAAAGTTTATATAAAAGAGCTATTTAAACCTATTGCATAATCCTCTGTAATCATGGTCCTACTGCCAAATTGCGTATTTTAGAAAGTGAGACTTTTTGTGACAGTTCTTTAAAAGTATATACATTGATTTTAAACTATATTGTTGCTAGCAAATGCCCATGTTTGGAGCTAACTTTGCCCACAGATTACGGAATATTAGTTTTTTTATATTTTACTAGCTGTTACCCGTGACGTCGTTCACGTAACGTTAAAAGAAAAATAAATGCATTAATTAAGGAAAACGTGTCACCCCCGATAATTAAAAACATATGTAACTCTATTTATAACGAACTCCGTTTTTTCGAATATCTGAACAGGCCCGATAGCGGGTGAAGCCCGCTATTATACTCTGTCATAATAATATCAGTCCTGTAGACTAAATGCAATATTAAAAAAATAATAATTGCAAAATTAAACATGTTGTACACTTTCAAAATGTTAAAATAGGCGAATATTTCCATAATCGGGTTTTTATTGCGATTCAATACGTTGCTCAAACTCATATATTTACTATTCTCTGTTACTCATATTGATACTCGCTTTGTATTATTCTCAAACATTTGAAAAACCCTTAAACTTCCAATATGACGTCAGATTAATTTGTTTTTAATTCTCTAATGACGTGATATTAACCTGCTTTCTGTACATACACATACTCATACTTCTTGTATTATTGAGAAATCTTTGAAAATTTCCGTTTTATTGCCAATATGACGTCATATTAATCTTTTTTTCAATTGGTGAAACTTTTTATTTCATTTTCATTTTTTACGTGGAAATCTTTCAATAGAAAATTAATTATTCTAGAAAGAATTTTATTGTGGATTTTTAATTGTTGGTGACTGCTATAACGAAAAATAGTAAAATACTAGCAGATCCGCCCGGCGCTGCCCGGTCCCGCCAAAACATAATACGAAATGCGAAATCACTCTTAAAATTCACTGCACGAAACCCTTCCACTGGTAACTCTTTGTCTTTCGGAAATTAAATAGAGAGATGGACCGAAAGCGGAAGTAAATTTATTACCGCCTCCTCAAATGTCTGGATCATTTGATTCAAAACGAGTCAGTTTTTGGTCAAAATTTAAAAAAAAGTTACCGTTTGATTTTCACAAAATTCGCATTTTCGGAAACAGAAAAATAAACTGTGAGTTACGATTCAAATATTTCAATACTTTTCTTAATACTCGCGAATGAGTGAGAATGAAACTTTTTCGTTGTTTGGGACTATCAAATCGGTAACTTTCTTTTGCGGTTTCTATAAAATAACCATTTTTGATGCACGCGCAGGACAATCTTTTAGTTACACCGCCAGGAGATGCATTTTGGTCTAAACAAATTATCCGACACATGTCCCCGCTGCCTACGATACCATGTATAGCAGGCAAGCTAGGCACGCGCTGCAAAATCTTTTAGTTCAATTTTCCACTACCGGGTGAAGCATTTTGTTCTAAATAAACCTATTTCCGAACGAAACTCCGGCACTCGTTCATGCTGTTTACGGCACCTTATAGAAGGCGTGCTTCGCACGCGCGAAAAATCTCTTAGTTTCACTTTCCACCACCAGGGAGTACCAAATCTGAGTTTGAAATAATTAGCTATATCTTAATTGGTTCATGTTGAATTGAATGAACCGATTCCTGTTGAAATTGGACCCATAGAACCCGAGAAAATAAATCAACACCTATGGGTATTTATTAATATTCATAAATGATGGTAACCAAGGGCAGAAAAAATGATACCGAAATTTATTTAGTACCTGGGAGACCTCGGAAGAATGTCAGAAAAGATTTCGTTTGAATCGGACCAGGAATAAATGCAAAATCTTCTTGTTACATTTTCCACCGCCAGGGGGTGCAATTTGTTCTAAACAAAATTGTTTCCGAACGAAACTCTGGCACTTCTCCCCGCTGCTTGTGACAACGTATAAAAGGCGTTCTGTGCACGCGCAGAAAATGTTTTAGTTCCACTTCCCACCACCAGGGGGCGTGAAATCTATGTCTTAATTAATTATCTATATCTTAATTATTTCATGTTAAGTTGAATGAATCAATTGTCGTTGAAATCGGGCCTTTTGTTTGAATCGGACAAATTTTAAATGCAAAATTGTTTAGTTTCACTTCCCACCGCTAAGGGATGTCCCTTCTGCCTACGACAGCGTATAGCAGGCGCTGCAAAATCTTTAATTCCCTTCTATATGTTAATTAGTTCGTGTTAAGTTGAATGAACTAATTCTCATTGAAATTGGGCCCATAGAATCCTAGAAAATATCACTCGCTGGTCATTAATATTCAGAAATAGTGGTAACCAAGGGCTGAAAAAATGATACCGAAGTTTATCTAGTACCTGGGGAACTGAGACAAGGTTTCGTTTGAATCGGACTACAAATTAAATAGTTCTGATTTTGGAGCCAGGGTGGGGGAGAAGGAGGGAGTTTCGATCAGAGCATTAACGGGATATTTAAACTACGATAGAACATTCACCTCCCCCCACACAGAATTAAATCAAGGGCGTTAAAAAATTAGGAATTATTAACTTTTAAAACAGAAACAAAAAGATTTTTTTTTTTTTTTTACATACAAAAACAGTAAGTTATTGTTGTTCATTTCTAAAATCAAATACATAAATGACGTATACATGAAAAAACTCTAAAAATCGCATAAAATAAATGGCAAAAATTCACAACTCGCTGTTCGAATTGCAATCAGCAGACGACCTTTTCATCTGCCAATCATAATTACCCGGTTGACTTCCAGTTACCATTCACAACTGCCCTCCAATGATGTTTGACTTGTAGTGGGCGATTTGTGACGTCATTTGAAACAAATACGGGGTTAACGCAGAGGGCTGCCGTGGTTGAAAGTCACGTGACAGTCGCGGTCTCACTGAAAACGTACTTTGACGCGCAGCTGTCACGAAGGAATTCCATTACTTTGATTTTCGTGTGTGTTTAAAAACCAATTGTTCCAACGTTCCAACCTTTATTAATAAATACAAACGCAATTTTTATTGCGATTCTTTTCTTTTAATTGTGTTAAGAGGTTTTATTAAGTAGTTTAATCAATTAATATAAAGGACGAGATACTTAGGATAATCTATCTAATGTAAGTATTAACCATTTTTCCGTTTTGATGTAATATGCATAACATTTAATTGTGCAATGTTATATACTTTTAATCGTTGTAAATATGATAATTTAGTTAGCAGAATGCCGGTAACTTTACTTATATGAAACAAAACAGCAGAGTAAAATCGTAAGATTATTATTGATTATATATTTTTTTCTAAGGGCAGCTTCGGTGGGAGGACATTACAATGTTTCGGGATAATTTTTCATATCTAGACCATTAATAAATCTAAAATATGAAATCATTTGTAGGGAATGTCACTCCTTGAATTCACCACTGCATTACTGATCTTGGCGATGTTTTTTTTTTTTTTTTTTTTTTTTTTTAAATTAAAGACACCTATGCATTATACGATAATGTTTGTTTTGTATTGTTTAAATATAAGTAAAGCTAATTTATTTTAAATGAATATGTATTTACTTGCACTATTTATTCTTAAAGTTTTTCGCTTATTGATATAAACAAGTCGAAATTTTTAATAAGTTCAGATTATTTTTAAAGATTTAATATTCAGAATACCACACGTGTAATATTATTACGGATTAATATTAAAAATAATATACATATGATACTTTGCATTTTGGTTCCTTTAAACAATTCATGATTTTTAAATGTATATATGAATGAAATGTTATTATAATTTACTAGGGGGCCTACCCCCTGCGAGCTACGCTCGCCAACCCCCGCTCAGACTTCGAGGCCTCTAAAAACATGGCAGCGTGCTTTGTTTTAAAAATATTGGTAAATCTGTAATTGGATTGCTATGCTTTTAACGTTTTAATGGGGCCTTTTTTTTATTATCGTGACCTCATACACAGCTGTTGCGACAACTGACGACTGTTTTCGGGATCGATAAGTAAAATCAATTACAACTTGAAAACCAGCTTGTATAAAATGGTTAGGTTTAAATTGTGGCTACCTCTCGGACTTTTATAACAACGATCTGTATTCTATTCTTCCTTTGCGTTTAAGGATGAGAAAATTTCCGTCTGCTTGTGAATAACATTAAGAACCACGGTATTGAAAAGTACTATGTTATAGACATTTTCAGTAACAGGTTTTAATTTTCTCTCTATTTTAGTGCACCATCATGCATATTTTCGTGTTATTTTAAATATGTAAATTATTTATTTTAATTAATATGTATATACGAATTTTCTAATAATTATTTATCATAGAAAATTAATTAAATATTTTGTGCATGCATGCCTGCATTTATTCGCCATCAATTGATGGGATATTTAAACAAATTTGCTATCCGCGATAATTTTACACCATGTTATGTCACTTGAATATTGTCCTTAAGAAAATCTGGTACTTTTCCAGTATAGGATCCTTTGCTTTTAGGTTTGGCGTAATTCGAGCTTCAAAAAGGGATAGATTCGTTAATATGCATAGATTTGTTGCCAAAAGTTATGAAAACAAACCCAATGAACTTTGGGTGATTTTCAATTATAGAGGTCTTGACGCTTTTTTAAAAAGCTTGGCGCAATTCGGGCATCAGAAAGTGAGATTTGGTGCCAAATGACATAAACAGCCATGGAAACAAATTCGACGAATTTTTTGTTTATATGCGTATTTTAATTATACGTATATTATTATTGTTTTTTCTATACAAATTACCTCTGATTATATATAAAATAGGATAAATGACATTTTACGCTAAACAAATTGTATAAATATTGAAAAAATGCTTCTGTATACGAAATGACAAAGTGAATAGGTTGACAGAAAGTATGTTGCCAAATTTCCTTTTCCGCCAAGGCTATTTTCGCTGTTTCGTCAAGGCCCCATATACTGGAAAAGCACCGAACTTTTATGCTTGTTTATGCATGTATTTATATGTATATATACAATTTATTTATAATTGTCTTTCAATTTACCTCTTTTTGTACATAAAAATAGATAAATGGCTTCTTTACATTAAATAAATTGTATAAATATCGAAATAATTGCTTGTGTATATCAAAAAGGGAATAGATTGTTAGAAAACATGTTGCCGAAATTCAATTCATCGCCAATGTCACTTTCTGTATCTCGTGAAGGCCTCTAAATTGGAAAAGAAACGAAAATCATTTTAATATATAACGTAATTTACACATTAAGTGTGTTTCGAGTATAGTAATATAATTATTTGTAGTGTTTTCTTCTCTTTGTGATTTATGTGTAAATATAATTCATTATTAAAAAAGTAATGCTACTGAAATATTCATTTGTTTTAAACTTTAATAGCATTTCTCTAATATATAGGGAGCATTTTTTTCCTTGCTGCCAATAAAAGAGAGAAAGGCGTAAATGTTATTTTACCATAATTGATGTCATATTCTCGTTAAAATTGGACAGAAAACCAAACAGGATATTTTATTCTCCTTCCGTTTAGTTGGGAGATTATTATTTTATATATTCGTTTCAAATATCCGAATATTTAACGATTTTATAAATTCGTTTAAATAATTTTTACAAAAAAATAACAAAATGATATCAATAAATAATAATTACTATTAATTCCTTCCCCCCCACTTTCTTTTGCGTTTACATAAATGACGTCATTTGGACGAATTTATTCAAAATATTTTCAGTTTATAAATTAAATTAAATGCTGACAGACAATTGAATCCTGACGATAGAAATGTGAATTTTTTTTTCAAATTTTCCTGAAAAACATAATTTAATCATAATCTTGTCTTCATTATCGGTTGAAATAAAAGATAAATTCAATTTCAATTTGAAAATAACGAATAAAAAGAAATCAATAATCCCTATTGAGATAATTTTAAATTTTTTTCTCTTTTTTGTCACAAAAAAACGGAGTAATTATAGTTGCCATCATTACAGAAATGACATTAAAATTAGGAAAAAATTAATATCTCGAAAACTAATTCCAATTTCAAAATTCTATTACCAGTTTTGACATCCGCGGATTTTTATGGACGATTGGTATTAATTTCACCATCAAGCGTTTAATATTTTATTAAAAATAGCCCTGAAACATAATCAGTCGTTTAATTAGTTGTTTCATAAAATCGTTTCATAAATTCGTTTCATAAAATCGTTTCACAAATTCGTTTCATTAGGATTTTATATATATAGGGTAGATTTATTAACAAATTGAATACAATTCCACTAATAAATGTGTTAATCTTTTTTTAATTTAGTTTATAATAAAATAATAAATCAATAAATTGAGATTTTGACTGAAGCACAAAGAACAAATTGCCAGATATTATTTCAAACTTTTACATTTGTACCATATATTTTCAATTATGTTGTGTATGAATTTCTAACAATCAAACTTTGTTTTACAAGGAAATCCGGCATGCTTAATTCTATATATGCTTATCATTTATGCCATAATTTCTGTTTAAAGTATTGCCATAGTTTCCTATATTTGTCTTTGTGTATGTATCATTACTCAGGACTGCTATAGTTCAAAAGTGTTTATGATTTCGGTTTGTCTGTCTGTCTGTCTGCCGTCTGACTGAACAAGAACTTTAGATGTAAAAAATTGCATGCACATACCTTTAAAATTAGTTCTGAATTATTAATATTATTAATATATGTCTACGTTAATATTTATTATTAACAGAACTTAAAAAGCTCTCTTATACAGTTTTTCATACTATTTAAATTCATATTGAATAATTGAAAATATTGACATTAATGTCATTTTTTAGATAAAAAATATGTTAACTACTGTGAAAAAATACCATCCCAAAATAAATACATCTAAATAAAGCAATACGCCGGCAGAGAACATGTCAAGAGACTAATATAGATTTAAATCCTACAAACGAATTTTTTTTTTAAGTAATTCTCAAAGCTCCTTATAATTTTCTATAAACTTCAATACATAACTAAGTTTTTATAATAATGCTTCTCTAAATATTTTGGAGTGCTACACAACTAATATTATTACGATTAAATTTTGTTTATGATCAGTTAGATTTATTGGTATTTGGTTGTAAAATAAATATGTTTTCTTCCCCAGAAAATGGCCTTTTCCCAAATTCTATAGAAGGGAAGAACTCCCCCCTCCCATTTACCTTTCCAGCCTTCAAAAAAAGTGAAAGCGCATCCCTTCCCTTTTCCTTTTGTTCACCACTCTCTCAAATAAAGCAGGTAGAAGAATGGATTCTCCCTCCAGGAAGGGGGAATAAAAATGGAATGAACAGGAATTTAGATAATTTCCTAGGGGTAGGGTTGTGAGCAGTGAAGGTTAATAGGCGAGCTGTTCTTTCCCCAACCGTCTTGATTCTTCTTAATTCTGTTCCCAGCTTTATCCACTACTCAAAAAAGTTGAGGCTTGCGAAGTAAAGTCAAATTTGCACTGAAAAATTAAGACTTTTGCTTCTCGTTTTAATATATTGTATGCTCAGAAATAAATATTGAACATATTTCACATTTCACATATGTTTTTAGCACTTTCCAACCTAGTTGAAAAGTGCTTATGACTTCGGTTTGTCTGGCCGTCTGTCCGTGCTCTAACTCCCGTAAATATGCTCGGATTGCTCTGCAATTTTTATATGTTATTGTCGTTATCTATAGCATGTTCCCTATTTCAACGGAAGTGTGTAGCACTTATAGTTTTATTACAGGGACACTCAAAAGAATTCCGTTACATTGCGGTCTATGGGGAAAAATCATTTGCTGTTTATTTAAATAATGTTTCAGTATTTTAAACGCATTGAAATTTATATATATCACTAAGGTGCATTAGAAGAAGCTTAATATGGAATAGGGTGTGCATAGCACTTATAGTTACTTTACAGGGACAGTCAAAAGAATTCCGTTACATGACGTCTATGGAGAAAAATCGTCTGCGGTTTATTTAAATAATGTTTCACTATTTTAAACGCATTGAAATTTATATATATATCTAAGGTGCATTACAAGAGGCTTACTACAGAATAGTGTGTGTATAGCAGTCATCGTTCATTTACAGGGACACACAAAAGAATTATCTACTGTCTGTTAACACTAATTCCTGGAAGTGCGTTTTAAGTTACTAAACGCGATTTTAATTTTAACTCGCTTTTTGTCTATTACGTGGTGTGTATAAATTCTGTAGATCCTATAGAGGGCAGCACAAAAGTTCGCGAACACATTTCCGTTTATTGACAGAAACTCCAGAAAGATAATTTTAAACTGTGCTACGCGTTTCCTAACTAAACTAAAATTTAGTATCCTAGCATATACAAATCTATAGATCATATACAGGGCTGAATAAAAGTATTCGGATATTTTTCCGAATATTGTATCTGTTGGAAATTCCTGAAATTATGTTTTTAAATATGTTATGCGTTTTCCAAATTGTTTACTTAGATGTTATCTTTTAGCTTATTAAACGGTATGTCTTGTAAAATTATTTTGGAAGCGTTGGAAAGTGCTACATAATCTATGCTTGACGCAGGATTTTTCGTTCTTGTTTAAATACTTAAACTAAAATTTTGAAAATTTTATATATTATATAAAGTGTGTGTTCAAAGACCGTGTATAATTTTCATGCAAAAATATTGATATTAGGGTATAAAAGTCCCCCCCCCCCTCCTTTTTTCTCTCTCTCTTATTTTTCGACAATCGTATTTTTTTCTCAATAACTTAAATTGTTCTACAGCTTTGAAATTTTTATATGCTAAATAAATCATAGTATCTAGTATGTGTTATTTTTTTTTATATTTACAGTAACTTCTAGGGTACAGAGAGCTAGGTACAGTTGTATATACTTACATATATATATATTTCACTTTTGACATTATAACTGTTTATAAATTATTTTATTTAATATACTTAAAATTATGATAGTATTTTGAACTTTTTATAAGATTTAATCACAATTCCTCTGCTAGGAAAAATTTGGTGAACAAATATTAATTTTTAGATATTTTGTGTGTTAAAAATATTTTATTTGTCTTATGCTCAGAGATAATTATTGAGCACATTTCATTTTTTTAAATCTTTATTTTTCTACTAAAGCTTTAAAATTTTTTATATATTATATGAAATATATATCCCATGACCGTCTATAATTTTGGTGGAGAAATATTGATATTTAGAATATAAAAGACCTGTTTGAAATTTTAAAAAAATCATCGACATTTTTTTTTCCAAAATCGTCAATTGTGCTTCAATTTTGAAATGTTAAATAAATTATATTTACGTAGTTTGTGTTATATTTTGGTGTATTCACAATGATTTGTAGGATATAAAGGGCTCAATTATTTGTTTTTCAGTTTTAACAACTTTATACCTGGTTACAAATTATTTTAATTAGTACTTAAAATTATACCAGTGTTTTGAAATATATGTAAGATTTGATAATCATGATTGTACTGCTTGGGGGCAGTAACGAATTTTATCAAATTAAAAAACAACTCGGGTATAATAGTAATCTAAAATATATTATGTCAATTGGTTTGCTTAGCTCAGCTGAGACCGGGAGCGTCACGTGACTACTTACTATAAATTGAAGAAGCACGGTAGCCCGTCTTTCTCGTTAGCCCCGAAACAAATATAACGCTGCAAAGCATGAAAAAAATGTTAAAAAATGAAACTAAAAGAAAAAATCTAATAAAAAAAATTTGATTAATAAGTAATCCGCCCTTTTCTTTTAAAATTAAGATTTTTTTTTATCTGTAAAGAATTATCAACTTTCTCCAAGCTAAAAAGAGTAAAAAAAATGGCTATTGTGAGTGTATCTGAGGCTGAAATGGAAGCAACCACCGAACCAATCAAGCATTCTGGGCAAAATTACTTGTTGTCGAAGGAAAAAAATCGCTGTACGAATTTCGCATAAACTTTATTGAAAAGAGGATAAAATTTACTATATTGGGCTAAAAGAAGGATTCCTATTATTAATGTGGAAAAATTGCATCAAAACGTGAAAAAACACTAAAAATCACATAAAAAAATTTAATTAAAAAAAGTCCTTCGGCCTGTACCGGGAGGAAAAGGTAGCTTTCCTATATCTTCGTTTTAAAATTTTAGCTACTGTTACGCGAAAACAGCAAGTTAAAATGCAAAGAAAACGTTTACAAAAGATTCGTTAATACTGAATTTGAATAAGAAATTCACCAAATTATTGAGCAATAACCAAATTGGCTTCATTTATAAAGACTTATTTTGTCGCCAAATTTGGCGAGAATTCGCCAAATGTCGCCAAGTTTGGCGAGAATTTGGCACTAACGGATATGAATATATAGTTTTATACGTATGATTGGAAAAATTATTTCAACAATGAAAATTTTTGTAATGTGCTGTCTTGTTTCAAAATGTCAGCCACCCTAGAATTTCAAACTGCTCTATCTCGCCATTTTTTAAGATAGAGGTAAACCAAAAAATGCTCTGGAATCCTCGTATCAAGGCCTAAAAATTAATTAAAAAATAAATTTGAATTTTTAACTTTTTTGGATATTTATTTTAGTTTTAAATTTTTAAATGGCCGCCATCTTGAAACAAAATGGCGGACCAAGCTGGCCAACGAACTCGGTCGAGACATTGGTGAGCTTAATACACACAATTAGTTTCATCAAAATTGATTTACAAATACGAGCGTTATCGTATGACATAGGTCAGATATATATAATTCCAATTTAAATATTTCCAATTTTAATTTTTCCAATTGTTATCTGGTAATAGTTCAGTATACTTGGTTGATTCTACTGTTCTTAGCATCATGCCAGTAGAATTATGAAATACTGAACTATTTTTTAAAACACATGTGGGTGCAACCAAGCTGACGAGTACATTTGCATGTGTTTATTCATATCCAATTCTTGTTTGGTTCTTTTGTGGTCCAGTTTTCCATGGTATAATGTTCATATTTGATTTATTAATCCATTTGTGTTTTCTTAATTGCAACTCCAATTTATATATTTTTTTTTTTCCTTTTCTCTCTCTTTCTTTTTAAATATTATTCAGGTATGAGTAAATTTGGCCAATTACCATTGAAGCACATGCTATGGTAATATTATGATTTCACATGTTAATTATTAGCTATGTGGTATTCTGTTTACACAATATCATTAATTATCTCTTTGTAGATTAATTGGAATGAAATTAGAACTTGATATGTTTTTTGAAATTCATAGATATTAAAATTATATATATATATATATATATATAAATCAACATTTGAACGGAGGGTGGTTTTGGGGTCTGGGAGTCATGATCGGTGAAAATATATCGAAATTTTCCGGAACTGCTTTCCTCCGAACGGCTGCAATAGGTAGCTTTATACTTTTTTGTATTGAAAGCTACCTAAAAGTATAAAGCTACCTATTGCAGCCGTTCGGAGGAAAGCAGTTCCGGAAAATTTCGATATATTTTCACCGATCATGACCCCCAGACCTCAAAACCACCCTCCGTTCAAATGCTGATTTATATATATATATATATATATATATATATATATATATATATATATATACATATATCCATATATATATATATATATATATATATATATATATATATATCCATATATATATATATATATATATATATCTGACCTATGTCATACGATAACGCTCGTATTTATAAATCGATTTTGATGAAACTAATTGTGTGTATTAAGGTCACCAATGTCTCGACCGAGTTCATTGGCCAGCTTGGTCCGCCATTTTGTTTCAAGATGGCGGCCATTTAAAAATTTAAAACTAAAATAAATATACAAAAAAATTAAAAATTCAAATTTATTTTTTAATTGCGTGTTAGGCCTTGATACAAGGATTCCAGAGAATTTTTTGGTTTACCTCTATCTTAAAAAATGGCTGAGATAGAGCAGTTTGAAATTCTAGGGTGGCTGACATTTTGAAACAAAACAGCACATTAACGCAGCACATTAACTCGCAAATTATTTTCTTTCATTGTTGTAATAAATTTCCCAATCATACGCATAAAACTATATATTCATATCCGTTAGCGCCAAAATTGGCGACATTGGCGACAAAATTAGGAAAATTTGTGACATTTGGCGAAATATCGCCAAATTTGGCAACCAAAATAAGTTTTTATAAATGAAGCCAATTTGGCTATTGCTCAATAATTTGGCGAAATTCTTATTCAAATTCAGTATTTACGAATCTTTTGTAAACGTTTCTTTGCATTTTAACTTGCTGTTTTCGTGTAACATTTGCTAAAATTTTAAAACGAAGATATAGGAAAGCTACCTTTTCCTCCCGGTACATGCCGGAAGGACTTTTTTGTATTGAAAGCTACCTAAAAGGATATATTAATATTGTGACAAATCCCATATCTCAAGGATTATTCTCATGGATTATGCTAATGGATATTCCTGCTAGCCGATCGATCATAGAAAAGGCATCCATTCCTTTTCTCTCTCTATTTTGATGATCAACAGACAGTAGTTAATATTGATCGTAAAAATATAATACTCTGGGAATTAGCGCAAAGACCTCACTGACCTCACACCTTCAACATTTACAGCACAGTTCCAGGAAAAATCTGAATTATTAGACCGACCTGCGCGACTTGGTTTCGAAACCAGCACTGTACCAGCTGTGAACCTCTCACCCGCTGGTGGAGCAAGAACACTTGGAACACTGTCTAAAAAAATACTGACGACTCTATTCTTTAACAATAGTGAACAACAACAACAACAACAACAACAACAACAACAACAACAATAATAATAATACCAATAATCATTTCATCTTGCAGTATTTTATGTATATTAATTAAAAGGGTATTTAATTCGGAGGTTTTGGGATGGAAGAACAATGCATTGGAATAATATAATAATTTTAAAAAATCTGCAAGAAAATTTACTTCAAGAGAAACTTTGTGGATATATTGAATGACAAAAAATGAAACGCTATTTTCAGCGCTTTGGAAATATGGAAAACCTAGATAAGGAATTATTTTTTCACAGAAATATTAGTTTTGTTAAGTGACTTATTTATTAAAAATATAAAAATAAAAAATATGTAGATATAGTAAGCTGAAGAAACTCCCGAGAGTGCATAAACTTTAATAATCCAAAACACTGGTAAAGGCTGTATTTTCAACAACGATTAACTTTCAAGGTTTAATTTCTCAATAAAAGGCATCATTATAATGACAAAAGTTTCATTTAAAGCGCATTTAAAGCTTAATCTATATAATAAAACCGTAAGTCATGTGACTGTCATCAACAGTTCCGAGATGTCCGCTTCACTTTTCATATGCCAGGCGGACATTTTTATTCAAAAATATTTTTTTAAATAAAACTGCATGAAAGTTACATTTTTGGAAATATCGTTCAAAATAAATTAATATTTGAGAGATGGCTTACATTCAATTATATATATATTCTGCAATAACTTCAGTTAAAATTAGGTACGCAGTTCAAATTCTCTATCCATGAAAGTAAACAACAACAAAAAAAGAAAAAATTCATTCGTCGTCATGAATGTTTAAAATATTAAACCATGGAGGTAATCGTTCGTAAAGCAAGTTCTCCGCGAATAAATTTTTGGACCGCTACCTGGTGTCAAAAAAAAAAAAAAAAATTAATAAATAAAATAAATA
This sequence comes from Maratus michaelseni, assembly GCA_963931845.1. Taxonomy (NCBI): domain Eukaryota; kingdom Metazoa; phylum Arthropoda; class Arachnida; order Araneae; family Salticidae; genus Maratus; species Maratus michaelseni. Next base: position 49,062,024 of record OZ007598.1, on the reverse strand, counting down.
ATTCGCACCAGTGAGACAATCAAAGTTTACCATAATTATGTGCTATACAACTCAACTTCTTTCCAAATCTTTTCTTGCCGTAAGCTGAATGTAAACAAATACAACTTACGTAATAATATTTAATGAATCAAATTTCGAAACGATTTGTCAGTTAATTTGGTATTTATGTATTATGGGAAGAGAGCCAGGAAGAGAGATCATCGAAAATGATTATTAGTCACCAATCATATTTACCATTGTTAATGACCAATCGCGTTCAAAACACAATATACATTTATTAAATACATAACATCATTAAGTACTTTTATGTTATGTGGGCGCAAATCTCGCCAATAGCATTTTTAAAATGGAACAGCTTTCGCAGACGCATCGGGGTTAGCACCGATTTTTGTTTTGCGCCATTTTTGCGAGAAAACTCCATTTTCAGGTACCTGTTAGAGACTGCTAAAACAGCATGTTACTTTTATTTTATTATGAAATATTTTATTTTATATTAAAAAACACACAATTTTATTATAAAACATACACAATGATCAATTTATTATTAAACACACAATATTTAATTTATTATAAAACATACGGAATCTGCTCTATCGGGTTGCCATACAAAGCAAAAGCTAGCCGAAACTGCCGGGTTGCCCACGCATAAAATCGCCATTTTGGCGCCAAAATGATACGCCGGTGCGTCTGCGACAGCTGTACCCAGAATTACTTAATAATATGCAGCCCGATTATGGCAATAATCGTATGGCAATAATTATTCAAGACGTTTTAGTAGAGAATAATGATAGACTTTCTAATCTTCTGAAACCGAATCTACAGCCAAAGTTAGCGAGAAACAAAAATATATATATATTAGCAAAAATAAGATAGTTCAAAAAAATTTTCACAAAATAGACTTCATTGCATCAAATCGTATTAACTAAAATACGCGAATTGGCAATGGACCCAAATACGGAAAACTACTTAATATGTTTAAGAATTTCCGCATTTTCGAACATATTGGAACTGATAAGCAAACGGTCATGAAGCATAAATGCTTAAATGGGTTAAGCAGTTTTGTCAAGAAAGCTGAAATACATAACAACAAAAAATATGCGAAATGCTACCTTGATGGCAAAAGTTCTTGATTTGTCTATCAGAATCTTCCGATTTGGCGAAGGATTAAAAAAAAAAAAAATTATGAATAAAAGTAACGTGTTACAATGCTTAACATGCATTTAAGGGAGACCAAACTGGTCGCCAGTGGCGGCTAGTGTTATACGAATAATTCAGAATTAATTCACTCAAAATTACTAAAAGGTGTTTAATACGTTGCTAAATAGATAAAATAAAATAAAAAATAACATTGTACATCTAACACCTAGTACTTTCAAGTACAATTTTACTCGTCATTTACGTTTTAGAGGTACAAGAAGTATCGTTGCAAATGTTATTGTTTCGGCTTATAATCTCTAAAGATTCTCTGATAGATGGCCATTAATAACAAAACATGTTCTTGATGCTGTTTATACCTTGTTAAAATTCAGAAAATTTATATTATTATCACATCTTTGATTTAATCTTGATATTGCGGTGTAGGGGCGGTTAAATTTTATATCTAAAATATGTTCATCAAGAAAAGGTTTGGTTATTACAGTTCATCTATAAAAGAATCTTTAGAGATTATATGCAGAAACAATAATAAATTAATGGATAGTTGCTAACCGATATTCCGGTTTGAGAGAACTGACTAAAATTGCTCGGGAGACGGAGTGTGGTTTTGACCGAAATTTCGGGAATTGCTTTCTTCCGAACGGCTGCAATAGGTAGCTTTTTACTTTTTGTAATGAAAGCTACCTAATAGTAGCAACGTATACATGCAACGCTATTGTTCTAAATTATCGAACATTTGATGAATTTTTGGGGATTCGAATCTGTACTAACAGCGTAAAATATATGGACAGCAGCTATGTACTATACATGCGTTTAATGCGATACATACAATTTTTTTTTAAAGTATAAAACATTAAAATCTTACTTCGAGAATCAGACCTAACGAGAATTCGTTATTACTTCCGTTATTACTCGTAACGCTGAAAATAGCGTTTCATTTTTTGTCATTCAATATATCCACAAAGTTTCTCTTGAAGTAAATTTTCTTGTAGTTTTTTTTTTTTTAAATTATTATATTATTCCAATGCATTGTTCTTGCATCCCAAAACCTCCGAATTAAATACCCTTTTAATTAATATACATAAAATACTGCAAGATGAAATGATTATTGGTATTATTATTATTGTTGTTGTTGTTGTTGTTGTTGTTGTTGTTACCATTAATTCGTTATTACTCGTTTCCCCTAACAGTATCAACGAGAATTCGAATTTGCACTAACAGCGTAAAATATATGGACAGCAGCTATGTACTATACATACATGCGTTTAATGCAATACATACAATTTTTTTTAAAGTATAAAACATTAAAATCTTACTTCGAGAATCAGACCTAACGAGAATTCGTTATTACTTCCGTTATTACTCGTAATACTGCTATACTCGTAACGCTGAAAATAGCGTTTCATTTTTTGTCATTCAATGTATCCACAAAGTTTCTCTTCAAGTAAATTTTCTTGCAGTTTTTTTTTTAATTATTATATTATTCCAATGCATTGTTCTTGCATCCCAAAACCTCCGAATTAAATACCCTTTTAATTAATATACATAAAATACTGCAAGATGAAATGATTATTGGTATTATTATTGTTGTTGTTGTTGTTACCATTAATTCGTTATTACTCGTTTCCCCTAACAGTATCAACGAGAATTCGAATCTGTACTAACAGCGTAAAATATATGGACAGCAGCTAAGTGCTATACATGCGTTTAATGCGATACATACAATTTTTTTAAAGTATAAAACATTAAAATCTTACTTCGAGAATCAGTCCTATGGTATTGAAAGTTTGAACACGTAACTTAAAATAATTTATTAAAGTGACATACACTAATCACCGTATTCACTGACCTTAGATTTCAGAAAAAAAACTGTACATTAGATTCCAAAATAGATTTGTTTATCAGTGTACGGTTTTAACCTTAATTTTCGTTTCTCTTGATCAGATAAAGCTGCAAGTGATGCTGAGAGATGATGAGAGCGGCATTTATTTGCCAAAATTTTAATATTTACAAAATTGGATTTTGACGATAAGTATTAAGTATTGACATCCTAGTTTTTAGGTGCGTTCGTAATTATATAAATATGTAGCACCTATATAGTCGTCGTCTGGTCCGACCGTCCGTCTGTCTGTCTGTCCTCATATAGCAGCGCAAAAACTACCCAACCAAATGGTTTGAAATTTATTTTTTATTATCGTTGTAGAATTTTGTCATTTCTAATTTTATGAAAATCGAATCAAAACTTAATAAAAAGAAAACTGCCCAGTTAAACTGAGGGCATTGAGCTCACAGGCTATTCACACTAATTGTATATTATACTCTTATTTCAAAGAATTTGAAATATGCCCCTCGAAAAATAAAGATATCAACAGTATATTAAGGGGGGGGAGGTCATCCCCCCGTTACCCCCTCATAGTTAACTAATGAACCTGTTAGGGGAACCGTCGGTAGCGTAATAAATTTTCTTATTTTTATAAATAGTTAAATCAGTCTTCAAATTTAATATACATTTTCATCTTTTGATATGTTAAAGAAGTTTGGTCAGCTTACCTGAAATTTTTACTTTTTGCGCCAAGTGATATCCACAGTAATCCAAAGTGTTGTAGCGATATTTATCTTATCCATTGATTCACTTATATTGGACTAATAAGAAATAGTATTAGTAGAAAATAACAATTGTGTGAAATGAGCAGAAGATTCATTTTCCTTTGAATATAATATTATAATTCTTGGCTAGATGTACATGTTTAAAATCGCTTTTTGGAGGCTGCGTATAAGTGCTCCAATTTTACATTATATTAAATATATTTACATCATATATATACAAGAGCGTCTTAACTGCTCGGATACATTTTGGAAACTGAAGGGAGATTGTTATTTGAGTTCTGTGCACACGCGCGGGACAAACAGCTGTAGTTTGAAGGAGGGACATCTGCAGTATTTCTCCAATTAGTTAGTTTCGACAGTCTCTGGTTTTATTCATTGTTTTGCATCTGCGGTTGTCACTTAAAGTACTTATAGTTAATTGGGGTATGGTTTTTAACATGTTTTTCAATCGTTCGCTGCACGTGGAGATTAATTAACTGCATAAAAAGGGTTTCTCCGTCACTCCCCCGTAATCTCCTGTGTGGGGAATGGTTGGAGATTCAGTTTCTTACGGTGTTTTTCATACACAGGCTTGGCAGTGGGCTTCGTGAGAGTGTCGGCTATCATTTCTTCACTGGGGCAGTATTGTAGATCGATTTTTCCTTCTTCTTTCATAAGTTTGATGTTGTGGAAACGTATGTCGATATGCTTGGATCGCTTAGTATCTTTATCGTTTTCAGTCATTTTTATACAGGACATATTATCCTCAAATATCGTGATGGGTAGTTTTTGTGGAATGTTGAGGTCGCTTAGCAAGTTTGTTATCCAACTTAATTCTTGTGCTGCGTTGGTAGCTGAAACGTATTCAGCTTCGGCTGACGAAAGTGCAATGCAATTTTGCCTTTTTGTAATCCAGTAAATCGGCGATTTTCCTAGCATGAATAGATTTCCTGACGTTGATTTACGTGTTTTCAAGTCACCAGCCCAGTCTGCATCGGCGTATGCTGTTAGGATGGGCTTGCTGTTTGCGCTAAGAGTTAAATTCAAATTTTCTGTAGTTTTGAGGTATGAAATGATTCTTTTTACTGCTGACCAGTCCTTTTGGCGTGGTGTTTCGTTTCTACGACATAATATGTTTACTGCTGCAGATATGTCAGGACGCGTGATTGTTGATATGTAAAGTAATGTGCCTGTCGCTTGTCGATATTTCGTGTTATTAGGTAAAAGATTATCGTCGTCTTCAAGTCTGTTGAATCCAGCAATCATGGGTGTGTAATGAGGTTTCATGTCGTTTAAATTCAGTTTTTTCACTAGTTCCTGTATTTTATTGTTTTGATTTAGGTAATATGTATCGTTGATTTTATTAATGTTTATGCCTAGGTGATTATTCACTTCTCCTAAGTTTTTTAGTTCATATTCTTTCTTAAGTTGGTTTATTGTTTCTTCGATATCACTGTCCTTTCCTGCTATCAGGATATCATCTACATAAATGATAATGTATATCGGATTTTCTTGATTTGATTTAAAGTACAGACATGGATCATTTTTGCTCTGTAAGAAATTATTGTTTGTGAGTGTTTCCGATATTTTGGTGTACCAGGCCTTTGCTGCTTGCTTAAGACCGTAGATGGCTTTTTGAAGTTTACAAACTTTTCTTTCCTCGCCGGGTTTAATATACCCGTCTGGTTGACTCATATAAACAGTTTCAGTTAATTCACCATGCAAGAATGCTGTGGTTATGTCAACATGTTTCACGTTCAAATTTTTGTGCAATGCAGAGATGAGAAATGCACGTATTGTAGCGTGCGAAACTACAGGTGCGAAAGTTTGATCATAGTCAATACCGAATCTTTGACTATATCCTGGTGCTACTAAACGCGCTTTATAGCTTTGAACATTTCCTAAATTGTCCTTTTTTAGTTTAAAAGTCCATTTTGAGCCGATAATTTTTGTTCCGGGTGGTGGATCTGTTAAAGTCCAAGTGTTATTTTTTCTTAGGCACTGTATTTCATTTTGTGTTGCTTTTATCCAATTTTGTTTATCATTAGTATTTTTCATTTTTTCGATATCTTTCCAATTTTCGGGAATGTTTTCAGATGAACTATTTGTGAGACAAACATATCTGTCAGGAGGAACGCCTCTATTTGTCCTATTAGACCTTCTTGGTTCAATTGGTTGCTGTTTGGGCACGGATGGTGTCTCCTCACTGTCAAGTTTTATTTCTAAGTGATTTTCATGTCTATCCGATAATTGTGTATTGTCATCTGATGTTTTTGTGGTGTTTTGTATCTCCTCAATGTTATCTGAGTGTACATTTTCATTTTCAAGAAATTTTACCGTTCTCGCTATTATAATTTGTTTTCCTTGTGTGTGAATTCTATAACCAGTCGATCGTGTGTCATAACCTACGAACGTTCCGGTTTGAGCCCATGTTACCTGTTATCGAGTTTTCCTCTATTTACTTTATCGACGTAAAATAGCGCTTTACAACCGAATGTTCTTAAGTGTTTTAAATTCGGCTTAACTCCTTTCCATAATTCGCAAGGTGTTCTGTTGTTGTTTGCTTTAGTTGGGAGTCGGTTTTGTAAATATGTTGCAGTGTTTATGGCTTCACCCCAAAAATGTTTGCTTAATTTTGCTTGTGATAGCATGCTTCTAGTCATATCTAATAAACTTTTATTTTTTCTATCCGCAACTCCATTCTGGCTCGGATTATGCGGGACAGTCAATTGGTGTAAAATTCCGTTCTGTTTTAAGTATTCATCTATCTCTTGATTTACATATTCACGACCGTTATCCGATCTAATTTCCTTAGGTTTTTTACCGAACTGATTGTATATCATCGTTATATACTCTTTTATCTTTTCAGCAACTTCGCTCTTTTTAGATAATAAATATATCGTAGTATATCGGGAATAGTCATCAATAAGAGTCATAAAATAAATTTTTCCGCCTAAAGTCGGTGTATCTAAGGGACCACATACGTCACTATGGATCAAATCCACAATATTAGTAGCTCGGTTTGTTGCTGATTTAGGATACGGCATGTTAGTTAATTTAGTTTCGATACAAGTTACGCATGTTTTATTTTGATGTAATACATTTTCCTATCTTTATTCCGTCCGCAAGTTGATTTGTTATTATAGATTTAATCGCGTCATAATCTCTGTGACCGAGTCTGCGATGCCAGAGATCTATGCATTGTTTGCTGTCACAGTTATACGTTATGTTTACATAATTTTGTGGTTCTTCCACATCGTCCATTTCCTCAATAATGTATAAATTTTTCTCATTTTTCGCCCTAATATATATTTCTTCATCAAAGATCAAATCGCATTTATTATCGTCGAAGATTAGTTTACACCCGTTTTTAGCGGCTTTACTAACCGAAATTAGGTTTGACTCTAAGTCTGGGACATAAAGCACTTCGCGTAATTTCGTTAGTTTTTCTTTTCCTTCGGGGGTTAATGTTTTTATAAAAACTTCTCCTGAACCTAACGCTGTCAGTTTATTACCATTCGCGATCGTTACTGAAGTTTTATTATAATCAATAAATTTACTAAATAGGCTTTTATCATTACAAATGTGCGAGGTAGTTCCTGAATCGAGAATCCAGTTATTTTTGCCTACTTTTTTGGTGATTAATGCTTTATTTTGCGTTTGATCATTTGCGTATTTTCTTTCGTTTGGAATTTTATCTTCTCTACGAGCTTCGGTCTTTTCATAACATAATGAAGATGAGAAATTCTTTTTATTTTTGAATTGATTGTTACGAGGATTTCCGGATTGTACCGTGTTTCTGCTCTTGTAGTGCCAGCATTCGTAAGTGGAATGATTTTTCATTTTACAGTTGTTACAATATTTTTGTTCTCTTCTATTTTCAGTGTGTGTATATCTCCTATTTGTTTTAAATGCTCTCTCGTTGTTGTTATATCCGCTATGTGATTGTTCTGACATTTCATGTCTACGATTATATTCATCCGTTAATTTGTTTTTGATAAAATCAGGGGTGAGCTCATTTTCTGGTCTCGCCTCCAACGCAGTTATCAAAGTATTGTAACTGGGGGGAAGAGAACACAGAAATAGCGCGGAAATATGTGAATCGCTAATATTTTCTCCAATGGCATTAAGTTTATCTATAATTTGCAAGATATTAGTGATATGCGTGATCATGTTTGCACCCTCAGCTAATTTAGTACTGTATAGTTTCCGTAACAGGTAGAGCTTACTAGATAAATTGCTTCTCTCATGTATATTTTTCAGAGCTTCCCATGTTAATTTGGCAGTATTTAAGTTTTTTACATTTACGATTTGAGAATCATCGATGCTTAGGTTTATTAGAGCTCTAGTCTTGCGATCTTTTTTGTGCAATGCGGGATCGGCTGATCCGGTGGATATTGTACTATAATATCGTCGAGTTCCTCTTTAATCAGGAACATCTGCATCTTGAACTTCCATGTACTATAATTCGTAGAATTGAGTTTCTCAATAAATTGAGTATTTTCTTTGATCGCATTCATTATTACTTTTTTAGTGTTCTTTTATTTATTATTATATTTTTAGAAATTTGTTAAATTATCGTTTTTTTTTTTTTTTTTTTTTTTTTTTTTTTTAATAGTGGGATATTTTTTTTTTCAGTCTTTCATAATCTTTGTTAGGGGAACCGTCGGTAGCGTAATAAATTTTCTTATTTTTATAAATAGTTAAATCAGTCTTCAAATTTAATATACATTTTCATCTTTTGATATGTTAAAGAAGTTTGTTCAGCTTACCTGAAATTTTCCTTTTTGCGCCAAGTGATATCCACAGTAATCCAAAGTGTTGTAGCGATATTTATCTTATCCATTGATTCACTTATATTGGACTAATAAGAAATAGTATTAGTAGAAAATAACAATTGTGTGAAATGAGCAGAAGATTCATTTTCCTTTGAATATAATATTATAATTCTTGGCTAGATGTACATGTTTAAAATCGCTTTTTGGAGGCTGCGTATAAGTGCTCCAATTTTACATTATATTAAATATATTTACATCATATATATACAAGAACGTCTTAACTGCTCGGATACATTTTGGAAACTGAAGGGAGATTGTTATTTGAGTTCTGTGCACACGCGCGGGACAAACAGCTGTAGTTTGAAGGAGGGACATCTGCAGTATTTCTCCAATTAGTTAGTTTCGACAGTCTCTGGTTTTATTCACTGTTTTGCATCTGCGGCTGTCACTTAAAGTACTTATAGTTAGTTGGGGTCTGGTTTTTAACATGTTTTTCAATCGTTCGCTGCACGTGGAGATTAATTAACTGCATAAAAAAGGTTTCTCCGTCAGAACCCCTTAAACTAATCAGGGAAATCTCTAATTACAATGAATATATCTACAAAATTTGAAGAAAATCGGATAATTCTGCATGAAAAAACCATTTATCTAAATTAAGGGGGGATTGGACCCCCTTTCCCCCTTTATACTTAACCAATTAACCCCCAAAACTATTCAGAGAAGCGCATTATCACAATGAACCTACATACAAAATTTGAAGAAAATCGGATAATTCTGCATGAAAAACCCATTTATCTAAATTAGGGGGGTTATCCCCCCTTTCCCCTTTATACTTAACCAATGAACCCCCAAAACTATTGACAGAGCGCATTATAAAAATGAACATTACACAAAATTTGAAGAAAATGGGATAATTCTGCATGAAAAACCCATTTGTCTAAATTAAGGGGGGATTAGCCCCCCCTTTCCCCCTTTATACTTAACCAATGAACCCCCAAAACTATTGACAGAAGCACATTATCAAAATGAACCTATATACAAAATTTGAAGAAAATCGGATAATTCTGCATGAAAAACTCTTTTATCTAAATTAGGGGGGGTTAGCCCCCCGTTTCCCCCTTTATGCTTAACCAATGAACCTCCAAAACTAATCAAGGAAGCGCCTTATCACAAGGAACCTATAAACAAAATTTAAAGTAAAACGGTTAGTTCTATCAAGAGTTATCGTACATACATACATACATACATACGTACGTACGTACATACAGAACCGGCGGGCACATAAGCTCTCAGGCTTTGATAGCCTGTGAGCTAAAAAAGGCATGCTCATTTCGCTCAGAGCAGACGATATAATTCATTTCACTGAAAAATAAGGATGGTTTTTTAGCTCACAGGCTATCAAAGCCTGAAAGCTTATGTGCCCTCCGGTTCTGTATGTATGTACGTATATACGTACGTATGTATGTAACGCGATAACTCTTCATAGAAATATCTGTTTTCCTTCAAATTTTGTTTATAGGTTCCCTGTGTTAAGGCGCTTCCCTGATTAGTTTTTGGGATTGATTGGTTAAGTATAAAGGGGGGAACGGGGGGACTAATTCCCCCCTAATTTATATAAATGGGTTTTTCATGCAGAATTATTCCGTTTTCCTTCAAATTTTGTTTATAGGTTCACTGTGTTAAGACGCTTCCCTGATTAGTTTTCGGGATTGATTGGTTAAGTATAAAGGGGGGAACGGGGGGGGCTAATCCCCCCTTAATTTATATAAATGGATTTTTCATGCAGAATTATCCCATTTGCTTCAAAATTTGTTTATAGGTTCATTGGGTTGCAACGCTTCCCTGATTAGTTTTCGGGATTGATTGGTTAAGTATAAAGGAGGGGAACGGGGGGGGGGGCTAATCCCGCCTTAATTTATACAAATGGGTTTTTCATGCAGAATTATCCCATTTGCTTCAAAATTTGTTTATAGGTTCATTGGGTTAAAACGCTTCCCTGATTAGTTTTCGGGATTGATTGGTTAAGTATAAAGGTGGGAAACGGGGGGGGGCTAATCCCCTCTTAATTTATATAAATGGGTTTTTCATGCAGAATTATCCCATTTACTTCAAAATTTGTTTATAGGTTCATTGGGTTAAGATGCTTCCCTGATTAGTTTTCGGAACTGATTGGAAGAAGAACTTTCTGAGGGACTTATTTTATAAAGAGGAATTTTGTGAAGGGCTCTATGTTATCAAGAGGAATTTTGTGAAGGACCGGATTCTATAAAAAAGAATTTTGTGAAGGAGCCTGTTTTATTAAATGGATTTTTGTGAAGGGGCCCTAAATAGGCCCCAAATTTTTCCTGTATCGACCCCTGATATATTAAAAGAATAAAAATTATTAAATAATTTGATTGATGTTATAAAGACACAATGAATTACTAATTAGAATAAATTTTCAATTATGAATTTCAAATCATGTTAGGGATAAATTATTTTTAAAGTCAGAACCGCAGTAAGCTGGTTTTTGACAGTATGCTGGAACTAGGAGCCAATTGAACTTGAAAAGAGACAGATTACATTATTTATTTACGCAATTTAAATAATCATTCAATTGTGAATTTCAGGACATGTTATTTATAACCAGGGGTAGATCCAGGCAAAATTTGGGACCTATTTATTTTTTATTCACAAAAATCCATGTAATAAAACAAATCCCTTCACGAAATTCTACTTAATAAAACAGGATCCTTCACAAAATTCATCTTAATAAAACAGGTCTTTCAAAAAATTCCATGTAATAAGACAGATATTCTTTACAAAATTCGTCTTAATAAAACAGGCCTCTTTACAAAATTTATTCAATTAACACCTGACTCTTCATAAAATTAAAAAACACCCTTCACAAAATTCCTCTTAAAAAAAGTTTTTTAATAAACCTGGGCCCTTCACAAAATTCCTCTTAATAAAGCAGGCCTTTTATAAAGTTCCATCTAATAAGACAGATTCCTTCACAAAATACTTCACAAAATTCCTCTTAATAAAACAGGCCTCTTTACAAAATCTGTTTAATTAACACAGGATTCTTCATAAAATTAATAAAACAAGACCCTTCACAAAATTCCTGTTAAAAAAAGTTCCCTTCGCAAAATTCTTCTTACAAAAGCAGGGCCCTTCACAAAATTCCTGTCAAAAAAGGTCCCTTTGCAAAATTCCTTTTACTAAAGCAGGACCCTTCACAAAATTCCTCATAATAAAACAGGACCCCTTCATAAAATTCTATGTAATATGACAAACTCCTTCACAAAATTCCTCTTAATAAAACATCTTCCCTTCACAAAAACCCTGTTATTAATACAAAACCCTTCATAAAATTAAGAAAACAGGCTCCTTCGCAAAATTCCTCTTAATAAAATAGGTCCCTTTTCAGGAATGCTCTTAATAAAAGAGCCCCTGACCTTCACAAAATTTCTTTTATTAACACAAGCCCCTTCATAAAATTCCATTCTATAAAAACATACTCTTCATTAATTTATTTTATTTTGTTACTTTTGCAAATATGTAATTTGCAAACTAAACAAGATCACCAGAAAGGATAACTATAGCAGAAGGACTTAAATAACTTATTGGTTAAAATTTCAGCAGCTGGATTTCATCTTTTGTTACAAAATGTTAGCTGTCACAAAAATATAATAAATTTCACAAAATTAATTTTTATTTTTCACAAAATGGGCCCCAAGAAAAAAAAACATTTGCATCGACTAACTGATATCAATATCCTATTTTATTATTTTTTCTTGCAATATATCTGTATAAAAATAATAAAAAGGAAGATAAAACTCCTTACTCTGAAATTATTAATATAAAGACAGCAGTTTTTTTTTTGTGTGTGTGCTGCTGCCTGTGTGTGTATGTGGTGCGGGTTGGGGGGGGGGGCAGTATTAGCGATTTTATGCTTAAACGCCCTTTTTGAAATGAAAATTTATGAAGATCCATTTATTACTTATTTCAGGATAGAGGCAGGCCTCTTGAGTCACACCTCTTGTTAGAAGCTTCTTAAGTATGAAGTAAATAATAATCGTATATATGAAGTAAATAATAATAAATAACAGTTTATTCAAAGAAAGATGAAAAGAAGAATGAAAGAGAAAACTATAATCCAACCCTTCCCAGAAACTTTCCGGCCGAGAAATTCGCGGAAACGGGAATGAAGAACTGGGAGGGGGAAAAATTACTTGATCCGCAGTGCTCGCGCCACGGTCTTTTAGACCGATTTCAACTTTAGAATGCAATAAATTTCTGAGAAAACGCTGGAATGCCTTGCAACTTTAGTACACAAAAGAATTAACGGTCAAGGTCAGCTACACTGCATTTCATTATTATAGCTTTAAGGGGAAATGAGATAAAGGAAGACAGCGAATTTTGGCGGGGAAATGACCAACGTGCGAGTACTGCCGGGTTAAAATATGAACCCATTAAAACGGATCATAATTTGTGTAATTACTAAAATAGGTGTAAAAATGAAAAGGTTCTAAAACATTAAAACCATTTTAAGATGTTAAAAAACATTCATCGGTGTCCCGGGCGCTTTCGACCAGAACCTGGTCATCATCAATGGGTGGAAATGAGAAAAAATTCTAGAATATTTTTTCTATATATTTAATTCCATTATTAGATTCAACCTATCATCAAGAAATATATTCAAAGATGACAATCTTAAAACCATTATTTTTGAACACCTTTTCTTTAAAACACTGTTGAAGAACGCTTTCTTTTTTAAAATAAAATTTGTAAACGGGGGCAAAAGAGACATGCAGAGAAGGGAAGGGTAAACAACTGATTTCTCGATTGACTGTAAATATTTTAAATATTTTTGCTTTGTAATATTATCTCTCATTAAAACTGTGGTTCTTTTTTTTTTTTGAGGGGGGGGGGGGGGGAGAGATTTTAAATAAAGTTAGTAACAAGATTTTTCTTTTATTTTTCGATCTGTTTGCATTATTTTCTGGTATAGTCGTCTCAATTCTTTCGCCAGCAATAATGGTCGCCAAAAAAAAACCAATGGTAATGTTTTCGTTCAAAATAACAGAACTTTCTATCATAATTCTATAACTAATCTACGTGGAAAGATATGTTATACACTAAAACCTTCCCTGAGAAATTATCCATCTAACACTGAAAGTTCCATCAAAATCCATTCAGCAGAACTCGAGTTATAAGCAGTCGGAAAGAAATTTCCATTTGTATTTTATATATGCAGTAGAAGTAGATAGTTTGGTCTGCTGAATTGCATCTCTGAGTCCGAGGGTTTATCTAGATGGCTTTTGACAGCAGCCTGATCTGCATAAATCTGCTTTATATTATGCATGCCAGTGCCATCTATCGAAAATTTTTTGAAGCACAACTTTTCTTGTGTTTAAAAAAAAACGATCTTCCTACACTGCTGGCCATCCAAAATGCAACACCATGAATAGGAATGCAATGGCCATCCAAAATGCAACACCATGAATAGGAATGCAAATAACATAATGCTATTTATTGGACAAATACATTATAATGAATAGGACAAGTGATTACATTTTCAAAAAATTTGAAGGTATAGATCCTGATAAAACACTACCCAAAGTAGCCACCTCTGGCCGCAATAACAGCATTTATCTGCCTAGCCATGGAATCGAACAGAGATTGGATGTCATGTACGGCTACATCAGTCCATGCAGCTTCAACACAATGCCACAGTTCATAAACCGTAATGACGGGCTAGTGATGGCGGGCCAGACGCTCAGAAGCCATTGGCAAGACATTTTCAATTAGTGAGAAATCAGGAGAACGTGCCGGCCAGGGCAACAGTCGATCATGTTCTGTATCAAGGAAGGTCAGGATAGTACGAGCAACATGTGGTCGTGCATTGTTCTGCTAAAACGTAGAGTTGCGGAGGCTTCGAAGATAAGGCAGAACCACGGGCCGTAACACATCAGAAATGTAACGGCTGCTGTTGAAATTGCCGGCAATGCAAACAAGAGGTTACCAAGACGTGTATCCAATGGCACTTCATACCGTAACTCCAGGTGATGTGACAGTATGACGATTCGAATGCAAGCTGGCAATGTGCGTTTTCCACGATGCCGCCAAACATGGATGCTAGCATCATGACACTGTATATGACGCAGGAATGCGTCTCATGTCGTCTTTGATGAATCCAGGCTCTGTATGCAGCATCATGATGCCAGCAGGCAATGTGCGTTTTCCACGATGCCGCCAAACATGGATGCTGGCATCATGATGCTGTATAAGACGCAGGAATGGCGTCTCATGTCGTCTTTGATGAATCCAGTCTCTGTATGCAGCATCATGATGCCGACATCCGTGTTTGGCGGCATCGTGGAAAACGCACATTGCCAGCTTGCTTTCGAATCGTCATACTGTCATATCACTTGAAGTGACGGTATGAAGTGTCATTGGATACTCATCTCGGTAACCTCTTGTTCGCATTGCCGGCAATTTCAATAGCAGCCGTTAAATTTAGCAAGACAATGCACGGCCGCATGTTGCTCGTACTATCCTGACCTTCCTTGATACAGAACATGTTCGACTGTTGCCCTGACCGGCACGTTCTCCTGATTTCTCACCAATTGAAAATGCCTTGTCAATGGCTTCTGAGCGTCTGGCCCGCCACCATTCGCCCGTCACTACGGTTGATGAACTGCGGCATAGTGTTGAAGCTCGATAGACTGATGTACCCATGCATGACATCTAATCTCTGTTCGACTCCATGGCTATGCAGATAAATACTGTTATTGCGGCCAAAGGTGGCTGCTTTGGGTAGTGTTTTCTCAGGATCTATACCTCCAAATTTTCTGAAAATGTAATCACTTGTCCTTCCCATTATTATGTATTTGTTTAATAAATATCATTCTGTTATTTGCATTCCTTCATGGTGTTGCATTTTGGATGGCCAGCAGTGTATAATCCCATTCTTGCAAACCGCTCTTTTTTAGCATCATTTGATCCTTTTTAATGAATTTTTAAACTTTTAACGAATTTATGGCGCACCCGGTTTATATTTTTAGTTGTAGTACATATTTTATCTTTCAATATTCTATTTAATTAATCTAAGTGAAGTCTTGTATTTTGTTGACAAAGAGTATTCTCATTTTTTAAATGTATGCCATATTATAAAAACCTACTAAATGGGTATATTTTAAGAGACTAGGGAGGTTCCGCCCCCTTGCTCGCTACGCTCTCCAACCCCCCATGTAATCGCTGCGGGGTTCCGTTCGTATCGCGCAGCAATCCCTATTTTCTAGAAGAAAAAAAAAGAAAAGAAAGCCGGAAAGATCTACGCAGATTTTAATTGGTCCATTTCCAAACACCATGTATATAAATAAAAATATATTTTGTATTTAATTGTAATGATAAAATAGTATGAACAAATGCATAATCATAAAATAAACCCAACGGACAATATTCCCGTGACGTCACAATAAATATAAAATTTTTATTCGCTTATAAAAATGACGTGCACGCGGATAACTATTTTTACCGAAATTTAACTTGCAAATAAAAAAATTCGGCCTAAAAGCCACGTGTCTTTAATATTTATTATTTCTATTTTGTCCTCGCAACAGTAGAAAGAAAAAAAACGGAAAGATCTACTACACAGATTTTCATTGATCCATTTCCAAATCGTTTGGCACATTTCCAAATCGTTACTCTTTTTTTAATATAGAGGGATATTAACTAAAAGGTAAAAATTTTAGGACATCTCTCACTCATCTACTCTCTCACGTACACTCATTTACTATAAAAGATTATAAAATTTCATGAAGATCTGGTGAGACATTTTAGTCAAATCGCGCGCATAACTCGTAAAATTACCATTTTGAATAATAGGATTTGAAAGATGAACTTTTCTTTATGTTGTGTGTGGGTTTTTTTCCAGATTTTTTGTTCTAATGAAAATTTTGAACGTGGTTTTGCCTGGAATATTGTAAATTAATTAAATTTTAAATTGACTAATTAACAATTTTTTTTTGTTGTATTCAGAGGTATTTTATTACAGTTGAAGAGATCAGAGATACTGGTATCCTCTGCCCTCGAAAAAATATTCGTCTGAACCATCTACACAATCAATCTCTCCATCGCACCCCTGACAGCGTTGAATGCATTCGTAATTCAATTGTAAGCAATGCGCCATTCCATCATTGCATGTCGATGTCGCAGATGCTTCAACCAGCAAACGATAAACGTTGCGCGATACATAATAGTATTTAACAACATACTGTCTGGAAGAATTTTTTTAACGAGTAGGTTGATAAGAGAAGCAACTGAACGCTATTGAGTAACATTAAGTCGTGCAAATAAAGGGAAAGTGCTAACCAATATATGTTAACCAATATACCTTAATATTTTGTCGGGTCCTTCGTACAAAAACTTAACTCTTGTTTAGATTGATGTCTGAGCTAAAGGTATTTTGTGGAAATTAAAGTTGAAAACCACGTTTTTTGCTTTATAAGACGATTTCTCATCCGACGTCAATTTTTGGATTCGGCTTTCTTTCATATCTGATTGTTTGCATCTATCCTTTTTGTAACTTTAACATGTTTGTAATGTTTTTATGCATTTCTATTGCCTATTCAAAGAAATATTCTTCTAAAGTTACAGAATTTCGTTGAAAACGCTTTAACAAAATAAAGTGACGACGCCAAGAGGTTCATTCTCGACCGAAAACAACAACCATTTTCCCAATGGTTAAAAAGAAGTAGGAGAGAAATATGTGGCTGCGTGCAAATGATTAAACTCTGATCTATAGGGGGATTAAAAAAATGTGGACAAAATGACATGGTAGATCAGTCATACAATAAGGATAAAAAATCGCATAGGAACAGAGGGTCGCAAACGCCTGTAGAGGGCGCTAGAGCCGAGCGGATGAAAACCAGCATGCTACACTTCCGCACGGCGCACAACAAAAATGTTCCGTTAACGTGTGAGCTGGCATTGTGGGAGACTGTTTACTTGGTCCGTACATTCTCCCAGAAAGACTTAACGGTTCCATTTATCTAACATTCTTGCAAGAGGTTCTGCCAGAAATGCTCAAAGATGTTCCGATGCCTATTCGTCGACTCATTCCATTTCAACACGATGGAGCTCCAGTGCGTTTCTGCACAGACGTCATAGCACATCTGCAGGCTACTTTTCCTGGCGGCTGGATTGGTCGCGGTGCACCAATCGCATGGCCACCACGATCACCAGACCTGTCTCCCTTGTATTTTTTCTTGTGGGGATTTTTAAAAGGACTTGTGTATGAAACACCTGTTGCAACGCCGGAAGACTTGGTAGGAAGAATCGTTGTGGCAGCAGGATGTGTACGAGATACACCTGGTATCTTTGAGAAGGTGTGCCGTTCCATGCAACGTAGATGCCAGGCGTGTCTCGATGTATCTGGCAAAAACTTTCTGTATCTGCTGTAGGCTCAACATTTGGCTTGCATTAGTCGCATGTGAGTGAGTAATTATCAATAAAATGATTTGTAATGGTTTTGTTTCTTCTCTTTGTGTTATGATTATTTTAGACGCCCTGTAGCGGCTCCGGATCGCAGTTGCGACCCTCTGTTCCTATGCGATTTGTGATCCTTATTGTATGACTGATCTACCATGTCATTTTGTCCACGTTTTTTTTTAATCACCCTGTATATTAACAAGTTGGAAATTGTACGTTAAACGTTACAAATGAGGTGCGTTCGTACTATAACTAGTTTTACAATGTAAAAAATGTATCTGTCTATTTAAAACAGAAGGCTGTTAGGAAGGTTGTAGGAAGGTTTAGTCATCTGCCCTCAACTTTCTCCTGAACTAATTTTGATAATTATTTTTAAAATGAAAGCTGTTCATTTGCAGATGTGCTCGTAACTAGCTATTTTTTAAAATATTCCCATTTTTAGGTGCGTTCGTAATTATATAAATACTCATCTTTAGTTAATTATTATTTTATGACTTTGCAATTACGCAGCACAGGAAAGTTATTACACCTTACTATGTCATGGAATGGGATGGGATAATTTAACTAAAGCAAATTATATACGGACAGGGAAGCTATTACACCTTAATATGTTATAGTATTATTTGATTAAGACTAACTATATACATCACATTCTCGTGCTACGTAATTGCCAAGTCACAAAATAATAATTAACTAAAGATGTAGAAACTAGGAGTGATTTGTGAATGAAAATTTCAGAGTTAATAAGATAGTTAAACTTGGCTTTATACGATCTCAGTACTTTTTAAGGTAAATGAGTTACGAGACTTGGCTACATTTTTTACAGGTGACTTTTTGATGAGATTTCACTTCTTTTTGTAAGTAATTCTCCTTTTCTTGATTTTGGGCTCTTTTTGGAGATCATCCACTGATTTTCGAAGAAGTTACCTTAAAGAAATTTCAGGTAATTAGGCAAGCTCTAAGTTATGGGAGGGGGGAGTCAAAAGTACTCTCAATTGCTTCCAGGAAAGATGCTATCCATCTGAGATATTACTTGCAGCCTAGATACTTGATACTTAGCACAAAAGTACTGTTTAGGATAAAAAGAAAGCTAAAATTAAAATTCCCGGAAATTTTCAATAAAACAAACTCTTTTCGATTTTTCGAAATTTTTTTTTTCGTTTTTTTTTTGTCTTTTTTTCCGGCTTTTTAAATTTTTCCTTACTTTGTATCCTAAACCCACCCTACCTTTCTGCCAAATGTCAAGCTGGTAGGACTACAAAATCGAATTATTTCCAAACCTTCGAATTTTTATAAATTTATTGATTTTTCGATTTTACTTCTAAGTTTCCTGATTGTAATGCCAATATAGAATTTCTTTTATCCGTCTTCTTAGGATCATTTAGGTTCAATTTAAAGATAAATCAAGGTAATCTTAGTGTCACCATGATTTTATTTAGAAAGGACTATCAAGCCATAACCAGCCAGTAATGTCGGGAGGAGAGAGGGAGCTGTGAAGATTTTTTTGGTGCTAACATCATTTAACAATCCATATTTCATATGCAAATTAAATAGAGTATAACTTGTGAAAGAAAACAAACATGTCTATACAGAAACCGCTCATAACGCAGCCGGTCTATAGCGGAACTTTTCTATACCGAAATTCGTAAAAAAAAGAAAAAAAAGCATAATTCGGGGAAAAAAACATAAAACAATTAGGGGCGGTGTACTAGCTAATAGGACAATTACCTTAAAACTCATGTTTCTAGAACTACAAAGTCGAATTGTTTTCAAATTTTCGATTTTTTACAGATATTTCGATATTTCAATTTTATTTTCGAATTTTACAAATTTTTAAAAGTTACTTTTTTGAATCGTAAATACTACCTTTACACTACATTTTAAGTCTACGACTGCAAGATCGAATTATTTTCAATTTTTAATTTTTTTCGAATTTTTTTTTCGAATTTTCCAGATTTTTTCATTTTTTCTTTTTTTGTGTTCTTTATTCCATATTTCCAGTTTCTAGCGCTACAAAATCGAATTATTTTCAAATTTTCGATCTTTTTCGATTTTTTTTAAATTTTATTTTCGAATTTATTGTGTTTTAATTTTTCATTTTTCTCTATAACACTACCTTTGCGCTGAATGTTTAGTTTTTAAAGCTACAAGATCAATTATTTTTCAATTTTTCGAATTTTCCAGATTTTTCTAATTTTTCCCTTTTTTTCTATCCTAAATACTACCTTTATTCAAAATTTCCAGTTTTTTGGTGTTTTTGATGTTTTCTTTTTCTGGATGCTAAACACTACCTTCACCCCAAATTTTAAGTTTCTAAAACTACAAGATCGTATTATTTTCGATTTTCAATTTTGATGGAATTCGTTGAATTTTCGAATGTTTTTCTTTCGAATTTTCCGGATTTTATAATTTTTCCTTTCTTTGTATCCTAAACACTACCCTTTTTCCAAATGTCAACTTTCTAGGGCTACGGAATCTACCTAATCTTTTTGATGACGCGTGAATGAGTGAGTGAGTGAGTGACAAAAAATCGAATGTTTGAGTTCATATATCGTCTGAACTAGAAAAGACAGAAAGTTGTAATTTTAAATTTTGGTCTTATTTGCCACATTCTCTAGAAAAACCAAGTTCCAGACTTTTGGGAAACTTCAGCGCAGAGATATGGGGGGGGGGGGTCAAAAGTGCCCTGAGTTGCTTCCAGAAAGGTATGCTCACTGCAAATATTTATACACTTTTCAGAACACTTTTTAGAACACTTATTTTGTCCCCTTGTTTAGCACACTTTTTGGAACAGTTTTTAGAACACTTCTGAGACTTTCTAGCACACTTTTTGAACACTTTTGGGAACACTTTTCGAAACACCATTTTGTCCCCTTTTTCAGCACACTTTGTAGCGCACTTTTTGGAACACTTTTCGGAACACTTTTGAGAACACTTAATTTGTGCAGCACACATTTTGAACACTTTTGGGAACACATTTTGTCCCCTTTTTCAGCACACTTTGTAGCGCACTTTTTGGAACACTTTTCAGAACACTTTTCAGAACACTTTTAAGAACGCTTAATTTGTTCAGCACACATTTTGAACACTTTTGGGAACACATTTGAGAACACTTTTCGGAACACATCTTCCATATTTTATAGAAATTTTTATGTCGTTAAAATAAAATTTATAGGACCAAAAAAGAAAAATACGGTACTTCGCGAGGACAACCTTATAAGGGACAGATACATTTCGGCATCATTTTTTCATTTCTGAGTAAGTTCATAGAATTTTAACCAACCCTTCCAGCGAGCGGATTCGAACCCACAATGTCCCGTGTACTAACCCGATGCCCTAGACCACAGCGCTATGACCGGTCGCGGTATTCGCTCAAATGCTGTAACTTATTTGAATCGCTTTTTATGATGCAAAAATTGGGTTTCATCTGTAGATGGATTTTTCCAGTGTTTTTAATATTTTCTTTTCATAATTTTCCATAATGTGCTGTATTATTTGGTGCCTTATAACAGATAAATTTTAATTTATTATGTATTATATGCATAAAAAATTGTATTAAGAGTAATAATTGCTTCTTTTTGCAACAGTACTAACTAGTGTTGAATTCAGACATTTTTCTCCGGGAGGAATTTCTGCTCTGGGGGAGGGGGGGGGATTGCACTTTTTGATAATTAAAAGTATAAAATCTCAAATCTTTCAACGGTTCTGTTAAACATTATATTTTTAACATTACATTTAAAAGAAAAAAAAATTAATTAATTAATGACTTTGGGATAGGTAAGTTTAAATATGGACTAACTGATTTAATTTAAATTAAATTAGTTTAATTTATAAAAATATGAACTAACGAAATAAATTAAAAACGTTATAAAATTAGAAACTTGATTTTTATAAAAGTAAAGAAAAAACATCAACTAATTTTATAAATTTAAGGAAAAAATTGTAAACTTTGTAAAATTATAATTTAGAAAATAAATTTTAGCGTAATTCATAAATTTGTAAGCCAAAACAGTTTAGTTTAATACCAATTTGCATAGCTATAATTTGCAGAGATATTATGTTATGAAACCTTTAAATAACACAATATTGCCTCACATTAAAAAAGATAAATTAAAAAAAAAAATAGTGAAAAAAAAATCATAAATTGGAAGTACTATCAGGAAAAAAATAAGTAAATTTAAAAAATAAATAGATTAGATTTTTTTTTTTTTTTTTTTTTTTGTAATTTATAAAAATAAAATAAATTTCTAAATATTTCATTAAAAAATATAAATATTACTATTCTTTTCACAATAAATTGACATGGCCTCGGTTAGAATGAGCCAGCTGGTCGAGCCGGGCCAGGCCTGTATCCTAGAAGAACTCTAGTAAATATAACAATCTTAATTCGCATTTCAAAAAAAGCGATTTCTGTACTCAACCTTTAAACGACATTTACGGAAATTGCACTGTTTTGCAAGAAATACGGACATTGTACTGTTTTGAAAGAAATACGGGAAAAATCCATTAAATTTACGGAAAACTTTCTGCATATTTACGGATGTAAAGTCTCTTTAACGGAACTAATGTTATTTACGGAAATTGTACTGAAATTTTAGAAAAATGAAACTTCTCCGTAAAATTTTACGGAAAATCTCTTGTATTTTCACGGATTTTTTTTAGAATGTATATCGTTCAAACGACAATCACTATACCGGTTCAATTGGTTGGTTGATTATTTGTTACGGCAAATTATCTGCGCCAAGGATATAGAACGGTGGGAGGGGGGAGGGTGCCTTCCATGACGGACCTTTCTAAGGGATCCTAACCCGTATTTACGCAAGGTTCGAAGAAAACCACGGAAAACTCCGAACGGTTAGGTCGACGGGCGCGACAGTGGTTTGAACCCAGCACCTACCGTTTACCAGCTTTGAAAGCAGAACTTCTCAGCCACTGGTGGAGCCACTATAATAGGACCCTTAATATAACGAGCTCATGTGCGCTGTAAAATAAATTTTAAAATTTAACTTACCCAAGTAATAAAAATAATGATCTTGAAATCCGCATTGATTGCGATCAAGGCTTCTTAGTAACAAAGTAGATTGTAACAAAGAAAGCGATGATTTAACAAGTGCGTCAAAATGTGTTCCCAAATGTGTTCCCAAATGTGCTCCATATCTGTTCTCAAATGTGCTCCAAATCTGTTCTCAAATGTGTTCCCAATCTGTTCTCAAATGTGTTCCCAATCTGTTCTCAAATGTGTTCCCAATCTGTCCTCAAATGTGTTCCCAATCTGTTCTCAAATGTGTTCCGAGTTTAGATTTAACAAATATCCTGAACAGAACACTTTCGGTACACTTTTCGGAACACTTTCTTTATAGCGGAACACATTCGGAACACATTTCAGTACACATTGAGGTAACTGGAACACATTTTTTGAATCAAAGTGTTCCAAATGTGTTCCCAATGTGTGCTGGGAATTTGCAGTGCTTACGGCTGTCCTCTCTCGACTTGGCGGAGGCACTGCCGTGCCTCCAGATCTTGCCAAGGCTGTGGTTTTCCTATTAGACTTAATGTTAGCTATATGCTCCATTTTTCTGCAACTAATTTTCCTCATGCCAATATAATAATTCATTGATCCGTTTCCTTAGGATCGTTTATGTTCAATTTAGAGATAAATCAAGAGAATCTTAGAATCACCATGATTTTATTTAGAAAGGACTATCAAGCCATAACCAACCAGTAATGTCGGGAGGGAGGGAGAGATGTGAAAATTTTTGTGCGACCAACATCTTTTAACAACAAATATTTCATATATAAATTAAATAGAGTAAAGCCTGTGAAAGAAAATGAACCTGTCTATAAAAAAAAGGTCTATAACGTAGCCAGTCTATAGCGGAACTTTTCTATTACAAAATTCGTAAACAAAAGAAAAGAAAAGCATAATCCGGGGAAAATAACACAAAACAATAACGGAAGGTGTACTAGCTAATAGGACAATTATCTTAAAATCTATCTAAAACAAACTATCCCCATCCTGTGGGATTTGTTTTTCAATGTTTTACTTTATTTAATGCAAAACATAGATTGCATCCGACAACTCATAAAAAAGTCCTCCGGCCTGTACCGGCAGGAAAAGGTAGCTTTCCTATATCTTCGTTTTAAAATTTTAGCTAATGTTACTCGATAACAGCAAGTTAAAATGCAAAGAAACCGTTTACAAAAGATTCGTTTACACTGAATTTGAATAAGAAATTCGCCAAATTATTGAGCTATAGCCAAGTTGGCTTCATTTATGAAAACTTATTTTTGTCGCCAAATTTGGCGAGATTTCGGCAATTGTCGCCAAGTTTGGCGAGAATTTGGCGCTAATGGATATGAATATATAGTTTTATGCGTATGATTGGGAAAATGATTACAACAATGAAAGAAAATAATTTGCGAGAAATCGCGTTCACTAAAACTTATAAATTTATATTAAAATTATTAAAATAACAGGCATTACAATACACTTTCATAAAACATTAAAAACATATTAAAATTGGACGTTTCGGATTTACATGGAAAATCCCTCTTCAACAACAACATTTCACTTAGCATAAATCATAGTTCAAAAATATCAACAAATAGAAAATGCAACGTATCAAAATTTCGAAGTCAAAGTTACAGTTATAATAACACGGAGTATTCATTCGGGATTGCACCTGCTTGACCATTATTGACGATAAATTTATCGTTGTTTTTTTGTAATGTGCTGTTTTGTTTCAAAATGTCAGCCACCCTAGAATTTCAAACTGCTCTATCTCAGCCAATTTTTAAGATAGAGGTAAAACAAAAAATGCTCTGGAATCCTTGTATCAAGTCCTAACACCTAATTAAAAAATAAACTTGATTTTTTCACTTTTTTGTATGTTTATTTTAATTTTAAAATTTTCCGTGGCCGCCATCTTGAAACAAGATGGCGGACCAAGCTGGCCAACGAACTCGGTCGAGGCATTGGTGAGCTTAATACACACAATTAGTTTCATCCAAATTAATTTATAAATACGAGGGTTATCGTATCAAATTATTTTCATTTTTTCAATTTTTTTCGAATTTTTTTATTTTTTTTTTTCGAATTTTCTGGATTTTTTTAATTTTCCTTTTTCTGTATCCTAAATACTACCTTTATTCCTAATTTGAATTTTCTAGCGCAACAAAATCGGATTGTCTTCAAATTTTCGGTTTTGTTCAATTTCTTCGATTTTTTCAATTTTGCTTTCGATTTTTTTGGTGTTTTTGATGTTTTCTTTTTCTGGATGTTAAACACTACCTTCACACCAAATCTTAAGTTTCCAAGACTACAAGATCGTATTATTTTCAATTTTCAATTTTGATTGAATTTGTTGAATTTTCGAATGTTTTTTTTTTTTCGAATTTTCTGGATTTTATAATTTTTCCTTTCTTTGTATCCTAAACACTACCTTTTTTCCAAATGTCAAGCTTCTGGGGCTACGGGATCTACCCAATCTTTTTGATGACGCGTGAACGAGTGAGTAAGAAGTGACAAAAAATCGAATGTTTGAGTTCATATATCGCCTGAACTAGAAAAGACAGAAAGTTGTAATTTTAAATTTTGGTCCTGTGGGCCAAATACTCTCTATAATTGAAGTTTCAAATTTTTGGGATACTCCAGCGCGGAGATATGGGGGGGTCGAAAGTGCCCTGAGTTGCTTCCAGAAAAGTATGCTGTCCTCTCTCGACTTGGCGGAGGCACTGCCGTGCCTCCAGATCATGGAGGTATCATTCGCGAAGCAAGATCTCCATGGTGAAATTTGCAGTGCTGTCTGGCGTCCAAAAAAAAAAAATTCGCATCTGTAAACGTGCCATACGTAATAAGAAAATTAAACGCATGCTCATTTCGCTCATAACAGACGATATAATTCATTTCACAGAAATAATAATAACTAGTTGCACCCGTCGAAATTTGACGCAACAGAATATATTAAATAAGTTATGTTACAATTTAAGCTTATGAATAAAGGAATAAAGTAATTAAAAAAGAAAGTGACTCTGTAAATTTAAAGCATGATATTCAGAAAAACATACTTAAAACTTTGCACATGAACACCACATTCCATTGAAGTCGTGATCTCAGTAAAAATCTAGACAATTACGTCATTTAGCTTTGTAAAAATTTAAATTTTGTATTTGAAAATGCCCGTTTTAAAAATATTATTTTCATAAGCAGACGATTTAGATTTTAATTTCAGAGTATGTGGAATAAAAAAACTTGGAAAATAAAATCAGTCTCACGAAAAGATGTAGGAAAATATTACCGTGAGAGTCATTTAACCAATTGTTTTAAAATTTCCATTAAATATGTATTATAATTAAATGGAAATGATATAATTTTCAGAAATATTTTATTTTGTGCATACAAAGGAAGTAAATTAGTAGCAGATGTTCTGTCTATTTAGATGCAGATTTAAGGGTCAGTTAATATGACGTCTTACTGACACAAGATTAGTAAAATAATTTATATTCATGGAAGAAAATTCATCTTTTGATTTCCGAATGACGTCATTTTCTTCATCGGAAACATTTCGTTTTTCATATTACTTCTTATGATAGATTATATACTGTTATTTTATTTACATAGGTTACTTAATATTAGTTCTCAAAAAATAATCTGTATTCTGCCCTTCTGTGATTACTGCATTATTGAACGCAATCATTTTACTATGCTTAAATTTTATGAAAAATATTCATATTCTTCTTTTAAATATGACGACATTTACACTGATTGAATCCCGCTTCTGATTGGTGGAATGTGATAAGGCAAATTAACCTCCTTATGTTGTAGAGATAAAATCTTACCCAATTGCCACCATTTTAAAGAAATGTCATATAAAAGTTTTAAAATTAAATTATAACAAGAACGAAAAATCATGCGTCAAGCATAGATTATGTAGCACTTTCCAACGCTTCCAAAATAATTTTACAAATCATTACCGTTTAATAAGCTGAAAGATAACATCTAAGTAAACAATTTGGAAAAAGGATAACATATTTAAAAACGTAATTTCAGGAATTTCCAACATATACAATATTCGAAAAAATATACTAATACTTTTATTCAGCCCTGTATATGATCTATAGATTTGTATATATACTACATAGGATGCTAAATTTTAGTTCAGTTAGGAAACGCGTAGAACAGTCTAAAATTTTCCTTTTGGAGTTTCTGTCAATAAACGGAAATGTGTTCGCGAACTTTTGTGCTTCCCTGTATATGATCTACAGAATTTATACCCACCAAGTAATAGACAAAAAATGAGTTAAATTTAAAATCGCGTTCAGCAACTTAAAACGCACTTCCAGGAATTATTGTTACCAGACAGTAGAGAATTCTTTTGTGTGTCCCTGTAAATGAACGATGACTGATGCTATACACACAATGGTCTGTAGTAAGCCTCTTGTAATGCACCTTAGAGATATATATGTAAATTTCAATGCGTTTAAAATAGTGAAACATTATTTAAATAAACCTCAAACGATTTTTCTCCATAGACGTCATGTAACGGAATTTTTTGACTGTCCCTGTAAAGTAACTATAAGTGCTATGCACACCCTATTCCATATTAAGCTTCTTGTAATGCACCTTAGTGATATCTATCAATTACAAAGTGTTTGAAATTGTGTAATATCATTAAAATAAACCGCAAATGATTTTTCCTTGTAGACCGTAATGTAACAGAATTCTTTTGAGTGTCCCTGTAACAAAGCTATAAGCGCAACACACATCATATGAAATAGGGAACATGCTATAGATAACGACAATAACTTACAAAAAATTCAGGGCAATCTGAACATATTTACGGGAGTTAGAGCACGGCCAGACGGCCAGACAAACCGAAGTCATAAACACTTTTCAACTAGGTTGGAAAGTGTTAAAAATGGGAATATTTTTAAAAATAACTAGTGCGGGCACACCTGCAAATAAACAGCTTTCATTTAAAAAAAATAATTATCAAAATAAATTCAGTAGTAAGTTCAGGGCAGATGACTAAAAAATCAGACATGTTTTAAATATATAGATTTTTTTTTTACATTTTAAAACTAGTTATAGTACGAACGCACCTTATTTCTAACGTTTAACGTACAATTTCCAACTTGTTTTAATATAGAGACTATGGGGCTCTGCCCCTACGAGCTACTTTCGCCAACCCCCGTTCTGACACCGCAAACTTTAAAAACACTCTGATTTGATCAACTCTAATACGATTGCGGAAGATTGAATTATAATTAAACGACCAGTGGCGATCTGCTGTAATCGGGTTTCCATTCATTTTCCTTTGACTGAGGGATTTTAATGCCGAATCAACTGCTGTTGAAACAACTAACAACTGATTTCGTGATTTATTAAATAAGATCAATTAAACATTTGAAAATCAACTTGTGTAAAGTAACCAATTAAGTAAATAATGCGGCTGCATCGAGGAATTTTATAACGATGCTATAGAAATTTGGATACTTCTCCATTATCCCGCCGACTACTATCTATAAAAGCAAAGAACTGTCGCCAAAATATAGGATTTTCGCCAAAACTGCATGACCGTGGCGTCGCATTCAATTGACATCAGATGCGTTACACGTGTTAGTTATGCCTCCGAGTGATTTTTAATTCAACGTTTATCTGTATTTTTAATTATTTTTTAACTATTTATTAATTATTTCGTTAATTTAAACGTAATTATTAAACGTAAAAATACTAATTCCACTAACGAAAAACTTCAGAGTTCATATCTGAGGGTATTACGCCATCAGAACAGCATGCAGATGTTAAAATGATTAGAAATATTATAACAACTTGACAGAATTTCTCCTCCAGGTGACGTGCTTTTTATTGGCAGTCAGAAAAACGTACAAATTCTCCTCTCCAAGCCTGTGCAACGGTGTTTTAAAGGTAGCGAGTATATGAATATTTTCGATTGGAAGTAGTTATAGCAGCTAGAAAAGAGAAAACAGAAGAAGAAAGAGAAGAGAAAAAATTACAAGCGGAACAAGAAGAAAGGAAATGGCGATTGCAGATTGAAGAGAGGAAATTACAAGCAGGGATTGGAGAAAAGAAATTAGAATTGGAGAAAAAAAACCGCGAAAGCGAAAGAGTCTTCGAAATTAAGAAAATGCAGATACAAGAAAATTCAAGAGAACACATCGATGAAAACCCAAGGACAAATCCAGGTAAGCAATTTGAATTGCTTAGATTATTAACTAAATACGAAAGTTCAAATGATATTAGTTCATATTTGGCTATGTACGAAAGGCAAATGGTGCAAACGGTCATTGATAAAAAAGAATGGGTAAATTATTTAATTAATCTAATGCCGTAGATGTGATTAATATAATAACGAGGGAAAACGAACCCGAAGTTCACGATTATGATTACATAAAATATATTCTGCTAAAACGTTACAAACTATCGCCAGAAGAATTTAGGCTGAAATTTTTCTCATCTAAAAAGGAGCCATCAGCCAATTGGCGAGAGATTCGCTTATGAGATCAAAGTGTATTTTCAACAATGGATTGAAGGTCTTCAAGTAGATAACGTTGAAGATCTATCGGAATTAGTCGTAGTTAATCAAATCAGGAATTATTAAACTGCAAAAACAGAGACACATTTCATAGAGGAATTATCCTTCTATATTAAAAAAAAGTAATCTGGAACTGAGCCAAAAACGATTTAGAAATGGACCAATCAAATTCTGCGTAGATATTCCGGGTTATTCTCATCGCTTTTTTACTAGGGACTTTTTTGAGGTGCTATTACTTTTTTTCAAGCCATCCTACGGATTCGAAAATCATACCACCAGACGCGAAATGTAACAAGCTTTCAGAAATTAAAAAAATTATCACTGTCGAATAATAAAAACTCAAAAAATGCTTAAAAATCGAGTAAAACATCTTTTTTTGAAAAAGTCATTTTTTTTAATTGTTGCCAATTTCTAAATAAGCGCAAAGGATTATGTTTTATCTCAAATAAAAAATGTATTTGCGCGAGACTATTAAAAACAATATTGAAAGTTTAAAATAATAATTAAATGATCACGTGTTGAAAGCAGAAATAAAGAAAATTACGATATAAAAATTGTGTTTACACATGAATATTAAAAAATAAAAAAATGAATTAAATGAAAAAGCATTATAACCAGTTAAATGAAAAAGCATTATAACCAGTTAAATGAAAAAGCATTATAACCTGATTACAGAAGATAGTCGCCGTTCGTGATATCATCATCATCATCTTTTTAAAACAGGATACATTACCAGGTTTTAAGAGGCTGTGACATCAGAACGAGGGTTGGTGAGCGTAGCGAGCAGGGGGCAGAGCCCCCTAGTTAGTAATAAAGAAAATTGATGATTTAGTTAATAAATTAGATAATTACGAAACAGCACGAAGGGTTTACAATAAACAATCAGTTAGGGATACAAGCGGCGATTTTGATGACAGAAGATCGAGAGTGGCTGACTACGCCAATTCGAAAAGACGCCAAGTTGACAATAGGCACAGTGTGGATCACGGAAGCAAAGAGTCGAATATAATCTGTTTTACGTGTGGCAACCCTGGTCACGTGAGTGCGAAATGTGCCATGGTGAATAATACAGAACGAGAATATTCAAATTTTTACCCGCAACGTAATCAAAATTGGCGAGAAACAAAACACGAAGATGAGACCCAAAGCACGCAAAGAAAAATAGTTAATACGGGCATGTTAAATGGTAAAAAAGGAAGAATCGTAGATATTCGCGGAATAAAAACAAACGTAATAATTGATACAGGAAGTGGTATTTCGATCGCCAATTCAAGATATCATACTGCAATAAACGCGCCAAAACTAACCAGCGACAATATACCTATATCAGGCATAGGTGGAAAAGAAATTAAGCCAACGGGTTTTTTCTGGCATAAAGTCTACGTGGACGATATAGAAATCCAGGATAAATTTTACGTGGTACAAGAGACGGACTGCGATTTAATAATAGGTAGAAGAGCAGTAGAAGGCATGACGTTAAAAGTAACGGAAGATGGTGTTAGAATAATAAGCGGCAACACAGTACGAGTAGGATACATTAAAATTAACGAAGTGCCGACAAAAATTGATGAATCAAGTATAAACAACGATAATCGAGGTTGGGGAGATATGGTTAACATCGACTGCGTAAATGACGAGGTGAATTTGACTCATATTACAAATTTAGCAAACAGAGAAAAAATAAGAAAATTAATAAAACCATATAAGCCGAATAAAACAAAAGATATGGGATTATCTAATGAATGGAATGTTGACTATGCATCTCCAGAAGAAAATTATGAAATTAGTAGTCATGCACATGGTAGAAAAGACTATGCGGAAGATCGCAGTAGGAATTTTGATCATAAGGCAAAGAACAGAAATTTTAGTAGACCATTTGATAACAGAAGCAATAATAGATATAGCCAGAGATATTTTAAACAATCATTTAACCATGGAAATTACAATAAATATAGATATGGGAAACAGAGTTCCGAGAATTCTTACCAAAATGAATCTGAGATTCCTGAAAACTTTGAGACTAAAGATTCTTTGATACCTCAAGACATAACAGAAAATACTTCACCTAATTCAAAAGCAAGGTATAATCCAAATTTTCCCCCTAGATACATGAATAGAGGCTACTATCATGGTCGAAATAATTATGGTGGCCGACGATCATGCAAGGCTAGTTATAATGAACAAAAATACTCACAACCATCACATAAGAATAATTCTCATCATGGATCTAAAGGAGCTTATAGTGGAAGAGATACTTATTCAAATTCTTATCATTCTAGAAGCAATAGGTATATAGCTTCTAAAGATAGAGAGCAATATCCGGAAAGAAATTACAGAGATATTAGATATGCAGATTCTAAAGAGAGAGAGCAATATCCAGAAGGAAATAAAAATCTCAAAAAATTAACTGTTTAGGCATGAAAAACATGATAATAAATCAAGATGTTGATGTCGAGACGCCATCACGTCAGGATGACCGATTTTTTAATATTTGAGTAAGAATATATGAACATTTTAAGCATTTGAGAAAGAAAATAACTTTGTGAATGTGTCAAAAAATATCTGGTTGAAATTTAAAAAAAATATTTTTAATCTTTCATCTCTGAGAAATATTTTTGTTTATTAAGAAATAGTTGCATTTTAAATGATCAAGAAAGACGTCTACTCGTGAACTAAACAAATAATAACAATAACAATAATAATAATAATAATATTAATAATAACCTTTATGATCATTAATGGTAAGAAAAAATCCTGTATCATTTACATTATACCATCCTCCTACCAGCCGGGTCCCTCCCGGTGGTTCCGACTCGGCCCTTTTGGTGGGGAAGATGGCCGGAAGTTGGGCATTGCGCGGACTCTCCGTCGTGTTGCTCCGAATAGGCCCTTTGGTGGGAAGAAACCGGACCCTCGACATAGGAGATGTTCATCGGCACGACAGAGACAGGAGACGGACGGACTGCCGACCTCATCGTGGTCCGCCAGTGGGAAAAGGACTTCCGAAAGCCGGGGATGCCAGGATAGCCCATATGGGTTTGGTGGAGCCCAATGGGGACTGTGAGCTGTGAGTCCCTCCCTCGCAAGCGCGAGGACTCGACCAATGACCGGAGCCTCCTCCGTAATTGGTGGAAGAAAGTCCCGTACACCAATCCCAGTTGCTCGGACAGAAGAGACCCCCAGGGGATCTTTCTCTTTCTGTGCCGAGGTAGGTGACGCTGGGCAAAAGTTAAGCTAGCGGCACACAGTGGAGTATTTGACCCAAAAACCTGGCCAAAAATGTAAAAATTAAAATTTCGTCAACAATTGTAAAAATTATATTTCTTAGTAGCTAACTAATTGATGCATCGATCTATGTCTATTTTTGGAACCTGAGTTATATCTAGTGGCTCCTGCCCTCAGTTGAAGAGGAAGTTTTTTTGTTGATTTTAGGCATTGTTGTTATGTTTAAATATAATTTTTTTGTGTCTCAATGAATTGTTGAATTGAAACTAAACAGGGCTTGCGTGTTTAACAAAGGTCAGAGCTTAGTGTTAAACTATGTGTAAATTTAAATAGTTTAGTTTTTAATGTAATAAAAAAATATTAAATGTGTAAAAGGGTAATTTTTAAAGCGTTTTGCGCTCTAATTTAAACATATCGAAAGCTTTTTAAATATGTGCCGGGCTTTGCTGGACCATGTTTGAATTATAATTGTATTAGTTATAGTCTTGAGTGCTAATTTCTGCAAAAAAATCTTCCGCATATTGTTGCCATTTTTTTATATAATTTTTTTTTCGGGTGGATTACTTAAATCCCATTTTTTGCAGCAACCGAATTGAAAAGATAAAAACTTTATTTTTACTCTAGTACTGCATGTTTTTAGCTTACAGGATATTGCCTGAGAGCTTTTGTCCCTACATATCCTGTATGTATGCATATACGTACCTATGTAAGTACGTACATACCTACGCAGCTCGATACCTGTTGATAGAAATATCACATCGGCTTCAAATTGTAAATACTTATTTACTGAAAAAGTGTCTCCAATTAGTTTCGGAGGCTCATAGGTGGAAAATAAGGGGAGAAAGGAGGGAATTAATGGTCTGGAGAAGACGCAGAAATGATTAAAAGGTTGTAAGTAACATTGGAAGTCATAAAAAGTGGGCATCGCATTGACGAAAAAAAGTTCCAAACATCTGCTGATGAAACAGCAAGACTGTATTTGAACCTTTACAATTGGTACCCCATGATTCTAACAAAGCACAAGGTTTTGATTCATGGTGGCACTGTAATTAAGAAAGCAGTCGTACCCATTGGCCAACGGTCAGAAGCAGTTGCCGAGTCCAGAAACAAACACTTTAGACAGTACCGTACATAGTACTCAAGAAAGTGCAATAGAAAAGTTCGCAATACAGAAGTTTGCTATAGAAATGTTCCAAATTGGCTTCTTTTAAGCAGTGATCCTTTTATAAACTGCTCTAGACAAAGACCAAGGGAAAAGAGCAAGCCATACAGTAGCGAGACTCTACAACTTCTTCTTCCAGGTAGGTCTGATGGTACTCCTGATAAAAGCCAAGGAAAGTGTGATGAAGAAGATGAAAAACAGAGTTTTGAAGAATCTGGAGGCACGGCAGTGCCTCCGCCAAGTCGACAGAGGACAGCCGTAAGCACACTTTTCTGGAAGCAACTCAGGGCACTTTTGACCCCCCCATATCTCCACGCTGGAGTATCCAAAAAATTTTAAACTTCGTTTTTCTAGAGTATTTGGCACACACGGCCAAAATTTAAAATTACAACTTTCTGTCTTTTCTAGTTCAGACGATATATGAACTCAAACATTCGATTTTTTGTCACTCACTCACTCACTCGTTCACGCGTCATCAAAAAGATTAGATAGATCCCGTAGCCCTAAAAACTTGACATTTGGAAAAAAGGTACTGTTTAGGATACAAAGAAAGGAAAAATTATGAAATCCGGAAAATTTAAAAAAAAAAAACATTCGAAAATTCAACAAATTCCATCAAAGTTGAAAATTGAAAATAATACGATCTTGTAGTCTTAGAAACTTAAGATTCGGTGTGAAGATAGTGTTTAGTATCCAGAAAAAGAAAACATCAAAAACACCAAAAAAATCGAAAACAAAATTGAAAAAATCGAAAAATCGAAAAAAATTGAAAAATTTCAAATAATCCGATTTTGTTGCGCTAGAAACTTGGAATTCGGAATAAAGGTAGTATTTAGGATGCAAAATAAGGAAAAATTAAAAATTCTGGAAAATTCGAAAAAAAACTTCAAAAATTCGAAAAATTCGAAAAAAATTGAAAAAATTAAAATAATTTGATTTTTTAGCCTTAGAAACTAAAAATTCGCCGTAAAGATAGTGTTTAGGATTCAGAAGAAGTTAAAATAAAAAACGCAATAAAATTCGAAAATAAAATTAAAAAATCGGAAAAATCGAAAAATAAGGAAAGTTTGAAAATAATTCGATTTCATAGCGCTAGAAACTTGAAATTTGGAATAAAGGTAATATTTAAGATACTAAATAAGGAAAAATTCAAAAATATGGATAATTCAAAAAATGCCCATAAATTAGTGCAGACGATATATGAACTCAAAGTTTCGATTTTTTGTCACTCACACACTCACTCACTCTCGCGTCATCAAAAAGACTGGGTAGATCCCGCAGCCACAGAAACTTAAAATTTGGAATAAAGCTAGTGTTTCGGATACAAAGAAAGAAAAAATTATAAAATCCGGAAAATTAAAAAAAAAAAAGAAAACATTCGAAAATTCATAAAAATCGAACAAAATTGAAAATTGAAAATAACACGATCTTGTAGTCTTAAAAACTTTAAATTTTGTGTGAAGGTAGTGTTTAGAATTCAGAAAAAGAAAACATCAAAAACACACAAAAAAAAATCGAAAATAAAATCGAAAAATTAAAAAAAAATCGAAAAATTTCAAATAATCCCATTTTGTTGCGCTAGAAACTTGGAATTCGGAATAAAGGTAGTATTTACGATGCAAAATAAGGAAAAATTAAAAAATCCAGAAAATTCGAAAAAAAAAATCAAAAATTCGAAAAAAATTGAAAAAAATTAAAATAATTTGATCTTTTAGCCTTAGAAACTTAAAATTCACGGTAAAGATAGTGTTTAGGATTCAGAATAAGTTAAAATAAAAATGCAATAAAATTCGAAAATAAAATAAAAAAATCGAAAGAAATCGAAAAATAAGGAAATTTTGAAAATAATTCGATTTTACAGCGCTAGAAACTTGAAATTTGGAACAAAGGTAATATTTAAGATACTAAATAAGGAAACATAAAAAAATATGGATAATTTAAAAAAAAAATCGAAAATTTCAAAAAAAAAATAGAAAGAAAGAAAGAAAAAGAGAGAAATTGAAAATAATATGATCTCGTAGTCTTAGAAACTGAAAATTTGGTGTAAAGGTAGTGTTTAGGATTCAGAAAAAGAAATAAATTAAAAACACAACAAAAATTGAAAATAAAATAAAAAAATCGAATAAAAAACGAAAATTTGAAAATAATTCGATTTTGTAAAGCTAGAAACTTAAAATTTGGAATAAAGGTAGTATTTAGGATATAAAAAAAAATAAATAAAAATCTGTAAAATTCGAAAAAAAAACGAAAATTCTAAAAATTGAAAAAAAATCGATTTTGTAGCTTTAGAACTTAAAACTCGGCGTAAACTTATTGTTTAGGATACAGAAAAAGGAATAATTAAAACACAATAAATTCGAAAATAGAATAAAAAACTCGAAAAAGATAGGAAATTTCAAAATAATTCGATTTTGTAGCGCTAGAAACTTGAAATTTGTAATAAAGGATACAAAATAAGAAAAAATTAAAAAATCCAGAAAATTATAAAAAAAAAATTCGAAAAAATAAAAAATTGAAAATAATTTTATCTTGTAGTCTTAGAAACTTAAAACTTGGTGTAAAGGTAGTATTTACTATTCAATAAAAGGAACAATTGAAATATTCGTTAAATTGGAAAATAAAATCGAAATATCTTTAAGAAATCGAAAATTCGAAAACAATTTGATTTTGTACTGCTAGAAACATTAGTTTTAAGATAATTGTCCTATTAGCTAGTACAACGCCCCTAATTGTTTTATGTTATTTCTCCCGGATTATGTTT
The DNA here is from genome assembly GCA_963931845.1 of Maratus michaelseni. Lineage (NCBI taxonomy): Eukaryota > Metazoa > Arthropoda > Arachnida > Araneae > Salticidae > Maratus > Maratus michaelseni. The sequence goes on along the minus strand of OZ007598.1, from coordinate 49,025,322 downwards.
TTCCTTTCTTTCGTTTACGAATTCGTTATAGAAAAGTTCCGCTATAGACTGGCTACGATATAGGCGATTTCTTTATAGACAGGTTTGTTTTCTTTCACAGGTTGTTCTCTATTTACTTCACATATGAAATATGGATTGTTAAATGATGTTAGCCCCACAAAAATTTTCACAGCTCCCCCTGCCCTCCCGACATTACTGGCTGGTTATGGCTTGATAGTCCTTTCTAAATAAAATCATGGTGACATTAAGATTCACTTGATTTATCTCTAAATTGAACCTAAATGATCCTAAGAAGACGGATCAAATAATTACTATATTGGCATGACAATCAGGTAACTTAGAATTAAAATCGAAAAATCAATAAATTTATAAAAAGTCGAAAATTTGAAAATAATTCGATTTTGTAGTCCTAGAAGCTTGACATTTGGCAGAAAGGTAGGGTTTAGTACACAAAGTAAGGAAAAATTAAAAAATCCGTAAATAATAAAAAAAATACTAAAAAAACGAATAAAAAAACATCGGAAAAAGGAATATAGTTTGATTTATTGGAAATTTCCGGAAATTTTAATTTTGGCTTTCTTTTTATACTAAAAAGTTCTTTTATGTTAATATCAAGTATCTATTGCTGCGAGTAATATCTCAGATGGATAGCACCTATCCTGGAAGCAACTGAGAGTACTTTTGACACTCCCCCTCCCATAACTTAGTGCTTGCCTAGGAACCTGAAATCTCTTTTTATCTACAGTACTTTGCAAACGAAAGTAAAGCTTCAAATTTTTGATACCTGTAAAAAATAAGGACAGAGTGTGGGCTTAGCGAAAATCAGTGGATGATCTCCAAAAAGAACCCAAAATCAAGAAAAGGAGGATTACTTACAAAAAGAAGTGAAATCTCATCAAAAAGTCACCTGTAAAAAATGCAGTCAAGTCTCGTAACTCATTTACCGTAAAAAGTACTGAGATCGTATAAAGCCAAGTTTAACTATCTTATTAACTCTGAAATTTTCATTCACAAATCACTCCTAGTCTCTACATCTTTAGTTAATTATTATTTTGTGACTTGGCAATTACTCAGCACAGGGAAGTTATTACTATGTTATGGGTTGGGATGGGATAATTTAATTAAGGCAAATTATATACGCACAGGGAAGTTATTACACTTTAATATGTTTTAGTATTATTTGATTAAGACTAACTATATACATCACATTCTCGTGCTACGTAATTGCCAAGTCACAAAATAATAATTAACTAAAGATGTAGAGACTAGGAGTGATTTGTGAATGAAAATTTCAGAGTTAATAAGATAGTTAAACTTGGCTTTATACGATCTCAGTACTTTTTACGGTAAATGAGTTACGAGACTTGGCTGCATTTTTTACAGGTGACTTTTTGATGAGATCAGATTGACACTGGTAATCTATTAAATACACTGAAAAACCAACATCTCTATACTGTAGAGACTCCACTGTATTAAATGTATTATCAAATGTAAATAATATTTATTAAATGTAAATTAAATGTAGTAATTATTATTAAAGTAAATTAAATGTAAATAATAAATTTTATAGATAGTACAATTAAATACAATAAATTAAACATTACTATTAAATAAAAAAAATTATCAACAATTACTTTTCTCTTATAAGCAGTAAACATTTAAAGCTGCTAGCCACTCGACTTCCAAACTCCCTTCGGTAATGTTAAGTCTATGGGCATGTGATGTATTCGTATTTTTAAAATATCTACTTAGTAAATTAATATTTTAACTTCTATTTTCTTTGTGCTCTGCTCTTCTTAAATGATGTCTCTTTTTTTTCTTAGTTGTCAAAATATTTATAAAATGTATACTTATTATTATTCGAAGTGTTAAAATTTTACTTACAATTCGTCAGCTTTTAAGATATAAAATATTAAACTAAGCTATGGATTTGTATGTATACTACATAGTATACTAAAAGTTAGTTCAGTGAAACGCATAACAAAGTTAAACATTTCCATTCAGCCATTTCAGGGAATAAACGGAAATGTGCTTGAGAACTTTTGTGCAACCCTGTATATGATCTATAGAATGTATCCACACCAAGTAATATTAAAAATAAATTCAATTTAAAAATGCATATCACAACTATAAGTGCACTTCCAGCAATTATTCCAGACTTCAATAGTTAAATTTATTCTTCAGCCAAATTCTTTTGTGTGTCCCTGTAAATGAACGATATATTCTATGCACACCATATTCTACAATAAGTGCCTTAATACACCTCAGTGATGTATATAAATTTCAGTACGTTTAAAATAGTGTGATATCATTAAAATACAGAACAAACGATTTTTTCCCATAGACATAATGTAAGGGAATTCTTTCGGGTGTCTCTGTAAATGAACCGTAAATGCTATAGACTTCATTTACAATACCCAACATGCCATATTGATACCCAATAACTTCTAAAAATTTCAAGGCAATCGGACTATATTTACATAGAAAAATATTTTTGGCCAGGATTTCGGGTCAAATACTCCACTGTGCGGCAGCTGGACCGTCTCCAAACTTGTCTGAGGAATTGATAGAGGCAGGATCGAGCTTCGTAGACCACGATACGTGGTGACTCTGTAGTGCGCTGGGCAGGGGGGGATACGGCATGCAGCGACTATCTGCACCGTACCTGCGGCAGAGATGAAATGGTTACCGGCGTCTGGGTTGTGATTGTGACCGCATGGACCGCAACCATCTCGTCATCCTCTGCAGCTGAAGCAGTTGGGTGCCGACCTCAATGGTTGTGCAGTGCAGGAAGTGCCCGAATCCAAGTATGGTTGCAGCCCGAAGGGGACCCTCAGGTCGCTGTAGACAAAACCATATCTTGGTCTTGGCACCCACCTCCTGTTTTGTCTGACTTCGAGGACCGGGCTAGTGGCTCGCCGAGTAATGCGGCGGCGATCATTGCCAAAACTCGAATCCTGGGGCTGAAACCCAGTCCAGCGCGTCTATGCGTAGTCAGGATTTTCTGCATCTGACGGTTGGATAAGCAGGAGTCTACTTTAACTTTCTATTTATTAATTTCGACCGGGCCCGCCTCTTGTGCGTGTTCGGAGGAATTTTCCATACCCTCCAGAGACCGGGAATGGTTTTTAAATTAACTTTCCGTTGTTTTAATATTTATGTGATAGTTGTGTTTCTGTTTTGCATGTGTTGTTCTTTATATGTGAATGAACCTCTAAAATGGAGTCGATCGGGGATCGTCCGCATTCTGCTGAGGATACTCACCGAAAGCAAAGCGAGTTGGAAGGGAACGCCCCTAGCCAAGACGTGTCTATGTATCAGGGACCAGCTTACTTCGCGGTCCCGGGTTGGCAACAAGTTCCTTCTTGTCGTATGAGCGGCAACCACGGCAAATGAACTAGTTGCTTCCTCCCTTCCTATGACTTGACGCTTGGTAGCCGTGATAAAGCAAGAGTCGTCGGGGAAACTTGACATATGACCTAGGGATCGGTTCTTTTTTTGGGGTTCCGGCGACGAAGTCGTCGGGTGTCTTCCTGGCGATTCATCAGGTGTCTTCGTGGAGGTCTCCTCTGATTATGGGATCCTCCGCGTGCGGTAACGACCTCTGTCGTCATTGCCTGGGTAGAATAGGAGGTCCTGAGGTGACGGTCTCCCGGCCGGGCGAAGCGCGTACGGAGAGCCAAATCCGGTCGGGCGCGTTATGTGTCCCTCAGGACACGGAATCGGGGGTTGAGACGCGCCTTGCGGCGTAAGTAGTATACGCCGGTCCTGGAGGCACAACTTTTTTTTCCGGTGACAACGGGTCACGTGACAGGATCATAGCGGTGTACGGGAGGTCGTGTCCGAAAAGCGTCTTACGAGACGGGGGGTGTCAATCAAACGGCGTGATCTTGGACGGGGGTGATTTTGGAGGGAGGGGCGGAAGTGGGGGGGGGAGGCTTTCTTCAGGGACAACTTTTTTTTCCGAATGTCAACGGGCAATTAGTTTCGGTATGGGACTTTGAAAATTTTTCAGATTTTTTTTTTTTAATATGCATTAAAATAGATTAATTTTACGGATCACGTGATCCACATGACGTCATACATTCATGTTAGAATAGGTTCGTTCCTGTTTTGCTGACTCACGTGTCACTGAGTTACTTTTTTAAAGGTGGCAACATGTTAAAGCTGGACTTGTAAAATTTTTGGTAGATCTCTTTTGACTCACATGTTTACAGTATTTAATTAATTAAATTACTTAAATCAGAATATTATTTTTAAAATTTAATGAATGAGGAATTACGATTAACTTTTAATTGGAGGACTTTGTTATTTTCTCGGAAGATAAAATCACACGGGCATTTTCACGAAGACATAATCGGTGGTTGGAATTTATTTAATTGAATGAATTAACTAAAAATATAATTATTTTTAAACTGATTTTAAAGTTTTTTTTAAATTAAATTTAACTGAAAGTAAAGTTTAATGACCTTCTTTCTTTTAAGTATATTTCTGTAACATGTGATATAGACAAGATGGTTTATGTTCGAACATGAATGTGACGTCATGTAATGATTGCAACCTAGACATACAATTACGAGGTCCGATTCAAAAGTTGAGTTGTTTAATAGGGTTAAAAATGTGTTTAGCTGTAAACAAATGTTAAGTTGAGTTGGATTTATATTGATTGACTGCAACCGTTTTAGCAAAAAGTTTGTTTTTCTACTATTGGCTTCATTAGAATTTGCCAGTTGCTCAGATTTTTCTGTTGAAGGTAGTATCGTTAGCTGACTTTGTTAGTTTGACTTCACTTTTATTTTATTTATTTATTTATTTTTATTTTTTTTTGCTTTGCGCCATGGAAGACGGACTTAATTTTCAGAATGGAGATAACAAAAACAAGCGTAAACTTGCTGAAATTGAAGAAAGCAACAAGAAAACGAAGAACAATCAAACTCCGGTAAGGTAAAAAAAAATTTTTTTTTTTAATTATACTTTTTAATTCATTATTAAATTGTTTTTTTTATTTTTATTTATTTTTGTCTCTTTTTATTTCTTTTTAGGTTCAATTATTTCTAGAAAAAGTGAAATGGCATGATTCAAAGGCTATGAAATACTTAGGTGGAGAAAACTTTCTTTCCGTGAATTATTTTCTGGGACAAACTCGAGTTCACATTAGACGATATGTTGTTGATACCGAGGGAGAATTACAGCCTACTAAAGATGGCGTATCTTTAACTCCCAAAGTTTGGCAATCCTTGTGTCGTGAAATCAAGACTGTATTAAATCACAAACCTTCGGAAAAAATGACCGTTATCGAAACAGATTTGTGCATTTCAAAACAAGTGAAGGATGATGTGGAACTTTACGTTTTCCAAAGACTTTTCCAAAGGAAAAATATGAGTCTCCATTTTGTGCCTGAACATGTCGTGCTTACACTTCCTGAGTTTGAAAAAATAGTTTATAACATGTACAATATCACGGATCGTGTGAAAGACGGACTTATCACATACTCATTATCTTACTTTATTTATGAAGAACTGAACAACGCCAGTTTGCAGTTTAATATAATGGATAATCCTGACGCCTTTTTAGAACTTCTTGATTCCTTGAGTAAATATTTGACTGTTGCCATTACTATCAAAATTACTGAACTGATAAACTGTTTCGGATGTCGAGAGTCTTATCAAGCTCCTTTTATGCACGATTGTTTAACAAAAACTCGAACTGAAAAATGGCTAGAGTTTTCTGACCGTGCATTGTACTCCATAAGCATGCGTGATGTTGCAAAAGACATTGTGCAGAAAAACTTAAATATTGACTTTAAATATGTACTTGGTCAAGAAGGATTTTTTGATGCATTAATTATTCCAAAAATATTGGAATCTGTTCAAAAATTTATGTTGGAGAAGAGCAACAACCACAAGAAGAAAATGATTTCTTGCAATTATCTTTGTAAATTTAAGATCTGAATAAATGTACATTTGCATAGTATTTTTTTTTTGTTTTTTTTTAGTCTTGATTTTTTATAAAATTAATAAGAATGTTTCAGGTAGAATTTAAAAAAAAGTTAAACTTCAGAAAATGAAAATAGAAATATATATATTTTCATACTTTGATCCTTTTAATATTTCTTTTTCCTAAACACAAATTTTTTTTCCTCAACTTAAAACTTTTTCCGAAACGCAAAACTTTTTTTCCTAAACGCAAAAATATTATTACCTAACATAAAACTCTTTACAGAACGCAAAACATTTTTCCAAAACGGAACTTTTCTTTTTTTTCCTAAACGTAAAAATATTATTACTTAACACAAAACTTTGTACTGAACATAAAACTTTTTTCCAAAACAAAAACTTTTTACTGAACTGAAAACTTTTTTCCTAAACACAAATCTTTTTTTTCCAAAACAAAATTTTAACACAATTTTTTTTTCTAAATATTTTTTTTTTCAAATCGTATTTTTCTTTTTCTAAAACATAAAAATATTTTTTTTTCTAAGCCAGAAAAAAATTTCCTAAACATAATTTTTCTTTCTAAACATAAAAAATATTTTTTCTAAAACATAAAATTATCTTTTTTTAATTTCTTGATCATATTATTTCCTTAAATATTATTACTTAGCATAAAACATTTTATTAAACTTAAAAACTTTTTTCCAAAAATATTATTGCGTAACATAAAACATTTTATTGAACTTAAAACTTTTTCCAAACACAAAAATATTATTATTTAACATTTTACTGTACTTACTTTTTTCCCAAACACATGACATTTTTCCAAACTCAAAACGTTTTTTTTCCAAACTGAAAACTTTTTTTCCCAAACAGATAACATTTTTTCCAAACTCAAAACCTTTTTTCCCAAACACATAACTTTTTTTTCCAAACTCAAAACTTTTTTTTCCCAAACAGATAACATTTTTTCCAAACTCAAAACCTTTTTTCCCAAACACATAACTTTTTTTCCAAACTCAAAACTTTTTTCCCAAACAGATAACATTTTTTCCAAACTCAAAACTTTTTTCCCAAACAGATAACATTTTTTCCAAACTCAAAACCTTTTTTCCCAAACACATAACTTTTTTTCCAAACTCAAAACTTTTTTCCCAAACAGATAACATTTTTTCCAAACTCAAAACCTTTTTTCCCAAACACATAACTTTTTTTTCCAAACAGATAACATATTTTCCAATCTCAAAACTTTTTTTCCCAAACAGATAACATTTTTCCTAAACTTAAAACTTTTTTCCTATTCACAAAACTTTTTTTCCAAACTCAAAACTTTTTTTTTCCCAAACACATAACTTTTTTCCAAAACGCAAAACTTTTTTTTCCTAAACTTAAAACTTTTTTCCTATTCACATTTTTTTTTTTTTTTACTGAACATATTTTTTTTCCTAAACCTAAAAATTTTCGCCAAAACATTATCTTTTTTCCACGAACTTAAAAATAATTTTCCTAGACACAACTTTTTTACTGAAGATATTTTATTTTCCTAATCACACAAAAAAAAATTAAGAAAAATATTACAACTAACGAAAATAATTCAGAAGTAATATAAAAATTAGAATTAATGAAAAAAATCACCATTTGGAAAGTTTATGCTTGAAACAAACTTCTAACTATTGTAAAGGTTATCAAAATTTTAGAAGATTGATGGAAATATGAAATTCAAGGACATAGTAGTTTATATCGTCTTTTAAACTACTTTTTCGATTGAAATAGATTTTTTTTTCACGAATTTATGTATAGATTCAGTAATTTACCAGACAAACGGTCCATTGTTAGTACACTCATGTTGACTTTTAGGCATACGCCTGTTGACTTTCACAAATTTTTCTAGACTTATTTATGGATTTTTGCATATTTTTCCACAATTTTTCCTGATTAACATTTAATGGATAATTATTTTTAGTGATTTTCATGCATACACTGTTTCATGCATACACTGCAAGTATACACTGTTTTCCTTAACTTAGTCATATTGCTTAAGCTTTTATACTCTTACAATTATACAAATGAATTAACAACATACTTCTACCTAAAACACATGTTTTGCACATATATTCATTCTTAACGTATTTTGTTATATTATTAAGGTAGTTAAATTTGTGCATACTTACATCTAAATTTATGAAAGTATAATTTTTTCTTTACGTTATTATTATTTTTTAATTTCCAAGTATAATCTTAATTTTTTTGTAATCTACATATAGTTTGTGCATGAATATATTAATCATGGAAACATTTAACATTTAAAGACACTACAATATTTTTATATTTTGTTTTAGTACATTTTCCCATAAGGTTTCCTAGCTTACATAAGAGTATCTTATGCATACTATTTTTTACTTTTAGGAAATTGTAACTACTTCTTTTTAATCTTACACGATATGATTGATTTTGCATTTCTCTTGAACTGTTGCGAATATAATTTCAATTATAATATATATATATATATTTTAATTTATGCACTGTATGCTTGAATATAATCTTTAATTCCAAGTAATACTTTTATCTAGAAAATGTCTACTTTATATAGCTTGAATCATGGATTTATATCACTTGGTAACATTAGATACTCTTAGGTAACATTTCAACATTAAATAGTTCATACTTCTCCTACTTATTAACTGCTAATACATATACCTTTCAACATACGCCAGATCACGTGTCTACATTTGGACTATTCTAACTATTATTCTTTATGACATATTAGATATTTATACACTAGTTTAAGATTAATTTTATTCATTAAGTTGCTTTAATTGACACGAAATGAACTTTTTCATGGGAAAATCTCTGTTTACGCGTAATATTTGAACTTAATTTTTTTTTTTTTAATCATAATACATGTAACACATTTACACACAATTAGCATTCTTTTGCTTTATACATTTACTACTATTTTCGAAAACAGACTAAGTTAACTAGGTGATCTAACGGAAAATAATTAAATTTACGAACCCACCATTTTCAAAGTTATAGTACTTTAACCTACTAGTACTTATCAGAACTGTTTCCTGCATAACACGCTTAATCAACACTATCTTTAAAACATTCCCAAAGTACATAAAATATAATTCCTGCATAGCCATCCAAAGGTTTAAAATTAAATCATATACAATATATATTATGTAATCATATGTAATACATAATAAAAAAATCGTAACACAATATACTCTGAATGGAAACACTAAACATCATTTGAATGAATTAAGAATCAAATAGAAAAGATAAATAAGAAGGAAGAATTCAGAAGTTCATAGAAACATATTTAAAAAATTAAATGGTGAATGAAACCGTCACCAAATGAAAAAAAGTTTCAAAATAACCATGAAATAAAATTTCGTAACTAAAAAAAATTTTATGAACAAAAATTTAGGAAAACGCTATTAAAAAAGAAAACTTAGAAAAAAATTACAAGAAAAATTACAAAATCTGATGTAAAGCGTCATTAAAAACATACATGAAAAATATTTTACAAAAAGAAAATATTTTTACAAAAAATATCTTTTACAGAAAAAAAATCTTACAGAAAAACATATAAAATTTTTTTTAAAATAAAGAAAAAATTCTTTCACAAAAAGAAAAATATTACTTTAAAAAAATGAAAAGTGTTTTACAAAAAGAATTTCTTTTACAAAACATAATAAAGAAAAAAATAATCTGTTATAAATAAATTAAGTCTTTAGAAAATCTTTTACAAATTAAAAACTTTTACGAAAAAGAAAAATCTTTTACAGTAAAAATGTTTAACCAAAAAAAAAAGTTTTTACAAAAAGGTAAAGAAATACTGTTAAAATATACATTTATATGAAAGAAAAAATATTTAAAAAATATTTTACAGAAACAATATTTTAAAAAAAAAATATGTTTCACAAATATATCTTACAAAAAAGAAAATATATATTTTACAAAAATACATTTTTATAAGAAAATGAATATTATATTTAATTTAAAAATATTGTACCAAAAAGGCAAAATTTAACAAAAAAGCACTTTAAGATTCAAATGATGTTTAGTGTTTCCATTCAGAGTATATTGTGTTACGATTTTTTTTATTATGTATTACATATGATTACATAATATATATTGTATATGATTTAATTTTAAACCTTTGGATGGCTATGCAGGAATTATATTTTATGTACTTTGGGAATGTTTTAAAGATAGTGTTGATTAAGCGTGTTATGCAGGAAACAGTTCTGATAAGTACTAGTAGGTTAAAGTACTATAACTTTGAAAATGGTGGGTTCGTAAATTTAATTATTTTCCGTTAGATAACCTAGTTAACTTAGTCTGTTTTAGAAAATAGTAGTAAATGTATAAAGCAAAAGAATGCTAATTGTGTGTAAATGTGTTACATGTATTATGATTTAAAAAAAAAAAAAATTAAGTTCAAATATTACGCGTAAACAGAGATTTTCCCATGAAAAAGTTCATTTCGTGTCAATTAAAGCAACTTAATGAATAAAATTAATCTTAAACTAGTGTATAAATATCTAATAAGTCATAAAGAATAATAGTTAGAATAGTCCAAATGTAGACACGTGATCTGGCGTATGTTGAAAGGTATATGTATTAGCAGTTAATAAGTATGAGAAGTATGAACTATTTAATGTTGAAATGTTACCTAAGAGTATCTAATGTTACCAAGTGATATAAATCCATGATTCAAGCTATATAAAGTAGACATTTTCTAGATAAAAGTATTACTTGGAATTAAAGATTATATTCAAGCATACAGTGCATAAATTAAAAAAAAAAAATATTATAATTGAAATTATATTCGCAACAGTTCAAGAGAAATGCAAAATCAATCATATCGTGTAAGATTAAAAAGAAGTAGTTACAATTTCCTAAAAGTAAAAAATAGTATGTATAAGGTACTCTTATGTAAGCTAGGTAACCTTATGGGAAAATGTACTAAAACAAAATATAAATATATTGTAGTGTCTTTAAATGTTAAATGTTTCCATGATTAATATATTCATGCACAAACTATATGTAGATTACAAAACAATTAAGATTATACTTGGAAATTAAAAAATAATAATAACGTAAAGAAAAAATTATACTTTCATAAATTTAGATGTAACTATGCACAAATTTAACTACCTTAATAATATAACAAAATACGTTAAGAATGAATATATGTGCAAAACATGTGTTTTAGGTAGAAGTATGTCGTTAATTCATTTGTATAATTGTAAGAGTATAAAAGCTTAAGCAATATGACTAAGTTAAGGAAAACAGTGTATACTTGCAGTGTATGCATGAAACAGTGTATGCATGAAAATCACTAAAAATAATTATCCATTAAATGTTAATCAGGAAAAATTGTGGAAAAATATGCAAAAATCCATAAATAAGTCTAGAAAAATTTATGAAAGTCAACAGGCGTATGCCTAAAAGTCAACACGAGAGTACTAACAATGGACCGTTTGTCTGGTAAATTACTGAATCTATACATAAATTCGTGAAAAAAAAATCTATTTCAATCGAAAAAGTAGTTTTAAAGACGATATAAACTACTATGTCCTTGAATTTCATATTTCCATCAACCTTCTAAAATTTTGATAATCTTTTACAATAGTTAGAAGTTTGTTTCAAGCATAAACTTTCCAAATGGTGATTTTTTTCATTAATTCTAATTTTTATATTACTTCTGAATTATTTTCGTTAGTTGTAATATTTTTCTTAATTTTTTTTGTGTGATTAGGAAAATAAAATATCTTCAGTAAAAAAGTTGTGTCTAGGAAAATTATTTTTAAGTTCGTGGAAAAAAGATAATGTTTTGGCGAAAAGTTTTAGGTTTAGGAAAAAAAATGTGTTCAGTAAAAAAAAAATTGTGAATAGGAAAAAAGTTTTAAGTTTAGGAAAAAAAAAGTTTTGCGTTTTGGAAAAAAGTTATGTGTTTGGGAAAAAACAGTTTTGAGTTCGGAAAAAAAGTTTTGTGAATAGGTAAAAAGTTTTAAGTTTAGGAAAAATGTTATCTGTTTGGGAAAAAAAGTTTTGAGTTTGGAAAAAATGTTATCTGTTTGGAAAAAAAAGTTATGTGTTTGGGAAAAAAGGTTTTGAGTTTGGAAAAAATGTTATCTGTTTGGGAAAAAATTTTGAGTTTGGAAAAAAGTTATGTGTTTGGGAAAAAAGGTTTTGAGTTTGGAAAAAATGTTATCTGTTTGGGAAAAAAGTTTTGAGTTTGGAAAAAATGTTATCTGTTTGGGAAAAAAGTTTTGAGTATGGAAAAAAAGTTATGTGTTTGGGAAAAAAGGTTTTGAGTTTGGAAAAAATGTTATCTGTTTGGGAAAAAAAGTTTTGAGTTTGGAAAAAAAAGTTATGTGTTTGGGAAAAAAGGTTTTGAGTTTGGAAAAAATGTTATCTGTTTGGGAAAAAAAGTTTTGAGTTTGGAAAAAAAAACGTTTTGAGTTTGGAAAAATGTCATGTGTTTGGGAAAAAAGTAAGTACAGTAAAATGTTAAATAATAATATTTTTGTGTTTGGAAAAAGTTTTAAGTTCAATAAAATGTTTCATGTTACGCAATAATATTTTTGGAAGAAAGTTTTTAAGTTTAATAAAATGTTTTATGCTAAGTAATAATATTTAAGGAAATAATATGATCAAGAAATTAAAAAAAGATAATTTTATGTTTTAGAAAAAATATTTTTTATGTTTAGAAAGAAAAATTATGTTTAGGAAATTTTTTTCTGGCTTAGAAAAAAAAATATTTTTATGTTTTAGAAAAAGAAAAATATGATTTGAAAAAAAAATATTTAGAAAAAAAAATTGTGTTAAAATTTTGTTTTGGAAAAAAAAAGATTTGTGTTTAGGAAAAAAGTTTTCAGTTCAGTAAAAAGTTTTTGTTTTGGAAAAAAGTTTTATGTTCAGTACAAAGTTTTGTGTTAAGTAATAATATTTTTACGTTTAGGAAAAAAAAGAAAAGTTTCGTTTTGGAAAAAAGTTTTGAGTTCTGTAAAGAGTTTTATGTTAGGTAATAATATTTTTGCGTTTAGGGAAAAAAGTTTTGCGTTTAGGAAAAAGTTTTAAGTTGAGGAAAAAAATTTTGTGTTTAGGAAAAAGAAATATTAAAAGGATCAAAGTATGAAAATATATATATTTCTATTTTCATTTTCTGAAGTTTAACTTTTTTTAAAATTCTACCTGAAACATTCTTATTAATTTTATAAAAAATCAAGACTAAAAAAAAAAAAAAAAAAAAAATACTATGCAAATGTACATTTATTCAGATCTTAAATTTACAAAGATAATTGCAAGAAATCATTTTCTTCTTGTGGTTGTTGTTCTTCTCCAACATACATTTTTTGAACAGATTCCAATATTTTTGGATTAATTAATGCATCAAAAAATCCTTCTTGACCAAGTACATATTTAAAGTCAATATTTATGTTTTTCTGCACAATGTCTTTTGCAACATCACGCATGCTTATGGAGTACAATGCACGGTCAGAAAACTCTAGCCATTTTTCAGTTCGAGTTTTTGTTAAACAATCGTGCATAAAAGGAGCTTGATAAGACTCTCGACATTCGAAACAGTTTATCAGTTCAGTAATTTTGATAGTAATGGCAACAGTCAAACATTTACTCAAGGAATCAAGAAGTTCTAAAAAGGCGTCAGGATTATCCATTATATTAAACTGCAAACTGGCGTTGTTCAGTTCTTCATAAATAAAGTAAGATAATGAGTATGTGATAAGTCCGTCTTTCACACGATCTGTGATATTGTACATGTTATAAACTATTTTTTCAAACTCAGGAAGTGTAAGCACGACATGTTCAGGCACAAAATGGAGACTCATATTTTTCCTTTGGAAAAGTCTTTGGAAAACGTAAAGTTCCACATCATCCTTCACTTGTTTTGAAATGCACAAATCTGTTTCGATAACGGTAATTTTTTCCGAAGGTTTGTGATTTAATACAGTCTTGATTTCACGACACAAGGATTGCCAAACTTTGGGAGTTAAAGATACGCCATCTTTAGTAGGCTGTAATTCTCCCTCGGGATCAACAACATATCGTCTAATGTGAACTCGAGTTTGTCCCAGAAAATAATTCACGGAAAGAAAGTTTTCTCCACCTAAGTATTTCATATCCTTTGAATCATGCCATTTCACTTTTTCTAGAAATAATTGAACCTAAAAAGAAATAAAAAGAGACAAAAATAAATAAAAATAAAAAAAAAACAATTTAATAATGAATTAAAAAGTATAATTAAAAAAAAAAAAGATTTTTAAAAAACTTACCGGAGTTTGATTGTTCTTCGTTTTCTTGTTGCTTTCTTTAATTTCAGCAAGTTTACGCTTGTTTTTGTTATCTCCATTCTGAAAATTAAGTCCGTCTTCCATGGCGCAAAGCAAAAAAATAAAATAAAATAAAAGTGAAGTCAAGCTAACAAAGTCAGCTAGCGATACTACCTTCAACAGAAAAATCTGAGCAACTGGCAAATTCTAATGAAGCCAATAGTAGAAAAACAAACTTTTTGCTAAAACGGTTGCAGTCAATCAATATAAATCCAACTCAACTTAACATTTGTTTACAGCTAAACACATTTTTAACCCTATTAAACAACTCAACGCTTGAATCGGACCTCGTAATTGTATGTCTAGGTTGCAATCATTACATGACGTCACATTCATATTCGAACATAAACCATCTTGTCTATATCACATGTTACAGAAATATACTTAAAAGAAAGAAGGCCATTAAACTTTACTTTCAGTTAAATTTAATTTAAAAAAACTTTAAAATCAGTTTAAAAATAATTATATTTTTAGTTAATTCATTCAATTAAATAAATTCCAACCACCGATTATGTCTTCGTGAAAATGCCCGTGTGATTTTATCTTCCGAGAAAATAACAAAGTCCTCCAATTAAAAGTTAATCGTAATTCCTCATTCATTAAGTTTTAAAAATAATATTCTGATTTAAGTAATTTAATTAATTAAATACTGTAAACATGTGAGTCAAAAGAGATCTACCAAAAATTTTACAAGTCCAGCTTTAACATGTTGCCACCTTTAAAAAAGTAACTCAGTGACACGTGAGTCAGCAAAACAGGAACGAACCTATTCTAACGTGAATGTATGACGTCATGTGGATCACGTGATCCGTAAAATTAATCTATTTTAATGCATATTAAAAAAAAAAAAAATCTGAAAAATTTTCAAAGTCCCATACCGAAACTAATTGCCCGTTGCCATTCGCCAAAATCATAAAAGATTGCCACTTTTCCCCAACAGATGGCGCTGTTACGTAACTATGGTAACGAACAAAAAAAAAAAATCTGAAAAATTTTCAAAGTCCCATACCGAAACTAATTGCCCGTTGCCACCGGAAAAAAAGTTGTCCCTGAAGAAAGCCTCCCCCCCAATTCCGCCCCTCCCTCCAAAATCACCCCCGTCCAAGATCACGCCGTTTGATTGACACCCCCCGTCTCGTAAGACGCTTTTCGGACACGCCCCCCCGTACACCGCTACGATCCTGTCACGTGAGCCGTTGCCACCGGAAAAAAAAGTTGTCCCTCCAGGACCGGCGTATACTACTGGCGTATCTTTGTTTTATACCATTCTCCCACCCAAACAAACCCCTGTATCCCTCCCACCCACTGTATCTGCTCTCGAAAAACACAATCACAGAAATTAAGACTAAGCAAATCCGTCATCAGATTATTTCTAAAAATGCTTTATATACTTGCAAAAAAAATAAGCTTATTACTAATTTTAAACATTGAATTTTGAAAATAAAATTAAAAAATTTTAAACATGCATGCTGCCAATTAAAATAAAAGACACTGATTTTACTCGGAGCGCTCTTCTTTTATTTAAAACTTATACTCAATACCGTACATTTTGCTAAACTAAGCAAACCAAATTGATGGCGATAAACGTTCTAAACAAGGCAGTATGTTGACATTTGGGAATGACGATGGAAAAAACAGGTGTACTAAAATGGATTGACTGATTTTAAGATTCAATAACTTTCAAAAAGTGACAGATAATTTAAAAAATATTGCAGGAGAGTTATGTAGATTTTTATGCTGAGATTCTGATTTTAGTTTGAATTATCAGCAATAGATGGCGCTGCGAGCTTCAGACATCCAATCGAGACAAAAGCAGAAATCAACCATCATTGATGCGAAGGAAGTAGGTTCAATACATGGAGTGGGTCTCATTCACCCATAAAATCTTATTCAGAATCGGGCCCTAAGAACAAGATTCTATTAGCAAATGAGAAACACTCCATGTATTGAACCTCCTTCCTTCGTATCAATCCTGGATGATTTTAGTTTTGGCCTGGATTGTACCCCTATCGCTCACAGCGCCATCTATTGCTGGTAATTCGAACTAAAATCAAGAATCGCAGTAAAAAAACTCCTGACATCATACATTACTCTTCAGCAAGATTTTTTTAAATATCTGTCACCGTTTGGAAGTTATTGAATTTTAAAATCAGTCAGTCCATTTCAAGACACCCGGGGCGCGTTCACAGACCCTACCGCGAGTGGTAACGCATGGGTAACCCGAAGCGTTCACAGACCGATATCATGTGACTTTTTGCGGGTTTCCCGTAGCGTTCAGAGCCGGAAATTACCCAGACTTCGGGTAACCGACATTACCTGGAGAATTTTGTTGGGTAAAGTGATCACGTGGTTGGGAAATCTGATTTGTTTGTTTGCTTTATAGCTAACTGCAACTGTTGTTCTTTATGACTCCTGCTGTATACTTGAGTCCTGACCATTTGATTGGTCTACCTTTAACAGAACTATGATATAATTGGCGAACGTCGGCTAGGATGGTTCGAGGCTAACGAAAAAGACAGGCTACCGCAGTACAGTCCATTTATCTTTTTTTACAGACCGCTAGAGTGACGTGAAGCTCTTTTCGTACACCTTCATTGGTGGATTCGAGTATCACGTGACTCCGGCGGTCTGTAAAAAAAGATAAGTGGACTGTACCGCGGTAGCCTGTCTTTTTCGTTTGCCTCGGGATGGTTCCTGCAATTTTCGTACAATCAAACTGTAATGGTAGATTGGTTGACGGATTGTAAACATGCCAATAACTTTACCCAAAAGCGTTCACAGCTGTTTTAACCCAAGTTTACCTTGAGAAAATCAGATGACGTCATTCTCCAATTATCGAGGCTAACGAAAGAGACAGGCTACCGCGGTGCATTCCGCTTATCTTTTTTTACAGACCGCTAGAGTGACGTGATGCTCTTTTTGTACACCTCATTTGGTGGATTCGAGCATCACATGACTCCCGCGGTCTATAAAAAAAGATACGCGTAAAGCACCGCGGTAGCCTTTCTTTTTCGTTAGCCGCGCCAATTATACGAGTAACCCGCGTTTCGTTCTCTGAACGCGCTCATAGTATGATGCGCAAGAAGTGAGTAGTCTGGAGTGCAGAAAGGGAAATGAAATGACGCATGATAGAATCTGACGACGCTGATGATTGTTCTTACAACATAATACTTCTCCAGATGTATATATTTTTAATTGTACGCACTCTTTCTTGCAATATACTATTTAATTAATCTAAGTGAATTCTGGCATTTTGTTGACAAAGAGTTTTCTCATGTTTTAAATATACAGGGTGTCCTAAAAACATTGACCTCGGCTTTTATTCCTTAAATATTGATCGCAGACATACCATATTATACATTACAAAGTTACGTAAAAAAGGGTACAGAATTTTATTAAATCGATCAGAATTTTCAAGGGGTTAAATTTGAAGAAATCTGAAATTTTAATTTTAATACGGCCCTCGTACAAAATTTTCACAACGAGTAAAATGTGTCCCATACAGTAATAAGGTCTTGTACAAAATTGTTTAAGCAAAGTTGGTGAGGGGTTAATTATAAATTAAAATGCGCTAGATTGCAAATGAAGCAACACAGAAATCCATCATAAGCAAATGAAATATGGCTCTTATCTTTAGTTTATTTTCTCCTCCTATTGTTTCTCACCTTCCTTAAACTAGTCGTTGAGCGCCATCGTAATACTTACCCATCATGGATATGCATACTATAAAATATGAAAATAAAACGTGTATTTATAAAATGCATTGCAATTCGAATTGATGACGCCATAAACTTTAAATGCTGTATTACTCCAAAATTAATAATCATATTAACTAACGGTTTACTGTGTCGGATTAAGCGTCTCATTTTCAATTAAAATATATCCTTGAATTGAAATTTGAATGAAATACAGTCATGAAAAATCGAAGAGTGTGAAAAATACGATTACAAATATCTCTGCAACTCATTATCCGATCGACTTCATTCTTTATGCAAAATTTATGTTCTTTTATTGTCTTTTATATTCCCTCCTTAAAATAAACAATTTCGGAAATTTTTATATACCTTTTATCAGAACGACTATTTCGAGAGTCCGAAAAAATAGTTCCGGTTAATCGAGGTTATTGAAATTAAATAGGCTTCTTCCCATTATTACATAACTAAGTACATACCAAATTGCAAGTCTCTATCATAATTTTGTCGGGAGATAGAGCGTTTACAGACACACAGACGGACGGCAAATTTTTTTTTTCTAAAAATATGATTTTCGGAATCTCCAGTGTCTGAAACGTGTAAATCCGTCAAAAAAAATTTTCGATTTTCAAAACGATTACAAGATTTACCCTATACTACGTATGATGGGTAAGTAAAATGAGTGAAACCTATTTCAGGGAGCTTTGCGCAGTTACGTGGAAACATCTGAATATGAAGTTGTTGAAAAAAATAGCTCCGGATAATCAAAGTTTCTGAAATTTAATAAGCTTCTTTCCATTATTACATACTAAGTACACACCAAATTTCAAGTCTCTATCTCTATTTGTTACATACAGACCCACAGACGGACGGCAATTTTTTTTTCTAAAAATATGTTTTTCGGAATCTCCAGTGTCTGAAACGTGTAAATCCGTCAAATTTTTTTTTTCGATTTTCAAAACGATCACAAGACTTACCCTATACTACGTATGATGGGTAAGTAATAAAGCAGAATTCCAACAGCGCATTCGAGATAGTTGTCGTAACATCACCGAACAAGAACTTGATCGAATGCACAGAAGTGTTATCAGACAAATGCAGCGAGCTCTGTATTGGCATGGATGAAAAACATTTTGAACAAGCTTTGTAAACTTTGCGTAAAGTTATTATTTCTACACCGCAATTATTATTTATTTATGCAATCATTGTTTTCTTTCGTAATTTGTGTACAACTCCTCAAACGCGACCATTCGACATGATTTTTCCCTTTAGCGAACTTATATCCAACGATCGAAAAGTGGTTTAAGTCAGCATTTATGTATTTTCATATCTCTGCGACTTTTTATGACAAAATGCTGAAATTTTGTACATGACCTTATTAGTGTATGGGGCACATTTTATTCATTGGGAAAAGTTTCATACGGTGGTCTTATACAAATTTTAATTTTGTATTTATTCAAATGTAATCCCCTGAAAATTTTAATCGATTTCATAAAATTCTGCACTTTTTTTTCCGTAACTTTATAATTTATAATAAATGTCTATGATAAATATTTAAGGAATAAAAGAAGAGGTCAGTGTTTTTGGAACACCCTATATACTATATTATAAAAACATACAAAATATGCTTGTTTTAATGAATATTAACTGAAAGATAAAAATTTTAGGTCATCTCTCACTCATATTATACTGTCTCATGTACACTCATTTACTATAAAATATTTAAACTTTCATGAAGATTTGATAAGCCCTTTTCGTCGAATCACGCGAGCAACTCGTAAAATTACCTTTTTGAGTAAAAATGTTTCGAAGATGAGCATTTTTAGGGTTTCGTTCATCTCACAAAACCCCATTACTCCCGCTGCGTTGTCTGTCTGTCACAGAGCCATTCTCAAAAACTATATAACTTACAGAGTTGAAACATTGTGTATATAGCTCAATACCAGCTATAAAGAGCTCAAAATATTAAAACTTGAAAAATTCGTATTATTTTAATAAATAGAGATAAAAAACCAAAATTCTAACAGCCTTTTCCTATTAAATTTAAACATTTTTCGTTATAGCAGATGCCAAAAATTAAAAATCCACGATGAAATTTTTTCCACAATGATTAATTTTCTATCAGACGATTTCCACGTGAAAAATGAAAATGAAATAAAAAGTTTCACCAATTGAAAAAAAGATAAATATGAAATAAAAATGATTGACGTCATAGTGGTAATAAAACGGAAAATGTCTAAGATTTCTCAATAATACAAGGAGTATGAGTATGTATATATGTGAAGTGGATTTAACTTCACATATTCCACTTTCTTAAAATTAATTCCCCCTTCCCCTCACTTTTTCTAAATTTCTCTTTCTTTGAAATTACTTTATTTTTCGTGTTATAAAATCTAGCTACTCCCTGTATTTCTCTTTTATTAAGCGTTCTTTAATTCATTCGGATCTCTTTCCTCACCGCATAAATCATGCCGTTATAAAAAAAAGAAAGAAAAAGAATTTATTCCCATTATAATCCGTTTTTTTCTTTCGGCGTCTAAACTTACTTACATTTTTACGCCTACACTTTTGCTTGTCAAGGTTTCATTCCTTTTAACGTATTTCATTATTTTCCCAATTGTCCAGCTGCCTTTAATATATAATATCTGTAACGTACCAATTCTATTTTTAACCCCAGTTCTTAATTCTTTAAGCTAACCCCATGAGAATGGACTCCATGCGGTTTTGTCTGGTTTACCAAAATTCCATATCAACATTCTGGCGCTTAAAATTCATATTTTACATTCATCTCTTCCCCATAGGATTATCATTAACGGACTATTACCACTTGTTTCTTATCACATTGTTCTCGCCAAAACAGCATGTTATCTGGCTAATTGGCGTATCTAATTATCGCCATGTCATCACTGTAACAGCGAAAAGAAACTTTGTAACAAGAAGTCACTCTTTCGCCGCCTGCCCTTGACTTCACTTGATATGTAATTTTTAAGCCTCCTCCTCACATTTCCTGCTTGCGGGGCAGCGACCTGTGTGTAACCTACCCTGGGACAGCTGCAAAAATAAATATTCTTAATATCGTAACCTGACGCATTTATCTCTTCAGCATTTTGTGTGTTTATTCCTTACAGAACCTTTGGATATTTAAAAATTGGCTGACATCACCTTGGACTAACGAAATCTTCAGAACAGTATGCACACAAAGCAGATTAATATCACGTCATTAGAGAATTAAAAAGAAAATCTGACGTCATATCGGAAGTTTAACGGATTTTTCAAATGTTTCAGAATATTACAAAGCGAGTATCAATATGAGTAACAGAGAATAGTAAATATATGAGTTTGAGGAACATATTGTTATGAATTTTGTAAATATTTCATTCTTTTTAATTTATTTTATTTTATTATTGTGAAAATTGCAGTATTATTAATGTATTTCCTATTTAGCATCATGTAACTCAATGCTAAAGGCCTCAGGTGCTTTGCAAGAAAAACAACCTTACAGCATCGGTTTTATAATGCAGTTCTATTGGAAAATCGCCAAGGAATGGGTTTATCGCCAAGTTGGCGATGGTTTTGGCGACTTATTTTTGTCGCCAAATTTGGCGATATATCGCCAAATGTCGCCAAGTTGGCGACGGATTTGGCGACTTTTTGTGCAACCACCCCCCCCTTATACCTGTACATTGGGATCCTTTCTCGCTTAGGTTCTCTATCGAAAGTTAAATCACTTTCTGGTAATTTCTAGCATCTGAAGGCTCTGGAATAATCTGGAAAGATCTCTGAAACCTATATAAGGACCACCATCAGTTCAGTTACTTAGTTGTCTGTCAACTGCGATTGAATTCATACGAGAGGCTTTGCATTGAGAACTGTGTTTCTCGGATCGATTTTGTCATTGATACGTCGTATTGAACGCATTGTTTCTGTGTGAAATTTTGCTGCGCTTTTATTGGATTTGAAGATTACTGAATATCTTGTAATTTTCAGAAGATATTTGTGATCGTATTGCACTGTTTATAGTGAATAAAGCCTTTTTATTGTTCTTATATATTGGCATCAGTCCTTTCGAACCCCGAGCTCACAACATTTGGTGTCAGAAGTGGGATTGAATGCCGATCACCAGAGCAATGGAGGCTGAACTGAAACAATTATTGGAGAAATTAGCTGCGAATCAGGCTGAGATGTCAACCAACCTTGGCGAGATGAAAGAAGAAATGAAGAAGGATATGTCAGCGATGGATCAGAAAATGACTGCCAACCTTGGCGAGTTGAAAGAAGAAATGAAGAAGGAAATGACTGAGAATCAGGCTGAAATGAAGGAAATGTCGGAAGAAATGAAGAAGGAAATGTCAGCGATAGACGAGAAAATGACTGCCAACCTTGGCGACTTAAAAAATGAAATGAAGAAGGATATGTCAACCAACCTTGGAGAGTTGAAAGACTTAATAGAGGATAAAATAACATCTTTAAATGACAGAATTGACGGCGTGGAAAACAAAGTTGAAGGAAGATTTCAACAAATAGAAGGAAAAGTAGAAGAAATTCAAAAGATCGCCGAGACCGTTGAAGAAAGAGTAGAAGAAAAAGTTCAAAAGATCGCCAAGACCGTCGAAGAAAGGATTGAGAGTGTAGAAAAGGAGTTGGAAAATGTGAAGAAACAAAAGATAACTGCCGAAAACTATCCCGAAGATGTCAAGTATCAAGCTATGCTTCCTCGGGCCTCTATTAAACTCTCGAGCTATGACGGAAAATCCTCATGGCCAGTTTTTAAGACACAATTTGGGATCGTAGCGGACGCCAATGGATGGGATTCCCAGACAAAGGCTTGCCAGTTAGCTGCTTCTCTACGAGCTGATGCTGCCGACGTCCTACAGACTTTGCCTGCAAATGAACCGCTGGATTTTGAAACGCTCGTCAGTGCCTTAGAATTGCGCTTTGGCGAGAAATGCATGAAGGAATATAGCAGACTCCAGCTCAAATCTCGACAGCAGAAATCCACTGAATCCCTGCAAGAGCTTGCTACGGATGTCGAGAGACTTTCCCATCTTGCTTATCCTGACTGTCCGACTGAAATTAGAGAAAGTTTAGCTCTGCAACATTTTATTGATGGTGTGCGTGACCCTGAGATCCAGACAGCACTCCGGATTGCAGATCTCAATGATTTAAAAGGGGCTTTGGTTTACGCTCTGAAATTCGAGGCAGCCCAGCAAGCTACTAGGAAAGATCGACACTTTGTGCGAGCAGCCAACCTGCCTGAGACGTCGGATAGAGCTGTGGAGTGCTTACAGCAGCAGATGAATGACATAATGAGAAAGATGAACTCCTTAATGGCCAACAAACCTTACAGGAAGATCAAGTGCTGGAAATGCGGTGGAGAAGGCCATATCCAAATCGACTGCCCAAGACGACCCAGCACCGAAGGTAATAGCTCACCCGCTAACGGAGGAGCAAGAAAACTGATTATTGACCATCTTGCGGGGCGGAAGTTTCCAGATCTTAAGAAGCCTCATTTTCAAGTATGTGAAATTTCTGCAAGAAGTTGCGGCGAGAACGGAGTTTTTCTAGTCGGAAGTGTGAATGATTTGCCCTGTAATATGATCATCGATACAGGAGCCAATGTGACCATCATTCGGAAAGATCTAGCTCAGCGGCTGAAAGAAAAACTCTCCTGGACCCCGCCACGTGTAATCCTTCAAACTGTGACAGGAGATAAGATCGACATATTTGGAAGAATGACACTGGAAATAAAGTTTGGGAACGCCGC
The DNA here is from genome assembly GCA_963931845.1 of Maratus michaelseni. Lineage (NCBI taxonomy): Eukaryota > Metazoa > Arthropoda > Arachnida > Araneae > Salticidae > Maratus > Maratus michaelseni. Next base: position 49,001,564 of record OZ007598.1, on the reverse strand, counting down.
TTATCGCCATACAGTCTACGTGGCCGATATTTCAGACCCTTTCATACTCGGACTGGACTTTTTAAAAGAGCATGGATTTACACTGGATTTTAAGAAGAATGAGTTACGCTCTGCTCAAGAAGATGTCACTATTTTCAGACTTGAAATGAGTCCGGGTCTATTCAGCGGATCACAGCCAAGGCAGATGTTATCATCCCTCCTCGGACCGAAATGATGATACCTGGATTAACTGGAAACAAAAGAATTTTCCACTATGGCTTGACTGGATATCCTGAGAAGAGCCCAAAGGGAGTGCTAATAGCATCAGCGCTGGTAGATCTGTCGAGAGATGTGATACCTGTGAGGATTGCGAACGTAAGTGAAAAGTCTAGAATTATCCAGAAAGGTGAAGTGCTTGCAACCTGTGCTCCAGTCACCTGTGTTTGCAAAGACCCGAGCTTGACGTTATCGGAGCCGCCTACAAGTTTAACACCTGTAATTGGACGAAATGAAAATTTATCTCCTGAACAGAGACATGCCGCAGAAAGACTGTTCCAGGAATTTAAGGATGTGTTTTCACAAAACGAGAGTGATATAGGGCGCACTTCACTGACGCGTCATAGAATTGATACTGCCAACCATCCACCGATTAAACAGCATCCAAGACGCTTACCGTTCGCAAAACAAGAAGAGGTTTCTAAGCTCTTACAAGAGATGCAGGATAGTGACATCATCGAACCGTCATCAAGTCCGTGGGCCTCTCCCATCGTGTTGGTCCGAAAGAAAGATGGCTCCACAAGATTTTGTGTGGATTATCGTAAACTTAACGATATCACGAAGAAGGACAGCTATCCTCTACCAAGAATAGACGATACGCTAGATACTCTTTCAGGACATAAATGGTTTTCCACGCTGGATTTGAAAAGTGGATATTGGCAAGTAGAGATCCATCCTGATGACAAAGAGAAGACCGCATTTACTACTGGACAAGGACTTTGGCAATTTAAAGTTATGCCGTTCGGGCTCTGCAATGCTCCAGCAACGTTCGAGCGCCTCATGGAGACAGTGTTAAAAGGTCTGACTTTTGAAGCTTGTCTCATCTACCTAGATGACGTCATCATTGGTGGCCGCACGTTTGAAGAACATCTAGAGAATATTCGAAAAGTGTTAACGAAACTAAGAGCGGCGAATTTAAAGCTGAACCCTTTGAAATGCAAGTTCTTCCAACGAGAAGTAAACTATTTAGGACACATCATCTCAGCTGAAGGTGTTCGAACAGATCCTGAAAAAGTGTCTGCAGTAAAGAACTGGAAACGTCCGGAAAATGTCCATCAGTTGCGAAGCTTTCTGGGACTATGCACTTATTACAGAAAGTTTGTACAGGGGTTCTCCAACATCGCAAGACCCTTGCATAGGCTCACTGAAAGCAAACAGAAGTTTCTATGGACACAAGAATGCGACAATTCCTTCCAGCGGCTGAAAGAAGCTCTCACATCCTCTCCAGTCCTTACCTATCCACACCCCGACAAACAGTTCATTGTGGACACGGATGCCAGTCATGAAAGTGTCGGCGCTGTACTTTCCCAAGAAATAGATGGCCAAGAACGAGTCGTAGCATACTGGAGCAAATGTTTATCGAAACCAGAGCGGAATTATTGCGTCACTCGTAAGGAGTTATTAGCTATAGTGAAAGCCATAGAACACTTCCATCACTATCTCTATGGCAGAAAATTTCTCCTTCGTACTGATCACGCATCCCTAACATGGCTGATGAATTTTAAGAACCCAGAGGGCCAAGTAGCCAGATGGATACAACAACTCCAGGAATACGACTTTGACATCAGGCATCGTAAAGGCTCATCGCATGGAAATGCTGATGCCTTATCAAGAAGACCGTGTCCCGAAAGTTGTCGTTATTGTTCCAGAGCAGAGAACAAGTATAATCCCGAACATGTCATACGCCAGACGAAGACTTCACTATCAACGCCACCAGATCCCTGGAGTGATGAGAAGATTCGAGAAGATCAAATGGCAGACTCTGACATCAAACCAATCTTGGAGTTATTAGAATCTTCTAGCACGAAGCCCAGTTGGAAAGACATCTCGACTTACAGTCCTACGACGAAGCAATATTGGGCTCTTTGGAACTCTCTCCACGTAAGGAATGGTGTCCTGTTCCGAAAATTCGAATCGGAAGATGGGAAGACATCTCGGTGGCAGTTCGTACTTCCTCGATCCCGAATACCAGAGGTCCTCAAGGAATTACATGGCAGTCCCACTGGTGGCCATTTTGGAGTCATGAAAACATTACACAGAGTCCGAGAGCGCTTCTTCTGGGGAAAAACGAGAGCTGACGTCGAACAATGGTGCAAATCTTGCGATGCATGTGCAGCTCGGAAAGGACCAAAGAAACGTAGCCGAGGAAGACTACATCTCTACAATGTAGGAGCACCTTTTGAACGCATCGCCCTTGACATCCTAGGTCCTCTGCCAAGAAGTGCTGATGGCAACAAATACCTTCTTGTTGTCATGGACTGTTTCTCGAAATGGCCTGAAGTTTATGCCATCCCTGATCAAGAAGCTTCTACGGTTGCGGATGCCTTGGTACACCAGTGGATATCAAGGTATGGAGTCCCCCTTCAAATGCATTCTGACCAGGGGAGAAATTTCATCTCTGCTGTGATTGAGGGTCTCTGTCAACTTCTCGGAATGGACAAAACTAGGACGACGCCTTTACATCCACAGTCGGATGGCATGGTTGAGAGGTTTAATCGTACCTTCCTCAACAACCTCTCACTGCTAGTTTCAAGAAACCAACAAGACTGGGACCAAAAACTCCCCTTGTTTCTTCTCGCCTATCGCAGCGCCGTCCATGAAACAACTGGCTATTCCCCGTCTCAGATGCTTTTCGGTCGTGATCTTCGTCTACCTTGTGATCTGATTTTTGGTCGCCCTCCAGATGCGCCTTCATCACCAGAGGGATACGTGCAGAATCTCCAGGCACGATTTGAAGACGTCCACAACTTGGCTCGAGAGCGGATCAATATACAGACGGAGAAGATGAAGACCAGGTACGACACGAAAGCCACGGGACATCAATTCAAAGAAGGTGACAAGGTTTGGTTTTATAATCCGACTCGACGTAAAGGACTTTCTCCCAAACTGCAATCGCACTGGGACGGTCCTTATACAGTCCTAAACAGACTGAACGATGTCGTAATTCGGATCCGAAAGTCACCAAGTTCGAAGCCTAGAGTCGTTCATTACGACAGGCTGGCTCCATACTATGGCCATAGTACTTAGTTCATTGATTGTAAATAGTGTAATGTAAATAATGTAAATTAGTATGACCATGGTCTTGTATATAAGTTAATGTAATAATTTCTTTTGCTTAGCATTATCATTATTTAAATACTTGTATGTAATGATGTCTATGCTATAATTTTATTTTATTTTTTTTAAATAAGTGTATATTTTGTATAATTCAGCATTATGAATGTGTTTAATTGTTATTTTCCATGTTTGCTTTAAGTGCTTTGAATAGTATAGCATTTGTTGGAAACGGGTTTGCTTTCCGATCAAAGGTTGAACTGCCCGGGACGTGCAGTCCTTGAGAGGAGGGCAATGTTATGAATTTTGTAAATATTTCATTCTTTTTAATTTATTTTATTTTATTATTGTGAAAATTGCAGTATTATTAATGTATTTCCTATTTAGCATCATGTAACTCAATGCTAAAGGCCTCAGGTGCTTTGCAAGAAAAACAACCTTACAGCATCGGTTTTATAATGCAGTTCTATTGGAAAATCGCCAAGGAATGGGTTTATCGCCAAGTTGGCGATGGTTTTGGCGACTTATTTTTGTCGCCAAATTTGGCGATATATCGCCAAATGTCGCCAAGTTGGCGACGGATTTGGCGACTTTTTGTGCAACCACCCCCCCCTTATACCTGTACATTGGGATCCTTTCTCGCTTAGGTTCTCTATCGAAAGTTAAATCACTTTCTGGTAATTTCTAGCATCTGAAGGCTCTGGAATAATCTGGAAAGATCTCTGAAACCTATATAAGGACCACCATCAGTTCAGTTAGTTAGTTGTCTGTCAACTGCGATTGAATTCATACGAGAGGCTTTACATTGAGAACTGTGTTTCTCGGATCGATTTTGTCATTGATACGTCGTATTGAACGCATTGTTTCTGTGTGAAATTTTGCTGCGCTTTTATTGGATTTGAAGATTACTGAATATCTTGTAATTTTCAGAAGATATTTGTGATCGTATTGCACTGTTTATAGTGAATAAAGCCTTTTTATTGTTCTTATATATTGGCATCAGTCCTTTCGAACCCCGAGCTCACAACAATATTGAATCATGATAAAAACCCGATTATGGAAATATTCGCATATTTTAACATTTTAAAGGTGTATAAGATGTTTAATTTTGAAATTATTATTTTTTTTTTAAGTATCGCATTTAGTCCACATGACAGATATTATTATGACAGAATATAATAGCGGGCATCGCCTGCTATCAGGCTGGTTTGGATATTCGAAAAAACGGGAAAAATAGACCGGTAATTTTTTACTTTATAAAAAACGTGATTTTTTTTTTCTAAGTGGAATTTATTTGGATGTATTAAAGAAAGGATAAAGTGTTTTGAAAGGAATATTAAACGAAACCCTTTGAGCGATCTTCGATCACACTTACTCACTTGTTTATGTTGCGTATGTTTTTTTTTTCATAATTTTTGTTTCAATGGAAATTTTTAACTTGGTTTTGCTTAAAATATTACAAATTAATCCCATTTTAAATCGAGTGAATAGTAAATAATTTTCAATTTTTGGGTGAATTAGAAGGTATTTTTCACTTTAATCACTAACTAAGGATGTAAGTAAACATATTAAATAAAATAGAAAGCCCACAAGCCACTTTTTTTTTGTCTACTACTGTTTTCAAATCTCAATCTTCGTAATAGATTTATGTTACAAACGGCTTAGACATTTATCATAAAATTTATTGTTTTGAAAAAATGGCAGCCAAAAAAGTGACTAGTGGCCTTCCATCATGTAATAGATTACATACAAACTTAAAATATTTATTTTTAAAAACTTTGTCAAAAATTTCACAATACATCAAATTTTTCACATTCAAAACTATACATTGACATACATGTAATTGCCGATTACACTCGCAAGATACTTTCCGCAACATCGAATTATTAGATAAATCGGATCAGTACAGTGCCTGTTTACAGGATGTTTATTTCAAAAGAATTACGAAAATAAACAAATGGTGCGTTTAATTGTAGAGTGGTGTAAGATACTAATTTTGAAAAATAAAATGAGTTAAGAGCATGGAGGGTATATCCGGACGCGCAGCACGGTATCTACTGATACACATAGTAATATTGATAGAAATTTCCTGGTCATTTGACTGTAATTATTAATTAAGCTCGTATAATTAATTAAGATTAGATTGCATAATTTAGATAATATACGTATACGATAATTTTTAGCTTTGTTTTTTTTTTACGCCTCAGTATTGGGTTGTCCGGAAAGTTCGTGCCGGTTAGGAAAATCAATTCGTACCGGAAAATTCTATCATTTAATTATTATACATTAATTCCTGTATCTAATGTCTAATAATCTCCCAGAAATTAATAATACTTCTCATATTGGTACTGCTGTTGACAACTTTAATTCTCACATAACTAATGCTCTTAACTACTACACCTTCAAATACTTTAAAAACAACAACTCTATCACCCCTCCTCCTTATATTTATAACCTCTGTAAACTACGCAATCGACTCGGCATTTTTTTCAAAATTCTAGAGATCCCACCCTTAAACCGCTCATAAATAGACTTAATAATGGAATCAAAAATAGCATCTTCAAAGAGAAACAAAAAAGTTGGACTAATTTTCACAAAAACATTGCTAGCGAGGACAATTCTCTCTGGCTTCTTAAACGTAAAAGTAATAACACCTATACTCCCATCCCCCCTCTTTCTGCCAATAATAGCACAGCTTACACTGACGAGGAAACGGCGGAATTCCTCGCGAGAGCTTACTCTAACCAATTTTATCCAAATCCCCCCCCTCGCTAGCCATAATCATATCACCCACGTCAGTGAAACTGTTCACAGATTCCTGGTACACCCCCCCCCCGATGAACCCCCTACTGAAATTCAGCCTATCGCTATCCACAATATTATTACTAAACTCAAAAAACGTGAAGCCTCTGAGTACCGCAAAATCTCTAATAATGCTCTCAAAAACCTACCTCCTAACTATATCATATACATTACGAAACTTACTAACTCATCTTCAAATTTAACTATTTTCCGAAACCCTGGAAAATTTCTATAATCCCTCCTATCCCCAAACCTGGTGCTAATCTCTCTGAGACAGTCAATTATAGACCTATCTCACTTCTTCCTTCACTCAGCAAGGTTGTCGAACGCGTCATATTGTCACAGCTTCAGGACCACATACAACGGAACAACACTCATATGCCTGAACAATTTGGTTTTTGCCCAAAACCGCCAACAACACACCAGCTACTTCGTGTAGTAGAGTTCCTCAGCGATAAGGTAAACTCGTAGTTTCCTGCTGCTGCCATTTTTCTTGATATCGCAAAGGCATTTCACAAAGTCTGGCACGAGGCCTTCATATACAAATTAATTAGACTTAACTTCCCTGCTAGACTTATACACTTAATTTACTCTTACCTTTGCGATCGCATCTTTCGCGTCCGCATTAACAACACTCTTTTTAACACTTTCCGTATCTTAACAGGCATCCTCTAGGGAAGCGTCAGGGAACCTTGTTGTTCAACATTTACTTTAACGATATTCCTCGTTCACTTAACACCAAACTTGCACTTTATGCGGATGACACTACAATCTACGCTTATGCTCACCATCCATATACACTTTACAGGTACCTGCGACTCACATTGATGCCTTCTTGGACTGGTGCGACCTATGGCGCATTAAAATTAATGAAAACAAAACTGCTGCTGTCTATTTCTCCAGAAAACTAACCTATCCCAATAGAATTATTATTAACAATACCACTATACCCAGGTCTAAGGAAGCAAAGTACCTAGGGGTCACCCTTGACCAAAGACTTACTTTCAAGAAACATATTCTTAACATCAGGGGGAAAGTCGCTGGAGCCATGATTGCACTTAAACCTCTACTTAATATTAACGCCCTGTTTATTCATAACAAGCTCTTCTTTATAACTCTTGTATTCTTACCAATAATCACCTACGTCTGTCCGGTTTGGGGCTATATCTGTAAAACCTCTATGAACAACCTCAGACAACTCCATAACAAAAATCTACGTATTATCAGAAATGCTTCCCGTTACCTCCGTAATAGCACTATCCGTAGAGATCTCAAAACTACTACATTAAAGAAAAGAATCAAGCTCCTTTCTAAAAGGTTTTATGAAAAACTCTATGACCTCCCTAATGTAATAACCGCAGAATTGCCGGATTATGACGCCTTCAAACCTCATCACTGTAAACGGCCAAAATAATCATGGATTATAGACTGTGAGTATTAATGCTCACCATAACTCTAAATCTATCTCTCTCCTTTATTTATACTTTTAAATTTTTTCCACATTATAAATACCTTATTTCTTAATTAAAACTTAACATCTAACCTATACAAAAAAAAAGGCTCTTTTGAGTGCCTTTTTTTTTTATACTTTGCCCGCCTTTTCACCACCTGGCATTTATGTGCTGTTTCACGAACATGTTCTGAACACTATTTTTTATTTTCTCAACTTCCTTACTAAGTAGTTAGTTATAACTACAGCTATACCATTTCACTTTCTTCGAATTATTTAGACTCTATCCTTAATCTTATTTGCTATACTTTTTTATTCCAAATTTGTTATCATCTCTTTTCTTAACTTTACAACTATCCTTTTTATTGTAATTGTTTTTTTATGTTTAGTTAATACTACATCTTAACTTTTCCAAACGGCTTAATACTAGACATTCTACTCACAAATAGGCGGGGCGTAAAGTTGTCTGCAACACGGAAGCCCTTTAACCGACATCAACTGTTCGGCAACTGTCTAATAATTAACGGGCAGAATTTTCCGGTACGAATTGATTTTCTCAACCGGCACGAACTTCCCGGACAACTCAATATTTAAAAATTACCTTAAACGGGATTTCATATTATAATTCGATTAGATTGTATAATTAGAATTAGACTGTATAATTAATTGAGATATGTATTATTCCAGGGCATTTAACTGAAAATATAACCCGGACATATTTTATTTCATAAGCAAACATTGTGGGGCCAAAAAATCCTTGTTTTAGGCCGTTTACAAAAATGTTACTGACACCCTTTGCCTTTAAACGACTCATATATTCCGATAGTGAATTTGACAGCTCTTTTTTTTAAGATTGTCGTGTAGTTAAAGTCCTACATAACGTTGACGGGATCATAAAATTACAGGATTATTTGTCAAATTTGGCAATTCTCAGAAGGCATGGCCACCCGCAAGTAGTAGAAGGCAATTCTCAATTTTTGGACTGTCGAATTTAATTAGCCCAATTTTTTTTCTAATGATTTTGAAAGTTTATTCTTTCAAGTGACTTAAAGTAATTAAACACTCGGTACAAAAAATAACGATTTTTCGTCAGGGATGCGTTGTCCTCTGAATTCCACGTATGCAATAATTTTTAAATATATTTTTCTTTTTACAACTAAATACTTAAACATTGCCTTAAGGGATTTCAGGTAACTTCGCCCCTTTCCCTCCTGACGAAAAGGATAATAAACTACAAGGTGGCCTTAATTAAACGGACGGTACTCAGAGTGTTCTGTAGCGCGATCTAATTGCGAGAATGGCGTCAAATTTTGTAGGAAGATTAAACAACCCGGGGGACGAAGGATCCCGTGAAAAAAAAGTGGTTCCAAAAGTCACCACCAGGGGAATATGTGGCGCTGTCTATTCGAAAAAGAGAGTTTCAAAAAATGAAGAATCAATACTGAAATAAAATTATCGTTTATTTAACGAATTTAACAATTTAATCCAAGCTCAAAATGGTAACAGTTCATAAAAAGCTAAACATTTACATAAACACTGCTAAAGTTTCTTAACTGCAATATCACTTACAGAGCAACAAAGAAAGCAACAGCAGAAGATGAAGTTCTTTATTCAAATTTCACGTTACATCTTTTGGCCCAGTGCCAGCTTGTTCGGCTTTAAAAGGTAATGTGGTACTGTTAGAAGCAATTTCATTGAAAGTTATCTTTCATAATGTCTCCTTCTTTTAGTCGAGCGAGCTCTACTAGTCAAATTATTTTACCTCAACCAGTGCAATGCGCCAGCCGCTCTTCGTGCTTTTAGAAATCACATGCGTGAAGGTAACGATCCTTTGTCAGTTAATGGTTTAAAAGCAATGGTTGAGAAGTTTGAGAAAACAGGTTCTCTAAATGTTCAGTCAGGCAGAGGACGAAAACCCGTATCACAGGATACAATCGAAGAAGTGGCAACGGCGATTGCCGACAGAGCACCAGACAATATTGCTACCACTTCCAGCGCTCGTGGGATAACTCGGAATCTGGATATGCCTTATTGTACGGTATGGAAAATCCTACGAAAGATTATCCACTTCTATCCGTACAAGATCAGCCGTGTACAAGAGTTACGTCACACCGACCACGATAAGCGATTGAATTTTGCTCTCACTTTTTTTGCCAGAATGGAGTTGGATGATGCTTTGCCCTGGAAAATATTATGGGGAGACGAGGCCCACTTTTACCTGAATGGAACTGTAAATACCCAGAAACGCCGAATTTGGGATAACAAGTCACCAAGAGCATTCAAGGAAATTCCTTTGCATTCACCAAAGATAACTGTTTGGTGTGGTTTCACAGCAGATATGATCATAGGTTCATTCTTCTATGAGAACATTACTCCGACAGGACCTGTAACTTGTTCTGTTACCAGAGACAAATATCGCCAAATGCTAAACAACTTTGTTATTCCGGCACTTCAGCAAAGACAGCGCCTGGAGAAAATCATTTTCATGCAAGATGGACCCCTCCACATATTGCTTTGCGGGTACAGCAGCTGCTACGACAGAAATTCACAACAGAAAGAGTCATTAGCCGCTGTTTTCCAACTGCATGGCCACCTCGGTCCCCTGATCTTACACCCTGCGACTTTTGGCTATGGGGTTAACTAAAGTCCAAGGTCTATCACGGAGGTGTCCAGGACCTGGCTACGTTGAAGAATAACATATCGCGAACTGTACGGGTGATTCCTGCAGACATGTTATTCTCTGCTGTTGTAAATGCTGTGCTCAGAATGCAATATGTGGTCTACAAAAACGGCGGCCACATCGAACCTGAATTGGATGTGCTAAATAAACGGTAATTTTATTTCAGTATTGATTCTTCTTTTTTGAAACTCTCTTTTTCGAATACACAGCGCCACATATTCCCCTGGCGGTGACTTTTGGAACAATTTTTTTTTCGCTGAATCCTTCGTCCCCCGTCTTGTTTAATCTTCCTACAAAATTTGGCACCATTCTCGCAATTAGATCACGCTACAGAACACTCTGAGTACCGTCAGTTTAATTATGGCCACCTTGTATTTCAAATTTTTATTTTGAAAAAAAGCCAGTAGAAGGTGGTATTTTTAATTTTACACTTATGTATTGCTTTTTATGTGGATGACTTTCGATGAATATACTCACAATTTTTTAAAGATTCGTTTTAGTATTCATATTCATATTCTCAACTTTTAAAATTATGCTCTTCGCAACGGACTTTTCCAAAATTTTGCGCCTTCCTGGATTTTGCTATGAGTGCGTCCGTGCAAGTATTTCCTTCGAAATTGGTTAGCGATTATGTATGTGGTAACATCCAAATCGTGTCACTTCGCCCTTTTCATCCTTTTCTGGTGTTCGTTCCTTTTTTTTTTTATCTTCTTCTCCTACAAAATTCCATGGCTGAATCTTCGCAGAACCAAAGATAATAAATATAATTGCTGAAGACATCACAACCCCAATGGAAATGAAGAAGATTTTATTCCATTGTTCCAATGTTTGCTGAAAGGCAAAAGACAAATATTTACAAAAAATACTCGTTAATATTTCAACAAAATATTAAAAGTTTATATAAATAAGTATATAGCGTGTCTCGAAAAATTCTGTCTAAAGGATATCAAAAAATGAACTGAACGTTTTTAAAATTCAATAACAAATAACCGGTCGTAGCTATTGGAGTTATTCTTGCAAAAAAGCAATGTGGGACGTCGCGAATGTTTTTACTGCGCTTTTTTGTTTAAATTCCAAGTATCACGGAGAGAGAGCGCTGCGCTGTTTCAAACTATAATACTTCTCAAAACAACCTTACAATTTCAAAACACAAACTATTTTTGGCGTTTCAATAGATAAACAAAATAAAGATTAAGCTGAAAGAACTTTGATGAATTTTTATACATTAGTTAGAACATTCTAACAGTTCGCGACAAAATACGAAAACATTTTTATAAAAAATTATTTATTTTATGAAAAATAATTTATTTTATGAAAAATGATTTATTTTACACTTTACTAAAATAGACGTCCGATAAAAACATGTACAAATGTTTTTAAATCTTTAAAACACTAGATATTAGCAGTACATAACTCTTTCCTAGCGCTTTCGGCTATAATCTAAGCCATTATCAAGGATTTTAATCAGTGGGGATTAAAGCTTTGATGTTGGTCAAGACTACAACTCAAAATGACAGGAAAACCCATTATAGACATGCGCCGGTGGACGAACACATTGTCGGTGCGGGGGAGAAACTCAAATCACGACTCTTTCGGGAGAACATACCTTCCGTAACTTGGAGCAGTTCGAACCAAATGCTTGGTATTTGGTATGATAATACATAATTGCAACAGTTACTTGCCTGTGATAAAATTTCGAGTGAATCCAATATTACACAACTTTTAAAATCGAAAGCCCGCATGATGATTTTTGCCTTATTAAAAATATCTCAATATCACTTATTTTGAATAATCTAGATCGGGCAGTGGCAGGTCTATTTTTAGTAACATCTTGAATATGTTCACTGATTCTCATTCTGAACTTTCTAATGGTCATACCTACATAATTTAATAATTTATTTGTAACCTTATCTTTATAGGGGATCACATAAACGCTTGACTTACTGTGCGTATCAATCGGATCAATTCTTTTCTGTACTATGTTTACTAATTTAGCATCACGTCTGGCAACTAAAATCATATATTTCTTTAGGACATATTTTTAATGTTCAAATACAAGAGGGACATGATCTATTGCTACAAATTTAACTTATTTTTTATTATTACGGATTTTCTCAATTTCTGTCGCTTTCGCATACTTAAATTTGCAAATCAACTTATTAATAAAACTAGTGGAAAAGCCATTATTGTTAGCAATTAACTTAATATTGTGTAATTCATCCTGAAGGTGAAATTCAGAGCAAACTTCGAAAGCACGCTTTATATAAAAGCGGTAAGCAGCAGCTTTATAGTTGAACGGGGAATAGCTATTATAAGGAATAGTATTATTTGAGCGACATGCTTTTCTGTAAACTGTTCTGTCTAAAAAAGGTAATGATTTATTCTCCTCTAATTCCAAAGCGAATTTTATTTTATTATCGCTATTATTTTCGAGACAACAACACGACATTTATGGGGGATATTTGGAACTAAAACAAGTAAGCAGAGTAAAAGAAATCCCCGACTTCACATTAATCTAGCTGTCGCCGTTTACTTGAATTTTAAAAATGTTCAACCCATTTTAGGATACCCTGTATGTTTAAAATCAATGGGATCTGAGACAAACTAACGTACAGGAACCAAGTGTTTTTCTTATTTAGTTGTAAAGTCACAAAATAATGAAAACACAATTAATAGACACTCTAAGTGTGGCAACAACATTAGAGAGTCTCTCATCTGCCATATGCATAGAAAGTTCCATGGTCGTATGCGATAACTACGTCGATATATCGCAAAACGTTGTGTGTGGAAGGTCATTTCATCACTGAATAAAGCGGTAATCCTATATACCTGTTCTCTGAGGTCTGACTTGGAGGTCGCATGGACAAAACATTTGCTCTAAGTATGGCAACAACATTAGAGAGTCTCTCATCTGCCATATGCATAGAAAGTTTCATGGTCATATGCGATAACTACGTCGATGTATCGCAAAACGTTTTGTGTGGCAGGTCATTTCATCATTAAATAAAGTGGCAATCCTATAAACCTATACTCTAAGGTCTGATTTGGAGGTCGCATGGACAAAATATTTGCAATAAACCCATTTATGTGCTGTTAAATTTTCTTGTATTCTTATAATTTTGTGTTTGTAGAATCTTTCGTCGTTTTCCAGTAAATTTACACTAGTTTTCTGTTTAAAGCATTTGATCAAGATTGAGGATTCTTTATCATTAGTTCACACTTTCTTGTAGATTGGTAGGGAAAATTAGTGCTGACACCAGAAACATTGTACAGAAGAACAGTGTTATTCATTTCATTTAAATTTATTGCAGTAGTATAGCAATTTTCGATTGCGAGATTTTGCAGCAATAAATTTTTCGCCTATTTTTCGAACAAATGCTCACTTGTGCTGTAATGCACCGGTACGAAACACACGCAAACGAACTGTTATATACAAAAATGTGATCCAAAAATCCATACATCCATGATTTTACTAATAAAAATTTAATAAATGAAGATATTTGTAATTACAGATGACAGTAGATCAATCCCTGTAGAACAGATTAATTGAATATGTCAGTCGTTTTCTTGGTTGCATACAATATTTAATGGTTAAATTTGCATACGTTGAGTGTATTGACTTTTGGATCATGCTGTAAAACCAATATATTTTCGAGATTTAAAGAAGCTTTTACAAAAAAAAAATTTCTTTTGCTGACACTGATTATCGGACACGTTTCCGAGTAGTTTTTATTGTGCATTAATAAGTTTTCTTTATCCGGGATATCGGGTTTTAGGATACCATCCATTCTTAATTAAACATTTTCAGCTGTTTAACTGAATTTATGAATTCAAGAGCAACAAAATAATATTAATTTGAATGTTAATGCTACTGCTATTAATTTATCATTTTGTCTGTAAAGTATAAGTTAGTTGAACAGGAAAATGCTTACTTGAGAATTGATGGTATCCTCAAAATCAATATTCCAATTTGAGAAAATAGATTAATACACTATTACAGTTTTTGGAAAATCAGTGACAGCAAAATAAAATTAAATCTTCTTTAAATCTTGAAAATACATTAGTCTTTCAGGTTTCTGAAAATGCAGAACGCTTTTCGGAATCGTGGATAACTCTGAGGAGGTTTATATTTTCGTTACTGGTTATGTTACATTTTTCTAAATTACGAGACATTTATTTTTTACATTGTAGAAAATGTCACAAAATGTCATAAAATGTAACTAAAGTAATTTCTGTCATGCTTATGTTGATATTCACCAGCAATATAAAATGAATAAAAAAAAAATTGACAGCGTTCATAGGTACAGTCAAAATTCTCATGACAGTTTTTTTTTATGCATAGACCCCTTATCCCCTTCAGGACAGGTGTCATGTATACATTCCATGTAGTGGGCGTAAGGTTTTTATTAGCTCACAGGCTATCAAAGCCTGAGAACTAATGTGCCCGCCCGTTCTGTATGTACGTATGTATGTATGTATGTACGTATGTATGTACGTAACGCGATAACGCATGATATAAATAACCGTTTTGCTTCAAATTTTGTTTTTAGTTTCACTGTGATAAGGCGCTTCCCTGATTAATTTTGGGAGTTCATTGGTTAAGTATAAAGGGGAAAACGGTGGGGGCAACCCCCCCTTAATTTAGATAAATGGGATTTTCATGCAGAATTTTCCTTTTTTATTTAAATTTTGTATACAGGTTCATTGTAGTAAGGAGCTTTCCTGATTAGTTTTGGGGGTCCATTGGTTAAGTATAAAGAGGGAAAACGGTGGGCTAACCCCCCTTAAATTAGATAAATAAGTTTTTCATGCAGAATTATCCGATTTTCTTCAAATTTGGTATATAGGTTCATTGTGGTAAGGCACTTCCCTGATTAGTTTTGGAGGTGCATTGGTTAAGTATAAAGAGGGATACGGGGGTCTAATCCACACTTAATTTAGATAAATGGATTTTTCATGCAGAATTATTCGATTTGCTTCAAATTTTGTATATATGTTCATTGTAATAAGGCGCTTCCCTAAATAGTTTTGGGTGTCCATTTGTTAATTATAAAGGGGGATGATCCCCCTTAATATAATGTAGATTTCTTTATTTTTCGAGGGGCTTATTTCAAATTCTTTGAAATAAGAGTATAATATACAATTAGTGTGAATAGCGTGTGAGCTCAATGCCCTCAGTTTAACTGGGCAGTTTTCTTTTTATTATTTCGTGTATCAGAACATATTAGTCGTAAAATTTGCCTCTTATAATCGTAGAATTCTTGGATTAAATAAGGAGAAATATACAATACCGAATTACTAGATTTAAAACTAAAAATGTCCTTAAATGATTCCCGTCCTGAATTTTTGCTGTTAAGGTTGTTCTCAAATCCAAACTGGGTACTTTTTGACATATTTTTTAATTCACTTTTGTTAGGAAACGCATACAATTGGCAGGTGTTCTTATTCGGAAACTTTGTAATCGAAAGACTTTTTCCAATAATTTTTGGTAAAAACAGAAGATCTTACAGAAAATATTATCAAAGTCGGCGTTTTCAACCAAATTTCGGAAGCCGCAGCTTGAGAATGGCAAAATACGTGCCGTCACGTGACACGAATCGCTTATAACTCGATAAGTAAATTAATTATCAAAATATGGAAAACTCATTTCGATTCCAACTTGCTTCTATAGTCAGGCTTGCCAATTTTATTACTTTGTGTTTAAAAACGAGTTAGAAAGTTTCGAGTTGTTCAGCAGGTCATTTGAGAACCATCTTAAAGGTTTTCAGCTCTTTTTTGACAAATTTGTTAATATCCAGATTTTTAATTTAAAAAGTATTATGTTGGTTTAAGCTTTTGTAACGCTAATAAAAGCGTGTTTTTAAAACATTTTTACTTTTATTTTATTTACATATTATTGCAAAATGTAAATTACTTACCATTCCGTCTGTTAAATATCCGACAATCACTGGTAATGCAACACTAGACATGAATCCAACGGTGGCAGTAATGGAATAAAGAGTTCCTGATGTGGTAAAAAAGAAATTTTAATAAACTTAACAAATAAACATTTGATAACACAAACTCCTCGTTGTGGGTAATGAAGTAGTATAATAAACATACACTGTTAAAAATTTGCAGCAAACTGTCCAGTCATTTGACCGTTTTTATAAAAAACGGTTAAATAACCGTAATTTAACTCTATTCTGACCATATTATTGCATATATTATGGTCAGAATAGAGTTAAATTACGGTAATGTAACCATTTTCTATAAAAACGGTCAAATAACTGGACAGTTTATTGCAAATTTTTAATAGTGTAATATTAAAAGCCACAATTCTATTTGCATAATTATATATACACTTCAAAAAAGTGTTGATTTTACAGTATAATACTGGCATCACAGCTGCTAGTATTATACCGTAAAATTAACAGTAATACGCTACTATGCATGCGCGTATTACTGCTTATTTTGTAAGGATTCGGCTACTCTGATCATGTGAGTAGGCGAGATGTTGACTGAGATCGTAATTTTTTGTCCACTAGCTGTCCATGTGCGTAAAAGTTGATCAAGGCTATCTTTCTTTAACTTTCGACGGATGCTGTTTGAATCTCGGAAATTGTGAGTTTCTGTTTCTCATCGATATTCATGCAAATTATTTTAGCTGGTCAATCGATATTTTGGATATACAAACTTCGAATTTACGTTTGGAACAGGAGAACTTGAGAACTTGGATCGGCTCTCTCTAGCTACGAAGAAATCCTAGATCCAGCGACTGGAATGTTGCATATGAAATAGTTGCACATTTGATTCGTCATATACGCATCGTTGCTCTTGGACTCAGACGAACATCTGTATCAGCGCCCGCCTCTGGTCTGCCGTTTGGAATCCAAGTACTTGTTGAATGCATCTTGCCTGGTGGCAGTCTTTTGAAAATCGTGAGTTCGTTTTCTTTGAAATCTTTACATTTTAATATATTTTGAGAGTTTTATTTTTTTTTTACGGCGTAGAGCTTCGAGTAGAAGCTACTTATTTATTTATTTTGGCCTAAGGTAAAATGAGTAGTGGCCAGCTCAATTCCTCAATTAAGTTTAAATAAGGTCTTTTTTTTTTTTTAACTTTACCTCTGTGCTCTTCTCGTACGCCTGGCTCACACATTATTGATGTCAATGGCCGTCACAATTTTACTGTTTATTACTGTTAATTTTAAGGTATAATACTGGCAGCTGGGATGCCAGTATTATACTGTAAAATCAACACTTTTTTTGCAGTGTACAAAATATCCAACCAAAATTCCACAAACTCTATAAATTATGATCATACATATATTTATATACACATACATACTTCAAAGGAAACAGATGTCCTTCACTAATGATGACATCATACCGAGGATGGATATCGCTTTTGATTTATAGCACATATATTCTGTTTTAATTATCGCATAATTTCAATTTTTACACCTTCAGATAAAACATTTTTCAAAACTGTAACCCAATTTGCTAATTTTTATTATAATTTTTTTAAATAATTTTCAAACAGATATTTTAAAAAATCTATGTCAACCTCAACATTAAATATGTGTTGCGTCCACTTGTGACAAATAATGTAACTAAATTTAAATAAAATTGATTTTGTATGTTTTTTAATAAAAAGCTTTAGAATAAGCATCCGACACGATCAAATATTATCACTTGATAGTTCGGTTTACGTTGGTAGCTGCCCTGATGGAAAATCGCAGACCTAAAATAAAAAATAAAAAAATTTCGTGTTTTTCCATATGACAACCATACTCCATGTTGAAATTTGATATGATATGACATATTCAACTGAACTTTCAATTACATATGCAACGTGCTATTGAAAGACATGGATTAATTAAATTTAAATAAAATCCATTTTTTTTTTATGTTTCAACATATGGCAGTTATACTGAAGTACTCCAAATAATAATAATAACGAGTCGGATGTGCCAATCCCAAAACTTCCTTATATCTCACAAAGATTTCGCATACACTAAAAAGAATCAGCACCAATTTATATCAAGGTCTAACTGAATCTAAAGTTTTATTAAATTCGGTGCATTAGTTCTTGAGATATGACTATTTCTAAAATCGTGTAAATCCTGCAAAATGCAGCATAGCAGCGGCACCTGTTGGGAGATTTAGACCAAAACCTAATCAACAACAACTTATGTCAACGTCTAACTGAATCTGATGTTCGCTGAAAATATGTGCTTTAGTTCTTGAGATATAGTGATCGTGATAATAATGAAAAAGGTAGCATAGCAGTGCCAACTATCGTGCGATTTCCACCAAAAACTAATCAGCACCAATTTATATCAGGGTCAGGGACTAATTGATTATAAAAAGTTTTATTAAATTTTGTGCATTAGTTCTTGAGATAGAGCTCCCACAAAATTTTTGTCTGATACAGACAGACAGACAGACAGTCAGACTCACAGACAGACATTTTCTAAAAATGGTCAAATCGTGTTCAGGACCTTCTAAAACGTATAAATCCGTCGAAAACCGGAAGTCGAAAATTTTCATGAATCCAATACTTTCTTCTTGTAAAGATAGAAGAAAGTAAAAAGATGAGACAAATTCAACATAATTTTCTTTTGCGTATATAGCGCCTCTTTTCGGGAAATAAGGTAACTGCATTTCAATAAAATTGCTACACTACAAATTCCCAACACACATTGGGAACAAATTTGGAACACTTTGATTAAAAAAAGTGTTCCAGTTACCTAAATGTGTACTGAATATGTTCTCTTAATGTGTTCCGAATATGATCCGGTATAAAGAAAGCGTTCCGAAAGTGTACCGAAAATGTGCTCCTCAGGATATTTGTTAAATCTAAACTTTAGAACACATGAACTTTAGAACACAACTTGAGAACAGATTGGGAATACATTTGGGCACACTTGTGAAATCATCGCCTTCAAAAAGTGCGCTAGAAAGTGTGCTGAACGAAACAAGAATTCTAAAAACTGTTCCAAAAAATGATATTCAAAGTGTACTAAAAAAGGTGACAAAATAAGTGTTCTAAAAAGTGTTCTGAAAAGCGTATAAAGATTTGCAGTGTATTTTATATTTTTCTGTAATTTTTTTATGTTTTATTCATGTTAAAAATAAGTCCTCCCGGCCTATACTGGGAGGAAAATGTAGCTTCCCTGTTATTTCTTGGTTTTAAGATTTTAGCTAATTTTACTCGAAAACAAGAAACCAGAATGCGAAGAGCCCGACTATAAAAAACTGATCAATACTGAATTTGAATGAAGTTTTCTTCAAACTAGTCAGCTATATCCAGTAAAGTTAGACCTAAAAAGGCTTCTGCCTGGAAAGTTTTGGAGAAGTTTTTTTTTCTTTCTTCCTTTATGTTTTTGGGGTGCTGAACACGAATTTCAACTTTGCCACCTCGTATCTGGTCTGCTTAAAAAATTATAAGCGAAAAACCATGAAAAAATCGGAGTTTTTTCGGTTTTTCCCTTGTATTCCAGAAAGGGTTAAATTCTTTTGAAAAAATATTGCGCCAAATTAAACTAGAGAAAAGTAAAATGAATTTTAACGATATAATTGAAATTCCATCATCGCTGGATGGATAAGCTGAATGTAATGTTTTTGTGAATGCAAAACGCGTGGGAGGGTGTCCTTGAAACACCCCAATGGCACCACGCACATGATATCACTCGAGCAGCAAGGCCCTACAGCAAAACTGTGGATCCAATACTTTGATATGGTGACTATTGTCAAACAATTAATTGAATCTGAAAGAAAGGGTGATTGGGATTTGCATCTTCAAACTATATACAGAATGTTGCCATACTTCCACGCCAGTGGTCACTATTTGCATACCAAGTGCTCTTACCTATATCTTCAAAACATGCATCATTTGAAGGGACAAATTGCTGCTGAAGACTTTGAAAAATTCAAAACTGATGGATGATTCGCCATTCGCCGCACAAACAAATTCTGGTCAAGAACATGGACTGACATGACGATAGAGCAGTCTTTAATGAAGACCACGAAAACAGCAAGTGGACTCACTCATGGGCGTGGGGTCAGTGAAGGAGTTTTGGCGAGATTGACCATGGGTATAACGTCACTTCAACGAATATGCGAAGAAATTGAAGAGTTCAGCGGGACAGATTTTACAACTTATGAACAACATGTAGAGATGAGAAACTCCAGAGTTGCCCGAGACAACGCTGATATGAATAAATTATTGAAATGTGATCACCAACACACTCCTTTCGGAGAAACAAATGATCTCATTTCAATCTCTACCGGGATTGTTGAAGATGAGAGAATAAACTGTCATAAGGCACAGGAAGTTGGCACTGCTGGCATATCAGGAATCATTAACAGCGATTTTCATTCCGTTACATTCAAGAGTGCAGCCATTAGAAAAAATTCACATCAACCCGACAGTACTCTTCCAAAGAATGAGTGTAACAAAGCAATCTGACAAAGAACTTGAGGAATATTTGACTTACGAGCTCTTTGTCTACCCATTGTCTCTTTTTGACGAATCCGGAATGCGAAAAACTGCCAAATCCTCTTTATACAAGGAATTCACTCCACTCCCACCAGAAATCACTTTTGAGAGCAGGTGTATATATGTTATACATGGAGGGTATTTACTGCACAGAGTTTTATGGCAGGGTGGTCAATCATTTGGATCAATTTGTGAGAGCTATGTGGACTTTTTTAAGTCGAAATACACAGCGAACGCTCTAGTAATCTTCAATGGATACCCAGAAAACATTACTGAAATGAGCACTAAATTTGTTGAGTGTGATAGACGATCTCACAAAACGGTATCTAATGAGTTTGTTTTTAATGAGACTATGATGCCAACGGTTTCTCAGGGGAAATTTCTCGCAAACGAAAAGAACAAAAACTGTTTAACTGCCCTGCTGATGTGTAGATTTGGCTCTGAAAATATGGTTTGCAAGCAGGCAAAAGAAAATTCAGACACAGTCATTACCAACACTGCTGTCAAGTTGGCACCTAACCATGAGTACGTGATAGTCATTGGTGAAGATGTATACCTTCTGGTAATCTTAATTGGACTTTGCAATTTTCTCAATGTTTATTTCTTGAAACCAGGAAAAGGGAAAAGTCCCCAGAAGATCTATTCACCTTTGGGTGCAGTCGATAAATTAATTGCCAAACACATCCTATTTCTACATGTCATGAGTGGATGAGATATCACTTCTGCAAGGAAAACAAAATACCTTCAAATTTTGTAGAAATTTGCCGACCTACAACATGTGGTCGATATATTTAAAAACCCTAGTGCTGTAGCCGACGATGTTATTAAAGCTGGACTGTTATTTCTGGTACACCTGTACGGATTCAGAGGGAAAGCGACACCTTCCTTAAACAGCCTGAAGTACAGGTGCTACATAAAATTTGCTTCTAAGACCGCTGCAAATATTGCATCGCTCCATCCAACAGAAGATGCAGCTCGATATCACTGTCTGCAAGTTTACCACCAAGTACAACTATGGCTAGGTAACTGTAAAAATGCTGAGGAATGGGGCTGGAATGAAACCAAGAGAGGTATCATACCCATAACAACTACTAAACCTCCCTCACCAGAAACTATTCTGCGAAAAATATCCTGCAAATGCAAAACAAACTGTAGTGAAATGTGTGGCTGTAGGAAAGCAAGTTTATTTTGTTGGCTCCTCTGCCTGCACTGTGATGGCCATTGTGAAAATGTCAGCTCCTTCATCGCCGAAGATGACTTGGAAGTAGAAGCTGACGACCCAATACAGGATATTTTAAGTCAAGTGGAGACACAGCCTGAACCATCAAGTGATGATGATGAAGAGGAAGACACTGATGAACCTCCTGTTGAAGAACATCGACCAGGTCTTTCAAAGCGACCAAAACGGCATTAATTGGAGAACAACACTGCATTCCTTGTTTTTCCTGTTTATAATCTTCCACGTATGTTATTAATATATTAAATTTACAATACTTATAATTGTACTTAAATCAGATTACTAAAAAAATAAAAATTGGTTCTCTCATCCATGCAAAGTGATTGTGTTTTTATATCTTTCCTAATCACCTGATTTCAATTTATTTTCTTAGTGCTGTAAAAGGTTTAAAATTTGGTAAGAAAATGTAAACATATTTGAAATGCTACTAGAAATAACTAAACATCTTCAAATTGGTGTTTGAAATGGATGCATGATGATTGGGTCACATTTTCGCCCTCCAATGATGGAATTTCAATTACATCGCTAAAATTCCTTTTACTCGCATGCCAAAACTATTCATCTTAGAAAAAAAAATTGTGTATGAAAAATGTAGGAAATATTCTCTAGTTTAATTTGGTGCAATAATTGTTTCAAAAATATTTAACCCTTTCCGGAATATAAGAGAAAAACCGAAAAAACTCCTATTTTTTCATGGTTTTTCGCTTATAATTTTTTAAGCAGACCAGATACGAGGTGGCAAAGTTGAAATTCGTGTTCAGCGCACCCAAAAACATAAAGGAAGAAAGAGAAAAAACTTCTCCAAAACTTTCCAGGCAGAAGCCTAGATTGACTGGACTAATATATATGAAACAAATTTTAATTTTGTCGTCGTTTGCCTCGTCAATTCTATAATTCTGTTTATTTCCCATTATTCTAAATT
Organism: Maratus michaelseni; assembly: GCA_963931845.1. Taxonomy (NCBI): domain Eukaryota; kingdom Metazoa; phylum Arthropoda; class Arachnida; order Araneae; family Salticidae; genus Maratus; species Maratus michaelseni. The sequence continues at coordinate 48,978,679 of OZ007598.1, read as the reverse complement.
ATTTTCTCGTTCTATTATTTAAATTGTCAAAATTCCGCATAGCTAAAAATTCTTTATTCTAAATTTATTCTCTTGAAAAAATGGCGCTAATATGCCGTTCTGTTAAAGTTACCCGCTTTTTATTTCATTAAAATAACACATCCTAAATTTTAATCCTTTTAAAATATCACTTTCCCAGGTACAGGGTGTTCTAGAAAGGACTCCTCAAATTTTAAATGACATAACTTCGAAACAGTGAGAGATAGAAATGTGAAACAAGTTGAATATTAAACAGATAGGTCTGGAATTTGTAATACACGAATGTGAAAAAATAGTTCCAATACTGGATAATAGGTGGCAGCACAAGCACATGGAACTTTAAATGGTACTCAGAAGGACAGAAATTTCATTCGTGCGTCTGTTTCATTGCTGACACGTGTAAAAAAGTTGTATAGAATTATAGAATAATTCGGAATTCAAGAATATCATGCCGTATTCACCATATTCCCCGGATCTGAATCCATGCGACTTCTTTTTGTGGGGTTACTTGAAGGACGCTGTTTATTCTAAGAATCCCCAAACGTTGGAACAGCTCTAACAATTCATCTGTGAGGCATGTGCAGCATCCATTTCAATAGAAGTATTGCAACAAGTGATTTCGAACGTTACCTGTAGGTTGCGTCATGTTGTTACTGAAAAAGGTAACCATATCGAAACCATTGTAATGTGATTTTTATCTCAGTTCAAACAGCTCACTTTCAGGAACTATTTCAAAGACACAGCTTTGTGATTGCAGCGCCCTCTCGTGTCCAATATTGGAACTATTTTTTTAAATTGATGTATAAAAAATTCCAGACCTATCTGTCTAACATTCAACTTGTTTCACATTTCTATCTCTCACTGTTTCGAAGTTATGTCATTTCAAAGTTGGGGAGTCCTTTCTAGAACACCCTGTAAATACTTTAGTACTCTCAAAAAATAACTTGTATCTTTTTATTTTTTATTCCCCTATTTTTTTTCTGACAAAAAAGTATTCTTTTTCTCAAATATAAAAGTTAATCACGGTTTCAATGTAAAATTTTATCCTGGTATTCTGCCAAGACCCAGTAAAACCTACGCATTTTCTTTTTATTTCTACATTTGTTCGAAAAAATCAGGCTCATTCCAGTTCAGCCTAGAATGTTCGTTCCCGCGCTTTTTCAGTCGGAAGTTTAATATCTTTCATATCATGGCACCCAAGAAATAGAGTCCCGTAACGCTATTGGTCGAACGACTGTTTCGCGACCCTGTATTCGTGAGCTTTAGCAAATGCTTATAAGATTGGTTTTCCCGCCTCGAGAGCAGATCGTTCCTGGATCTCGATGTATACGTAACCCCGGGCGTACTTCGCGACCGTGGAATAAAATCTGCTTGGCTGCCCATAGACCATACGACGCTGCCTATTAACATCTCGTGTCTTCTTCAACCTTCAATCAATGTCTTCTTAATTTAATTCACTAAAGCTCTCCTTGGTACTAAAAGTCATTATTTATGGCATTATCATGTGAACTAGTAAAAGCATAGCCTCAGAGTTTTTCCGGATTTTAATAAAATGTGGATAGGAATCGACTGCCTTTATTTCCTTCAGTAAGCACACCATGAATGAGGAATTTTCACGTTTTCTAATTTTATTTTTATATAATAGAAAACAGAAAGATAAGAAGAACAGTATGTTTTTTTTTTTATTTTGAGCTGTAATTGTTGACTTCTGACAGTTTTTATAGCGCACTATTTACCGTGTTCCGAAAACGACACTTTTTACTACGCCAGTCTTGTGACGTCATAGTTCATGACAAGGAGAGAAACGCAGCATTTGTTTACGCTGTGAATAGCGCGTTTTAGGGTTTTCTTTTCTTCTTGTAATAAAATTCGTGGGTATTACATTATCAAAAGTAATAGAATCTTTAAGAAAATACAAATGTACTAAAGATCTAAACAACTCGCAAACTACAAAAAAGTTTTCCTTAATTTTTTAAGACCTTTTAAAAAAATAGTATAATACAAAAACAGTTAAAGTAAGTTTGATTTTCTCCAATAGCATTTAAATTTTGAAAGAAAAAAAATGATTCCAATATAAAATGTTTATACCGGTTATAAGTTATACGATATTGTGTGTTAGAATAATTATTTTTTATTAGAAAAAAAATTATTTTTATAAATCATTCAATATACTACAGAGGCAAAAGCATTTCTGGCAATGTGTGACAGATATTTGAGAATTTGAGGGTAATCTGCTAACGTTACAATAATTTTACAAAACTCCTTGATTCATTTACATACATTATTAAAATATAAAGTAAGGAAATGATTGTTTTGATTAATTTAATTCATAAAATTAATATCTTTTGAAGGAAAATATAAATTAATTGGAATTTAACTCAAAACAATAATTTGTTGATAAATTTTATCACCAAACATGATGGTTTATTTTAATTTATAACTTAGATGTATTGATTCTAGTTTTTTTTTTTTTTTTTTTTTTTTTTTTTTTTTAACATAACATTACAAACCCCAATGTTAAAGTACCTTTCATATTTTTGTTTGTTTAACTAGGTGGAAATAATTTCAGAAGTATGAATACTTTTTTATCACTTTTTATTTAAACATAATTATAATATCCGTTTGCACATATACAAAGCACTGATACAACAACCTATATAGATAAAATATATAAAAAAAATTATATGATGTGTCCAAACAGTGAGATACCAGCATATAATTAATGTTTTTTGCATAAAAGAAAGACTGAAATTTATAATTAACCTGAAAAAAAAAATGTATTTCTGTGACGCGTCAGTATTTTTTAGCAGAAATCAAAATATAAGCTTTGATTAGGAAAAATAATAAGATATTTATGCATTTGAACTAAATATAAATAAACACACACACACACACACACACACACACATCTATATATATATATATATATATGCCCTCCTAACAGTTATGCTCGGCAACTCCCATCCAGACCCACAGGCTTTAAAAACACGCTAATTTTCTCCGTTTAAAAAACTTTATCTGATTATAGAAGGTTAAACGCGATTCATTTTTAAACGCAAAAGCATGAAATTGGCATGCATAACTATATTGAAGCTATTTGAAATCGAAATGAGTTTTCCATTTTTTTAATAAATAAATTACTTATCAAGTTATAACCAATTTGTATCACGTGACATACGTTTTTCCCGTTTCTCGTGCTGCCGTGTCGAGAATTCAGTTCAAAACGCCGACTTTGACAGCGTTTTCTGAAAGATCTTCTGCCTTTCCCAAAAAAAGAGAAAACGTCTTTGTTTACATAGTTTCTGAATAAGAACACCTGCCTATTTCATGCGTTTCCTAACAAAAATGAATTCAGAAATGTGTCAGAAAGTAGCTCTTTTGGATTTAACAGTCTTAAGTTAAAACTGTCGCTGCTTCCCGAAGTTTTATAATGCTTAGAAAAAAGTTTTATTTTACATGCTATAAGAAAATCGTTTATATGATGTAAATATGACGAATTAAATATATATCGTTTTAATTAGGAGTGATTTTTAACATTCATTGCTTTTCGCACGTAATAATTTAATTATTTTAAAGTTTCTTTATTTTTTTACAATCGGGTGTAAATAAATGTTTCGATTGAAAAGTTTTGTCAATGTTATTACATATTTAGGCTATTTTGAAACGGGTAACAATGGAAAATAAAATGTTATTTCAAACTATGAATTAAATCTTTATTTAGATAATGAAATTTTGAATGAAAAATTTGAAAAATACTTTAAAAATTTAACAAATTAAAAAATGTTTGCATAGTGCACACCACAATCTAGTCAAGTATGCCTATGAAAGATTATTAAATTGCTATGCATAGTTTTTAATCCTATAAAAGTTTTTAAATGAGCTATTTTGACCAATTTTAACATTAAATAGCTAATAAAATGATTCTTCCATTTAAAAACTGCTTGCTTCAGCGTATTTACTATACATTTCTCTACAACACTACATGTTTTCATGTTGTTATGGGCAATAATTACTGTATTATAAGCCGAGAAAGTCAAAATGTCACATTAAATTCAATTACGTCAGCGGCATCAGCATTAATTAAGTACTTTTCTTTAGAATAGTGAGATACAACGAAAATGAGAGATTGATAAAAATATCGTAAAGACCAAAGTAGAAATAAATTTCGAGATAAAAAATTTCGTGCAAAACCGGAGCCGAGAACCAAAACGCCGCTTGCAAACAAAATGTAAACATTGGCACATCGCATCGTGAACAGTGACGTCATAGCCAATCACGCAGCGTTTTCAAGTCGCGTGGTTTTCTCGTAACTTTAAACCTAATTTAACAATTATTGAACGATTTTTTTACATTTTTGAGAACATTTTTGAAATTTATGAGCCTGGAATTATCAGAAAAATATAAAGTTGGCCGATTACCTCATGTGTGCAAATTCCTCATTGGGATGATCGGCGCTACGACTGCAAATTCCTAGGTGGAAAACTCTGACCTTGATAGTGTGATTTACCAAAAATAAGGTTATTCAGTGAAATCGTCACATATATATCTTCGGACCTTTCAGAAAAGTCCGAAGGAAAAGGTAAAGATGAACGAACTTAGATTCTGTAGATTCGTTTACGTACAAAATTGTATGAAAGAATGAGATATGCTTTAAAGAAATTCAATATTAACTCAATACTTAAACTACCAACAAAGTTAAAAGATTTAATTCAGAGGAAAGTCGATCCAATACCCAACAATGAAATCGCGGGAACCTATTCTACCCCGTTTAGTACAACAGTAAAGCAAATAGATTTCACCTACATAAGCACGACTAATCGAAAGTTTAAAGAAAGACTGTCGGAAAACGTTACAGAACAGATGTCAAATTCAACCGACTGTCTACAACCTTATCCAGATTACATTAACGGCGTAATATATAAATAGATTTCGAAAACGCAAAAATTATAATAGCTACAATGAACTACTCTGTAAAAAAAGGGTCAATCTACTAAACAAATTTTAGTATTTTTCATTGATCCTTGTAATTACTAAAAAATTTTTGTATTCTTACTCTGTTACAAGAAAATCTGTAAGAATTACAAGAAAAAAAATCTAGCAACGATTCCGGCTTATAATGCCGGTTCCAAAAAAATTCTGTGGAATACAAGTTTACAAAAAAAAACTTTAGTAACCTCAGGTTTTTTTTTTTTTTTTTTTTTTTTTTTTTTTTTACGGTGTATTACACTTTAAAAATCAGAGAGTCGTTAGAAATTTTGAATAAAGAGAATAGTGCATGTAATGATGTTTTATCTTATAACATGCCTGAGATATGGTTCAATATTTTAAAAATGTCAGAAACTTCAATATCTGAACGTACGAACTTAATAAACATCCTCCACAATTAATAGACTGGCCCTTGTTCCAAACAGATATAAAATAGCACAGTAAAATTTTAGTTAAGGTTATTTCCTTGAAAATGATCACGTTCGTGATTGAAAGATCTCGGGGTTACTATGGGAATATTTACGTAACATCTTTTTACATGTGTTTTTGATATCTATTTATACGAGGTCTGTTTGATAACTATTCCACCTCGAATTTTCAATTTTCCCGTGCATAATAGTGATTCTAAGGAGACACCACTGAGCACAGTGAAAGGAAGCAGTTTAATGATCACGTTCGTGATTGAAAGGTCTCGGGGTTACTATGGGAATATTTACGTAACATCTTTTTACATATGTTTTTGATATCTATTTATACGAGGTCTGTCTGATAACTATTCGACTTCGAATTTTCAATTTTCCCGTGCATAATAGAGATTCTAAGGCGACACCACTGAGCACAGTGAAAGGAAGCAGTTTAATGATCACGTTCGTGATTGAAAGATCTCGGGGTTATTATGGGAATATTTACGTAACATCTTTTTACAAATGTTTTTGATATCTATTTATACGAGGTCTGTCTGATAACTATTCGACCTTGAATTTTCAATTCTCCCGTGCATAATAGTGATTCTAAGGCGGCACCATTGAGCACAGTGAAAGGAAGAAATTTAATGATCACGTTCGTGGTTGAAAGATCTCGGGGTTATTATGGGAATATTTACGTAACATCTTTTTACAAATGTTTTTGATATCTATTTATACGAGGTCTGTCTGACAACTATTCGACCTTGAATTTTCAATTCTCCCGTGCATAATAGTGATTCTAAGGCGGCACCATTGAGCACAGTGAAAGGAAGAAGTTTAATGATCACGTTCGTGGTTGAAAGATCTCGGGGTTATTATGGGAATATTTACGTAACATCTTTTTACAAATGTTTTTGATATCTATTTATACGAGGTCTGTCTGATAACTATTCGACCTTGAATTTTCAATTCTCCCGTGCATAATAGTGATTCTAAGGGGGCACCACTGAGCACAGTGAAAGGAAGCAGTTTAATGCTCATGCTCAAATTTTTTCCCCCGCATTCCAGTGAGCCAGTCGTTGGCTGCTGGCTGCCACGTGAGGTGTTTTCATAACGGATTTTAATTTCTCTCAAGATGACTGTACGAGTTGAACACAGATACTGCATCAAATTGTGTCAAAAGCTTGGTGATTCTCAAAGCGAAACTATTCGTGAGATTCATCAGGTGTTTCGAGACGATGCTATGGGGTTAATACAAATCAAGAAGTGGTTCAACCGTTTCAAATGTGGCCGCGACGGCAGTGTTGAACAGCATTCCAAAAGAAACTTCCCAGAAGTGGTTTCGGAAATGGAAAGAACGGTGGATAATTGCGTGGAGGCGCAAGGAACCTAATTTGAAGGTGCTTAGGCTCCCAATCCCGTCAGGTAACTTATATATTATTTTCGGCCAAAGGTCCGATACTTTTCAGACAGACATCGTATGTAACGGAATGCTTTTAAATATTTGTATACACTTTTTTTAGTAAATTAATAATTAGTTTATCTATATTAAGTGAATGTGTGACATTCTGTTTTATACTCTTTTTCAGATTTTATATTCGGTAATTTATATATTTAAAAAAATTATATATTATATAATGCTGTTACTATTTCATAGATAGATATATTGACAAACTTATAAATGGTTCAAATCAATGGTACAAGTTTAGTATCTTGTAGTTTTCTTTTATTTTTCAATTAAAATTGGTTTCAAAATGAGAATGAGAAAATTTTGCTCAGACAGACAACATACGAATTTAAATAAATAAAAACATTTAAAGAGAGACAGACGGAACATGTTAATAAATGCGAAAAATGCGCTTGAATAAATTGTAAAGAATTACGCACCTGAAAATGTTGGTGACATGTCTTGTAAAACTACCACAATTCCGGGCGTTCCCACGCCAGATAGACCCATTGATAAAATAGAAAAGATGACACTGAGGTTTCTGTTACATCCAGCAATGTACGTGCCCAATAAACATACTGAATACAATAAACAAGCTAAAAACAAACAAAATATATTTAAAGACTATTTTCATAACAGTCACATAAATAAATATGAGTGTAGATGTATAGATACAAATTATGCATAAAAAATCATGAAAAGTCCTGGGTTAGCAATTGTTAATTTTGATATAATATACATGGCATCCCTAAAACATTAATATGCTCTTTAATTTTTTACCTGTCGGAGAAAAGCAAGGAATGTAAATCGTAAACGTGTTCAAAATATAGGGTGTACAATAAGATTATATTGGTGAAGTAGTCCTTGCATTAATTTTTAAAACAAAGTTACACTCTTAAAATTATTATACTATCCCTTTAGACAAAATTCTACACCTTTAAATCCTGGTGAGCCATTTATTAAAAGAAATAAAAAATATTGTCATAATGAACAGGGGAAAGTATATTCAATTGGGTAAATTATATTCAGTGGTTGGAGTATCACAGTTGAGATTTTTTCCAACAGAGTGAAAATATGCCGGGACCAGGACTCGAACCTGGGTACTTTGGTTCGCCGGACCAACGCTCTCCCCACTGAGCTATCCCTGACGATATCCTGGTCTGGCATATATCACTCTTACATAACTCTTAATATAACGTATATACTCTTAATAACACGTACTCTTACATAAGAGTGATATATGCCAGACCAGGATATCGTCAGGGATAGCTCAGTGGGGAGAGCGTTGGTCCGGCAAACCAAAGTACCCAGGTTCGAGTCCTGATCCCGGCATATTTTCACTCTGTTGGAAGAAATCTCAACTGTGATACTCCAACCACTGAATAAAAAATATTGATTTATATATAAAATATACATAATTACCTAAGTACAAATGAAAGTGATATTCACATTATATTACTGTTAAATTAGAGCGTTGTTTCAATACATAATTCTTGATTTACTGTTGATTGATAACCATTATAATAACTACTATTAAACATTACCGTGTTATATATACAATAATAATGCATAATTTATATAATATATATACGTGCATATACGTATATATACGTACATCCTGGACGAATCTGGAGGGCCTACTTCCCCCAGCTAACCCTATTGATCATAGCATCTGGTCTGATATCTGAATCAGCTCATGATAAATAGAGTTAGCTGGGTGAATTAGGTTCCCCAGATTCTTCCAGAATAGCTGAGTTGGCAGCTTCAGCCAAGAGGTCCCTAGTTCGAATCCTGGTCTAGACGTTTTTCGCACAGTTGGGAAACTACAACTCATATATAATATAAAAGTATTAATTTCTTAATTTGTTCAGAAATGAGTTTATTCTCCAAATGGTTTCTAAAACAATTCTTTACCTCATTTAAAACATTTTTGTAGTTGAAAATTTAGGATGTGTATGATTATTGATCTAAGAACTAGCAATTGTATAACAATGACAGAGGCATGTTTCATAAAGTATACAGGGTGTTCCAAAATTCAACCGGCAAATTAAGAGGGATGATAGAAGACATCAAGAGGATGAAAACTTACCATAGAACATGGGGTCTCAAACCACGTTTAGTGGGAGAAAATCACAAAAATAGTTATGAAGGGTGTGACGCCGAGTGGAAAAAAGGGCCAATAATAAGTAAAAAACATTTATATGACGTCAAGCATGATTACAATGCTTTGCAGTTCAACGTCAAAAAAGAGACGACAACACATTTTTATACAAATTGTTCAAAGTTGCGGCCACGAAGGTCATTGCACAGCCGACACTGACGGACGTAGGATTGCCGGACGCGTTAAAACATATTCCTATAGAAATGTCTCATCGTCCCCTTTCTGACGTTGAACTGTAATGCATTGTAATCTTGCTTTACGGCAAATAAATGTTTTTTCTATTTATTATTGGTCCTTTTTGTTCCACTCGAAGTCATATCCTTCATAAATATTTTTACAATTTTCTCGTACTAATCGTGGTTTGCGACCCCATATTCTATGGTAAGTTTTCATACTGATACCTTTTATCACACCTCTTTATCTGTCGGTCGAATTTTGTAACATCCTGTATATTACTATAAGATGTTATATTTTTGGTTAAAATATTCCACAAAAAACAATTTTCTTACAAGTAAATATCAAAAATTTTCGTAAGAAGTCAATAGAGACAACTTCTTTCTTCTCGATGTAACCCGAAATCCACGTTGCAATCAAGGACGTCAGGAATGCAAGTAAAAATGGAATTGCAGAGAATAAGCCATTCTGCAAAGAAAGAGAAACAGGAACGAAAAATAATGCATTAGGCATAGGATATGACATACCTTCCAACAGTGACAGAATATTATTAAGAAATTACATTTATTCCCACAATGAAATGAGATATATGAATAAGGAATTTAAAAAACATGTAACTCAGTACAAATCCATTTTCAGCTATTGCTGTCAATACCCGGTAATGTGTGCGAATTCTTTGATGCACCACTATATATGATCTGTAGAATTTATACACGTTATGTAACACACTAACAATTAGATAGTTTCACTGAAAGTATTACATTTTTTTTTTGTACTATTTTTAATATTTATACCTTTTTTTCACATTTTATTTTTTCACGCAAAGCAAACGGAGGTATCATTCTGATTTTGAAATATGTTTATGTTCAAAGTATAAGAATTTGTAAAACTTAAAAATAAATATAGTACCTCGATTTGCTCATACTATAGAAGATTTTTGTTTCATTTTGTAAATTCATTTGCTATTCAATTGATATACGATACATTTATGTTGAATATAAGGATTTACAAAATATGAAAATAAAATTAATCCGTCAAATCGCTCATAATTGAAAAAAAAAAGTTTTCGTTCACCTCGTAAAGAAAGTTTAATATAACATCCATATATTTAAAGCTGTTTGGTAATTCTGTCAAATCTATTCCATCGAAATTCGATCGAATACGCATGCGTCAAAAAATCACCGGCCAATGAGGTGAGGGTCTATGACTGTCTCTACAAACGTGTTTGGGATCGTATCATCTGTTGTTTTTTTCTGTTGTCACGTTGCGTTACTAGCATCTAGCGCTGCAAAACTTCCCGTTCCTCCCAAAATCGATCTGCGCACTTTCTCGCACATTACTGCTACTTTAGGAGTTTTGTTTACATTTTCGTACAACTTTGCTTAAAGCAAAATGTCTCCGTGAGCGATTTAGCGCGGTGGTTAAAGTACAGGACTTGTGATCTGAAGGTTTAAGTTTTGTCCTCTCCGATTGATGTTTTTTTTTTTAAATCTTTTTTAGAGTTTTGATTTTATCTTTATGGAATTAATTAATAAAGATGATTTACTTGACATAAAGATCAGAAGATTTTTATTATCAGTTGCCTTGTAATTTTTTACTTTCAGTAAGATAATTAAATTGAAATTATACTCAAGTTAAATAGAATTTTATATAAATTTTTATTACATAAAATAAAATTTAATTTTTAATAAATTTCAATAATTAAATTAAATTTTTTAATTCATATTTTTTAATAATTAAATGAACATTTATTAAAATGCTAAACTTACATTAAAAATATTTTTATGTTAGAACTTTAGTAACAGATAAATATCAAATTAGCAGAATTAATGTATTAAAGTTTTTATCTTTTAAAATTAGGCTTCTATATAAAAATCTCTAATAAATTAGTAGTAGTCTTTTTACCAATTACTGGTTCATCTGTAGTTATAAAATAGTTAAAGATTACCAAAATTAAAGATTTTCTTAAAAAATATATATATATATATATTTAATTATATAATTGATGTTAATTAATATTATATTTAAATATATATATGTGTGTGTGTATACATATATAGTTAATATTAATTATTATTATTTAAATATATTATTAATATTTTTGCTTAGTGGTTTGTAATACATTCCCTTCCATTTTCAGTGAATAATTAACCAGATATAAATTATTAAAATAAAATATGTTAAAGAAAGACTTGGGTTTTTCAAACATAGCTCGAACAATGATTTTTTGTTTTGGATGATACACTTTGTACAATACATATATGCATGTATAGGATTAAACTAAACTTCTGACTAGCAAATAATATCTAAATCATATACAATCTTCAACTATGTTAGAAACACAGACATACATATATAAACATTATGAGACATGTATATATTCATATATACATATAATTATATATACATATAATTATATATTACATATATTTATATACATATATATAAATGTATGTAAATATACATATATAAATATACATATAAATATATTTATATACATATATATACATATTTATTACATACATATATTCATACATGTATATGTGTATTATTGCATATAAAATAATACACATATGCATGTATGAATATATTACTTTTACTAGAAAAAAAATATATGTCAGATTTATTAGCTTACAGTGTAGTGTGAGAGTAAGAAAATGTTAAAACTACAGCAAAAATACCCGATATTATACTGATTATAAAAAAATTTAATTGATTAATCTTTGTATATTACTATACTTTCATATTGGTAAGAAACAATAAAAGTTTTATTTTGGTGGCCTCTATAATAAAATTTTCTTAATAAAATTTTTAATTGATACTTAATAAGTAAAAATGTATTAAACAAAATATAATTTATTTTTAGGTATCACTTTATAAACTAATCAAATACAATAACATCTCTCTTTCGTTTTTCTTCTATTTTAATTAATTTTATTATTATTATTCCAGAATTTAACATGTCATGATTTCATGACCATTTTTCAAGAATAAAAATATCCCCATGGGAAATATTATTTTTAAAAATATTTAATTTAAAATATTTTACAAAAATTATATTATTAATAAATTATTATTATGGATTATAAATTATAATATAAGAAATGTGAAGAAATAGGCATTAACTTTTACAAATTAATATTATACAACTTGTTAAAACAATTCTCGTAAATAATTAATTAGTATTTCATAGTAATCAAATATCAATTAATTACACGAAAAAAAATCCCATTAAATACATTTTGGTTTACATAAAATGTATTTAATGGAAATTAAATATATTTAATGTTTACATTAAATGTACTTAGTTATTTGTATAATAAATTTATTTTATCCCAAAATTTATTTTATAAAACTAAGTTTAATTTACAAGTTAAATTACGCAGTTTAAATTTTTAGTCAGAAGCATTAGAACATAATTGTGTTTTATTATCCTGTCCATAGAGGGCAGCAGCACAAAACGATATTATGTTAACTACAAAGATACGAAGAGCGGAAGCATGCGCGAAAAAATGCGCAGATCGATTTTAGGAGTATTTTGGAAAAGTTATGAAGCGATAGACGCAAGTCGTTGCGTTAAACCTAGGAAGATATTTATCTAGAACTCACTGTGGAGTGTTTAGAAGGTATTTATTTTATTTATTTATTTTATTTATTGTAATTTGTATGAATACTTAGATGTCCATTTCGGATTTACTGTTTAAAAATGAATTTAGGCTCATAAGTTGGCGAAATCCCGATGGAAAATTTTTTTTTAGATCTCTATCATTTTGTTTATATAGTACAGAAAATAATTATTCAAACGTGTAGAACACGTAATACAAAATTGGACCACTTATGGTCTGTTTATTATCGGGAATGAATCTTATGGTGTTCCGATTGATAATGAATTCGATTATGTAAATATAATGTCAAAAGACAGTACGCACGGTAGTAATATTTTTATTATTATGTGTTCGAAAAAAGCAGAATCTGAGCATCTGAATATAAGTTATAAAATAAACAGAAATATATTATCTCTATTCGATTTAAAAGTTTTGTCATTACATAAGTGGGCTATTTTATTTGTAAAGAGTATGTATGCATTATATTGTTTGTATGTATACAAATCTTTATAATGTTTTGATTTGCAAACTCTTAATATTTGAATAATGTTTACATTATATTTGTTTGTATGTATACAAACAATATATGTATACAAAGAAGTATATATACAAACAATGTATAATGTATCATGTAACAATATTAATATTTACATTGTATTGTTTGTATGTATACAAATCTTGAATGTTTTAAATGGGCAAATTTGTAATGTTTTTTCTGTTATTTTTTTTAAATGTCAAAAAAAGATAAATTTTCAAACTTGGTATAAAAAACTTGAGTACTTCTCTATTATCCCATCGACCACTTTTCATAACAAAATACTATCGCCAAACTGTATGATTAAATGCCAAAATTGCAGTCCCATTTACTTGATGTCGAAAACATTATACGTGTTTTTTATGTCATCAAGTGGTTTTTAATTCAACATTTGCGTGTATTTTTCATTATGTTTATTTGATTTATTAGTTATTTCATTAATTAAAATAACAATTGTATCCTTAAATTCTTATATTTTATTTATTTATTTTGATATTCCAATGACAACGTTCTCCCATTTATTTGGCGATAGTTTTTTTTTTTATGAAAAGTGGTCGATGAGATAATAGAGAAGTACCAAAACTTAATTATGTATATGAGTATATTCTTTGACAGTATTAATCATTACTCGATATTTTAAAACTGCATCATATTTGTAGAATTATATTAATTTAAACAATGCTTCTATTGAAGTGTGAAGAACCATATACCTCTATGAAGAACCATATATTTACATAATTGTCTTCATTAGCAATCGGAACACCATAAGATTCATCCCCGATAATAAACGGACTATAAGTGGTCCAATTTTGTATTACGTGTTCTACGATATTTTTACATACATTTAAATAATCATTTTCTGTACTATATAAACAAAATGATAGAGATCTAAAAAGACAATTTCCATCGGGATTGATTTCGCGAACGTTAAAAGAGCCTAAATTAATTTTTAAACAGTAAATCCGAAATGGACACCTAAGTATTCATACAAATTATAATAAATGAAATAAATAAATACCTTCTAAACACTCCACAGTGAGTTCTATATAAATACCTTCCTAGGTTTAACGCAAAGTGCAAGAAAAAAAACAACAGGAGATGATCCCAAACACGTTTCTAGAGACCGTAATAGACCTTCACCTCATTCGCCGGTCCTACCGGAAGATTTTTTTTATGCATGCGTATTGGGTCGAATATTGTTGAAACATTTGACAAAATAAGCAAACTGTTTCCACCTAGGTATTTATACACAATACAACAAATAAAATAAATGCCTTCAAAACCCTTTTGATCATCACATCAGCGTGCAAGACAATTTTTTTACCGGAAACCGTTTGATGAATTTCATTATTTTTCCGTTATCGATTGACAAATTTTACGATTTTACCGCTAACGATTGCTGAATTTCACAATTTATCGACTATTGATTAACGAATTTCATGATTTTTTCCATGAACATTTGTCGAATTGCACAAGAAAAATTAAGAATATCGTCAAATTGTCTTGGGTAAAAAAATTTTGAATATTGTCAAATGCCATCGAGAAAAAAGTCTCTTTGTCAAATGATTTTGAAGAAAAAATCGGGAAATTCACAAAATGGTTTCGGAAAAAACTTCACCAAATGGTTTCAAAATTCTTTGAGTGACAGCGGGAAAAAAATTTTCATTTTACATTCAATCATCGCAATTGGCGAGTGTGACTAAGTTTAGCCAGTGGTGGCAATAACATCAATCACCAATTTCCAGTATTACTCGCCGATTGGTGAATGTTAATTTTGTCTTATATCACAAACTGTATTTACATATACTACTAGATATAATGATTATGAACCATGATTTTTCTGTTATTGGGCGAGATTCATGTTTTTTCAGCAATTCTTTGACGAAATTAGTGTTTTTTCAGCGATCCTTTGAAGAATTTCGCATTTTTCTCACGATCCTTAACGAAATTCGCATTTTCCAGCAATTCTTTGATAAAATACATTTTATTCCGCAATTTTTAGACGAAATTTAGTAAAAAAGCGTGATCTTTTGGTGAAATTTCCTTTTTTGCGATTCTTTGACAAAATTTGCTTATCTTTCGCGATCCTTTTGCATAATTACGTTTTTTCTGTGGTCTTTTAACAAAAGTCATGTTTTCCCATTATCCTTTGATAAAGTAGTGTTTTTTCCTCAATCATTTGACAAAATCTGTTATTTTCCCCCCGCGAAGATTGGTTAGATGTTTCTGGTCTGCAGGTGCCCTAAAAAGTCTGTGACGCCTGTTGCTGCATAGCACACATTCTTCCATGGGGCATCGAACGAAGTAAATTCAACCTAAAGAATCAGTGTTTCATTCCTGACATTTCTCGAAAGAAACAACGTTCAACTCATTGACTGAATTGTAAAGGGCGAAATGTGTCAATTAGCAGAAAGTGCGCAATTTGTTCGTTCATGGAAAAAATCGTGAAATTCGTTAACTGATAGTCGATAAAATTCGAAATTCGTCAATCGATAGCGGAAGAAGTGCAAAATTCATTAATCTACACAGTGGAAAAATCGCAAAATTCATCAACTGGTTTCGGGAGAAAAATTTTTCGAATATCGTCGAATTTCTTCGAGAAAAAAATTCACAATCTGCCAATTTCGGGGATGAAATTTACCAAATGGTTTCAAAATTTGTCGCGCGACAGCAGAGAAAAAAAATCTTTTTCCATTCAATCATCGCAATTGGTGAGTGTGACTATTATGTTTGACCAGTGGTGGCAATAAAGTCCATTGCCAAATTTTCAGTATTACTCGCTGTTTGGCAAGTGCTAATTTTGTCCTATACTTCAAAACCCTTTTGATCATCACATCAGTGTGCAGGACAATTTTTTTTTACGGGAGACCATTTGATGAATTTCGTGATTTTTCCGTTATCGATTGACCAATTTTACTGCTATCGATTGTTGAATTTTATAATTTATCAACTATTGATTAGCGAATTTCCTGATTTTTTCCATGAACGTTTGACGAATTACGCAAAAAAAAATAAGAATATCGTTAAATTGTCTTGGGTAAAAAAAAATTTAATATTGTCAAATGCCTTCCAGAAAAAGGTTGCAAGTTGAAACGGCTGTGACTTCTTTTTCATGTTATGCATCTCCGGTGTCCATCCCCCGCCCCCCCCCCAAGTGGGACACTTTTCTAAATTTTGCACATACCCCTCATGTGATATATCGGTGGAAAAGTCTTTGACCACTTATTCATGTTATGCATCTCCGGGGTCCATCCCGCCACTCCCCCCCCCCCTAAAGGGGGCTCTTTTCTAAATTTTGTTGACACCCCTCATGTCATACATTGTTGGAAAGGTCTGTGACTGCTTAATCATATTATGCATCTCCGGTGTCCATCTCCTCACTTTGCCCCCCCCCCCTCCAAAGGGGTACTTTCTAAATTTTGCACATTACCCTCATGTTATATATCATTGGAAAGGTCTGTGACCACTTAATCATTTTATGCATCTCCAATGTCCATCTCCCCACTTTGCCCCCCCACCCCCCTAAGGGATACTTTTCTAAATTTTGTTGACACCCCTCATGTCATATATCATTGGAAAGGTCTGTGACCACTTAATCATATTATGCATCTCCGATGCCCATCTCCCAACTTTTCCCCCCCCCCAAGGGATACTTTTCAAAATTTTGTTGACACCCCTCATGTCATACATTGTTGGAAAGGTCTGTGACTGCTTAATCATATTATGCATCTCCGGTGTCCATCTCCTCACTTTGCCCCCCCCCCCCAAAGGGTACTTTCTAAATTTTGCACATTACCCTCATGTTATATATCATTGGAAAGGTCTGTGACCACTTAATCATTTTATGCATCTCCAATGTCCATCTCCCCACTTTGCCCCCCCACCCCCCTAAGGGATACTTTTCTAAATTTTGTTGACACCCCTCATGTCATATATCATTGGAAAGGTCTGTGACCACTTAATCATATTATGCATCTCCGATGCCCATCTCCCCACTTTCCCCCCCCCCACAAGGGATACTTTTCTAAATTTTGTTGACACCCCTCATGTCATATATTGTTGGAAAGGTCTGTAACTGCTTAATCATATTATGCATCTCCGATGTCCATCTCCCCACTTTGCCCCCCCCCCAAAGGGTACTTTCTAAATTTTGCCCATTATCCTCATGTTATATATCATTGGAAAGGTCTGTGACCACTTAATCATATTATGCATCTCCGATGTCCATCTCCCCACTTTGCCCCCCTCCCTCCCCCAAAGGGTACTTTCTAAATTTTGCACACAACCCTCATGTTATATATCATTGGAAAGGTCTGTGACCACTTAATCATATTATGCATCTCCAATGTCCATCTCCCCACTTTGCCCCCCTTCCCCCCCAAAGGGTACTTCTAAATTTTGCACACAACCCTCATGTTATATATCATTGGAAAGGTCTGTGACCACTTAATCATATTATGCATCTCCAATGTCCATCTCCCCACTTTGCCCCCCCACCCCCCTAAGGGATACTTTTCAAAATTTTGTTGACACCCCTCATGTCATATATCATTGGAAAGGTCTGTGACCACTTAATCATATTATGCATCTCCGATGCCCATCTCCCCACTTCCCCCCCCCCCCCCGAAGGGGTACTTTCTAAATTTTGCACATTACCCTCATGTTATATATCATTGGAAAGGTCTGTGACCACTTAATCATTTTATGCATCTCCAATGTCCATCTCCCCACTTTGCCCCCCCCCCCAAGAGATACTTTTCTAAATTTTGTTGACACCCCTCATGTCATATATTGTTGGAAAGGTCTGTAACTGCTTAATCATATTATGCATCTCCGATGTACATCTCCCCACTTTGCCCCCCCCAAAAGGGTACTTTCTAAATTTTGCACATTACCCTCATGTTATATATCATTGGAAAGGTCTGTAACTGCTTTATCATATTATGCCTCCGATGTCCATCTCCCCACTTTGCCCCCACCAAAGGGTACTTTCTAAATTTTGCACATTACCCTCATGTTATATATCATTAGAAAGGTCTTTGACCACTTAATCATATTATGCATCTCCGGTGTCCATCTCCTCACTTTACCCCCCCCCCCCCCCCCAAGGGGTACTTTCTAAATTTTGCACACAACCTCATGTTATATATCATTGGAAAGGTCTGTCACCACCTAATCATATTATGCATCTCCCATGTCCATCCCCCCACTTTGACCCCCCAAGGGTGTACTTTTCTAAATTTTGCATACACCCCTCATGTGATTTATCGATGGAAAAGTCTGTGACCACTTAATCATATTATGCTCCCCACTATGAAATTTATCAAGTTAAAGCAACTATAAATTTTACTTTTATGGTATTATCAAGTTGTTTGCCGTGAAATTTTGACGGGTTCCATCTAGTATTTTTATAAATTTATTTAATATCCATATATTTAAAGCTGTTTGGTAATTCTGTCAAATCTATTCCATCGAAATTCGATCGAATACGCATGCGTCAAAAAATCACCGGCCAATGAGGTGAGGGTCTATGACTGTCTCTACAAACGTGTTTGGGATCGTATCATCTGTTGTTTTTTTCTGTTGTCACGTTGCGTTAAACCTAGGAAGATATTTATCTAGAACTCACTGTGGAGTGTTTAGAAGGTATTTATTTTATTTATTTATTTTATTTATTGTAATTTGTATGAATACTTAGATGTCCATTTCGGATTTACTGTTTAAAAATGAATTTAGGCTCATAAGTTGGCGAAATCCCGATGGAAATTTTTTTTTTAGATCTCTATCATTTTGTTTATATAGTACAGAAAATAATTATTCAAACGTGTAGAACACGTAATACAAAATTGGACCACTTATGGTCTGTTTATTATCGGGAATGAATCTTATGGTGTTCCGATTGATAATGAATTCGATTATGTAAATATAATGCCAAAAGACCGTACGCACGGTAGTAATATTTTTATTATTATGTGTTCGAAAAAAGCATACAAAACGAGTGTACGACTCTTCTGTGGGTATGGCGTCGGCGAGAAGTTTAGATTACAATTGTGAGGTATTTTTTCATTTTATCTTTATTTATTTTGTTTTTATTTAGTTCATGAACATAGAAATATATATCTATTTCTGTGTACATGATTGAATTCTTTGGATATCTCTTAATTCTTTTTGTTCGCGAAATTATTTAGTGCGAGTAATGTAATTGTTGCATGCTTGGTGTATTTTTTGCTACTGAGTACTATTTTGCTTATGAGTTTTTATAGGTATTTTTTTTCTTTTTTTATTGAAGGGGTTTATTTTCATTTGGAAAAACAGAAATTTCATTTTTTGAATATAATATTTCAGATGTTTTAATAGTTAACATTCGGCTGTTTGAAAATGAGGTGCCACTTTTTGTTGTTGTCTATTGATAGACGATGTTAGAGAATCAATGCATAAAATACTCTGCATGTACTCGCCTAATACTAAATATAACCCAATGCTAAATATAACCTAATACTAAAATATACAAAAGGCTGTTTCAGCATCTTACAAATTTCTATTATGTTTCATTCTAAGAGTTCCTAAATAAGCCAGACTGCAAATATATTTCCAGAAAAAAAGAACTGATCGTACTATAAATAGTTTCCATCCAGTATAATTATATGGTGAATCCAAAGAATTCAACAAACCAGAATAAATAATGGCTTAGATGCTTTACACTCACGCTAAAAAAAAAAAAAAATTATCGGTTAAAAAAAAGAAAAAAGTCGCCAAATTTAGGGGATTTTTTTCTTTAATGGCAACCTAGCCATTGTATTAAGTTATTCGTTTGGCGCAGTCTTGGAAATCGCGCCAAACAAACAGTCGCCAATCTTTTGTTTACATTTTAGCGTGATAGTAACACATCTGTTCCTAAATAATGATAAAATGAAAAAGTACCAAATATTTATTGTAATCCAAATTTCCAAAACACCACTCACTCGGGGGGGGGAGAGAGATTGTAATTTCAGTAATTTGGTGGCACAAAAATTACACGAATTTCTTCAGTTTGCTGCGGGGAGAAAAATTGCAAAAATCAACCAGCAGCTGCACGAAAAAAAAAAAAAAAAAAACTCATCAGCAGGGACAAATTTAAAAACTTGCTGTTTCGCCAATCCATATATTTAAAGCAGTTTGCATTAGAAGTGTATTTGAGATTTTTTAAGATCGGTCATTCCTCTCGAGTTACTTTAATTTTGAGATTTTTTAAGATCGGTCATTCCTCTTGAGTTACTTTAAATATGACAAGTTTGGTTTACGATTTATCTTGGATAACTATTATCAGGTAATTTTTCATTTTATTATTTTGGTTTATTGAGTTGATGAACATAGTAAACATAATCATGATTGAGTTTCTTGCTTTCGTGAACACAAAATTAGAGATACATTCTGGTGTATTTTTTTCTTCTTTTTATGTCGTATGTATATTGAAAATTAAAATTTTTTAAACCTAAAAGTAATGGTCGAGATTTTATTAGGATTTATTTTTTGAAGGAGTTTATTTTTACTTTGAAAGGCTGAATGTTTTAATATTTACATTCGGCAGTAAAATATCGAAAAGTTTTGATTATATAAAACAGTTTGAAAATGATTGCCACGTTTTTGTTGTTGTTTATTGATTTTTGCTTACATCATGTGCTAATTTCCAAAATAATTTACAGAGCCAGTGTGTAAGTGGCCATATGAATTAGTTAAAATACAGCAGAATGTAAATGATTTTCTGTACGATACAAACAACATCCAAAGGATTCAATCATGAACACATGTTCATCAACTCAACAAACCAAACTGAAAAAATACCTGATAATAGTTATCCAAGCTAAAAAAAATAAATATTTTTGACTTCAAGAGATATAAAAAAGGTTATTTAGTTTTTTTTTTTTTTTTGTAATCTTTTTTACCACTTCCCCATATACCATCAGTTTCATAAGAAATCTCTGTGAAAACATATATTTTACACTTTATTGAATGTTTTCATTTCTTAATTGAAACATCAAACTCAGTTTAAAGTTATAGTAGTGTAAAATGTATATTTTCATTAAGATTTGTTATTGAATTAATTTTGCTTCATAAGCAATTCTTGAATCTTTTGATTTATTATTGCTTTCATTATTGGGCGATAACGATTTCATTTTATACCAGATTGCATCTCTGTTCTGGGCGATACTTATTAAACTCATAATTTGTCACAAAATGGTGATTTTATTGACTTTGTGCTTACAAATCAAAATGGTATCTTGATAATATACATCTTTACCCAAGAATGCGACAAAACAAAAGATAAATTTTCAAACTTGGTATAAAAAACTTAGGTACTTCTCTATTATCCCATCGTCCACTTTTCATAACAAAATACTATTGCCAAACTGTATGATTAAATGCCAAAAATGCAGTCCCATTTACTTGATGTCGGAAGTATTATACATGTTTGTTATGTCATCAAGTGGTTTTTAATTCAACATTTGCGTGTATTAATGACAAAGTTCTCCCGTTTATTTGGCGTTACAGTTTGGCGATAGTTTTTTGTTATGAAAAGTGGTCGATGAGATAATAGAGAAGTACCAAAACTTACATATATGAGTAGATTCCTTGACAGTATTAATCATTACTCGATATTTTAAAACTGCATCATATTTGTAGAATTATATTAATTTAAACAATGCTTTTATTGAAGTGTGAAGAAGCACATACTTATATGAAGAACCATATATTTACATAATCATTTTCATTAGCAATCGAAACACCATAAGATTCATCCCCGATAATAAACGGACTATAAGTGGTCTAATTTTGTATTACGTGTTCTACGATATTTTTACGTACGTTTCAATAATTATTTTCTGTACTATATAAACAAAATGATAGAGATCTAAAAAGACAATTTCCATCGGGATTGATTTCGCGAATGTTAAATGAGCCTAAATTCAATTTTAAACAGTAAATCCGAAATGGACACCTAAGTATTCATACAAATTATAATAAATAAAATAAATGCCTTCTAAACACTCCACAGTGAGTTCTATATAAATACCTTCCTAGGTTTAACGCAACGTGCAAGAAAAAAACAACAGGAGATGATCCAAACACGTTTCTAGAGACAGTAATAGACCCTCACCTCATTGGCCGGTCCTA
Source organism: Maratus michaelseni (assembly GCA_963931845.1). NCBI lineage: Eukaryota > Metazoa > Arthropoda > Arachnida > Araneae > Salticidae > Maratus > Maratus michaelseni. The sequence goes on along the minus strand of OZ007598.1, from coordinate 48,956,196 downwards.
CCGGAAGATTTTTTTGACGCATGCGTACTGTGTCGAATATTGTTGAAAAATGATTTTGAAGAAAAAATCGGGAAATTCACAAAATGGTTTTGGGAAAAACTTCACCAAATGGTTTCAAATTTCTTTGAGTGACAGCGGGAAAAAAAATTTCATCTTACATTCAATCATCGCAATTGGCGAGTGTGACTATTAAGTTTAGCCAGTACTGGCAATAACATCAATCACCAATTTTCAGTATTACTTGCCGATTGGTGAGTGTTAATTTTGTCTTATATCACAAACTGTATTTACATATACTACTAGATATAATGATTATGAATCATGATTTTTCTGTTATTGGGCGAGATTCATGTTTTTTCAGCAATTCTTTGACGAAATTCGTGTTTTTTCAGAGATCCTTTGAAGAATTTCGCATTTTTCTCGCGATCCTTAATGAAATTCACATTTTCCAGCGATTCATTGATAAAATACATTTTATTCCGCAATTTTTATACGAAATTTAGTAAAAAAGCGTGATTTTTTGGTGAAATTTCCTTTTTTGCGATTCTTTGACAAAATTTGCTTATCTTTCACGATCCTTTTGCATGATTCACGTTTTTTCTGTGGTCTTTTAACGAAAGTCATGTTTTCCCATGATCCTTTGATGAAATTAGTGTTTTTTCCTCAATCATTTGACGAAATCTGTGATTGTTTCCCCCCACGAAGATTGGTTAGATGTTTTTAGTCGGCAGGTGCCCTAAAAAGTCTGTGACGCCCGTTGCTGCATCGCACACATTCGTCCATGGGGCATTGTTTCATTCCTGACATTTCTGGAAAGAAACAACGTTCAACTCATTGGCTGAATTGTAAAGGGCGAAATGTGTCAAACATTAGCAGAAAGAAAGTGCACAATTCGTTCGTTCATGGAAAAAATCGTGAAATTCATTAATTGATAGTCGATAAAATGCGAAATTTGTCAATCGATAGCGGAAAAATAACAAAATTCATTAATCGACAGTGGAAAAATCGCAAAGTTCATCAACTGGTTTCGGAGGAAAAAGTTTTTGAATGACTTCGAGAAAAAAAATCACAATTCCGTCAATTTCGGGGAAAAAATCGTGAAATTCGCCAAATGGTTTCGAAATTTGTCGAGCGACAGCAGAGAAAAAAATCTTTTTCCATTCAGTCATCGCAATTGGTGAGTGTGACTATTATGTTTGACCAGTGGTGGCAATAAAGTCCATTGCCAAATTTTCAGTATTACTCGCTGTTTGGCAAGTGCTAATTTTGTCCTATACTTCAAAACCCTTTTAATCATCACATCAGTGTGCAGGACAATTTTTTTACAGGAGACCATTTGATGAATTTCGTGATTTTTCCGTTATCGATTGACCAATTTTACTACTATCAATTGTTGAATTTTATAATTTATCAACTATTGATTAGCGAATTTCATGATTTTTTCCATGAACGTTTGACAAATTACGCAATAAAATATAAGAATATCGTTAAATTGTCTTGAGTAAAAAAAAAATTATTGTCAAATGCCTTCGAGAAAATAGTTGCAAGTTGAAATGCCTGTGACCTCTTTTTCATGTTAGTTATGCATCTCTGGGGTCCATCCCCTCACTCCCCCCCCCCAAGTGGGACACTTTTCAAAATTTTGCACACACCCCTCATGTGATATATCGCTGGAAAAGTCTTTGACCACTTATTCATGTTATGCATCTGCGGGATCCATCCCGCCACTCCCCCCCCCCCCTAAAGGGGGCTCTTTTCTAAATTTTGTTGACACCCCTCATGTCATATATTGTTGGAAAGGTCTGTAACTGCTTAATCATATTATGCATCTCCGACGTCCATCTCCCCACTTTGCCTCCCTCCCCCACAAAGGATACTTTCTAAATTTTGCACACAACCCTCATGTTATATATCATTGGAAAGGTCTGTGACCACTTAATCATATTATGCACCTCCGATGTCCATCTCCCCACTTTGCCCCCCTCCCCCCCCAAAGGGTACTTTCTAAATTTTGCACACAACCCTCATGTTATATATCAATGGAAAGGTCTGTGACCACTTAGTCATATTATGCATCTCCAATGTCCATCTCCCCACTTTGCCCCCCCTCCCCCCAAAGGGTACTTTCTAAATTTTGCAAACAACCCTCATGTTATATATCATTGGAAAGGTCTGTGACCACTTAATCATATTATGCACCTCCGATGTCCATCTCCCCACTTTGCCCCCTCCCCCCCCAAAGGGTACTTTCTAAATTTTGCACACAACCCTCATGTTATATATCATTGGAAAGGTCTGTGACCACTTAATCATATTATGCATCTCCAATGTCCATCTCCCCACTTTGCCCCCCCACCCCCCCCAAGGGATACTTTTCTAAATTTTGTTGACACCCCTCATGTCATATATTGTTGGAAAGGTCTGTGACCACTTAGTCATATTATGCATCTCCGATGTCCATCTCCCCACTTTGCCCCCCCTCCCCCCCAAAGGGTACTTTCTAAATTTTGCACACAACCCTCATGTTATATATCATTGGAAAGGTCTGTGACCACTTAATCATATTATGCATCTCCAATGTCCATCTCCCCACTTTGCCCCCCCAAGGGATACTTTTCTAAATTTTGTTGACACCCCTCATGTCATATATTGTTGGAAAGGTCTGTGACTGCTTAATCATATTATGCATCTCCGATGTCCATCTCCCGACTTTGCTCCCCTCCCCCCCAAAGGGTACTTTCTAAATTTTGCACACAACCCGCATGTCATATATTGTTGGAAAGGTCTGTAACTGCTTAATCATATTATGCATCTCCGATGTCCATCTCCCCACTTTGCCCCCCCCAAGGGGTACTTTCTAAATTTTGCACACAACCCTCATGTTATATATCATTGGGAAGGTCTGTGACCACTTAATCATATTATGCATCTCCAATGTCCATCTCCCCACTTTGCCCCCCCCAACCCCCCAAGTGATACTTTTCTAAATTTTGTTGACAACCCTCATGTCATATATTGTTGGAAAGGTCTGTGACTGCTTAATCATATTATGCATCTCCGATGTCAATCTCCCCACTTTGCCCCCCTCCCCCCTAAAGGTTACTTTCTAAATTTTGCACACAACCCTCATGTTATATATCAATGGAAAGGTCAGTGACCGCTTAATCATATTATGCTCCCCACTATGAAATTTGTAAAGTTAAAGCAACTATAAATTTTATTTTTATGGTACTATCAAGTTGTTTGCCGTCAAATTTTGACGGGTTCCATCTAGTAGTTTTAAAAATTACTTTTTGTAGTTTCAATAAATAAATTTCTATTAGTGTAGTTTCATTAAATAAATAATTTCACTGAAGCATCGATTTATATTAAGTCATTTTTAACAACTATTAGATATCATACATATAAATTTTTTTGAATGACATAATTGACCGGGTCGGGGCAAGAGAGTGCCAAGTCACATTTTTGAACTTCTGAGATATTTCAATTTGAAAATTTGATCCAATACTCAAATCAAGATATATAACCTAAAGTTTTTTCGCCAATGTCTTAGTAACATTTGAGATATTCTGAATAACAATACGGCATAACTTTAATGATATTACTATTACGTTTTTTGTAAATTAGCTATCTTCATTGAGGGCAAAAACGAAACCTGGGACATAGGCTGCCACCAAGTGACATTAGAAACAAATTATATGCCGGATATTATAATTTACATTATTAAGCAACAGATTACAGTTTTAGATTTGTTTCACCAAAAATGTGGCTTGGTACTTTCTTTCCCCGACCACCTCAATTGCGTATTGTTAAGTAATAGTACAAATAAAAAGGATTTTACAGAGACAACTAGTCGTCATTCTTGAAAACTTTCTTTAGCAGTAGAAATGAAGTTTCAAAGGGTCACCCCAAAATAAAGTTGTTTTAATATGGTTTGGTGAAAAAGGAGGGAATTTTAACTCAGGGAAGGACTCAACCTTTTTTTTTAATCTATCGAGTGGAGTATCGTTTACCCTGCATTTTTTAAATTCTGAATTGGATGACACCATTTGGAAAGCGATACAATAACTTCTTACAAAGTTGTGTCAGGTTTTGTGAATAAAAAGCCGAAAATTATACTTTATGAGAGAGCACAACTTTATTATATTTATTTTACGTTGGAAACATGCTCTTTATATCATATAACAATTTTACTCTTATTAAATGTCCTGAAACTAGTAATAATCAAAATCAGGGTCATCTGAATCTTCTTAATCGAAGTTGTCAAAATCAACTTCAGTTGATACAGTAAATTCTGCTTTTTCCAACAGTCTACTCCATCCCAAATTTTGCACAGTTTAGATCAGATTATTCCACTTTTAGTGCAATTGCACTGCACTGCACTATCGCCTTTGCAGAAAGAATATATCAGCTCCATAATTTCGACAGTTACAGGAGGTAGAGTACTCCAATAAGGATGTAAGTCACCATCTTGACGTACCCATTTTCACTGTTTGGGTTTCAACTTATTTCCAGGGCACTGTTTGATTTGATTGTAGACCCTAAATAACTGTTGAACAGCATTAGAAAAAGCAGGGGGAAGGGATTCTAATTTGGGTTCGTTCGTTTTCAAGGACTTCTGGAACTGAATGCAAAAAAGATAATGAGGGATTATTTCTTAGTTCCGCAAAGAAGAAGGAGTTCCACCTGCTTACTTCACTTCGTTAGCATAGTATTCGTTCAACTGAAAGTGTCAAAACATTCGTTTAAAGCACTGCCATTAGCTGTCGACTTCATAAGTGTTTTTGTTTACTTTTACTGTGTACACTAGTTGTGTCACACCCGCTAAACGCATCTGCAAGGAGCTTGTCGGTTTTCATGCCATTGTGTTGACCTTGTAATGAAGTGGAAGAATACATTTTCCTCTTTATAGGCTTTATTTTGGATTTTCAGAAAAGTTCAGGTGCTATAGTGGCAGTTAGGATTACCAGGACCGACTATATATTGAGTATCAAATAGTTGCTAGTAATAACTAAACCTATTCTACAGCTGTCTAAACAACTAGCATATATGCCACAAAACTGTCTCACAGCGACATTATTGTTTTCAAGTATAGTAAACATCATAATTATCAACAGCTTTTAACAATAACGATGTTAAAATTGATTTCAGTAAAGCTAAAATTATTTCTAAATATATAACAACCGATTTAAAGCCATAGTTAGGGAATCAATAGAAATTAATTTAAGAAATATTCATACTTGTAATGATAATTTTTCATTTAGCATACCAATTATATGGATTAACCTTTTAAAAATAAGTTACCCACCTTTTTTTTCACAGCATAGTTGGTTTTGGTTTACCTTTTAATCGGTAGAAAGATCCAGCTTATTATGTTTTTTCCCTTTTTCCTTCTCGGTTTTCACTACGTGTTCCCTTTCATTTTTCATTTTTCTTATGTCAAGATGTAAAAATCACCAGTTGTGTATTTTGTTTCCCCGATGATGGCTTTATAGTTTTATATCGAAACTGTTGGAAGATGACTTGTAACTAAGTTTTAATTGTTCTATGTACACCGATTTTTGCAAAAAACAAATGCAATTTTGTGCTGTTTGTGTTTTAATTTGTTTTGTAACAGCTTTTTGTTTTGAGCATTATCCAAAATCCGCTCTTGATTACCATAAACCTGAGTATTTGCAGAAATCTGAAAAAGCGACGTAATATTCCGATACCTGCGTAACTGTTCACTCTATTTTAGATTGTCTAGGTCGTCATAACCATCTAATAACACTGCTACGTGTTTTTGGTTACATAAAATTGTTTTCAAAATTTTCACATATTGTATGCAAATGTCATGGTAAGTATTGCAGGTATTCTTGTTCCAGGTTACAGCACGCAGCAGATAACCACCATCAACAATGAAACATTTAGTGCCAGTCAATTTATGTTGATCAACAACGGTGAATTCATACTACAGTGCTGACTTTACATGTTTTAGCACGCTAAAATATGTAAACAGTGACATATAGGCTGCGATAATGTGGTTGATAAGAAAACGATAGTCAAGGATCAGGATAGGTTTTATTAGATATATAGAAATTTCGTAAAACTTTCAATAATGACTACTATTTATTTACTACAACTGTAAAACTAATCGTCTAACTTACGGGGAAAATGTCAATAACTTCACTCTCACTAAATCGGTAACATATTCAGAACTAAAAAGAACACCTAGGCTGTCAAGTTGGCGAAATCCCCTCCCTTTCTTTTATGTCCGTGGACTCTGTTACACTCCAAACATCCTTGTCTTTATCATTCGGTCGAGGGACCCTAATTCATGAAGGATAACGTAAGCCCTTTGATAAATGAAGAATGGAATTAATGCAGTGGGTATCCATTCCCATAACCTGAATTACATAACTGTCAACCTCGCACTAAACTTCCGTAAAATGTGGATTAATTTAACCGCGGTTAAACACGTTTCAAACCAGAATATTTTTTTAAAAAAATGCATTGAAATAAGTTTCACGTAAAAACATGAAACTAAATAAACATTATTTTTTCCGATATATTTTTTGGTTAGAAACGTCTTTAACGTGGATCAAATTAACTCATATTTTACGGAAGTTTAGTGGAAAGTTGGCAAGTATGGAATTATATAACACTAAAACATAATTTTTGTGACTCTTCACAAGTGTTTAAGGATCCCGGTGTTCATCTTCACATAACTATGATTCGAATCACTATCTAAAAGATGAAGATGAGTTGTTATGTTAGTTTATGACGTGTAAAATAAATGTAATAAAGTTATGCTATCTCCTAACGTGTAATTTTCATCTTTTGTCATAAAACCCTTTGTAACTCTGTAACAAGTGGTCGTATCGGCTTGCGAATAGTGTCATTTGATTCAGCATGAAAACATACATAAACCGATACCCCGCTCATCCCCTTCACAAAAAAAACTAACATTATTTTTTGGAGAATCATCTGATCTTCATTTCTAGTGCCAAAACGCAGTTCTTCTCAGTTGTCGTTTATCACTCAATTTTGGCCTACTTTACTTGTAATTGTAATAATTATTCTATGATATGCTTTAACTCCTTGAAGGGCAGTGGTCCATTTTTGGACCACTTTATTTTTATCCCTAAATACCACATTGACACCAGAATTTTGGAATGAAAATATTTCTTTTATTCAGATAGTGAAGAAAAGCTTTTACATATTTTCAAATAAAATTTCCTGTAAATTCTAGTGTCATTTAATGATTTCACCATTTAACGAATAGACGTACTTAGTCCCTGAAAGGGTTAAAAATTTTTGAATGTCGAAAGGGGCTATTTTTAAAAGCTTATCGACACTAGTCCTCTGCAACACTTACTTGTCCAATTGGATAGTGCAATACAGTTCCCAGGAATGTGGAATTAACAATCCCAAAATGTGCGAATTTCCAATAACGCCCGAATGTGACGATTAATAATGCATAAAGAGGGATAGATGTCAACATTTGACGCCATGGCAGTTTTGGTCTCTGCAAAATATTAAAAGAATATTAGTAAATAAACAATAAATTAGTAATCTCTTTTTATTTTAATCATTATTATAGTATAAAAGTACAGTAGAACCTCGATTCTCGAACAAGAAATTGGAGTGAAAATTGATTCTATTCTCGAACAGACATTCAGTTTTCGAACAGTAAAAGTATCGTCGTCAAATTGACTGAATGGGAATACTTACCAAAAGCGATTGAATACCTTTTTTTTTTGTTGGACGAAAGCGCACATACAGTAGATGCAATTCATTCATTTTCAGGTTGCACAGTACAGAAGGGGTATGTAATCTGCGGCCCGCGAACCGCAGAAAAACCAATGCATTTATTTTAAATATGAACCTCATGGAACATCTACCCTATATATATAAAATCCTAATGAAACGAATTTGTGAAACGATTTTATGAAACGAATTTATGAAACGATTTTATGAAACGACTGATTATGTTTCAGGGCTATTTCTACCCTATATATATAAAATCCTAATGAAACGAATTTATGAAATGATTTTATGAAACGACTGATTAAACGACTGATTATGTTTCAGGGCTATTTTTAATAAAATATTAAACGCTTGATGGTGAAATTAATACCAATTGTCCATAAAAATCCGCGTATGTCAAAACTGGTAATAGAATTTTGAAATTGGAATTAGTTTTCGAGATATTAATTTTTTTCTAATTTTAATGATATTTTTGTAATGATGGCAACTCAGTTGAATTACTCAGTTTTTTTGTGACAAAAAAGGGAAAAAAATTGAAAAGGATCCCGATAGGGATTATTGATTTCTTTTTATTCGTCATTTTCAAATTGAAATTGAATTTATCTTTTATTTCAATCGATAATGAAGACAAGGTTGTGATTAAATTATGTTTTTCAAGAAAATTTGAAAAAAAAAATCACATTTCTATCGTCAGGATTCAATTGTCTGTCAGCATTTAATTTAATTTATAAACTGAAAATATTTTGAATAAATTCGTCCAAATGACGTCATTTATGTAAACGCAAAAGAAAAGGGGGGAAAGGAATTAATAGTAATTAATATTTATTGATATCATTTTGTTATTTTTTTGTAAAATTTAATTAAACGAATTTATAAAATCACTAATTCGGATATTTGAAACGAATATATATAAAATAATAATTGCCCAACTGAACGGGAGGAGAATAAAATATCCTGCTTGGTTTTTTCCGCCAAGCTTTTTAAAAAAGCGTCAAAGACCCCTATAATAGAGAAGCACCAAAAGTTCATTGGGTTTGTTTTCATAACTTTTGGCAACAAATCTATATACATTAACGAATATATCCCTTTTTGAAGCTCGAATTACGCCACACCTAAAAGCAAAGGATCCTATACTGGAAAAGTACCCGATTTTCTTATGGACAATATTCAAGTGACATAACATGGTGTAAAATTATCGCGGATAGCAAATTTGTTTAAATATCTCACCAATTGATGCCGAATAAATGCAGGCATGCATGCACAAAATATTTAATTAATTTTGTATGATACATAATTATTAGAAAATTCGTATATACATATTAATTAAAATAAATAATTTACGTATTTAAAATAACATGAAAATATGCATGATGGTGCACTAAAATAGAGAGAAAATTAAAACCTGTTAATGAAAATGTGTATAACATAGTACTTTTCAATACCGTGGTTCTTAATGTTATTCACAAGCGGATGGAATTTTTCTCATCTTTAAACGCAAAGGAAGAATAGAATACAGATCGTTGTTATAAAAGTCCGAGAGGTAGCCACAATTTAAATCTAACCATTTTATACAAGCTGGTTTTCAAGTTGTAATTGATTTTACTTATCAATCCCGAAAACAGTCGTCAGTTGTCGCAACAGCTGTGTATGAGACCATGGTAATCAAAAAATGCCCCATTAAAACGTTAAAAGCATGGCAACCCAATTACAGATTTACCAATATTTAAAAAATAAAACACGCTGTCATGTCTTTAGAGGCCTCAAAGTCTGAGCGGGGGTTGGCGAGCGTAGCTCGCAGGGGGTAGGCCCCCTAGTAATAATATAATTTTTATATGCGTGAAATGTGTAATATTTGTTGTGTTTAAAGTTGTGTCCCTCACTTTTTTGGTCACTACAGTGCCGGTGTATGAATTCCCACATATTTACATCAGATGGCAGTATGCAGTCATTTGAAATAATTTAAAAGAATGGAGAAAGGTAAGAGTACCTTTATTAACCATCTACTACTGCCCCCATGGTTACAACCTTAAAATGCCTCAAATATAATAGATCATATGCATTTTTAGAAATAGTAATTTATTTGGTTACTTAATTTACATTATAAATAATGAACTAAATCATCATGTTTCTTTTATTTGTATATATTTTTTTATGTATTAGAAAAATATTCTAAGCATGATACATTAATAATCTAAGTTACAAGAGTCTGGTGGCGCCCTTAGACCTGCGATGGCATCCTTTTGCTTGGGCAAATTAGAGAGAAAGGCTCTCTTAATCCCGAAATCTACGCTCCTGTTCATTGCGACATAATACACTGATAAACAAAAATTGACTTTTTATTTTTTTCTTAAACTTAAAGCTAATATTCCAATTATATACACTCTTGAGTAAATAAAAATGATATTAGAAATTTTCAGTTGGTTCTTATTTATTTTTTTTAAACGAAGGATATGTATTTATAGGTTATTACGATATATCACAATTTACGAGATCGTACAATAATGCATAATAATAATACCTAAATTTTAAATTTACGAGCAGTATACTTGTACACTGTTTATACACATTTTCCACATATTTTCCACACATTTTACGCAGCTGAACACAATTTGAGTGTATTAATTTGAGTACATTAGTATCTATTTTTGAGTTTATATTTATGTTCAGTATCTTCTCTCTTGATGAACCAACAGCAATCGCCAAGCATTGCTACATTCCATTGCGATGGAGAATGAGACTCCATAGCAGAAATTTGTTGGTGAAATCGTTCACCATGCTCGTCGCTAATTGCTCCCATATTATCTGGGAAAAAGTCAATGTGAGAGTGCAAGAACTGAAGCTTTAATGACCTGTGACAATTTAGCTTTTTTAAAATTGTTTATCATGTTTTGAACAGTACACTTGTAATTTGTAGCTTTGTTGTTCCCTAAGAAATTATGCACAACGTCCTTGCCAAGCGTTTTTTCTACTGTCGTAAGAATACTTTTAAACTGGTCATTTTTCATAATTTTCCAAAGGTCTGGACCTACAAATATGCCTTCTTTTATTTTGGCATCCGATATTGGTGGGAGCAAGTTTCAGATAAAAGCAAATCCCATTCCGATTAAGAGCTTTCACGAAAATTTTTATTAATCCCAACTTGATATGGAGTGGTGGGAGTAATATGTCCACTGATGCTACAAGAGGTTGGTTAATTTAATTTTATCTCGAGGTTCTAGAGACTTCCAAGAAGGCCACGTTTGTGCACAATAATGTTTATCTTTTGTACAACTGCCCCATTCGCAGATAAAGCATGAATATTTCTTGTTACCTTTTTGCATTCCCAGCATCACATTCCTGAAGTCTTGATCCTAGAAATTCGGCTTTATTCTTGCTTAACCCCAAATCACGCACAATGTCATTCAACTCTACTTGCGTTATCATATGAGGCTTCAAATATTTCTGTGGTGGAATGTAATCCATTTCTGTTTCACTTTCAAGACTACAAGATGGCATGCATTCTTCATCAACTGAAAGACTGTAGTTTACAGGCGGCTGTGGCACAGGAAACACGTCCCTGTGTGGTACTGGCCTCATAGCAGTATCGATATTGGGATATTGAACATGCCTCTGCTTCTTAAAATTAATTCCTTTTGCTGTTGGAGTCATACAAACATAGCAATCTTTTAAATGATCTCTAGGTTCTCTCCAGCTCATTGTTGTGACGAAAGGCATTGAAGTTCCCTTTCCCATAATCCACTCTCGAAGTGGGTAGAACAGCGCCAACAAAAAAAGTGTGGTGTCCATGGCTTCTCCTGATCGGTAATTTCGCATCCAAAATAATGTTTATAGACAATTTTAATTAAAGAAGTAATGTTCCTTCTGCGAGTAGTGCTCATAAATTCGCCACAAATATAGCAAAAACTATAGCTGGAATTAACACACTTACGAGACATTTTAAAAGCACCCGTTTGTCAGCTAATTAAATGATACAATGATCAATTTTTTACAAAGGAAAAACAAAAATCTTCATGGCACCAGAATGTCTGACGAAACACATCTTATTGGCACCTAAATGTATTATAAGTAGCAGATATTTGTTAATTTTCAGTCATTAGACTGTAGAAACAGAGTACTTTAAAAGGCAATAAAATAACATAATGAGATATATTTAAACACAGATATCTCTGAAACGGGAACCAACTTCACATTTTTGTGAATATTTCCTAAATTCCCAAGGATATAATTACTTAAATCTGTTAAAATTTTCCGAGAAAAAAATTCTTGTTTATCAGTGATATTAGAACTTTGGCCTTTAATTACTCAGGCCACCAGACAACAGATCGGATTTCAAAAATCGGGCAACGTTATTACCTCAGTTTTACCAAGATCTAGATGTGCCATAAATTACATTATAATTGATCTGCTATTTGTGAGAAATCTTGTATATTTTATTATCAGATATGAGTGGATACATAAGAAGCTTTGCTTGCTTCCGGCTCGCTAGGCTTCAATAAAAATTTTGAAACTTACCCTTCGTGATAATTTGCTTTCCTGTTGGCTCAGAATGAAATTAAGTTCAGCTTTCGTTATGCGAGGATGTTCTTTTGGACTTTCAGCAATGAAAAAGGAGATATATGCCGCCAATGCTAATCCCGAGCCTCCTATAAAGAATAATGTTCTTGATTAAAATTCAGATAATATGACATTGGCATGAAAATTTTGAATAATTTTAATTGAATGAGTGAATATTCACTCGGATATTAGCCGATTAATTTTAAATTTAAAATACATTTTCTATTAGGTTAGCATTTTTCTAAAAAAGCATGTGTTTAAAGCTGGTTCTCACAATAGTTAAACTTCACTATTCATTAAATATGTGTCAACACTGACTGTATAAAAAATTCAATCAAATAAACAACTCTATAAAGTAAACTGTAAAACTTTAATTATAACATCTCTAAACCCTCAGTGTTACATTTTCTACCGCAAACGCTATCATACACATGAGATCACTGCTCTCAATTATAAAACAAACATTACAAAAGCAATTTTTGTCACAGTTAACACAAGAGAAAGCGAAGCAAACTATCTGCAAAATGTCTTTAAATGCAGGAATAATCATTATACCCAAGATCACTTACTAAATATCTTTGGATGCATGAATAACTACGAAACACAAAGTCACTTACAAGGTATGGTTCGATACATGAAATCAATCGAAAACTTGCTTTATAAATAATTTGAAACATACACCAACGGCTTTGAAACCTTCAAAGTGTACCCTATTATGTAGCTAACTTTTTCATACAACTTCTATTTAAATAGCAGAGGAAAAAGTTTATGACTAGGAAGTTTATAATCTCCTGTCGCAGTTCTTACTATGGCGACTCTCACATGACCATCACTTCGTTAAAATGTTTGAATGATGCTTCTCAGTTTCCACTTAAATGCAGGAACAAGTTCATTTTTATGAGCACCAAATTGCCGACCTTTAAATTTGCTGCCGGACGTAGTAACCTAGGGACATTGATGCAATTTAGATAATCATTCTCCACTCCATTCCTTCCATAAATTCTGGAATATTCTGTGTGTTAATTGCCAACGACGAAGTCTGGAAGATGGCATTTCATAAACATCAAGTTCTGGAATACCTATCAAGGAAGCACTAGTCAAAAAATGACCTGGTGTCAGAACTTGTAGATCATTTGGATCATTTGACAGCGGACATAAAGATCATGAGTTCAAACAGGCTCCCATTTGCGACAATAATGATGAGAACTCTTCAAATGTAAATAGCGAATTTCTCATGGTTCTGCGCAAATGATATTTCACACATTTTATGCTAGCCTCCCACAGCCTACCAAAAAGTGTAGCAAACGGCGATTAAAATTCGAGACAATGCCTTCATTAGCTACACGTTTCTGTAGTGATTGATCCATTCTGATGGAGGATGCGGAACTGTATAAATCGCGTAATTCCTTAGTTGCTCCCTTAAAATTGTAGCGCAATCATTACCTAATTCAACTGACTTGCCACTTCAGGCAACAAATCTTTTCAGAATCGAAAAACGTTGAATTTGACAAATTGGAAACCAATTCAAGTTAAATAGCACGAAATAAAAAAAAAATGAAAATAGCAATGTAACACTTAAATGCTTTAAAATTTTTACGATTTTTCACTGTACACATAAAAAGACCTGCATAATAAACTACAATCTTCGAAAATGAACGACTGGGCAAGAAACGTATGGCTGAAAGGTCCCCCATTAATTGGGTACTAACTGGCGAAGTACGAAAATGCTTTAAGACTTTCTCCCCATTTTTCGTACTGCACCTTAACTACTTAGAAGCCACAATTTTGTTCAAAGAACAGTTAAAAGAAGCTGTGGAGCATCATGTAAATAAGTTATATGATAAGGCTTAATAATTAATGCAGTAATATGATGTGACTTGGGCAACATTGTTGGGTGTTTCTAATATTCAGAAACTTGAGCATGTCTCAACCTTCCACCGACACGAAAAATACAGTTATAGTTAAAAAAATGGATTTAAGTCACAAGTTTACTCGAATATTTTAATGATATATGATCACTCAAAGCAAAGATTGCATCACACATTCACTGGTGTTGTACAAATTTCACCATCACCTTTGTGATTCTTGAAATGTCTGACACCAAATTTAACCACTTATTCGCTTAGATAATGACTTTCTTGCATAGTCTACAAGTCTTAAACACCACGCGATGATAATCTATTCCAAGCGGAATATCTGAAAATCAAATGATCATCGTTAAGTTCAAACACATTTGCAACACAGATTTTTTTAGTTATTTTAAAACAATCTCTTGGATATACCCACCTTCAAATAGCTCACTAGATGGTTTGTCGTTTAATGGCGTTCTTAACCATTGAGGACCATAAAACCACACATACTTCACAATTTACTAATTTCGACGGTAACATAAATTTTCTTCCGCAGTCAGTTGGATTTTCAAGTCCACTAACATGATTCCAGGGAACATTAGGAAGCGCCTCTTCCATTTTTGTAACACGGTAAGCTACAAAGTTTTGCCGTCGATGGTGCTCTGAAGAAAGTCATGCTAACGCAACCTTAGAATCGGTGCAGGCAAATACTTCACACTCTTTGAAATTTAAGTGATGCAAAACTATTTTTAGAAAATTTGCCTATTTTTAGACTATTTTTAGAAAAGTTAAACCTTTTCATGATCTGTGAACATCATCTTGCAAATTCTTCAACATCCACCGTACAGCTTCGACTTACCCCAAGCGATTTTCATCTGTTTAGTCCACTAAAAAACAATCTTGGAAGCAAGATGATGTTCACAGATGATGGAAAGGTTCCACTTGAAGTCCTAATGTGGTTGAGACAGCAACACAAAGAATCGTGTGCAGCTGGCGTTGGGGCACTGATAAAACGGTGATATAAGTGCATAAATATTGGTGAAGAATAGGATAAGAAATAAAAACAGTTCTGAAGTGAATATCATTGTAAGTTATTATTTAATTATCTTTTGCGACTTACTTAATGACGTTCCCTCGTACATTGCGTTTTAACACGCGATAAACTACTAAGCAGCTATTCCGTAAAAAGACTTGCCAGTGTCTATATTTTTCTATCAGATCTTCTGTAACATACATACATATATAATCAACAACTCAAAAACATATTTCTTATTACACTATAAAAAAAAATTCTTAATCTAGGAAAATACAATACATAACCGCCCGAGTTAACTAGGTTTGTGAAAGCGTTCATTATTTTTAGAAACCCCAGAAAACAATATATTTTCAAGATTTAAAGAAGAGCTTATAAAAACGAAGTTTTTTTGCTGCCACTGATTTTCGGAAACGTTTATAAGTAGTTTTGAGAGTGTATTAATCATAATCATATAATAAGATCACTAATAATAATTAAAATATAGATAAAAATGCTCAAGTGATACAAAAAGAGCACAAAAAGGCCTATAAAAACTTTTTAATATAAAGATCGACATATATTTCAACGCTCAAACGGCGCCATTATTAAGAACTACAACGATAAACAAAGTTTTCTCGTAATTTTTTGAAAATAAACTTGAAAATCATAATTCACGAGATCATATGTGTAAAAAAAGCAGATGTATGATAAAAACTACTTGGGGACATTTCTAAAATCAGTGGGAGCAAAAGAAACTACTTTTGATAAATGCTTTCTTAATTTTAGAAAATGCATTGATTTCTGTGGTTTCTGCAGATAAAGCGTAACGAGGGAATCGTGGGTAACGCGGAAGAGGTTATTGTATATTTTTGTTCGTAGTTATATTATATTTTCGTAGATTAAGGAACATTTATCTTTTTTTACAGTGTATTGACTTACCAACTGTATAAATAGCATACGACCATCCTCCAGGAGATTCACTGATGTATCCTGCGAAAATGCATCCTAAAGCTGGACCAAAGGAATGAGCTGTCAGTATTAATGAATATAAAAATCCTCTTTCTGTTTTGGGACACCAGTTGGACATGATGACAGATATGCACGGTAAAGGTATACCCTACAATAGCATAAATTTATTATAAACTTTTAATAAATATCGTTAGATATGTTGTAAAGGCAGGCATGTTGTATAGCAGTAAAACCTGACAGGAAGGAATGACAAGGGGTTGGAAAATATTCTATTTTAGACTTGTTTCCGTCTTAGCAGGTATAAATGTAAGCTTTTTCAATGCCTACTATTAGCTCACACTCTCTATATATTTATATATCTTGTTCAAATTTTCAATCGTTAATAAAATACTTTTTATTCATCCACTCAAGTTCAAATACATTTTTTAAAACGTGTAGTGGATGACACTTGATGTTAATACAGTTTTTTCAAATATTAATTTATTAATTAAATTTAATTAATTAATTTTAGTTTTATATGGCAGAACAAATTTCTCTCATTGTTTTCATAAATGAAATGAAAGATTTTCCTCAAATGAGTGATGCTACCAAAATAAAATACCGCAACGATGATTATAAAAAAAATGTCAATAAAGATAACATGGGACATCAATGCTGCATGGGTTTATTTTATATATTTATAATTAAAAAGTAGGAATTGACTTAATTTTTTTTTTTATATTACTTGTTTACGTTTAAAACAGCATTCCGTTATAGGACGATTCTGTTTTTGCATATGTTTTACCGTAGTAAAATAGTAAGGGAAGTTATAGGAAAACATAAAGAATATAATTTACCTCTCTGCCTTGCCTTTATTGATTATGAAAAAGCATTTTATTCGGTCTACACATCTGCAGTAATTACTTCTCTGGAGGACATTGGTATAGACAAACCTTACATCAATATCATAAAGAAGATCTACAAGAAAGCAACAGCCACCATCCGTTTGGATAAAGGAAAAGCGAAGATCAAGCTTGGAAGAGGAGTAAGACAAGGAGACACCATTTCACCTAAGCTTTTTACTGCTGTCTTAGGAAGTATTTTCAAGAAGTTGGATTGGGAAAACAAAGGGATTAGAATAAATGGGGAATATTTAAGCCATCTTCGGTTTGCTGATGACATTTTAATTTTCAGTAATAGCCCTGAAGAATTGCAAAATATGCTAAAAGATTTGGCAGAAGCTAGCATTAATGTGGGATTAAAATAAATTTGGAAAAGACTAAGGTGATGTTCAATTCATTTGCATCAAAAAAGAAAATAACAACACTGAGATTAAAGATGTGCAAAGTTATGTGTACCTTGGACAAGAAATATCATCAGACAACAGTATCATGAATGAGATCAATAGAAGAATAAGAAATGGATGGAGTGCTTTTGGGAAGAACAATATTATTCTGAAAAGTAACATGCCTCTTTGTTTGAAAAGAAAGGTGTTTAACCAATGTGTTTTGCCTGCACTAACTTATGGAGCAGAAACTTGGACACTAACAAAACGTATGGTACAAAGATTACAAACAACACAGCGAAGTATGGAAAGATGTATGTTAGGCATAACCAGAAGAGACAGAAAGAGAATAACGTGGATAAGAAGTCAGACGGAAGTTTTTGACATCATCGAGAGAATTAAACGGCTAAAATGGAAATGGGCTAGGCACATTGCAAGAAGACAAGACAATAGATGGAGCACAAACACCCTACAGTGGTATCCCAGAGATGTAAAACGACCAAGAAGACGACCTCAAGTAAGATGGAGTGACGAAATCAGAAAAGTGGCCGGTGTTAATTGGATGACTAAAGCACTAGACAGGCAACAATGGAAAATCTGGGGGAGACCTACATCCAGCAGTGGATTGAAAACGGTTGATGATGATGATGATGATGATGATGACATCTAAGCTCTACTCTAGCTGTACACAGGTGTATTATAGAATGGATAAGTTTAACAGTTTTAGACAATATGGGAAAAACCAAAGCCGGTTTATAACGGAATCTTGTCTTAAAAGGAAAAGATTATGGATCCAAAGAAAGGAATATCTTGAACCTATACATGCTTAGACAGAAACCTATCTAAAACTTAATTTTTGTGCGGTCTTTTGTGATTGCCTCTTAGCAGTTTTTTTTTTAGTTTTGTATACATGACTAAGCAAACCAGTTATTTACTAGGGAGGGGGGTGGGTCCGGGCTCCACTTGGCTACTCTACTGCACACGAGTTATTCCTGAAATTGAGCGTTTGTCTTAATATGATCTTCCCTTTTTTTAATGTTATAAGCTTACATTTCTAGCAGCAAATTTATGATTTCTTTTTTACGTAAATTATGAGGGAACAATATAAATACAATAGAAAAGAAGTATTGTAGGAATTATTTTTATCACACAGAATTTAGATCGTCTTTACTGCGATTAATCCCTTAAAGAGGCAACGTGGATAAAAGTGTGAATGTTTTGTACAGTCTTTTATTTTGGACAACAGTATTGCTAGATAGTAATATTTTTCTTATATAATGACAGAAATTCTGATGTCAAACAACATGATGATTATTATACTGAAATACTGGTACAGTGAAACCTGTAAAGTTGACCACCCTTGTAAGTTGACCACCTGTCTATGTTGACCTCTGTTGTCCGGAACCAAATTTATCCTATACAAAACTATAAGACAAACCCTTTGTAACCTGACCACCTGTCTATCTTGTATCTTGACCACTGAAATTATTGAGATTTGACTAGAACTATTATAAAATGCCCATCAAAACCCTTTATAACTTGACCACCCAAAAAGCTAACAAATCATGAATAAAAAAAAAGCAACTCTCCAAGTATTTTTCTTTTTTTTTTTTTTCCTTTTTAACTAGAATTTCTAAAAGGGTGAAATAGTATTAACCTGGGAACCTTTTAGTAATGATAGGTGTAGGGAAATAATTCAAAGCTTATCTATTCTTACATTGTTGCTCTTGTGGATTTGGCTTTTCAACCCTCCCCCTCCATTCTTTGATTGATTCTTGATTTCTTTCTTCTATTCCCCATTCTCTTATCATTCCTTCCCTTCTTTCAATAACCTCAGGTGTTAGTTGGTAAGTAGAAATATTTCCACCAGTTGCAATAGTTGCAATAGCAAACACAAGGAAGACTCCTTTAACTTTTTCAGAAGCTTTAGACTGTGTACAAAATTTAATGTGCTATGCTTCTGGTAAGCAGCCTGATATTTCTGTTGCATTGAAAAACACTGGGCTGATGTAAAGTCCAAAAACCAGCGTCAAACTACAATAACAGAGTTTTTCTTGGACAAATAGGTAATGTAAATGACAAACTTAAATTTTAAAATTTTAGAATGTGTATGTGTCTTAACATGTGATTTTTTTTTTTTTATAAATTATGTGTAATAACTAGTATAGTTTGAAGAATCACTAATTGGCTGTGTATTGATTGATTGTTTAAAAAAAAAAATAATAGTAGTATATTAACTGATTTTAAAATTGATACAAAACTATTAATTCATTCTTGTAGTTAATCTCTTCTTTTATAAGGTGTTAGAAAAATGCATGGTAATACAATATTATTTTAAAGCCCTGTCAATAAATGAAATTTTTGTGGTAAAGAATGATATGGTATGAATATTAGGTTAAAAAAAAAAGTAAATTTATCATCATCCTTTATAAGTTGACCACCTCTCTAAGTTGACCACTGAAGTGTGGCACCGCAAGTGGTCAACTTACACAGGTTTTACTGTATTAAAACGTTTAAATTAAACGCACCCTAACCTATTCAAAGGGTTCATTAAGTGAATCTATACCGCACATAAAACATAGGCTTACTATAAAAATATACGAAAGTTAATGTAAGAAAAGTATACTTGTAGAGCATAGGTTCCCAACCTTTTCTTGACCACTGCCCCCTTTTCAAGTAAAAAAAATTCCAACGCCCCCCCCCCTCTTCCATAATATTTAATTATAAAATATAGTTTCATATTCTCTATACCTATTTTATCTGCCTATCACGTATTATAAAGTATAAATTAATTAATACAACAATCAAATGTATTAAAAATTTGTTTATTAAAAATTTAAAAAATAAACACAAAATCAATAAGAAATAAAATTTAATAAGATAGTTGAGGCAGCTGGAGTTTTAAGAATTTGTTAATGTCGGATTCCAATTTCGTTAACATCAGTCGCAAACTACAACGTTCAGCGATGTACAGTCTGCTTATTTTCTGATACAGTAAATTAGTTATTGCACTATACCCACGCTCAGCGAAATACGATGAAGGAGAAGTAATTGAAAATTTCTGTACTCTTGCCCATAATCCATAGCAGAGACATAGTATTGACTTTTTAATCCATTTATGAGTTTTAGTTCTTCGTTAGTTGTGAGTTCGGCGAGTTCTTCTTTCAAATTTGATGATTCTACTGTATCTGCATTTGCGAAAGGATCTAAAACCCAACTCGGTACATACATTACATGTTTAAAATATCCCTGAATCGCTGCGTAAAATCAGCATGATAAATGTTCACGTATTGGCCGTAAGTAAGTAAAACTTCCTGTTTTGCAGACTGCTGATAATGTGTAAAAGTGGCTGTATTCACCTCTAACTAGATTTCGTTTGAACAGAAGAAGTTTTCCCACAAAAGGAGCTGTGACTTTTTTTTTAATTAAATTTTTCTCATCACCTTCCAATTGTAAATTGACTTCATTAAATATTCTAACCAGGACTGTCAAATAAGCTATGTCATTTTTAATGTAATCCAGGATTTTGCACAACGTCTCTTTTTCGTCTCTGTTTTCAAACAAATCCAGTACTGAGTCAAATAGATTGAAAAACGATTCAGGCAGATACCTTTCTGAGAGCCAATGAACATCTGTGTTCAGCGACAGGTGATTATAATCGTCTCCATTTTCACTACAAAGTTGGCCAAATAATCTGTCGTGCAATGAATTGCTTCTAATCTTATTGACTGCTCTAATAACGTAATGAAGAGACATATAAAGGTGTTCATTCAGAATTTTTGCAACCAAATGCTGACGATGAATAACACAATGTACCAGAAATACATTTGGCACTGCTTGTTTCAAATGCACTATGAAATCATTATGACACCCTTCATTGCTGGAGCACCATCATCCGCAGCTGACAAAATATTACGAATTGGAATTTCTTTATCTTGAAAAACCTTTGTTCATGATATTAAATATCGATTCTCCCTTTGTATCACTTTCCAAATTTTTGACAAATAATAACTCTTGGCAAATTATTTCTTCTTTTATGAATCGAACATATGATAAGAGTAGTTCTTCGTTATTTGGTAGAGTTGATTCATTGAGTTGAATGGAAAATTAGCAATTCTCTAAATAAAAGCAAAATGATATTTCAACGTCTTCAGTTATTTCACCTATTCTTCTTTGAACCTAATTATCACGCTGAAGAATTTTTCTGATGATATCTGACGATGTCTTATGAGGAAGAACCGTTTTTATTACCTCTGTCACTGCCGGCATAATTAATTCCTCGCCATTTGAGTGAGGTTTTCTCGCTTTTGAGATTAAAAATGAAATATTATATGAGACTCGTAGTCCGTCATCTTCTTGTTTAGAAGACGAGTCAAAACAGTTCGCTGTTTTAAAAATTTCCTTTCCAGTCCTTGAAAATAGGATAAATCTTTGTCTTTTTTATTAGCCTTTTTACGCATTGTATTCAAATTCTCGTGTAGTTTAAAAGTCTTCGAGGCTTCATTTGAAGGAAAAAACATTTTGGCACATTAAACACATAGGTAATGATTGGATTGTAGGAGTGCGTAAATCCATACTTCAAATACTCAATACTATACTGAAGGCATTACTTCATATTTTGAAACACAAAATTTGACTCGGTTTAAGTTTAAATAAATTAACTTTTCAGCAGATTTATAGTTAGCGATAAAAATAATGGCGATAATGACTTTTATCACTTTCATCCACAACAAACGAATTTCTTGAGCAAATTCAAACTACAGATTTGTTTGGAAATCTTTTTTTTTCCTTCATGTGTCATCTTTCTGACATTTTTAGAAATAGTGGTTAATAAAAAAAGGGAATTCGGTTTCAAGCTTTTAGCCAGCCTAATAAGGCAAATTTTGCATTCCACGATTTTTGATATTTTCACGATTTTTAATGCGGTTTATGCCGAGTTTTTGCCTTTTTTCAGCGATGTTTTGACATTCATGAAATAATTGAGGTTTCCCGCTATAATACATTATTTTCCACGAGTTTTAGCATTTATTTGTGTTCCACGGTGATTTTTTGATATTCGTAAAAGAAATTCGATTTGAGGATGGCAGCCCTAGAATCGTTTGTATAGATTTTCATTTAAAGGTATATATAAGGTTTTTATCACAGGCACAGGCAACGCTGAATGTGAATTAGAGAGACTCGATACAATAAATTTCACATAGGAATGACTAAGTCCGAAGCAAAACTGATTCAAGATAATGAAGAATACAAAGTACATCTTTGTATTACTTTCAGAGATTTTTAAAAATGTCACAATGTCACACATATCCGTGCAAATTTGCAATCTGCAAAACTTGTGCCCCATGGAGGCGGGAGGGGGGGGGGTGCGAGAGAATATCTTTAAGGATTCAAATATGATAACTCTGAATTTACGTAAAGTACAGGCAGCATAATTCGTTGTATTATTCCACTAACAAATAATCCCAATACTTTCTTAATCGGCAGTTGAATATGAGATCGTTTTTTTTCCTTTTTGGTTTTTAGTACCACTATTATTGAATAATAATAATCATCGTCTTATTTACCGTGTATATTTGGGTATGAGTCCAACACAAAAGTTTCGGGTTGACGACTTTTGTCGGGCTCGGGCCGTGCAGAACTCTAGTGTCAGGCTGTGGAGATTATTAAAAGCGTAGTGTATATAATCGGCGCCTCCGGGATGGCGCGGTGAGTTCATTTTACCGGGCCTGCCGCAAGTATTAGTGACGTCACAAATGACATCCAGTCCGGTCAGTGTATCCCAGTAGAACGATTTAATAAAGAGAGATGTTTTGAATTTCCGCTCTTATAATTTGTTATTATATAAATAATAGTAGTAAATTTCACAATCGTGAAATAAAAGTGAATTAATAAACTCGTTTTATAAAAGGAAATTAAAAGTTTTAAATTAAACAAATGCTATAATTAATAGATCTGTTTGAATATTTTGACTTATCTTTTCCTAAAAACATTATTTTACAATAAATATCCGTACGAAAAGTATAATAAATCTGACAAAAACTTTACAAAATCAAACCCATTCCCCTCCTTTTACCACTACATACCATAATTTAACCACCAAATCACAATAAAGGTCAACTTAAATAGAGAAATCTGTATTTTTCAACTATAGAGATCTTGGCATTTTTTTAAAAGCTTTGCGCAAATCGGGCTTCAGAAAGTGAGATATGTTTCCCAAATTATATACATAGCTAAGAAAACAAACCTAATGAAATTTTATGTTTATTTATATATAAAATTATTTATATCAAAGAATTTCTATCATGAAATAAAGCAAAGATTACAGTTATCAAATTTTAATTGCTTAATAGGCGTATAGCCAACATAAGATTACAGTTAAAGATCCGGCATACCAAAACGCTTTGAGTTGCGAAGCAAGTCAAACTCATCACGCACGTAAGGGGTTTGTGATAAAAATGTATCCGATCAAAAAACTTTCTGTAAAAAAAAAAGCGCCAAGTTCTCTTTAATGTTTCGGCCGTAAAAAGTACTGATATCTGATGTTCGCCCAAGTTAAAAGTCAAACATCCGAAATCTTTCATTCAAAATGGCTTCCTGCGACTTGGCCGTTAATGCATTCTAGGTTAAAAACATTAGAAGAATGTAATACTGAGAAAAATAAATTAGAATACATAATACACCCTGATTGATGTTAAACATGGCATATCTTTCATTTGAAATAAATAATTACGTCGATAAATCATTTAAAAATTAATGATTGGAAATTATGCATTTAAAAGTAATATCAGAATGCAAATAGGCAAATTCGTATGATGACATTGTAATTAAAAGCTTTGTGAGACATATCATTGAGTTTCAAGAAACATTAGTTTTGATTAACCATCATTTAGTTTTACCATGGTTTAATGACCATTTTGTACGGTCTATTGTCATTAACACGAATTCCAATGAATATTTTTTTCATCAAATTTCACATTGTGTTACATTATATGAGACGTTGAGAACCAGAGAGGGCCATTCTCGACAGCTGTGATTTCGAAATTATGTTTTTAAAAATGTGTATTATATTTTAGTACTTTGTACAACAAAATGCGTAAAATGTTCAAAAAAATGTAGTAGACATGTAGATCCTTATACATTCTTTAGAATTTGAAAAACCTTCTAAAATGCATTAACGGCCAAGTCGCAGGAAGCCATTTTGAATGAAAGATTTCGGATGTTTGACTTTTAACTTGGGCGAACATCACATATCAGTACTTTTTACGGCCGAAACATTAAAGAGAACTTGGCGCTTTTTTTTTTACAGAAAGTTTTTTGATGGGATATCACTGCTTTTTGTAGGTTTTATCAAATGTATAAAGGATATAAATATAATAAATGTATAAATGTCAAAGAATTTTAAAATTATTTTATTATGCTTTACAAATCTATATTTTTATTTGTAGTTTACATCAAAATACTAGCCGTCTCAGGCAAACAATATATTCTTTCTAATATGTATGCTAAGCACTTCATCATATTACTTTTATTCATAACTAGCCGAAGTACTTGGTGCTGTTCGAGATTTTAAGAATGTTTGTGTAGAAAAATCAATTTCAAAATTAAACATGTTGTATAGATAACTTCAAAATATTAAAATATGCCAATATTTCTATATTCATATTTTTATCATGATTCAATACGTTCCTCAAACTCGTATGACGTTGTACTCACCTGCTGACATCTTACCTACTTTTGCTTTCACTATTACTCATATTGATACTATCTTTGTATAATTCCCAAACATTTGAAAAAGTCCGTTAAACTTCCAATGTGACGTTATATTAATTTTCTTTTTTAATTATCGAATGACGTCATATTAACCTGCTTTCTGTATTTACACATACTCATACTACTTGTATTATTGAGAAATGTTTGAAAATTTCCGTTATATTACCAATATGACGTCATATTAATCTTTTTTCCATTGCTGAAACTTTTTATTTTTATTTTCATTTTTCACGTGGAAATCTTTCAATAGAAAATTAATTATTGTAGAAAGAATTTCATTGTGGATTTTTAATTGTTGGCAACTGCTATAACGAAAAATGTTCAAATTTAATAGGAAAAGGCGGGAAGAGTTCAATATCCTGTGCTGGTAGGTTTGGCGAGTTGTTTTTGGCAATAAATGTTTGATTTGGTTGTTGCGATATTCAGTCTTTGGAGTTTTAACTTAATAACTGGAATTGACCTTATCTACGTGACATCACATCTCTTTTGGCAGCAGTTTGGATTTTTTTTGCCAATCGCGCAAACCAGCACAGGATATGGAACTCTTCCCGGGAAAGCTGATAGATTTTTGGTTTTTTATTATTTAAAAATTAACTCTACATTATATTTCGATTCCGGATTACTTTAGTTGCCTCGGCCGTGTTTTAATATACCTACACGTAGAATTTCACAATTCTGGCTTTTAAACTGTTGATTTGTATAGAAGTGCAGACAGACAAACAGATTTTCATTTTCGTATTAGATTTACTTGCTCAATCCTTCGCCAAATCGGAAGTTTCTGTTAGAGAAATTCTCTTTGCAATCATTGGCAGCATATCTTATATTTTGTGTTGTTATTCATTTCATCTTTATTGACAATTACCGCTTAATTTATTTAGGAATTTAAGCTTCATGTCCGTTTGCATCGTTACACTCTCTAATACGGAGATTTTTAATCCTGTTAAGTAATCTTCTGTAATTTACACTGAAGTGAAGTGGTTCTTGTTAAACGCCTGTTAAGCTATCCATATTTACAGTAAATCATATTGATGCTAATTTTTTTCCCTTTCATTTTAATATTGGAACGATTAAGGAAGATCAGAAAATCTACGGACGCACGGCCGTTCTTCCATTAGAAAATCTTCCATTATTCTCATCTAATCGTCTTAGATAATATGTCAATATGTCTTGGTTTTAAGATTTTAGCTAAATTTACTCGAAAACCCGAAGCTAAAATGCGAGGAACCCCATTATAGAAGATTCATTCTAACGTACATATTGATAAACTGGATATATGTTATAAAATTATAATAATCTAGAACTGGCAGTTTCGATGCTTTAATTCTGAAAATTCTCTTTCTATAATAAACT
Source organism: Maratus michaelseni (assembly GCA_963931845.1). Taxonomy (NCBI): domain Eukaryota; kingdom Metazoa; phylum Arthropoda; class Arachnida; order Araneae; family Salticidae; genus Maratus; species Maratus michaelseni. Next base: position 48,929,675 of record OZ007598.1, on the reverse strand, counting down.
TTTAAGAGAGTAAAGACTAACAATATAGGAAGAGTAAGTATAATAACAGTACAATATAATAGCAAGAGCAGAGGTCTTGTGTAGTGACGAAAGATTGAAACTTTATTAACATTCGTGCGTTATGCCATTTAATTAACCGCATAATATTAATAGATAATTACTCGCTCTAAAAATTCGCAATAAAAAATAGCCTCTAACGTCAAATTCTCTCCAAGCTTTGCGACACTTAACGAAATATCGCCAAATTTGGCGACAAAAATACCCTGTTTATGTGGACGTCATAATGATGCATATGTATTATACGAGCAGGGAAGACCGAGCTATGCTCGGTCAAAATTAGCTTTGAGTTCAAATATCCTGATGCTTGACCAAAATGACCCACTAATCAAATTTTCTCAAACATGTGACCTAGCCCAACAGTCTTCTCGTGTCCAAAAACCATAGGAGGCAAAATTTAGTCTAAATAGTCTGAGCCGTTTCTAAGATAAAATAGCTTGACCCATAATGACCCATGACCAAAATGACCCAATAATTGAATTTTCTCGAAAATGAGACCTAGCCCAACAGTCTTCTCGTGCTCAAAAACCATAGGATGCAAAATTTAGTCTAAATAGTCTGAGCCGTTTCTAAGATAAAATAGTTTGACCCATCATGACCCATGACCAAAATGACCCACTAATTGAATTTTCTCGAAAATGAGACCTAGCCCAACAGTCTTCTCGTGCCCCAAAACCATAGGAGGCAAAATTTAGTCTAAATAGTCTGAGCTGTTCATAAGATAAAATAGTTTGACCCATAATGACCCATGACCAAAATGACCCACTAATTGAATTTTCTCGAACATGGGATCTAGCCCAACAGTCTTCTCGTGTCCGAAAACCATAAGATGCAAAATTTAGCGTAATTGGTCGGAGCCGTATTTAAGATAAAATAGCTTGACCCATAATGACCCATGACCAAAATGACCCACTAATCGAATTTTTTCGAACGCGTGACCTAGCCCAACAGTCTTCTCGTGCCCGAAAACCACAGGATGCAAAATTTAGTGTAAATAGTCTTAGCCGTTTTTTAGATAAAATTAGCTTGATCCACAGTGACCCAAAAATGACCCACTAATCGAATTTTCTCGAACATGTGACCTAGCCCAATGATTTTGTCGTGCCAGAAACTCGTAAGATACAAAATTTAATCAAAATCGTTAGAGCCGTTTTTTAGATAATATTAACTTGACCCGGGTTGACCCAAAAATGACCCACTAATCCAAAGTTCTCGAACATGTGACCTAGCCCAATGATTTTGTCGTGCCAGAAACTCGTAAGATACAAAATTTAATCAAAATCGTTAGAGCCGTTTTTTAGATAATATTAACTTGACCCGGGTTGACCCAAAAATGACCCACTAATCCAAAGTTCTCGAACATGTGACCTAGCCCAATGGTTTTCTGGTGCCCCAAAATGGTAGGATACAAAATTTCGTCAAAATCGTTAGAGCCGTTTTTAAGATAAAATGTGCATATATATATATATATATATATAACCACACACAAGATTTGCTCGTATTAGAATATATGATATGCGATGCATATGCATATATATATATACCAGAGGGCCCGTGCGAAGATTTCGCACTGAAATCTAATATTTTTTAGGTACTTCTCTATTAACCCGTCGACCGCTTTTCATAACAAAAAACTACCGCCAAACTGTAAGATTAAACGCCAAAAATGCAGTCCCATTTACTTGATGTCAGAATCATTATGCGTGTTTGTTACGTCATCTAGTGGTATTACATTCGACATTTGCGTGTATTTTTCATTATGTTTTACTGATTTAGTAGTTATTTTATTAATTAAAATAACAATTGTGTCCTTAATTTCTTATATTTTATTTATTTTTTGATATTCCAATGGCAACGTTCTCTCGTTTATTTGGCGATAGTTTTTTGTTATGAAAAGTGGTCGACGGGATAATAGAGAAGTATCATTTTTTATCAATATGTAATATTTATTAGATGCAGGTTTAAACTTCTAAAGAAAAAGCAAGGATAAAAATATCTGCAAACAACATTTAGTTGTTAGTCAAGCCAGAATATCATCTAATTTATTCCATCAAAGTTAGACTAAAAACTGATCCAAGATTGCTAAAGGCACGCGCGAGAAAAAAAAATTAACAATCGTATTTTGACTGCATTAGAGGATGACGTCCTCCGCTTCGGGAAAACCATGGGACTTAGAAATATAAATCTAAACATTTCAATTTCAATTTTGCTTTTTAATCATAAGTATAAAATAAACCCGTGCGGTGTTTTTTATAATAATTGCTATGAGCATCATATAATGTGGTATTTTATTTTTTTTGGCAACAATAATTTCAGGAAAACCTTTCATTTCTTTCATGAAAACAATGCCGATTTAATTTTTTAATTTCAGCAAATTTTAATCTAAAACATGTTTTAACGAATTGTTAAGTGGGCTATGTCAGAAGCCTGTTCTAAAACCTTTCATATGGTATCTCATTCGTTGTTCTGCGTTTCATATTTTCTGAGTAAAAGGGATGTTGACAGGAGAAATAATATATAAGGATATTTCAAATAAAATCCAGTGTGCATATCTACCCTATATATATAAAATCCTAATGAAACGAATTTGTGAAACGATTTTATGAAACGATTTTATGAAACGACTGATTAAACAACTGATTATGTTTCAGGGCTATTTTTAATAAAATATTAAACGCTTGATGGTAAAATTAATACCAATTGTCCATAAGAATCCGCGGATGTCAAAACTGGTAATAGAATTTTGAAATTGGATTTAGTTTTCGAGATATTAATTTTTTTTTAATTTTAATGACATTTCTGTAATGATGGCAACTAATTACTCAGTTTTTTTGTGACAAAAAAGGGAAAAAAATTGAAAAGGATCCCGATAGGGATTATTGATTTCTTTTTATTCGTCATTTTCAAATTGAAATTGAATTTATCTTTTATTTCAATCGATAATGAAGACAAGATTGTGATTAAATTATGTTTTTCAGGAAAATTTGAAAAAAAAAATCACATTTCTATCGTCAGGATTCAACCGTCTGTCAGCATTTAATTTAATTTATAAACTAAAAATATTTTGAATAAATTCGTCCAAATGACGTCATTTATGTAAACTCAAAGAAAGGGGGGAAAGGAATTAATAGTAATTATTATTTATTGATATCATTTTGTTATTTTTTTGTAAAATTTAATTAAACGAATTTATAAAATCATTAATTCGGATATTTGAAACGAATATATAAAATAATAATTGCCCAACTGAACGGAAGGAGAATAAAATATCCTGCTTGGTTTTCTATCCTGCTTGGTTTTTTCTGCCAAGCTTTTTAGAAAAGCGTCATGACCCTATAATATAAAAGCACCAAAAGTTCATTGGGTTTGTTTTCATAACTTTTGGCAACAAATCTATGTATATTAACGAATCTATCCCTTTTTGAAGCTCGAATTACGCCAAAACTAAAAGCAAAGGATCCTATACTGGAAAAGTACCCGATTTTCTTATGGACAATATTCAAGTGACATAACATGGTGTAAAATTATCGCGGATAGCAAATTTGTTTAAATATATCATCAATTGATGCCGAAGAAATGCAGGCATGCATGCACAAAATATTTAATTAATTTTGTATGATAAATAATTATTAGAAAATTCGTATATACATATTAATTAAAATAAATAATTTACATATTTAAAATAACATGAAAATATGCATGATGGTGCACTGAAATAGAGAGAAAATTAAAACCTGTTACTGAAAATGTCTATAACATAGCACTTTTCAATACCGTGGTTCTTAATGTTATTCACAAGCAGATGGAATTTTTCTCATCCTTAAACGCAAAGGAAGAATAGAATACAGATCGTTGTTATAAAAGTCTGAGAGGTAGCCACAATTTAAACCTAACCATTTTATACAAGTTGGTTTTCAAGTTGTAATTGATTTTACTTATCAATACCGAAAACAGTCGTCAGTTGTCGCAACAGCTGTGTATTAGGCCATGATAATCAAAAAATGACCCATTAAAACTTTAAAAGCATGGCAACCCAATTACAGATTTACCAATATTTTTAAAATAAAGCACGCTGTCATGTTTTTAGAGGCCTCGAAGTCTGAGCGGGGGTTGGCGAGCGTAGCTCGCAGGGGGTAGGCCCCCTAGTATATATATAAAGTTTATTAACATCATTAAAATGCACTTAAAGAACTAACAACCCACTGGTATTTTGCCAGATTGACTGAGTGCTATTGCGATTAGAATACCGACATTTATAATAAAATTTATTTTAAGGAAGTAAAAAATAGAAAAACGGACAGATAAACTAAAAGATTTGCCTTCCCAACATTTTCTGAAAAGAATATAAAAAATTCATTCTGCTTGAAACCATGTAACACCTTTAAACACAGCCTAATTTTCTGTAACCAGGCTTTGGCGACCAACTCTGGCGTCAAATATGAGCGAGGAAATTATTGTCTAGGCAACTATTATTACTTAAATGTTTATCGTACAACAAAAAACACAAATGGTTGCAACAATGCAATTAATTTAATTTGCCAATTGAATGTGTTACGAACTGTATATAGCCAAATCAGCACCCCCTATTTGAAGGGTTTAAAGGCAGAAATTCTATGTTTTCAGACTTTTCTGGTTAATTGTGTGACAAAACCTACTTACTTGTCAAATTTTATGATTCTACGACTGTTAGAAGTACCTTAGTTATTTGATGATCACCAACTTTTTAGTTATTTGATGATCACCAACTTTTTAGTTATTTGATGATCCCCTGTGAGTCAGTTGCAAAAAAGCCCTTTTTCGGAATCTCATATTTCGAAAAATATTAAATACAGAAATAAGAAATCTTGGAACCTAGTTCAGTTTCATTATATTAATGTGCGTTAAAAAGGAAAACTCTCTAGCTCTCACCAAAACGCAGTTATGAGGGGGTGAAAAGTAGGCCGAAATGGTCAGGGAAAAGGTAGCTTAAGGCCTGTGCGAACTTGGCGGACGCACTGCCGTGCTCCCAGATATATAACGAATGTATAACGATTAAATAGGGCAAAGATTAGTATATAAAATAAACAATAACAAAAAATAAAAAATATTGGTGCCTACGGAAACACGAGTATTATACTCGTGATCGATTAACAGTGTTTGAAAGAATAGGTAAAAGTACAATTTTCAACAATGCAAACAAATTCAATTGATCATGTAAACAAATATCAATGAAATAAAGCATAATGTCATGAAAAGCATAAGGTCATGAAAGGTCATGAAATAAAGCAAAGATTACAGTTAAAGATCCGTCTTACCAAAACGCTTTGAGTTACGAAGCAAGTCAAACCCTTCCAGCACATAAGTGGTTTGTGATAAAAATGTATATATAACGAATATATAGCGATTAAATAGGGCAAAGATTAGTATATAAAATAAACAGTAACAAAAAATCAAAAATATTGGTGCCTACGGAAACACGAGTATACTCGTGACCGATCAACAATGTTTAAAAGAATAGGTAAAAATACAATTTTCAATAATACAAACAAATTCAGTTGATCATGTAAACAAACACAATTGATTAGCATTGTGAGACTATTTAGAAAAATTTACTTACCGACATTTCCTGAATATTCGGAAAACATTAGCATTAGTTTGGAAGTAATTTAAGTGGAATAGCTGTGTTTAAAAAATAACTAGTTTAATTTTCAGCTATTTTCATTAAAATACAAATATTTCGTAAATGTTGGCAAAATTAGTTCAATAAATTTAAGCAACTAATTTCAATTTTAAAAAATTTCATTAAATTACAAGCATTTCGTGACATTACAAAAGTAGTTTAATTAATTTAAAGTATGAGTTAAAACTTGAATAATTTCCGTTAAAATAAAAGTACTTTTTAAATATTGGTACTATTAGAGAGCATTTGGGATGCGTACCTGTGCAAAACCTCTGAGTATTTGTATAACAATCACAGCATAAGCACTCAACCGCGAAAAAGGTGGTATCAACATTGTTAAAATGCTTATTGTTATTAGAGCTCCAACAATCATCCACTTGCTTCCGTACCTTTCTGCGAGTCTACCTGCAGGGATTAACGTAAAAAGTTGCCCAAAGAAAAAGCAACCTAGAATGTAGCCTTGAGTCTCAGGTGACCACATGAACTCACCTTCCTATAAGAAAGAATAAATAAAAATACAAAGAAAGAAAATAATGTATTTCGTTTGTATTACATCATATTTTCATTTTAAACTTCAATACAGTACACAAACTTCACACACATATATATATGAATGGTGTAGATGCAAAATTCACACTTTCCACATAACCTAGTTTTTAGAAAAATGCAAAAAACTGATTATTATTAATAAATATGATATATTGGCATAATTCTTTTTGTGTGATATATTTGTTGTCATAACAACTAGTTGCACATAGTCCTAAACCTGTAATACTTGTGGTACAGCTAGAATTTAAATTTAAATATGGAAAATGTCAGTTTTGCAACACAATTTTATGGGTAATGTAAGTAATAAACCAAAATAGTTATGAATTTAAAAAAAATCTGAACATTAGTTTTTATTATATTATTTCGAAGGGTAATAAACCACAAAAATCGAAAAACATTTGTTAAAAATAATTTGTGCAAAAATTTTTCAGTTAGACATGGCTCAACTTCTTCACTGTCATTAAATTAGTGCAACATTTTACACTACTTCTTACTCCTGATTGGTTGACTTGGAGAGTGTGAGTTTTGCTGCAAAGCAGTTGTTGGATAATGTGAGTTATGCATCAAAACGAAATTTTCAGCATTTTTTTTTCAACTTTAATATGTTTTTTTATTGTCCAAATCACTATTACAGTCCGATTCCCCTTAAAAAGACGAACACGGTGATATGATTAACTCAATACCTTAAAAAAGTGAATAATGTGACTTTTGAACCTGCACCAATTCATATGTACAATATACGTCTAAAATGTTCGATGAATGATCCGATGTGCTACTTTTAATTGCTAAAAGGTGTAAAATGAAGCAAAAAAAGTTTTATTAGATTGTTGACATGTTTCGTCTCCATCGAAGCCATTATCAAAACAATTAAGAATGGCAGTCAAAAGTATTTTGTGACTAATAGAGATTACTTTGAAGGGCTATAAAGATTTTTGTTTGTATCTTTTGTTTTCTTTATCTTATGGGACGATTAACTCAAGTTTTTAGATCTTGTATATCCAGGCATATGAGTCTAAATATCCTAATAAAATTAAAATGAACTTTCTTTTAGAGGTAAAAGGGATACAACTTTAGTTCCAGTTTCCCGAACGTAAGCGAAAATTGTTTTTAATTAAAACTTCAATAGATATTTTTTATTCAATATATGTTTTTTAAATTGTTCACCAATTACACTAATTTTATGTAAAAAATATCATTATATCCTTCTATATATAAAAAAAAGTAATGGTTTGAAAATGGGCCAATGAAAATCTGCGTAGATACCGCGAAACGTATCTGATTGGTCAAAGCTTTCTGACTTTTCTTAGGGGGGAATTAACATGAAAGTAGAGAATTTAGATAGGATGGGCGCTATTAGGGGATTACCAAGGGGAAGGGACCCGGGTCTGTCGCCACGTTTAACGCCAACTTGTCGATATATCGCCAAATTTGGCGGCCAAAATTAGCTGCCAAAAGTGGCGCCAACTTGGTGCTATTTCCAGTATTTCGCCAAATTTCCATAGACTCCCATTGAAATCCAATAGCGTTTACTCGCTTGCAAAAAATCCACAAATTGAGATATTGCAATGCAACAAAAATTAATATTAGCTTATGATAGAGCTTATTTGAACTATTTACATTATTTTTAAGCACAAACACTAACTATTTACAATATTCGTAACACTATATATACAATTGGTATTTGTTAGTTATCCTGTCGACCAAATTACTGTCGCCAAATTCATATATATTAAACGAGCAACGTATTTTCCCGATTATTCATATATATTAAACGAGCAAGGGATTTTCCCGATTATTCATATATATTAAACGAGCAAGGGATTTTCCCGATTATGAATGATATCATAAACGACTGGGAAGATTTTCAGGAGACTTACCCCCTATACTAAATTGAGCACGAGAAAAAGATCTAGCAAGGTTCTGAATACAAGAAAATTCGTTTTTACAGGGTTAAACAAACTCAGCGCTGAAAATGTTTTTTGTTATGAATGGAAAAATACTCAAACGATTAACACGAAACGTGTTGCCTATACTAATTCGAGCATGAGAAATCCATCTAGCTAGGTTTCGAATTCGGGAAAGGTCATTTTGATCTATTAAAACTAACTCAGCACTAAGAATACAGCTATATATCGAAAACGGCCCTAACGATTTTCACAAAAATTGATGACTATACTAATTCGAGCACAAGAAATCGATCTAGCTAGGTCACTAATTCGAGAAAACTCGTTTTCTGTGTTTAAAACTCAACGTGGTCATTACTCGAAAAGATGGTATCAATCGAAAAAAATTCCGACAATTTTTATGAAATATGATTTATTTGTTTATGAAAAAAATATCTAACCGTCTTGATGGATGAACGTTGATGGATAAAGCTCATTTTTAGAATAAATTTAGGTTTCATTTAAATTACAACAACAATTACGAAGTGGAATCTAAAAATTCAATGCATAAAAAATAAGGGATCGCAAGGCGATCCAGAATGGAAACGCGAAACGTTTACGTCTGTGGTTGGCTTGGGCGGGGTTGGTGAGCGTAGACAGCAGGGGGGGCCGAGCCCCCCTAGTATTCATATAATAAAGTTTTGACATGTTTAAAATCAGCCTGCATTCTAACTTCGTTCATAATCTATCTGTATGGAAATTTTCATTTTATAGAAGAAAATAGTTTTTATTTGATTTTGTAAGGGAAAATGAAGAAGTAGTTCTTGCCAAGCTTGGGTTTATTGTGTATTGTATTTCTGGGTTATACCATATTTTCCTTGATTAAGTAATATTTTTCCTTTCTTTCAGTGTAGTTTAACATTCGACTTAAATTCAAAGCACTTCTTAGTTAGCTTTATCGAAGTTGTTTTTCAGTATGAAACTCACGCTCTGCTATAACATTCTGAAATGGTCTTCCAGCTGATCAAAATAGCTTACCAATAATAACTATTAACAGCTTGCCAACTTACAGTAATAGAATGAGATTTACATTGCACATGGGAATTATAGAACTTGACTGGTGAGTTACAAGTTGACATAGACAGTGGTGGCTGAATAAAAATAATGAATGTGCTACAATTTAAACTAGTAAATCTACAGATCAGGAGCCTCAACGTCAGCTCTGAAAGTCAATGTTTTTCAAACTCACTTTTCATAATATTTAATATCTTACAATCCGCAAATTGAATTATTTAAATTACTACATATATATTTATATGCATATAAAATAATTCGAAGGTTTCAGAACTTAAACGTTAAATTAAACACGGTTTATGCAATAATATTCTGACATTCTTATGAATTTCTTATTCTATTTTTTAGATTAAAAAAAATACATTTCTTCAGGGGGTGGGGGGGGGGGGCTCAACCCCGCTGAACCCTCCGTATTCTTATTAAATTTTTATTCGTGATTTCCTATTATTTGTGTGAATGATTCTAGTATATCTTCCATTTCGTTCTGCACAGTGGTTTTATTACGATAAGCAAAAATTTTGAAAATAATTTCATGTTATCCTAATACCTAAATAGCAATATTTACCAATCACGAAACACTCGTATCTGATTGATACGTTGAATAATATATCGTGTACAAAAGTAACTTATGGAAATGTAAACTGAATCTACTATATATTTCACTTATCTATTTCAGAAATCTAGTATTATTACAATTTTTGTTTCGGAAAAACAGTTTTGATGGTCATTGTACAATATTTATTTGACCTAAGTACATCCTGATCTAATTCGATGGCAATAGCATACTAAAATCTCCCCAAAATAGGCTTATTTGGAAACTTTTAAACCTATTGTGTAATCATTCATAATCGTGCCCACTGCCAATTCACTAAATAGCAACCTTGATTTGGCGCTATAATGTATGTTTTGTGATAACATTTTATGATCTCAGTTTCCAGTAATTGCGCTATTTCAGGCTGTATGGATGCGTTTTACTACGCTAATTTCTTTAGATTAACTATCTCGTTGTACGAGATATTACATTCTATTTTTAAAATAATACTAATTTTCAACCACGAAAAATCTACATCTCTTCCAGAAAATTAATAATATCTCATATAAAACTGTTTCGGCTATCATTCTATAATAGTTAAAAGGTAACTTGTACAAAATAAATTCTCATTTATTTCAATAAAATATTAAAATTCTCCAATAATATTTTATTTTGCGAATAAAATATTGTAGCAAAATCGTCTGAGTTACTTGAATTTTATCATTTTGATATTCTTTGAAATATGGTTGCTAGGTTACTGTTAAATTGAAAAGGAAAATAAAAATGAATGCATTTTAATATTTGCAAAAAGTGATAAAATAAATGTATTATATTACTAGAACAGATGTATAAAATTGCACCAAAAATTATACACCTAATTTAAAAAATCTGACGAATGTATAAACAAAATTTCAAATTAATTTAAATAATTTAACACCTGGCTGGATAAATTTTAGCCTTCATAACTTACCATTTAAATAATTTATAATCAAATGCGACATTTTATTTTCAACGACTGAAAAATTTCAAAATCGTCTGAATTCCCATAGGAAAGCATTATGATAAAAAAAATGTTCTATATTTTCCGAACGAATGAACCAAATGTAACTAAAAACTATACAGCTAATTCCGGGTATCTCACCAACATACCTACCAAAAATCAAACTAATCGGATCATTTTTACGGTAGTTATCGCGGAACAGACAGACAGACAGACAGACAGACGGATAGACAGACAGACAGACAAACAGACAGAAACCAAAAACTTTTCGGATCTCCACAGTAAGCCTTCACTGACGTTTCGGCAATTATGTTTTATAAATATAATTTAAATTATAGAAAATATTAGGAAAATATAAAGTTCTCTTATGAAATGGATACTGATACTGTAATATGATTCAACAGAATTTGTTTTGATTTCGAAGCCTTTCATTTCTCGAAAATTAAATCGCAGAGCCGACGCAAAACAAAAGTCGCAAATGAATTAAACGAAAATTTATGAAGAGTCAGTGCTATTTCAGAAACAGCGCATTAACTTACTTATGGAGGGGGGACTAGTGTCATGGGAAAGACGCACAGAACTCGTGCACGTAAGTTTAGCTTGCAATTATGCATTCGTTACGTTTAACATTCGCTCTCATGAGAGGGCGGAGAAATTTAAGACCGAGTATTTATTGTTGGTGCTAATTTGAGAATCGTTGCAATATAAATATCAAAAGATACATACTAATATTGAATAAAATGCATACGAATTTAGAAAGAACGTGTAGCAAATAACATAGAACAAAAATTGAAATAATTTAAAGCGCAGTAGAGATTGCGACCTACTTCTGGACAAAGGTGTGAGTGTTGAAATTCTGCATTGACATCCACATTACCCATCAATGTTTGCAGTTATCGGGGAAGATTAATTTATTTTAGCAGAAACCTCCTCCTGCTATTGGGAACATGCGACAATACCAATCCTGCAGATCCAAAGTCTTTATTTGATTATAATAGAGTTAATTTTGAAGTGCACAGTAGTATGATACAACTTTATAACGATATCATAGCTGACGTAGACACAAGTATTGAAATCCCACATAGTCATCAACATTCTCTACGAGTCTTGCAATCATCTGCGGACACTAGTTGATTTTAGCAGAACACTCCCGTTATACGTCTATTAGAATTTTCTAAAATGTTCTTTCGGCTGAGCCAAGTCTTGAAAATAACTTTAAATCCATTTAATTGTTGGAGCAAGTTTTGAATTGTACGGTAGAATGATTGAATTTACGTACAGGGTCAAAAGTTGACACAGAGCTTAGTGTTTAAGTACAGGGGATTATAATTATCCCATTGAAACATATCTATAAAAGAAAACTACTGGACCAAAAATTACTGAGAAGAGATGGCAAGGGTAAAGCTGCGTTTGTCCAAAGTCACCACTGAGGGGATGTGCACTGCGATAGCAAGGATCGAAACTGTGACCCCGGACCAATAGACGAGTACTATAGTGCCAAGCAAAAGTCTAGCTCCATTGCTCGTTGTTTGAAACTCATTTTATACTGCCCGTTCAAGATGGTGTCGACACATTGTGTTGAAAAATATGTAGAAAAATTATTCTTTAGTATGAAGATAACTGTAATGATCATTATTGTAGTAAAATTGCACCATAGTTATCGCAACATATTATATTATTACCCATCATACGTAGTATAGGGTAAGTCTTGTAATCGTTTTGAAAATCGAAAAAAAATTTTTGACGGATTTACACGTTTCAGACACTGGAGATTCCAAAAAACATATTTTTAGAAAAAAAATTTTGCCGTCCGTCTGTGTGTGTGTGTGTCTGTGTGTGTGTCTGTGTGTCTGTAAACGCTCTATCTCCCGAAAAAATTGAGACAGACACTTGCAATTTGGTATGTACTTAGTATGTAATAATGGGAAGAAGCCTATTTCATTTCAATAACCTCGATTAACCGGAACTATTTTTTTCGGACTCTCGAAATATTCGTTCCGATAAAAGGTATATAAAAATTTTCGAAATTGTTTATTTTAAGAAATGAATATAAAAGACAATAAAAAGACATACATTTTGCATAAAACATGAAGTCGATCGGATAATTAGTTGCTGAGATATTTGGAATCCTATTTTCCACACTCTTCGATTTTTCATGACCCTGTATTTCATCCAAATTTCACTTCAAAGATATATTTTAATTGGAAATTTGACGCTTAATCAGATACAATAAACCGCTAGTTAATAGGATTATTATTTTTGGAGTTATAAGGAAAAACCTCTTTCAAGCAATTCAGTAATCGAGCCTATAAAGTTTATGACGTCATCAAGCCACGATTTTATTTTAATTGCTATGCATTTTATAAGTAGTTTACACATTTTTGTTTTAATATTTTACATTATGCATATCCATGATGGGTAAGTATTGCGGTGGCCCCCAACGACTAGTTTTGATATGCATTAACTTGGCAAAGCATAATTTGGTAATATTAGGGTGAATCCAATGAAAACGGAACAGGAGCCGCAGAATAATATGACCTAGTTTATTTCAAACATAATCTCTGAAGCTATACAAGAACTTGTCTCACTGTTTCACCAAGTGTTGAAAACCTTGCTCGCAGAAGATCTTTGGCTGAAATTGGAACCAGTTTCGAACATTGACCGTGACTTTGCTGTCCGAGTAAAAACGGAGAACCTTCAATGCCTTTTCAGAGAACAAAAATGGAAAAATCATATGGCAAAAGATCCCGGCAATACGATGGATATTCCAACACTGTCCACCGAAACATCATCAAATTCCCTCCTGTAAATGGTTGTTTCCTTCCTGCACGCGAATTAATGTCAGTGCATGTTCTCCGTACACTTCCTTCTTTTGCACTTCACGAAATCTAACTTCTTCTGCCACTAAATAACGAATAACATTGCGTTGCCCTATTTTAGTCGTAAACATTCCACAGACGCAGAGGAATAGCAACAACAACCGATTGCCTACCGAACGATGCTGTTGGCTGACCGCCAGCGCATATCACGTGCTTCTGCATGACTAACTAGGGCAAGTTCATTTCTGCAGTAAGGATTGCCTTCCTTACCTCCCTCTCTACTTTTTCATAAAGTTTCACCACACTCATACACAAATAAACCAAATTATAGCCATAGTTCCGTTTTTATTTGACTTACACCCTTATATTTTAAAAGTTGTCATAAAATTTTACATGCCAAAAAGTTGTATAAGACTTTATCACTAGGGAAAAATTGCTAGGTATTCTGTATCAGAGTTGGTGGAATTCTGCAATTAACTATGGTGAAGATTAGTACTCGGAAATAGTGTTAGTAAAGTGCTTACAAAAGTGCACACTTTGCAAACCCTGATACAACATACAGCGCAATTTTCTTCATTGTGTTAATTTTTTGAACTATTACTATTATTATTATTACCTTTTCTGCAGGATATAAAATTGCAAGATGTCTTTTATATATCAAAATTTGTTACATTTTTATCATGTATTTTTTCTTTTTATAGAAGTTTCAAAGTAAAAATTTAATTATGCTTACATTGTACTTTACTTATTCCACACCTTGTTAATACTGTTCTTGAATTGTTGAAAGATAGCTATTCCCATATTTGTGCAAATATGCTTTATATTTTAATCTGTGCCAATAATGCTTATATATGCCATATGAATATGCCAATAATGATGTAGGTTGGATTGGAATTCCATTTCATTCTATCATATACAATTTTGCGCTACATTTCCGGACATATATCCTGACATTGCTTCCTCTTATCAAGCAAAATTCATCAGCGTTATGCCACACTAATTATAAAAACTTCATTATTTTTTAAAGCTTAAAATAATATTAACAATTTGAAAACTACACTTACTGATCTGGAACGGTGCAAAATAGCATCATCAGTTGTGTTTGCTATTAACTGCGGGCAGGATTCTGATTTTGCTTTTGAATTTTGGATGATTGCAGTGATATTCACCATGGCAACAATAACAACACCCATTATTGTTATATGGATACTAGCTGATAAGTTAACGAGAAATCCAACAATTGTGACGACATAGCGGCATTTCCAAGCAGGTTCCTTCAAATTTTCTAAGAAATAAAACGTATTTTTCAGGAACAAAATTAGAATTAAAGCATACATTACAGTTATGGATGATTACAAAACAAAGAATTTCTAAATACAGTGACGCAGCCAGGATCTTTACCTAGGAGGGTTTTAGAATCATTATTACTCATAAAATGAACAGTTGTATTGTTTCATGTGTTTATAAAGTACTTTTTTATTTTAGATAGTTAATAAACAAAATAATTGGTTTATTATATCTGTATTACAATTATAGTTTATATTAATATATCAATTCTCCATGAGACATTATCAATATCATATAATGAGGAGAGATCAGCATTTGTATATCAGTATCTGTGCATATTATTTACTTTAAAATATACTATTTTTCTTTTTCTGAAATCTCTAATTCTGTCCGTAAAAACTTTGTTTTTAAATTGTTTATTGAGTTTTTAATAACATTCTGTTAGTTTAAAAAGTGTTTTATAATCTACATCTGATGCATCATTTTTTGTTCTTGTTTTTTGCTTATATCAGAATAACGCTTAATGAAGACAGTCTAATTGCACAGCTTCTACAAAATACCGTAGTACCCGGATAATAGAATAATCACTATACTAAGATCATGTTGGATAATCCATATATCATCGGACAAATGAGACGTTGTATTAAAAGTGACATTTAACAATGAAAGTACACCTATCTGTAATTAAAATCATTATAAATAACATAAATTACTAAAATATTAAATGTAAAATAAAAAGAATAGAAACAAAAGAAACTTAATAACTGAAATATGCGCTTACACTTTACATTTTCAGCAATATAAGTACACTGCGAATTCCTAGCACACATTGGGAACACATTTGGAACACTTTGATCCAAAAAAGGTGTTCCAGTTACCTTAATGTGTACTGAATATGTTCCCTTAATGTGTTCCGAATGTGCTCCGCTATTAAGAATATGTTCTGAAAGTGTACCGAAAGTGTTCTGCTCAGGATATCTGTTAAATCTAAACTTGGGAACACATTTGAGAACGTATTGGAAGCACATTTGGGCACACTTGTGAAATCATCGTTTTCAAAAAGTGCACTAAAAAGTGTGCTGAACAAAAGAAGTGTTCTCAGAAGTATTCTAAAAACTGCTCCAAAAAGTGCACTTCAAAGTGTTCTGAAAAAGGTGACAAAATAAGTGTTCTAAAAAGCGTTCTGAAAAGTGTATAAAGATTTGCAGTGTAACTTGATGCAGGTTTAAGGGGAAAATTTGAAGATCTGTCACTTAATCGAGTATGTCAGGTAATGACTGTCTGATAATCAAGAATTCACTGTATATTTTAAAATATTTTTTTATCACAACCTTTAACACAACCTTTCAAATAAAATATCCCACGACAAGTGTAAATGAAAAAATGGCATAATTAATATGCATCAAAACTGTATTTACCATTTTGGCATACTTTCTCACAGTCTGCCAATTCTTTGGCTATTGTATCAAATCCCTTTTTACAAGGCTCCAATATATTTCGAGAACCAGTAGTTTTCATCTTTCAATTTGTGATAAATATTGCATTTTCTTATTCATCGAAACTTTATAGAAATAACTCCTGTAATATAGTAAAAAATAAATAAAATAAATACAAATTTTGAAAAAATGTTATTGTTATAAATTTTGCTTTAAAAACTGTTAACTTCCTAATTAAATGTATATAACAGAAAAATTAAAGTCAATGCAAATTTTAAATTAATCCATATTTTACCATCGTCTTGTATATACAAGGTGCGTTTAAAACAATTTTGTAATAAAATTTCTCGCCTTATTTAATAGCAGAAAAATATTACACATTCAGCGATCAAAAAGATGATTACGAATTCTACGATTTAAATATAAAATAAAATAAAAAAATTATTCGAAATAGTGGTTGCAAAAATAGAAACACTTATTTAGGTGTCGTACTTTTTACTTTCGAATGGCAGCGCAATCCGCATAAAAAATACGAATATAAACCCTTTGAAACAAATCTTTTTTTTTTTTCGATTTCGCGTCTCCATCTCCCTTTATTGAAGCTCGCAACGGGCTCATTTTTAAATAGGCGCGAAAATAAAAAATACCCACTTAATTCAGATATTTTCCTCTCTACGACGCCATGGTACAATTAGTTTTCAAAAATACGAATATCAACCCTTTAAAAAAATTCCTGACTGGGAGTCACTTCTCGCCTCCCGGCGACACTCTTTTTTTTACGCCAAAAATAACTAAATGTCGGTATTTTAACACAATATTTTCATTATACACCAGATTCCCAATGAAAATTCCAAGAAATGTACTCACCTTGATACAAAACGAGTCAGATTTATCGAATTTCCCAAAGAAATGTTGCTATTTTTATTTTTGTCCCGCTACTAAAATAGATTTTGAGTTTGATAAGTGTTACATATAATCATTTTAAGCTTAATTTTAATACTTTTACTTTTTTTTTAGATTTTTACATCTATTTGTTTTTACTATTTTATCCGACATGACTCCTTTATATTTAATTATGGCGAAAATTGCCAACATTCTCTTTAGATTTAATCATAATATGTTTTGTATATTTCTGTGATTGCAAAATAGATGCGCATGTGCACAATTTGTAACAGTTTATTGTAGAATCCTGCATCAGATCGAGTAACCCGATTTTATCTGAACCCGACCCGACACGACCAGCGGTTGTTTTAACTTTAATTGTCATGGGTTCAGGTTTGTTTCCTGTTGGAGTTTTACTCATGAATGTTGGGTTCGGTTTGACCCGATTAAAAAAAATATCTATAATGTTTTTTTCAGATGAAAAAAAAAGCTATATATTTTTATATTAATGAGTACATATATCTATAAAAATAAAAGAAAGATGCCTGTCTGTGTGCGATGCCTAGGAAAATTACCTCATGTAGAGATCTGAAAATTTGTATGAGGATATTCCAAGGCTAATGTATATGAGGCTAAGATTTTTCATTTTTTGATATTTCGCCGAGATTTTAATTAAAAACCACAACGAACACTTACCAAAAAGACATTCTTTTTCTCGCTCATTGCCCGTTCTGAAAGACATTTAGCAATAAATATATAAAACAAATATAATAAAACAAATGTCGAAAACGTTCTTTTTTTTCGGTCGTTATCTGAAGCCCACCAAACCGTTTGAAATTCGGAAAAAATAAAAATACATGCTTAAATGTCGTACTTTTTACTTTCGAATGGCGGCGCAATCCGCATAAAAAATACGAATATTAACCTTTTGAAAACATAAATAAATAAAGTTTGATTTCGCGTCCTCCCCCCTTTATCGAAGATCGCATCGGGCTCATTTTTAAACATGAAGAAAAATAAATATACCCACTTAATTCGGATACTTTCTTCTCTACGACGTCATGGTGCAATTAGTTTTCAAAAATACGAATATTAATCCTGTAAAAAAATCCTCGACTGGACGTCACTTCGCGCCTCCCGGCGACACTCTTTTTTACGCCAAAAATAACTAAATGTAGGGATTTTAACACAATCTTTTCACATGTTCTTTATACACTTGATTTACATCAGGTATAAAATCTCAAAACATGCAAACGATTAAAGGTACTAAAAAATTTTTTTTAAAAACTACAAAATTTTAGCTCAGAACGGAATTCTTTTGCTAATGTTTTTACAACTAAATAGCCCTGAGTTTGCACGAAATTATACACAGGCTTCCGAAATATTATATTTATAACTCATAAAAATTTCGAAGAATTTTGACGATAAAATCTATTTTGTTTTTAATGTTAAACAACTAGAGTAAAAAAAAAAAAAAAAAAAAAAAAAGAAAGAAAGAAAGAAAGAAAAAGGGTGAGAAGATAACACAGTCTTTTTACAACTAAATATCAATATTTTTTTACGACAATTTTACAAAAGCTTCAAAACAATTATATTTATAACTTCTAACAATTTTAAAGAGTTTGGACAATAAGAACTATTTTTTTATCTATTAAATGTCCCGATGTGAAACAAAAAAGGTTTCCTGCAAGCTCTTTTAGCACTAAATATCAATATTTTTTCACAATTTTTTTATTCAGTCTTCAAAACTATATTTTTGACTCATAAAAGTTTAACAGCGTTTGAACAGTATAAGAAGTATTGTTTTTAATATTAAATAAACTCGATGCGGAAAGAAAAAAAATATTCCACACAATTTAAAACTTTGAATGTGCTTCTTTTTGTCGAAATGCGGGAAAGCATGTAATACCCACTTAACACATTTAAGGGCGGTGGGATATAATATATACCACTTAATTTTTCAAATGACACAATGGCACCAGAATTTTGAAATAAAATTTTGCTTTTATATTGTACATGAAAAAAGGAGTTTATTTATTTTCAAATAAAGATGTTCTTAAACCCTGGTGTCAATCAATCATTTCAACATTCTAGCAACAGAAGTACTCTGCCCCTGAAAGGGTTAAAGAGCTACTTTAAAATGACGCATTTGGTTAAAAAAAATTTATATTTTAAAAAATATTGCTGAGCCGCCGATACGAGGTTCGTTTTGAAAGATTTTCGTGTAAAAGTATACATTCTTACAAAATTGAGTTAAAGATATAAAGTAATACAAATTTGAGGTTTATTTACAGTTCCGGGTAACGCGCCGGGTGGGTCAGCTACTTTTAAGATAAAATATAAAATTCATATTAGAAATATATTTGTCGGCTATTTTTCCATAATCGTATTAAAATATGTATTAAATTTCTTCCAATTCGGGTTCGGGTTGAAATATTTCGGTGTCAGGTTCAGGTCGAGTTTGGTGTTGAAGAAACTTTTTTGTCGGGTTCGGGGACTTTCGATTTCAGACGTTTTGTCGAATATCTAATGAAATTCGTGACGAAATGCCCTTGAACTTTGAGGATGTAAAGAACATGTTTGACTTCAGGTTTTTCCGTGAAGATTTAGTCCGGAGGACAATTAGGGAATTAATAATAAATTTAATAAGAAAATAATATTTGCGTTCCCCCAAGAAACATAAAATTCTCAAAATGGTCCGTCACTGTAGCAAATGACTATGTTGGTCCTGTTCAACTTTTTTGTGCATTCATGTAAAATAGCACGCATATTCTTGAAGATGTTAACGTTTCTGTGAAAAATAAAAAAGTTTTTTGTTTATAGCATGCAGAATTTTCAGCTGAATTTAACACCGCTTTCCGAAACCTTGACAAAGAACAGTAGAAATAGTATAATGCAATTAACAGATAAATATATATTAAATATTTGATGAGATATCAGTATTTGTATGGAATAAATTTTAACTGAGGGAATTATACTAAACATTTTTTTTTTCATCATTTCGTAGTCAATTCTATAGGGAAACTTATATAAAAAGTCTATTCAAATATTGCGAAAATTCAGAAAGATAGAAGCGATAAAGTGAGTTTATTTCTAAAAATAGAAGTACACTCTAAAAAAAATCCGTGAAAATACAAGAGATTTTCAGTAAAATTTCACGGAGAAGTTTCATTTTTCCAAAACAATAGTATAATTTCCGTAAATGACATTAGTTCCGTAAAGGATATTTCAAATCTGGAAATATGCAGAAAGTTTTCCGTAAAATTAATGGATTTTGTCCATATTTTTTTTCAAAACAGTACAATGTCCGTATTTCTTCCAAAACAGTGCAATTTCCGTAAATAACTTTTAGAGGTTTGCGTACTGAAATCGCCTTGTTTGAATTAAGATTGTTGTATTTACTAGAGTTCTTCAAGGATCCAGGCCTGACCCGGCTCGACATGCTGGCCCATTCTAACCGGGGCCGTGTCTGGACAGTAATTTTTTGTGAAAATAATAGTAATATTTATATATTTTTTAATGAAATCTTTAGAAATTGATTTTGTTTTTATAAGTTACAGAAAAATATTTTTTTAAATCTATTTTTTCTATTTTTATTGATAGTGCTTCAAAATTAGAACTTTTTTGTCCACTAATTTTTTAAAATTTTATTTTAACTTTTCTAACGTGAGGCAATATCGGGTTATTTAAAGGTTTCGTAACATAATATCTCTGCAAGTTATCGCTATGTAAATTGTATTAAACTAAACTGATTTGGCTTATAAATTTATGAATTAAACTAAAATTTATTATTTTATAAATTATAATTTCGCAACGTTTATAATTTTTTCCTTAAAGTTATAAAAATAGTTAATATTTTTTCTTTACTTTTATAAAAATGAAGTTTATAATGTTATTAATTTTATAATTTATTTCTTTAGCTTATAATTTTATAAATTAAACTAAATTAATTTAAACTAAATCAATAAGTCCAAATTTAAATCTTACCTATCACAAGATCATTAATTTCGAAATTGTCTTTAAGAATCAATTTTTTGTTTTAATATTATTAAAACTATTCAGTTTGACAGAACCGTACACAAAAGTTCTCAGCATAGCTCAAATATAATAATTTAATTTATTATAAAATTGTTTATTTACGTAAGTTTTATAAAATAAGATAAAACGAAAAGTTATTTTAATAGCATGTAATAAATACGTCTCCTTCAGATAATTATTATTTTTATTGGAATTGATAAATAGATCATCAGACAAATAATTTTAAAAAGTATATGTTCAAAAAAAGAAAATGTTGTACTATTACAAAAGGATGCAATCATACAATGACTCTTAATACAATGTCTCTTAATACAATGTTTTACGCATCTAATACTTAATAAGTTAAAATTTATCTGTTATAAAGCATCAAATAATAAAGCAAAATATTGAAAAATATGAAAAGAAATACTAAAAACATTGGAAATGAAAAAAATCCATGGAACCTTCAAGTTTTTGTATCATAAAAAGCAGCTGAAATAAGTAGCAACGCTTGAAACAGTTGAATATCTAATCATAGCGTAGAAGTTGGGACCTCCGGTTCAGTAAGTGAAAGATTGCGGGTTCGATTCTGATCGAGGGAAGGGTTGGTTGTTTACACAAAACTCACTCAGAAATGAGAAAAAAAAAGCAGTATGTCTGTCCTTTATAAGGTTGTTCTTGATAAGAAACATTTTTGTTTGTCCTATAATGTTTATTTTAACATTATAAACATTTCTAAAAAATACGGAAGATATCTGTTATAAAACGGAAATTTAAAAACGGATATTTCAGAAATCACGGAAAATTTCCTGGAATTTACAGATTTTTTTTCCGTTAAAAAACGGAAATAGTACTGGCGTCACGATTGCCAGTACAATTTCCGTTTTTTTTTTTTTTCAGGAAATTTTTTTAAAGTATATATAAGGGATTTTCTTCCAATTTCTCAATCATCTTTGTGTATCGCCGGTATCTTTCTGAGTTTTCATGATATTTGAATGAACTTTTTACATAAGTTGTTCTATAGAGCTGGCTACCAAATAATGAAAACAAAATATTTCTAATAAAACTAATTAAAATTACATATTACTAAAAAAACGAAGAAGAAGGAAAGAAAAACTCTAAAGAATGAATTAACCATCATATTCGGAGAATGCGTATTGCCGAATGCTTCAAATGTCCGATTGTTGATTGCTAGAAAATCTGTATCAGATAAGACGTGTATCGATGAAATGGTGAAGCAGAAAAACAATTTTTTGCTTGTTTTCCCGTAGAAGTCAGTCAAATAATTCTGGTTTTATTATTTTAAAAGTTGTAATGGATTTACCTATTTTTACCAGATTAAACATAAAAGTTAAAAATACATCTTGTTTGAATATAGTTTCTAAGTTTAACTGCCAGTTTAAGTAATTTAATCGCCAGTGGCGACCTGGTGACCGGATTTGTAAAGCGTTGTCCTTAATTCTTAATAATATTAATCCTTATTTAATGTCCTTTTGAAAGTAATCACACGTATATTAATAATTATCTTATTCCAAATCTCAATGTAAAACTTCAATTTCATTTGTAACTTTTATCAACTCTCCAATCTATAATATTCTGAGAGACGCTAGTTTGTCATTTCGAATGTTTTTTAAAAGCCATTTTTTTTTACATTTTTATTCCACGGATCGCTTCGCGTGCCAGGGGTTTTTCACGTCAAAATCAATGCGCAGCTGGGATCGGGATTCTTTCTTGTTAAATCTTCTCCATCCACGTCATTCGCATAGCTTAATTTCGCCTCTCACTGATTGGCTCAGGCGCTCGTTACGTCGCTTCTGTAACTTTACGCGCAGTTAACAAAACCCGACTGCAACCATTTGGAGAGCAGATTTTTGTCGTGTTTAGAAGTGCTGACCAACTCGTTATCTGGTGTTCTGCGGCTTAGAATTCCTCAACATCCACTTAGGATCTATTAAATGATGTAATGAGTTATCGTCAAGCCTGAGGCTATAAGTTTATACCTGTAGCCTGTGTGAACTGTTCCAGAATTTCTCCTATTCAAGAATAAATGATTTATCTGTAAAACTGGTTGAGTATTATTGGAGAAACTCCAATTGGGTTTCTGTTTGCCTTCATTACGTGCCATGACTTTCGAGTTACTGACTGCAATCGTTCACCACTTTTAACCCATCTCGTAAGTTTTTCTGCCGGTTGTCGTGAAAAATTAATATTCATAGAAATCTAACATATATATATATACATACACACACACACACACACACATATATATATATATATATATATATATATATATATATATATATGTATATGTATATATATAACTAAGGAACTATATATGTATATATATATATATAGTTCCTCTAATCGTCTTCTCCACTAAACATATATATGAGCAAAATTCAATCATTCTTTGCAGTGATGATGGTGCGCTCAATGCTACCGAAACTAGTGTGCAATAGTTGGTATAAATTTCGTGTTCAAAACGTTGTTTTGTTTATTCACTAAGATTATTTTTCTTTCTGTTCTTATAAATTTCAATTGAATTTTTTTTTAAGAATCTTTCCGTAATTCAATTATTCTAAAAAATATTAAATGGTTGGCATAGTTTCATGAACATAATAAAATGTCTATTGAATGCATTTGGCAGTTGCACACTAATTTTTATAAGTAAGGATTATGACCATTAGATATTAATTGCAAGTGTAGGTAGAGATTACCTTAATTGTTTTTAAGTACGTATACATTTATTTCACTTTATAGTATTTTTAACACTAATAAGTATATACTGAAAAATTTTATTATAATATCGTGCATGATTCATGCCAATTTAAGTTTAAAAAATATTTAATAATACATTTATTTTGAAATTTACAATTAATACCATATTTCGCCTTTAAAAGAATAGAAATCATCAGAATTTAGGATAATTCAAAATGCTTAAATTCAGTTTTTATACATTCCCTTTTATATGTACTTATCATACTTGTAAATTTTTATATGTATTCATAATACTATTCCACAATAAACATTTTATGCATAAAAAGAAAGTTTGTTGTAAATATTTAACACATTCTGTGCAATAAAATAAATAAATAAAAGGTGAATTTAATTTTAATTCTTTGTGGTTATTTTTATTAAAAAGACAAGTAAAATTTTTAGAAATTTTTAAGCTTTTAAAATTATATTATAATTGATAAGGTTACATTCGTTAATATTTTTTTACAAATACGAGGCGACATATTAGATTACAAACATTTACAATATACAAAACTTTATTTATATTTCCGCAAAATCGGTCAATTAAAAAATAAAATAAGCGACGTATGCATTGCAAATGTTCTGAAATATCGAAAATTTAATGAATTTTGGGGGATTCAAAATTTTACTAACGCTGTGAAAGATTTAAAAAAAAAAAGCTTATTATCCATGTGTTCAATGCGTTACATGAAAAAAAAAAACACATTAAAATCTTACTTTCAGAATTAGCCTTCAAGTATTGACAACTTGACCATGTAACTTTAAATAATTTATCTAACTGACTTATAATAAAATAACTGCTGCATTCAGTGACCTTAGATTAAAGAATATATTTCCGAACTGCATTAGCTTTTTAAAAATAGGAAAGAAAAAAAATCTTCATTACATTCCAAAATAGATTTTCTTTTATAAATGTACGGTTCCTGATCTGATTTTTTTTATCCCTTGATGAAATAAAGCTGTGAATGACGCATTCATACAAAGCAAAGATACATACATTTTGGTATAAATTTTAACAGTGGCATCTTGTGGGTTATTTAAATGGGTGTTCATAATAACAACATACAATTTACGAAAATAAAATACGTAGGTACGACATAAGTTACAGGTTAAAATATATTCATGTTGTCACAAGTAAAAAAAAAAAAAAAAAAAAAAGACTAAAAAAAATAAACTAGTCGTCGGAGGCCACTGTAATACTTACTCATCATGGATATGCATAATATAAAATATGAAAATAAAACAGGTGTAATCTATACTAATAAAAGAAAGTTTCGCTCTCTCTGTGTGTGTGTCTGTTGGCGATGGCTAGCAAAATCTAGCCCACCTAGAAGCCTGCAAATTTAGATTTAGGTAGTCCAAACACTCTCCTGGTGCACCTGAACCTCAGATTTTTAATATTTTGAAAATTTGAGTAGTTATTAATTAAAATCTGATCAAAGATCGCAAATAAAGAATCTGTCGTCCGAAAAGAGCTCGCGCATGCCCAGAAGGCATTTATTCGTTCCTCCGTTAAAAGATGAAACAAAGCTGGGATAATTCCATTTCTTTTTAAGTTTTTCTAAATTCGCCATGGGCAAACGGCTAGAAATACGGAAAAACCGTCTACATATTCTGAAAGAGCATACTTTTACGTCTCGAACGATCTGGTTGGTTTGAAAACATTTTACATTTAACCCTTTCAAAAAAAATAATCAAAAAGCATCGAATTCATGTTTTTTATTTTATCTTGTTTTCCGAACCTTGCATCCACCGGAATACAAAATATACGGTAAAACGAAGGTCACCAAATTAAAGATCTAAGTTTGCCCTTTTCAAAGCCACTATTGGTTTTTAAAAATATGAAAATTAACCCTTCGAAAAAGTATATTTCTGTATGCCGTTTTGAAATTTTTGCGATTTTGGCAATTTTTAAAAATTTGCATCGGCGATTCAGAGAAAGGTACGAAAAACTAAAAATACCAGACAATATCTAAATTTAATCCTTTTTCGACATCTGTATTTGTTTTTGAAAAATACTAATATTAACCCTTCAAAAAAATTCGTACGCAGGACTCTCTTTTGAAAATTCCGATTTTCTGCGATATAAAACTATCCTGCGCCGCCAGGAGCCCACGGGGTCGCCGGCGTCACGATAACGACCATCGCACCCAAGCCTCTGAAGGGCTTTTAACGCACCAGGGCTTTGTCTCGCCCGGCGCTGCGATCGGCCTGAGGCCGCTCCCCACTGCGGACCCCCAGGTCATTTTACCAAGGTCGATGACATAGGTCGTCACGGCAGTAACCCCACGTCTCGAAGGAAACTTCCGCAGAGATGAAACCTGAATGAACCGCCATAGAAACCCCGACGACTTCGTTCGCGAAACCCCATAGGGGGAGGCGGTCGCTAGGTCATATGTCGAGTTACCACAACGGCTCTTGCTTTACCACCGCTCAAGCGGTGTGAGAAACCTACAAAGGTAGTCACGTTCCCTCTTGCGGTGGATCCTGAAAAGGAAAGGATTAGTACTACAACAAAATATAAACTATAAAACTACAACAACAACAACAACAACTGACTAGAATGCTTAAAGCATTTCAAACTTCAACAACAAACATTAACAACTACATAATTTTAAAACACAACAGTGACTAGCCCATTTAATCACATAGAACATGTCGGCTTATGAGACGAATCTCAAGCCTGCGTACGTATTGCACCATTACCTCTACCTCTACGTCCTGCGCCGCGGGGACCACGGGCATTTCGCAGTGCGTTCAAGTGTGGGCGTGGAAGAGCTCGGTAATTACGGCCTGCTCTTTGGCGACCAAGGTTTCGATCAAATGTACGCATAAGGAGGCGTTGAATTATCAACCGGACCCCCTTTCTGGAATAGCCACACAGGCAGAGATCGCTTGGCGTTCGCGTCCGAAAGTCGCGAGGAAAGTACTTTTCCCGCACATACTTCCAGAGCTCGCACTGAAATAGCACAGGGCTAATGTCGCACACTTCAACTCCACAAAAACATGTAGAGTCGTGGCGAAAAAAGCGAGCCTGATGATCGCCAAAGGTGCCGTGTCCCGTGAAGACCTGATTAAGGAAGAAATCGCCCTGCAGTCGGCGGATGCCGACGCGTGGGAAAGATTCATAGGCCTTGCGCCCGGTCTCAGATTGGTCCCATCTTTCTTGCCACTTGGACAGAGCACGCCCAAAGAGGTCTTTTTTGGCTTGGCGGCGCGTGACTGGAATCACTACATCGACAGACTGTCGAGCAGTGGCTTCTTTTGCCAATATGTCCGCCCTTTCATTGTAGACGTGGCCAACATGAGCCCGGACCCAATGCAGATGAATCTCAATTCCTGTAGATTTAATCAAGTCCCTGATCTCGGCAATGGCCTTGTACTGAGGCACAAGTCCGTGAAGCGCTTGGAGCGCCGACCTCGAATCTGAAAAGATGTCGAGTTCCCCGAGACCTCTCCTGTGGGCATGGGTGATTGCTCCTTTGATCGCATGGACCTCCGCCGCAAACACCTACGCACCGTCAGAGAGACGGAACTGGCTCTCCGCAACAACTTGGTTCTCTGACACAGCGAGGAACGCACAGCCTACTGTCGCGTTCTCTTGCTGGGATCCGTCCGTGTAGTACGAACACGTAGTCCGCGGAGCCAAATCCGCGGTCCAACGGACTCTCCAGAGATCTTCAAGCGAATTGGAAGCTGGGATTGGGCCTCCAGAGGTCGAACGACTCGGTGTCTAATACGGTACCGTCAACACTCTTCTTCCATCGGACAAGGGCCGTGTAGTCCCTTTCCAGTCCCGCACGAAATTCGAGGGGGAGAACCCCTGACAAGACGTGAAGAGCATCCGTGGAGGTTGTCGCGTAACATTTTGTTACGCAGAGGAGTAGGCTCCTCTGCATGCTGAGCAACCTGTTTGCAACCACCACCTTCTTTGAGTAAAACCAAATAGATGCCGCGTAAAGAATGATTCTTTCCGCTATGATAGAGTAGAGCATCTTTCTTACTTTCGGTCTCAGACCCCATGTGGCTCGTGAGAGACGGTTCATCTTATTTAACACCTTAAATGCTTTTTTCCTGGATGGCAGCCAGGTGCGGCATCCAACTGAGGTGATGGTCAATTATGAGGCCCAGGTACAGAATCTGCCATTTAAAGCCGATTTTGTTTCCTTCCATGATGATAGGAATAGAGAGGGAATGTTTTAATTTGCCCATGGGCTTCATGACCGTGTAGCCGCATTTCTCGAAGCTGAACGTGAGGCTGCATTCCGTCGCCCAGGCGTGGATCCTTGAGAGGACCGGTCCCAGAAACGGCGCAAACCCCATCGCTGCTCTTCGTCGTGCGGCCACGAAGACGTCATCGGCGAAGACCACAACAACATAGGTCTCGTCCTTATCGTCTGGCAACCGTCTCAGAAGGAAATCTATAACCACTAGCCAGAGGTATGGTCCGAGACACGAACCTTGGGGTACTCCTACGTTAAAGTAGTGGTCCCCGTCATCTGATTGGATGATACATCTATCCCACAAATAGTCTTCTATCAATCCTAGGAGCCACGGTTCGACGCCCAATTCTTCCAGAAATCTGAGAATGTCTGTTCGTCGAACACTATTAAAAGCTGATTTGATGTCAAGCGTGAGAAGACACGTGAATTCTCCACGACTCTTTGAAGTGGCTATGTAATCCATCACTCGATGGACCGTACTGACATTCTTACGAAAGCCGTACTGCCTTGCGTCGATTAAGCGATTGGACTCCAAATACAGTACCAGCCGAGTTGCGCACATTTTGTCCAAGACCTTCCCGAAGGCCGGTAAAAGACAAATAGGGCGGTAGGTCGCTGGGTCACTACGCTCCTTCCCTGGTTTGGGAAAAAACACAGCAATGGCCCGCTTCCAAATCCGCGGAAAACAAGTCTCTCTCAGACAGTGGTTGTACAAGGAGAGCAGCCAGTGAGGGTGGTACTTTAAGACCTTACGGACAATCGCGAGACTGAATCCATCATGACCAGGCGCCTTGTTGGGAGGCAGCAATTCCACTGCAAATTCAAGTTCATGAATCGAAAACAGAGTCGGTTCGTCGGTCTTAATGCATGCGACCTGGGAAACATCATCAGCTGATAGGAAGTGGTGTCTTGTAAGTGCGGCCTGGGATTCCTCCCAAGTCGAGGCTACCTGCCCGGACGGAAGCACAAGTTTTTCTTGGGCTTCCCTTCTCCACTTACCTCGCACCACCTCGACTATCTGGCCTAGTTTTTCCGTGCTAAGTCCTTCGGAAATGAATCTTCGGAACGAAGCACGCTTTGCGTGCAGGATCGCCTTCATGTACTCTGCCCGCTTACGCTTATAGAGAGATCCAAGTCTCCCCCGCTCCATTGGCTCCAGCGTTCGCTGGTAGAGTCGACGGAGCGCACGCAACTGGTTTCGCCGGCTGGCCAGCTGGGCTGACCACCAAATCGCCTCACGACGCACTGCCGGTCGGCGCTTTTTGCGTTCGAGACATAGCCGATTCAAAGTCGACATCAAGTGCTCGACTCCCTCATCAGGGGTTGCAAACTCGTATCCAGCCAGATCTGCGGCTTGCAGATCGCGGGAGAACGCGCCCCAGTCCAAGTACCTTTTATGCCAGCGACGGCTGACATCTCTCGGGAGGCGATTGGCTGGTTTGCCTTGATAATCCCACTTCATGACTCGATGGTCGCTAAGAGACGGGACCTCGGATATCTCCCAGTCGGTAATGCGGTTTGCGCAGTACCGTACCAACAGGATGTCGATCCACCCCTCGCCTTGAGGACCAAGGAAGGAGGACAAGCTATCCGGGTCATTGACAAACTCCAGGATTGCGTTCATTGCGAGAGCGATGACATCTCGCCCTCGCGGATCTGTCGGCCGTTGCCCCCAGATCGTCGACTTAGCGTTAAAGTCCCCCACCAAGATGACATTGTCACTCGGATAGGTTCCTAAAAGGGTCGTCAACGGTACGAGCACAAGGTCAATGTCTATTGATGGAGCACAGTAACAAGATATCACTAGTACGTCCTTCCCTGACCATCTGCAGCGGATAGCCACCACGTCAGAACGCCTTAGGACGGAGACGAAGTGTATGCGCTTGTTCACCCAGAGGGCCGCTCGAAAACGGTTACCTGCCGAGTGGACTTGCACGTAGCCATCTGGAGTCCCGCTAACAGAACCTTCGGCGACATGCGGTTCGTTCAAGGAAACCACATCCAAACCCAGGGAGATCGTATCATGACTCAAGTGATCCATGCAAGCAGTTGCCTTGTGGCAATTAAGGTGGGCAAAATGAATTTTACTCTCCATCATGGATTCTCTTGATTCGTTCGAACTCCATCTGGTGGATGTGGCACTCCTTGGAACCTGCCGCGTGGGTGGTCGACAATTTCTCGTCTTCCGTTCTGCGCAAGTTCCTAAAGCTACAATTTGGGCACTTCGGTGGAAGAGTGCAGCCTATCGTCTCGTGTCCTTTGGCCCCACATCTCCCGCATAGGGACGCTCTGTGACAAACTGAACGTGTGTGGCCGTATCTCCAACAATGATAACAAACCAACGGACGTCGGTTCGGTCAGAACACCGCCTAACCCCAGCCAACTTGCAGTGAACGCAGCCCTTTCAAGCGCTGAAACGAAGCCTCGTCTACCGAGAGGACAGCATTGCGGCCTCTCGCACTGACGAAACAAGTCCGTAGCTCGAGAGTTGAATCTTTGAGAGATTCATTTTGCTCTTGAAGTGCAACAACTATCCGTTCCTCTGGCAGACTGGTATCGACCCCGAAGATGATTATCTCCGGGGTACACCGTCTGGGCTTTGTTACTACTAGATCCTTCGCAAGCTCAGTTCGATCCAGTTCACTCTCCAGCTTCGCGAGGTCTTCCGCGGATTGAGCATGGAAGGCTATTCCGCCACCTGAAATCGGTCTGTTGCTCCTGATGGAAATCCGGGAGCTTACTGGATCTACTTTGCTTGCTACTAGCTTTAGCGTTTCAGCGGAAGAAGTCTCGACTTGTTCGCCTGTCCCCTTTGGACGAACGAAGAGGATGAATTCCTCTTTCGGCGGGGTCTTCGTTGAAGACTTGGACACTTGCCGCTGACACTTGCCGCTGATTTTCCCTGGTCGTTGTCGAGCAGAATTAATCGGAACATTTCTATCTGCCTTTCGGCCATCTTCCGGGTTTCCCTTTTGTACCGTCTTCTGCGACTTCTTCCTCGACTTTTTGACTACTTCTGTCCAAGGTTCTTCTCCCTTTTGAGGAGTTTCTCCTTTTGGACGTGCGTTCAAAGTTGGGTCCGCCTTTTCAGAAGTCAGCTTGTCCTTGCGGTTCTTCACTTTCGACATCTTTCCAGGATTTCCCTGCTTGGAGGAAGGACGTTCCTTTTCTGGGTGCTATTTTCTGCGATATATAAAATCTGGCATCGGCTCTCTAAAATAACCAAACAAAAAACAAACACACCTAAAGACATCTACGTTCTATCAGGTTTAGGCAGAAACCTTCAGTTTAAAAAAAAATCACGTTAACCCTTTCGAAAACGTTTTTTACCGTAAGTCAATTTCGCTTTTTTAACTATTTCTCCAATCTTTAAAAATCCGAATTGGCGTTTATAAACAAGATACGGCAAACTAAAAATACCGCGCCTAATTTATATCCCTTTGTTTTTTAAAATCTGGTATCCGTTTTGAAAAATTTTAATTTTAACCCTCCAGAAAAAAAATCCTTTCCAAAACTCTCTCACGCGATTATCGTTTTTAGGTCCAGGTTTAAAAATGAGCATCGACTCCGGAAATGTGAGTACGGACAAACAGTAGATTCCGGCAGTGGCGCACCCAGGATTTCGCTTTGGGGGGGGGGGGGGGGCTAATGCATTTTAGAAGTCTGCACAGACCCGGTTCGACCCGTACCCGGCAAAATGAAGGTAAACTTTAAAACAGGCCGGGCCGCCAGGATTAGAAGATTTTTGATAGGCCGTGCCGGGCCAACTGACAAAATAAACGGGCTAACAAAAAAATTTAATGGGGCCGGGTACGGGCCTCGGACCCGTGATGACTTGTAGATTTTTAATTGTTGAAACTTCAGTTGTTTTCATGTATCGTCAGAATTTGAATATTTGAAAGATATACGTTTAACACTTTTTTCGTCTTTGAATAAAAATCAGTTCATCACTGTCACTATCACTACCTCACTATCACTACCTATTTAAAAATTAATTTTACGTTTAACCGGCCCGATATAAAAAATTAAACGAAGCCGGTAAAATGTGATGATAACGTTCGCGAGAATAAGTATAAATCTGCTTCATGAAGTGACGCTAGTCACGAGTCCAAGTTTTATTGTTTTAGCAGACTCTGGTTGAGCAGAGATCAGGCTTAAATTCTTTTATATACCGTCGAGCCGGGTCGGAACTGGACTTAATTGTGCCCAAACAGTTTGTTTTGTCAAAATAGTAATAGAAATAATAAGTTGCTGTTAACGGATTCAGTGAAAATATGCCTTAAGTGATTCTTAAATTCCCAGTTTAACAACATGAAACTCTCCGAAACATTTTTTTTACTTTTATTTTTAACTGTAAAGGCATAAAATTGACAGGTCTCAATTTTGAAGCGATTTGGAATCGAGTACTGTTTTCCATTTTTTGATAAATAAATAACCTATTGAGATATAAGTATCCCTTTCTTGTGACGATAGGTTTTTCTTCTTTACCGTGCTATCGCGTCCGGAAATTTAATTCAAAACGCCAATTCTGATAGTATTTTCTGAAAGATTTTTTGCATTTATCAGAAAAAGGAAAACGCTATTCGATCACATAGTTTCTGAATAAGAACACCTGTCAATTTTATGCATTCCTGAAGAAAATTGATTTCATAAATGTGTCAGAAAGTAGTGCCATTTGATTTGAGAAAAGCCTTAATAAA
The DNA here is from genome assembly GCA_963931845.1 of Maratus michaelseni. Lineage (NCBI taxonomy): Eukaryota > Metazoa > Arthropoda > Arachnida > Araneae > Salticidae > Maratus > Maratus michaelseni. The sequence continues at coordinate 48,896,800 of OZ007598.1, read as the reverse complement.
TTACGAAGAAATATTTTCAAAAATCTACTTTGTTATACAGCTTAAATGTTATGATCTTTTAACCCTCTTTTTCTCTTTTATTCTAAGCTACATTAATTCTTATCTTGAATCTTTATTTGAAGGCTGAAAAATCTGAGTAATCATTAATGTTGCTTTTCTATTTTGTAAACATACAATAAGTTAAAATATATTGTAAAATTTCTCCAAAAATGTGTATTCAATATTCTTTAAAAGAATCTTAATTTTATGTTAAGTAAAATCGGAATTTTTTTTTAAATACAAATTGAGCGGACTGGATAGGCTATGATTTAACTGATTTTGTCACTGGCCGGGTCGGGCCTGTTTTCTTTGATTTTTGAACTTGCTGGGCCAAACTTTTAACTTTTGCAACGGGCAAGATAGATTTCGTTCGGGCCTGGCCTCGAAATTCTGGCCTGTGCAGACCTCTAGTGCATTTGCATGACACTCACGAGTCGGTGATCAAGTGACCATCTGTATTTGTGCACTGCAACAGTAGCTGGAATTTACTATAATCCCTTCTGATATCCATCAGTGATGCATAATTTCTTAATTATTTATGGGTATGTGCAGATTTTTTCCTTTATGCTTTACGATTACTGAAAAATGTTGCAAAAATGCTTTATTTTACGATATAAAGCTGACATATTCTGTAATATAATATTTTATGTTATGTAATAGTACGGTATTCGTTGTAGTGCAGCAACGTAATGAAATTACGATGACTGCTCTTGTGCATCTCTGCTTTATCATTTGTAATTCGATATCGTTTGAATTTGAACATATGCTAAAACGTATATTATTTATCATAAATGAACAAAATGAAACATTTTGTGAAAAAAACAGAGGAATATAATTTTATAATAAAATAGTTAGCCTGTTACTATCAATAGAACTTTGATATGAATGACAGAAAATGTTACCTACTGATTTATTTTTCAGTATCAATGGTTTTTTGCCGCTGTGTATTTACAGGGGGAAAACCATTCTTCTAATTATTAATTAATATTATGAACATTCAATCCATTTTTAAAACATTTTTTTAATAAAAAAAAAACAAAAAAAAAGTGCTCTGTTAAACTGATGGCATTGACCTCACGGGGCTATTCACACTGATTGAGTATATTATACTCTTATTTCAAAGAATAATTCTGCATGATATTCCCATTCAGCTAAATTAAAGAGGGGTGGGGGCTCCCCAATTCCCACCCTTTATGCTTAACCAATGAACTTCCAAATCTAATATCAGAAAAAACAGGTATACCAAATTTGCAGCAAATCGGATAATTCTGCATGAAAAATCCATTTATATAAATTAGGGGGGAGGGATTAGTCCCTATCCCCCCCTTTATGCTCAACCAATGAACTCCCAAAACTAATCAGGAAAGCGCCTTTTCCGAATGAACCTTTATTCAAAATTTGAAGCAAATCGGATAATTCTATCAAGAGTTATCGCGTTACGTACATACATACATACGTACATACAGAACCTGTGAGCACATTAGCTCTCAGGCTTTGATCGCTTGTGAGCTAATAAATAAAGAGAAAACTGCCCAGTTAAACTGAGGGCATTGAGCTCACAGGCTATTCACACTAATTGTATATTATACTCTTATTTCAAAGAATTTGAAATAAACCCTCAAAAATAAAGAAATTGACAATATATTAACAGGCGGATCATCCCCCGTACCCCCTTATAATTAACTAATGAACCCCCAAAACTAATCAGGGAAGCGCCTTATCACAATGAACCTATAAACAAAATTTGAAGCAAAGCGGTTAGTTCTATCAAGAGTTATCGCGTTACGTACATATAGAACCGGCGGGCGGCCATTAGCTCTCAGGCTTTGATAGCCTGTGAGCTAAAAACCGTTAACATGAGAATTTACATCTATTGTGAATAGGAAAACAAGTCAATTTTATAATATGGAGTCTTCTTTGGCTTGGATACAAAAACAGTAAAAAATGCTAAGACGGAATTGCAATAAATCGGTGAGAAATTCCGCTTTAGACAGGTTTTCGTCTTAGCTGGTAAACTGTAAAGGTGTTTCTTTCGATGGGACCATGGAATGTTTGCGATTAAGATAATATTCCGTTATAGACAGGTTCCATTTACACTGGTTAAACTGTATACGTAAAACTTGTGTAAATAACCTCATACTGTTTAACTTATGTAAATGAAACTTGTCTATAACGTAATATTGTCTTGATCACAAACATTCCATGGTCTCAGCAAAAGAAACACCTTGAAAGTTTACCTGCTAAAGCAAAAACCTGTATAAAACGGAATTATTCACCTATGATGTCGCATCATATATTATTCCCCTCTCATTTAATTCCCTTTTCCAAATTTGTTCCCCTTTTTCCATTATTTTAACGCTCACTGTTCTACAAAATATTTTTCATTTCCTTTCCCACCCTTTGTTAAATTCAGTGTAACAAATTTCATTCCGTTTATTCTAATATCCTTTTAATTCAGTTACACTAAAAATATTTCTATACTGTCCTGATAATATAAATGAAAACTATTACATCTACCCTGTCAAATAGCTAGCATAAGATTCCCATCTGCCATCTCCTTATTTGGTCACACAGATTCTGTTGCTAACTGATTTCTTCATACACACCCTTTTAATTACAATGATTCCCATGCGCAACCGAATAATTCTGGTCCAAAAATATCCAACGTACATATCAAAGTCATAACAAATTCTAAGGTTCGCGGATTCAAGAATGCGAAAAACTCTCCCGAGCCCCATTTGTGCGGTTTTGTATTCCCATACATGTTGGCTACTGCCGCCGAAAAAATTCATTAGGATGATTTATGCCAAAAATGGCTCTGTTCTCTAAATTTTTAATTGTCTTTATGCTCTGTTTGGAGAAACCATCGCCGTACTGTAACCCTTGGCGAAAATGTAAATTCATTCGAGTTCATGTCATGATACGAGAAACAATCAATTCTATCTCTGACCATCAGCCCACCAACATGTAATATTCTGACGAATTGTGTTACGGGCCCGGGTGCCCCTGCGCTGCCGTGGGCAGCCGTAGCCACGGAACTTTTCCTGTACTTGTGCAATTATATATAGAGCCTGGGATTAATTAAAATACTTTCATCTACTCATGTCTGCCTGTTCTTCCAAATGTGCCTATTCTTATTTTCTTTTGAATTTATAGATTTATTGGAAAGTAATAATGATTTTTTAGTCATCAAAATACTCATCTTATGAAAACCACTTTACCACGATCAAGAACTATTAGTACATCACCGATTCATTGCAATTTTGTCTTAGCATTTTTTATTTTTGTTTGTGTCCATGATTTAGTAAATTAGTACCTTGTTCGGCACAGGAGGGAGGGGCAGACCGCGGGATATGCCCTATCTTGGCTATTAATAAATTTGAAACTTTATGCTTACGAATATACTAGTGTAATTATCCTTAGAAAGAAATTAATATGTATGCTTACCATTTTAGTGATGAAGTGCTGGTGAATTATTCTAATCTTAGATGATTTTCTCGAGCTTTGATGATATAAATTCTCCAAACATAAAATTTAAAACTATGGCTATTTTTTTATACGTTCAGTTAAATGTTTTAACACAAATAATGCTTAAAAAATAGCGTATAACGAGAAGTACTAATAAAATAGAGGTGCATTACGGCAGCTCCCACCCCCCACCCCCACCACTCACATTTTTTCGACAATCTTACCAATCGTTTATACCTTGTTTGTACCTGTTTGTACCTCATTTGTACTAGATTAATAAAAAGTTTTTAGTGTGTGTGGGGGGGGGGGGGTGGAGAAACGACCAGTCCCCCTCCCACCTCAATGATTTACAAAACGGATACTGCCAAACGTTTATACCTCGTTTGTACTCGTTTGTACCAACAATCATTTCGTTTGTACCTCATTTGTACTAGGGTAATAAAAGCTTTTTAGTAGGGGGGAGGGGCGGGAGAAAAGGCACCTCCCCAACTCAATGTTTTACGAAATGGATAGTGCCAATCGTTTATACCTCGTTTGTACCAACAATCTTTTCGTTTGTACCTCATTTGTACTAGAGTAATAAAAAAAATTTTAGTGTAGGCCTGCCGCTTTTCCAGCCAAACCCCCCCCCCCCACTTCAATGTTTTAGAAAATGGATACTGTCAATCATTTGTACCCCGTTTGTACCCGTTTGTACCAACAATCTTTTCGTTTGCACCTCATTTGTACTAGAGTAATAAAAAATTTTTAGTGTGGGGCTGCTATTTCTCCAGCCCCCCCCCCCCCCCACTTCAATGTTTTACAAAATGGATAGAGCCAATCGTTTATACCTCATCTGTACCAACAATCTTTTGGTTTGCACCTCATTTGTACTAGAGTAATAAAAAAAATTTAGTGTGAGGCTGCCATTTCTCCATACCCCACCACTTCAATGTTTTACAAAATGGATAGGGCCAATCGTTTATACCTCGTTTGTACCAACAATCTTTTCGTTTGTACCTTATTTGTACTAGAGTAATAAAAGGTTTTTAGTGTGGGGCTGCCATTTCTCCAGCCCCCCCCCCCCCACTTCAATGTTTTACAAAATGGATAGGGCCAATCGTTTATACCTCGTTTGTACCCGTTTGTACCAACAATCTTTTCGTTTGCACCTCATTTGTACTAGAGTAATAAAAAATTTTTAGTGTGGGGCTGCCATTTCTCCAGCCTCCCCCCCCCCCACTTCAATGTTTTACAAAATGGATAGAGCCAATCGTTTATACCTCATCTGTACCAACAATCTTTTCGTTTGCACCTCATTTGTACTAGAGTAATAAAAAAAAATTAGTGTGAGGCTGCCATTTCTCCATCCCACTTCAATGTTTTACAAAATGGATAGGGCCAATCGTTTATACCTCGTTTGTACCAACAATCTTTTCGTTTGTACCTTATTTGTATTAGAGTAATAAAAGGTTTTTATTGTGGGGCTGCCATTTCTCCAGCCTCCCCCCCCCCCACTTCAATGTTTTACAAAATGGATAGGGCCAATCGTTTATACCTCGTCTGTACCAACAATCTTTTCGTTTGCACCTCATTTGTACTAGAGAAATAAAAAGATTTTAGTGTGGGGCTGCCATTTCTCCAGCCCCCCCCCCCCCCCACTTCAATGTTTTACAAAATGGATAGGGCCAATCGTTTATACCTCGTTTGTACCCGTTTGTACCAACAATCTTTTCGTTTGTACCTTATTTGTACTAGAGTAATAAAAGGTTTTTAGTGTGGGGCTGCCATTTCTCCAGCACCCCACTTCAATGTTTTGCAAAATGGATAGTGCCAATCGTTTATCGACCTTGAATGCATCGTATTGTCCATTACACAGATGTACAATATAGAAGAAATACCACCCTCGTTTGGACTTGAATCCGCTTGACCGTGCTAAAAATATGGATGATGGATGTGTACTCAGAACTGAGAGAATCAGAGTACCACTATAAGTCTTTACGCTTAACGCATGTCGAAAACGGCAAAAAAAATTGAGAACAAGATGAAATGAGATACAAAGGTTTTAAACATTTTCTAAAGACCTTAAAAAAAAAAAAAAAACTTTTTATAATTTTATAGAAAATTTTATATAGTTACTTCATTATTAAGTTTCAGGGTCTGGAGGGGGCTTCAGCCCCCTTAGCCCCCCTCCCCCGTGGGTGCGCCAATGGATTCCAGATCATAGACACGTTCATTTTCTTCAAAACGCACGGTTGGGTTTTAAAAAATATCTACATCAACCCTTTAGAAACCAATCGATTACGAACCCCCTTTTGCGATTTCCGCTATTTTGGCAATGTTTACCCGTTGTTAAATTTCAATTCTACTAGAAAATTTGGTTGGGTCGAGTGTTCTGAAAAGGCCTCTTCCAGAACAGACTGCGCCCCCTGGCGGTGGAAGGTGGAACTACAGGAGTATATCTGGTTCTATAAACCCGATTATGACGGGGCTTGGCTCACGTTTCGTATAGAACAGATTATTAATATTTCTGCCCGGGCAACGCCGGGCTTGTTAGCTAGTCTATTTATAAAATGCATTGCAATTCGAATAAAATCCTGGCTTGATGATGTCATAAACTTTAAACTCTCTATCGCTGAATTGCGTAAAAGAAACATCCTTATAACTCTAAAAATGATAATCCTATTAACTAACAGTTTATTGCGTCGGATTAAGCGTTTCTTTACTAATTAAAATATATCTTTGAATTGTACTTTGAATGAAATACAGGGTCATGAAAAATGAGACTGTTTTTTAATTGTCTTTTATATTCACTCCTTAAGAAAAACATTTTCGAAAATTTTTATTTACCTTTTATCGAAACGAATATTTCAAGAGTTCTAAAAAAATAGTTCCCGATAATCGAGGTTACTGAAATTCAATAAATTTCTTCCCATTATTACATACTAAGTACATACCAAATTTAAAGTCTCTATCTCAATTTGTTCCGGAGATGGAGCGTTTATAGACACACACACAAACACATAGACAGACGGACGGCAATTTTTTTTTTCTAAAAATATGTTTTTCGGAATTTCCAGTGTCTGAAACGTGTAAATCCGTCAAATTTTTGTTTTCGATTTTCAAAACGATTACAAGACTTACCCTATTAGACCGGGAGGCGGCAGCACAGATAATCACTTCATCGAGTTCACGGCTAAAATTCCAGAATTAGTTAAAACTCGATTCACATATTAAAACGCAATCGGTCTGCCAAGTCATATCTTGGTGGAAAACACCTTAAAACCCGATTTTAGCAGTTGAGTCGTAGGTTGACCATTGTGTTTTCCTGCACCCAAAGGTATGAAAACATGGGGGACTGGAGCGTCTTAAATCACTAAGATTATCAGAATAAAAAAGGATGCTTGTTAGTGATGAAATCTGTGGCGATTTTTTCGGCTATAAAGTCCTGGCATGCGGCTAACGTAAGTATCGTTTTAAGTAAGTTTCAAAAAATTATTTGAATATATTATTGATATGTTTCATATGAAAATGCTTGTTGGTGTTGTTAGAAAGGACTCTAAGAAAATATATTAAATGTAAACAAGCTGAAAATTGTACCTTTAAACGTGACAAATGAGGTGCGTTTGTTTCGTGCTATAACTAGTTTTACAATGTAAAAAAAATAATAATAATCATCGTTATTATTTCAGTGAAATACATTATACCGTCTGCTATGAGCGAAATGGGGATGCCTTTTTTTTATTATTACGTATGCCACGTTTACTGATGTGAATTTTATTTTTCGACACCAGACAGCGCTGTAAAATTCCCCATGGAGATCTTGCTTTGCGAATGATGACCTCCATGGTTTAATATTTTTATGACCTACGATGAATGAATCTTTTGTTTATTTACTTTAATGGATTGAGATAATCGGCTGTTAACCTAATTTTCACTGAAGTTTTCTGAGAATCTATACATTTTTTAATGTAACTCATCTCTCAAGCAAACAATTTTTTTGAACGATCTTTCTAAAAATGTAACTTTTATGCAATTTTCTTCGAAAAAATAATTTTGAATAAAAATGGCCGCTTGGCATATGGAAAAAGAAGTAGTTAGCCTGTATTTGTTTTCCTCAGTCACATGACTTGTGCTTTTACTATATAGATTACGTATGATAGGATTTAATAGAATAAAGAAAACTTTTATTAATATCTTTTTAAGTTTTAATTCGATTTTCATAAAATTTGAAATGACTCGACAAAATTCTGCAAAGATAATATATCTTAAATTTCAAACCATTCGGTTGGGTAGTTTTTGCGCTGTTTATATGGGGACGGACGGACCAGACAAGAACTATAGGTGTTACGTATTTATATAATTACGAACGCACCTAAAAAGCTTTTAGAATTTTCAACAGAAAAAAAATGGTTTTCACCTATATTCTGTAACCCGAGAAAAACAGATTGGATCAGCTAGTAATTGTTCTGCAATAAATGCATTTTTAATAATATATATATATATATATATATATATATATATATATATATATATATATATATATATATACCAGAGGGCCCGTGCGAAGATTTCGCACTGAAATCTAATATTTTTTAGGTACTTCTCTATTATTCCGTCGACCACTTTTCATAACAAAAAACTACCGCCAAACTGTAAGATTAAACGCCAAAAATGCAGTCCCATTTACTTGATGTCAGAATCATTATACGTGTTTGTTACGTCATCTAGTGGTTTTACATTCGACATTTGCGTGTATTTTTCATTATGTTTTACTGATTTAGTAGTTATTTTATTAATTAAAATAACAATTGTGTCCTTAAATTCTTAATTTAATTTATTTTTTTTTATATTCCAATGGCAACGGTCTCCCGTTTATTTGGCGATAGTTTTTTGTTATGAAAAGTGGTCGACGGGATAATACAGAAGTATCATTTTTTATCAATATGTAATATTTATTAGATGCAGGTTTAAACTTCTAAAGAAAAAGCAAGGATAAAAATATCTGCAAACAACATTTAGTTGTTAGTCAAGCCAGAATATCATCTAATTTATTCCATCAAAGTTAGAGTAAAAACTGATCCAAGATTGCTAAAGGCACGCGCGAGAAAAAAAAATTAACAATCGTATTTTAACTGCATTAGAGGATGACGTCATCCGCTTCGGGAAAAACATGGGACATAGAAATATATATCTAAACATTTCAATTTCAATTTCGCTTTTTAATCATAAGTATAAAATAAACCGTGGGGTGTTTTTTATAATAATTGCTATGAGCATCATATAATGTGGTATTTTATTTTTTTTGGCAACAAAAATTTCAGGAAAACCTTTCATTTCTTTTATGAAACCAATGCCGATTTAATTTTAAATTTTCCGCAAATTTTAATCAAAACATGTTTTAACGAATTGTTAAGTGGGCTATGTCAGAAGCCGGTTCTAAAACCTTTCATATGGTATCTCATTCGTTGTTCTGTGTTTCTAATTTTTTTGGAAAAGGGATGTTGACAGGAGAAATAATATATATGATGATGATTGAGAAAGGGCAGAAAGCGTTTTTATATCTAATATTTTAATGATCAACTTATTGAAACTTATTCATGAAATTTATTGCTAGTCTGTTTTACATCAGAGAAACAATTTTCTTTTACACTTGCTAATTTTCTTTTACAATACATTAAACGAGAAAAAAAAAACTATAAAAGGAAAATTTTCAAATTGTAGTCACCACAACTATAAATATTTATTTCACCACTATTAATTAAATAGAAAATTATTCAATTATCAAAATATTATACAATATGTAAACAATTAGCAAATAAAACAAATATTACCTAAACAATTAATTCCGTTAAAAAAGTCTGTTTTCTCCTTGATTTGTTGATTTAAATTTTTTAACGTTTTGTGAGTATTACGCGAAGAAATCAAAAGACTAACGTAAAATTATACAATGAATTACTGCTTCTTGTAACTTAGCCATTGCTGGTTTCTCTTCAATGAGTTTGTTATCGTGCTGACTTAATTCCATGTCACATATTTCTTTTTGTACCTCTAGGGGGCTCTGCCCCCTGCTCGCTACGCTCACCAACCCCCGTTCTGATTTCACAGCCTCTTAAAACCTGGTCATGTATCCTGTTTTAAAAGATGATGGTGATATCACGAACGGCGACTTTCTTCTGTAATCAGGTTATAATGCTTTTTCATTTAACTGGTTATAATGCTTTTTCATTTAGTTCATCTTTTTAACACTTTCCAACCTAGTTGAAAAGTGTTTATGACTTCGGTTTCTCTGGCCGTATGGCCGTCTGGCCGTCTGGCCGTCTGCCGTCTGTCCGTCTGTCCGTGCTCTAACTCCCGTAAATATGGTCGGATTGCCTTGCAATTTTTATATGTTATTGTCGTTATCTATAGCAAGTTCCCTATTTCAACTGAAGTGTGTAGCACTTATAGTTTTTTTACAGGGACACTCAAAAGAATTCTGTTACATTACGGTCTATGGGGAAAAATCATTTGCGGTTTATTTTAATGATGTTACACAATTGCAAACACATTGTAATTGATATATATCATTAAGGTGTATCAGAAGAAGCTTAAAATGGAATAGGGTGTGCATAGCACTTATAGTTAATTTACAGGGACAGTCAAAAGAATTCCGTTACATTACGTCTATGGAGAAAAATCGTCTGCGGTTTATCTAAATAATGTTTCGCTATTTTAAACGCATTGAAATTTATATATATCACTAAGGTGCATTACAAGAGGCTTACTACAGAGTATTGTGTGTATAGCAGTCATCGTTCATTTACAGGGACACACAAAAGAATTCTCTACTGTCTGTTAACAATAATTCCTGGAAGTGCGTTTTAAATTACTGAACGCGATTTTAAAATTAACTCACTTTTTATTTATTACGTGGTGTGTATAAATTCTGTAGATCCTATACAGGGAAGCACAAAAGTTCGCGAACACATTTCCGTTTATTCACAGAAACTCCAGAAGGAGAATTTTAAACTGTGCTACGTGTTTCGTAACTGAACTAAAATTTAGCATCCTATGTAGTATATATACAAATCTATAGATCCTATACAGGGCTGAATAAAAGTATTCGGATATTTTTCCGCATATTGTATATGTTGGAAATTCCTGAAATTATGTTTTACTTACCCATCATACGTAGTATAGGGTAAGTCTTGTAATCGTTTTGAAAATCGAAATTTTTTTTTGACGGTTTTACACGTTTCAGACACGGGAGATTCCGAAAAACATATTTTTAGAAAAAAAAATTTGCCGTCCGTCTGTGTGTCTGTGTGTCTGTGTGTGTGTGTGTCTGTGTGTGTGTGTCTGTGTGTCTGTAAACGCTCTATCTCCCGAAAAAAATTGAGATAGAGACTTGCAATTTGGTATGTGCTTAGTATGCAATAATGGGAAGAAGCCTATTTCATTTCAATAACCTCGATTAACCGGAACAATTTTTTTCGGACTCTCGAAATATTCGTTCTGATGAAAGGTATATAAAAATTTTCGAAATTGTTTATTTTAAGAAATGAATATAAAATACAATAAAAGAACATAAATTTTGCATAAAGCATGAAGTGAATCGGATAATGAGTTGCCGAGATATTTGTAATCCTATTTTCCACACTCTTCGATTTTTCATGACCCTGTATTTCATCCAAATTTCACTTCAAAGATATATTTTAATTGGAAATTTGACGCTTAATCAGATGCAATAAACCGCTAGTTAATAGGATTATTATTTTTGGAGTTATAAGGAAAAACCTCTTTCAAGCAATTCAGTAATCGAGCCTATAAAGTTTATGACGTCATCAAGCCACGATTTTATTTGAATTGCAATGCATTTTATAAGTAGTTTACTCATTTTTATTTTAATATTTTACATTATGCATATCCATGATGGGTAAGTATTACGGTGGCCCCCAACGACTAGTTTAAATATGTTATGCGTTTTCCAAATTGTTTACTTACATGTTATCTTTTAGCTTATTAAACGGTAATGATTTGTAAAATTATTTTGGAAGCGTTGGAAAGTGTTACATAATCTATGCTTGACGCATGATTTTTCGTTCTTTTTTATTTTTAATATTCATGTGTAAACCCGTTTTTTATGACGTAATTTTCTTTTTTTTCCTGCTCACTCACCAAATTATACAAATTGACGTAATTTTTATTTTAAATAACGAAAAAACAAATAAATTAGTATAACATTAATAAAAATATAAATAAAACGTCGAAATAAAAATAACTTGATGACGTAAACACGTGTTGTCAAGTAAATGTGACATTTTCGATCAACCATTATTGGCATTTAATCTTACAAGTACCTAGTAGACCAATCCTAGCTCGGTAATTTTTTTCAACAGGTACTTTTTTATTTTATTTTATTTTATTTTTTTGCTAGCTTATTTTAATTACTTTTTTTTTATTCATGGAATTTTCCAATCGATTTTTAACACAATTCCTGATAGGCAAGAATGATATAAATTATGTTGAAAAGTGTTTTGCCGATGACAATACAACATTTTAATATTTTTACAACTTAATTATAAATTAACCAGAGGGCCCGTGCGAGGATTTCGCACTGAAATCTAATATTTTTTAGGTACTTCTCTATTATGCTGTCGACCACTTTTCATAACAAAAAACTATCGCCAAATTGTAAGATTAAACGCCAAAAATGCAGTCCCATTTACTTGATGTCAGAAGCATTATACGTGTTTGTTAAATCATCAAGTGGTTTTTAATTCGACATTTCTGTGTATTTTTCATTATGTTTTACTGGTTTATTAGTTATTTCATTAATTAAAACAACAATTGTGTCCTTAAATTCTTATATTTTATTTATTTATTTTGATATTCCAATGGCAACATTCTCCCGTTTATTTGGCGATAGTTTTTTGTTATGAAAAGTGGTCGACGGGATAAAAGAGAAGTACCATTTTTTATCAATATGTAATAGTTGTTAGATGCAGGTTTAAACTTCTAAAGAAAAAGCAAGGATAAAAATATCTGTAAACAACATTTAGTTGTTAGTCAATCCAGAATATCATCTAATTTATTCCATCAAAGTTAGAGTAAAAACTGATCCAAGATTGCTAAAGGCACGCACGAGAAAAAAAAAAATAACAATCGTATTTTAACTGCATTAGAGGATGACGTCATCCGCTTCGGGAAAAGCATGGGACATAGAAATATAAATCAAAACATTTCAATTTAAATTTCTCTTTTTAATCATAAATATAAAATAAACCTGTGCGGTGTTTTTTATTATAATTGCTGAGCATCATATAATGTGGTATTTTATTTTTTGGCAACAATGTGTTGAGAAAAACCTTTCATATCATTTAGGAAAACAATGCCGATTTAATTTTTAAATATCAGCAATTTTTAATCGAAAACATGTTTTAACGAAATGTTAAGTGTACTATGTCAGAAGCGTTTTCAAAATCCTTTCATATGCTATTTCATTCGTCGTTCTGCGTTTCGTATTTTCAGAAAAAAGGGATGTTCACAGGAGAAATAATGTATATGATACATTCACTTGAAATTGGTTGTTCTTTTTCAATTAGGCGGTCACAGGTGATAAATCGCCAAATATCTCTGTAACTCGTGCAATTGTATGGGAGTTGAAAAACAACGGATTTAATTATGTGACAGTAAAATGCTCGCCAAAATAGGCCAAAGCGCTGTGAAATGGCAAAGTTAATATTTTAAAGAGTTAAAAGTAAAAAATAAATTGTTAAAAAAATTTAACATACAGAATACGCTTGCATCAATTAATAATTAAATATCAATAAATTTACGATTACACGATGACAAATAAATTTAAAAGAGTAAAAAGATCATTTAAATAATGTTTCATTTTTCTTTCTGATTCTCATTTGTTGATAAATAAACAGAGCAAAAAGTATATATTTCAAATAAATTCACTATTTTGAGCTTCCTGGCAAACGTATAAAAAAAGAAGTGAATTTTTCATAATAGAGGTCTTTGCACAGGCCAAGTTAATGCATTGTAATAGATATTTTACGTAAAAAATATGAATTGCGGTTAAAAAAATTCCGCGGTATTTTCAAGATGACCATTGGTTGCTTATAAAAGAGTGTTTTTAAAAAACTATTTTTGGTATTTCCGCATTATCCCGTCAGCCATTTTCCATAAAATAAACTATCCCCAAAGTAATCGCCAGACCCAAACTCTAACGCCAAAAAAAAAAAAAAAAAAAAAAAAAAAAAAAAAAAAAAAAAACGGAAAAGCTGCATTCACTCAAGTGTCAACTATCAATATTTTATTAAAATAAATTGTAAAATGTATTAAGGGAAACAGAAAAAAAAAATAATATTGGATATTTATTTATTTACAATATTTTTCATAATTATCCCTCTCGACAGTTGAATGTTTGTGACGTCAGACATAGTATCACTAAATTTTTTCAATTCTTTTACCGCTTTTAAAATTTTGTCGAGGCCGTTTAAAAACACAATTGTTATTTAACCTTCCTACCCTGAATGGGTCTAATCGACCCGTTTGAATAATTGCTTTCATTCGATTCGAACCAGAAAAATGTTCATAAAGTAAGTTAAATAAGAGATCAACATAACTAAGCAAAATAAATATGTTAAATAGTTCTAAATAAGAATTCTGGTGTGAAATGTTTTTATCAATGTTGAGTAAAATTTCAACAGGGTAGGAAGGTTAAAGAGGATACTACACTCACACAAAAATACTCGCTGGCTTACTTTAGTCCTGTGGGATATATTTGTTTTAATATCTCGTTTGCATTTCAATATTTATGAATGTTTTTTTCCTTTATTTCTTTTTTTGGTACATTTTGTTTCGAAAAGCACCCACTTTTTTTGGCACTGGATAGCTAAAGTCGATCTGGACAAAGAACTTTCTGTACTTTTTCGATTTTGTTTCAAGACTTGTTTTTTATACCACGTCGAGTTTTAAACACAGAAAACGAGTTTTCTTGAATTAGTGACCTAGCTAGATCGATTTCTTGTGCTCGAATTAGTGTAGTCATTAATTTTTGTGAAAATCGTTAGTGCCGTTTTCAGCCGTTATAGCAGCATTCTTAGTGCTGAGTTCCTTTTATTTTAATAGATAAATGACCTTTCCCGAATTCGAAACCTAGCTAGATTGATTTCTCGTGCTCGAATTGGTATAGGCAACACGTTTCGTGTAAATCGTTTGAGTATTTTTCCATTTATAACAAAAAACATTTTCAGGACTGAGTTTGTTTTAGCCTGTAAAAGCGAATTTTCTTGTATTCGGAACCTAGCTAGATCTTTTTTTCGTGCTCGATTTAGTACAGGGGACAATTTTCGTGAAAATCTTCCACGTCGTTTGCGATATCATTCATAATCAGGAAATTCTCTTGCTCGTTTAATATATACTAACCGCCACTGGCGACCAGTTTGGTCTCCCTTAAATGTATGTTAAGCACTGTAACACGTTACTTTTATTCATAATTTTTTTTTCCGTAATCCTTCGCCAAACCGGAAGATTCTAATAGACAAATCAAAAACTTTTGCGATCATGGTAGCATTTCGCATATTTTTTGTTGTTATGTATTTCATCTTTCTTGACAAAAACCGCTTAACCAATTTAAGCATTTATGCTTCATATCCGTTTGCTTATTAGTTGCAATATGTTTGCTAATGAGGAGATTTTTAAACATATTAAGTAGTTTTCCGTAATTGGATCCATGGCCAAATGGCGTATTTTAGGTAATACGATTTGGTGCAATGAAGTCTATTTTGTGAAAGTCTTTAATGATATCCACATTTACACTGAACCATATTGTTGCCAATATTTTTTTGTTTGTGTGTTTGTTTCTCGCTAACTTTGGCTGTAGACTTGATTACGGGGGATTAGAAAATCTACCATTATTCTCATTTAAAACGTCTTGAATGATGTGATATAATCGGAGTACATATTATAACTCGTAATTTTCGAGTATGGTTTGGTGAAACATTGAACTTTTGGAAGCCAGTTTTGATAATCTCATTCCTTTTAAACCATATATGCTGTCAGCACTCTTGACCAGTGGTGTAGAATCTGATTAAAATTCACGAACTTCCTTCTATATGCCGATCTCTGTTCGACTCTGTTTTTCTCTGCTCTCCTATTTTGATATAGTTCAGGAGTTTTCATAACTGCATAATTCCCTTACTTTGGCATTTCTGCTTAATGTCTACTGACTATTAAGATCCGTAACTTGTAAATACGCCACTCCAACATTACCGCCTATAATTCTAACTACAGCAACCCGTTTTTAGGGTTTCGTTCATCTCACGAAACCCTATTGCTCCCGCTCCGTTGTCTGTCTGTCACAGAGCCATTCTCGAAAACTGTGTAACTTACAGAGTTGAAACTTTGTGTATATATCAGAATATCAGCTGCGAAGATCTGAAAATATTAAAATTTGAAAAATTCGTGTTATTTTAATAAATAGAGATAAAAAACCAAATTCTAACAGCCTTTTCTTATTAAATTTGAACATTTTCCGTTATACCAGATGCCAAAAATTAAAAATCCATGATGAAATTCTATCTACAATAATTAATTTTCTATCAGACGATTTCCACGTGAAAAATAAAAATGAAATAAAAAGTTTCACCAATTGAAAAAAAAAAGATTAATATGAAATAAAAAAGATTGACGTCATAGTGGTAATAAAACAGAAAGATTTCTCAATAATACAAGGAGTATGAGTATGTGTGCATGTACACAAAGCAGATTAATTACACGTCATTAGAGAATTAAAAAAAAAATCTGACGTCATATCGCAAGTTTAACGGATTTTTCAAATGTTTCAGTATAATACAAAGCGAGTATGAATATGAGTAATAGAGAATAGTAAATATATGAGTTTGAGGAACGTATTGAATCATGATAAAAACCCGATTATGGAAATATTCGCATATTTTAACATTTTGAAGGTATATAACATGTTTAATTTTGAAATTAATTTTTTTTAAATATCGCAGTTAGTCCACATGACAGATATTATTATGACAGAATATAATAGTGGGCTTCACCCGCTATCGGGCCGGTTCAGATATTCGAAAAATCGAGAAAAATAGACAGTTTTTTTTTTTTTTTTTTTTTTTTAGAAAATGAAATTTATTTGGATTTTTTAAAGAAAGGATAAAGTGTTTTGAAAGGAATATTAAACGAAACCCTTTGTGCGAACTTGGATCACACTTACCCACTTGTTTCTCTCTATATTGCAACTCTATAGTTAATATATTGCCCCGGTGCGTCTATGACAGCTGTTCCATCAGAACATTTGATTTCAAAATAAAAGTATCGTTTCTAATTTGCACAACGCGAAAAATAAAAGCTGGTATTGGCGATTTTAAAAATTCTATTGGCGAGATTTGCGCCCAAATAACACAAAAGTACTTAATGATGTTATGTATTTTGTAAATGTATATTGAATTACTGTTTTGAAAGCGATCGTTCATTAATAATGGTAAATATGTTTGGTGATTAACAATCATTTTCGGTGGTCTCTCTTCCTTGCACGTATAATACATAAATACCAAATTAACTGACAATTTGTTTCGAAATTTGATTCATTAAATATCATTACATGAGTTGTATTTGTTTACATTCAGCTTACATCAATAAAAGAAAAAGAATGAAGTTGAGTTGTATAGCACTTAATTATGATAAACTTTGATTGTGTCACTGGTACGAATTATTTTTTGACACCAGGCAGCGCTCCAAAAAACCTTTCACGGAAAACTAACTTTACGAACGATTATCTCCATGGTTTAAATGGGTTAATATTTTAAACCTTCACGACGAATGAATCTGTCGTGTATTAAAATGAAGGTATTACACTAAAATGGCAACGCGCGAATAGCCAACTTTTATCTGCTGTGTTTTGGCAACGAGCAGAAATTTTGGAACTGGGATAAAATGTTGTTTTGGATAGATTTATGTTTATTGTTAAGTGTTTGTTTCTGTGTAGTGTAGTTAATAAATGATGTGTGTTAAAGAAACGAATCTTTAATAAATAATTATAAGACATATAAAGATATACACTAACTACCAAAGAAGCGTCACACTGGCGACGAGTTAAACGTGGATGCTTCTAGTTTTGTAATCTTGCTACTTTAGATTACTACTTCAATTTCGAAAGATTGGAACAAGGTAAGAAAATCTTATTATTCTATTAAAATGGAACAATTAGTTGAAGAATTAATTAAACAAAATAAAGCGTTAATAGATGCGCTAAAGGGGGATAGCACCCTAAAGAATAATAAGGTTTCTGGAGTACAATTTGAGAAATATGATGAACCATTAGAAAGTTTTGATACCTTCATGGATAGGTTTGAAGCCTTTTTAGATATACAAAATGTTCCCAAGGAAAAACGCGCAAAAACATTAATATCAAGTTTATCTGCAAAGCTATATAACTTGTTAAAAAATCTTCTTGCTCCACAAAATCCCAGTGATCAGGAATATGAAGCGCTTAAACAAATTTTGCAAGACCATTTGAATCCGAAACCATTAATAATACCTAGTAGACACACGTTTTTAAACAGGAAACAACATGAAGGGGAAAGCGTTAGTTCTTATCTTGCTGAACTTCGCTCTTTAGAAATTCCTTGCAAATACACTCAAATTATGTTGAATACTATGTTGAGAGATGTTTCGTTAGTGGTTTACGAGATAGGGCAATCCTAGATCGGCTATTTGAAGAAGACGATATCGATCTCGATAAAACAGTTAAGATCGCTTTAGCAATGGAACGAGCTAATAAAGGAGTTAATGATATAGTTGGTAAGCCACAAGGAATTAAAGTCGTTGGTGTATATAAGGGAAAAAATATAACACCACAACCTAAGAACACACAAAAGAAAAATAACATAGTACATTGTTCTAGATGTAACGGATCAAATCATAATAAATTTAACTGTAAGTTTAAAGCAAGTAAATGTAGAGTTTGCCAGCGTATTGGCCACATTGAACGAGCTTGTTATTATTCTAAGGAGGCTAAACCAAACAAAATGGTGAAACAAAAACAGTTTCATGTACATGATTCAGAAGTTCAAAATTCAATTCCACTTCATAGTTTAGAAGTAGAGAACGTTTGCATGAAAGAAGAATTTCCTAAAAGACCTCCCATAATAGTAACTGTTGAAATTGAAGGTAAATCGGTTGAAATGGAAGTCGATACAGGCGGTACAGTATCAGTAATGAGTTTAAAGAAATTTAAAGATATTTCGAAGAAAAAAATATGTCCTACAGACTTGAAATTTAAGACCTATAATGGTGAAACTCTTAAACCCCTGGGTTACTCAACAGTTAAAGTAAAATATAAGAATCAAACAGAGTACTTAAATTTATATATTGTTAAAGAAGACTTAGACACTATCTTGGGTCGAGAATGGCTGTATAAAATCAATTTAGATTGGGTAAGGATTAAAGCTCTTACAGTTGTAAATCAGGGAAATCTTACAAAACTGTTAGAAGAATACGCAGACATATTTGATGAAAAATTGGGCGAAATAAAAAATTACGAATGCAGTCTTGAGTTAAAAACGGATGCCGTTCCAGTTTTTTGCAGACCGAGACCATTGCCGTTTGCAATGAAAAAGCGTGTTGAAGAGGAATTAGAACGACTGGAGAAAGACGGAGTTATCAAAAAGTCGAATATTTCAGATTGGGCGACTCCAATTGCACCAGTAGTTAAAGCAAATGGGAACATTCGATTATGTGCTGATTATTCCGTCACTCTTAACAAAAATCAAAAAATTCAAAGACATCCTCTTCCAAAAACAGAAGAAATTTTTGCTTCACTGAATGATGGTAAGATATTTTCAAAGATTGACTTTAGTCAAGCTTATTTACAAATGAAGGTTCACCCTGACAGTCAAAAATTATCAACGATTAATACTCATAAAGGACTTTATGAATGCACAAGACTAATGTATGGAATTTACTCAGCCCCTGCTATATGGCAGAAATATATAGAAAGTGTATTGCATGATTTAGAAGGAGTAGAAGTATTTTATGATGATGCACGGATCGCAGCACCAGATTTCCAGACACATTTGTCAAGATTACGGAAATTTTTCGATAGATGTCGTCCACATGGATTGAGAATAAATAAAGATAAATGCAAATTTTTCCAGAATGAAATTGAATTTTTGGGATATATGATAAATGCACAGGGATTATCTAAAACAGATGAAAAGATTGCTGCAATTAAGAATGCTAAAATTCCTAAGAACGTTCAAGAAATTCAGTCTTTTATGGGATTAGTTAACTTTTATTCTAGATTCTCAAACAAACTTGCTACTTTAGCATATCCATTACACAACTTGACAAAAAAAGGTGTTCCATGGATTTGGGATAAAAAGTGTCAAGAAGCAATTCAAAACATAAAAGATGAAATCTGTTCAGATAGAGTATTAGCACACTATGATCCAAAACTTCCTATTTTCCTTGCAGCTGATGCATCTCCAGTCGGTTTGGGGGCAGTGCTCTCCCACAAATTTCCAGATGGTTCCGAGAGGCCTATTGCATTTGCTTTAAGATCACTTTCACTAACTGAACAACGCTATTCACAGATTGATAAAGAAGCTCTAGCTCTAATCTGGGCTGTAAAAATGTTTTATCTTTACCTAAAAGGAAATCGATTCACTCTCATTACAGATCACAAACCGCTCGTGGCAAATTTTGCTTGCAAAAAGGGTCTTCCAGTTTTGTCTGCTAAGAGGCTTTTGCATTATGCTCTAGTACTACAGTCTTATCAGTTCGACATAATTTATCGGAATACTAAGGATCATGGTAATGCAGATTGTCTTTCACGATTACCCTTAAGGTCTGAAGATTTAGAATTAAAGGATGACGTTTCAGTTTTCCAACTTTCCCAAATTGAAACACTTCCAATAACAGCAAGAGATTTAGCCAAAGCAACTGCAAATGACGAAGATTTGACACCCTTGCTAAATGCTTTAAAAAAGGGAACTTCTCTAAAAGGGAAGGAAGTCGAATACACTCTCCAGGATGGTTGCATTATGTACGGCCAAAGAGTCTGTGTACCTAAAAAATACCATAAAAAAGTTTTGGAAGAACTTCATCAGGGACATTTAGGAGTTGTTAAAATGAAGGCAATAGCCAGATCCTATGTCAATTGGAAAGACATAGATAAAGACATCGAAGATGTTGTTAAAAATTGTACAGATTGTTCCAGGATTAAAGATTATCCTCCAAAATCTAAAACACACCATTGGGAGTATCCAAGTTTTCCATGGGAAAGAATTCATGTTGATTTTGCAGGGCCAATTTTTGAGCATATGTTTTTATTAATTGTAGATGCACACTCTTAATGGCTCGAAGTCTATCCTATGAAATCGACAACTGCCTTGAAAACAGTAGAATGTCTAAGAGATTATTTTGCTCGTTTTGGATTACCAGTCATGCTAGTCAGTGACAACGGACCGCAGTTTTCCTCATATGAGTTCCAAGAATTTATGCAAAATAATGGAGTTTTTCATAAAACGAGTGCACCTTTCAAGCCCTCCAGCAATGGTTAAGCCGAAAGGTATGTACACACTTTGAAACAATCCCTTCGAGCAATGCAAAACTACCCTGGTAGTATCAATCAAAAAATCAACTGCTTTCTGTTACAATATCGGAAATCACCTAATATGACTACAATGCAGTCTCCAGCAAGTATGTTCTTAAAAAGAGAGATTCGTACGAGAATTGACCTCTTAATTCCTAATACTAAAGAAAGAATTCAGAATAAAATTAGGAAGGATATATATTTCAATGATCGGTATTTTGAAGTGGGTGAAAAAGTAGCTGTACGAGATTACACTGCAGCTAATTCAAAATGGAAATTCGGTCGTATCATCAGCCGAGATGGTGAATTACATTATACCATAAATGTTCAAGGCAATTTTGTTAGACGACATGTTGATCAAATTCGATCAGCAGGTGAAGAAGTGGACAATGATGTTCAGTATAGACCAAGAGTAACAAATATGAACGTGCCATCTGATCCAACAATGACATCAACGGAAACAGATGAATCATAAAACAGATGAATGAATAATGAATCTTTTTTTTAGGGTTTCGTTCATCTCACGAAACCCTATTACCCCCGCTGCGTTGTCTGTCCGTCACAGAGCCATTCTCAAAAAGTATGTAACTTACAAAGTTGAAACTTAGTGTATAAATCTGAATAGCAGCTGTAAAGAGCTCAAAATATTAAAATTTGAAAAATTCGTATTATTTTAATAAATAGAGATAAAAAACCAAAATTCTAACAGCCTTTTCCTATTAAATTGAAACATTTTCCGTTAAAGCAGATGCCAAAGATTTAAAATCCACAATAAAATTCTTTCTAAAATAATTAATTTTCTATCAGACGATTTTCACGTGAAAAATGAAAATGAAATAAAAAGTTTCACCAATTGAAAAAAAGATAAATATGAAATAAAATTGATTGACGTCATAGTCGTTATAAAACGGAAAATGTCTAAGATTTCTCAATAATACAAGGAGTATGAGTATGTGTAAATGGACAAAGCAGATTAATACACGTCATTAGAGAATTAAAAAGAAAATCTGACGTCATATAGGAAGTTTAACTAATTTTTCAAATGTTTGAGAATAATACAAAGCGAGTATCAATATAAATAATAGAGAATAGTAAATATATAAGTTTTAGAAACATATTAAATCGTGATAAAAATCCGATTATGGAAATATTCGCATATTTTAACATTTTGAAGGTGTACAATTTGTTTAATTTTGAAATTATTTTTTTAAATATTGCATTTAGTCCGTATGATGGATATTGTTATGACAGAATATAATAGCGGGCTTGGACCGCTATCCGGCTGGTTTAGATATTCGAAAAAGGAAAAAATCGACCGGTAATATTTCATTTTATAAAAAACATGACTTTTTTTTTGTTGTTGTTGCTAAATGAAATTTGTTTGAATTTATTAAAGAAAGGATAAAGTGTTTTGAAAGGAATTTTAAACGAAACCCTTTGAGCGATCTTCGATTACACTTTCCCACTTGTTTTTTGTTTACTTTCATGGATAGATAATTTGAACTGCGAAGCTAATTTCAACTGAAGTTATTGGAGAATATATACATAATTGAACGTAAGTCATCTCTCAAATATTAACTTATTTTGAACGATCTTTGTAAAAACGTCACATTTATGAAGTTTTATTCGAAAAAATAATTTTGAATAAAAATGGCCGCCTGGCATATGAAAAAGTGAAACGGACATTACGGAACTGTTGATGACAGTCACATGACTTATGGTTTTATTATAGAGATGAATAATCGGGAAAATCTCTTGCTCGTTTAACATCTATGAATTTGGCGACAGTAATTTGGTCGACAGGATAACTAACAAGGACCAATTGTATATATAGTGTTACGAACATTGTAAATAGCTAGTGTTTGTGCTTAAAAATAATGTAAATAGTTCAATTAAGCTCTATTCATAAGCTCATATTAATTTTTGTTGCATTGCAATGTCTTAATTTGGTGATTTTTTGTAAGCGAGTAAACGCTATTGGATTTCAATAGGAGTCTATGGAAATTTGGCGAAATATTGGAAATAGCGTCAAGTTGGCGCCACTTTTGGCAGCTAATTTTGGCCGCCAAATTTGGCGATATATCGCCAAGTTGGCGCTAAAATTGGCGACAGACTCGGGTCTCTTCCTCTTGGTAACCCCTCTAATAGCGTCCATCCTATCTAAATTCTCTACTTTCATGTTAATTCCCCCTAAGAAAAGTCAGAAAGCTCTGACCAATCAGATACGTTTCGAGGTATTAGAAGGATTCATGTGTAAACACAATTTTTATGACGTAATTTTCTTTATTTCCTGCTTTCAACACGTGATCATTTAATTATTATTTTAAACTTTCATTATTGTTTTTAATAGTCTCGCGCAAATACATTTTCTATTTGAGATAAAATATAATCATTTGCGCTTTTTTGGCAACAATATAAAAAATGACTTTTTCAATAAAAGATTTTTTACTCGATTTTTAAGGATTTTTGCGTTTTTATTGTCCGACCGTGATAATTTTTTGAATTTCTGAAAGCTTGTTATATTTCGCGTCTGGTGGTATGATTTTCGAATCCGTAGAATGGCTAGAAAAAAAAAGTAATCGCTCCTCAAAAAAGTGGTATAACATCGCCATTTGTTGCGATATCTACACCAAAATGTAATCAGTGTCTATTAATGTCAAGGTATAACAGAATCTGAAGTTGGATGAAAGTAAATACATTAGTTCTTGAGATAGAGCTATTGTGAAATTGCGAAAAATGCAGTATAGCAGCCCCACCTATTGGGCGATTTTCACCAAAAACTAATCAGCATCAATCTATATCAGGGACTAACTGAATATAAAGTTTTAGTAAATTTCGTGCTTTAGTTCTTGCGATAGAGCGCCCAGAAAACTTTTGTCACATACAGACAGACAGACAGACATTTTCTAAAAACAATCAAATCGTGTTCAGGACTTTCTAAAATGTATAAATCCGTCAAAAAACGGAAGTCGAAAATTTTCATAAACTTTCTTCTTGTAAAGTTAGAAGAAAGTAAAAATGAATGCTTGTTGTTTTTATGAGCATTTATTCCTCACAGAAATTGATCTACTCAAATAATAAACAAGAACGAAAAATCATGCGTCAAGCATAGATTATGAAACACTTTCCAACACAGCCAGGAAACTGTAACGAAACTTCACCGTTAACTACGGTGACAGAAGATATGTAAGTAAAACAGTTTAGAAAACATATAACACATTCAAAAATACAGTTTTTGAAATTACCTTCCAGGGTCCAAAAAGTAGTTAAATTATTTTGTGCAGCCCTGTATATGAACAATAGATGTGGATGTGTTGTATGATAAAATTTAGTTCAATTAGAATATTCACTCTCTTAAAACGAAAGAGTGGATTTGGCTTCTCAGAAAAGAGCTGTAATTTATTGGATCGTGAATGAGTTGATTTTTAAACGCTTCACTCATCTTGATCTGAATTTTTATTTTTCCAATGCACTCCAGAAGAACGAATATTAAGCAACTCAACTCGATAAAAAAAGCACTCATTTGCGAGCGGACATGTCAATGCAGCTGACGTGACCATTCGCTGAGCAGACGACAGGCATGCGTCATCGAGTGGAGGCAAGCATTTAGCCTTCCAGACAACTGGCAGCACGTTGTTGAGCGTTGAAATATTATTCGCGCTGTTCAAAGGGGCAATTTTAAAGAAGGAATACTTGAAAAAGGTAAGAATTTCTGCTGTTTTAAATACTCTAATCATGTTTTTTATAATGATTCTGTTTTATATTTATTGTTATTTTATATATGGCATGATATTTTTCAGTTTATATCAATATTTTTAACAAATATGTCGTAACCCTAACATTTAAGACTATTTACATGAACGAACATTTAGAGATCTTTTGAGTTGGAAGGATAAATATTAAAAAATGCTCTAAAATATAATTATACAAATCCTTTGCCTCTCATTTTAAGTTTTTTTTAATGTTGTTTCAATAAATATGATTTATAAGTAGCACTTAGTAGCAATTTAATCTTTTAAAGAAAATGTCTCGGCGGTACTGTGCGTTTGTTTATATACAGGGGTCGATGCAGGTTTTTTTCTTGGGGCCCATTTTGTGAAAAGTAAAGGTTATTTTTGTGAAATTTATTATATTTTTGTGAAAAATAACATTTTACAACGAAAGTTGAAATTCAGTTAATCAAATTCGAACCAAGCATTTATAAATAAAAACTTTTTTAAATCCTTTTGCTGAAGTTTTCCGCTCTGGTGAACTTGTTTGTTTACAAATTACCCATTTTAAAACATCACAAAATAATAAATAAATAATAAATAGTAAGTTTTTATGGAATAGAATTTTGTGAAGGAGCCCATTTTATCAAATTGATTTTTGTGAAGGGTTCCATTTTATTAAATAGATTTTTATGAAGGGGACCTAAACAGGCCCCAAATTTTTCCTGGATCGACCCCTGATATATATTTTTTTAATGATGCTTCAGAACTCTAACTTTCATAATACTATAAATTGAAAATTGACTTGTCTGACTATAAAAATATTGTTTTAAAGTAAACAAATTATATTTCTTATTTTATTCTCAGTCTGAAGAATTTTTTCCTGGATATTTTTATTGACCTGCCTTGTTTTTCGAATGCGCATACATAAGTTTTAGTCATTTTATGCTGCTGAGAGTTAGATTATTTGAAATGTATCTCAAATATATAAGAAAAGCTTTAGAATATCTATTTCATGTTGACGAAAACTTTTGAAAAGTAGCCTTATTAGTATATATACTGTTTTTCTAATATTTTAAAATAAATATACTTGATTTGTGAAGCTGTATAAATCCCATATTTTTTTTATCATATGTTGTTAAAAATAAGGTAAATATCTCCATTCCCGTATATTCACTGTGTGAATATTCCTAAATAGTATTAGGATTAAAACATTTAATGATAATATTGATATAAACTACAAAATATCATGCAATGTATCGAATAATATTGCATAAAAATATAATCATTAAAACAAAATTAAAAAAAAGATTAAAATATTTAAATCAGCAGAAATTCTTATGTTTTCAAATATTCCCTTTAAAATTCTCTTTTTGGGTCGGGAGGGGGGGTGGGGGGTATTTATTTCAAGCAGCTCAGAAACAACAACAACAACAACAAAAAAAAAAAAAAAGAAAAAAAAAAAGATACTTTTCACTTAATTGTTGAATATATACATATATGTAAACATAGATATGTATACATTCAATATTCAAATTACTTTTTTTTTTCTAAAATAATAATCTACCTGTTCATGAAATTTATTATTTTACAATGAAATATTACATTTTACCATGAATTTTAATTCCCCTTCCCCTCCTCAAGTATGAGTTAGTTATAAATCACTCAAGTGTTACTGGAATTAACCTTCATTGATTTGATTTCACTCAAGTATGAGTAAAATAGAGATCACTCAATCATGAGTTGCTTAAAAACAACTCGTTCACTCGAGTTGTTTCAACTCTTCATGAGAAGCTCACTTTCAAATCGTGAGATGAGTGGATTTCGGCTCAACTTGAGTTATTTTGGCTCTTTCGTTTTAAGAGAGCACATTTAACAATTTTCGCCATTTGATGCAAATTCACTCGAAATCTTTTGTACAGCTCTGTAGACTTTTGTATACACCACCTATTAAGCTAAAAGGCAACTTAAAACTCACTTGCAGCAATTACCAAATGTAAATGACAATGTATCTTTTTTTGCGTAGCCCTGTATATGAATTTATTTATATTCCACAAACTTCTATTAGTCTACTAAATATAGTTCAGCAGGAAAATGCGTAAACACAATTAAAAACTACCCTTAAGACATTCACTCTAATAGTGTGTAATACTTATGAATTACTTTGTGTAGCCCTGTATATGATCAACCGAGTTTATAAACACACACGTGCTATGAAAAAAAAAATAGTTAAACTTAAAAACGCAAACCAAAGTTGAAAACGCACTTATCACATATAGACTGTAAATATCGCACATGTGCTGTAACCAGTATATTTTGTGTGTCCTTGTAAATAAACGCAATGCACACAAGAGAGCAATTTATAGTGCACCTCAGTAATGCATATAATTTTCATTATGTTTGAAATCGTGAAATATCACTAAATTACACTGCAAAAGATTTTCCCCCATAGAACGATGTGTAGCAGAATTCTTTTGTTTGACCTTGTAAATGAATAATAAATGCGTTGCACCGCGTATTCCATAAATAGCATGTTTTAATGCGCTTCATAATTATATATCAATTTTATTATGTTTTAAATGACGTAGCATCATCAAAATGCACTTGAAACGATTATTCCCCATTGACTGTAATGTAACGGAATACTTTTGACAGTCCCTGTAGAAAAAACTATAAGTGTTACCACACTTCTGTTGAAAAAGGGAACATGCTATAGATAACGACAATAACATATAAAAATTCCAGGGCAATCCGAGCCTGTTTACGGGAGTTAGAGCACGGCCAGACAAACCGAAGTCATAAACACTTTTCAACTAGATTGGAAAGTGTTAAAAATGAAAGAAAATTACAAGACAACTTACTCGGAATGGAAACCTCCTGGATTTATTTGATGACACTAAATGAAACCTATTTCTGGGATCTTTGTGCAGTGACATGGAAACATCTGAATGAGAAATTATTTTCGTACCGAAATATTACTCTTTGTTGAGTAACATTTTTATGACAACAGATGTAAGCAAGCTGAACAAATTTTGAAGTCGCATAAATTTTATTGACCAAAAATAATAAAAATAGAACGATTTACTTTCAAGGTTTTATATCTTCACTGTCAGATATTATTGCTATTTAGATGACGTATGACTGCTACCAAATCTACATATTTGTTGCATTACTATGCAGACTGCATAGCTGCAAGTCAGTTTCAGATCAGAACAAGAAGGTTCGCATTCAAAGATCAGAATATATATATATACAAGGTGTGCCAAAAACATTGACCTCGGTTTTTATTCCTTAACTATTGATCATAGACTTGTATTATAAATTACAAAGTTACATAAAAAAACGTACAGAATTTTAAGAAATAGATTACAATTTTCAGGGGATTAAATTTAAAGAAATACAAAATTTTAATTTTTGTATGATCCCTGTACAAAAAATTTCTAAATGAGTAAAATGTGCCCCATACACTAATATAGTCATGTACAAAATTTCAGCAGTTTATCATAAAATGTTGCAGAGGTATGAACATACATAAATGATGACTTAAACCAATTTTTGATGCCTGGATATGAGTTTGTAAAGGGGGAAAATCATGTCGGATGATCGTGTTTAAGGAGTCGTACACACATTACAAAAGAAAACAATGATTGCATGAACAAATAATAACTGTGCCATTTATTGGTACAAAAGTGTCTAAACAGTGTAGAAATAATAACTTTACGCAAAGATTTCAAATCTTGTTCAAAATGTTTACATTATATGAGTTGTAATTTTCCAAGTGGACGGAAAATGTCCGGGCCAGGATTCGAACCTGGGATCTCTTGGATGAAGCTGCCAGTGTTCTACCAACTGAGTCGTCCCGGTCAAATCTGGAGGACCTAATTTATCCAGTTAACTTATTGATCATAGCATCTGGTCTGATATCTGAATCAGTTCAACAGAATAAATCGCAGGTAATTTGGAACTCCAGTAAACGCTGGATACGTGATTACACTAGATTAATTTTAGCACAATTATTCAAATTGGTAAAGAAATCATATGAGTTGTAATTTTCCAACTGGACCTCCGACTGTCCTCCAGATTCGACCGGTATGGCTCAGTAGGTAGAGCACTGGCAGCTTCAGCCAAGAATTCCCAGGTTCGAATCCTGGCCCGGACATTTTTCGTTCAGTTGGAAAATTACAACTAATATGATTTCTTTACCAATTTGAATAATTGTGATAAAATAAATCCACTGTTTACATTACGTTTACATTTCTGTCAAACATTTCTAAGCTATTTTAATGTTCATTGGCTATGCAATTTCCCTGTTTTATTCTGTACTAGCAAGCTACGCCCGCTACGCTGGTCAATTTCTTTTAACGAACCTTTAATCAAACAAAATATTGACATTTCATAAAGAACTTTTATATTTTAACAGAATATTAAGGCTACTATAATTTGTGACTCGTGCTATAAAAGTGATGGTGGCAAATTCGGGGTGACAATCACTGCTCCAACAGCCTCTTTAATAAAAAACTATGCGTTGCTGACGACTGGGTTTTTCGCTAATTGTTGCAACAGATTAATCTCGGAAAATGAAACATTTGAAGTTACTGAAAAAAATGATAGCTCAAAAAGTATTTGTCAGAAAATTGTTGGACAAACTGCGTTTGAAAGGTAAAAAATTGTATTTTTCTTGATATAAATTTCAAATCTAATCATTATACACATCTTTTATACACAAAAATGGAGTAATTTATTTGCCATCAGTACAGAAATGTCATTAAAATTAGAAAAACAATTAATATCTCAAAACCTAATTCAAATTTTAAAATTCTAAGATAATTTTTGACATCCTCGGATCAATGCGGGAAACTTGCATTAATTTGATCACAAAATATTCCTCCATATTCTAGGGCCCCACCAGTGGCTGAGAGGTTGTGCTCTCGAAGCTGGTAGACGGGAGGTGCTGGGTTCGATCCCAATCGCGCCCGTCGGCCTAATCGCTCGGAGTTTTCGTGGTTTTCTTTCGAGCCGTGGATTTTCTCCATGCGTAAATACGGATTAGGTTCCCTTAGAAAGACCCCCACGAAGGGCACTCCCCCTGGGCCTATATCCCTAGTGTCGATAATTGGCCGTCAATAATCAACCCAACCCAACCCATATTCTAGGAGGAATAGATGTGAAATATTCGACAACATATATTAGTTAATTCAGTCGTTTCATAAAATAGTTTCATAAATTCATTTAATTAGGATTTTATATTATATAGGGTAGATATTCAAAATACAATATAGTTAGACAAAAAATGAAACATTATGTTGTGATTCATGTCTATAAAATAGTGTTAGTAAAAATGTGTCACATAAAAATCGACATAAAGAAAATCACAAGCAACGATGAAAATTTAGCTTTTATATATTTTAAGGTTTCATAAAGCAGCATCCCCTTCAATCTTCAGAGAAAAGAAAAAGAAAAGAGGGGAAAAAAGAGCAGTAGCAGTGAAATACAACTTTGTTGATAATGCTTCTAACTTTTCTTTCATTAATTTTGTGTTCAAATAGAGGCTTCTATTGTGAAGCTTTGAAACAGTTGAAAATTAAAAAAAAATTATGTTCTTTTCTTTACTTTGGACTTTAAACATTATATTTTTATCGTATCACAAGGGATTATGTATGCATCTTATCAGTTTTTATATATCCTGAGAGAGACGTTAACCCCGAAATCTCCTCCTTTGTGGTTAAAAAAAATTGCTGCTTAAATGATTGAAGAACTTTTAATATTTTAACATATGATAGAATATCAAATTTAAAAAAAAAAAAAAAATATTCACAGGGAAATTTGATTGAAACTGAATTTCCATGCACCTGCATAAAATCATGCTTAACAAAAAAAAAAAAAAGTCATGATTCAAAAATGGATTATGAAACCCTTTTCACACTCTCAAAAATGAATACTCAAATTTCAAGAAATTTTCTTCGTTTGTGACGAAACGCTTTCTTGAAATATGCTCTGAGTAAACGTTTCGTCAAATCGAGTAAATTTGCATCCTCAAAATTACAAAGAAAGTGGTTTCGTCAAATTGATTCTTTGAAAGTTCCAAAAAAAAAATGTTTGGTGGCTCCATCTGTCGGAGCTTTTAGAAGCTTTTTTAATTGACTTGGGGCAAAATAGCACCGTCCTTCGGTGAGGGTCGAACGCGCGACTTTTAGCTTGACAGACCAGCGTCTTACCTCTCAGCTAGCGGGACTTCGAAATTGCTTGATTTTAAAAGTATTTACGAGATGTTGATGTGTGTTTATATTTTTAGAAAGCAGATTGTATTTTTATCGGTGTTGTTATAACTTCTGCATGTTTTAATTAATAAGGCTAGATTATTATTATGGTTAATAAATAATTAGAAAATGGCTTGATTAATATAATTTATTAGAGAAATTTCCTTTGTTCAATGAATATGCTCTAGTTAATTTGTTGATCAGAAATAATTAATTTTGAAGTGCATATTTTGGAGGCGAGTTCATCAATTTCAGCGGATAAGATTACTGTTTATAGAGGGGAAAGGTCAGTTATACGTATTTTAAATTTGATTGTTATATGAATATATTTCTTAAATAAAAAAAGCACCTAATATTGTGATTTTTTATTTATTATTATTATTATTATTATTTATTATTATTGTTATTATTATTATTTTTTTTTTTTTACCATTGGGAAAATGTACAGCTTTCGGTCGAAAATGGACCAAATGATGTTCGCATTTTACTATTTTAACCGTTTTTAACGAAATTTTGTAACTTTAGATGATTTTTCTAAGCGTTTTTAACGAAATTCTGTAACTTCAGAAAAATTTATCTTTGAATCGGCAATAGGAATGCTTAAATTCATTACAAAAAGGATAGACGCAAATTATCAGATATAAAAAATAAAGTAGAAATTTGGTACATTCGTGTTATAGCGGCCCCCAAGGATGAAATATTTTTGTTTCTGTTTTCATTAATTATATCTTAAATTTAATACTTTCGTGTAATTTTTTTTTTTTTTTTTTTTTTTTGAACGATTTTGTAACAAAAATAATCTGGCCGGGAATGCGGAAACATTTTTGTAAAATATTTGAGATTTTCCATTGCATTAAAAATCACTTAATTTTGAGACGAAATGATTGTCAAAAATGACGAAATATAGCTTAAGAATTGCGGAATCGTCAAAAGTGAGAGTTTTATTTTTGACAGCGAGGAAACAGTTTCGTCAAGATATTTGAGGATTCGCGTTTCGTCAAAAACCACGTGACTCAGTGACGAAATGATTGTCAAAAATAAGGAAATGAGGCCTGAGGATTGCGGAATCG
Organism: Maratus michaelseni; assembly: GCA_963931845.1. NCBI lineage: Eukaryota > Metazoa > Arthropoda > Arachnida > Araneae > Salticidae > Maratus > Maratus michaelseni. The sequence continues at coordinate 48,864,663 of OZ007598.1, read as the reverse complement.
TCAAAATTGAGTGTTTTATTTTTGAGAGTGAGCAACGCATTCAGAACACTGTAACAAAACTTCTACAGGTAAAAGAAAGTGCAAGATGATACCTAAATAAATAATTTGGAAAACACGTAAAACGTTTGAAAGCTCAAATTCGTCAATTACCATCTCAAGTAGCAAAAGAGTTCAAAATCTACTGGTGAAATTTGTATATGAGCTATTGTATGTGTACTAAAAATTTATGCAAAAATTTAGTTCAGTTAGGAAACACAGGCGAAAATACCCTTTCAGCAATTTCCATCAATAACGGAAATGTACTTTTTGTGCAACCCTGTATCTGATATATCGAATTTATACCTGGCGGGTCCCTCTCCGTGGTCCTGACCCGACTCCTTTGGTGGAGGAGGTGACCGGGAGCGGAGCATTGCGCGGACACACCGTCAGGTGACTTCGAATCGGCCCTTTGAGTAGGGAAGATGACCGAGCGCCTATCATACGGAGTGTTCGTCGACACGACGGGGACAGGAGGTGACTGGTCTGGGTTCCTCATCGTGGTCCGCCAGTGGGAAAAAGGTCTCCGCAGGGCCGGAGTCGCCACGCTATGGCCCATTGTGGTTCGCCCATTTGGGTTGTGGGCTCGTGGGTCTCCTCCTCGCAAGCGCAGGTTCTCTGCGACGCGAGCACAGCCTGTGATCGGAATTTTCCGTAGGTGGCAGGCAGACGACTCCGTAGGCCAATCCCAAGGTTCACGTGGATCTTGGGCAAAGGCTAGCAAATGCCAGCCGGATCCCTCCAAAACTTGACTAAGGAATTGACGGAAGCACGATCGATCTCTGTAGAGCACGAAATCGTGATGACTCTGTAGTTCACCGATCGTTGGGAGATACGGCATGCAGCAACTATCTGCAACGAGACGGAGGCAGAGGTGAAATAGTCCCAACACGAACCCCCATACTCGTGGAAGAGGACCTCACGAAATCCACTGCAGCTGGAGAGTTGTGAGCCGACCTCAATGGTCACCGCAGGAAGTGCCTGAATCGAGGAGACGGTCACCATCCGAAGGCGGTCAGCCAGAGACGCCAGGGACGCGAACGTTCTCTTCGAGGAAAGGACCACCCTCTTTCTGCCATGTGATTACGAGGAACCGGGCCGGAGGCTGCCGACTAACGCGGCATCGATCAGCTGAAACTCGAGACCTCGGTCCGAAACCCAGTCCGAGCACGTCTTTTGTGCAGCCAGGAATTTCCACACCTGGCGGGCGGACTAGTGGCACGCCTACTAATTTTCTCGCTACTAATCTCGATCGGGCCCGTCTCTTTGGCGCGCTTAGAGGAAGTTTCCGCAACCTCTAGAGTCCGATAGCGGTGTCTTTAGGATTCTTCCGTTTTTTGAGTGATATTATATGTGGATGATCTCGTAGTTCTGGAGTTGTCGCTGGGTTACCGGCTAGTTCTGCCTAGTCGGGTTCAACCTCGCGCCAGACTGCGTAGGGACGACCTATCCGAATCCCGTCTATGGGAAAGAACCGAATTTCCTCGTGGTTCTGGGTCGGAGAGAGGCTTCTTCTGCTCTTTTTATTAGTGCATAACATGTGAACCTCACGGCCGATGAGCCCAGTAGCTTGCCCATCCATGCATGTCTATGATCGGAAGCCGTGGGAAAGCAAGAGCCGTCGGAGTAACTCGACATATGACCAAGGGACTGTTTCCCCCTGTGGGGTTTCGCGAACGAGGCCGTCGGGGGTTCTCTAGCGGTTCATCAGGTGTATGTTCCACGCGGAAGTTTCCCCAGAGCAGGGTTACTGCCGCAACGACCTATGGGGTCGATACCTGGTAAAATGGTCTAGGGTTCGCAGAGGGGCGGCCCATGACCGATCGCAGCGCCGGACGAGACAAAGTCCTGGTGCGTTAAAAGCCCTTCAGAGGCTTGGGCGCGATGGTCGGAAGCGTGCCGCGGGCTACCCCCGAGGGCGCCTGGCGGCGCAGGATAGTTTTATATCGAATTTATACATACCAAGTAATATACAAAAGAAAGAAAAATGTATCTTCAAGTATACATTATGAAACACTTTCCAACACTTTCAGAATAATTTATCAAAACTTCGCTGTGTAATAAAGAAAATAAGTAAAAATTTTAAAAAACATACAATACTTTTGAAAAACAGATTTCAGGAATTACCGACATTAGTCGGAAAGGTATTCCAATTATTTTATGCAGTCCTGCATATGATCTAGGGATTTTTATATAGGGAAATGCATAACACATTTGAAAATTCACCTTCAAAATTTCTACCAATAGACGAAAACGAACTTGAATTATTTTGCACAGACCTGTATATTACTTGCAGACTTTTACACACGCCACATATTAAGCTAAAATTTAATTTAGGCCGAAACATGCTTAAAACTACTGAAATTGTTCTTACAGGGATTACTATAATTCATAAGTGGCCACGTATGCATTTTTTTATTTGTCCTGTATATGATTTTATTAAAATTCAAGAAACACAGTTATCAGTAATACTAAATATAGTTGATCTTGAAAACGCATAACTCGAATTAGATGGCATCTTTAAGCAATTCACGTTCATCCTCAGTAATTCTTACAAATTTTTTTTTTGGTTTGATCCTGTATATGATGTATAGAATGTAATGAAAAATATAGGGAAGCTTAAAAAAAAAAAACATTATATAACTGGAAACACACTTCCACTAATCATCTCTAATAGACAATATTTCGTATACAGTAGTATAACAGAAATATTTTGTGTGCCCCTGTAAATGAAGTATAAATGCTGTGCACATCATATTCTAGAGCAATTATCTTGTAGTAAATCTCAAAAAGGTATATAAATTTCATCATATTTGAAATAGTGCAGCATAATTAAAATGTTCTGCAACAGTTTTTCTCGTAGATAATTATATAACTGAATTATTTTGTGTTATCCTCTAAATGAATAATAAATTATTTGCACTTCATATTCTACAGAAAGCATGTTTTAGTGCTCCATAGACCGTAATGTAACGGACTATTTTTGAGTACCCCTGTAAATGAACTATAAATGTTACACACTTCATTTTCAATTCCGAACATGCCACGGTAAACCTTAAAAATGTATATAATTTATACGACAATCCGAGTACACTTACGCAAGTTAGAGCACGGTCAGACAGACAAATTAACAGACAAAACGAATTCATAAACGCTTTTCAACTATGTTGGAAAATGTTAAAAATAGTTAAATTTAAAAACCATACCACAACTGAAAAACACTTCCAGCAACAATTGCTCATAGACAGTGCTATAGCTAAAATATTTAGTGTCTGCATGTAAATGAACGATAAATGGTATGCACACCATAATCTATAGTAAACATATCTTGAAGTGCACTTCTGTGATGTATATCAATTTCAGTATGCCTGAAATTGTATAACCACATTAAATACCACATTGCATACGATTTTCCCTCATAGGCCATTATATAACCGAATTATTTTGTGCCCCTGATAATGAATTGCACTTAAATATAAATTTCATTTTGTTAAAAATAGTGTAACATCAATAAAAATATACCGCAAATTATTTTTTCCCATACATCATGTTACGGAATACTTATGAGTGGCTCTGTAAATGAAATATAAATGCTACACACTTCATTTTCAATACCGAACATGCCATATCTGAATAACATATATCAATTATATGGTAATCCAACCATATTTACGCGAGTTAGAGCTCGGACAGACAGATGACCAGACAAACCGAAATCATAAACATTTTTCAATCGTGTTGGAAAGATAATTTTTTCAGAAATCGTAATGAAAAACAGTGCGTACAGTAGAGATGAGACGGGCTCAGCCCGATCCCGAAATCCCAAGCCCGACACCGGTTCGGCTTTGAATTTTGTACCAGCCTTTGGGCCCTGGCGGATCGGGCTCATTATTTTTTAAACTGACAGTTTTGTTTATTCTCATATAGAAAAAATATAGCTTTTTCTTTTTCCTAAAAAATTACATATTCTATATTAATGTTATTTTGATCAAATGAATAGAAGCGGAAACATAAATCTTATTTTTCTTTTCTAGAATTTCTAATGAACATATGATATATTTCATAAAATGTCAAAAGATAATATTGTAATGTTATTAAGAATTGGACTCAGTAAAATTTAAGCAATATAATATATTACTAGATGGAACCCGTCAAAATATGACGGAAAAAAATACTATAACAATATCAGTAAAATAAGCTTCTTTATTATTTAAAAAGGGTTGCGTATGAAACAGCCTTTCAAATATTTTATTTTTAAAGTTTTTTTCCCCAGTCAAATACAGTACTATTTCCGATGCAAACTCCCAACAAACAATCCGTAAACAACTGTGTAATGCAAATCAGTTTGACATTGTCGCCATACTCCCCACGGCAAGAAAAAAATTTCATGGACCTATGAAGTATATACAAATAGTGTATCCCTACTGTCATATCATATTCAGTAAATAAAAGAACATAGTAAATAAAGAACACATCTCCCCCCCCCCCACACACATACACCTGTGATAATGCAACCGAATGAGCTCCTATGCGCATGTGCATTGCATCTGCCCAAAAGCACCGTCGAAATTTGACCTTAAAAAAGTTTTAAAATGTTTAAATTAAAAGTTTTAAAATGTCCTCTTTAATCATTGTTCGTTTCAAATCCATATCTTCTAAAACGCATCCATTGTTTTAAGCTAATCAGTTTGTATGTAAAGATGAAGATATTTTTTACAGTAATAAATCAATCGGCCGATGAGGGGGAATTTTTAATGTTTTCAAGTGTAATTTATTTGTATTTTTTCTTCGGTTCCTTTACATAATCAGGATGACTATCCCTTTTCCCTCACAGTCGAGGATATTTTTCCTCTTACACAGTTGGCAAATATAATAAAATATAAAAATACAATTCCTAGCATATTCTGATATCTGATGGAACATATATATCAACGAATTCAACATATCAATTTTATGTTCATAAACTAAAAATAGTTTTTTTTTTTTTTTTTTTTTTTTTGACAGATTTTTGTTTAGCGCTAAAATGCTCTATCTTATGGATAATCTGATCTTATGATTGATCACTGTTTTTATTATTATTATTATTCACTTTTTATGATGGTTTGGAAATTCTATTTTCAATTGTGGCAACTTTCCCAGGGGCTATTTTACATTACTGAAGCAAACTGGTGGTCATTGATAAGATAGAATTGAAAAACTTTTCATGCTTGAAAATTATTTAAAAAATCGTTAAATTAAGCGGCAGTTTTCAAATAAATTTCAATCGAAATCTAATTTTTTTTCTAATTGATGATGTAAGAATTGAAATTGTAAAATGTTGTAAAATGTAGTAAAAAATAGAAATTTGGAGTATTTAGGAGTGATGTAACCGCGATAAAAGCAAAAGCGATAGCGCCGTTTGTTGTCACAACCGTTGTACATTTCTAAAAATTGCCACTGTATTTTGGCTGGCGTCCAAAAGTTGAAAACCGTTTTTTGACATCGAAAGAGAAATTCACAGGGAAAGAAATATGCGCTAATAAGGAACTGTTAAATGAACTTATAATAAAATTACCAAAATAATTCATATGAAATATTAGTCTTACATTGTTTATTCTAGCTAAAAATACAATCATTATTTCAAGATTTTTTTTATCTACCATAACAGTATTTTTAATCATTTTAAATTTCCTGAAATCCTTTACTTTTGTGACTTTGTTTATTAAAAAAAGAAATCTTCTAACCTATCATTAAAAAAAAAAAAAGTAATTGGTAACATGTAATCAAGGTATGCAATCAAGATGAAGAAATCAATGACGGCTCCAATTCTAATCTTTATAATTATGAGTGGAAAAATCAGTTAAAATTAAGTCATGTTGACACAATCATAACCAATACATTTTTCTCTTCAGTTTTATCAATGTTAAAATGCATTTCGAGATAAGCATAACGTGATTTTCACCGGCGCAAACTTTTCACACGTACTTTATATCCGTTACTTTTACGCTTAACACCATGCATACAAATAAAAATATATTTTGCATTTAATTGGAATGAAAAAATAGCATCAACAAAGTTATAATGCATAATGATAAAATAAACCCAATGAACAATATTCTCGTGACGTCATAATAAATATGAAGTTTTTTTCGCTTTGAAAACACGCTGATAAATATTTTTAGGGAAATTTAACTTGCAAATTAAAAAATTCGGCCTAAAAGCCGCGAGCTTTTAATTTTCATTATTTCTCTTAATATCATCGCAACCATTGAGTTCAGAGAGTAAACTCTATGCCTTACAACAGTGGGCGTTTTCCGATTATGACGTCATTAGCAGAAGTAAATGTTTAATTGAAAATTACAGCTAATTAATTAAATTTTCGAACAAACGAATGCACGATAACAAATCTTTGTCCAAATATTTTCATTTAAAAAAAAGAATGATGTAATTTGATGCAGTAGTTTGTTCTCACGGATTGTCGAAAGAAATCGCTTAGCGTTTTAAATATATAGATATAGTGTAACGTGCAAACGGACAAAAAGCATAAGTCTGATATTTTTGTGTAACTTTAAATAGAAGGTGAAATAAAATGTTTACTATATTTGGCGAATTTGGCGACAAATGGGCAAAACGATAGCAAAGCTCGATAACAAAGTAAAAAGACATCTAAAACATTTTAACATTGCAAGAAGTTTCTCAGGGTTTGGGATTTGTTGTGCATGTGACGTGGATTCCATAACAGTTCTTTCCCACGAATTTCCTCTATTAAAAATTCCTCCATCTCTTTATTCCATTAAAAAAAAAAATGTATTCTCTTCGTTGAATGAGAAATACCATGATTGTCAGACATCTTGAATCGAAGGAGGGGCTTAAGCAATCTTCTTCGACATTATTGGTCAAATTAAGCTAATCACGCAACAAAACACATTTGAAGCGGAAAAAACTGCGTAAAATGTTTCACATCCGAAATCCCAATCACACAGTGTTTTAACGCAAAAGTTGAAGGAAAAGCTGAGGGATGGGCCTAAAGTTTCACCTAAATAGTGTGTCTGATCGCCGCTTTAGAGTGAGCTGTTTTTTAGTTTCTCACTAAAACTCGCTCAATGATAAGGGATTGTCCACAAATTGTCATGTTTAATTTTTATGCTATATTTCATTTTTTTATTACTTTAGTTCGCCTTGGAAAACTTTATTGCACCAGATTATAATACTTTTGCAATGGATCCTTTGATTTTGATAATTCTTTTTTTGTTCGAATAAGCTCGTTAGGGCAGTTTTTCAAAGAGAACTAAAGTATCATTAAAAATTGGAAAATAGTATAAAATAAAAAATGGCAATTTGTGGAAAATCCCTTATCATTCAGCGAGTTTTAGTGAGAAACTAAAAAACAGCTCACTCTAACGCCGATATCTCTTTGAATTTTTACGATATTTCACTGATTTTTTTTAATAAGTTGCTCCATAGAGTTGACTATTAAATTATGCTAAAAGCTCCTTGTTACCGTTCGCGCATGCGCAGATAAAAATTATTTTATACAACGGCCCATATTTCCTTAAATATTTAATATATTTATATTCCAATTGCACTATATTGTTTCTACTACATTTTGTCAATTTTTTTGAAACTGGCGTTAAATTTGGTTAAAAACCCTGTATGTTATAAGCAAGAATTTTTTTAATTTTTAAAAAAAATCGCTATATTTCTGTTACTATACATTCTATTCTTACACAAATGAATACACATATTGTACAATGTCTGCCTATGTATATTCTGTAGCGATAGATCATTTGGTGCATTTTATTTTACAGAGTGATCCCAAGTATTATTTTTTTTCTTTAATTTTTTTTGGGCACCTATTTGTCCTCCTTATCAAATCAACAATGATAAATGTGAAGTCAAACCTGTTGTTTTGGATCCTAAAATTCCAGAAAAATCTGACGAGTGTATTTTTAAATATTCAACAAAATGTCTAAAATTGAAAGTTGCCGGTCATTAATGGCCATATAGTGTATATTTAATAAAGCTTTTTTGATAAAATAACTTCATATGTACTTTTCTTATGTACTTTTTTTTTACTCTGTTACATTTCCACGAATTTTTGTCATGGGTGCAGTAATACTTACAAAATTTCCGTTCTCGATACAAAAGGTAACAAATGCTTCAACGAAACAAAATTTCCACGATATATTTTTTAAAAAGGTTCTGGTAGACCATTGAGGTATACGTTTTTCTGAGTTTGTGTTTTGTTTCCCGGTCCCAGGCAAAACGGTTTATGTATCAGAACGCAAATTTTTCCCCATTCACTCACTGTTCCTTCGAATGATTTGAAAAGTCAATCCCGAAAACCGTATCTTAAGAATTTTTCCCTATTTTCTCCATTTATATCTCCCTCTTAGTTGCGTTTCCAAGAACTCACCGGCAAAACGCATGAATGGAGTTCAACTGTATTTTCAACAGAGTAAAGAGGAAAATCCCTTTCTCTTTACTCTGTGGCTATTTTTAGTAGCCATTTTGATTTGTTCATTAATTTAAGCGCGTCGTTCAAGTATATATCTGTTAAATGTGTGTTTATGTATATGTATATATGTTATTATTTTATTTGCTTATTGATGACATTTTAATTTCGTTATGGAATATAAGCCGGAAACAAATGCTGAACTATTTATATTAATTTAAGAGCAAACAGATTTACCTTTCGTAATCGTCTGCAAGCGATAGAAGTAGATTTTTAAAAAGTCCTTCCGGCCTGTACCGGGAGGAAAAGGTAGCTTTCCTACATCTTCGTTTTAAAATTTTGGCTAATGTTACACGAAAACAGCAAGTTAAAATGCAAAGAAACGTTTACAAAAGATTCGTTAATACTGAATTTGAATAAGAAATTTGCCAAATTATTGAGCAATAGCCAAATTGGCTTCATTTATAAAGACTTATTTTGGTCGCCAAATTTGGCGATATTTCGCCAATTTTGTCGCCAATGTCGCCAATTTTGTCGCCAATGTCGCCAATTTTGGCGCTAACGGATATGAATATATAGTTTTATGTGTATCATGATTGGGAAAATTATTACAACAATGAAAGAAAATAATTTGCGAGTAATCGCGTTAATGTGCTGTTTTGTTTCAAAATGTCAGCCACCCTAGAATTTCAAACTGCTCTATCTCAGCAATTTTTTTAAGATGGAGGTAAACCAAAAAATGCTCTGGAATCCTTGTATCAAGGCCTAACACGTAATTAAAAAATAAATTTGAATTTTTAATTTTTTTGTATATTTATTTTAGTTTTAAATTTTTATATGGCCGCCATCTTGAAACAAAATGGCGGACCAACCTGGCCAACGAACTCGGTCGAGACATTGGTGACCTTAATACACACAATTAGTTTCATCAAAATCGATTTATATATACGAGCGTTATCGTATGACATAGGTCAGATATATATATATATATATATATATATATATATGATACATTCCTGTCGAAAATTGGCACATTATAGACGATCGCTATGGCTGTCGACTTGAACGTTCTTTCCACCAGACAATCGGAACATCTCAGTCCGAAACCACTAAAATTACCTGATAATCCTATCGAGGTAGCCGCAGTCGAGATCGTTGAAATGTAGTCATCACACCCAGACAGGGCATCACTTCGAGTCGCTCTCCATGAAGACAAATCTCGAAGTGTATCACATCGGAAATCGTAGTGTATTAGCAGTCGTAAAAATTGAGCAGAGGCAGTGAAATCCAGAAGAAATTTCCCAAAAACATTAAAAAGAAGACTTAATAACTTAATAGATGAGCAGTGGCTTTATTGTGATCACAGAGATGAAAGCAACTCCAGCAACTTTCGCTTCATTAAAACTGAACACATTTGAAGATCTTGAAGAATTAGTAGAGCTTGAAGAACATACTACCGATGCATTAGTGTAGACTCCCCAGTGACGGCAATTAGATGACAACCACTAATTCGTGTAAATTCCGTCTCTGAAGCCAGTGTAACCGTATAAATACTTTAAAATTTGGCCCAAAGGTACAAAACGCGCGAACAAGCTGGTCCACTCGCATCCATGTTCGGAGGGCGCTAGGGGGATAAAGAAGGCGGAGCTTTCTCGCTAATGGATGAAAAAATGAGGCCACGAAGACGTGTCTCTGACGTATGATTAAAACTCTTTAACAGAAGCGGCAAATTAAAAAGGTAAAAAGGCCTTTGGGCGCGAAAACCGCTTGGAATCATGGGATGCCGAATGAATTAAATAGAAATAAAAATGGCATTACAAAAGTTCCAAAGAATAAAAATTAAATGTCTCAAAAGAAGAAATTAGGCAGGTGCGTTTAGAGGCAGTGTTGCAATTTAAGAGAATAAGGTTTTAATAAATACGTGTAGCTTTTAACAGATTAAGATTTTTAGAATGATAAATAACAGAATATTTTGATTAAGTTATGGAATAAAATACAAAATAGATTTAAGAGATATTTTAAAAAGAGAGGGAAAAAAGAATTGAAGAATTTGGAATAATTTAACTAAAGAAATAGGGCGAAAATTTTTTATTATTACATATCCCCCCACCCAAAAAGACGAATGAACCGGTAGGTCATATGACCTGCAAGTTCATTGAAGGGAAATGTTACACGGACTTGGATTACAATTTATCAACTGGAGGAAGTCAAAATAAGTACATTTCCAAAATTTATTCATTAATGCCCAATAACATTAAATTTAATAACTATAACGCGAATTGGTGGAGTTGTTAATAAAAATACAATTACAAGATATTAATCTTGTTAACAATGACATAAAAAGCTTTAGAAAATATTAAACAAAATAAGAAAGGAATTGTAACACTTTAAAATAATAGATAACATACTTCCAGAGTATCATCTTACAAAATTTGTTGCAAATTGCTTGTAGAATTGTTGCTTAATTTGTCAATCAGTTCTCGTCTGAGTGATAGTCCATCCAAAAAAGTTATTTGCATACCTCACAAACTGAACAGTTTACAAATTGAAAGAGAAAAATCCTTCAAATTTTAGATCTTACTGATCTTCCTTATGAAAGTCTATTTCAGAATTAAAGTTCATCTGAATGCTTTATATTTACTAGCAACAACTCGAAAATAGTACTAAGATTAATATTAACAACAATAAAACACAAATAATACAATAATAATAATAATAATAATAAGAAGAATATCAACAATAAAAATTTAAAATAATAATACTTAACAATAACAATAATCATAAGTTAATTTTCAAATATTAAACTTATGTTTGTCTGAAAAACTCAGTCCTGAATGGAATGCTAAGAAAAACTTAAGAGAAATGAGTAGTTTGTTATGGTATAGTTTGTCTGACAAATGGTAATTACTCTAAAAAGGCAAATAGGTAATGTAAGCAGTATAAGAGTTTTTTACTCAACATCAAAATTACTATTACCATTATTACCTTTATAACTTCCATTACCTTTACTACTTTATTACTTGTTTACTTCTAGAAGTAAAAATTTATATATCTCAACATATTCAAATTCAAGTAGTATTCAAATTCAAGTAATATTTAATCTCAATCTCAAATTATAAATAGTATAACTAATAATAATAATATTCAACAATAAGTTCAGCAATAACAAGCATTATAATTCAAAAATATCACACTCTTTCTTTAATTACTTTCTTAAGTATATAATTAATATCTCATCCATATAGTAGTGAATGAGGTATGAAATATACTCAATAAAATACATAATACAAAAAAAGGAATAAATAAGAAAAATTCGTGAAAACAATCATTATTGTGTAGATGATGGTTATGTAACTATCTTGCTTTCAATCAAACAAGAAAACATAAGTTGTGAAATGAAAAAATGGGACCTTGTAGCATATTAAGAAAGGTTGGACAATTCTCAATTAGTATTAAGATATCATATTTGATTAGTTTAAGATATAATTTAATCCAGTTTATTTTATTAGTTTAGTTAATACTGTTTAATTTATTATTCTAATCTAATCCAATTCAGTATCAGAAACTCCTAACTTAAATCAACTAAATTACGCCAGCATAAAAAGTTGACTCAAGTGGAAACTTCAACAGTGACACTCTCGTGTGCGCAATCAAGAACACCACGGTTATACAGAAGAGAATTGATTAGTTAATTATTAATTTATTTTATTTCGTTTATTTTTGGATTATATTAAAATCAAGACGAAACTATAAATTTAACATTAGTTTGTTGTTGGTTCTCATGGGATAATTTTAATTGATCAGGAGGATAATAAGGGCGTACGTTTGATACATGTACTATTTCAGTAGGTTTATTTTGAATTTGTCCATCAATTTCAAAATTGACATCAGATAACTTATTAAGGATTTGATAAGGACCACTAAAGACTTGTGAAAGTTTTCTGGTATTAGGATATTGGAACTCTTCATAAATTACAAGATCTCCAATCTCAAATTTTGGTTCTAGATAATTTCGATCATAATATTTTTTACTTCTCCAATAGAATTCATCAGTGCGTTTTTTAGCAAGTTTAAGGGCTTCTTGAACAGGAGGGTAATAATTTTGTTGAAGAGGAGAATCATAGGGTAATTGGCCAAAAAGTAAGTAAGCAGGAGGGAATTTAGTGATAGAATGAGGGGTATTGTTATACTCATTAACTACTTCTGTCAAAATTTTTGTCCAAGGAATTTTGGAGTTGGTAGAATTGACTTTACACTTCAATCTAGTAACTATTGTCTGGTTCGCTCTCTCACATTTGCCATTCGTTTGAGGATGATGTGATGTGGTTAAACGTTGCTTAATATTGTGGTTTCGCAGAAATTTTTTAAATCTAGATGAAGTAAAGGCTGCATTTCTATCACTTAACACTTTTTGATGGGTCTGGACATTAAGAATTTTATTAAAACAGAATAATTGTTGTGGTGTTTGAATATTAAAAACTTGGTTTAGACAATTAGTATAAGTTTCTGTGGTAACACTTTTTGAGGGGAAAGCCCAAACATATCTAGTAGCATGGTCGATGATGATGTGTAGGTATTTTTTGGTGGAGTTATAATAATTGAATCCTCCCACAGTATCAATAGAAAGACATTCAAAAGGTTGATCTGTGGTGTGCATAGCTTGTAATAAGCCAAATTTTTTCTGCCTGGGTTTTTTATTCTTTTGACAAATATCACAATGTTTTACAAAATTGGTTATATCTTGCGTCATGTCAGGCCAATAATAATTAGGGGAGATTAAATTTAACATTTTTTGGATACCAGGATGACCAAATTTTTCATGAGCAACATTTAGTATTTTTCTCCTTAAAGACATGGGGACTACTATTTTTCTAAAACCTTTCTTTTTTACTATCATAAGTCCATTTTCCTTTAGATAATTTTTACCACACACATTATCTTTTTCCTGCCTCTCTATAATTTCTTTAACGTCCAGAAGAAAAGTAAGTGGTTGAATAAAATGTGAAATTGGGTTTCTCGACAACATGTCGGCTTCGACATTTGTGGATCCCTTTTCGTAAACTATATTATATTCAAACATGCTCAACTTCAAAGACCATCTAAATAACCTGCCTCTCAAATGTTTAGTATTTTTTAACCATACAAGAGATGCATGATCAGTATGAATGGTAAATTTTACACCATGAAAATAATGATAGAATTTGTCTAAGGTGTCAATGATGGCAAGACACTCTAACTCGGTAATAAAATAATTCTTCTCATAACTTCTCAATCCTCTAGAGTAATAAGCAATTGGATGTAAAAAATTATTACTATCAGGTTGTTTTAAGACTGCACCTACTGCCACCTGTGAGGCATCAACAAACATATGGAGGGGTAACTTAGGGTCATAAATTTTTAAGATAGGTTTGGCTATTAAGGCATCTTTTAATTTTTGAAAAGAATTTTGACAATCTGTATTCCATTCCCATAGTGTATTTTTTCTGAGTAATCTGTTAAGAGGGACTCGAATTTCGGCATATTTATCTATAAACTTGTGATAAACATTGATAGATCCTAAGAATCTCTGAAGTTCCTTTACATTTGAAGGGGGTTTTAGTTTTTTTATTACTTCAATATTAGCATTAGCAGGAGTTAATGTGCCATTCTGGATGGTATATCCTAAGAAGTTAATTTTATTTTGGACAAAATTGCATTTAGAGAGTTTAAGTTTAATGTTTTCGCGTCTACATAATTCAAATATTTGGTTTAAATGTTGCATATGTTCTTCTAATGAGGAAGAAAAAATAATGATATCATCAAAATAATGGCAAGCAAAGTCTATTTTGTATTTAGTAAGTATTCTTCTAAGGGTTCTATTAAATATCGGAGGGCCTAATTTAATCCCTAAGGGCAGAACTAACCATTCAAAGAGCCCAAAGTTGGTAGCAAAAGCCAATTTTTCAGTATCGGATGGATGTATGGGTATGTGCCAGTAGCCAGAGGCTAAATCTAAAGTTGAAAATACTGCGCACTACTCAGTTTATCTAAAATTCCATCGATACGAGGTAGGGGTTCTGCGTCATTTTACATTATTGCATTTAATTTTCTATAGTCAACACATAATCTAGTTTTTTTACCTTCTTCTCTTTTCATTACTAATGTAACAGGGGCAGAATAGGGACTATTGCTCTCTTTAATTAAACCAGCATCTAATAGTGAATGAATTTGATCCGAAATCTCTTTTTCTTCTAAAGGGGAAGTTCTGTGTGGCCTCAGAGATATTGGTAGGTCAGAATTAAGACCCAACGAACACAGAACTTGCGGGCCGCTGATGGCTACGTTAGCTTTGGCCCAAACTAGGAGATGAGGGGCCGCTATCGTTTGCCGATACGGCAACTTAAAAAAACTGTCACGCCGGCCACAATGTGGCCGCAATAGAATTGGCCATAACTACATTAAGATGCCCATAACTGTGCCACAAGTGGTTAATCATAACTGACAGATAGCCTAAAACTGGCCACAATTATACTTTAAGTGGCAATTATTAATGAAAACTAGCCACAGTTTGGCCATTAACGATCATCGTGAATAAAATCTACCAGAAGATCGCCACAGCCATGCCACCTGCGTTTGTTAAGAATAAAAGCTATCCCAAAGCTGGCCATAAATGTTAATTTATTGGACATCATAAATGTAAACTAGCCTTAAGCTAGCCACTTTGTTGCCATCAATAAGCATCATTAATGAATGCAAGCCGAAAGCTAACCACTTTGTTGCCATCAATGGGCATAATTAATGTATGCAAACCGAAAGTTAACCACTTTGTTGCCATCAATGGGCATCATTAATGAATGCATGCCGAAAGAGAGCCACTTTGTTGCCATCAGTGGGAATCATTAATGAATGCAAGCCGAAAGCTAGTCACTTTGTTGCCATCAATGGGCATCATTAATGAATGCATGCCGAAAGAGAGCCACTTTGTTGCCATCAATGGGCATCATTAATGAATGCATGCCGAAAGAGAGAGCCACTTTGTTGCCATCAATGGGAATTATTAATGAATGCATGCCGAAAGCTAGCCACTTCGTTGCCATCAATGGGAATCATTAATGAATGCAAGCCGAAAGCTAGTCACTTTGTTGCCATCAATGGTAATCATTAAAGAATGCATGCCGAAAGCTAGCCCTTTCGTTGCCATTAATGGGCATCATTAATGAATGCAAGCCGAAAGCTAGCCACTTTGTTGCCATCAATGGTAATCATTAAAGAATGCATGCCGAAAGCTAACCACTTTCTCGCCATCAATGGGCAACATTAATGAATGATAGCCCAAAGCTAGCCATATTCATGCCACTATTGGATATCATGATGGAAGCTGGCCAGAATTATACTTTTTATGGTCCTCAAAAAAGTAAAGTTGAGCAAGAAGGGCCCATTTTTACTCCTTTGGCAGGGACAATTTTTTCTTTTTTTTTTTTTAAGATATTTTGAACTTCAGAATCTAAATTTACTGGTCCCTAATTTTTGTCTGAAAACTCTAAAATTCAAAATTTGAAAAAAAAAATAATAATAATCTATTTGAATATTTTTTTTAAACAAGAGCTCATAACACCAGCCTGACTTTTATACATACATGTTTCACTTTATTATTATATTTTTCAGTTAAAAACTACAATGGTGTTATAAGCACCCCATATTAAAAAGGTCAAAATAAATAAAATCGAAAGTGTTTCAGATCTTGTATAGCATATTTTCAATCTGCAAGCAAAAAAAAAAGTGTCCCAATGGAGGCAAAAATTGGCCTTATCCACTCATCTCATTAGATCGGAATAAAATGCCATATGGTTATGATTTAGTTTTTAATATTATTCTGAAAAAGTTGCAAAAGCCATATTTGTAATTAATAAAAAAAGGTTGATAACACAAGGTGTAAAATATATATTGAACGTTAAATTACCAATGATGGTGAGAATAAGGAAAAAAAACTTATTTTCTTCAATTTTTAATTAAATTATAGGTTTAACCATTCTATTCAAAGGAGTAAATTTTTAAATAGTTTCAACTCATGTTTCTTCAAGCTAATTCACCAGGTGGATCGTCCAGCCCTTTTTCAAAGCAAATAAAAAACACAGAATGTTAAATGAGATACCATATGAAATGATTTTTAAGCGACTTCTGACATAGTACACTCACATTTCTTTAAAACATGTATTTTGGTTAAAATTGCAAGTAACTGAAAATTAAATAGGCATTGTTTTCAGAAATGAAATGATTACCTCAAATTACTGTTGCCACAAAAATTAAATTCTGCAACAATGATTATAAAAGAAAAAAAATTCAATAAAGATGAAGTGGACATAGTTGCTGCATGGGTTTATTTTATATTTATGATAAAAAAACAAAATTTTAATTCAAATGCTCAATTTATTTTTCTTTATCCCATTTTTTTTTCCCAAAACATATGTCACCCTCTAATGCAGTTAAAATACAATATTTATATATATATATTGCTATTTTCGGTCAGTTTTTACTGTAACTTTGGTGGAATAAATGGGATTATATTCTGGCTTTATTTTTTTTTAGAAGTTCAAACATGCATCTAAAAAATATTAGACTGCAGTGTAAAATCTTCACACTGCACAACGGCCCACTAGTATATATTATTTCTGTTGTCAACATCCCCTTTTCTCAGAAAATACAAAATGCACAACACTGAATGAGATGCCATAAGAAAGGATTTTGAACCAGCTTCTGATATAGTGCACTTACATTTCAGCAAAACATTTTTTGATTAAAAATTGCTGTTAATTAAAAATTAAATCCGCATTGCTTTCCTAAAAGAAATGCAAGGTTTTCCTTAAATTAGTGTTGCCACAAAAATACAATACCACATTATATAATGCTCAAAATGATTATAAAAAATAAATACTACAAAAAAGATAAAGTGGGACATAGTTGTTGCATGCGTTTATTTTATGACTAAAAAGCCAAATTGAAATGCTCAATTTATTTTTCTTTGTCCCATGTTTTTTCCGAAACAGATGATGTCATCCTCTAAAGCAGTTAATTAGCTATATATATATATATATATATATATATATATATATATATATATATATATATATATATATATATATATATATATATATATATACATATATATATATATATATATATTGTCTTTGCTATGCTCGATCAGTTTTTACTGTAACTGTGATGGAATAAAGGAGATGATATTCTGGCTCTACTAACGTTGTTTAAAGATAGTTTCAGCCCTTAATTTTCCTTTAGAAGTTTAAACCTGCATCTAAAGAGTATTAGATATTGCTAAAAAGTATTAGACTGCAGTGTGAAATCTTCGCACGGGTCCACTGGTGCTTTTATAATACAATTTCTTACGGGGATGTTTCTTCCAATTATCCAGCTGGAAAATAAAACAAAAACAAAAATCCAGGAATTTTATTTTATAAAATTGGTAAAATGTTGACATTACTGATCATTGGAATTTAAGAATTTTAATATTTTTTCAAAACAGTAGTGGCAGTAGATCTTCTAGAACATGGCAAGTTCGCCATTCATACATTTTTTTTTTTTAATGGACTAAAACATTGCTCATAAATAATAATATATCATTGTTTTTATTTTTTAAAGATTAGCAAGTAATGAGTACTGAATTATTATTATTATTTTTTTTAATCTATTACCAATAAAGAAATCTTTAAAATATTTTTCTTTCCAGCAGGAGGTATGTGACCTTTTGACTAACAAAATTTCAAACTGATTTATACAATATTATGTGCATTAAAATTTTAATCTCAACTTTTAATAAGAATATGGAAATTTTTTTTTTAAATATTCAGAAGTTTTTATACAGCAAATTATTTTTAATACCTGATCTCCAAGCAATGCTAATTTATAATCAACCAACAAATTAGTATAAACAGTTTATCAGGCTGTCAGTTTTTAAAAATTTAGCCTACATAAAACATTTTTATTGAATTATATCTTAACCTGTAAAAAGAAGGGAGAATGTTCTTAGAACAAGAAAGAAGAGGAAAATATATATAGTACATCCTTTTTAACATCACTTGCATAAATAAATAAATATATATATAAACAATAGAACTGGTGTTTTTTTTTTTCATATAAATTTTATTTTTCACAAATGTAAAACAAACCAACCAAAAAAGCATTTATTTATGTATTTACAAGATGCTCAAAATTTATCAGAAATATTTTACAAGAAAATTTAATCCTGTTACAATTAAATTTCTAATGTTTCTTAATTTAAGTTGAGAAAGGACAGCTGAAAATCTACAGTCATCTTCATAGAGAACTTTTTTCTTTCCAGATTTTTATTCTTCTTCTTCTGAAAAACAAAAAATAAATTTTACAAAACAAAATTTAAATGCCTTACTTTAAAAACACCACTTATTAATCAGCCATTTATAAATATAATCGGAACAGAAATTATAATTTAAAAAAGCTATTTACAAAAAGCTTTGTAGTTTAAGTTATTTGTACACCATGAAGCTATTTTATTGCAGTATACCTATATTTCAGGGTTGTCGAATGACACCTTTTTTTTTTTTTTTTTTTCCCCTTCTAGGTACGAAACTGCATTTCATGGTGGCAATTTTATGTTATATCATATTCTTTTATTTCTTTTTGCACCCATGTTAACAATAATATTGTTTCTATTTTTATGTGTTGCTGTATACAGTGGAACTCCAGTTATACGTTTTGCCCGGGACCGGACAACAAAACGTATAACTCAGTAAAACGTACAACTCAATCGATGGTCTACCAATTTTTTTTTTTTTTTTAATGCAGTGGAACCCCGATTTTACGTTTTTCACGGGGCCAGCTGAAAAAAAACGTACGAAACGGGAAAACGTAAAATCGGGGTCAAATAGAGAAAAACACTTCAAGAAAACAAATTATACAAAAATAAACTTACCAATACCATATTAGTATTTAAAAAAGGTCTGTTATTTATTGAGTTTTCTTTTTAAGTGTAATTTCACATATACTCTATTTACAATACATGCAAGTTTTTTGCTATTTTTTTTCTTAAATTTTCATGTCCAGTTAAAATTTCTTTAAAATTTTTAAACTCGCAATGGCTTCTGCCGATGAGGGCACGATGTCTTCTGGATCTTCAACAATATCATCCTCACTTCAATATTGCGAAATCAAATCGGAAATAGTCTGAATGTCTGTGGTAGCGATAACATCCTTATCGCAATCAATGTACTCATCAACATTGATAGCTACAAGTATAAATTCATACTCTTTTGTCTTCCATAAAGAGCTCTCCCGGCGGCGCTTCATTGTTAATTTCGGATTTTGAAAATTCTCCCTTCAGAAAAGCAGTTGAGATGCATTTTTCATCTACACCATTCCACGCGGATGAGATGAAATGAAATGCATCCAGCACATTTAGCTTTGTTTTCTAAGCATCTTGAAGCTCAACTGAATCAAGTGAAAAAAAGACCTTTTCTTACCAGTTGCTTTCTATAATACATTTTGGAGGATCTGTTTATTCCCAAGTCACGTGGCTGAAGTGAACTGGCACAGTTGGGTGAGGAAAATTCTATACGCATATTCTTCAAATTCAGATTAACATGAGTGCACTCGTCTACGAATAAAATTATTTTTCGCTTTTGTAAGCTCATTTTTATATTCAATTTTCTTACAAAATCTTCAAAAAGATTTAGGGTCAATCAAGCATTGTGGTTGTTAATGTTTTTGAATTAACCAATCACAAAGGGTGTTAGATTCTCAGTTCAGTAATAACAAAACTGTTAATCGCACTTTTGATAGCTTCCGACTGTGCCACGTTTCTCCTTTCACGGTGTATGTTCTATCAAGGAAGAGATAAAAAAAAAAAAATCCGATCTCATCTGCATTAAAGATGGCTGTTTTGAGTAATTACACACAAGAGACGGCAAAGTTTTGTCCATCCATTCCTCAGCGACCGCAGTATTTACTCCATCTGCCTCACGACAAATAAACTTGCAAGACAAATTATACCTCTTCTTGAATCTGTCGATCCAACCGTTGGATGCCATGAAATTCTGCATTTCAAGTCGAGAAGAAATTTCAAGAGCCTTTTCTTACAAAAATGAGCCATTGATTGGAATCTTGGCAGCACCACGGGCTTGTTTAAACCACTCGCATAAAATCTTATCCAGTTCCTTAAAAGGAGAGGTTTTCAATGTTTTTCTTTTCTTTGATAAATATCCCAGTTTTTCAGATTTTAATTTCACAGATACCTCTTGTTTTAGGATGGTTTATAAAGTGGAATAAGCGATACCGAACGATTTTACGCGATCCACTTTAATTCCTTTGGAAACTTTGGATTTTTCAATAATTTCTGCCTTTTCGGCTACAGAGAAACATTTTCTTTTAGACATCCTACTTTTCACTGGCAAAATACTTTACAGCAAATATTTTTTTCCCCATTTCTGCGAATTTTGTTATATCCAGTTTCAATTGCAAAAATTTTGCTGAATTAAATATAAACTACCACCCAACTTAAATCAATAACAACATAAACTAAGGGAAAACCTAAATTTCCTATTTACCTCGGGCTGAGGAAATTTTGGAATACAAACAACTCAAAAAAAAAAAAAAAAAAAAAAAAAAAAAAAAAAAAAATTGCAATCCATCATTAATCAATATGTTTCAGAATGAATTTTTTCTAGAGAAAATATTTATTATATATAGGCAATCACTTCAATTAAAATGAATAAAGATACTTTATCCTTAACAAAATATTAGTTTAAAACTAATAATAAAAACTAAGTAAAAGTATACTAGTCTGATTCAGCACTGGTATTTGTATAGTACTTCTTTAATTTCATTGTTAAAACTATTACTAATAATCAATTTATCTAAAAGCAAAACATAATTTTGATTGTCATTCATTTATATATTTTTGTAATCAAATAGTTTCTTTAAACTGTACTTAGTAGTAAGTACATTTTTTTCAAACATTCTGAACCACCTCTAACTTAAAAAACTCTGATAAAACCCAAAAAACCCTGATAAAACCCCCAAAACCCTGATAAAACCCAAAAAACACTGATAAAACCCCAAAAACACTGATAAAGCCCAGTGGGTTGGGTTTTTTTCTGAAAAAACCCGGGCATTTAAGAACCCTGACTGAGGGAAACGTATAACTGAGGGAAATGTACAACTGAGGGAAACGTACAACTCAGGTAACGTACATCTGGAGTTACACTGTATATTAAACACTTTTTCACTGTGTTAATCACTAAAACAAAATAAAAACAGGCTTTCTATAAATTCTTTTGAATAACTTCAAATATATAAATTCAAATTCTTTACATATGATGCATAGCATCAAATTATCTTCTTGAATGAGCTATGGGTGCTCTTTCTTTCATTTCATAAAAGTCGAATTGCCCAGTTTGGGAAATGTTTTAGAATTTGCATTGCTAGAAACCAACAGTTCTTTATTTTTTCACATATAACTTTTACTTGAAAATGGCTTCGTAAAGTAGGAAAATACATTGTGTACCTCCAAGCTATAAATCTGATATCATCACTCATAAAACAATGGCATTTTACATACGGTTTTTGTTTCCCAGAAGGGTAACACGTCTGCCACTGAATACTTAACATATTTTGAATGATTATTATTGCCGACCCATGAAAAAAAGCATTTTTTAATATTGTTTTTGGTTGTTCACTCAACAACATTAAATGATTTTCTTTATCTTTTTTCGTTACAAATTTTTTTTTTTTCAATTATACAAATTTTTAATGAATTTTTAATGAACACAATTATGTTTTGGATACTAAATACAAATACTACAGGAAAAGTTCTTTTCAGAATGAAAAAAATATTATGCCATAGTGTTTCCCTCAGAATGAAAAAGGGCAGGGTGCTCCTTCAAAAAAGAGACACTTCAGCTGAAAAAATGGGCACTTTTTTATGAAAAGGGCTTTTTAGTGCTTTTCGTAAGTAATAGCTTAATTATTTTAAAGTCTTCTTTCTATTTTAATATTTACATATAAACATTTTTCTGTTAAAAAGTATTTGTAAATTTTATTATTAGGCCTTTTTAAAATTTGGCAAAAAAAATCGGCCAGTTCAAACTATGAATTAAAACTTTATTCAGCTAATGAAATTCTGAATAAAAGATCCTACAAACTCTACAAAATTTGTCGAATTAAAAAAAAATTATTGAACTTTGCTGCTATGTATAGTTTTTGATCCTATAAAGCTTATAATGTACAGATTTTGATATTTGATATTTTTTTTTTTTACCCAAAAATTTTGTTTTAAAAAATATTTATTATTCCAAAAGACATTTCCTTGAGATCAATTTGCGAAGTTTTTTCATGCATTTCTATGCTGCCTAACTAAAAAATAGCCATTTATTTCAGGAACATTTTTCTTTAAAACAATTTACTAAAAAATATCTTAATATTTACTATCTCCAAAAAAAAAAAAAAAAAAAAAAAAGAAAAAGAAAAAAAAAATTCTGGAACACAAATTAGTCCCTTTTTCTCACAAATTTCAATACAGCGTTCTAAGAAAAATAAATGTTCTTTCGTGACCAGGGACCGATTTAGAAATTTGGGGGCTCTGTGCACAGATCTGTATGCCCCCCCCCCTCACACAGATTCTTTGAATAACAAAAATATAATATCGAAAGCAGTACTTATTAAGATAACCATTATTGACTTTGATAATTTCTTTAAAATATCAATAAAAAAAATTAAATTCAATAATTATTAATTTACTTTTAAATAATTATTTGATAATTATGAATTTTTAATGGAATTTTATAATAAACTGTGTGGTGCTGATTACCTTTCTCTATGAAAGTCCATATATCTGGAATGGTAAAGTATGCAACAACTAATAATAAATTTACCGCAGTCGGTTTTACGCTTAGTTAAGCAATGAAAAAATCCATATTTTTATTACTTGATATTTGATTTAAAAGAAATTTAAAAACATGGATTTGAGCTTTCAGCTCCTCTCCAGAATCTTACATCTTTTGCAAAATATTTTGGGCAAAACATAAGAATGTTTTAAAAATACCTTAAGTTGAAATATCATTTTTAAAGTTTCTTAAAAAAAAGGGTCAAAGAAAGTATTAAAGAAGGTCCCTTTCTCTAAAGAACCTGCTTTATTTTTAATTTGTTAAAAATTATACATATAATCAAAATCCAAATTAATTTATATGACGGCATATTAAAAAAAAAAAAAAAAAAAAAAAAAAAAAAAAAAAAAAAATCCTTAATTTAGAGGTCACAAGATCAAATAATTTTATCACCCTCTCCCCTCCTCTTCTAGATACATACCATTAAATTAAAAAAAATTATTTAGCATAAATCTGTGTAATCTTAAGTATTGTCAAAGTTCATGAAAGTTAAAAACCCCGTTAACAAAAATTATTTGACACATTTCAGCAAAACATTAAAAAATATTCAAACAATCTTTTTCTATTAAATGTTGCATTTCATAAATTTAAATTAATTTAATTTTTATTAAATGTAGGTCCAGATTAGATTCACTATATTTCCAGAGGTGTCACAATTACAATAATCACAAAACTGAATCATCACTCTTGAAACAAATATTAAAACATTTAAAGCAAACATTTTTTAAGCACATGAGCTGAAGCATCAAAATTTCCAGTAATTTGATGGACCCATTGTACAAGATGTTTGCATTTCATGAAACTCTGCTAAACTGTTTTAACAAACTGTAAAATAACAGTTTTGAATAAAAGGATTTTATTAAAAATGAACAATTCCTATGCAATTGGTAACAGACTAAGATTTTTTTTAATGATAACTTTCTGAATACAGTTTTGTTAAAATATTACTAACTAAATTTTAATATGAAAAAGTTTATAAAATGATTTTTTGGCCGTTTAAAAGATATCGCCAAATTTGTCAGCCGATTGTGGTAAAAAATCTTAAACTTAGTCAATGGATTGCTGAAGAAAAAAAAAATTCACAAAATTCTACAATCAGTCACGAAAAAAAATCACGAAATTTGTTAGTCAATCATGAAAAAAAAAATCTTTAAATTCTTCAGGTGCTTGAGAAAAAAAATATACATGAAATTCGTCAGTGGATTGTCAGAAAAAATCGAGAAATTCTTCAACCAGACGCGGTAAATAAATCACAAAAATCGTTCATCGGTAGCAAGAAAAAATTACGAAATGCGCCTGTCAATCAAGGGAAAAATCTAAAAATTATTGTGAAATTCGTCAGTCTATCGAGAGGAAAATCACAGAATTCTTCAATCAGTCACAGGAAAAAATTGCAAAATTCTTCAATAAGTCGTGGAAAAAAAATTGCGAAACTTTAATTGCCACTCGCCATGTGACAATTAAAGTTGTAAAAGTGGCGATTAAAAAATTGTCATTGATTGCCACCCCTACGCGGTCACTTCCCAGTTACACATTCCATTGTAATCCTTGACCAACTGACGAATTTTACGATTTTTTTTTTACCAAGAATGTGTTAAGAACTTTGCGATTTCGCACCCCCCCCCCCCATTTGTTTGACGAATAGCACAATTTTTTTCAGCCCTGACTATCTAATTTCATGATAATTTCACACTTGACCAACTGGCAAATTTTGCAGGTTTGTTCCATGATGGATCAACGAATTGCACGATTTTTCCCCCTGATCAACTGACAAGTTTCACCTCATAAACGACAGAAGAATTTCATGATTTTTTTTCTTATGATTGACTGACAAATTTCTAAAATTTTCTGTGCTACCCGATTGACAAATTTCATACTTTTTTTTTCCTGCTATCAATTGGCTAATTGTTCAGTTTTTTCTTGTGACCAATCAGCAGATTTACGTGTTTTTTCCCTGCAGCTTACTAGCGAAATTTGCAGGAGTTTTTCATGCGACCGACTAAAGAATTTCCAGACTTCAAGATTTTTTTCATGCAATTGATTAACAAATTTAGCTATATTCTCCTGCAACCGATTGACGATCATTGTGATATTCTTCCCGCGTCTAACTGACAAAATTTACGGGGGGGTTTTTTTTCGACCGACTGACGAATTTTGAGATTTTTTTCCCTACAACCGATCTATACGAAAAAAAAAGGCATTCTGGTATTGAAAAAGAAAAAAATACTGCAATTCCGGTACATAACTGGAACACAATCACCCCTGACAAATAATCCATGATCATATTCTAAAAAAATTAATGTGATAATAGACTTTCTGATTTTTAGAAAATTTTCCTGAATTTTGACTTTTTCCCTATTCTTATCATGAGCACTTCGCTGGTATAAAACTGATTTATACAAAAATATGTTTCTATATGATGATTATACTTTATCTAGAAAATTTGAAACATTAGTCAGTACTTTAAAAAGTGGCCATTAATGAAACCGAGTCTATTGGCAATTGGCTACTAATCCGATTTCCCAGTTTTCACCTATTTGATCGGTTGCGAGAAAAAATGATGAAATTCGCCAGTCGATCAAGTGGAAAATCTCATATATTGTGAAATTTGTTAATTGGTCGTGAAAAAAAAATCCCATTTGTCAGTCGGTCGCAAAATTAGTCAATTGGTCACGGGAAAATATCGCAAAATTCTATTGATAAGTGGGGATAATAAACAAACCAGTTCAAAATATATCTTTTGAACAGGATGCAAGAGTGCTCTTTTAGAGAACAGTGTGACCTTTTTAAAAATATTTCCCTCCGGCTACCCTTTAGTTCTAGAGTTAACACTATATTCATTACTAATAAAAAATTTTAAATCTCATGTACAGTGAAGTTGCGACAACATATATTACTAATGACATGTATTCAGTACCAAAAGAAAAGCACATGGGCCTCTGCCTGGATATAAATCTGTTAGAAAAGTTCTAAAAGCTGGACTTATAACTATGTATGGAGCAAATTTCCAAAGACTTTTTCTCCATAAAGGTGATATCTCAAAATATATCTTTTGTAAAGTTATTGACCAGGGCTTGAAATTCAATTTTTCCAAGGAGGGGAGTCTCCCTATCAACATTTTTAAATGGAGGGGAGTTGTAATGTTTGTTAGGGAGAAAAAAAAATCTTTAAACCCCACTATTATTTTACGTGCTATTTAAAGAATTACATTAATGCAGACATGACAAAATACCATTGAAAAAATTAAGTCAACTGAGAATGATTATGTAAAATGTTTATTTTTATTATAAAAAAGGGAAGAAAGTTAAGTTTTATATATGCAGTGTATTTTTCAAGTTCCATTAAATGTGTTAGGGACCCTTAACAATTAGGTTGTTAAATAAATTTCTGACTTTAGATTTTACTTGATTGAGATTCACCGATCGATCGCGGAAAAGACGCAAAGTTCATCGATCGATCGCGAAAAAAACGCAAAGTTCGTCGATCAGTCGTGGAAAAAACGCAAAGTTCGTCGATCTGTTGCGGGAAAAATGCAAAGTTCGTCGATCAGTCATGGAAAAAACGCAAAGTTCGTCGATCTGTTGCGGGAAAAATGCAAAGTTCGTCGATCTGTCACCAAAAAATGCAAAGTTCGTCGATCAATTGCAGAATAAACACAAAGTTCGTCGATCTGTCTCCAAAAAACGCAAGGTTCGTCGATCAGTCGCTTAAAAAACACAATGTTCGTCTATCTGTCGCAGAAAAATCGCAAAGTTCGTTGATCAGTCGCGAAAAAAAATGCTACGTTCGTTGATCTGTCGCGGAAAAAATGCAAAGTTTGTCGATCTGTCACCAAAAAACTCAAAGTTCGTCAATCAGTTGCGGAAAAAAGCAAATTTCGTCGATCGATTGCGGAATAAACTCAAAGTTCGTCGATCTGTCCCCAAAAAACCCAAGTTCGTTGATCTGTCGCGGAAAAAAATGCAACATTCGTTGATCAGTTGCTTAAAAAATGCAAAGTTCGTCGATCAGTCGTGGAAAAACACAAAGTTCGTTGATCTGTCACGGAAAATCACAAAGTTCGTCGATCAGTCGCGGAAAAAACACAAAGTTCGTCAATCGGTTGCGGGGAAAAAAATCACGAAATTTATCGTTCGGTTGCAGGTAAATTAAATAATGCAAATTTCTCCGAAAATGCTGAAATTTTTTGGGCGGGATTTCAAAATTTTCGGCGCGAATCCCGCCCTGAAATTCAAGCCCTGTTGACAGAACTGTAAACTGTTTGTCAATGCGATAGTTTAAAAAATATATCTTAACCCAAAATAACGTGTCTTTGGTGTGTATGTGTCAGTGCTTTATGAAACGTCGTTTGCATTTCTATAAAAGATGAAATTGCACTCCTATATATACAAGGACATCTCCCTGTTTTTTTTTTAAATTCCCACAGAATATTTTTGATCAGCTGAAGATTCGTTGCAGAACATTGCTAAATATTCTGCTTTGGGGCCCAACATATTTTGAGTGATTATTATTGCAGACCCATGAAAAAAGCAATTTAATATTGTTTTCGGTTGTTCACTCAACAACATTAAATGACTGGATTTTTTTCAAGGAAAAAAAAATCACGAATGCTTCGTATACGCCGCATTGGTAGATATGATAAGCTACGGCTACCGAAGGCAGTCTTATTTCACTGCCGATTCCAGGCTCTCGTGAGCCTATAACCAAAAAGGGCCGGTTTACCTGGACACCTCTAAGGTGGTGCTCTTCGGTCGGGGAGACGTGGAGGCCTAAGCCTCCTGCGCTTCATCACCCTTTCCCAAATGAATGACGACAGAGGTCGCTGCAATGATACGGTGGAGCCCAAACTCAGAGGACACCACCACAACACACTTGGGCAGAATGCCAGAAGTGAACAACGGCTCCATAGCCGGGATCCCATAAGGGAAACCGAGTCCTCGGCCAATGTTGAACACTCCCATGACCCATTAATGTAACCACACCTTCCAATTATCAAACGCCGCATTGGTAGATATAGATAAATTTTATTTTTAAACATGTATAAGCCCGAAATTGTGGTATTTGTTAAATGTTTTTTTCACATATACAATTTTTTTAATGAATGAAAATTACACAATGGATACTAAATACAAATACTAGGAAAAGTTCTTTTCAGCATAAAAAAATTATTATATGCCACTGTTATTTTATTGTAAAAACTTGATATTTGAGTAATTTTAA
The DNA here is from genome assembly GCA_963931845.1 of Maratus michaelseni. Classification (NCBI taxonomy): domain Eukaryota; kingdom Metazoa; phylum Arthropoda; class Arachnida; order Araneae; family Salticidae; genus Maratus; species Maratus michaelseni. The sequence continues at coordinate 48,836,064 of OZ007598.1, read as the reverse complement.
TTATTTTTTCAATTAATTTTCAGCAATGAAATTCACATGAAATTACTGAATAATAAACATGCAAATTTTTACATTGCTAACTAAGCGTAACCAAGCTTCCAGACTTGGACATTTTTCACTCTGTTGGTTTTACGCTTAGTTAGCAATGTAAAAATCGACATGTTTATTACTTGATATTTGATTTAAATCAAAAATTTATAAAACATGGATTTGAGCTTTCAACCCCTCTCCAGAATCTTACATTTGCAAAATATTTTGGGCAAAACATAAGAATATTTTCAAAATACCTTAAGTTTAAAAAATGATTTTTTGGTCACTTAAAAGATATCAGTTAACAGCTTTTTTATTATAGTTTTAATGGTATATTGAGTATTCTTCAATTCTATAAATTACATGAATTAAACAACTTCTTTATGAAACATATAATTTATACTCATACTCATTTTATATATTCCTTTGTGATTAATTTTAAATTAAGGTGACAAGAATACTTTTGTCTTAAAAGATTTAAATCAAAGTTAACAATGACTTAATTATATTTTCCCATATATAAAACACAGTAAAAACTTTATGAAACTCACACAAGAGATAGAAATAAGGAACTCCTTTTAAACAGCATTAATAAATCATTTTGAAAAACTTACTTTCAAAAATTATGTTATGAAAGTTGAAACTCGCCAGAAAAATTTAAGTATGTGATGTGCATAATACAAAATTTTATTAAAGTAAAACAAAAAAACCTTTTATTTACTATTTTTCCTGTCAGTTTTCTTTCTTTTGTATTATATAATGAATTTTGAATTCAAACACACCTTACCCTGCACATGTTAAAAAATCTGCACTATAATATCAAAACTAGGCAAACTGAAGCAAACATTACTGCACACACACTCAAAGTGAAAAACAGAGCTAATAGTATCAGTACATGATCATGTGCAAGATTTAAAAAAATACTTGGTAAAATTGGGAACACCAGATAAACAGTGGCAATGCATATAATGAATAATTATTTTAATGTTCAACTGGAGTCAACAATTAAACTTAAGTTTCAATTACTATGAATATATTGGTATATTAATATTATATATTAAACATGCATCTTATTTTAGCCCTCTTCTCGCTTTTTATATTTGTATCATGATCTCTCCACATTTTTGTATTAATCTCTAAAACACACAGCTTATCAATTTTAAACATTGATTTTCTATGAAAATGGAGAAATCAGTCATGCTTATGAGAAACTAGAGCTGTACCAAGTACTTGGTATATACTCGTTAATCAGCCAAATTGCAGCCGAGTAGTTGCAAGAATTTCATTTTTTAAGCATATTTAAAGACAAATTAATTTATAAGTGATCTATAAAAAGTTATTTGAATATAAATGTATAATATATGCCATAATTCATAAGAACTATTTACTCGGTACATAAAAAATTTATCTATAAAACATAGAAAAAGATAAGGAAAAAATCTCATGCAAAATTAAAGTTTAGTTTTAAAATTATATTTAAAAAAAAAAGTCATTTTTAAAACTGTTGGAAAAGACTGATTTCAGAAAATACAATAAATGCAATTAAAAAAATTAATAATTAAATGGGCATTTCTTTTATTGTTGTAAATTTAGCCTGCCTCAGAAAAAATGTTTTCACTGCGAGCACAGATAAAATAGCATTTTAGCTGTACATTATGAAAAAATGAAAAGTAACTGTAAAGCCAATACCCTTTTTTGGTAGTTTCTTGTTATAGCGGCCTCTACAATTACTGTTATACTAAGGTTTCAGCTCTGATTTCCCCAAGATCATCGAAAAGGGGCAATTCACAAAATTCCATTCTATAAAAACATACTCTTCATTGTTAATTTTTATTTTGTTATGTTTCAAAATGTGTAGTTTGCAAACAAATTGAAACGAAAACTTTAACAGAAGGACTTAAAGAAGTTATCAATAACCGTTTGGTTCAAATTTGAGTAACTAAATTTCATATTCATTACAAAATGTTATCTTTTACAAAAAAAAAAAAAAAAAAAAAAAAAAAAAAAAAAGAAAAAAGAAAAAAAAATCATCAGAGTTTTCCCCAGACAGTTTCAGAAGGGTGCTGCACCCTGCCTGCCCTTTGGTTTACAAAATAGCACCCTTTTTGCCCCTCATAAAAAGAATTAGCACCCTTCTTGCCCTCAGGGACACGCCAGTAGTATCCAACGCCTGTGTGCCGAACTTCAGTGGGCGCTCTACATCCATATCCCTCAGTATAAATACATAGCTGCAAACCTTTTTTTTTTTTTTTTTTTTTTTTTTTTAAGTCAAATAAACGCATTTTGAACAAGAAAAATTATTTAATAAAACACGTCTTGTTTCTATAGGATGCTTATCTGATTTCATTTATTAAGTAAAATTTCAGGTTCAAAATATTGGTATTTGATTAAAAAATTAAAAAAGGTTGACAGGTATGTAAATAGAATTCAAAATACAGTAAAAAGTGAGAAAATGGAACCTGTTTGTATCAGAATCCTGTATAAAACGGAAAAAATCAGCGTCCTGGAGAAAATAATGATACAATTACAATAGATTGAATATTTGAATAAAGCATAAAAATCTGTTTAAAATGGATTGTATGTGCGTACTAATACATAATAGATGTCAAGGAGTTGTAATAGTATAATTAAATTAAGTATTTTTTTCTTTTTGAAGTATTTTTTTCCTCAACTGAAATCTTTGGCACCTTTACTATACTTCGGCGCCTGTGAGCACTGCACACATTGCACACTGGGTCGGCGCGTCCCTGCTTGCCCCACAGTACAAAAAGTGCCCTTTCTCCTTTTTGCATTAAAAAATTTGCTTTCATAGTAAAAACTGACTCAGTGTTGTCTTAAAAAGAGTGTCCTGATTTTTAAATATTGAAAGTGGCTTTAAAAACCAAAATAATACCTTTAACAATTAAAAATGTGCCCTTAAGAATCTGAAAAGTGCTCTCAAGAATCCAAAAAGTGCCCTTTTCTCACCAGCAGCACCCTGCCCTTTTTTAAACCTGGGGGAAAATCTGGAATCATTTTCACACAAATAACTTTTACTTTTCTCAAAATGGGCCCCAAGATAAAAGCCCTGCATTATAAACTGAGCAAATTGAAAACTTACCTTTGCTTGAATTCCAAATGAGTTTAAGCTGCACAAGAATCTTCTCTAAACACCATCTACTGATGCACCACGCTTGATAGAAACTTGGAGCGAACTGCACATGGGTGAAAATGGCTAGTCCATGTTGAAAATGGAGAAGTCCGTATGCTGCCTAAGATAAAAAGCGATGACTTCAGCTTCTGTTGCCGGGGACAACCAACAGTATGAATGGAATCGGCTTGGCATTCTGTCAACCGGAGTTCTTAGAAGCATGGTTCAACAGTATCTCTGCTGTCACCGTAGTCTCCTTAAAAATATGAAAATAAATTTAATAGGTTGCAACATTAAGCATTTATCATATTCAACTAGAAATTTAAAAACAAAAAGTATAACAAACTGATTAATGTATATAACTGACGCCAGTGAATCATTTTTTTCTTCTTTTAAATCAAAACTTATTTCAGCATGCACACACACACATAATAATTTGCATTTAATACATTTATTTTAACGCATCAAGCTGATTTTCTGTAAGTTAGGATTGGTAAGTTATTTCCATAAAAAAGGGGATATTCTTCACTTCTACTATCCAGTGATACTTTTATCCTTTCTTAGGACTTTTAACAAGCCCCTCATAATGTTTACTCCTTCTCATTATCAATGAGATATCGCCTGCATGAAATATCCTTTGGTCAAATAAATTTTATTGTGTGAATGGGGAGTTACACATTAAAATTCATTCATGATTTAAAACATGAAATACAGTATGTAATATATTTTGCATTTCATGAATTAAAATGGATGAAATGGCATAAAAATATGCAATCCAATGGTCTTTTTGAGAATGGGGAAGGCTAAGTTTCTATGGTAGGTTATGGAGAAGACTCGTGGCAAGCCATTTTGGCCAGTTGATGAAGAAGGAAAAATGGCATCTTTTCTAAATATTGCTATGGGGAGGAAAAGAAAAAAAAAATTACCGAATCAGCTGCACAGCAGAAGTACTGTGCACTTAGACTGTTTTAAATTTTTAAACGCATATGCACTATAGCACTTTTTACTGAAATTACGGTACTGAAAAAGAAAAACACTGCAGAACATAATATAAAAGATGGAGATAAATTATAATTCCAGGAAAGTAATTAAAGAAGATAATTGATACAATGTTTGGTACTTTTCAGTTAGCCGGGCACCAGTGATGACATGTATATATAAATACACACATATGTATGATTGCAGTAAACATTTCATATTTTGAATGAAGACGTTTATTGTTTTTTTTGATAAACTTTTTTTATGCATCTTTAAAGTCCTAAAACAATTTTATTGCTGCTTCTACATCCTCATGTAACAGCCAAATGGTAAAATCCATTTCAGTGTCAATAATAAATGCAAGTTATAATTTAATAAATATTTTCTATATAAAAAGTAGCAAGTTAAGATGTTTTGTGAGGTTATGATTAAATAATATTAATGATAAAAGATTAACGTTCAATAAATAGCCCAATTAGAATGTTTGGTATGGTTTGCAATAAACAATTCTTTACACTGTCAGGATTGAAATAAATGGCAAATTAGCATATATTTTGGCATGTGTTGGTATAACAGAAAAGTACCAAGTTGTGTTCCTATTACACTCTAAGTGGAATTTAAAAATTAATCAGATTACTTAGCTATTCGGTTAAACCAAAACATTTTAGGCACCATTACCATGATTAATTAAGAATCCCATTAATGAATTATAAACAAATTACCTAATTTATTAACATCTTAAAACTAAGTGAAATTTTGCAAATGGTCATTAGTATATAAAATTCGAAGTTTTCTATTACAATCAAAACAAAAACATGCCATTATCGTCAGAAAATACAGAATATATATATTAGTTAATTAAAACCAGATCTTAACTTATGAAGTAAAATTTTTACTGAAACTGTGAAATATTATTTTCGGCTTCCTGACTAGTTTAAGATTGTCAGCAATAAAGCAGATTATAAAACAAGCAACGGAGATTTACGAAAAAAAGCTGAATTTTTATTGGTTATTTTTTTATAAACCCAAAACTTCTGGGAGTGTTCATTACCGGCACATTATACCCTGGCTCCTGGCATATATATAATTACAATCAACTTATTAATAGCATATTCAGGTCAGAGATAAATCAGTAAATAACTTTTTTTCATACACTTCTGTAGAAGTAAGTAACATAAGCAAAGCAATGCAGTTAATTTTACAAAATTGCTGATGCTTTTTCTCAGCTTTCTTTATCTTGAACTTAAATCTGTCCCTGAGAATGATGAAAACTAATTTTTAACTAACTCTTGGAATAATATAGAAAAATAATCTTACCTAATTTGTAAATCAAAATCCTCAAAAGAATATCATATGATGACGACGCCAGGAATAGGGAGGCTTGCTTCAAAAATTGTAAACAGGACTTTGCTCACGCTGCCATCATGACGCTGCTAACATACAAAATCCCTACCAGCCCGCAGAAACAAGAAAATGTATTCCTTTCTAAAAACACTATCTTTCAATAGAATTATTTTTCCAAGGTTTTTTTATCTTCAAAATTTCTTATACAATATTAAATAAGTTTAAAAGTGGAAATTTCTAAATGCTGATTATTACAAATTTGAAAACATTTAAAAATATATTTACAAAAATCCCCACTGGGAAAAAAATGTGTCGGAAAAGGGAAATCTTTGTTTCATCTTTCCCTCCTTGTATTTGCCGGCAAGCCTGGATTAATTTAATGTTTCTGTGATGTTAATGTAAATGTTTCTAATTGAGTGTTTCTGTGAAAAGAGTCGGGGGGGGGGGGGGGAGGGATGGGTTTTTGCTTGCTATTATTGCTATTTAGGATATTTTTTTCTTTTAAATATGAAAATAACTTATTTTTTGGAACTGATTTATAGATAATATAAAATCAGCCCCCCCCCCCCTTCCCACAAAAAAAAAAAAAAAAAAAAAAAAAAAAAAAAATCTGTTTTCCTTTAACAGTAACTGCTTTTTGGCAAAGTAGCATTTATTTCTTTTGACAAATATTTTTTTATTGAAATTGAACTATATTTTTCAAATTGGAAATAAATTCCCATTTATTGGGGGGGGGGGGGGATGGGCATTTGCTATTACTGCCATTTAGGATATTTTTTCTTTTAAATCTAAATTTTGAGTGTTTCAAAAAATGAAAATAACTTATTTTTTTAAACTGATTTATAGATAATATACAGATAATATAAAATCACCCCCCCCCCCAAAAAAAAAAAAAAAAAAAAAAATTAAATGTTTTTTTTTTCCCCTTAACAGTAACTGCTTTTTGGCAAAGGGGCATTTATTTCTTTTGACAAATATTTTTTCATTGAAATTGAAATATATAATTCAAATTGAAAATAAATTCCTATTTATTATTATTTTTTTTTAATATGTTTATATAATATGTATGTCTAAAGATTGCAATATTCATTTTCATTCTAGGTGCTCACAGAAAATATTCATTTAAATATATTAATGCATACTTTAAAAGCCAAAACATTAACTATTTTTATGATTTTTTTTTCACATAAAAACTCTTTGAATTAAAGAACTGTACATTTTGTGTATTTTTTATTGCATAAAATATTTAAATGCAGCATATTTTATCGTGTCACATAAATCCCGGTTTAAAATAACGAAAATAATCTTATAAAATGTGAAGTAAAAATACTTTTTATTTCTTATAATAAAAATGTCGAGAAGATTATACTGGGCCACTGACTTTTAAACGATGATAGATTTGTATATCTTTGCCGCAAACGTACTTTCATTCGCTATTGGGCACTGAAATTGCATTAAGTTTCCCCGCCATTTGCCCGTTAACGATTTGGCGATAGACATCCGGTGTGCGGGCGCGTCAGTTGAAATACATTAATGGCTGGATACAAATTGCCACAAACTTTTTTGGCCACAACGTTTACGACATGTGGCCAAAAATCTCGTGTTTGTTGGGGAAGAATACGTTGCGGTTCGATATTAATTCTCCCGACATCAAATTTATTTTTAGAAAATATATCTAAATAATCCCTTATACTTTCCCTTAAAGTTTCATTTTCTATAGAATTTATTTCCCCAATTAATTTAGAATTATCAACATTAGATGGAACAAAGGATTGAGGAGATATGATCTTTCCATAATCGGGTTGCACTCTCTGATAATCATAGTTAACATTAAAATGAAGTAACCTTAATTTATCACAGGATATGTTCTTAGATTCATTTAAAACAAGGTCTCCTTGTAATACTCTACATGTAGCACAGTCAATAATTAAATTAAACTTACAGCATTCTTTTAAACCTAGTATAGCATAATCTAAATTTGTATTACATATTAAAAATCTAATATTTTGTTGCACATTACCTAATTTAAACAATAAATTACAAGCTTTATCTATTACAACAGTTCCTTTGGCTTGGCCAATAATAACAGGTGGAATATTTATAACTTTAGCATTTAAGAATTTAACAAATTTAAAAGGCAAAATACTTATGGTTGAGCCAGAGTCAATCACACAAGGTAGTTCCCTGTTATTTACATATCCTGATACAATTAACTGTCATATATTATCAGTAGATGGTTGTGGTTGACTAAGAGGGGGTGCAGAAGATTGCAGAGGCCTAACATTGAATACACAATCCCTCTACCAGTGATAAGCATTTTGGATACCTCTATTTAAACACATTCGACATGGTCGACTAGGAAGCCTTCTTTGATAATGATTGACAGGCAATCTGGGACTAACGAACCTGGACGTTGAAGGGTTAAAATTAGTTGCTGCTTGGAAATTTGGATTCCTGTAATTAGGTTGAGAGCGAATCCAATGTCTAGGTGAATTAATTGGTTGAGAAAAAGGTCTGGAATTTTGAGACATATTTCTAACATTACTATTATTGTTACTGCTAGAATGAGATGGAATGACAACAAGTTGTTTAACTAATCTATACCAATCGGTAGTAGATTCAGGAGGATTTACTATTAAATAGTTCTGGTATTCAGGTTTTAAGCCATCTGTCAATCCTTGTAAAATAATAGTTTCACATAGTTTAAGTTGTCGACCTATCTCTATTTTCTGACGGAAATAATTTTCTAAGTTGTTTAGGTCATGCAATTTCAGCGAGGCGAAATCAGAAAAACGGGGGACTGTTACTTTCAGAAATTTTTCAGTTAAGATCTCAGCAATTTTTTCATACTCTTTACAATCTAGACATTCATTAACATACACCTTTAATGCTTCGCCCTTCAAATATTTGGAAATATTGTTGATTTTCCACTCTTTTTTATCTGGAGGGGCTGATCCTTCAAAGTGTCTAAGCCAAGACACAACATTCATCCCACTTTCTGGGTCAAAAATAATAACATTAAGCTCTTTTTCAGACATTTTGGTTTGAGTACCCTTACTTTCAACAATAACTTTAACGAACCCTGACTTTAATAACATGTAAAAAAAATAACAATGTATAAAGAATTCTTTAACTTAACAACAACTGTAAATATCTAACTCTTAATAATTTAAATAACAAACTAAATAATATTCAACAGTAAAAAAGTCCAATTCATTTTAAAATTCATTTCACTTAAATAGTAAATGTAAACTACTACTATAATCTTTCTATAAATAGATCCACTATATATGAATATCACAATTTAGAATGAAATAAATAAAACACTTTTTTAAAATAAGTATCATTATTTCGTAAGAACAATTTTTTTGGCTCTTGAATTGTACTCTCAGAATATAGCATCAAAAAACAAAAGTAATAAAATAAACAAATAAATTAACTGCACAATAATTTTACCCTTTCAATGTTACTCAACTTTCTTTTGAGATAACACATTTTTTTTTTTTTTCACATTAATAAACTTCAAAAGCTATTTTTGCGATTATTATGCAATCAGTGAAGCTGTAATTTCAGATAATCTAATAAATTTTTATGCATTTTTAGAATGGCATAGAATATGTTCCAATACATGTTACTTGAAAAGAGATTACTCATATATTTTTTCAATAAATAGAAATTATTTCCTATGAATAACTATCACCGAATGAAAAGGGACTATAATTAAATGATAAAATAAGAACATAAAATGAAGTTACTCTTGTAAAATGAAGTAATATAGGAATAAATATCAGAGCAGTTCAAAACTTTCAGTAATATTTGTGAGCTTAACCAAATAAAATTAATGTTTTAACAATACATAAGAATAAATATTAAATTTCGTAAGTTCTAAATTTTCAGGATAAAAGGAACAAAATTTTTCTAAAGTATTCTAAGAACAATTTTTGTTCTATATAAGCCAATAATAACAAATCAATAAAATAAGAAATCAATAAAAATAAAAGAATAATTTAACTTACAGACGTCACTTCTGGGATAATTTTATAAACATTTATGAGTGATAATTTGACAACTAATCGGTAGTTGTTCTCCAATATCACTGGGAAGTTTCCAAAATGTTTTTATTACACAGGTCATCATTTATCCTGACCGGCTTTTTTTATACATTCCTGTCGAAAATTGGCACATTATAGACGATCGCTATGGCTGTCGACTTGAACGTTCTTTCCACCAGACAATCGGAACATCTCAGTCCGAAACCACTAAAATTACCTGATAATCCTATCGAGGTAGCCGCAGTCGAGATCGTTGAAATGTAGTCATGACACCCGGACAGGGCATCACTTCGAGTCGCTCTCCATGAAGACAAATCTCGAAGTATATCACATCGGAAATCGTAGTGTATTAGCAGTCGTAAAAATTGAGCAGAGGCAGTGAAATCCAGAAGAAATTTCCCAAAAACATTAAAAAGAAGACTTAATAACTTAATAGATGAGCAGTGGCTTTATTGTGATCACAGAGATGAAAGCAACTCCACCAACTTTCGCTTCATTAAAACTGAACACATTTGAAGATTTTGAAGAATTAGTAGAGCTTGAAGAACATACTACCGATGCATTAGTGTAGACTCCCCAGTGACGGCAATTAGATGACAACCACTAATTCGTGTAAATTCCGTCTCCGAAGCCAGTGTAACCGTATAAATACTTCAGAATTTGGCCCAAAGGTACAAAACGCGCGAACAAGCTGGTCCACTCGCATCCATGTTCGGAGGGCGCTAGGGGGATAAAGAAGGCGGGGCTTTCTCGCTAATGGATGAAAAAATGAGGCCACGAAGACGTGTCTCTGACGTATGATTAAAACTCTTTAACAGAAGCGGCAAATTAAAAAGGTAAAAAGGCCTTTGGGCGCGAAAACCGCTTGGAATCATGGGATGCCGAATGAATTAAATAGAAATAAAAATGGTATTACAAAAGTTCCAAAGAATGAAAATTAAATGTCTCAAAAGAAGAAATTAGGCAGGTGCGTTTAGAGGCAGTGTTGCAATTTAAGAGAATAAGGTTTTAATAAATACGTGTAGCTTTTAACAGATTAAGATTTTTAGAATGATAAATAACAGAATATTTTGATTAAGTTATGGAATAAAATACAAAATAGATTTAAGAGATATTTTAAAAAGAGAGGGAAAAAAGAATTGAAGAATTTGGAATAATTTAACTAAAGAAATAGGGCGAAAATTTTTTATTATTACATATATATAAATCAACATTTGAACGGAGGGTGGTTTTGGGGTCTGGGGGTCATGATCGGTGAAAATATATCGAAATTGTCCGGAACTGCTTTTCTCCGAACGGCTGCAATAGGTAGCTTTATATTTTTTTGTATTGAAAGCTACCTAAAATATCGTACTTGAAAATTATTTTAAAAACCATATAAAATGTGTAAATTGGGATACAGTTTTCACAGAAATTGCAATACAGTTTTCACAGAAATTGCAATACAGTATTCAAACAAATTGCATTTAAAATTACAATTTTTTCTCTATTCGTGTAAAAATTGAAATTGTGCGATGTTTAGAAGTTTACAAAAATTGCGGTGAAAGTGAAATTTAATCATCTGGTGTTGCCAGAATCCGAGGCTAACGAAAAAGAAAGGCTACCGCGGTGCTTTACGCGTATCTTTTTTTACAGACCGCGGGTGTCACGTGATGCTCGAATCCACCAATGCAGGTGTACGAAAAGAGCATCACGTCACTCTAGCGGTCTGTAAAAAAAGATAAGTGGAATGCACCGCGGTAGCCTGTCTTTTTCGTTAGCCTCGGCCAGAATCAAAATGACGTCACCGATACGCACGGACACGATTATTCTCTATAATATAGATATATGTTATTGCTATTTTTCATATAAAAACCCTTTTCGGTGTTGTTAGTGGACAATCTAAGAAAATATATACGTGAAAAATAATTATTAGGCTTTTCAATTAAAAAAAAAAATGTTTTTCACCTTTATTCAGTAACCCGAGAAGCCCGGGTTTGGATCCACTAGATTTCCATAAATATGCTTGTAAATCCCGGGACATATACATTTTTAAATCGCAGTTTGATGCTATAGTATCTTTTATATCCCTTCATTCTATATACGGTTCAAAACTTAATTCTGTTGAAAATATTTTTGTCTATTGCCATTTTAACATGATTTCTAGAAACGAAAAAAACACGAGCTAATGGTGAAAAGGCTAGTATAAAAACACATCTCACGCAAAGGAACCGGTTGATTTCGAACGCTAAACCTCCTATTCTGAAACTGGAAATGTTACCTGTTACCTCTGCGCCACTAATGCTTGATTACATCGCCGCAATATTTATCACTTACATCTCTGTAATGTTTGAAAATTGTTAAAACAATTATTAAATACGTATTCTATCGTTATATTTTTACGAAAATCCATACAATTCTCGCGATAGTGATCAATATCATATTCGCCAAATAAGACTTCAACCAGAGGCGAAGATTTCGCACTGAAATCTAATATTTTTTAGGTACTTCTCTATTATCCCGTCGAACACTTTTCATAACAAAAAACTACCGCCAAACTGTGAGATTAAACGCCAAAAATGCAGTCCCATTTACTTGATGTCAGAATCATTATGCGTGTTTGTTACGTTATCTAGTGGTTTTACATTCGACATTTGCGTGTATTTTTCATTATGTTTTACTGATTTAGTAGTTATTTTATTAATTAAAATAACAATTGTGTCCTTAAATTCTTATATATATATGTTTTTTTTATATATATATATTCCAATGGTAACGTTCTCCCGTTTATTTGGCGATAGTTTTTTGTTATGAAAAGGGGTCGACGGGATAATAGAGAAGTATCATTTTTTATCAATATGTAATATTCATTAGATGCAGGTTTAAACTTCTAAAGAAAAAGCAAGGATAAAAATATCTGCAAACAACATTTAGTTGTTAGTCAAGCCAGAATATCATCTAATTTATTCCATCAAAGTTAGACTGAAAACTGATCCAAGATTGCTAAAGGCACGCGCGAGAAAAAAAAAATTAAGAATCATATTTTGACTGCATTAGAGGATGACGTCATCCGCTTCGGGAAAACCATGGGACTTAGAAATATAAATTTAAACATTTCAATTTCAATTTCTCTTTTTAATCATAAGTATAAAATAAACACGTGCGGTGTTTTTTATAATAATTGCTAAGCATCATATAATGTGGTATTTTATTTTTTTGGCAACAATAATTTCAGGAAAACCTTTCATTTCATTTATGAAAAATATGCCGAATTAATTTTTAATTTTCAGTAAATTTTAATCAAAAAAGATGTTTTAACGAATTGTTAAGTGGACTATGTCAGAAGCCGGTTCTAAAACCTTTCGTATGGTATCTCATTCGTTGTTCTGCGTTTCATATTTTCTTAGAAAAAGGGATGTTGACAGAAGAAATAATATATAAGGATCAGAAGTGCCGTTTCGGATTTATGGTGATCACTCCCCCCCCACCCCCACCCCCACACACAAATCATGATTATAATACTTTCCTTAAACACTGGTAAAAATGTGCAGCACACATTCATTCGACCGTCTTTTTAGAAAACGATTACATAACCGTAATTTAACTCTATTCTGATCCTATAATCTCTTTATTGCCCCTATTAGGGTCAGAATAGAGTTAAATTACGGTCATGTAACCGTTTTCTATTAAAACGGTCGAGTGACTGTTTGCTGATTGTTTGCGAATGGCATTTTCCTGCAAATTTTTAACAGTGCATTATGTAGTTTAAAAGTACCGTGTAATTTAAAACCATTTTAAAAAATTGCGTCGAAAAGGGGCAATTTTTATGAAAGTTAAATTCTATAAAATCAAAAAAGAAACATAAAAAACCGACAGACAGACAAATGTAGATCCTAATGAAATTGAAACGGGACAACCCGTAGAAGGAAACATAAAAAAAAAATGGAAATCCTTTAAAAAATTATGCATGTATAAACTTCTTTGTCGGAAGTAAGTTAAAAAGAAAAAAAAACAAGAACGGAAAATCATGCGTCAAGCATAGATTATGAAACACTTTCCAACAAAGCCAGAAAACTGCAACGAAACTTCACCTCTAAATAAGGTGAAAGAAGATATGTAAGTAAACAGTTTAGAAAACATATAACACATTGAAACACACAGTTTTCGAAATTACCTTCCAGTGTCAAAATAGTAGTCGAATTATTTTGTTCAACCTTGTATATGATCAATAGGTGTGGATATATAGCATGATAAAATTTAGTTCAGTTAGGATATTCCCATTTAATAATTTTTGCCAGTCGATAGAAATGCACTCGAAATCTTTTGTACAGTCCTGTATATTACCTGAAGACTTTTGTACACACCACCTATTAAGCTAAAAGGCAACTTAAAACTCATTCGCATCAATTACCAACCGAAAATGATAATGTAACTTTTTCTTTGCGTAGTATTTGTATATGAATTTATTTATATTCCACAAACTTCTATTAGTCTACTAAATATAGTTCAGCAGGAAAATGCGTAACACAATTAAAAACTACCCTTAAGCATAATTCACTATCGTAGTCTGTAATACTTACGAATTCTCTTGTGTAGCCTTGTATAGGATCAACCGTGTTTATAAACACACACGTACAATGAAAAAATTTAGTTAAACTTAAAAACTCGAAACAAAGTTGAAAACGCACATATCACACATAGACTGTAAATATCGCACATGTACTGTAACCAATATCTTTTGTGTGTGACTGTAAATAAACGCAATGCACACAAGAGAGCAATTTATAGTGCACCTCAGTAATGCATATAATTTTCATTATGTTTGAAATAGTGAAATATCACTAAATTACACTGCAGACGATTTTACCCATATAACGATATGAAAAAGAATTCGTTTGTTTGACCCTGTAAATAATAAATGCTTTGCACACCATATTCTACAAAAAGCATGTTTTAACACGCTTCATAATTGTATATCGATTTTATCATGTTTTAAATGACGCAGCATCATGAAAATGCACTTGAAACTATTATCCCTCATTGACTGTAATGTAACGGAATACTTTTGACTCTTCCTGTAAAAAAACTATAAGTGCTACACACTTCAGTTGAAATAGGGAACATGCTCTTTATAACGACAATAACATATAAACATTTCAGGGCAATCCGAGCATATTTACGTGAGTTAGAGCACGGACAGACAGCCAGACGGCCAGCCGGCAGACAAACCGAAGTCATAAGCACTTTTCAACTATAGGTTGGAAAGTATAGAAGAAAATCAAATGGCACAGATAGGTATTTACAGCAAATTAAGAAGAAGTTATACTTCTTTGGGTTAATTTTTTTTATTTTTCGTTATTTTCAAATTTTTCATGCCTTATGTGTGTAAATTGCTCCTCTAAAGAGGCTGTACATATATAACGTTATCAACATTTTTGTAATTTTAGACCTCCCCTCCCCCCTTACGATATCCTAAATTATCATCGGCCGAACACCCCCTCCCCCCCCCCGTTAATAATATCGTTATCAGTGTCTAAAAATTCTTTTTATTTTTACTTTTTTTTTTCTTTTTTTTTTCTTTTTATATGTTTACAGTGATGTATAGATATGGTTATATATTTATTATTCGCATACCTTATGGATTCAGATTAAGAGATGAAGTCAATAAATTATCACTATTATGCATTAAATACTTTTATAACAAATAACACTTAAATGAGAAAAGTACTTTTTAAAAGTATTTAAAAATAGCTTATTTTTATGTATAATACATTCAACAGTAATATTAATAATTGTCACATTGCACTGGCGCTTGCATTGGGAGGGTGAAAGCAGGACTTCGTATCAACAAAACAGGTGGAAAACATTGTTTCTCTTTTAATGCTAGTACACACAAGTGTCATTTCAAACATATTTCTCATTTGGTTTCTCCAACAGCGAATTATATGCGCATATGCCATAAGAACAGGAATTAAATGATTTTAAAATCATTTAATGGCTTTTATAATAAATTTGCATTTTCCTAACAATAGATAAGACTTTAAAAAAAATAATAATAAAAAAAAAAAAGAAAAGAAAGAAAGAAAAAAGGTAACAGACTATTTTGATAATGTAAAGAAAAAGTTACAAAAAAAAATCTTTAGATCAAAATTGATAACGATATCAAAAGACATATCTCCCTTCCCCTAGAGATATCTTACGATGTCTAGCAACAGACCCCCCCCTCCCCCCTAAATTGATAACGTTAGGGGAGACTGGTACACAGTGGACCACTTTCCCAGTTACATTTTTTTTTCTCTTTAACGGACAAACCGATCTGCATGAAAATATTTTTGAATATTGGTTAAACCTTTATACATTCATCATAATTTTCTCAGAACATGGTTTTCCATATATTTTTCAATTTTTTTTTTAAATTTGCACTTGTAAAGTGGACCAGTGTGCCCCAGCAGTGGGGCACACTGGACCGCTATTAGGTATTATCTGAAATACAATATAAATCTATTTTTCATTAATCTAATTCTTTTTTATTTCCCCTTTACCCGCAAAATAACATAGTAATATAAATTTACAAGTAACATTTTGAAACAAAAAAAAATTATATTTTGAAAATAATAACAGATTAATACAGGAACAATTGCAATTTAGTTGAAGTTATTACTTAAGTACAAAAAAATCAGCGCACATTAACATTTACAAATGAAATTCCAAAATACTTATGAGTAAGATTGAGCCTGGAATTTTTCTGAAATACTTTTGGGTCTGGGAGCGACATTATGAAATCATTGATATCAACAACAGATTCATCTAGAGTTTCGGGAAAAATAAACTGATTTCCATTCAATTTGCGTCTCATGAATCTTACTTGAATAGAATCATCACCAATTAGACTACAGTTATATTTATCAAAGACAGTAAATACAAAACAAAATATTTCTTACTATGTTAAATAAATTGTTATTTTTCTTTGTTTACTTTATTTTACAGTTAAATAACTACTTTAAAACAATATTTCTTTATAGAAAATAAGCAATTATTAAATGTTTTGAACTTTCTGCATTACAGGAGCATAGTGGATTGTGGACCACTGTGTCTCAGGAGTGGGTGGTCCACTGTGCCCCATGTTGAAGTTCAATAAATAATCATATTAATATTGTTTATAGCTTTCTTTTAAACATATTAATTTTAAAGTTAAATAAAAACAAGTATCTTAGCTTTGAAAAAAAAAGCTGTTTTATCTTATTTATCTACAACCTTTAATTACTAAAAAAATAAAAGTATGGTGATGAAAAATTTTACTTTTAGAAGCTCAAAACAACCAATCAGGATAAAATATTTCAATCTGAGCTAAACATATTTTCTGAAGGCTATAAATATTCAGTGCTGTGCTGTTACCTATTAGTATAGAAGAGAAGCTTAAAAAATTTAAATAAATAAAATATTAGGGGGTGGTCCACTGTGCCCATAGGTCCAGTGTGTACCAGTCTCCCCTATATATGCACAGCCCCTTAGCAGTTTCATGATATTTCAATTCCTTACAATATTTTTTGCTCATTCAACGTAACGCCACTCGTTAAACGTAACAATAATGAATTAAATATAAACTTAAAATATTTATTTTAAAAAACTTTACTGAAAATTCCACAGTACATGAAATTCTTCGCTTTCAGAGACATCCAATAACCTACATGTTCTGTCCGATTATACTCTCACTTTCTTTTCTCAGCATCGAATCACTAGGTAAGACAGATACGCCAGTGTCGTATTACATACTGTCTATTTCATAAGAATGGAGAAAATAAGTATATGATGTGTTTAAAAGTAGAGTGTTGTGAGACACTAATTTTGAAAAATAAAGTATTTAGTGCACAAAGGGTATCTAGATATATCAATCTAAACGCGGGCTATCGATATAAGTTATTCCAGGAAATTTGCTTGTAAGCAACACACAAAGATATTTTACGTCATAAGAAAACATTGAAGCTTGTCCAGGAAATCCTTGTTTTTGAATCTTCTCTCAAAGCTGGTTCTCAAAGCGAGGTTCTGGGTTCAAACTCCTGTTGCGTTCGTCGATATAACCGTTCGTAGTTTTCCGTGGATTTATTCGAACCTTGCCGTAAATACGGGTTAGGATCCCTTTGAAAGACCTCCACGGAGGGCACTCCCCCCAGGGCCTATATCCCTCATGTAGATAATCGGCCGTCATAAATCAACCAACCAACCAACCTTGTTTTTGAGATATTTACGAAAATGTTACTCACTCCACTTTACCTCTAAACAACTTCTATATTCCAGGCAATGAATTTGATATTTCTTCTTTGAAGAGTTATTGGGAGACTTTTATATAAGGTCTTTAATTATTCTAGTTCGTGCGTTTTAAATAACGACTACACACATTTAAGTCATTTCCAGCATAGCTGATTTATTTTCACAATGGAACATCAGTTTGTTTATAACCAAAAACTAAAACTTTTAGAGTGGTTGCCAGTTTAGAAAAAAAAAGTTACATACAATAGCGAATCACAAAGACAGAATACAACGAGCTATACATAATATGATGTCAGCTGCTGTATCATACCCTCCATGTTCAGCGACAGCTAGGTTAGATTAGCTAGAATTTAGTTCAGAATCGGATTCTGCTTCACTTTCGTTTTGCAATATATTAGCTTGTAGCAAAGTTAAATCTGTAAGATACGTAGTCAAACGGGTAGCAATGTCAACCAAAGTTCCCGCGCTATCAACACAAAGCAGATTACACAAAGTAATTAAATCGTTCAGAGAAAAGTCGGCTGTAATTTAATCGACTTTCTTTTTAAACTCATCAGAATCCGTTTCAAAATTAAAACCCGTAAACTCACGAATCCTCTTCCGATTTGAACGATCGTAAGTAAGTGATGCCGTAGCATTATCATATAAACATCTATGTTCCATGAGGTTATATACTTGCAAGAAGTCCAGAAACAATAGAGGATCTCTATTTATGTCATCGTGGGTGAATTGGAGACAGTCCAAAATGTGGTCAGGAGAAGCATTCCCAGAAGCACACTTATTGCAAACCTTTTGTCCACCATAAAAAGCAAGTCCCCTCAAATGACCACTAGCAAATCTGGATAAGGTTGTCTGAGATTTTCGGACGCAAGTGAGGCCCAAGTATCCGCCTGGACTCGATCTTGTGTACCATTCGTTTTCTGGAGGGACATGCCACTTAACATTGTTCCTATTTTTCCTAATTCATGAGATTTCATTGAAAGACCAGACAGGGGCAGGGGGCGGGGGGCGGGGCCTCTGAACCGCTCTTTGCAAGTTTATCTGCAGCCTCGTTTCCCTGAATGTCCACATGTGAGGGTATCCACTGCAGATGTATTACTCGAGTCAAGGAGATCCATTTCAGTATATTTAGAATGGAAATAGTAGTGCTATCACCTGAATCACTCCAGTCTTTTAGATGTTGGACTGTCCGAAAATGTCAGTAATTTATAGTACTAGTAAAATAGTTAGCTGTTATAAAAACTGTGTAAATTTATGCCACAACACCGTAACGTTTATTTAAAGTTTTGTAGGAAATCGACAGAGATGTTATTGTCAAATTTGACAATTCTCCGTAGCCTTTAAGCGCTCGTAAAGGAAGGAAGGCAATTGTGGCATGTAAATGGAAAAGACTGTAAGTGCCATATTTTTGTTTACGAGAGACACACACAAACTGTTAGCTGTTCTTAGTATATGTTTTAAAATTTTGTAAAAACTAAACAAACGGCAAATAATTACAGAAACAGGTTATAATAGTCAATTATTGAATTTTAGCAGTTTTTAATAGAGTTTAAAATATTTTCATGGAAAACGACTGAGTACAAACCAGGGAACGATGGAATTGCCATGAAAAGTTATTAAACGTGGAATATGCCTATTTTATATACAGTAAAATCTCGCTATAACGAATTTTTGGAAACCACCGATTAAATTCGTTATACTGAAAAATTCGTTATTGTGAAATTACTATATGGCGCCTTTAAAAAAAAAGAAATTTGAATGCAAATTGAATAAAAATATATATTATTACTACACTTATATTACATTTTGGATAGCATCCAACCATGTCACTACATAATAATAATACAATATTAATAAATTCTGAATTTACTAGTTAGAAATAAGATAATTATTAAGTTCATTAAGTTTAAAGATTTTAAACTTAACTATTATAAAGGAATTATAATTTATTATAATTAATCTTAGATACCTGACATATTAAAAACCCCACTGACATCTGCCGTTAATGTAACTTTATTTACAAAAAATTCTGATTTTTTTTTTTCTGTTTTGAAGTTCACAATGCCTTTTTCAAAACAAATTATGTAAAATGTTTTCGTAACATTATTTTTCTGGGATAATGACATTTTATGAGTTTCAATGTTCTATAGAGCACCCTTCGATAGTACACCACAATCTTGCGTACTTGATGGAGAATTATCATCAGCTTCATTTTCATTGTCATCTGCCTCCCCTACATTGAATTTCTGACAAAAGTTTTCTTCCAAATTCTAGTTTTTCAATAGGGATTTTTTTTTCAACTCAACATTCGTAAAACTAAAATAACCATTATATTTAAAATTTCAATAAATTCGTTAATTTGAAAAATTCGTTAAAGTGAATATTTTTATACACTATGCACATTTTTGCTCCCATATATGTGCGGAACTCCTAAGAGATCATCATAAAAATGTCGATGGTCGGTTAAAAAAAAAAAAAATCAAACATCTGTAGAAGATCTGTTTTTCTTTTCAGCTAAATTTTGCATTCAAGTTTTACTCTCGGGATATTTATCTCAGTACGAAGAGTTTTCAGAACAATTTTTTTAGGACGATTGTAAATCACACACCGGTTCCTCAGTGAAACCAAAACATGAAACTGTTTGTATTAGGAACAGCCTGTCGTTGGTAATAGTAGTCCAGGAGGCTTTCGTTATCTGTCTTTTTCTGGTGTAAATGTAGTATTTTGCTTCAACTGCAAAATGTACGAAATCAACCACGGTGAAAGAATTGTTAACTCTAGCTGACCACACGACGTGTTCTAGTTCTTCGGGAACCACCGCCATACAATTCTTTCTCCTTTTCTCGATCACACCAAAGTCAAGAACGCATATGTTGTATCTATGACCGCTAACAAAGTACTTTATGTCAATGTTACTGCTGCTGGTATCCGCAACGTTGATACACAAGTTATATGTAGATAACAGTCGATAGTAAAACATAGCATTGGCACAAACATAACTTGTTGGAGATCTATGCAAAATGTCGAAATAGTACTTCATGGCATACATTTGAGATTTGTGCAGATATCTCTTTATCACATCTGGGGCTTTCTCAACTTTTCACTGATGTATTTCGAATGAGGTTGTAGCGTCCTCCGTGTCATCAAGAGCAATCGGACTATTTATGCCTGAATGAAGATGGTCGAATGTTGTGCACGAGTCAACCACAATGTGTCGAAACTTTACACTGAGAAAAAAAACTAGCGTAATAATAATACGAAACTTGGCTCCCGGGTATTTCTCCTAAAATAGGAGGAACATTCTGTGAATTTTGCGGTCAAGGCTTAAAAACTCTCTGGTAATCTTTTTTCTACTATAGAGGCTTTCATGTCTGGGGAAACTATATAGATAATTCCGAACCAAGTTTCGATCATTTTCAGTGAATTTCTTTTTTTTTTCCATTCGAGTTCGGATGTTTCTCCCGACTGTCCTTGTACACGACAGAGCTTTTCTTCTTATTATTTTCCTGCAGAGTTTGTAGCTTACTGAGAGAAACAGCGGAAATCTCTTTAAAAGTACTAGAACACGCCTGAACATTTTCACCTTGCCCATTGGGAACAATGGATTCAAAAGTTACCTGACGTCTGCTTTCGTCATGATTCTCATATTTGCCATGACGTCTACAAATAATATTTTGCATTTGCATACGACTAAACAGATAACGTCCTTATCCCTGCTCATTTATCGTTTAGAACACAAAAAAAAAAGATTCTATTTCTGCTCAAAAGAAACTTATTTACAAAAAAAGGTACATTTTTCTTATTTCTTTACTATTCCCTGCTATATATTTTCCAAGAGGAAGTGTTCTAGTGCTTCCCACTTCACCGTGCTACCTTCCGTGATAATCTTAACTTCATTTTAGTTGGAATGGTTACCTGGAGAATAACTCATAATTACGGAAGTTCCAAACACAACAGGCGCAAAAACTCATGAGAGGTTTCCACACTAGACGAAGCGATTTACAAACTGAACAGTGACAATGCTAGAGGTTACTATGGCGCCTTTCACTTTCAGCGTTTTCTATGCAAAGGTGATGCGACTTTTAACGCTTGATGTATCTATGAGACATTCTAGAAACTAATCTACTACGAAATGGCACTTCTAACAATTTCCATCACATTGGCGATTGCTCTTAAATGTAAAAAAAAAAAAAAAAAAAAAAAAACGTGGTTTTTCATAATGTAGCACTTGCAGCTTTTTCTATTTATTTACATGCTTCATTTTTCAAATCCTAGATTTTCAAATTTAAATATCCCTTTTTTTTGTTTTTTTGTCTAATGAGTTTTGAAAGAAAATAAAACGTACTCCAGGGTTCGTACGCTTTTACCACATTTTTTTAATATAATTTTTCTATTTAACCCTTTTTATCCTGACGGTACTTATAAGTACCACTTTAACCCCTTCGCGACGAGCGTCTTTTACAGAATTTTTAATCTGTTACCACCGGTTTTTCAAATGAGAAATTTTCAGCTAATCGAATCGCAAAAATGCGCATGATTAGATAAGGAAAACTTTAGAAAAAATAATAACTGGTGGGGATAATCGAGGATTCTGAGCATCTAAAAAGTAACTGGAAAATTAATTCAGGATATAAAGGGTTAATATTTAAATAGCAGACATTGTAAACACTTCGTCTAATTGCAGTATTTGTAATACTTTTCTGCATTTAAATAAGGCAAAAATTTCATTAAACAATTATGGTAAAAACGACGTTCTTTCTAGTAACTTAAAGTAATTAAACACTGAAAAAAAACTGTTTTTTTTTTTTTCAATGGCGGCGTTGTCTTCTGAAGGGAAAAACAACTAACTCTGTTAGCGGTTGTCACGTAAAATTCCGTTTGCAGTAAACAAATTAGATTGGTCGTAGCCAAGAATATTTTAATCAGAATTATGTATTAAGATGAAGATTTGGCAAAGGTACTTTAGCACCAATTCGTGGAAAAATATATAAACAATCCTGAGTTTTGAAAGCATTTATATAAAAATTCAGGAAAACCCTCAAACATATTGTGGTTAAGGATTTTTTGTCAGGTGGTCGCTGTACCCCGCACACTCCGCGTATACGATAATTTTTAGTTATTTGCTTACTCTCATATATTTTAGAATTACTTTAAACAGGGTGTTCAGGGGGATTCTTCCCCCTCCTTGATGATAACGATAATAATCTGCTTCAATTTTTAATTTTGAAAAAGCCTGGTAGAAATTAGGATTTTAAATTTTACATTTCTGTGATGGTTTTTATGGTGATATGTTTGAAAAGTTTCTTATGCGGGATATACTGGCAAATTTTATTTAATTAGTTACAGTATTCATTTTCATATTCTCCATTAAAAACAATAAAAAAAAACATGACTTTTGCAGACTTTTGCAAAATCTTTGTTTGTCCCTGGCTTTTGTTCTGCAAGCGACGCATTTCCTTCGAAATTGACTAAAGATTAGATATTTGTGGTAACATCAAAATCGTGTCCTTTCGACTTTTTCATCACTTGCTCTTCTTCGTTCATCTTTCTTTTTATCTTCTTCTTCTACAAAGTTCCATGGCTGAATTTTCGCAGAACCGAAGATCATCATTACAGTTGCTGAAGACATCACAATCCCAATAGGAATAAAAAAGATTTTATTCCATTGTTCCAATGTTTGCTGAAAGACAAAATACAAATAAAGTATTTAAAATAATCGTCAATGTTTCAAGAAACTATTAAAGGTTTATTTAAATAAGTTAGCGCGTGTCTCAGAAAGTTCTGTCTAAAAGTTATTTTAAAATGAGCCGAACATTTTAAAAATTTAAAAACAAGTAAACAATAACAGATAGTTGAGTTTTTGTTGCAGGTGAGTAATGTGGGAATTCGGGAATGTTTTTGCTATGCTTCCTTATTTTTGTTCCAAATATCACCGAGAGATGGCGTTTCACTTTTTAAAAATATGATATTCCTCGAAATAACCTTGCAATTTCAGCTTCTGGAGTTATTCTTGAAGCAGTGTAATGTGAGAATTCGGGAATGCTTTTACTACGCATCCTTGTTTTAGTTCCATGTATCACCGAATGAATGAAATACACTGTTTTAAACTATAATAATGCTCAAAATAAACTTGTAATTTGAGCTATTGGAGTTATTTTTTCGGGAGAGTAATGTCGGAAGTCAGTAAATGTTTTTACTATGTTTCCTTATTTCGGTCTAAGTATCATCGATAGATGGCGCTGTACTCTTTTAAAATATAACACTGTTCAAAATATCTTTGCAATTTTATTTGGAGTTATTCTTCCAGAAGAGTAATGTGGGAAGTCTGGAATGTTCAAAATATGCTTTCTTGTTTTAATTCCAAGTACCACCGATAGATGGACCTGCACTCTTTCAAACTATAATACTGGTCAAAATAACTTTGCGATTTTAAAACGCAAACTGTTTTCTTTGGTATTTTAACAGTTTAACAGAAAAGAAAAGAAAAGCTGAGAAAACTTTGATGCATTTGTATACGTTAGTTTGAGTCTTCTAAAAGTTTGAAACAAAACGCCCTCTATCTGTAAATTTTAGAACTAAAACATGGAAGCGCAAAAAAGTAATTCCCGACTTCGCACATTAATCTTCTGCAAGAATAACTCTAAAAGCTGTCACGTTTATTTGTTATTCGATTTGAAAAACGTTCAGTCCAATTTTGGATATCCTGTATGTTTAAAAAAGTAAAGGGAATCGAGAAAAAAACAATTTACCAGAACCAAATATATTTTTTCTATTCCATTGTAAAATCACAAAATAATGAGATTAATGCACACCCAGTGAATCTCTCACCTGTCATATACGATAATTACGTCGATATGCCTCGTATTACGTAGTATGTGGAAGGTCTTCATTTTCAGGATAAAATAGTAATCTATAAACCTGTATTTTAAGGTCTGATTTTGGAGATTGCCTGAACAAAATGTCCCTATTTGTGCCCTGTTGTTTTTTTTGTATTCGTGTAATTTTGTGTATGTAAAATCTTTCGTAAACTCTCACTAGGGAAGGTCCCCAACTGCCAGATCGGTATTTTGTCGCGAGTGGTGTCGTTGGAAAGCTCTTACCATGGGGATTAAGGAAATGTATACAACTACCCGTCAGAATGTAACTGGTGAAGCGTTATAGGCAGATGTATTTCTGTCATTTATTGATTTCTCCAGGTCGCTAGCTATGCAGAAAAGACACCCTGTGTGGTAGAAAAGACTGCTTACAATACAGTTACGACCTATCTCAGTGCATAGATACTAGTTGCCAGTTTGAAATTGGTTAAGGTTCCATGTTCCCTCTATAGTAAGAAACAGAAGATTGTGATCACATTTCCCCTGGACCAGCGCGCTTGGGACGCAAGCCACAGGTATTGCTAATGATTGAGCGCCTCGGCAAACACGAAACTAAAGAGAATCCAGCGTCGTATATGCTCCAGGGTTGGTGGCTCACAGAAAAATATTTCATCTTGTGCTGCAATTGTAGCCTTACCAACGTGTGATTGTGAGACGTGCCAGACTGGGTGTCGTTCCAAGTGGTTCAATTGGTAGAACGTCAGTGTGCTTTACTAATGATCGGCATTCGAGTGTCCCGCCTTGGATACTTTTTCATTCTGTTGGCTTTACGCCTTTTAAGCAATTAAAATTTGAAATAAAATAATCCCTCTCAGCAATGCGAAATTGTTTGACGCATTTTCTGACTTATTTTTAAACATAAAAGCATAACACTTGCAGGCATGAATATTGAAGTGATTTGTAATCGAACAGTTTTTTTTTATTTTCTGATAAATGAATCGCATTTTGAGTTATTAGCGATTATTGTGTCAAGCGAGTTATTAGCGATTATTGTGGAAGTCTTTTTCTCCTTTCCTGTGCTATCGCGTCTGGAAATTCGGTTCAAAACGCCAACTTTCACAGTATTTTCTGAAAAATCTCATGCATGTGCCGAAAAACAGAAAAGACGGTTCGATTATAAACTTTCTTATTAAAAGCATTCGCCAATTTGATACCTTTGTGATCAAAAATGAATTAAAAACTGTGTCAGAAAGATTTTAGATTTGAGAACAGCCTTAATTTCCAGATTTTTGATTTAAAAAATATTATCTTGTTTTAAATATAACGGTAATAAAAGTGTGTTTTTTTAATTACTTTTTTTTATTTACATATTATTACAAAACGTAACTTACCATTTCGTTTGTTAAGTATCCGACCATTAATGGTAATATAATACTAGGCATGTATCCGATGGTGCTACCAATAGAATAAAGAGTTCCTGATTTGAAAAAAAGAAAACAATTTAAGTACATGTGTAAGACATTCAAAGAATAAAAATCTAATAAATCAAATTCCTCATTATACATAAAGATGTAATAAACATAATATCAAAAGCTTCAATTATATTTCTATAAAAATATATACAACATATCCAGCCAAGATCGCACAAACTCTATAAACAATGATTGTAGATAACATTATACATCTACACTATGAAGCAAACCAAAAAGCACAAAATGGTTGGGCCAACGTTTGACGAATCTTTCTACGATAGCCCACAGTAATATTTTTTTTTTTTTTTTTTTTTTTTTGAAAGAGTTAAAAATCATATTTTTTATGGGGTTTGCATCGTTTGAAAGTAAAAAGTACAAAAATTAAGAATATCTTTTTTGTTTGTCCGTATTTCAAACAGTTCGACCGACGCGCGTTTAAAAAAACGGGTGAAATAAGTATAATGGTCCTTTAAAAAAAAAAACAAAAAAACATGCTTTCTTAATTTTTTTTTTTTTGTCTTTTGGCACTTCATAGAAAATAGTAGGCTATGCCAATGGCAGAAGATTATGGAAGATTAATGGATTTAAATGGGAATTTTGCCAAATTAGCCAGCTATCACCAAGTTGACTTCATATATGGCAAATTACTTTTGTCTCCAAGTTGGCAAAAATTTGGCGAAATTGTAGTAACCCTGTCATTAGTTCTTTTCAACAAATACTTATTGTTTTCATATGTATTCATCAATACACCACTCATTCATGTATATTTCATATACTAACGTCATAATGACGTGAACAACAATGTGATTAAAATGGATAAATGTTGCTACAACGGAGTTATTTTTTTCATATAATATTAAACAATCGCTACGTTATTTATATGTGGGGAAATAGAAGTTTTGGGCCGACGTTGCCCTGTCCCCCTCAGGGATCGTAATTTAATAAATCAATCTCCAATTCATGTATTACCCTCAAGCAGGGCTTAACAAATACGGTCGCCAGGTCGCCACTGGCGACCAAATATTTTTATCTGGCGACTGAGTTATTTAATCTAATGGGGTTTTTGTTGTTGTTTCTTTTTTGTACAAAATTTGACATAAGCTTTCTTGAAATGAGCACAAATGTCAGCTCCCCCCCCCCCCCCCCCTCTTTCCCAATATTAAAAAATAAACTTACTTTATATTATCTTTCTAAACTATGTAACTAATAATTCTAAACAATGCCTGTTATTATTTTTCCTCAATCAATTCATAAAAACCTTTATGCTTTTTGAAAATTTATGACGAGGAAGGAGGGGGTGGTAAAAAAATATTTTTTACTGGCTACAAGAATTTTTTTTCTGCCTACCAGATTTTATCAAATTTGTAAAGCCCTGCATGCTAAAATATATTCACACAAAAAACATTTTTAACTTTTGTTTTTAATTTGGCAAAAATAAGTTCATCAAATGTAAATTTTAAGATAATCAAATCCGAATTATTTGAGATTTTGACAGAAAAATAGGCGAAAACTTGTTTTCCTGCTTCACTAATTCGTCGATGCGCGTCTTCAGCAGATATAGATTTTGTAGCATTCAACTATCCGGACATTTGAAGCATTCGGCAATCAGCATTCTCCGAACATGCCGGTTAATTCACTCTTTACAGTATTATTATCATTATATTTTTTAAGATATACGATTTTCATAAGTTTCATTAGAAAACTTACTTTATATTATCTTTCTAAACTATGTAACTAATAATTCTAAACAATGCATGTTATTATTTTTCCTCAATCAATTCATAAAAACCTTTGTGCTTTTTGAAAATTAATGACGAGGAAGGAGGGGGTGGTAAAAAATATTTTTTACTGGCTACTAGAATTTTTTTCTGGCTACCAGATTTTATCAAATTTGTAAAGCCCTGCCCTCAAGAATACATATATATTCCAATTTTCAAAGCTCTATGTAAACAGGAAGTGTGTGAAAAATCAGCGGCAAGATTTGACTGCCACATACATACATAATTGTAAGCTAAAATAAAGCCTGTAAAAATAAAAACTGCATCGCCTTTCCTTTCTTCTGTGCTGGGAGATTTTCAGAAGGATGTTACTGTGCAGCCGCGCACACTCGAAGAAGAATGTTTTTTTTATTTTTTATGAACGTTCATTTTGGTTTTTAATTAATATCTTGAGTAATTATCAAACATTAAAATATCTGAGCCTCAGGTACATCAACTGCACAGGCTTTTTACTATCCTCATCCAAATTATTATTAATAGAATTTGTTAGCCATCGCCGACAGGCAGATACACACACTTAGAGACAGAGCGAAACTTTATTTTATTAATATAGATAAAAGAAAATGTCGTGTAAGATTAACAACAACAAAAAACATCTTTAATATTTCTCATAAAAATATGAAAAAAATGTAAAAACAAATAACCTAAAGTGATAAAAGTAGGAAGAAAAGTTTTTAAAAAATCCCGCTAATATTAAAAAAAAAAAAAAAAAAAAAAAAAATGCAAGTTTCATTAATTGCGCGCATTGAAAGTGTGATACGATCGCTTCAGAAAATGAGCCGGTGAGTTAGCGATCCGTTCTGTTTATGAGCTCAGTGGTCAGGAGATCTCCCAAAGTGCAGGACTGATGTACAAATCCATGTTCAATGAGTAAATTAATAAATAAAATAAAAAATAAATAAAAAGATACAAATGCCTTTATTCACGGATTGTTTTCAGTTAAAATCAAATTAATATGTCACTAGACATGAAATTATCTCTTTTTTCAGAATATGAAAGCAATTTTCTAAAAATAGAGACTGTTTACATATTAAATAAATCGGCCAAGTGCGTGTATAAGTCGCGTTAATTAATAAACTAACCCCCCCCCCCACACTTAATTTTTTCATAATTTTAGTTTTAGTAGATTCGGAAATAGGAGGGGAGGGGATATTTTTCGAGTATTTTCGACGATATCTCAAAAAATTTAATACCTAAAATTAAAACAAACATATTTTTGAGTTCGATGTTACTAGATCTTTCGAATGATACCCTAGTCGATATATAAAAAGAAATAACAGATTTTTTTTTTTTCGAGTAACTTAATTAACCCGCCGCCAGTGCACGGGTTGAAAAAATATTGTTCATCTCCAGTTTCATTCTGTGTATTCGTATTATGATCACTGTAAAAGTCAACGTTTGGATCTGTGTCGGAGCAAGGCTTAGAGGAAAGATAACTAAAAGGTTTATTAGAAGGTCTATGGAGCAAAGCCGTCTGGTCATTGTATTGTTGTTTTGTTAGAAATGCCAGCTGCTGGCTCAATGTCCTCCAACAGAGCCTGTACTGCGACAAAATCTTGGGGATTATCTATACTAATAAAAGAAAGTTTCGCTCTGTGTGTCTGTGTGTGTGTCTGTTGGCGATGGCTAGGAAAATCTAGCCCTCCTAGAAGGCTGTAAATTTAGATTTAGGTAGTCCAAACCCTCTCCTGGTGCACCATTACGTCAGAATTTTAATATTTTGAAAATTAAAGTAGTTATCAATTAAAAACTGATCAAAGATCACAAATAAAAAAGTCATTATTCTGAATCTAGCTGGCGCATGTGCAGAAACCAATTTCCGTATCTTCCGGAACAGAAGAAAGAAAACAGAAGACATTCAGTTTTTTCTAAAAGTATTTCTAAATTCGCCATGGATAAACGGCTAAAAATACGGAAAAACCGTCTACATATTCTAAAAGAACATACTTTTACGTTTCGAACGATCTGATTGGTTTGAAAAAATTTTACATTTAACCCTTTCAAAAAAAATCAAAAAGCATCGAATTCATGTTTTTTATTTTCTCCCGTTTTCCGAGCCTTGCATCTACCGGAATACAAAAGATACGGAAAAACGAAGGTCACCAAATTAAAGAACTGTCTTTTTCCTTTTCAAAGCCACCTTTGGTTTTAAAAAATGCAAAAATTAACTCTTCGGAAAAGTATATTTTATGTATGCCGTTTTGCGATTTTTACGATTTTGGCAATTTTTAAAAATTCGCATCGGCGATTCAGAGACAGGAACGGAAAACTAAAAATACCAGACAATATATACATTTATTTCTTTTTCGACATTTGTATTTGTTTTTGAAAAATACGAATATTAACCCTTCAAAAAAAAATTCGTGCGCAGGACTCTCTTTTGCGAATTCCGATTTTCTGCTATATATTAAATCTGGCATCGGCTTTCGAAAATAACCAAACAAAAAGCAAACACACCTAAAGACATCTGCGTTCTATCGGATTTAGGCAGAAACCTTTAGTTTAAAAAATAAATCACGTTAACCCTTTTGAAAACGTTTTTAACCGTAAGTCACTTTCGCTTTTTTAACTATTTCTCCTATCTTTAAAAATCCGAAATGGCGTTTATAAACAAGATACGAAAAACTAAAAATACCGTGCCTAATCTATATCCCTTTGTTTTTTTAAATCTGGTATCCATTTTGAAAAAAATTAATTTTAACCCTCCGAAAAAAAATCCTTTCCAAAACTCACTCACGCGAATTTCCTTTTTTTGGTCCAGATTTAAAAATCGGCATCGACTCGGGAAATGTAAGTACGGACAAACAGTAGACTCCAGATCATAGACACGTTCATTTTCTTCAAAATGCACGGTTGGGTTTTAAAAATATCTACATTAACCCTTTAGAAACCGATCGATTACGTAACCCACTTTCGCGTTTTCCGCTATTTTGGCAATGTTTACCCGTAGTTAAATTTCAATTCTACTAGGAAATTTGGTTGGGTTAAGTGTTCTGAAAAGGCCTCTTCCAGAACAGACTGCGCCCCCTGGCGGTGGAAAGTGGAACTATATGAGTATATCTGGTTCTATGTACCCGATTACGACGGGGTTTGGCTCATTCGACTTGATATCTATAGCCTTAAATATTTTAGCTGCACTTTCGACCGCCAGGATGTGCTTTTAGATCTTGGGTTTTATGAGCCCGATTACGACGGGGTTTGCCTCATTCGATTTGATTTCGATAGCCTTACAGATTTCAGTCATATTCGTATTGAACAGATTATTAATATTTCGGGCCCGGGCAACGCCGGGCGGATTAGCTAGTTAAGAATAAATCTTCTTGAGGACTTGCAAAAATTAAAATAAAAACATAACTAAATTTTACTTATTTAAATCACTGACTGGTCTAAAATTTAAAAATAATAACACAAATAATTAATAAAAACTTACATGACCGATATCATCTTATAGACCGAAGCCCCTCACGCGAAAACACCCGCTCGCTAATCTTAATCCTGTGGGACAGTTATTTTACACTATCTCGTTTGCATTTCAGTATTTTTAAACGATTTCTTTTTTTTTTTTTGCATTGGATAGCTGAGATCAATCTCTACAACCGCCGTTTTTTACTTTTTCGATTTTATTTCCAGATTTTTTTATGGAGATACTTTTACTTTCGGAACCGGTTTTGAAAGTGAAAGTATCCTCATAAAAATAATCCGCAAACAAAATCGAAAAAGTAAAAAAACAGCGGTTGTAGAGATTGATCTCAGCTATCCAATGCAAAAAAAAATCGTTTAAAAATATTGAAATGCAAACGAGATAGTGTAAAATAACTGTCCTATACGAATAATTTTAGCGAGCGGATGTTTTCGCATGAGTTGGACAACTAGAAAATTGATCAAGGTTGGAAATCCGCGTGATAACTATAATACTTTTCACCAACGCTGGCGTATGATCTTCATTGACCTTCACGGCATGGGAGGGTTTTTCTATTGTAACGGGTTCTAAATTCCCCAGTAGGTTACCTTTTTTCACACTACATTTGAGGTTGTTTCAACCCGATCTCTCAAGCCCGCTCACAAAAGAGAAGTGAAGTGGAAAAAAAGAGATATCTACGATTTCCAGAGAAACCACTGAGGGTCAGTATGAAGGGCACGCGCCTATTCTAAAAAAATGAAGTATAACATAGTAGTAGAGATATGAAAGTAGATAGAAAGTTAAAGTTGAAGGTGCTGCCATCTATCATAAATAATCGCAGACATACATACTTGGGTCTCACAGTCCCAACTCATGCACTAGTGGGTTAATATCTCGGTTGATTACCGACAATATTTTCGAAATCATTATCAAATATCCTTCGATGAGTCTGCGTCGATAGATAGTCGAACCTCCGTGAACTTCCCCGCTGACCGCCCGAAAAGAAAAATTTGTGTGTAACGGAAAGACGCGTTTTTTTTTTTTTTTTTTCGAAACCTACGTTACCTAGGAAAATGTCTATAATTTTCCTGCAAGGTTTAAATACACTTCTACTACTCCTAATTTTTTCATAATTTTACTTTCAGTAGATACGGAAATAGGGTGGGTGGTACATATTTTTGCAGTGCATTTTCGACGACATCCCTGGAAATATAATACATAAAATTAAAACAAATACATTTTTGAGTTTGCTGTTACGAGGTCTTTCACACGATACCCCACACGGTATACAACAAGAACGAAAACTCATGCGTCAAGCATAGATTATGTAACACTTTCCAACGCTTCCAAAATAATTTTACAAAGCATTACCGTTTAATAAGCAGAAAGATAACATCTAAGTAAACAATTTGGAAAACGCATAACATATTTAAAAACGTAATTTCAGGAATTTCCAACATATACAATATTCGGAAAAATATCCGAATACTTTTATTCAGCCCTGTATATGATTTATAGATTTGTATACATACTACATAGGATGCTAAATTTTAGTTTAGTTAGGAAACGCGTAGCAGAGTTTAAAATTCTCCTTCTGGAGTTTCTGTCAATAAACGGAAATGTGTTCGCGAACTTTTGTGCTGCCCTGTATAGGATCTACAGAATTTATACACACCAAGTAATAGAGAAAAAATGAGTTAAATTTAAAATCGCGTTCAGCAACTTTAAACGCACTTCCAGCAGGCCCCGATCATGACTAATTGGGGACCTGGGCAAAGATAAATTAGGGGGGGGGAGCCTTCGAATTATTGCTATATTATTCAAATAGAACTGATGGTCAGTCATATATGTAATGCATAAACAATATTTTTGCACCTTGTACTTTAAATAGAAGAAAATTCTTAGTTCCGTCAATTCTAAATTAAGTACCTTAATTAATAAAAATACTCTTTTTTTCTTAGTACCGAACAAAACTCTTTCATATAACTTTAGCAACTTGTTACATTACTTTAAGATGAATTTAAAAACTTCAACTTATGGAAGAGTGTCAAATACTCTAACATGTAAATATTTTGTACTTACGTATCATCCGTGCCAGGAGATTGATCGCCAAAAAAGGTTGCCAAGTACCAATCTTGTTTATCGTTGCCAATAATGTTTTCAAATTCAGTAATTTAACATTATCAAATAACATCGTTAAAAATGGTAATTAATATAAAATAAATCAAATGTAAAATATGTTTATTAAATTTATAACATTGTTAAAAATAGTAAATAACATTATTTTAGTAAAATTAATAAATGGTAAATAGCATAGTAAATAAGAAAGAATAATATTATAGATTATTCCCAGGCATGTACCATGCAGCAAGACAACAAAATATAAGGGTTACTATAATTAGTAATATTGGCTCCATGTCTGGCGCAGTTGGCTTAAAACTGGCACGGATAATACGTAAGTACCAAATATTTTTTAGTCAAGTGACCTTTTTTTTTTACATCTTTTTAAGTTCTACAACAAAACACACAACACAATATAAAATCAAATAGATTCTACTTCACAAGTAGAAAGTGTTTTTTCAATAAATCTAATAAAATGGCAATTTAGCTTTACAGCCAAAGCGGAGTGGTGCTTTGCTACCGAGTGGTTGAGGTTAGCTCTGCGAAAGCACTGAGCTCTGTAAGTTCAAAATGAAACTTGTTTTTCAGAAAATTTAGCAGAATCTTTTAAAGATGAAATTTGTATTTGAAAATTTTTAGTGTTGGAATTGGTGATGGGGGGGGGGGAGAAAGTAAATATTTTATAAATTAATATATGGATTTGGGGGCCCTTAAGGTCCGGGGCCCATGGGCAAAGTCCCGATTTGCCCATGCGATAATAAGGGTCTGACTTCCAGGAATTATTGTTAACGGAGAGTAGAGAATTCTTTTGTGTGTCCCTGTCAATGAACGATGACTGCTATACACACAATATTCTGCAGTAAGCGTCTTGTCATGCACCTCAGTGATATATGTAAATTTCAATGCGTTTTAAATTTGTGAAACATTATGTAATTAAACCGCAAACGATTTTTCTCCATAGAAGTAATGTTACGGAATTCTTTTGACTGTCCCTGTAAAGTAACTACAAGTGCTATGCACACCCTATTCCATATTAAGCTTCTTGTAATGCACCTTAGTGATATATATCAATTACAATGTGTTTGAAATTGTGTAACATCATTAAAATAAACCGCAAATGATTTTTCCCCACAGACCGTCATGTAACGGAATTCTTTTGAGTGTCCCTGTAAAAAAACTATAAATGCTACACCCTTCAGTTGAAGTAGGGAACATGCTATAGATAACGACAATAACATATAAAAATTGCAGGGCAATTCGAGCATATTTACGGGAGTTAGAGCACGAACAGACGGCCATACGGCCAGACAAACCGAAGTCATAAACACTTTTCAACTAGGTTGGAAAGTGTTAAAAAGAAAACTTTTTTTCAAGTAACTCAATTAGAAACTCTAAATTTTTCATAAACATATTTGTGAATGGCTAATAATCTGAAAATATATGGGTAAAAAGGATTTATAACTTTTTAAAGTTTGAACTTTCCACGCCCCATAGTTTACGAGAAAATGGGCTCTGACAGACGGACAGACAGACACAGGAGGGATCTTATAATGGTTAAGTTTTTAACTCTTTCCCACCTAGTTGAAAAGTGTTTATGACTTCGGTTTGTCTGCCGTATGGCCGTCTGCAGTCTGCCATCAGTCCGTGCTCTAACTCCCGTAAATATGCTCGGATCGTCCTGAAATTTTTATATGTTATTGTCGTTATCTATAGCATGTTCCCTATTTCAACTGACGTGTGTAGCACTTATAGTTTTTTTACAGGGACACTCAAAAGAATTCCGTTACATGACGGTCTGTGGGGAAAAATCATTTGCGGTTTATTTTAATGATGTTACACAATTTCAAACACATTGTAATTTATATATATCACTAAGGTGCATTACAAGAAGCTTAATATGGAATAGGGTGTGCATAGCACTTATAGCTACTTTACAGGGACAGTCAAAAGAAATCCGTTACATTACGTCTATGGAGAAAAATCGTTTGCGGTTTAATTAAATAATGTTTCACTATTTTAAACGCATTGGCATTTATATATATCACTAAGGTGCATTACAAGAGGCTTACTACAGAATAGTGTGTGTATTAGCAGTCATCGTTCATTTACAGGGACACACAAAAAAATTCTCTACTGTCTGTTAACAATAATTCCTGGAAGTGCGTTTTAAGTTGCTGAACGCGATTTTAAATTCAACTCACTTTTTGTCTATTATTTGGTGTGTATAAATTCTGTAGATCATATACATGGCAGCACAAAAGTTTGCGAACACATTTCCGTTTATTGACAGAAACTCCAGAGGGAGAATTTTAAGCTGTGCTGCGCGTTTCCTAACTAAACTAAAATTTAGCGTCCTATGTAGTATATATACAAATCTATAGATCATATACAGGGCTGAATAAAAATATTCGGATATTTTTCCAAATATTGTATATGTTGGAAATTCCTGAAATTACATTTTTAAATATGTTATGCATTTTCCAAATTGTTTACTTAGATGTGATCTTTCAGCTTATTAAACGGTAATGATTTGTAAAATTATTTTGGAAGCGTTGGAAAGTGTTACATAATCAATGCTTGATGCATGATTTTTCGTTCTTGTTAATTTTTAAGTACGGAACCCTAAAAATGTACCAACTTTTGATTTTTGAAAAAGTAGCATGCAATTTTCACATATTATGATGACATTTATATATTTAATAAAATTCGACTCCAATGCTATTACCATTTCTCAGTTAATTATTTTGATTAACCTTTAAATGAATAGTACAAATTTAGTGTAATATAATTTTCTTTTCTTTTCTAATTAAAATTGGTTTGGTAATGAGAATTAAAAAATTTTGTTCAGATAGAACAAACGAGTTTATAAAAAGATAAACGGAGCATATTAATACATAAGAAAAATACGTTTGTAAAAATTGTAAAGTCTCACTCACCAGCAAATGTAGGTGACATGTCTTGTAAAACTACATAATTTCCGGGCGTTCCTAGACCAGTTAAACCCATTGTTAAAATAGAAAATACGACACTGAGGTCTCTCTTACATCCAGCAATGTACGTACCGAATAAACATAATGAATATAATGAGCTAGCTAAAAGAATAAAATAAAAAATAGTTAACATCGATTTCATAACAGTCAGATAAATAAATATTGAGTAGATGTATAAACACAAATTACATAAAAACAAGTAATATAAAAAAAAATTTAAAGTCAATTCCTACTTTTTAATCATAAATATATAAAATAAACACGTGCAGCATTAATGTCCCACGTTATCTTTATTGAACATTATTTTATAATCATCGTTGCGGTATTTTATTTTTTGTTGGCATCACTAATTTGAGGAAAATCTTTCATTTCATTTATGAAAACAATGGGAGAATTTTTTTCTCCCATATAAAACTCAAATTAATTAATTTAATTTAATTAATGAATTAATGTTTGAAAAAACTGCATTAACATCAAGTGTCATTCATTACAAGTTTTAAAAAATGTATTTGAACTTGAGTGGATGAATAGAAAATATTTCATTAACGATTGAAAATTTAAACAAGATATATAAATATATAGAGAGTGTGAGCTAATAGTAGGAATTGAATAAAATATGAAAATTCATTGGGTAACAAATGTCATTTTCAGTATAATGCACTTGTTTTCGCAAAAAGTTTTAAACGCTCTTTATATTTCAATGCAATGTAAATTCTAAAAATTATCGATGTAAGGTTGTGAATAAGATAATACTAATGAAAAAGTCGATCACATGCATTAAAAAAGTTACACTTTTAATTATTATTAAACAAATTATTGATTTATATGTAAAGTATACATCATTACCTAAGTACTACCCATAAAAGTGATATTTACAAAAAACTGATTATTATTACTAAAACTTAATCTGGATAGGCAATAATTAGACAGTCTTC
This sequence comes from Maratus michaelseni, assembly GCA_963931845.1. NCBI lineage: Eukaryota > Metazoa > Arthropoda > Arachnida > Araneae > Salticidae > Maratus > Maratus michaelseni. Next base: position 48,798,772 of record OZ007598.1, on the reverse strand, counting down.
CCAATTAAAAGTTTTCAATAAAGTGTCAAGAAGGCCAATACACAAAAATGGTCCAAGGCAAGAACCCTAGGGACAGCGTTTGTATTTAACGAACATCGAACGGAGGAATAAAAACAGCAACGAAAAGAATATTATAGGGACTCCATCTACATGGCGGAGATTTTATCGACTTGAAGTGGCTATGAAAGAGTGAAGATTTACAGACATTACGCACATTTAATCTGCTGTTACACTAAAATACAAAACTGTACTATTGGAAGAGTTTTCAAGAGTACACACGATTTGTACACGTGTCAGAGGTGCGTAGTGTACGACGGGGACTATTTTGAAGAATTGTAAACAGTTTCTATGTGAGACCTACTCAGACCTATTGCATCATTCACCCTACCTATTGGTCACACCTTGCATGTGAAAATTACGAAACTGTTAAGGAGTTAATTTTGTATGTCTTCGGTTGTAAGCATTTAATTGCATACCGGCAGACGCAATACTATAAGGAGGGACCGCTGTATTACTTAATTCGTGTACTTAGATTCGAGTGTAGATTGAATCCTTTGACGAAATCTGAACGTAGTTTTTAATCGCTACTTTTTAAAACAAGCAGTTGTAGTTAACTACATTTTCGAAAAAGTAGTTATAGTTCGCTACAAAATAAAAGTATTTTTTCCGACAACTGGATATAATATTCCAAATGAAACAAGTATCTCACAAGAAATTATCCAAAATTTCCGTAAGAAATCAATAGAGACAGCTTTTTTCTTCTCGATGTAACCCGAAATCCAAGTTGCCATCGATGATGTCAGGAAACAAAGGAAAAATGGAATTGCAGAAAATAAGCCATTCTGTAAAGAGAGAAAAAAAAAAGAAGATAGAATAAGAGATATACATATATAAGATATTTGAGAAAAGAAAATGGTATTTTATGTTGTACTTTTATTTCTTGTATTTTTATTATTTTATTTCACGTTTTTATAGATGTTACTTATGGTTTCTTACTTAAAGCATAAAATACGTAAATTCAGATAAATTTTCAAAGAAAAAAATATTTTCTTTTAAAACCAATAATTTTTTATCTAAATCAGTGATTCTCCATCATTCTTGCTGTATTCTATTATCTTTTTTAAAATTAATTCAAACTACAGTTACTACTTATCAAATATGTTCTCCCTCCGTATCTCAAATCAAACCATTTAAATTTATTTACTACTGATCTAGATCTCCCCTTCTCTCCCCTACCGCTTCAAATAGCAATTCGATTGGTTGGTAAACACTGATATAAAACGATAATTTAAAAACTATACGCGCTCCAAAACTTTGGTTTATAACTAACACAATACTCAGAAGGAATGATCAGGGTTGTTAGGACTTTGAAATGTACTCTTTTCAATGAAGGAAATACAGATTTTTTTTTTTTTTTTTTTTTTTTTTTGTAATATTTAAATTGTTGCTTATATCTATTCAATACTATATTTAGTTTCACTGAAATTCTGAAACTTTATTTGTCAAAATTGGCTGTTTTTACTGATATATATATTATTTTGTTTTCACACACAGCGAACAGAAATAAAATTTTTTGTAAAAAAAAAAAAAAAATATGTTAATGTAAGATTTTTGAGAATCCTCTATTCGCTCCTTCTGGAAAATATTTTTTTTCATTTGATTTTTATTTGATATGCGCTTATGTTACAAGAGTATACAAAACACGAAAATAAAATTGTTAGATCAAATAGCTCATAATGGAAAAAATGTTTACATCGTAAATAAAGTTTGATATATTATATTTTAAAACATTTATTTCATATATTTTTTACAAAATTACATTTATGTGCACTGTAAAAAATGACCAATGTTTCTTATTTTATGAAAATATGCTATAACCACGAACGAAAATATAATATAATCTTCGGAGTTATCCGAAATTTCAAATAGCATGTTACATTGTCTTTTGAACCCCCAGAAACGAATACATTTTCAAAATTTAAAGAATAATTTATAAAAACAAATTATTTTTAGCTGCCCGAATTTTTCAGAAACGTTTCCGAAGGGATTTTATAGTGTATTAATTAGTGTCCTCAGCCTGGAATATATGTTTTTCGAATGCTATCAATTATGAAGTAAGCATTTTCATGCTAAAAAAAATGTTTAACAGACAAACATGCAAAATTAACAGCTTTAAAATTAACATTAAAATTAAGATTATTTCTTTACTCTTTCATGTATAAATTAACTTATGCGGCCTGAAAACGTGTACTTGAGAATGGATAACATTCGGAAAACAGGTATTCCAGCCTGAGGACACTATTTAGTATACTATAAAAACCCTTCGGAAACGTTTCTGAAAAATTCGGGCAGCTAAAAATAATTTGTTTTTATAAATTATTCTTTAAATTTTGAAAATGCATTCGTTTCTGGGGATTCAAAAGACAATGTAACATGCTATTTGAAATTTCGGATAACTCAGAAGATTATATTATATTTTCGTTCGTGGTTATAGCATATTTTTGTAAAACTAGGGGGCTCTGCCCCCTGCTCGCTACGCTCACCAACCCCCGTTCTGATTTCGCAGCCTCTTAAAACCTGGTAATGTATCCTGTTTTAAAAAGATGATGATGATGATATCACGAACGGCGACTTTCTTCTGCAATCAGGTTATAATGCTTTTTCATTTAACTGGTTATAATGCTTTTTCATTTAATTCATCTTTTTTATTTTTAATATTCATGTGTAAACACAATTTTTATGACGTAATTTTCTTTATTTCCTGCTTTCAACACGTGATCATTTAATTATTATTTTAAACTTTCATTATTGTTTTTAATAGTCTCGCGCAAATACATTTTTTATTTGAGATAAAACATAATTCTTTGCGCTTATTTAGAAATTGGCAACAATATAAAAATATGACTTTTACAATAAAAGATTTTTTACTCGATTTTTAAGGATTTTTTGAGTTTTTATTGTCCAACCATGATGATTTTTTTAATTTCTGAAAGCTTGTTATATTTCGCGTCTGTTGGTATGATTTTCGAGTCCGTAGGATGGCTAGAAAAAAAGTAATAGCTCCTCAAAAAAGTCCCTAGTAAAAAAGCGATGAGAATAACCCGGAATATCTACGCAGGATTTGATTGGTCCATTTCGTTTTTGGCTGAGTTCCAGATTACTTTTTTTTATTATAGAAGGATAAGAAACATTGGTCATTTTTTACAGTGTAGTTTCAATAAATAAGTTATACTATTGTAGTGTTATTAAATAAGTAATCGTACTGAAGTATGAATTTATATTATATTATTTTTAAAAACTATTCTATATCCTATGCATAATGTTATTAAAATAACTTAATTGAGTATTTTTAGCCAAAAAATCATATGCTTTTAAAAATGTCAGGAGCCACTGTTAAAGCCTTATTCACCATAATCCTTGGCAATACTTACTTGTCCTATTGGATAATGCAATATTGTTCCCAGAAAAGTGGAATGCACAATCCAAAATTGTGAGTATGTCCAATTGCGACCAAATATGGAGATTATTAATGCATAAAGAGGGATAGATGTCAACATTTGGCGCCATGGTAGTTTTGGTCTCTGTAAAACATTAAAAGAAAATCAGTAAGTAAACAAGAAATTAGTAATATATTTTTATTTTAATCATTATTTTAGGATAAAAATGTGGTAGAACCTCGATTCTGGAACAAGATTTTTGCGTGAAATTTGATTATATTCACGAGCAGACGTTCAGTTCTCGAATAATGAAAGTGTTGTCGTCAAATAGACCGTAATAAAAGACCTACCAAAAGTGACTGAATATCATATTTGTTGGACGCAAAGCGCAAATACATGAGGCAGAGTGCACCCAGAAAAAGGAATTGATTAAGACTACAAAACATGTTTTGTTGAGTACATTTTGTTTTTTTTTAGCAAAATTCAAGTAAAATTGAACCATTTTACTTGAATTAACAAAACATTTTTTGCTGACGATACAAAAATTGTTTTGGAATTGCAAAAAAAAAAAAAAAATTGTTGATTCAAACAAAATTTCCATTAACCTATATTTAAACAAAAAGTTTTTTTGGGTCAACCAAATTTTTGTTGATTCAACAAAATTTTTTTCTGGGTGTGATCGCAGTGTAAAAGAAATTCATACATTCTGAGATTCCTGCTCAAAACAGGTGCCTGGGTTCAAAACAGACTTCAGCACTACCATATATAAAATAATGCGCTTTATTGACATAAATTTTGAGATTTAAAAAAAGCTAAAATTTTAATTCATAATAGTAGTGATGAGAAGCGGTTTTCAGGCAAAATTATTCTACGCCCCTGCTTGTACAGGTTTTGAGTTTGCTGAATCTACTTATTTTATTTTTATTTTCTTATTTTATGTTTTTGTTTTTATGGTTGCGAAGCACATGTATATGTGATATTGTGATCCCGTTGCCAACAAATTTCATTCAATTTGAGATGCAAAATTAGCAAGTTAACTTAGTGGTCCAAATGTTCTAAAAAAGTTGGAATAGAAAACCTCCTTCTTCTCCTACACCTCAAACCAAACAAAGTTTCACCAATAAAGGTATTGGTACTGGCTTTGGTAAACTTTTGTTAAAATGTTTTAATATTATCCTTGCTCCATGTACTGGATTTTTATATTTTAGAATATTGAACTGCACAATGTACCGTTTGAAACAGGTAAACGTAAGTACTAACTTGGTGCTGGAAATCCAATAATCATATTCTCATAATTTCTTACGCTAAATTTATACGGTTCTCGAAGAAATTAAATAAATGCAATACTAATGATAATGATGGAAACAATATTTCACGACTCTTTACCTTGTCTGACTAACATAAAAGAATCGAAATAAGAAATAATACATCAAACCAAATTTTTTATTTCATCATCAAAGTAGTGTTTCTAATTTACGCCCGCTAAACAAAAGCTGCTTTTGGCGAGATTTGTGTCCGACTAACATAATATTCCGAATAAACAGATAGTTACCATCAACGAAAAAACACAAGTTAACTACCGTGGCAAAAGTAGGGAATCGTTACAACTTACAACTCACAATCAAATATATAGGTTCCTATTATAATTGAAAAGTTGTAATATTTTTCTTTTTAATGTATAATCACAGTCACCACTCAGAGACACAAGTACAACGGAAACAAAATAAGCGCCCAAAAATTATTTATAATCTTTTTTTTTTTTCTAAAACTTGTGTAGGAGAAAAATTTGGAATCATGTCGATTCAGGGAAAAAAGTTTGGAATCAGTCGCTTGCTTATGCAAATTTTCATGACTGGTGATCAGCTTAGTGTTAATTAATTGTCTTGCGCAGGTTCACTTAAGTTCAGTTAAGCTTTTTTACACCTTTTCCCATAGGAAACCAGTGAATGAAATGAAATTTGCAAGAGAGGTGAGTCTGAAAAACAGAGAATCGCTCATTAAGGCATGTTATAACTTTTTTTTTTTTTTTTTTTTTTTTTACATATTTTTACTCTTTAAACCCTTAAAAACTTTGTGGTACAAAAGTTTTTTCGAAATCCGTATTGGTTCAAAAGCTATCCGCCTTTTGGTGTTGCATTGAATAGGATCATTTTTAGCGTATTGTACACATGTAGAAAAAAAAGAAATGAGAAAGAGGAAGTCCAGGAGCGTTCAACAAGGGAGTTCATTAATGGAGTTCATCAATGGGTTCAGTGGGAGTGTTCAAACAAAATGTAGAAATGTAGAAACAAAATTCTACAAAACAAGTAATTCACAAGTAATTACAGTAATTACACGAAATTACAAGTAATTACAAAACAAGTAATTCGCATGTAGAAACAAAAGAATTGAGAAAGGGGAAGTCCAGGATGGTTCATTAAGGGAGTTCCAGTTCATTAAGAGAGTTAAGTCCTGAAGGGTTCATTATATGGGCCTGGTATAAATGATTGTATGTAAGTTAAAAATTGTCACTGTTATCTATGTTTGTTTAAAAACGTTGTAAAACTAAAGGGACAGTACACCTTTAAAATAATCAAAAATCGAGTTTTAGCTTTTTACATCTTTAGAAAGATAATTTTATTCTGAATAACTGGATACTAATTTTTTAATTGTGCGATACTTATTTACTGAGATATTAGGGAAAATGTACAAGCCACTCCTTCATTTTCGATCTAAATGCCCTGCGAAAACTGTCAAGGCAGCTTGTTAACATTTTGCTATCACACTTTCACATTATCGCAACATTGGAAATATGCTTAAATGTGTTAATTGTTTTTAGTTGAATACCATACATAATAATAAGAAAGCTTTAAAACTTAAACTTTAACTTCCACTTTCGCCACGTTTGTTTATTTTTGATTAATTACTTTTACTCTGAAACATGGTCCCACTTTTGCTTAGATCTGGGGTTCTCAAACTTTTAGACCGACGTACCACTAAATCAAAGTTCATACTTCCGCGTACCACCTGGTAACAAACGTAAAGCTAATATAGAAAAACCTGTCTAAAACGAAATATCTCTCCGGTCTTTTGTATTTCCGTCATAGCAGGTTTTATTGCAATTACATTCAAGTAAAACGTAGTATCATCCTTAAATTTTAATAATGCATACAATATCAAAGTACAATATTTTAGTATAGTAAAAAAACCACAATATTTAATGACATATTGGCGTACACTGATTCACATACTGTTGTAGTAGGCTAATAAAAAGGGTGGGCTTGTTTTATCAAGCACAACTTCCTAATGTCTCAATATTAGGAAGTTTTAGTAATAAGTCAGATTCGACGTTTAGTTTATTCCTGTATTTGTTTTTCATATAACAAAGGTAGGAAAAGCACATTTACAGAGATATGTTGTGCTAAACACAAACAGACTTTGACGATATTAGACGGTACTCTGATATTCTCATCAGCGAAAATTCTGTTACATGCATCTTTTTGAATGTGGACTGCAGTAATCCATCACAGGAGAGGAGAGCTGAATAAGTTCACGTCTTCCCTCTCTCGTGAGATACAATGGCAGGGTGTCGCAATTAAAAACGAATTTCCAGAGCCCGATTAAGCTCATGTGTAGCTCAAGACCCAGTACCTTTTCGGAGCCAGTCTCAAACCAAGATAATAGCTATTAATTTTTGGAGGAAGTATTCGGTGGTTATCCTTAGATATTATGATATGGTTACCAAGTTAATCAAAATCATTTTTGGTTTTGGGAGAAATAATTGGAAACAAGTAATATAAAAATATTTTTTTTAAGTCAATTCCTAGTTAGGTCAAAAAGAAATTTTTTTCCAGAGATCTACACGCTTCGCCACTGATGGTATTTATTTCTAAATTTATATCTTGCTAAATATCTTATATAAGAGAAATTTTTGAAATGTATTAAAATTTAAATAAAAAATAAATAACTAAAATATCAAAAAATAATAGCTCGAAAAGTATTTCTCACAAAATTGTTAGAAAAACTGCGTTAGAAAGGTAAAAAAATGTATTTTTCTTGATATAAATTTCAGATATAATGATTATGCCGTTTTTCAAATATTGATTTTCAAAAATTACCAAACTTCACAATGAAGTATCATAGCGAAACCTTCACGCGTAAAAAGATAATGAGGCTGTTCACAGACGAAGATTAGGAGGTGCGCGGGCGAAGGGTACTAAAATATGGAGTGAGTTTATACTTTTGAATAGAAATTAAATGGAGTGAGTCTGTACTTTTGAACAGAAAGGAAATATAAAACTAAAATTAATTTAATTAATTTAATTAATGAATTAATATTTGAAAAAAAAACCTGTATTAACATCAATTGTCATCCAGTACAAGTTTTAAAAAATATATTTGAACTTGAATGGATGAATAAAGAGTATTTTATTAACGATTGAAAATTTGAACAAGATATTTAAGTATATGGAGAGTGTAAGCTAATAGTAGGAATTGAAAAACTGCATTTCTAATAAACTTTTTGTAAACAATTTTATTTATTATGGGGCCTTCCATCAGTGATGGGCCTTAGGACATGGCCTAGTCGGCCTCTGCATTAATCAGGTCTTGCGAATTTCTTATCTAAAGCTTAATTAGCGCATTTAACATAGGCTCAATACAACCGTATTAGTAATCTGGATACCTTTAAATGCGACAGTAATGTCGCTCAGTAGGCAAACACTTGCAAGTGTCTTCATACATTTATATATGTATATATATATATATATATAATATCTTTGAATTTCAAAAAACATATCAAGTTCTTGTAACATTCTAATTAAATCTCCTAAGAGATAATTAGTAATAAAGTGTAGACAGAATACCACATAGTTAATAAATCAACAAGTGCAATCATAATTTTACCATAGCATTTGCTTCAATGGTAATTGGCCAAAAATACGGAAAATATGAAGAATATTATATATATATATATATATATATACCACTGCATATGACCACAGTTTTTGTTTGATTTGAATAATCTTTCTCTCTTGACCATTCTAAATAACCCTACCAGTAAGGCATGGTGACGTCACGGCGACGTCAATGTGAAGTCACACTGTTACTTTGTGACCGTCGTCGTGACGTCACGTGACGTCGATGTGAAGTCACTGTGACCTAAATGTGAAGTCGTTATGGCCGTTTTCAAGGCTTTCTGTGACCTCACAATGTGACTACTTTGTGAAGTCACCGTGCGACTTCAATGTGAAAAGTGTGACGAATCTGCATCGGATAGGGTGACCAAATTTTCCCCGAATCCGATCCGGATTGTTGGGATCGACATTTTTTTTGCTAGACGTTTGTGACATTTGTGACGATTCTGCATCGGATTGGGGGACCAGATTTTACCCGAATCCGACTCGTAAAGTTCAGATATATATATTTTTTTTGGCTGCAGGTTTGTGACAATTGTGACGATTCTTCATCGGGTCGAGTGACCATATTTTACCCATATTCGATGAGGAAAATTACGGATCGGTTATTTTTATTTTTTTTTTATTATTCTCTTTCTTTACTTTTCTTTTTTTTCTACAGGTTTGAAAGAATATTCTATTTTTTCTTTAGATCAAGTTATTATTTTATTCTAGTTTTTCAGATTAATCCAAACCCGAGCTGCAATAATAAAATCTCAACCCGAAATCAACCCGAAGCCGAAAAAAAATTACAATCAATTTAACCCAAACAGAATAACAACAACAACAACAACAACAATTATCGCTATTTTTACTCGGCTCAAGCTGAACGCCATGTCGGGTGCGGGTAAAATCGGAATAACCAACCCGATGCAGGACTGAAGTCGGGGTTTTAAATTATTTATTTTATTTTATTCTGTCTATTTAGTTAAAGTTTTGCTTGGGCTCCGATTCTTATATGAATACCCTATCAGGTCGGGTAACGCGATTTTGAGACGATTTTATTAAAATCCTGCAATCGAGTGAGACAACCCGATTTCAAACGAACCCAAATCATTACTATTGGTTACACATTAAATAGAAAAAGGTGGATTTGCAGATTTTCAAATTTATTATATAAAAGTGGTGAAATGTATTAAAATTCTGTTGTTCTATAATATAAATGCAACATTTTTTTGCATTTTCAGCTCGGTATTTAAAAATTTTAGAGAAATGTTTTTAAATAAAGCAAATAAATACTATGTGATTTTGCTATAAATGGGAAACGGTACTTTTCAATATTATTTTTAAATTTAAGAATTTTGATAAAAATTGTTATTGCAGTATATTTTAATAGTCAGTTAAAAGCACACTTTGAAAAAAAAAACTATACATTTATTTAAAATGTTTAACAAAATTAAAATAAATTAATGCTTTAAATACCTGCTATTTTTACAAGTATTGGCATTTTTTAAATTTATTTACTTTACTTATTATTATTATTATTATATTTTTTTTTACAATTACTAAAATATGTTATAGAACACTGTGCATGGATTTTCATTTCAATTAATATTAGATTTTATATAAATTTATTATTATTCTATATTGTGAGGAACTATGGAATTTAACTCTTCTTCATGTGATTTCATATATAGAAAACAAAAAAATCTGTAATACTAATTCCATGCAAGGTTTTATTACATACATAATAAAGAATATGTATAAAAAATAATAAACTGAAATACTAAAGGAAGTAAAGAACTTAAAAAATATAAGAATGAACAAAAAATCAATATTGAGAAAAAGTCATTTATATAGTTTTCATGAGTGAAAAACCCTTGAATGGCAATCGTGTATGTATTAAAAATACAGTTTTGACATTTTAAACCACGTGTATAAAAAGTTTAGATCGTTAATTTGAATAATAATAAAATAATCGATATTTTGACTGTGATAAGGTTTTTAAGCCTTGAAATTTTAAAGGGTATTTTTTATTAACTATTTCAATAGCTTTTAAACAGTATCTTATATATTTAACTAGTGAAAATGTTCGAACAATGTATTCTCCCATAATATTCACATCGGGGTCCAGGTTTTAAATCATATTTAAAAGAAAAATAACTGTATGTTTTAATTTATTAAGAAAGATTTTTGAAAAATATTTCATAAAAGTTGCTATTTTTGAAAGAAAAAACCAAAAATTTAACTTATAGATCAAAATACGTTATCATACATGGAACCTTTATTTTATAACTATATTTTAACCCTTTGTGACTCAACAACATCGGTTTGAAAAATATTTACTCTGATGTTAGAATACATCATTTTAAGCAAGTAAAAAAAAATTAAATCATAAAAATAAAAATTTTTTACTAAAAGATACTTTTTCATATTTAAAATAAACAGAAAATTATATAGTTTCTTCTCATAAATATTGTTAAATTTTTAATACAAAATTGTAAAGTGTACGAACTTACCTTTGTAAAAAATCTATTTTTGGACATCTTCAGACTTTTAAATTCAACAAAGTTCATTTTATTAATAAAGGTATGAAACTGTTTAAATGATAAATAAAACTTTAATATTAAAAATTAACTCAGTATCTTCGTATGTTGAGGATTCTATAAACACTTTATATTAACTACATGCGTTGAAAGGTAGCAGTTATAAAGAAAATCATCTTATTAACCCCGCTGAAAATAACTTTGACTTTTGGTATGTTTAGAAGTATGCAACTGCAGTAAAAAAACATGCTTATAAAAACAATGTTTTGGTTATTAAAATATAATGTTACTAATTGATTGTCAATTATTTATGGAATTGTAATAAATGCATCGATAGTGACACATATAATTTATCATATGATGCCGATGAAAGATCTATCTGGGTCGATGTTTCGTGACTAGGCAATAATCACAATAATCTGTTGTTCATCATAAATAGAACAAGCTGATTTAAAAAATATCTACCGTAAAAGTTTTAGAATAAAGTTTGGCCAAAATTTTAGATATAAAGTCCATTTGAAATGTAGATAATCATAGTTACATAACCCAATAAAATAATAAATTACAAACATAGTTTCAAATATTTAACCAGTTTTTAATGTGAAAAAATATATAAATTCAGATAACAACATAAAATGGAACCACACATTGGTTTATTATTATTTTTGTTTTTACAGGATTAGGTGATAATTATAAAGAACATTTCCCTTTAATAATAATTCTGTTATAATAGTGTACAGATGTTTTGAAATTTATAACTATAAAATGACTCAGGAAATGAATTTAGTGAAAGTAATTATCTGATTAAAATCGTTGACATATTGTTACTTATTTTAACAAAATAAACATTAAATTTAATAAACTTTATTAAACTGATAAATGTTAAACGAAGTACTTAACTTTTGTAAAATACTACATGAAAGTAACTGAAAACGATATAACTTAATGCAAAGCTAACAGGGAAAATAATATTTTTCCATACCTCTTTTTCTTTGTGATCTTCAATATTCTATTTTGACGTAAAAATTGCGAAAATTTCTTGAGAAGGCAAAATTCCTCCAAATGAAGTACAATAACATTGGCGGAAAGAAAATTTAACCACGCAAAGGAATTGTACTTTTCATGGAAAGAAAATTCGTATAAAAATTGTATTTGCAGAATCCTGTGCAGGTTTTTAATTTTAAATACGTAGAAATTATACACGCTCATAACACGCGTATTGTCCAACGAACTGACATCCAAAGATTAAATACACTGTTGTGCGTCTCTTATTCTGAGGTTAAAAAAGCAGACGATATTTTTGAAAAACGTTTAAAACATCTGCGCGCATTTAATAGCAGGGCAGATGATCATTGATGATGATTTTTTCTTTTTTTTTTCTTCTTATATAGTTGATGTTAGAGTAGAAGGTTAAAAAGGCAGAATGTTTTTTTTTATAGTCTCTCCAATTAAAATTTCTTATTTGAAGATTTATTTTTTATAAGCATTTTACGTTTTTTTTACGATTAGTTTCACAATAATAATACTTGTATAGTTTTTTTTTGTAAGTTGTAAAAAAATATCAATATTCATGGCGTATCAAATAAAACATTGTTTAAATTTTTAAAGTACATAAAAACTATTTTAATGGACAAGAATGCAAAATCATTAAAAAAGTAAAATTTGCATAGAGCGTAATAATTGCAAAATGTGATCCTAAAAAAGTAAAAGGTTGGGGGGGGGGGGGCATTTTCCCTTTTTCAAAATTTCCTTTTTTCTTTATTAATGTCCTGTAGAAGAAACAGCTTGCAAAATAACAATATATTTTTTAAAAATTTGTGGTAAATGAAAAACGAAGACGTGAATAATTATTTAAATCATACATTTTGCATAATTTTTTTTAATTTCATTTTATATTCGGAAAATGTTAAATTTATTTACAAAGTATGAAACAAACAGCAAAATATATATTGGAAGAGGTACTCAATCTACTTAAACACTAAAGAAAAAACAATTATTATCGGAAGTATACCAGTGATTTTATTATAATAAAGCATCTGTTTTTCACAACCCACCTCCCCTCACACAAACAAATCTTTAATTACCCCATCTGTATATTATTTTCAGCCGTTTCCGGTATTAAGTGTAATTTACAATTGATAAAACTAGGGGAAAAAACCTGGGTTACTCTGTTTATAGAATATAGCAGGCATATATATATATATATATATATATGTGTGTGTGTGTGTGTGTGTGTGTAAATATTAATTGAAAATTCTAATAAATTCATTACCGATACTTTCGTATTAGTCGCATGTCAGGAATTAATAGTCGAAGATATCGCCCAATACACTTATTATTACTATTATTACTATTATTCTAATAGTTTCAGCAGAAGTAACATGATTTCATGTCTATTAAATTTGTGTTTTAAAAAATATGAATTTATGTTTTTTTAAATGAAATTTTTAATTTTGATGTTGAATATTAGTCGGAAACAAACGCTGAAATTTGGGAAATTATTATTGTAACAATTGTTATTGAAATGGAAGTGTTTTAATATGTTTTAATCGGAATGCACGCAATAGAAAGATTTTAAAAAAGAAGATTTAAAATTATTTTTAAAACCACAAATAATAGTAAATTGAGGTACAGTTTTGAAACATATTGCATTTGAAAGAGCATTTTTTTTCCTATTCGACGGTTAAAAATTGAAATTGTGCAATATTTAGAAGTTAAAAAAATCACTGTAAAAGCGAAATTTACTGTTCAGTTGTTGCTGCTGTTAACATGACGTCATTGTTACTCTTGGATAGCTTGCGCTCTATAATATAGATTGTTGCTCTCAGTTTTACAAAAGTTGTTAATTAATATGAAAAGCAAATGAGAAACTGCCTTAATTTTAAAAAAAATTGTTCATGGAGTACATGCCGCATTATGTTTGTATTATAATTTATAATTGCATATTGATTGAAATTTACCTATTTATAAAGCATTTTCCTGTAGGTCAGTAAATAAATTAATCAATGTAGGTTAATTTTCCAGAGATCATAAAAATCCGTCAGAATCAGACCCTTTAAGTGCATTAAAGTATTCCTGAATAATATATATTTCTCATCATTTTAAAATATATTAAAAATTCACATTTTGGTCAAACTGTGACTTCACAACATGGCGGTATTTTGATAACACAGGTGACGTAGTGTTTGTGATTTGCAGTAACGTCACAAAAATTTTAAAAATTGTCAGAAACATATTCTTTTACATTGAATAACATATTTTGTAGCGTTCTTGCAAATTTTTTAAGGTTTCCAAATAATTCACATTTTAGTCACAATGTGACGTCACTGAGTGGTTGTATTTTGGTCACAGATGTGAGGTGACGTACGTGACTCACTGTGACGTCACGATGACGTCACTGTGACCATGCATGCTATGCGGGTAGTCTCTTAAAAACTGATTTTCATGAAATAGGAGGAAACTATAACATTTTTTGTACAAGAGAAGAAAAATATTTCAATCAACACAATGAATCAATTTATGAATTATGTTTGAAATAAGAGTTTTATTTCAACACCTGCTAGAAGCTCTTCTAGTACAAAAAAAACAATGGGTAATAAAACAACATTCCAAGTGTAATTTATAAATTACACTTGTTGTTTTGTTTTAACTCCTCCTGCTTACACAAGCTCCTCCTACTTCCAAGCATTCAGACGTTACCTTCATATAATTCAATTTGTAAAGCATGTTTAAAAACAGTTCTTCCGCTAATTAAAAATACTTCGTTCATTCCTTAATTTTAAATTTAGGTCTTTATTAAAATACTAATTTTTTATCTATATAAATCTAATAATTGTGCTTTTAATTCTGAAAAAGTGAGTATATCATAAGCGTGAGTGCGAATTTCAGCAAGTCTGCTATAACAAACATTTCTCGTAACAAGAAAATAGAAAAAAAGTTTACAGATCCTATAAATCGCGTTCAATTTTTTTTTTTTTTAATTTCCAAGTTAATAATGACAAGCCGTTTTCGATTCCACACTAATATGCTGATTTTTGTATTTTATTCCACGTACCAGTATCTGACTTCTGCGTACCAGTAGCCAGAGCTTCACGTACCAGTACTGGTACGCGTACCATAGTTTGAGAACACCTGGCTTAGATGTTTACTTTTATTCGCTATTAACTGTTTCATTTGAAACAAAACTGTTCTGTTCAGAATGATATTTTCCTAATTTTGCCATATTATTTCAGTTCTTAGTATTTATTACCCATTTTATAATGAATAATTCGCAAGTTTATTGGTAATCGCTATAAAAAATGCTATTATAAAAATATGTCCTAAAGTGGTAATTTATCTTATAAAAAACTAAAAAGTAACAAATTTGACAGTGATTTTGTTTCAATGGATTATTTCGGATACGGACAATTTGATATTAATATTATTTTTTAGTAAACTATCCGAATTGTTGTGCTGCAACGTATGGGAATCAAACATTTAAATATCCGATTCCCTAAAAAATGGCCTATATTTTGCATTAAATAATTTCATTTTATAAAATGCACATCTTTAATTCACTTAGCAATCAATACGAAACAAAATTTGAACATGTATGTTTAAAATAAAATTTTATTTGCAAGAATAAGCCTTACATTTTTTTCATTTATTTATTTATTTATTTATTTATTTATTTATTTATTTATTTATTTTTTGACGCAAGTTCCTATATTCTGCAGCATTTTACAAACTATTTTATATTTATCAATTTAAACTAGCATCATATTTTATTTTTAATACCGAATAAGTTATAAAATTAGTGGTTTTGTTTATTTTATTATGAATTTTATGTATTTTTAAATACAAATAAAATTTTAAACGGCTTTTTCTCAAAACGACTTTTTTTTTACTTTTGCGCGCATGATATCTCCAAAACCGTTTGAAGTATAGCTTCAAAATTTTTACCCTACCTAAATATTGTTATAATAATGAAAATGAACTAGAATGGGGAAGCTGTGTTTAGTATGAAAAAAATTATCAGGTTGAATATGTGTAAAAATTAATCATTTTTCTAATTAAAGGTTAATTACTTTTTATATAATTAACCGTTTACAAAAGTTTTAGTTCAAATTATAGTCCAAAGTATTATGTTTAATTTAAGATATCGTTTATGCAAATTCCATAAAATTTGCATGAGTTATCGTGCGCGCAGTGAAGTGTTATCAAAATTTAAAATTTTAATTATCACTTTGAAACCCACCGCCTGAATTTTTTTTTAATTATATTATATCAAAATTAATTTCTTTAAACATAGTTCAATATTATCTAAATATACTCTGAAGGCTTTGTGCTTTTAGAGTCGTTATCCTTTTTTTTTTTAAATGTCAAACTCGTGTCGAATTTCTCATGTTTTGTGACAGTTAAAGGTGTACTGTCCCCTTTAAAACTGTTTTTCTCGAAATTCTGCTTTACAAATCACTACCAGGGATTGGATCGACCACTTTGTTTGAAAATTTTATTCTTTTCTAGTATATACTATTTTGTACGGACGCGTTTTTCAAAATTCGAGTTGTAAATATATTTGCGCGATTTAAATCCGAAAATTTTTGTCTAAAACAGACAACTTAAAATTTGAACGACCGCCATTTTCTTCAGAATCGAAAAACTGATAAACCCATCCAAGAAAGACTACAAAATATCGTAAATTTTAAGGGTTTTTTTTTTTTTTTGGGGGGGGGGGGCGTGTTAAAGATAAGCAAATCCCGCGATTCTTCTGGTACCGCGGAGCACTTCAATTTTTACACACCCCTGTATCAAAAGCCGCCAGAAGACCATTTTTCAACCAATTTCCAAATAAAAATTTGAATTTAAAACTTCAAGATATTCTATTTCATTTGCAAAAAAATCCATTATTATTACTGCATAATTGAGCTAAAAGAGTGCAAACTGGAGAAATTTTAGGTAGTAATAAAAAAAAAGTTATAACATGTCTTAAGTTTCTAAAGCAAATCACAGACAAATGGAAAAAAGGTATTTTCATGCTCACAATCTATTGTTTCGAAAATTTCAAGAAAGTTCATAGACCTTAAAATTATGAAATACTGCCTCACATTTGATGTACTTTATTAGCATGTTCAAAATATAAAATGGAAACATCTGATGACATGAATATTGAATGGAAGAAATCCAAGGCCAAGGTATCAAACGGATCGCGCAGCAGATTAAATGAAGCTGGATATCATTGTAGCAAAGCTAAGGCAAAACCCAAGCTAAAAGTGCGGCTATACTAGGCCAAAAAATACCAGGACTGGGCAAAGTGATAACAAAGTAACTGTGGTGTAAAGTAACTGTGTAACTGTAACTGTGGTGTAAACATAGGTATAACTGTAGCAAAGTGGTGTTTAGCTATAAATCAAAAATTTTTACTGGTGAAGGTGAGTACAGATGGAATTTCATTTGTAGATTGTGTCGGGAGCAGTAAGAGAGTGGACTGTAGTAAGTTTTTAATTATTTATTTAATTAATTGCCAAGGGGCAAGTGAAGTTTTGTTTAACTTCTGGTTTGAGCGCAAGGGCACTCGTGACATGAGATGCTGCTCGTTTTGAGAACGAAGCTCAACTGACGGTTTTACAATTTATCAGCTAGGTGGCGCTGATCTATTAAGCAAACTTCGGGAGCGCACATACCGGCCCCCATTGAAGTATTCTAATAGTTCAATGAGATACAACAAATGAATATACAATAACATACAATGAATTATTAATTAATGGCTACACATTATGCACTAAATATAATACAATGATAAGAAATAATAAATTCAATAGATAACTGCTAAGATTAATTGATATTATCGTTATCTACAATAGGTAAAATACATATGTTAGAAATACTTCTTTTGTCGAAACATTTTATTTACATCAACAGTAAATGCGAAAATATTTTTCCTAAAACGGATCATAATCGCAAAAAGATCATCCTGTATTAACCCTCCTTTAAACAATAAATCGTTTAGAGACTTTCCATTACTAGTTTTACAACTCCCATCAAAAACAACTCTTAATTTAGTTGTGGTACTTGACGGTCGCAAAACACCGTGATGAGGGAAAAAATATCCTGCATCAGGATTTGTGTCATCAGACATTTCCTCCATGTGTCCCAATGTAGCGTATTCTCTTAGAAATTCTATGTATAATTCCCTTAATTTGGGATCTCGTTCTAAACGTTTCCATAACTGATTTAATCTTTTAGTGGCAATTTGTTTTGAATCTCCCAAAGAATTATCTAACATTTGAGATTTAAAGGGTAATTCAACTACGTACCTACCGTCCGGTTTTCGGCAATGAGTTTTTAAAAAATGTTCATTACAGTAATTTAACTCCTCACTAACTAAGGGTTTTAATTCACTTACCTGATCTAATTCCCAAAAGGAGCTTATTTCTTTTTCTAATTTCTTAGATTCTGTTATCAAGAAACAAGAATCAGAAGATTCCTTTAAATTCGAGATCGAATTGTAAACAGCACCTGATATAACATGTCCAAAAAATGTTTCTACTAACATTAATTGAGAATCATCAATTTTAATTTTATTTGATCCTATTAATTCATAAAATAACTCTGCTCCAATAATCGCGTGTACACGTTTCGGTTTGTTCCAGTTATTATCCGCTAAAATTATATTCGCCGGCAATTTTAATTTCGACGCATTCACATATGAAGGGGGAAGTTCGGCAATTTTCGGGACAACTACCAGCATCTGACAGCTCGTTTGATTCAAACTCGAGTAATTTTAATGCACGCAAATTACATTTAGTATTATCAATTAATTGCATTAAATGGTTAGGAGAGTCTGGTACCTTTGATAAATTTAATAATTTAATAATATGACAATCAAAAACTGCCCGTTTGTTTTCGTATCTTTCTTCTAAAGAAGACCAAAGAGATTCATAAGTATCTTGTGCTGACTCGAGCCTTTTGACTTCACCCTTTAGACAGCCCTTTAAATAGCATAGCTGCTGAGTTGAATTTAGATTTTTATTATTGCCTATAATTGACATAAATTGAGTTTTAAAATTTTGAAACTCATCATATTTTCCTGAGAAACTAGGTAGAGGTAAGTCAGGTATTTTAAAGTTAGTCGTGACAGTCAAATTATCTTTTTTAACATTAGAACAATCTAATTTAGATATAAATATATTAAGCTTTACCTCAGATTCTTCCAGTTCATCTTCGAGCTGAGACATTATATCCAATGAATCCTTTAATTCCACCTCTTCTGGAAGCTCTGTATAGGCGTATGTTAGTTCACGCAGTGAAGTTTTGAGCTCTGAGATTGAAATTTGTTTAGCTTCCAATCGTAACTGATGTTCTTTCTTTTGTTGTTGATCTTTTTCTTCTGAGAGTACGTATTCACTAACGAATTTTGTTATTTTGTTAAGCTTTGTTTTTAACACGCCGCGTTGGCGATTTAAAGCTGTTAAATTACTCATTTACACTGTGCTCCGGTCGCTTAGGACCATATGTCGGGAGCAGTAAGAGAGTGGACTGTAGTAAGTTTTTAATTATTTATTTAATTAATTGCCAAGGGGCAAGTGAAGTTTTGTTTAACTTCTGGTTTGAGCGCAAGGGCACTCGTGACATGAGATGCTGCTCGTTTTGAGAACGAAGCTCAACTGACGGTTTTACAATTTATCAGCTAGGTGGCGCTGATCTATTAAGCAAACTTCGGGAGCGCACAGATTGCAAAACGAAAAGGGTAGTGAAAACTTCCAATTTCGTCTTAAATTTCCTGGATTAATCTCGATTTTGGGCTGCATGTATTTTAAGTGGGCTGGAATATTGTGTATTGTGAATGGGAATGGGAATTCAGAGAAATATATTAAAATTTTTGATTTACTGATTCCTAGTTTAGAAAAGCAATTTGGCAAGTGATGCTATAATTATGGATGACAATGCTTCACGCTATAGGACCCGGAAGGGAAAATTGTTCATTCCGAAAACAATGTTCCTCAAATGGAGTGGTCAGCATGTAGTCCAGATATTAATCTTATGAAAAATTATGGCATTTTTTGAAAACCGTGATATTTAAGCTGCATTTAAAATCAACACAGAAACTTAAATATTCCATTCGAAACGCATGGGTAGCCATAAAGCCAAATATATATGAATTCTGTTAAATCTATGCCAGAGAGAATCAAAGCATCATTTTCTCAGAAAGAATCATTTTCTCTAATATATTTCTCTACCAAGACAAAAGGTGGATATACAACAGGGTTTCCAGAGGTCAGGGAATTTTCCTGACTTTTGGTAAGTTAGTTACCAGCACTTAACAGAGAGAAACACTCTCCTTATGCAATCGCTCTATTTTGTAAGTCGAGTTTTTCTATAAGAAAATACTGGTATTTTCCCTGAAACTGTAGGAGAGCTAGCTCTACGAGGTATTAATATACATATGGACCAAATATTTCAAGTTGATTTTTCAGATAGGACGTAATTCCACATTTTATTCTGGCGGCAGCTGGAGAGAAAAAAATATATAAAATAGTTGTGAATTTTGCAATTATTTTTAGTCCATCTGTTCTGGACATGTTTATGAATCTTAATTGCAAACAAAGTTTCACTAACTGAAAAAAATTACATAAAACTTGTCACATAGCATTGAGCGTTGGAAAAGATAGATGCTGACTCTACACTTTTTACCAGGCCTAGTAGAACTGCACCATATAAACTTCAAAGTAAATTAATTTTTTTATCCGATCTTTCAAATGTATGTACATATTCGGAGAATGTGATCAAAACATGACATTACATTATAACATCAAACCTGCTGAAATTCAGACGAATTTTAACAGAAGCAAACTAACACTAGAACCAGAAAACTAATTTATAAAATCCATAACTTATACAACCACACAAAAGCTAATTTTCCTGAACGAATTTTTAAATAATCTCTTATTTCTTTACTTTTCTACAAGGTTGCCAATCGCTACTTATCTCCTTATCTTCAAAGCTAGTTAGCCATTAAAGAAATGTTTTTCGATAAAATTTGGCAACACCTTTTAACAGAATAAAAAAGAAAAAAGAAAAAAAGAAAAGAAAAGAAAAGAAAAATGGTGACCGCAGGTAACACGCTTCTTTCAATAATTTTGGAATTAAAAAACGTACTTGCATTACAGTCTGTTTTGCACCTATTAAAAATGAATTTAATATAAGTAATTTAAAATTTTACAACTGCATAATTTTTAGGTTTTTTTTCCATCACAAATATTGAATTCCTTATCATCTATTCACGTATTGTTTCAACTTAAATTATTACGCTGGAATACGCTAACCAAAATTGCCCATAGACTTTACATTAGAATTTCGTCTTTTAATTACTCAAAAATCAGACAACGCTATTACCTCACTGTTACAAAGATCTATACGTAAACTACATAATTGATCGCCCCATTTTTGAGAAATCTTGTCCATTTCATTTTCAAATTTGAGTGGATAATATGAAGCTTCGATCGCCCTCGACTAGCTCCGCTTCAATAATAAACGTAAAACTCACCCTTCGTGATAATTTGCTCTCCTGTTGGCTCAGAATGTAATTAAGCTCAGCCTTCGTTATGCGAGGATGTTCTTTTGGACTTTCAGCAATGAAAAAGAAAACGTATAACGCCAATGCTAATGACAAACCACCTATAAAGAATAATAATGTTCGTGATTAAAAATTCAGATTTTATGATATTTGACATGAAAATTTTGATAAATTTTATTTGAGTACGAATTATTTACTGAGGTATTTACAGATTTATAAGCTTTTAACTAGAATTTTTTTTAATAAAAATATAATAAATTATAACATCTTGTAATAATATATTTCTTTTAAATTCTAAAAGGTGTAAACTAAAAACATAATATGCAGTAAAATAACTTATATTAGATTGTTGACATGTTTTGACTCACTCCGAGCCTTTATCACAAACAAATGAGACTATTCTATAATTGCACGGTCCTTGAATTTATTATGTGAAGTGCTATCATTTAATTTTCAAGTACTTTTTAAAAATTACGCACGTTATTTTTTATTTTTACTTGGTTGTTTATTTCGATATTTGTAACCATGGAGTAACTCGAGCAACAATTTCAGAAAATTAAAAGATGCTGCATCGTTACATATTGTATTTTTGCTTGTTGTGGTATCATTTGTTTTTGATAATGGGTCGGAGTGATCCGAAACATGTCAACAATCTAATAAAAATTATTTTACTGGATATTATGTTGTTAGTTTACACCTTTTAGCATTTAAAAGAAATGTAGAATTTTTTTATTATTATAAATACTAGCGTTTTAAAAAAAACGCATGATTATTTAAATCATTAAATCAGATAATAATAAATCGTAAAATCTTTAAATATCACTTATTAAAAATAACTTAGAATGAGTTTATTTGGTTAGAAAAGCGTTAAATCATTAATAAGGCATCAAAATTTAAGCGTAAATAATTCTTAAATATATAATATTTATTTCTTATAATATTTTGAATCATGCTAAAGATTATCTTCTTCTTTTGATATTTTAAACTCTGGATCGGAAATAATTCTTCTCAATACATTAGTTTGAAAATACAGGTTGCGACAAAAATTTGTGCAAACTTTAAAAAATCGTAATAAAAGAAGTAAGTGTTCGGAAAATTTTTCTGTTTGCGCGAATATGTTCAAAGAGACACTGGATTTTTTTTCCATGATAAAAAAAATATTCCAAAAGTAACCGATAGAGGGTGCTCACACGCAATACTGAGACGTTTTATGCAAATCAGGCTAGAAATAAAACACCTGGCTGGAAATGGATTCGTCATTTAAATCTCGGCAGCATGCTATCCTTACCTGATCGAGCGTTGGCGATTAAACTTTTCTACAAGAATGGTGAATCCACAACTATTGCATTGCGAAAGTTTCGCACGGAGAAAGGACTAAAAACGCAAACAATCCGTATTTCATTGAATGGGATACTCAATTTAGTACGACGTTTTGAGGAAACGAGGAGATTGGAAGATCATCCACGAAGTGTTTGCCTCATTTGTATGATGTCTCAGTATGATGTGTGAGAAGAAGCGATTGAAAAGACGCGTTACACAGAAAAAAATAAAACCCAATTTGGGTCGAAAGATTCTTAGCTATGTGCCCAAATTGGGTCATGCCTGTTTTGGTTACCACTGTGTATCCATTTTGGGCACTCTTAAATACCCATTTTCAAAAAAAAAAAATTTTTTTTACATACAGGCATGACTCAATTTGGGCACATACCTAAGAATCTTTCGACCCAAATTGGGTTTTATTTTTTTCTGTGTAGTACCTTTATTTTTCTTTCAGACTATAATGTATATTATATACTTAAATTAAGGAATTGAAGCAACTTCATAATGGATAACTCGAGGTGGACGTTTGAACACATTTAATTTACAATTTAAATCACAATACGTACAGCTACACAAACACGTAACAGAGACATTCTACACATAACAGTAAACAAACGCTTTACCAGTAATTGAAAGAATTTCCGCAGTGGTGCTGCCATCTAGTAATTAGATGAATAACTAAACACCATATTTTCCCCCTCCTTAATTGGGAAATTTACAGGGAACTTTTCTTTTCCTGGTGGATCTTCTAGGTACCTGTTGGGAAGAAGAAGAGTTAATTAAAGTATCTTTAGCATGATCACTAGAAGTATTGGGCACCATGGATTTCATTTTTGAGTCTACTGGAGCAGGACTTGGAGTATTCGGGAGGACACAGTTATCTGGTTTAGGATTTGGAGGAGCTGGGACAACAGAGTCAGCTGGTTCAGGATTTGGAGTAGATGGGACAACAGAGTCAGCTGGTTGAGGATTTGAAGTATATGGAACAACAGAGTCAGCTGGTCGAAGATCTGAGACACTAGGAGGCATTAACTGAGAATCACTTTGATTAACAACTGCATTATCACTTTTGTGACTTTCTGTACCACTCTCTTCAGAATTTAAATCATTAGTTAGATGTATCTTCGAACCGACATTAGTTATCTGATCAACATGCCTTTTCCAAATATTCGAACCAACTTGAATTCTATAATGCAACTTGCCCTCTCTTGCAATAATGCGACCAATTTTCCACTTGGCTTCTGGAGTATAATTTCTTACAGCCACTTTCTGGTTGATTTGAAATTCTTTTACTTTAGAATTTGCCTTTCTCGCATTTTGTTTATCATGCACAAAATTTGTGACATTTGGAATGATCAAATCTATTTTTGTTCTTATATTTCGTTTGAGAAATAGAGATGCAGGACTTTCCCCCGTAGTAACATGAGGCATCTTTCTATACTGTAAAAGAAAGTTATTTATTTTCATCTGCAATGTACCAGATTCTGAAGATAAGGCTTTCAACCCTTTTTTAAGAATCTGCACATATCTCTCTGCCTGACCATTTGTAGCTGGATGGTATGGTGCACTAAACCTATGTTTAACACCATGATTCTTCAAAAATGTCTCAAATTCTTCAGAAGTAAATTGTTTTGCGTTATCAGATACCAGAGATATAGGATACCCGTATCTGGCAAAAAGAGAAGAAAGACAAGTAATTGTATGTTCTGATGTTGTATTAGGGACAATAAAAACTTCAGGCCATTTGCTATGAGCATCAACCACAAGCAAAAGCATTTTGCCCATCACAGGACCAAAATAATCTATGTGAATTCTTTGCCATGGATCTGTAGGCCATTCCCAATGATGAGTATCTACCTTAGGAAGATTATTTTTAAAATTGACACAAGTAGTGCAATTTCGTGCAAGATCTTCAATATCTTGGTCAATTCCTGTCCACCAAACAAAACTGCGAGCTAAGGACTTCATTTTCACTATACCAAAATGTCCATAGTGCAAACCACGTAAAATTTGTTTACGGTGAACTTCTGGGATAATTACTCTACATCCTTTTAAAATGCAACTATGTTGAAGAGTAAATTCTTCTTGTTTGCCACCAAAAAGTAAATTTTTAGGAATTGAAGAACCAGAAATTAGATGATGAAAAAGTTGACGTAATAAAGGATCAGATTTTGTAGCTACAGTAATTGATTTGGCGTTTAGAGGCAATGTAGAAATTTGGTTAATTTGAAAAAATTTAGATTCATCAATTACATTACTTGAATTTAATTGTGGGGGTAAATCTTCACTACGTAATGGAAGTCGTGAAAGTGCATCGACATTTCCATGTTCGGATGTTTTCTTATACCGAATATCATATTTAAACGCTTGTAAGTATAATACATATCTTTGCATCCGAGCAGCTGAAAGAACAGGGATACTTTTATTTGGAGAATATATGGACACGAGTGGTTTGCTATCAGTAAATAAAGTAAACCTATTACCATATAAGTATTGAAAAAATTTCTTTACTCCAAAAATAATAGCTAGTGCTTCCTTATCCACTTGGCTATACTTTTTTCTGCATTCGTAAGCGTTCTGGACACAAAACCAATTGGTTTTTCCACGTTATCTGGCATCACATGCGAAAGAACTGCAGAGATACCATATGGAGAAGCATCTGTTGCTAACACTAAAGGCAATTTAGGGTTGAAATGAGTAAGAACTCTTTCTGAAATAATTTCATTTTTTATATTTTTAAATGCTTGTTCAAAATATTAATACAGCATATTCTCTTGTAGATGCAAAAGCGAAATTGTAGCCATTTTGCTGATCGGATTGGAATTTCTCCTTATATTAATTCCGGTAAAAACTTGATCCGCGTCGCCATTTTATAATGTATATTATATACTTAAATTAAGGAATTGAAGCAACTTCATAATGTATAACTCGAGGTGGACGTTTGAACACATTTAATTTACAGTTTAAATCACAATACGTACAGCTACACAAACACGTAACAGAGACATTCTACACATAACAGTAAACAAACGCTTTACCGGTAATTGACAGAATTTCCGCAGTGGTGCTGCCATCTAGTAATTAGATGAATAACTAAACACCATACAGACCTTGTATAAAACACATATCTGTATAACATATAAAATCTGAGGAACTGAAAAACATGTTTCTTATTATAGACTTACCAATTGTATAAAAAGCAAATGGCCATCCTCCTGGCGATTCACTGATGTATCCCGAGAAAATGTTTCCGAAAGCAGGACCCAAAGAATGGGATGTCATTATTAATGAATATAAAAATCCTCTTTCCGTTTTGGGACTCCAGTTAGCCATGAGCACAGTTGTACACGGCCCAGGCATACCCTACAGTAACATAAATCTATAATCAACTTTTATGGAATAGCGTTTGATTCATTGACGAATGCACTAGAACTAAGAATTTACATTATGAAATAACTCCAAAAAGGAAAACGTAAGTCGAAATCTTAGATTAAACCAACAACTGTGAGTTTTCGGCAATTTGGTATGAAGTTGAGTTTTCTACTTGAATAAAGCTCTATCGAAATCCATGGGATTTCATTTATTGTGATATTATCTGCAAAAGAGAATTTCTCAGGTTTCTCGTCTGCAGTTAAAATCACACGCTTCACTGCTAACTCCCTGTTCACCGTTATAAATAAAATGTTGTGTTTTATGAAAGTGTGCGTCATGGCCTCAATTCCAGTGAACATAGACAGCCCGGAAGTAGTTGTTAAAAATACAGTATACTTATAGAGTATATACTACAAAAATATACTCTAGAAGTGGTAAAACAATTATTTATCATTAAAAAACCTATTTATACATTTTACCAAATTTTTTTCAGACATTACTTATAAAGAAGCATGGTCAAAAATTTCCATTAAAAACATCCTTCATTTAAAAAAATTAAAAACAGTCTTCAATAAAAACTTCCACCACCTAA
Organism: Maratus michaelseni; assembly: GCA_963931845.1. Classification (NCBI taxonomy): domain Eukaryota; kingdom Metazoa; phylum Arthropoda; class Arachnida; order Araneae; family Salticidae; genus Maratus; species Maratus michaelseni. The sequence continues at coordinate 48,772,076 of OZ007598.1, read as the reverse complement.
CAAAAGCGCTTTCACCCCCCGCCAGGGCATCATCAGTTGTGAGCTCTAACCAACTTCCTCTCCATTATATAGATGACTGGTGGCTGAAGAGCTCCCCCTATCGGATTTCAATATTTTTCTCTCTCTTTCTCCCTCTCTTCCAACATTTTTCTCCAGCGACAATCGAGTACTGAGTGTACCATGTCATTGCACGTGTCTTTGGATGCATTTATTTCAATTGATTCTCGTAATAACGCGTTATGTAACTTTTCGTAGTTAGCTATTTTCTTTATTTGTAGGGTATCAAGTTTTATTGGGGTTTTAAGGTTTAATCTTGCAAGAGCTGTTGACTGTTTATTTAGTTTTATATCTCGGATATGTTCTTTCTTTCTTTCTTCTATTTTCCTCTTCGTCATACCTATGTAAGTAACTTTTTCCTTTCTGCTGTTTAGACAATTTATTTTATATATTCCTGCTGTTTGTATTTCTTCATATTTTTCTATTTAATTTCTTATTGATTTGAAGAGGGGTGGATTGGGAGTTAGTGGGACTATTTTTCCTAATTTTTCTAATAAAAAATTAGGTAAAATAAAAAAAAAATTTCTCTTCACGATACTGCCAATGTGTAGATCAAAAGAATTGTTTTGATAATAATAGCAGAAGAAATGTTAAAAGAATGTACAAAGACACTTAAACATTCCATCATTTATAACTGGGAGAACAGAAGAGATACTAAATAGCATAGTGACATAATGAGGAATATTATACATAGGTAAATTTCGGGTGATTATTAGTTTTCCGCATTGTCCCTACTGACGCTAGATTGCCATTACAGATTGTGCTAGAACTGTTCCATCTTGTTGGCCGAAAGCTTAGAAAAATGTACAAAGACACTTAAACAACCCGTCATTTATAACTGGGAGAACGGAAGAGATACTAAATAGCATAGTGACATAATGAGGAATATTGTAAATTTCGGGTGATTATTAGTTTTCCGCATTGTCCCTACTGACGCTAGATTGCCATTACAGATTGTGCTAGAACTATTCCATCTTGTTGGTCGAAAGCTTAGAAAAATGTACAAAGACACTTAAACAACCCGTCATTTATAACTGGGAGAACGGAAGAGATACTAAAGAGCATAGTGACATAATGAGGAATATTATACATAGGTAAATTTCGGGTGATTATTAGTTTTCCGCATTGTCCCTACTGACGCTAGATTGCCATTACAGATTGTGCTAGAACTACTCCATCTTGTTGGCCGAAAGCTTAGAAAAATGTACAAAGACACTTAAACAACCCGTCATTTATAACTGGGAGAACGGAAGAGATACTAAAGAGCATAGTGACATAATGAGGAATATTATACATAGGTAAATTTCGGGTGATTATTAGTTTCCCGCATTGTCCCTACTGACGCTAGATTGCATTACAGATTGTGCTAGAACTATTCCATCTTGTTGGTCGAAAGCTTAGAAAAATGTACAAAGACACTTAAACAACCCGTCATTTATAACTGGGAGAACGGAAGAGATACTAAAGAGCATAGTGACATAATGAGGAATATTAGACATAGGTAAATTTCGGGTGATTATTAGTTTTCTGCATTGTCCCTACTGACGCTAGATTGCCATTACAGATTGTGCTAGAGCTATTCCATCTTGTTGGTCGAAAGCTTAGAAAAATGTACAAAGACACTTAAACAACCCGTCATTTATAACTGGGAGAACGGAAGAGATACTAAAGAGCATAGTGACATAATGAGGAATATTAGACATAGGTAAATTTCGGGTGATTATTAGTTTTCCGCATTGTCCCTACTGACGCTAGATTGCCATTACAGATTGTGCTAGAACTATTCCATCTTGTTGGTCGAAAGCTTAGAAAAATGTACAAAGACACTTAAACAACCCGTCATTTATAACTGGGAGAACGGAAGAGATACTAAAGAGCATAGTGACATAATGAGGAATATTAGACATAGGTAAATTTCGGGTGATTATTAGTTTTCCGCATTGTCCCTACTGACGCTAGATTGCCATTACAGATTATGCTAGAACTATTCCATCTTGTTGGTCGAAAGCTACGTAAATCAAAAAACGAATTCCAATAAAAATCAATTTTTTTTTATATTAGATTCTAGAGTCACTACATGTAATTAAAAGAATACGAATTTCTGAGAAGTATGCTATAGAAAAGTAAATTAATTTTTATAAATTAAAAATGCCATGAAATTTCTGAATACATCTTGAGTTTAGTAAACGAGAAATTACAATAGCTTCATGTATTTTATATTTTACTTCTGAATTGACAATCATGTAACGATAATTCAATTTCTAAACTATTCACAAGTTGCTTACATTCACAAATTTAACGATACTGCGTTCCAATTCCAAATTTATAGGGTATTTTTTTCAATAGATTTTGAATTAAAGAAACTGTGCTTCGTCGATATAATAAGGAATGGGAGGACCAAATGTAATTCAAGCTAATGAAGAAAGCAAAGTACGGCCATTTATTACTTTCACAGAATTTTTAAAATGTCACACCTATGTATACAAGCGCATAATACGTGCCACATGAGAGAGAGAATGGGCTTTAAGGATAGAAATATGATGATTCTGAATTCACGTAAGTCGAGGCAACATAATTAAAATGACAAATTATTGAAATAACAAACAATCCCAATGCTTTGCTGACCGGCGGCAGTTGAATAGAAATTCGTTTTTTCTTACGCTGTTAAGTACTACAGTTTTTGAAATATAATCTTTTGCTAATTAATTGTACATATTTACGTATGAGATCCGAACTAAAATATTCGTCATATTTAATCGAAAAATTTGTGTTATTACATAAAGCAGAAATTACATTCTAAAATTAGTGTTATCCAAATGTTTGCATTAACGGAGCAGCTAAACTCCTCTTGCGTGCACGTAGTACGGGCAGAACTGTTTAGAGGCTAATTATAAAAATATTACGAATTCAGTGATCAGAAAAAGGGGAAGAAAACTATCGAAAATGCTGGTAATCTAACAGAAGGGCATGTTATTTCTCTGAAATTTAGGTATCCACTTATACGTTGGTCTGAAGATTTCTGCGATTATTAGACAAAATCAGTGGTAATTAAAAGAGTAAATGTTGGTCACTATGCCAACACGCGTATCCCAGTCACTGATCAACAATACGTAAAAGCATAATTTCAGTAATGCAAACAAATTAAATTAATAATCGAAACAAACACAACTAATTAGTATTTTGGGACTGTTTAGGAAATATGGCCCGTCAACATTTTCTCCACATTTGTAAAATATTAGCATTCGATTTAAAGTAATTTATGTAAAATGGTAATATTTAAAAAATAACTAGTTTAAATGTGAACCATTTACATTAAAATAAAATATTTTGTAAATATATGCAAATTTACTTTAATAAATTTAAACAACTAGTTTCAGTTTTCGAAATTTCCATTAAAAATGGGATTTTATAAACAATGGCAAAAGTACTTTAATTAATTTAAACGATTAGTTAAAATTAGAATAATTTCCTTTAAAATAAAATTCTTTCCTACATATAGGTACTATTAGGTCATATTTGAAATGAATACCTGTGCAAAACCTCTGAGTGTTTGTATAACAATTACAGCAGATGTGCTCAACCGAGATAAAGGTGGTATCAACATTGTTAATAAGCTTAATGTTATTAGAGCTCCTACAATGATCCACTTGCATCCGAACCTTTCTGCAAGTCTACCAGCAGGAATTAACGTAAAAAGTTGTCCAAAGAAATAGCAACCTAAAATATATCCTTGAATCTCAGGTGACCAGATGAACTCACCTTCCTAGAGGAAGAAAAAATGAAAACATAAGAAAAGAAAATAACGCATTTTCCTTTATATTATATCACATTTTTATTGTATACTTAAATGCAGTACACACACACTTATACATATGTACAAGGTACGTCTAAAAGTTCAATGAACAGTCCGATATTTAAACAACCCGGGATAGGAAAGCGCGCTGCGCATTGAGCGACGTAGGAAGAAGCGTCTTCTGTGGTCGAAATCACTATGTCCAAGTACAGTTGACCGCTAGGATCAGTTGAATGGAAGCATATTAACAGGGATAACGGCTTATACATTGGACCTAAGAAAAGTACAGTGAGATCTTTTATGTTCATTATGAGATGACATCAGTGTTAACTATTTGGTAATAAGGGAATAAATATGTCCAAATGCCTTATTGTGAGAAATATAGATTCAAGCACGCTTCAAATAACTTTTCTAGAGACCCGACATATCAAATGCAATCAAGCAACGGAAAGTATAAAACCTCCTATGACGTTGATCATAAAGCATCAGACTCCAACTGTCCAATCTATATAAAAGCTTATCTTGTAGAAAGGAAAAGACTCGCTAAACTGTATCTTTCTTTTTAAAAATCTATTGTAATCAAAGCTTTTGAATCTTCCCCCTCCGCAGACCAATCGCCTTCAACGTCCACATCGTTCAAAGAATACCCATAGACCAGGTCATACTATCTATCTGCATGCAGGACAGACACACATAGATTAACCCTTAATTGCACAGTGATGTAAATTTCCATCACTTTTTATTTAACTTTTAATAAATAAATCAACTTCTTCGCCACCACTATATTTATATAGAAATATTAATCCAGTAAATTTCCCGTGAACTATGTTGCTGAACAAAGTTAAAAATCTATCTTAAAATGTCTGGTATCTAATATTTAATATATGTATAAAAAAACACAATTGTAAAAGAAAAACTCATGCAAAGAAGGGTTAAAGTTACCCACCAGCTCCACCTCGGATGTCCCAAGAATGATCACATTTTATTCCTAATCAAAATCCACAGTTCCAGGGAAATTTCTATCACCAGAGGGGCTGATTTATAGTGGTATACCTTAAAGTGAGATAATATTTCTTCTTTAGTTTTCTGTTATATCTCTTGTTAATTTATCTCAAGACAACTTGCACTATTTCTAGCTTCAAAAACATTAAATTTATATGAACTTAAATTGTCTTAATCCAAAATTCATCAAAAATATTACAGTAAATTACAGAAAATTAACTTATTCTTTTAACCCGTTAACAGGTAGAGAAACTTTTGTTAAACTCGTTTCACAATTACCAACGGGGCACACTTCCACCAGTAAAAATGAATAGACATTTTTTCCTTATTCATGGCAGTAATTTTTCATGAATAGGGCATTTTAATAAGACGAAAATTTCTATTAAAATTTTACAGGTGGAAGTAATGCGTTCAAAATACTGCAGTAGTAGTTCGTGTATGGCGAAATATTTCGCTATATCCAGTTAACAGGCCAAAGCTTAACTAATTTTATTAAATTCATTTAAATCATGGCCAACTGCAATAGTGAAAAAACACAAGTGTCGCAGAAATTTCCGTCATTAATTTCAATAATTTTTCATCTGATCAATCTCAACCACTTTATGGTTGCTATCTCTGTAGCGAGACAGCGTTTGGAAGATAATTCCATACATATAGCGCTGCTAGAGGACGCATACTGCAGTAGAAGGCGTATCGTGTTTAACTTTCTCACCGCTTGGAAGATATTTTCATCTAAACAGCGAACTGCACTGCGCACTTTGTGGTCAAGAATAAAAACCAAATTATTAATCATCTTTTTACAGAAGATCATTGCATATTTATATTCACAATTTTGGTGGAACGATAGTTCATTATTGGTTCAAACTATGTAGCACCTTCAGTTTTCTTTTCTAATGTATTATATGACTGGCAAAACGTAATAGCCAATAGAAGACTATTTTTGTATGGTGGCGTATTTAATGTGTGCTCATTCTAGAGAAGTCCTAGGGACGACTCCAGGAAGAGTAACCTCTCAGATTTTCTCGTCCCCAACAACTTATCATTATCCAATATCGACAACCTCAAACACACTTTCATTAAAAGAAATAGAACAGATACTATAGTGGCTAAAGATTTTAAAGACCACACATTTGTCACTCTATTATGCACATTCGTAATTGGCAGGTCTTTAATGCACATAATTTTTTTTGTCATACATTTATTGAATTTATTCTCCAAACAAATCCTCTCTTAGCCACACAACCTCTATTTAACACTAAATACAGTAATTATCTAAAATGAACACACTTAAATTCACACTTAATTCAATTTCTAATTAAACACTTTTAAAAGAAATGCTAACTCACACAATAATAACGGCGATGAAAGCCCCCTTCCGTCTTAAAATTCTTCGCAAATTCTCCACGTATTCTTTTTAAACCCCTGGATTAAAATCTAAATGTAACTTACTTCCAGCTTTACGACGAAAACTTAAAAATTTAAAACTATTAAATACACACCCTGAAATTATCCGACAATGCAAGATTGAGAAAGAAACTGCTATTTACAAGTGAAGCATTCTTGAAACCAAGAGTGTAACCTGGAAATAATTATGCAGGTATTACCCATACAAGGAAAAAGGTTGCCCTAAAGGCTCTTGCCTGGGGCCGACTATTTATCTCATCAGGGAGCGCGTATTTATGTTTGGTGCTATTTTCAGCATCGTTACAATATAAATATAAGAACTTACATACCAATATCGGTTAAAATGCATACAAATTTATAAAAAAAAAAATAGAGCAAATACATAACACATAAATAATAATTTAGAGCGCTATAGTGCAGCAGCAACGACAGGCTTTTGTATATGGGCGTAACTGTTGAAATTCCACATTGCCATCAACATTTACAACCTGATTTTGTAGATAAGTGGGAACATTAATTGATTTTAATAGAAATTTCCACATGATATGAAGAACATGCGGCAACACTTATTCAACAGATCCAAAGTTTTTATTAAATTTCAAATTAATTGATCAACTATAACAGAGTCAATTTTCCAGTGCACAATAGTATGATAGAACTTTTCAACTGGTTCAAAGCTGATGTGGACACAAGTATTGAAATCCTACATGACCGCCAATATTGTCCACGAGTTTTGCAATCATCTGCGGACGTCGGTTGATTTTAGCCGGAACACTTCCGCTATACATCTGCCAGAACTTTCTAAAACGTTCTTCTGGATAATCCAAAGTCTATAAAACAACTTTACATTTAATTGATGGGGCTAGATTTACATTGCACAATAGAAAGATATAACATACCTATAGGGTCAAAAGTGAACATAGACCGAAGTGTCGAAATACAGGCTGATTATGATTAAACTTTCACTTTGAATAAAGGGAAAATTGCTGAACCAAAAGTTACCAAACTTTATAATATCATAATTCCACATTGCCATCAATATTTCCAACCATATTTTGCAGATAAGCGGGAACATTAATTGATTTTAGAAGAAATTTCCACATGATATGAGGAACATGGGGCAACACTTATCCAACAGATCCAAAGTATTTATTAAATTTAAAATTAATTGATAAATTATAACAAAGTGAATTTTCCGGTGTACAACAGTATGATAAAATTTTCAACTGGTTCAAAGTGGATGTGGACAGAAGTATTGAAATCCTACATGGCCACCAGTGATGTCCGTGAGTTTTGCAATCATCTGCAGACGTCAGTGAATTTCAGCAAGACCACTCACCCTATACAGAACTTTCTAAAACGTTCTTCTGGATAATCCAAAGTCTATAAAGCATCTTTACATTTAAATGATGGAGCTAGATTTGCATTACACAATAGAAAGATATAACATACCTATAGGGTCAAAAGTGAACATAGACCGAAGTGTCGAAATACAGGCTGATTATAATTAAAGTTTCATTTTGAAACCTCTATTAAAGGAAAATTACTGAACCAAAAGTTACCAAACTTAGTAATATCATAAAAGAAGTCATGAGATTTTACATTCTGAAAAACAGATAAAGAAGTTACTATATACGAAGAAATTGGTCAGTATACTGTATCAGAGTTGGTATAATTCTACCATTCATTAAGATTATTATTCGGATATAGTGATAGTAAACTGTTTACAAAAGTAGTTCGTGGAAATCCTAACACATCAAACAGAGTTATTTTCTTTCTTATCGATATTTTCCAATTTCTGATGGATGATGTTGAGTGATTATTATTATTACTATTATTATCATTATTATTTTCGCAGGATATAAAATCAGATGACCTTTGTTTTTACATTATTTCCAAGTTTGGTAATTTTTGGTCTTTTAGTTTCTACTTTAACGATGTTTCAAAGTGAAAGGTTAACTATGTTTAACGTGTGTTTAAACCACACATTGTTGATGATTCTTAATTATTGAAGTGTAGCTATTCCTATATTTGTGAAAGCGGGCTACATGGCTTAATCTTAGCCAATATTCACAGTTCTATACGTTCACCTAAGTTGGATTGGAATCCCGTTTCATATCAATCATAATTTTTGGTCCTTTAGTTTCCACTTTAACGACGTTTCAAAGTGAAAGGTTAGCTACGTTTAACCTGTGCTTATACTACACGTTGTTGATGATTCTTAATTATCGAAATGTAGCTATTCCCATACTTGTGAAAGCGGGATACATGGCTTAATCTTAGCCAATATTCACAGTATATTCACAATATATACGTTCACCTAGGTTGGATTGGAATCCCGTTTCATTTCAATCATATTCAATGGTTTTACGATATGTTCAGTTCACGTAGTGCTGTTCCTGATGTTGCTCTCGCTTATCAAACAAAATCCATCGGTGTTGAGCCACATCAGTTTTAAAACTTTAACATATTTTTCCTTAAAACTTGAAATAATGTTAAAAATTTGAAAATTACACTTACTGATCTGGAACGGTGCAATGTAGCATCATCCGTTGAGTTTGCTATTAAATCCGGGCATGCTTCTGATTTTGCTGTCGAATTTCGAATTATTGCAGTGTTATTCACCATGGCAACAATAACAACACTCATTATGGTTCTGTGGATACTAGCTGATAAGTGTACGAGAAATCCAATAATTGTAATGACATAGCGGCATTTCCAAGCAGGTTCCTTCGAATTTTCTAAGAAATAAATGTATTTTTTGGTAAAGATTTTTGACAAAACATACATTATAATTATCCATGATTATAAAACAAACAAATTCTGAAGACAATGGTGAAGCCAGTATCTTCACCTAGAAGGGGTTTTGAATCATTATTGTGTTAGTATTATGTGATCTCCGAGGAAGAAAAATAAATTTCGAAACCTCCAGCATCTGGTAACAAGCGAACTATCTGACTCAGCTTAGGCCGACCCGGAACTAAAAAACTTTCATACGAGTATTTTTTGCTTTTTTACTTCAGTATAGTTATAATCATCACCTGTGTAACACTCATAAAATCAACAGTATTAAACAGTTAAATAATCAATAATACGCGACCGCGCACGAGTGGTACCGTATTACTGCTCATTTCACTGTTTATTACTGTTAATTTTATGGTATAATATTAGCAGCTGGGATGCCAGTATTATACACTGTTAAAAATTTGCAGCAAACTCTCCATTCATTTGACCGTTTTTGTTTAAAACGTTTACATAACCGTAATTTAACTCTATTTTGACCATATTGCCCATATTAAGGTAAGAATAGAGTTAAATTACGGTTATGTAACCGTTTTCTAGAAAAATGGGCGAATGACTGGACAGTTTGTTGCAAATTTTTAACAGTGTTATGTAAAATCAGCAATTTTTTTTTTTTTTTTTTTTGCAGTGTATATGCAAGGTTTTGAACCGATTTTAATGTCACTTTCAGTAAATCAACATAGTGGAATTAGAATATAAATGTAATAAATATTTTATGAAATTGAGCAGTTGTATAAAATAATTTTTAACTACAAATTTTTAACTAAAAATAATTTTTAACTGCACATGAGCGAATTATAGCATAGATTTTTTTTATGATGTGGAAGTCAACGCTATAGAGCAACTAATATAAAAATACCAGTCGAGTATCTTGAAAATTAATAAAAATATCGGTGATATATAGTACACTGAATTTCGGTTGCCTTCGAAAAGTAGCCGGATGATTAGGGATTTTCTAAAAATTGTCATTTTTCATAGTATTTAATGAATGCCAACGAGTAGATTTAGAACGGATGCTTCGAAGTTTTACTTAATACATACGTACTATGTAGAAACAAAACCTAATTAAACAAATTTATTAAATAAATTTTCTGGTTTATAAATGTTTATTTGGATTGTCGAATTGACATAGTGTCCTAACCAGGAATTTTATTTAATACATATGTGACAAAAACAGTGAAACAGTTTATCATTTCAAGTTGTAATCAGATACCCAGTTGTAAGCAACTCGACTCCCTGTATATGAGTAGTTGTATATCACATCTTAAAGGCGAAATGTAAAAAAAAGTAGAAAAATAGCAAAAATGCACTGAAAACAGAAAAAGAAGCTGTGGATTACACCGTCAACTTCAACAGCCAATTCGAAATTAGTAAGCTAGCCAATCAAGATTTAACTTGCTCAGGAATTACTTGTGATTTAAGATCGAAAGAGAATTATAATAATCCTCTTATAATTCTCTTATTCTTTTCTATATAATGATTAAGATGAGCGATTTGAATAAAAAACAAGAACGAAAAATCATGCGTCAAGCATAGATTATGTAACACTTTCCAACGCTTCCAAAATAATTTTACAAATCGTTACTGTTTAATAAGCTGAAATATAACATCTAAGTAAACAATTTGGAAAACGCAGTGATATGTATGAGTGATATGTATTAGTGATATATATAAATTTCAATGCGTTTAAAATAGTGAAACATTATTTAATTAAACCGCGAACGATTTTTCTCCATAGACGTAATGTAACGGAATTCTTTTGACTGTCCCTATAAAGTAACTATAAGTGCTATGCACACCTTATTCCATATTAAGCTTCTTGTAATGCACTTTAGTGATATATATCAATTACAATGTGTTTGAAATTGTGTAACACCATTAAAATAAACCGCAAATGATTTTTTCCCATAGATCGTAATGTAGCGGAATTCTTTTGAGTGTCCCTGTAAAAATAACCATAAGTGCTAAACACTTCAGTTGATATAGGGGACATGCTATAGATAACAACAATAACATATAAAAATCGCAGGGCAATCCGAGCATATTTACGGGAGTTAGAGCACGGACTTACGGCCAGACAAACCGAAGTCATAAACACTTTTCAACTAGGTTGGAAAGTGTTAAAAAGGATTATTTTGAATAGAAACAAGTGAAACAAATGAAGAGAAAGGTATGTTTGACTGTTAGACTGGGAGTCGGCAGCACAGACAATCACCTCATCGAGTTCACGGCTGAAATTCCAGAATTAGTTAAAAATTGATTCGTATATTAAAACGCAATCGGTCTGCCAAGTCATATCTTGGTGGAAAACACCCCAAAACCCGATTTTAGCGCTTGACTCGTAGGTTTGCCATTGTGTGTTCCTGCTCCCAGTCCTCCATGTTTTCATACCTTTGGGTGCAGGAAAACACAATGGTAAACCTACGAGTCAACCGCTAAAATCGGGTTTTAAGGTGTTTTCCACCAAGATATGACTTGGCAGACCGATTGCGAATGGGAGATAAAATTTACAATACATATGAAAAATATTTCTAAAAAAATCGTCTGCTGCGACTTTTACAGTTATCATATACATCATAACCCTAAAAGTACATATTTCTTATCCAAGCGACAAATATAGGCAACAAAAGTGATAAATTGCCAAATATTGTTTTAATGGCCGCCTTTGACATTGAATACTTCTTTTAACCCGTAAAAACATTCCTTTTATATTTAAGTGAAATATCTTCGTTTTACAATATTATTTCTCACTAAAACTTTTTTCTTTATATTTTAAATAAAATCAGTAATAGATTTTTTTTTCTAGGTGTTTGTATTTTTTTTTATGTCTAACTGATGCAGCCATTTCCCAAAGACCGTTAAACAAACGATAGCATAATATACCGTCGCGTCGCCAAGAAGAAAAACATATACCGATGGCAACCTTTTCACCCGAAATAAGGATAAAATACAAATTCAGTGATACCAGATTGGGGATTTTGTCCCCATTTTGGGTAATTTTGATCCTCCGGAGGAAATATTTGAGGACAAGTTATCAGTGGGGAAACGCTTGGGGATTACCAACATTTTTGGGGGAAAACATGGGGATTTTTTTTCATTATTTCAAGTTTTCGGATTAAAATTTACTTATACTCACCTGACAAAACTGGATCTGAATTCGTGGATTAAACGAAACGTATTTTAAGTTCTAATATACACTGCTCAAAACAATTAAAGGATATTGCAGTTTTAGGTGGATTTTGTATCTGGGAAACTTTTTAGCTGATTGATACATGGTCGACAGACATAGTAGGTTATATGAGAATAAATTACACATGTTTGGCAGAACAAAATGCATTTTATTGCTCATTTGTGTACAAAAGGAAAAAACACAATTTGTGCATATGAGAAAAAAAGAATAAGAAAAGGTGTTTTCTTCAAAGAAAATCATTTTCAGTAGGGGGTATGGTTTCCACGGGCGGCCAGCAACGTTGAACACCTTTGAGGCATGGACACAATGAGGCTATTAATGACGAGTTGGGGTATTCTGCCCCACTCTTCCAGAAGAGCTCTTTCCAGTTCTTGGAGAGTTTTTGGGGGTTGTTGGCGGCCAGAAACTCGTCTTCCTAGAGCGTCCCTAACGTGCTCGATTGGATTCATGTCTGGAGAACACGCTGGCCATTCCATTCGAACGATTCCTTCCTCGAAAAGGAAATCCTCCACCAGGTTTGCACGATGTGGCCTGCAGTTATCGTCCATCAAAATGAAGTTATCTTCGATTGCTGCAGCGTAAGGGACTATAATAGGTCTGAGGATCTCATCCCTATATCGGCGACCAGTCAGAGCTCCATCTCGAATGATGTAGAGGTCAGTGCGCCCGTCAATGGAGATGCCACCATACACCAACACTCATCCACCGCCAAATCTGACACTTTCGTGCACGAACGCAGGATTATTCTTACTGCCACGGTCCCTCCAGATGAAAATACGCCTATTATCAGGATGCACAGAAAAACGGGACTCGTCAGAAAACAGAATATTGCTCCATTCATTTCTCCTCCAGTTGACATGCTCGGTTGCCCACTCCCTGCGGTCGCGACGATGCCTTGATGTTAATCTAACACATACCATCGGTCGGCGAGCATACAGACCTACAGCATGGAGCCGGTTTCGGACAGTCTGAGTTGAAATCGTGGTGCCTGTAGCCGAGCGAAGGTGTTGTTGGAGAAAAGTAGCGTTCATGTTTCGGTGTCTCCGAGCTGTTAACGCTAAATACCGATCTTCATTGGGCGTTGTTGCCCGTCTACGACCTTGTCCTGGTCTTCGGCCTGCACATCCACTCTCCAAAAAACGGTTCCGGATCCTGGAAATGACACTTTGTGACACTCCAATGGCTTGCGCTACTTCGGCTTGAGTTTGGCCCCCTTCTAACCTACCAACAATTCTCCAAGCTTCTGAATCTGTCAAATGACTTCGCTGAGATATCGTACTCATCGAAACAAAGCAATCACTGAATGCCGATTATCCTTGTCTTGATTCTCTTTTATCCAGTTGAAAGTCAAATTTCATTCGCTGCCGCTGAAGCGACGTTTTTGACGTCGAACTCAAAATTTGCATACTCCACAGTTTGAAAACCAGAAAAATTTGCATTTGTGATTCTCTTCTTCTATTTTCGGCAAAAAAAATTTCGTTTATACGTTTATTTTATATAAAACTTCAAATATCCTTTAATTGTTTTGAGCAGTGTATTATGCATTTAATTGTAATATCTTTATATTTTCTTAATTTATATTATGTAATTACAAAAAAATAGTTGATCACAATAAAAATGGCGATTCGCAAGTTCATTTTTTTTTTCTTTTTGTAAATGGGGAATTTTTTTTTTTTTTAAGGCTCGATTTGGGGAAAATATTTTAAGCTTAAAATGGTTAAATAATTTTATAGTAGTAAAATTAAAATTTAAAATTTATATTTTACAGTAGTAAATTTAAAATTTAAAATTTACTTTTTTGATTAAAAACTGATTTGAGGACTTTTTCGGAAAAAACACTGATTTGAGGAAAATTCTAGAATTTTTAGGGAAATTAACTTTCCACCATTTGACAACACTGTACAAATTTTATTATCAATTTCATGATTATATCAGTGTATCATCATTAATGACCGCAAGAAATTTTTCTATCCGAAGGTGCAAACAGCGAAAAAATCCATCGGGTAGTTTTTGAAATTACCCCGGACATACACTTTTAGGGCTTCTTTCTTTATAATATACATCTGATATATGATGATTAAATCATAAAATATAATTAATAACACCATACTTAATATTTTTATGAGTATGCAAGCTGTGTGGTCTTTTCAATATTTTGCAGATTAGATTTATTTCATTTCATCACTTATTATCTTATCTACTGATCTGTTTGGGAAACCAAAGAAACTTCGACAAAGAAATACACATATCCAAGTTTATCAATATTTTTCTCGGCAGATTAATCTTATTAATTTTCTACAAGAGGATAAGGATCGATGAGATTTAAAAATTGCCATCGCGACATTCGTGTAAGTCTTAAAACATATAAAAGAAAAATTATTTACTAACAGTACTTAGAAGCAAAAATTAGTTGAAACAAGAACGGAAAATAATGCGCGAAGCCTGGATTATGAAACACACTTCAATACATTCAGAATCCTGTAAAAAAACTGCACAATTTAATAAGGATATGTCTAAATTAACAAGGTCAAAGTCAAACCGGGTGGGAATTCCTACCTTTCGGCTTACGCTCGACTAGCCCCGCCCATTTCTAAATTAACAATTTGGAAACCGCAAAACAAATTTAAAGACACAATTTCAACAATTACCATATATAGTCGGAAAAATATCAGAATTTATTTATGCAGTTCTGTATATCATCAACAGATACCTGTATATTTACTATTTGTATGTATACTGTATAGTATAGTATGCTAAAGTTTTGTTCCATTAGAAAACGCATACCACAGTTGAAAATTCCGTAAATATTGAAACAGTAAATTTTTGTTCAGTCCTGTATATGATCTATAGAATTTATATACACCAAGTAATGTTCAAAAAAGGTTAAATTGAAAAACGCGTACCACAACTGTAAATAAACTTACAGCAATTATTATACATAGACAGCACTTGAATTCTGTGCACACTATATTCTATAAAAAGCATCGTATAGTACACCTCAGTGATAAATATATATTTCAATATGTCTGAAATAGTATAATGCATCAAAACTGTACTTACCATTTTGGCATACGTTCTCAGAATTTGTCATTCCATTGGATATTGTATTAACGGCAGTTTCGAAACCTTCTTTACAAGGCTCTGATATATTTAGAGAACCAGTATTTTTCATCTTTCAATTTGTAATGTATATTACATAATGTTGCTCATAGAAATTTTATCGGAATAACCCCTGTGATAATGAAAAAAAATAAAATACATAAATGAAAATTTTGAAAAAATTGTTATTGTCATAAATTTTGCTTTAAAATTGTTAATTTCCTTAACAAATACTGAAAAAATAACGAATAGTTAACAAATAGTTAACAAATAGCGTTCCTATCCACGATGCAATGAGGGAAGCATCATTTTTCTGTTTAGTTTCTATTTTCTCAAATTTTAAAATCAGAACTTCAATAAAAAATAAGATTTTCTGCTCACATAACGAATCTGACCGCATTTTGCTAGAGATCCTACATAAGAGATCACTAGCGGCTCTTTCGAAGAGTGGCTCACTATGTAGTGGGCTAGTCCATTAATATAGTAGGTGGGTACAGAAGAATAGAAGAGACCGAGATAACTTACGTCCAGCCCCCCTATCCTGGGGTACCGGCTAAGATTTCCCCTTACAGTTTAAGAAGCGTTGATCGCACGCAAATAAAAACATTGATCTTTCGTACCTAAAATAAAATTTTGTTTGATGCATTTTATATTATTTCGTGCTATTATTTTGCATACGCTTATGTTACTGTCAGTTTGCTGGTAAATTTTTATAGGGTACATTATACAGCCTACTTTTTAGTAGTTTTATGCAAAGACTTTTATAAGCTTTATTAATTTTGTGATTTATTATTTGCATATTTGTAATAAAATAATAAATTTTATGGTGAAAAATTAAGTTTTTATTTTATTGTGATTAGACATTTTTTTTATATATTACAAAATAATCCCCCTCCCCCCTTTTTTTTTCTCTTTTTCTGGTGGGTTTCGAGCATTTCATTAGAATTATTAAATTTTCATATTGTAAACAGAAATTGCATTTAAGCCTTTTGATTTTTTTCGTCCTTTACACAAAGTTCTTTAATAATTCTGTCAAACATTTATTTAAAAATTATTATAGACAAACATTTCCTCAAATCACTACACTATTTCTATTTTCAAAAATCTTTAATTATCGGAATTTAGATATGATTAATGAAGCACAAATATTTAATTTTTCTTATTATTTTTGTAATGATATATGCATTTTATAAATTTGTTTTCATAAGTTAATTTATCATTATAAACATTAGGAATGCATTAGCGACTTTTTTGTTAGGTGTGCTAAGAAAAATATTTTGTTTTAACAAAATCTTTTTAGATTCTTTACATAATCGTAATAATAATAATAACCATTATTGTTTTTGTTTTTTTAACAATATATTCACCTTTTGATTATTTTTATTGGTAGTAGCAGATTTTTGTGAGCAAAGCTTATGGAAAACTGGGACTATTTCTTTTTAATGAAATGATTATTTATGATTTGAATTTTGTATAATATAACCAGTATTTTAATTAATTTTAATTTCATTATTTGAATGTCAACACTGAGTATTTTTTGCATATTTCGAGGGAAAGAATTTGTGGTGTTTCCATTTTATATAATTTTTATTCTACGTAAATCCAACCATCTCCCCCAGAACACAAGTTTAAAAACTCGGTAATCTTTTAAAATTTTACTGTCCATTTTTGTTAATTTGTTATAAAAATAAATTATTATTAATCTAAATCCCCCCCCCCCCCCAAAAAAAAAAAAAAAAAAAAAAAAAAAAAACACTCACCACTCTTCACACAGCAAATTATATTTTCTAGATTTGAAAAGGGCACAGCAAAACATTTTCTTTCTCTTTTTTTTTTCTTTTGAAATTTGACTATTTACACTCCCTTTGTTTGATACTTATCATTTTTATTAAAATACTGATATTTTTCTTTTTAAATATTAGTAATGTAAAAAATTAAAAGTTTTAAACAGCACAAAACTTTCTTATTATATCATCCTACTATATTAGTTTAAATAGTGCAATTATAAACAGGATGTTTATTGTGAATTAACATGCATTTACACTGATGCAATAATAATAATAATAAAATAATGATAATAGAACACTGATCAACGCATGTACAATAACCTCAAATGTAAAATTTTAGCAAAACCACATGCCGAGGTCAGGAAATAGGATTGACATTAATTCTCCCGGTTTCCCCTTTTCTTCTGTCCCCACCTTCTATTATTGCGAGTTCTAAATGGACTGATCCACTACACAGTGAGCCACTCTTCGAAAGAGCCGCTAGTTAAGAGATCTACATTCAGGGTCACTACATTTTGCTCGATTACAGCGCCGTCTACGATGATCTGAAGAAAACGTTAAATGTAAAATTTAGGTATTTTTCTCCATAATATATGAATATGCAATAAAAAAATAGGAGTTCTAATTCAATATTTCAAAGTTGGACCCCTCTCTGACCCCCAAGTGGTCGGGGTGAGCGAGTTACAAAGTGAAAATTGGTTGCTGAGTGAAACTAATTTTAAACAAGTTGGAAATTCACGTCAAACGTGACAAATGAGGTACGCTCGTACTATAACCAGATTTATAAATATTCAGATCTTGGTGCAATAGCTGTTGCACTCTTATGCAAAAGATACATTAATACAAAATTTATTTTATGTGCAGATTTTCCTATTATAGATATTAATTTTATTTTATGAAATCAAGTTTCAATACACTTTTACAAACAATTTTGTTACAATTCTGTTACATTACAATTGTGCTATGCGCAAATATCAAATACAAGGCGATGTAAAAAAATCATAATTATTATCTCTCTGAAAAAATGAATTATGTCGTCTGTTATTATGATATGATTCATTTCCGTAATAAAATAAGTACATTTTAAGCTGGCAACATTTTATCTTTTGTTGACATTTACTAAAAATTACAATGGGAAACTTAAGCCTAGCTTTAAAATTTTCAGAACTTGAAATCCACATTTAGACCCCACTTTTTTTCCATTTAATATCTATTTCTCCGAAAACAACTATCCAAAAAACTGCAGTAGATTATAGGATTGCTATAATTAAACAATTTTAGTATACAATATTCGGTTTTTGCATTCAGTAATACGTAAGTAATATGACTTCATCTTAAATAGGGCTTAATCACCATGCCAACCTAGAATCATTACCTATCACGGGAAATCATTGAATTAATTACCTATGATACAATTTAATAGAATGCAAAAAACTTTTATTAATATCTTTTAGGTAGCTTTCAATACTAAAAAGTATAAAGCTACCTATTGCAGCCGTTCGGAGGAAAGCAGTTCCGGAAAATTTCGATATATTTTCACCGATCATGACCCCCAGACCCCAAAACCACCCTCCGCTCAAATGTTGATTTATATATATAGATATATCCATATATCTTGATATGTTTTTGAAATTCATAGATATTATAATTATATATATATATATATATATATATATATATATATATATATATATATATATATATATCTGACCTATGTCATACGATAACGCTCGTATTTATAAATCGATTTTGATGAAACTAATTGTGTGTATTAAGCTCACCAATGTCTCGACCGAGTTCGTTGGCCAGCTTGGTCCGCCATTTTGTTTCAAGATGGCGGCCATTTAAAAATTTAAAACTAAAATAAGTATACAAAAAAATTAAAAATTAAAATTTATTTTTTAATTACGTGTTAGGCCTTGATACAAGGATTCCAGAGCATTTTTTGGTTTACCTCTATCTTAAAAAATGGCTGAGATAGAGCAGTTTGAAATTCTAGGGTGGCTGACATTTTGAAACAAAACAGCACATTAACGCCATTACTTGCAAATTATTTTCTTTCATTGTTGTAAAAATTTACCCAATCATACGCATAAAACTATATATTCATATCCGTTAGCGACAAAATTGGCGACATTGGCGACAAAATTGGCAAAATTGGCAAAAATGGCGACAAAATTGACAAAATTGGCGACATTTGGCGAAATATCGCCAAATTTGGCGACCAAAATAAGTCTTCATAAATGAAGCCAATTTGGCTATTGCTCAATAATTTGGCGAATTTCTTATTCAAATTAAGTATTAACGAATCTTTTGTAAACGTTTCTTTGCATTTTATCTTGCTGTTTTCGTGTAACATTAGCTAAAATTTTAAAACGAAGATATAGGAAAGCTACCTTTTCCTCCCGGTACAGGCCGGAAGGACTTTTTAAGTTTTGATTCAATTTTCATAAAATTTGAAATGACTCGACAAAATTCTGCAATAGTTACATATATTTAATTTCAAATCACTCGGTTGGGTAGTTTTTGGGCTGTTATATGTGGAGAGAAGGACAGACAGACGGACCAGACGACGACTATAGGTGCTACGTATTAGGTAGCTTTCAATACAAAAAAGTATAAAGCTACGTATTGCAGCCGTTCGGAGGAAAGCAGTTCCGGAAAATTTCGATATATTTTCACCGATCATGATCCCCAGACCCCAAAACCACCCTCCGTTCAATATATATATATATATATATATATATATATATATATATATATATATATATATATATATATATCTGACCTATGTCATACGATAACGCTCGTATTTATAAATCAATTTTGATGAAACTAATTGTGTGTATTAAGCTAACCAATGTCTCGACCGAGTTCGTTGGCCAGCTTGGTCCGCCATTTTGTTTTAAGATGGCGGCCATTTAAAAATTTAAAACTAAAATAAATATACAAAAAAATTAAAAATTAAAAATTATTTTTTAATTACGTTTTAGGCCTTGATACAAGGATTCCAGAGCATTTTTTGGTTTACCTCTATCTTAAAAAATGGCTGCGATTGAGCAGTTTGAAATTCTAGGGTGGCTGACATTTTGAAACAAAACAGCACATTAACGCGATTACTCGCAAATTATTTTCTTTCATTGTTGTAATAATTTTCCCAATCATACGCATAAAACTATATATTCATATCCGTTAGCGCCAAAATTGGCGACATTGACGACAAAATTGGCGACATTTGGCGAAATATCGCCAAATTTGGCGACCAAAATAAGTGTTCATAAATGAAGCCAATTTGGATATTGCTCAATAATTTGGCAAATTTCTTATTCGAATTCAATATTAACGAATCTTTTGTAAACGTTTCTTTGCATTTAAACTTGCTGTTTTCGTGTAACATTAGCTAAAATTTTAAAACGAAGATATAGGAAAGCTACCTTTTCCTCCCGGTACAGGCCGGAAGGACTTTTTATATAATTACAAACGCACCTAAAACTGAGTAAGAAAATTACTGCATCAATAAAATCTCCCTATGAGGCAATTTTTTAGTATTTTTTCAGCATTATGTAGAGAAAATGGGTTGCTGAATAAAATTAGTCAGAGCATGTAAATATGGAAGGGGCCATAATTGACAGATATTATTTATGCTCCTGATTAGCGATTAATTTAATTTAATTTAAAGTCTATAGCGCATTTAAAATCAATGTAAGCTAGCAATGCTCCTGAGATTATTCATTTAGCAATATTTTGTTTCTAAGTAATGGCAGGGAAAAGTAACATTCAGTCTTGCCTGCAGATTTTTTTTTTTTTTTTGGTACATTTTAACATTTTACAGAGAATTAATTTTACCTATACGATATAAAGTGTTTATTGACCTTAATTATCAACCAGGTGCAAAAATCAAATCTGTCAATAATGTCATCTGTCTATAATATGTTTGTTGTTATTTTCATTCTGCAACTGATATTTTCAACATAATGCTTGAAAAACTTTAAAAAGCTACCTCATTTGCAGATTTCAATATTGTGAAATATTTCATATATAGCATTTATAATAATTTTCATTCAGCAACCCATCTTCTCTACATGATGCTGAGTATACGCAAAAAAGCAGCCTTATATACAGTTTCATTAATACAAAATTTTTCATGATTTTTTTTATAATAATTCTCAACCGGCGACCCATCTTCTTTATGTAATGATGGAAACCATTGAAAATATGCCTCATTTACATATTTAATTATATGATATTTCTGTTGTTTACAAAGTTACCTTAAATTAATATTTATTTATACAAATATGAGGAGTTACATAAACAATGTTAAAAATTAATAAAAAGAGAAAATGCCTATCGAATATTTCACCATCAGTAGAAATATGCATATATATATTAGCTTCAAATTCTTAAGCGATTTTTAGTAAAACTTTATTTATATTTTCCCGAAAGTGGTCATAGTAGTGACGAATTCATGCAATGACGCTGTTATGAAATATCGAACATTTAATGGAACTTGAAACAGTGTCAAAATAAATAAATTATATAAACTTATAAATTAACATTAACATAGTTACATTACATATAATTATCATGATTACTGTAATTAACATATAATTAATAATATATATAATTACATTAAATATAATTAGCAGTGTAAAAATTTAAGATATGTGTTATCCATGAGTTTAATGAGTTGCATGCAGTTTTGTTTATAAACTAAAAAGCATTAAAATCTTACTTCGAGAATGAGTCCTCCACTATTGAGGACTTGCCCATGTAATTTTGAATCATTTATTTACTCACATATATTAACCTCCGTATTCAGTGACCTTAAATTGCGGAATATCTTTCTGAACTCCATTAGCCTTTCAAAAATAAGAAAGAAAAAAAACTCTTTGTTAGATTCCAAAATAGATTTCTTTATCAGTGTACGGTTTTGATCTGATTTTCTAGCCTTGATGAAATAAAGCTGCATATGATACATTTATAGATTTCGCACATCTTAGTAAACATTTTAATGTCAGTTTATAACATAAAATATTGGTATCATTTTAATTTATATATATATGTTTTTGGCTAAAATTAAATAAAATACAGCAAAGTATTAAAACAAGCTGGAAATTGCACGTCAACTTGACAAATGAGGTGCGTTCGTACTATAACTAGTTTTATAAATAACCGGATCTTGGTGCAATAGCTGTTGCACTCTTATGCAAAAATGCATGAATATAAAATTTATTTTATGTGCAGATTTTCATATCATAGATATTAATTTTATTTTATGAAATTAAGTTTCAATACATTTTTACAAACAATTAATTAAATTATGTTACATTGAAATTACACTATCGCAAATATCCAATACAAGGCAATGTAAAAAAAAAAAAAAACATCTTTATTATATCAGTGAAATGAATTATATCGTATGTTATTGTTATATGATTAATTTCCGTAATAAAATAAGTACATTTTAATTTGGCAACATTTAATCTTTAATTAACATTTACTGAAAATTCCAATGGGAAATTTAAACCTAGCTTTGAAAATTTCAAAACTTGAAATCCTTATTTAGACTCTTTTTCCATTTAACATCTATTTCTCAGGGAACATCTATCCAAAAAACTGTCGGTAGATTATAGGATTGCTATAATTAAACAATTTTAGTATACAAATTCGGTTTTTTAATTAAGTAATACGGAAATAATAGGACTCCATGTGAAATAGGACGTAATCATCATGGCAACCTAGAATCATTATCTATCATGGAATATCATTGAATTTATTACGTAAGATAAGATTTCATAGAATGAAGAAAACTTTTATTAAAATCTTTTTAAGTTTTGATTGCATTTTCATAAAATTTGAAATGACTCGACAAAATTCTGCAACGATTATATATATTAAATTTCAAACCATTCGTTTGGGTTGCGTTTTTGCTGATATATGCAGACAGACGGACAGACTAGACGACAGGTAGGTGCAACGTAATTATATATTTACAAACGCACCTAAAAAAATGCGCAGTCCCTACTTCTAGAAGAAATTTGTATAAACACTACATGTAAATATTTTTCTAGATAGTATAACACAATACAATCCCAGACACTGGGCCAGAAAAGGCAGGTCACAAAGAAAGCTCTACTTCAGAGAAAAATAAAAAAACCCGTACTTCAAAGAAAATAATTCATATAATAACATGTAAAAATTAAACAAAAATACAAATCAGAGCTAGAACCTTTTTATTTCCCGTGGCCTCTTGGCTAAGATCTAAATGTTTATCTTGGGCGTTTCAAACCAAATCCATATTAGGTCACAATTATGATGCAATCATGTTTTTATTACTCACCTGCTTCTCACCTGCTTTCATTTTAAACATTGCAATTTGACTTTTCAAGGGGACAATTCGGAATTTCTGTGAACTCATACCTTCTGAATTTTTTTTAATAGTAATGTTGTAGACTGAAAATAAAAGTTACACATTCAAATTTCACAAAAAATAATTAAAAAAAATAAGTTTTTTATTCAATTTTTAAAAAGTATCCATTCAAAAGTTTCCAATAGAATTCTACCAGAATAATTATAGAGAAAACTTTTAAAGATATTTAGATACTTTTTTATATTTAAAAATTCTCTATAATTTTTCTGATTTATAAGTATTTTAGAATTTTAAACAACTTTTTCGATTATTTATTGAATGAGTCGCGATGCAATATGTCACATGAAAATCAATTTCCACATGAAATTATTCAAGTGTATATTTAACAGTTACTTGACGACCTTCCTTTACAGAATCTTTTATCATGTTTTATTCTGATTAGAAATTGTTGCGTAATTTAATCGCAGAAATTTTGCGATTAAGTAAGGCAAAAATGTTTTATTCAAAATTATTGATTTTTCTAATCAAGGATTCTCTGCACTCTATACATACGTGGCGACCGTGTGCCAGTAAACTACGAGGAGTATCAGATGATTATAAAAAATATTTGATTCATCCATTACCTTCGGCACGTTTCAGGATCAATGTTAAATGCTTTTGACTCTATCAGGAGTAAATTCTTTTAAAATTTTATAAGAATTATATGTTATAGGGGGACGGGGGCATCATCATTTTAGAGATGTTTTGGTGGGGCGCGGCTTAAAAAAGGTTGGGAACCACTGTTCCAAGTGGTACAGTTGGCAGAACGGTAGTTCGCTATGTTGATGACCCGGTTCGAGTCCCGGCTTGGAAACTTTTTCACAATGTTGGCCATTTGAAAAATTGATGTTTTTAGCGATCTCACACCAGAGTAAACCGTATTTGTTGTCCTTGTATTCTAGAATGAACGGTAGAGTATTTTTGAATGAACAATGTCTTTTTTTTTTTCAATATTTTAAAACCACACTTCTTTCCCTCCTACAATTTTGGATATATTTTGCATACTTTTTAGGGTTTCGTTCATCTCACGAAACCTCATTCGTCCCGCTACTGCGTCTGTCCGTCACAGAGCCGGTTCTCAAAAACTATATAACTCACAAACTTGAAATTTCCTGTACTTATAGCTGAATACCGACTATGAAGCTGAAAATCATAAAATTAAAAAAAAAATCGTATTATTTTAATATAGAGAGATAAAAACCAAAAATCTAACAGCCTTTTCCTATTAAATTTAAACATTTTTCGTTACAGCAGTTGCCAACAATTAAAAATCCACAATAAAATTCTTTCTACAATAATTAATTTTCTATTGAAAGATTTCCACGTGAAACATGAAAATGAAACAAAAAAATTCACCTATTGAAAAAAAAAAAAAAAAAAAAAAAAAAAAAAAGATTAATAGGACGTCATATTGGTAATAAAACGGAAATTTTCAAACATTTCTCAATAATACAAGGCGTATGAGTATATGTGTAAGTACAGAAAACAGGTTAATATGATGTCATTAGAGAATTAAAAAGAAAAATAATCTGACGTAATATTGGAAGTTTAACGGACTTTTTAAAATGTTTGAGAATAATACAAAAAGAGTATCAATATGAGTAATAGAGAAAGCAAGTAGATAGGACGTCAGCAAGTTATTATAACGTCATATGAGCTTGAGGAACGTATTAAATCATGATAAAAACCGGATTATGGAAATATTGGCAAATTTTAACATTTTGAAGGTCTCTATATAACATATTTAATTTTGAAATTGATTTTTGTAAATATCGCATTTAGTCCACATGACAGATATTATTATAAAGAGCATGATAGCGGGCGTCATCCGCTATCGAACCCGTTCAAATTTTCCAAAAAACGAAAAAAAATAGACCGGTAAATTTTACTTCATAAAAAACATGAATTTTTTTTTTTTTTTTTTTTTTTTTTGAAAATGAAATTTATTTGGATTTATTAAAGAAAGGATAAAGTGTTTTGAAAGGAATATTAAATGAAACCTTTTCTGCGATCTTCGATCACACTTACCCACTTTTTTTACAAATGTTCTCTGTAACTGCACGGACCAGATTTCCAGAAAGATAAATCGTTAAAGCGAAAATAAAGAAAATATTGCAAAAATTATTAAAATTTATGTTACTGAACCACACTGTATTAAAAGACAAATGTTTCTCAGTCTACGAAATTATAATATAATCACGAACAGAACTATACAATAACCTCTTCCGAGTTACCCATAATTCCGAAAAGCGTTCTTTAGAATGCTATTTATTCTCAATTGAACACTTTCAGCTGTATAGTTGAATGTATACATCCAAGAGTAACAAAATAACATTAATTTTAATGTTATTGTCAATGCTGTTAATTTATCACGTTTGTCTTCAAAACATGCTTGTTGAAAATGAAAATGTTTGCTTGAGAATTGATAGCATCTGAAAAAACCTATATTCCTGGTTGAAAAAAACTACTTCATAAAAACTACTCGGAAACATTTCTGAAAATCAGTAGCAGCGAAAGAAACTGTTGTTACTACTACTATAACTAATTACTATGTGGTGTTTACTTCAAATTATAAATACTAGATGGCAGCACCACAGAAAATTCTGCGCTAGTAGCTTCTGTCACCTATCAGTCAGATGTTGTTGTTTTACTGCAGTATGTGTAGATGTAGTTATGTGTTATGTGTAAGTACTTGTTCTGTGATGTAAATTAAAAATGTTTAAAGTGATTGGTTTTGTCCACCTCAGTTATGGTTCTGTTATATTTATTAATTAAGTCTTCTTCTTCAATAATACATAATATTATGGCGACGATTTTAAAGGTTTTCACAGGAATAAAGTTAAAAAGAAATTCCGTGTGAAAAGTAAAATGGCTTTACTTCTGATTTGTCTCTACCAGTACGTGCTGTTGCATCCTGCTAAAGTTATACTATAAATAAGTTTGTCATTTACGGGGGTGGTAAGTGTTTATTTTTTTATTTTCTGATGTAAATAAAGAACAAGTATGTTCGCCAATTTCAAATAATTTAATGATTCCATTGAATCGTTGAAGTCATACGTTAAAAGGCTGGAACAAAGTTTTTTACTTCATGATATGGAAGAGAAAAAGAAGTTCCCTGCAATAATTTCTTGTATGGGTCCAAAATTGTATAATTTGCTCTGCGATTTAACTTTCCTAAAAATGCTGAATTTTTTAAATATGAGGAAATAGTTGAAATTCTGTTAAAGCACTTAAGCCCCGCCCCTAATAAATTTTGTCAAAGAATTAAATTCCGTAATTCTTATCAAAATGAAAATGAAACAACTTTTTGTGCTTTTGCTGGTAAAACATTAAATGAAAATATTTTGGAACAGTTTCTAAGAGGTTTCAAAAATGAAAATATTCAGACAAAATTATTTACGCAAATTGATGATTTAACTTTTGAGAAAGCAATTGAAAAAGCAATTATTTTGCAAAATAATGAAATTGATATTTCTGAATTGAAACATATTAAATTGAATGTAAATAAACTTGCATGTGCTAAAAATGTACAACCGAATAAATTTCCCAATAATTTCAAAAACAGAAAATTAACAATAATGTAAATAAGGGGAATTCTGAGGTAATAATTCTGAAAATAAATTGAAGTGTTACAGATGTGGATATCCATCTCAGTTAGCAAATATGTACAAATATATTAATTCAATTTGCAATACGTTTAAAAGCGAGGGCATCTCAGCAAAGTGTGTAAAAGTAAAAATAATAATTCTCAGAAACAAACAAATGTATTGCATACTGTTGACATTTTATCTGTGAGTCATGATAAAGGTAATAAAAGTGTCGGTTTTAATTAAAAATAAAGCTAAAGCTGAAATGGAGTTATATACAGGCTCCGGAATTTCGGCAGTACCTGTTAAAAGTTTTCGGAGAATTTTTTCGAATAATAAAATTTTTCCGCCAGGTGTTCAGTTAAGAACTGCAACTGGTGAAGTGTTTACACCTGTTGGATATGTAAATGTGGATGTTTCTTATGCAAATAAAACTAAAAATCTTAAATTGTATTTGATTAAAGAAGATAGTTTCCCACTTTTATTTGGCAGAGATTGGGTATATGCATTTAATTTGTCTTCCTCTAATTTGAAATCTGTATATGTAAATGAAATTGCAAATTCTACTGAAAAATTGAAAGTATCATTAAATGATTTTTCTGATTTGTTTACAAATAAAGTTGGGGAAATAAAAGG
The DNA here is from genome assembly GCA_963931845.1 of Maratus michaelseni. Taxonomy (NCBI): domain Eukaryota; kingdom Metazoa; phylum Arthropoda; class Arachnida; order Araneae; family Salticidae; genus Maratus; species Maratus michaelseni. Next base: position 48,744,310 of record OZ007598.1, on the reverse strand, counting down.
TTTGAAAGCAGAACTGTATCTAAAAAAGCTTCTACGCCCATATTTTTGCAAAGCTAGAACAGTTACTTATGCTCTTCGTGGTGCAGTAAATGATGAAATTCAAAGGTTACAAGACGAAGGTATCATTAAACCTGTCACTAGTAGCAAGTGGGCAACTCCTATAGTTCCAGTGGCAAACCCTAATGGTAAAATTAGCTTATGTGGAGACTTTAAAGTTAGCTACATGCTAGCTACATTAGGTGGTGATTTACATTTTACAAAGATTGATTTAAATCAAGCTTGTCTTCAGTTACCTGTAGACGAAAAATCACAAGAGTTGTTAACTATAGACAGTCCTAAGGGCGGTTTTCAATTTTTAAAGTTACCAATGGGTCTTACTCGTTCTCCAACAATTTAGCAAAGATCAATTGAACAAATTTTAAGTGCTATTAATGGTGTTACCGTTTTAATTGATGATATTGGTGTTACAGGGGAAACTTATGAAATTCATTTGAAAAGATGAAAAGACTAAAAGAAGTGTTAGAAAGATTACGTGAATATAATATTAGGATTAATAAAGACAAATCAATTTTTCTGGCTGATCATATTACTTATTGTGGTTATAGAATTGATAAGGAAGGTATTCATAAAACACAAGATAAAATTGATGCTATTCTAAATGCTCCTAGACCAATAAATGTGTCACAAGTTAAAGCTTTTTTAGGCATATTATTCTAAATTTGTACCAAAGTTATCTACAATTGGTCATCTTTTAAACCAATTGCTCAAAAAGAATGTAAAATTTGTACGGTCTCCTGTTTGTGAACAAGCATTTAAAAGTATAAAAAATGAGATTATTTCAGAAAGAGTTCTTACTCATTTTAACCCTAAATTACCTTTAGTGTTAGCAACCGGTGCTTCTCCGTATGGTAGCTCTGCAGTTCTTTCGCATGTGATGCCCGATAACGTAGAAAAACCAATTGTTTTTGTGTCCAGAACTCTCACTAATGCAGAAAAAAGGTATAGCCAGATTTATAAGGAAACACTAGCTATTATCTTTGGTGTAAAGAAATTTGTTCAGTATTTATATGGTAACAGGTTTACTTTATTTACGGATAGTCAACCACTTGTGTTTATTTTTTCTCCTACTAAGAGTATTCCTGTACTGTCAGCTGCTAGAATGCAAAGATATGCATTATATTTACACGCGTTTAAATATGATATTCGCTATAAGAAAACATCCGAACATGAAAATGTCGATGCTCCTGCACGACTTATATTACGTAGGGAAGATTTACCTCCGCAATTAAATTCAAGTAATGTAATTGATGAATCTGAATTTTTTCAAATTAACCAAATTTCAACTTTACCTGTAAACGCCAAATCAATTGCTGTAGCTACAAAATCTGATTTTTTATTACGTCAAATTTTTCATCATCTAATTTCTGGTTCTGCAATTTCAAAATATTTACTTTTTGGTGGCAAGCAAGAAGAATTTACTCTTCAACATAGTTGTATTTTAAGATGTATTTTATTTGTAGAGTAATTATCTAAGAAATTCTGCACTTTAGGCATTTCGGTATAGTGAAAATGAAGTCCTTAGCTCGCAGTTTTGTTTGGTGGCCAGGAATTGACCAAGATATGGAAGATCTTGCACGGAATTGCACTACTTGTGTCAGTTTAAAAAATAATGCGTCCAAAGTAGATACTCATCATTGGAAATGGCCTACAGCTCCACGGCAAATAATTCATATTCATTATTTTGGTCCTGTGATGGGTAAAATTTTTTTCTTGTGGTTGATGCTCATAGAAAATAGCCAGAAGTTTTCATTGTTCCTAATACAACTTCAGAACTTACGATTACTGGTCTTTCTTCTCTTTTTGCCAGATACGGGTATCCTATATCTCTGGCATCTGATAATGCTAAACAGTTTACTTCTGAAGAATTTGAGACATACGTAAAACATCATAGGGTTAAACATACGTTTAGTGATCCATGCCATCCAGCTACGAATGGTCAGGCCGAGAGATATGTGCAAATTCTTAAACGTGGGTTCAGAATCTGGTACTTTACAAATTAAATTAAATAACTTTCTTTTACAGCATAGAAAGATGCCTCATGTTACAACGAGGGAAAGTCCTGATCTCTATTTCTAAAGCGGCATATTAGGACAAAATTAGATTTGATACTTCCAAACGTTACAAATTTTGTTCATGATAAACTAAATGCAAGAAATGTCAATACTAAAGTAAAAAAATTTCGAATCAACCAGAAAGTAGCTGTCAGAAATTATACTCCTGAAGCCAAGTGGAAAATTGGTCGCATTATTGCAAGAGAGGGCAAGTTGCATTATAGAATTCAAGTTTGTTCAAATATTTGGAAAAGGCATGTTGATCAGATAACTAATGTCGGTTTGAAGGTACAATTAACTAACGATACAAATTCTGAAGAGAGTGATATAGAAAGTCACAAAAGTGATAATACAGTTGTTAATCAACTTGATTTTCAGCTAATGCTTCCTAGTGTCTCATATATTTGACCAGCTGATTTTGTCCTTCCGTCTATTCCAAATCCTAAACCAGCTGACTCTGTTGTCCCATCTACTCCAAATCCTAAACCAACGGACTTTGTCCTCCCAAATACTCCAAGTCCTGCTCCATTTGACTCTGATTTGATACCTACAGTTCCAAAACCCATGGTTCCAAATATTACTATTGATGATGCTGCAGATCCTGTAAAAAATAACTCTTCTTCTTCCGTACAGGTACCTAGGCGTTCTACAAGAATTAGAAGAGCTCCAACTCGGTTACACTATTAAGTGGAGGAGAGTTGTGATGTTTACTTCAAATTATAAATACTAGATGGCAGCACCACAGAAAATTCTGCGCTAGTAGCTACTGTCACCTATCGGTCAGATGTTGTTGTTTTACTGCAGTATGTAGATGTAGTTATGTGTTATGTGTAAGTACTTGTTCTGTGATGTAAATTAAAAATGTTTAAAGTGATTTATTTCGTCCACCTCAGTTATGATTCTGTTATATTTATTAATTAAGTCTTCTTCTTCAATAATACATAATAATTATTACTAATTAAACTACTTTAATTCCCCAAAAATATATTTATTTCTGAGGTTTCTAAAGATAAAGGATAAAGAACACGTTTAGGAATTGTTAGTAACTCGGAAGAGGTAATTAATAATATTTCAGTTATGGTTACATTATATTTTCCTATATTAAGAAACATCTGTCTTTATTACATGGCATTATTTATCAAAATTAAAATTGATTAAAAATTCTTTAAACTAAAAATTAATGTCCGATTCTGAGCACTGTCAATTTGACTTCGACATTGTTAGTGTCGGAGACAACAACAGAAAACTATTGTTGACATATAAACAACGACTTTTTTACTATCAAAATGTATGATGGAAGCTTTATAAACCGGGCTGTTACTGTTAAAATACACTTAAAATGTATACTCTTATCCAACCGGTGAAACCGTGTAAAATTAAATTACTTCAGCAACACGCAGCTTGAATATATATTATATAAGCTTATAGAAAAAATTGATTAACTATTTAATCGTTCAAGATTAAATTTATAAAATACTACGCATTTAAACACACATTTAACCAAGAATTTCCAAATGCATTAAAATCGCTTGCATTTGGCGAGAAAAAATGTTGCTCGCCATATCGCGTCTATTTGTGCCAAATTCTCGTATGTATTTTATTTTTTTACAGATTTTAAATTTGACTGATACTTTATTAACTACATGAGTAGTTTCATTAGTATTCTTTTTCAAAATATTCTGAGTATGCGCTTTAAGGAGACCTTCCTCATGGGTATAAAACTTTTACTTTCAGCGTGGCCCGACATAGACTATCTGGAGCCCCGGGACAAGCATTATTCTGGGAGGCCCTCTTCTATCTAACCATGGACTCTTTTCGGGAATTATATTGAAGTGACTAGTATAAAGCTTCAAACCTATTGTATCTATGCATAAATTTCGAACCAGGTGCTATTTACATCTGTATACCGGCTACCACAAAAAAGATGGTCACAACTTTAACAGATGACAGAACACTATTTTTTTAACAGGAGTATAATGACTCATGTGAGCTTTTGAATTGTAAATACAGGTCTTTCGTTGGTTATTTGTTTTAATATAAAATTTTCTACCACATTATAAAATTTAATCTTTGTAGTGCATCAGCATGTATTTGGGTCATTCCATAATATGGAAAGACAAGTGCAGGCATGCATTCATACTAATAGCAACAAATTTCAACACTTAATATGTTGTTCTTCAATCCTCATGCTCTAAAGTATTTTTATATAAAATTTTATAATATTAGTTTTCTGATGAAGTACATTATTCCTTTTTGGGGAGGAGGGGAATTGGGACTCAGGAAGCAGAGGGTGGAAGTGGAGAGCTGACACTCCCTTCCTAAATCTTTGAAAATGTAATAATTTTGATCACTTTTGGCCAATTAAAACCATTTTGCCTCCTTTTAACAAAAATCCTATTTCAGACCAGAGCCCCCCCCCCCCCCCTCTTTCAGATGGGGAGCCCGGGGCAGCTGCCCGCATGCCGCTGCATAAGTCAGGCCCTGACTTTCAGTGTATTATCTGTTTTTAATTTTCCAGAGCCGTCGGTTAAATCACTTTTTGTACGTTTAACCGTTACATCATTGTATCTGACAATTCTTACGCTTTAAGCGAAAAGACCATACAAACGAATTACTTTTCGAAATATATAATTTTATTACAGGGACGTTGCACGATTGTATATACTATTATCTACTGCCTCTTTTTTTTTATTATTATTATTATTATTATAAATTCCTACTATTAGCTCACACTCTCCATATATATATCTTGTTGGAATTTTCAATCGTTAATAAAATATTTTCTATTGATCCATTCAAGTTCAAATAAATTTTTTAAAACTTGTACTGGATGACAATTGAAGTTAATACAGTTTTTTCAAATATTAATTCATTCAGTAAATTTAATTAATTAATTGTCTGAGTGCAACGAAGACTCATACACAGCGCAGTATTAGTTTGCCCCATATATAGCTACGATGGATATTAAAAGCTTTCGTCAAGCATAACTCAAAAAATATTTAACGGATTTCGTTCAAATTTTTACAGCAGGTACCTATAAAGGTGAAAACGTCGTCTATTTATTACCAAGAATAAGTGTCAAACCGTTTGGAAGTTATATTAAAAAAAATAGATAAAAAAGCACAATTAAAGTACATACGTCACTAAATTTTGTGCGTACGTCATTTTCACCGGCGGGAAATTTTCGTAGACAATCGGAATTGAAAAGTTCATGGAATACATGGAGCAAAAAAATATGCAAGCACTAATATTCAGCACAATAAAATATATTTCAATTTAATAAAAATGGAAAGTTAATCTGGAATTTTTTCTGTTTGAAAAGTATTAGAGATTAGTAAGAGTAGTATTAGTATTAGAGATTTGGCGTAAATCACACCATTAGCAGCTTTTTTATTTCGCGTGTGTATGTTAGGAACAATTCTTTGATGTTTAAATAAAAGGTTTCGATTTGTGGCATTATTTCTTATTTTATTTTCCTTTTTAGTATTTTAAATGGAATTAGTGAAAGGCGTGTATTTTAAATTAAATGAGTGAAAGACGTGTATTTTTAATGTATGTATTTCAAATGAAATCAGTGAAAGATTTATATTTAAATGAAATGAATGCAATATGAAGATGTTATGAGAAAAATATTTGGCGATTTATCAACTGCGCCAAGTTAACATAAAAGTACCAATACATATGTGGGTACTTCTCTATTATCCCGTCGACCACTTTTCATAACAAAAAACTATCGCCAAATAAACGGGAGAACGTTGTCATTGAAATATCAAAATACATAAATAAATAAAATATAAGAATTTAAGGACACAATTGTTATTTTAATGAATGAAATAACTAATAAATCAGTAAAACATAATGAAAAATACACGCAAATGTCGCGTTAAAAACCACTTGATGACGTATAACAAACACGTATAATGCTTCTGACATCAAGTAAATGGGACTGCATTTTTGGCGTTTAATCTAACAGTTTGGCGATAGTTTTTTGTTATGAAAAGTGGTCGACGGGATAATAGAGCAGTACCTCTATGTGAAATGAAACAAGGCACAGATGTCATATACGCACCACGTTGGCGCGATTTTTCCCTCCACCAGCTTGGGGAAAACATTGTTTTTGAATATTAGTTACAAATAGTGTGACAAATAGTACACGTGATTTTTTATTTCAATATAAAAATAAAATAACGTAATAAATGAAACAGCTTCTATTATTTTAAAAAAGGAAATAAAAATAAATAAATAATAGTTTGATATAAATAAAGGCGCGGATGTCATATACGCACCGCATTGGCGCGATTGCAACAAAATGGCAATTTTATGCCTCACATGGTAACCCGGTTATTTTGTTTCAATTGTTGTTTATTAACTTTTATTTTTTATTTTAATTCTATAAATTGTTTTTATTATATATATCAATATTTATTTATATCAAACTATCATTTATTTATTTTTATTTCCCATTTTTGAATAATAGGAGCTATTTCATTTATTACGTTATTTTATTTTTATATTGAAATAAAAAATTACATGCTATTATTGTATGGTATTTGTAACTAAATATTCAAAAACAAAGTTTTCGCCAAATTGGCGGGGGAAAAATCGCGCCAATCTGGTGCGTATATGACATCTGTGCCTAAATTAATATTGATATATATATAAAAATAATCTATAGAATTAAAATAAAAAATAAAAGTAAACAAACACAACAAACAGTTTTCGCCAAAGGGGCGGGGGAAAATTCGCGCCAACGTGGTGAGTATATGGCATCTGTGCCGGGATTTTTACCCTTTTATCTGTGCTTTCTGAAATATAAAAAAATTAAAAAATTCTTATATCAGGTGTATAATGTTTTGCATTTTTATACGGACCACTTCTCCATTTTAAGATTTTAAATGCTATTTATATCAGATATTTCTTTCTTGAGATTCCCACAAGTTTTTTCCGGTAATTTTTTTAGTTCGCTTATTAATTGTTTACAATTTGCCCCCCTGGCAATAACAATTATTTATCACAAAAAATGGGTACTTCTCTATTATCCCGTCGACCACTTTTCATAACAAAAAACTATCGCCAAACTGTAACGCTAAATAAACGGGAGAACGTTGCCATTGAAATATCAAAATAAATAAAATATAAGAATTTAAGGACACAATTGTTACTTTAATGAATGAAATAACTAATAAATCAGTAAAACATAATGAAAAATACACGCAAATGTCGAATTAAAAACCACTTGATGGCATAACAAATACGTATAATGCTTCTGGCATCAAGTAAATGGGACTGTATTTTTGGCGTTTGATCTTAGTTTGGCGATAGTTTTTGGTTATGAAAAGTGGTCGACGGGATAATAGAGAAGTACCCAAAAATGGCTTAGTTTTGTTAAATTTGTTTGTTATGTATTTTCATTTATTAAAATATCGAAAATGGCAATAAAATTTTATTTTAGCACCGTACTTAATTTTTTAAAATAGCTCAAAAACATGGTTTAATAAACGTATATTTGTAAATATTTTAAAAAACGTTTTTCCGCTCTCTAGAAAAATTTGTAAGATTCTACAACTGCCTTTGGCACCAACCAGTACATGATACGGAACTTTTCCCTATTCAGATACACAGAAGAGGTTGGTCACAAACAAGAGTAATGCTAGCAACAATATTGTTTTAACTCTATAAGAGTTAGAAACAATAATGATATTAAATTCCCCGATTAGCTTAGGGCCCGATTACGGAACTTTCTCCTAGAAAAAAAAAACTGTAGAAGTCTTTTACATTTGTTTCGAATGAAGCTCGATCAACAAAGTATTAATTGATAATACAAACAACACTAATATTAACATGGGGGCAAAAGTTTGAATTTAAGTGTATATATTTGGAACCCTCCCCCCCCCCCCAACCACCCACCCAAAAAAAGAAAAAGAAAGTTACAGAAATGAATTTAAAATGGCGTGAAGCCACCCTTTCTGACATAAGAAATTGGCTGCGAACCCGATTACGAAACTTTCACTTAATTAATAACATGTATCAAATAGCCCTGAGGACAATTCCCCTTCCCAGTTATACGGACCTTGGGGCTTTTTTAAAAAGCTTGACGCAGTTCGGGTTGAAGAAGTTGAGATTTACTGTCAAATGACATAAACTACTATGAAAATAAAACTGGTGAATTATTATGCTGGTTTATGTATGTATTTAAAAAAATTGCATCTGATTATACTCTTTAGATAAATTACTCCTGTTTGCATTTAATAACAGTTAAACGGCTTCCGTTTACTAAATTGTTTAAATATTGGGAAAAGTTGGCGAGAGATAGATAGACGTGTAAACAAACGGGTAGACAGACGGGTAGAGAGACGGATAGCGACAGAGATAAGCTAACGGGTAGCGAAACGAATAGACAGACGGGTAGCGAGGCAGGTGCAAAGAAGGGTTGACAGAGGGGTAGTGAGATGGGTAGGGAGACGGGTAGCGTGGTGGATAGAGAGACGAGAACAGAGACGACTTGACAGACGGGTAGAGAGAGGGGTATATAGACAGACAGACGTGTTGATAGACGAGTAGTGTAACGGGAAGCGAGACAGGTAGAGACACGATTAAAGAGTCGGGTAGAAAGACAGACGGATACTGAGACGGGTATACAGAAGAGTAGAGAGACAGTAGACAGATGAGTTCGGAGAGAGACACAGCTAAGACATACGAGTAGTTAGACTGGTAGACACGTTTGTAGCAAAGCATGTTATCAATGTGGTTTGAAGTATACGAGTTTCTATAAATAGTTATACAAATAAACAAAGGAAATTTTTTTAATTCAAATACTAAATATTTGATTTAATATTTCAATATTTAATTTTTTATTTTTTAATATTTTATTTAGATATTTGTCACAAAGAAAATGTTGCAAAAATTAAATTAAATTTGCGTTAAACTACGCTTGCTAAAATACGCTATTGGCTGCAAATCTGATTATGTGACTTTAAAAATATCGTTTTAAAAGATTCGGCGTTTTTTTTTTTTTTAAGTTTTGAGCAATTCCCGCTTAAGAAAATTAGATTATTTGCCAAATGTTATAAAAAAATGCATATGAAAACATAACAGTATATGAATTTATATATGATATTTTGTAATTATATCATTTAATTTGCTATTTTTCATATGTTGTATCTTTATCTATCTCTTGTCTATCATATGCTGTATATTCACTTAGATTCTTGTTGATATCTTCTTTATATCGTAATTGTTAACTTTATGTTCTCAGCAATATCACTCAGACTAATCCCTTTGAGGGAAGTCCTAGTTTTAATTTTTACATGGGAGAAAAAACTTCTCCCATTGTTTCATAAATGAAATGAAAGATTTTATCTCAAATTTGTGATGCCAACAAAAAATAAAATACCGCAACGATGATTATAAAATAATGTTCAACAAAGATAACATGGGACATTAATGCTGCACGGGTTTATTTTATATATTTATGATTAAAAAGTAGGAATTGACTTAAGAAATTGTTTTTATATTACTTGTTCCAACTATTAGCTCACACTCTCCATATATATATCTTGTTGGAATTTTCAATCGTTAATAAAATATTTTCTATTGATCCATTCAAGTTCAAATAAATTTTTTTAAACTTGTACTGGATGACAATTGAAGTTAATACAGTTTTTTCAAATATTAATTCATTCAGTAAATTTAATTAATTAATTTTAATTTTTACATGGGAAAAAAAACTTGTCCCATTGTTTCATAAATGAAATGAAAGATTTATCTCAAATTTGTGATGCCAACAAAAAATAAAATACCGCAACGATGATTATAAAATAATGTTCAATAAAGATAACGTGGGACATTAATGCTGCACGGGTTTATTTTATATATTTATAATTAAAAAAATACATACACATCGAATTGATAACCTCCTCCTTTTTTGAGTCTGTTAAAAAGTCGGAATTGACTTAAAAAATTGTTTTTATATTACTTGTTCTGCTACTATCAGCAAAACATCGAAATACCATTTACCTGTTAAAACATGGAGTACGGTAGAATAAAGGGTTTCCGTCGTGGAAATTCAGTGGAAAAAGGGCTTCGCGAGTCAAAAAATATGGGAACCATGGCTTTAAGCAAGAAAGGATATACAAGCGATTATCCTTATATATTATTTCTCCTGTCAACATCCCTTTTACTCAGAAAATATGAAACGCAGAACAATGAATGAGATACCATATGAAAGGTTTTAGAACAGGCTTCTGACATAGGCCACTTAACAATTCGTTAAAACATGTTTTTGATTAAAATTTGCGGAAATTAAAAAATTAAATCGGTATTGTTTTCATGACAGAAATGAAAGTTTTCCTGAAATTATTGTTGCCAAAAAAATAAAATACCACATTATATGATGATGCTCACAGCAATTATTATAAAAAACACCGCAATGGTTTATTTTATACTTATGATTAAAAAGCGAAATTGAAATTGAAATGTTTAGATTTATATTTCTAAGTCCCATGGTTTTCCCGAAGCGGATGACGTCATCCTCTAATGCAATCAAAATACGATTGTTAATTTTTTTTTCTGGCGCGTGCCTTTAGCAATCTTGGATCAGTTTTTAGTCTAACTTTGATGGAATAAATTAGATGATATTCTGGCTTGACTAACAACTAAATGTTGTTTGCAGATATTTTTATCCTTGCTTTTTCTTTAGAAGTTTAAACCTGCATCTAATAAATATTACATATTGTAAAAAATGATACTTCTCTATTATCCCGTCGACCACTTTTCATAACAAAAAACTATCGCCAAATAAACGGGAGAACGTTGCCATTGGAATATCAAAAAATAAATAAAATATAAGAATTTAAGGACACAATTGTCATTTTAATTAATAAAATAACTACTAAATCAGTAAAACATAATGAAAAATACACGCAAATGTCGAATGTAATACCACTAGATGGCGTAACAAACACGCCTAATGATTCTGACATCAAGTAAATGAGACTGCATTTTTGGCGTTTAATCTTACAGTTTGGCGGGAGTTTTTTGTTATGAAAAGCGGTGGACGGGTTAATAGAGAAGTACCTAAAAAATATTAGATTTCAGTGCGAAATCTTCGCACGGGCCCTCTGGTCTTTATTTATTGTGATGAGGATTTTTCTCATTTTCGCTTTCTTGATGATGGCCAGGTTCTGGTCGAAAGCGCACAAGACTCCGACGAAGATTTTAACATTTATAGAAGGGATTTAATGTTAAAACCTTTATTTCATTTCACACCTATTTTAGTAATGAGTAATAAATTGTGATTCATTTAAACATTTTTCATGTTTTTAATTTACGTACGAAGGTGAATTTAGTGTTCCAACATTATAAAAAAAAATTTCTATATATTTAATAATTTATTTATTGTAGTTAAGATGTTTGGATTCATATTTTAATAATCGTGTTATTGAAACTTCTTTATGAACTTTAGCATTCCTTTATTTTATAATAGAGCTAATTCTCTTTTACAGTACACTTTACGGGAAAAGAAACTTTTAAAGAAAAAAAATCAAATAGAAATTACCACAATTATAAATATTTATTTTAAAACTGTTATTAAAATATGTTACAATACGTAAACATTTGGCAAATGAAACAAATATTACCAAACAAATGCAGAGATGCCAAGCTCTCACTAATCGTTCGTAATATGTGGATTAATTTGACCCAGTTTAACAACGTTTCCAATCAGAAAAATTATTTGATGATTCTTTATTTAGTTAATTTCAGATTTCTACATGAAATATTTTTAATTTCATTTCTTAAAAGAAATTCTGGTGCGAAACGTTTTAAATCTGGGTTAAATTAACCCACATATTACGGAAGATTAATGAAAACTTGGCATTTCTGCAAATACGTTAAAGAAAAGTCTGCTTTCTCTTTGGTTCGTTGATTCAATGTTTTTAAGCTTCACTAGCATTGCGAGAAGAAATCAAACGACTACGTAAAGTACATAATGAAGCTACTGCTTCTTGTAATTTGAATGTTGTAGGTTTCTCTTCAAAGTCGTTGTTATCGTGATCGCTTAATTAGTTATGAGAAATTTTTAGTTTTTAGCTCACAGGCTATCAAAGCCTGAGAGCTAATGTGCCCGCCCGTTCTGTATGTATGTATGTATGTATATGTACAGTCGTGGAAAAAAAACGGAACAACCCCCACTAACTCTGCAACAAATTATAGTAGAAGGAAGTGACTGGTACCAAACGATTGGAAATAAAGTCTACTTTTAAGTGATGTATATAAAATTTGCTTAGGGGGCCATATACATATAAAAACACACCCAAACTTTGTTTTTTTCAATAGCAAGACCCAAATTTGACAACATATTTGAAATCTGCAGTTCAAACTATGCCTAGATACCAAATGTCATTAAATTCCTACGATTAGTTTCTGAGAAATTAATTACTTTATAATGAGCATATTTAAGGGGCTGTATCCAAATTGAAGTTCGGTACTCGATTATTGAAATGCTGCAGAATGTCACCTTTTAATGTATTATGTTTTACCGATATGACCATTTTACTCACTTAATAAGTTTCGGTTATTGTTATATGCTGTAAGATAATGTTTACAAGTGTTGAATTATCCGATTTTAACCCCTTGGGGACGAGCGACACGTATGCGTGACGCATAAGATGCTCAGAATCCTCGATTTTTCACACCAGTTATTTTTTATTGCAAGCTTTGCCTTATTATATCTTAGCATTTCCACAATTCAATTAGACGAAAATTTCTGTTTTGAAAAACCGGTGGTAAATTATTAAAAATTCTGTAATAGACTCTCGTCACGAAGGTATTAAAAAACCATAAGATTATTTGTAATTAAAATAGTCTTAGAATACATAAATGTTATTGGAATTTTACAGGTGCTTTTATAATGCTTTTTCTCAGATTTTGCATCTATTTAACTCGCCTTTTCTTTAGTTTATTGGCAGAAACGTGAATAATATTGACAGATGCAAAATTTAGAATTAAAAAAAAAATAGTATAAAGCAGCGTAATCAAACAAAGTAAAAATAACAAAAAAAAAACCGCAGATAAATTGTTTTTTAGTCTGAAAATAAATCCAGACATTGCTTTTTTTTTAGTAGCGAGAGGGGGGGGGGGGTGTCTTGTTTTGAGATATGTTCGCAGAATTTACATTCCGATTTATTTGAAGACCTAAAACTAAATATATGTTATAAAGACATCTGAATAACTTTACATCCGTTATTCTCCTTCGGAATAGGGGTAATAATTCTATGATTAAACCTATTCTGGTAGTTCATTTGAAATTTTCCAATTAACTCATTAATGCCTCCTGGCAAGAAAACTTGCCATGTGACATTTATTATTTTTTATTATTATTATTATTATTAGATTTTTTTGCACACTGCTAGCGATTGGGAAATAATCTTGCCTATCAGAAAACCATAAAAATAACTTGTAATTTTTTTTCAATTAGCCTGTTTAATCGAATAGATTTAAATACGAAAGTTATAGAAGAAATATTGTAATTTTTTCTTCGCAATAAACTACCAATATAAACCTTACCTATTAATCCATGTTGAAACAGTTTGAAGAGACACTTGAAAATGCCCAGCTATATAACGAAAACTTCTTCCAGCTTGCCACATGCCAATCATTTGGCCTTTCGTTGCTTCAGTTAATTGTGGGTCCATTTTGTTTCAGCAAATACTCTACACATATGCATTTATAATAAACTTCACTTCAAACATATATACTGCAGAAAAAACAATATAGCTTTATTAGACTGGAAAAGAAGCTATAAATCCATTTAAAGGTAACAAAAATGATTAAGTTTTTTCTAAGGTAGAACTGATCATATTTTTCAAAAATGAGCTGTATTAATTTAAAAATAAAAGCGAAACTATTTTCCATAAATGAAAACATATATCTCATGCAAATACGTTTTACGTAATTTTAATGAAAAATTTTAAAGCAGACATTGAAAAAGTAAAAGAAATATATATATATATATATATATACTAATAAAGGCTGGGGTTCTGGTGCCTCGCTATCTTATATCTTACTACAATCGCAGGTCGTTGTCAGAGTTGTTTAACGTAAGATCACGAAGCATTGAAATATGGTTTACGCATTGTTTATAGTGTAAGACAGACTTAATCTCAAAGTTTATCAAGTCACTATAATCCCAGCCTATGAGTATAATATTTTCTCAAAGAGGAATGAGAGCTCTCCGACACGAATATCGATTCTTACCACTAAATTTTAATAGTATTCTCCAACGTAAGGAATTTCAGAAATTTTTTCATTGAATAAGGTAACAAATACTATTAAAATTTAGTGGTGTCAATCGGGATTTCGAGTCGGAGCGCTCCCATCCCTATTCAAACTATGCTTTAATGCACATTATAGACGGCCCCTTAAAGCAGCATTTTGTCGTTTTTAGCACTTTCCAACCTAGTTGAAAAGTGCTTATGACTTCGGTTTGTCTGGCCGTCTGCCGTCTGGCCGTGCTCTAACTCCCGTAAATATGCTCGGATTGCTCTGCAATTTTTATATGTTATTGTCGTTATCTATAGCATGTTCCCTATTTCAACGGAAGTGTGTAGCACTTATAGTTTTTTTACAGGGACACTCAAAAGAATTCCGTTAAATTGCGGTCTATGGGGAAAAATCATTTGCGGTTTATTTAAATAATGTTTCACTATTTTAAACGCATTGAAATTTATATATATCACTAAGGTGCATTAGAAGAAGCTTAATATGGAACAGGGTGTGCATAGCACTTATAGTTACTTTACAGGGACAGTAAAAATAATTCCGTTACATTACGTCTATGGAGAAAAATCGTCTGCGGTTTATTTAAATAATGTTTCACTATTTTAAACGCATTGAAATTTATATAGATCACTAAGGTGCATTACAAGAGACTTACTACGGAATATTGTGTGTATAGCAGTCATCGTTCATTTACAGGGACACGCAAAAGAATTATCTACTGTCTGTTAACAATAATTCCTGGAAGTGCGTTTTAAGTTACTGAACGCGATTTTAATGTTAACTTGCTTTTTGTCTATTACGTGATGTATATAAATTCTGTAGATCCTATACAGGGCAGCACAAAAGTTCGCGAACACATTTCTGTTTATTGACAAACTCCAGACGGAGAATTTTAAACTGTGCTACGCGTTTCCTAACTGAACTAAAATTTAGCATCCTATGTAGTATATATACAATTCTATAGATCCCATACAGGGCTGAATAAAAGTATTCGGATATTTTTCAGAATATTGTATATGTTGGAAATTCCTGAAATTATGTTTTTAAATATGTTATGCGTTTTCCAAATTGTTTACTTAGAAGTTATCTTTTAGCTTATTAAACGGTATGATTTGTAAAATTATTTTGGAAGCGTTGGAAAGTGCTACATAATCTATGCTTGACGCATGATTTTTCGTTCTTGTTTAAGCATAATTTGAAAACTACTTGGAAAAAAAATTTAAATTTTGAATACACATAAAGCAGGACATAATAAATATAAATCCATCAAAAAAATTGTAGGTTGCAATTCATAATTTTTTCGAATATTAATTTCATAATTCATAATTCATATTATAAAATTTTAAAAATTACAAATTTGACGTAGTTATGTTTGGGTTTTTGAGTTTTATAACCAAACAAAACGTTAGCACATTAGGATTATAATTTCAGGAGATATTAATAAAAATATGAAAATGTAATTTAACATTAGAAGCTCTAAAATTTGAATGTTTATAACTCAAAAACCTATCATCCAAATGACTTAAAATTTTGTATCTAGGCATAGTTTGAACCGAAGATTTAAAATATCATGTCAAAAGTGGGTGTTGCCAATGAAAAAATTAAAGTTTAGGCTGGTTTTAATATGTAGATGGCCCCTTAAGCAAATTTTAGATACATCACTTAGAAGTAGACTATTTCCAATCGTTTGGTACCAGTCACGTCCTTCTACTATAATTTGTTGCAGAGTTAGTGGGGGGTGTTCCGTTCTTTTTTTCCATGACTGTACGTATGTATGTACGTATGTATGTACGTAACGCGATAACTCGTGATAGAAATATCCGTTTTGCTTCAAATTTTGTTTATAGGTTCATTCTAATAAGGCGCTTCCCTGATTAGTTTTGGGAGTTCATTGGTTAAGTATAAAGGGGGGAAAGGGGGGGCTAACTCCCCCATAATTTAGATAAATGGGTTTTTCATGCAGAATTACCCCTTTTTCTTCAAATTTCGTATATAGGTTCATTGTGATAAGGTGCTTCCCTGATTATTTTTGGGAGTTCATTAGTTAAGTATAAAGAGGGGGGGACGGGGGGCTAACCCCCTTAATTTAGATAAATGGGTTTTTCATGCAGAATTATCCGATTTTCTTCAAATTTTGTATATAGGCTCATTGTGGTAAGGCACTTCCCTGATTAGTTTTGGGGGTTCATTGGATAAGTATGAAGAGGAAACGGGGGGGGGCTAACCCCCCTTAATTTAGATAAATGGATTTTTCATGCAGAATTATCTAATTTTCTTGGCTCATTGTGATAAAGCACTTCCCTGATTAGTTTGGGGAGCTCATTGGATAAGTATAAAGAGGGGAAACAGGGAGATAATCCCCCTTAATTTAGATAAATGGGTTTTTCATGCAGAATTATCCGATTTTCTTCAAATTTTGTATAGAGGTTCATTGTGGTAACCCGCTTACCTGTTTAGTTTTGGGGGTTCCTTGGTTAAGTATAAAGGGGGTAACGGGGGTCTAATCCCCCCTTAATTTAGATAAATGGGTTTTTCATGCAGAATTATTCGATTTGCTGCAAATTTTGTATATAAGTTTATTGTAATAAGATGGTTCCCTGATTAGTTTTGATTGTTCATTGGTTAATTATAAGGGGGCGGATGGATGATCCCCCTTAATATATTGTTGATTTCTTTCCTTTCCGAGGGGCATTATTCTTTGAAATGAGAGTATAATACACAATTAGTGTGAATAGCCTGTGAGCTCAATGCCCTCAGTTTAACTGGGCAGTTTTCTTTTTTATTGTACAATTTTGTAGCTATATTTTTTGTAGAAAAGGGTGAAATCGTAAGTGACAGTGTAACAAGGTCTTGTATTTTTCGAGTGATGATTTATTAAAGTTTTTTTTTTATGAAACTGACATTTATGGGTTATGATTTAAGCAAATGATGTTATAACAAAGTGTTATTTAATCATGCCTATTAGTTATCTCATTACACTATTAAAAATTTGCAACATACTGTCCAGTCATTCGACTGGTCAATGACTGTAATTTAACTATATTCTGACAAAACTATGGTCAATGAGTGTAATTTAACTATATTCTGACAAAACAATGGTCAATAATATTGTCGTTTACTGTTAATAATATGTGTGGTCAAGCTACCACTATCTATCTATATTATAAAGGACAAACGTGTCCGTGCGTAACGCTGACGTCATTTTGCGAATGGCAAAATAACGAAGAAATTTCGGTTTTGCGATTTTTAGGTGCATTCGTAATTATATAAATACGTAACACCTATTGTCGTCGTCTGGTCCGTCCGTCCCCATATAACAACGCGAAAACTACCCGACCGAATAGTTTGAAATTTAATATATATAATCGTTGCAGAATTTTGTCGAGACATTTCAAATTTTATGAAAATCGAATCAAAATTTTAGAAAATATTAATAAAAACATTTATTAAGAAATTTGAATTTAAAAAAAAAATCGGCGCTGTTTTGTTATAGGAGCTTTCGAGGTTGAATCGTCAAGCGACCGAGATACTTACTTTATGACAGAAATAAATCTGCAGACGATAGAATTCATTTCACAGAATTAAAAATCAGCAAGATCTGAATATTTATATAACCTGCTATAGTAAGAACGCACCTCATTTGTCACGTTTGACGCACAAATTCCAACTTGTTGTTACTGCATATTTTTTAATTTCTAAGCATTGCACATTTTCAATTTTTACACCGTTTTATAAGAAAAAAACTACTTTAAAATGCAATTTGTTTGAAAACTGTACCTTAATTGACTTATTTATTATAGCTTTTAAAATAAATTTAAGCATATCTCTTCAGATTGGAAACACTTTGCGATTAAATTTCGGTTTTACAATTTCCGCTCCTGCAATTTTTAAAACTTCAAAACATGGCACATTTTCAATTTTTACGGCGTAAGGTGAAACAAAATGCACTTTCAAATGCAATTTGTTTGAAAATTGTATCGCTATCTACTCATTTATTGTGGTTTTAAAAATAATTTTCAAGCATGATTTTTTTTAATTTATCCCCATCGCTTGCAGATTTCATTACGGAAGAACAATAACCCATTTGCACTTAAAACAACATACTAAATAGTTCAACCTTAGTCTCCGTATTTTAATTTACGAAATTAAAATTTCATAAATAAATAAATAAATAAATAAAATAAAATAAAACACAAAATTAACATACATATAATCGAACAATTTCAATTTTAAAACCTCCGAATGGGGAAAAGAATGGTCTTTCAAATATAATTTGTTTAAAAACTGTATCTTAGTTTACTGATTTTTTAGCTCACAGGCGATCAAAGCCTGAGAGCTAATGTGCCCGCCCGTTCTGTATGTATGTATGTATGTACGTATGTATGTATTTATGTATGTACGTAACGCGATAACTCGTGATAGAATTATCCGTTTTGCTTCAAATTTTGTTTACAGGTTCATTCTAATAAGGCGCTTCCCTGATTAATTTTGGGAGTTCATTGGTTAAGTATAAAGGGGGGAAGGGGGGGGGGCTAACTCCCCCTTAATTTAGATAAATGGGTTTTTCATGCAGAAGTATACGTTTTTTTCAAATTTCGTATATAGATTCATTGTGATAAGGTGCTTCCCTGATTATTTTTGGGAGTTCATTATTTAAGTATAAAGGGGGGGAAACGGGGGGCTAACCCCCTTAATTTAGATAAATGGGTTTTTCATGCAGAATTATCCGACTTTCTTTGTATATAAGCTCATTGTGATAAGGCACTTCCCTAATTAGTTTTGGGTGTTCATTGGGTAAGTATAAAGGGGGGGGTAAACGGGGGGCTAATCCCCCTTAATTTAGATAAATGGGTTTTTCATGCAGAATTATCCGATTTTCTTCAAATTTTGTATATAGATTCATTGTGGTAAGGCGTTTGCCTGATTAGTTTTGGGTTTTCATTTGTTAAGTATAAAGGGGGGAACGGGGGGGGCTTACCTCCCTTAATTTAGATAATGGGGATAATTTAGATAATTGGGTTTTTCAAGCAAAATTATCCGATTTTTTTCAAATTTTGTGTATAAATTCATTGTGGTAAGGCGCTTGCCTGATTAGATTTTGGGCGTTTATTGGTTAAGTATAAAGGATGGGAACGGGTGCTTATCCCCCCCCCCCCTTAATATATTGTCGATTTCTTTATTTTTCGAGTTGCATTATTCATTGAAAAAATAGCATAATATACAATTAGTGTGAATAGCCTGTGAGCTCAATGCCCTCAGTTTAATTGGGCAGTTTTCTTTATTATGTTTTTAACACTTTCCAACCTAGTTGAAAAGTCTTTATGACTTCGGTTTGTCTGGCCGTATGGCCGTCTGCCGTCTGCCGTCTGGCCGTGCTCTAACTCCCGTAAATATGCTCGGATTGCCTTGCAATTTTTATATGTTGTTGACGTTATATATAGCACGTTCCCTATTTCAACTGATGTGTGTAGCACTTATAGTTTTTTACAGGGACACTCAAAAGAATTCCGTTACATTACGGTCTATGGGGAAAAATCATTTGCGGTTTATTTTAATGATGTTACACAATAGCAAACACATTGTAATTGATATATATTACTAAGGTGTTATACAAGAAGCTTAATATGGAATTGGGTGTGGATAGCACTTATAGTTAATTTACAGGGACAGTCAAAAGAATTCCGTTACATTACGTTCTACGGAGAAAAATCGTCTGCGGTTTATTTAAATAATGTTTCACTATTTTAAACGCATTGAAATTTATATATATCACTAAGGTGCATTACAAGAGGTTTACTACAGAATATTGTGTGTATAGCAGTCATCGTTCATTTACAGGAACACACAGAAGAATTCTCTACTGTCTCTTAACAATAATTCCTGGAAGTCCGTTTTAAGTTACTGAACGCGATTTTAAATTTAACTCACTTTTTGTTTATTACGTAGTGTGTATAAATTCTGTAGATCATATACAGGGAAGCACAAAAGTTCGCGAGCAAATTTCCGTTTATTGACAGAAACTCCAGAAGGAGACTTTTAAACTGTGCTACGCGTTTCTTAACTGAACTAAAATTTAGCATCGTATGTAGTATATATACAAATCTATAGATCCTATACAGGGCTGAGTAAAAGTATTCGGATATTTTTCCGAATATTGTATACGTTGGAAATTCCTCAAATTATGTTTTTAAATATGTTATGCGTTTTTCAAATTGTTTACTTAGATGTTATCTTTCAGCTCATTAAACGGTATGATTCGTAAAATTATTTTGGAAGCGTTGGAAAGTGTTACATAATCTATGCTTGACGCATGATTTTTTGTTGTTGTTTAAAATAATTTTCAAGCATAAATTACTGTGAAATTTTTTCTCTATCGTGTGCACTCCTATTACGAAAGATTCATCCGTTTCCACTTAAAACAATATAAATAGTTCAGCATTTGTTTCTGGCCAATATTCCAGAACGAAATTAAATAAATAAACAAAATTAATATATAAATGAAACACAAATTTGACAAACATGTAATCGAACTATGAGCTTAAAAGGTTGGAAATATTAAAATCAAAAACGCTGCAGTAAGTACCGAAACCTTTGGTGATTTCTTCGGCTATCAACTCCTGGCATGTGGCTAATACGAAAGTACCGCTTTTGATTAATTTCAAAACTTTATTTGAACACATTATGACATTTTTAATATAAAAATGCTTTTTTGTTGTTATTACATGACAATATATATATATATATATATGTTATATAAAAAATTTATTACTTTCGTATTCTTCCATTTTATTGGCATTAATCTTTTAAATTTATCTAACTTCTGACATAATCTGCATTTCCTTAATTCTTAAAAATATTTATTTCTATTTAATGTCCTTTTAAAAGTAAATATCCGTATATTAATAATTATTTTATTCCAAATCTTAATCTAAAATTTTTAAGTTCATAGCTTTTATCAGCTCCCCAATCTATAAAATTTCGAGACGCTTTCTCATTTCGAATGTTTTTTAAAAAGCCATTTTCTTTTTATTATTATTCTTATTGCTCTGATTTTTTTCGCGCGCTTGGGATTTTCACTTCAAAATTGATACGCGCTCAAGTGAGGGATTCTTTACTGTCTTAGCTCCTCCCTCTTAGCTTCATTCGCTGGTCTATAGGTCTCCTCTCACTCATTGGTTTGTACGCTCGTGACGTAGTTTTCTGTATGTCTCCGCGGAGAGAACAAAACCAGCTCGCATCCGTCGGAGCCCTAGATTTTTGACGTTTTTGGAAGTAGAAACAAATATGTATCTGGTGTTTATCGACGCGTAGAATATTCATCTGGCCTTTAAACATCTGTAAATCAATGAAGTGAACCATCGTGAAGCCCGAGGCTATAAGTTTTACCCTGTGGGAATTGTCGTTGCATCGCTCGTATTCTAAATAAACTATTTGTCTGCAAATTGACTGGGATTTTATTGGGAGAAACTCTGGTGGATTCTCTGTTTATTGCCTCACCACTGCGCCATGATCGTGAAGATCGACTGCAATATATTAGTTCTTTAACGGACTACCCTTTTCTCATGGAAAATTACATCTGGTACTATCTCAGATTAGTCAAAATGCCACATATATATATATTAAATACAAAAAAATCTATAGTTGAGTTAGAGAAAAATGCTTTTCACCTATGATCTGTAACCCGGGAAGCCCGGATTCGATTCCCTAGTCTTTAATAGCGGTCGAATGACTGGAGAGTTTGCTGCAGATTTTTAACAGTGTATATGAGATAAGCAGGAGAGACTATTGTAATAATTTTAAATTAAATTTCCATTTTTTCATAACTGAAACAGTGTTTGAGATTTTTTTCCTGAAACTAGAAAACAGTCATGTAGTAACACAACACAAGAATATGAACCCACCCACAACTGAAACAATATATATATATATATATATATATAATGTTATGAATTTTGTATATACTTGTAAATATTCCATTTGTTTAAATTTATTTTATTTTATTATTGTGAAAATTGCAGTATTAATGTATTTCCTATTGAACATCATGTAACTCAATGCTAAAGGCCTCAGGTGCTTTGCAAGGAAAACAACCTTACACCCTCATCTTTATAATGGAAGTCTATGGAGAAATCGCCAAGGAATGGGTTTATCGCCAAGTTGGCGATGGTTTTGGCGACTTATTTTTGTCGCCAAATTTGGCGATATATCGCCAAATGTCGCCAAGTTGGCGACAGATTTGGCGACTTTTTGTGCAACCACCCCCCCCTTATACCTGTACATTGGGATCCTTTCTCGCTTAGGTACTCTATCGAGAGTTTGAGGACCTTCTGGTAATTTCTAGCATTAGAAAGTCCTGGAATAATCTGGAAAGATCCCTGAAGTCTATATAAGGGACCTCCACCAGTTCAGTTGAGTTAGTTGTCTGTCAACTGCGATTGAATTCATACGAGAGGCTTTGCATTGAGAACTGTGTTACTCAGATTGATTTTGTCGTTGATACGTCGTATTGAACACATTGTTTCTGAGTGAAATTTTGCTGTGCTGTTATTAGATTTGAAGATTACTGAATATCTTGTAATTTTCAGAAGATATTTGTGATCGTAATGCACTGTTTATAGTGAATAAAGCCTTTTTATTGTTCTTATATACTGGCATCAGTCCTTTCGAACCCCGAGCTCACAACATTTGGTGTCAGAAGTGGGATTGAATGCCGATTACCAGAGCAATGGAGGCGCAACTGACTAAATTATTGGAGAAATTAGGAGAGATGGATGAGAAAATGACTGCGAATCAGGCTGAAATGAAGAAGGATATGTCAGCGATGGATGAGAAAATGACTGCCAACCTTGGCGAGTTGAAAGATGAAATGAAGAAGGATATGTCAACCAACCTTGGCGGGTTGAAAGAAGAAATGAAGAAGGAAATGACCGCAAACCAGGCTGAAATGAAGGATATGTCGGAAGAAATGAAGAAGGATATGTCAACCAACCTTGGTGAGTTGAAAGAATTAATAGATAATAAAATAACATCTTTAAATGAAAGAATTGACAGCGTGGAAAACAAATTTGAAGGAAGGTTTCAAGAAATAGAAGAAAATGTTCAAATGACAGCCAAAACCGTAGAAGAAGTTCAAAAGATCTCCAAAACCGTAGAAGAAAGGATAGAGAGTGTAGAAAAGGAGTTGGAAAATGTGAAGAAACAAAAGATAACTGCCGAAAACTATCCCGAAGATGTGAAGTATCAAGCTATGCTTCCTCGGGCTTCTATTAAACTCTCGACCTATGACGGAAAATCCTCATGGCCAGTTTTTAAGACATAATTTGGGATCGTAGCGGACGCCAATGGATGGGATTCCCAGACAAAGGCTTGCCAGTTAGCTGCTTCTCTACGAGCTGATGCTGCCGACGTCCTACAGACTTTGCCTGCAAATGAACCGCTGGATTTTGAAACGCTCGTCAGTGCCTTAGAATTACGCTTTGGCGAGAAATGCATGAAGGAATATAGCAGACTCCAGCTCAAATCTCGACAGCAGAAATCCACTGAATCCCTGCAAGAGCTTGCTACGGATGTCGAGAGACTTTCACATCTTGCTTATCCTGACTGTCCGACTGAAATTAGAGAAAGCTTGGCTCTGCAGCATTTTATTGATGGTGTGCGTGACCCTGAGATCCAGACAGCACTCCGGATTGCAGATCTCAATGATTTAAAAGGGGCTTTGGTTTACGCTCTGAAATTCGAGGCAGCCCAGCAAGCTACTAGGAAAGATCGACACTTTGTGCGAGCAGCCAACCTGCCTGAGACGTCGGATAGAGCTGTGGAGCGCTTACAGCAGCAGATGAATGACATAATGAGAAAGATGAACTCCTTAATGGCCAACAAACCTTACAGGCAGATCAAGTGCTGGAAATGCGGTGGAGAAGGCCATATACAAATCGACTGCCCAAGACGACCCAGCACCGAAGGTAATATCTCTCCCGCTAACGGAGGAGCAGGAAAACTGATTAATGGCCATCTTGCGGGGCGGAGGTTGCCAGATTTTGAGAAGCCCCATTTTCAAGTATGTGAAATTTCTGCAAGAAGTTGCGGCGAGAACGGAGTTTTTCTAGTCGGAAGTGTGAATGATTTGCCCTGTAATATGATCATCGATACAGGAGCCAATGTGACCATCATTCGGAAAGATCTAGCTCAGCGGCTGAAAGAAAAACTCTTCTGGACCCCGCCGCGTGTTATTCTTCAAACTGCGACCGGAGATAAGATCGATATACATGGAAGAATGACACTGAAAATAAAGTTTGGGAACGCCGCTTACCACCATACAGTCTATGTGGCCGATATTTCAGACCCTTTCATACTCGGACTGGACTTTTTAAAAGAGCATGGATTTACACTGGATTTTAAGAATAATGAGTTACGCTCTGCTCAAGAAGATGTCACTATTTTCAAACTTGGAAATGAGTCCGGGTCTATTCAACGGATCACAGCCAAGGCAGATGTTATCATCCCTCCTCGGACCGAAATGATGATACCTGGATTAACTGGAAACGAAAGAATTTTCCAGTATGGCTTGACTGGATATCCTGAGAAGAGCCCAAAGGGAGTGCTAATAGCATCGGCGCTGGTAGATCTGTCGAGAGATGTGATACCCGTGAGAATTGCAAACGTAAGTGAAAAGTCTAGAATTATCCAGATGGGTGAAGTGCTTGCAACCTGTGCTCCAGTCACCTGTGTATGCAAAGACCCGAGCTTGATGTTGTCGGAGCCGCCTACAAGTTTAACACCTGAAATTGGACGAAATGAAAATTTATCTCCTGAACAGAGACATGCCGCAGAAAGACTGTTCCAGGAATTTAAGGATGTGTTTTCTCAAAACGAGAGTGATATTGGTCGCACTTCACTGACACGTCATAGAATTGATACTGCCGACCATCCACCAATTAAACAGCATCCCAGACGTTTGCCGTTCGCTAAACAAGAAGAGGTGTCTAAGCTCTTACAACAGATGCAGGATAGTGACATCATCGAACCGTCATCAAGTCCGTGGGCCTCTCCCATCGTGTTGGTCCGAAAGAAAGATGGCTCCACAAGATTTTGTGTGGATTATCGTAAACTTAACGACATCACGAAGAAGGACAGCTATCCACTACCAAGAATAGACGACACACTAGATACTCTTTCAGGATATAAATGGTTTTCCACGCTGGATTTGAAGAGTGGATATTGGCAAGTAGAGATCCATCCTGATGACAAAGAGAAGACCGCATTTACTACTGGACAAGGACTTTGGCAATTTAAAGTTATGCCGTTCGGGCTCTGCAATGCTCCAGCAACGTTCGAGCGCCTCATGGAGACAGTGTTAAAAGGTCTGACTTTTGAAGCTTGTCTCATCTACCTAGATGACGTCATCATTGGTGGCCGCACGTTTGAAGAACATCTAGAGAATATTCGAAAAGTGTTAACGAAACTAAGAGCGGCGAATTTAAAGTTGAACCCTTTGAAATGCAAGTTCTTCCAACGAGAAGTAAACTATTTAGGACACATCATCTCAGCTGAAGGTGTTCGAACAGATCCTGAAAAAGTGTCTGCAGTAAAGAACTGGAAGCGTCCGGAAAACGTCCATCAGTTGCGAAGCTTTCTGGGACTATGCACTTATTACAGAAAGTTTGTACAGGGGTTCTCCAACATCGCAAGACCCTTGCATAGGCTCACTGAAAGCAAGCAGAAGTTTCTATGGACACAAGAATGCGACAATTCCTTCCAGCGGCTGAAAGAAGCTCTCACATCCTCTCCTGTTCTTACCTATCCACACCCCGACAAACAATTCATTGTGGACACGGATGCCAGTCACGAAAGTGTCGGCGCTGTACTTTCCCAAGAAATAGATGGCCAAGAACGAGTCGTAGCATACTGGAGCAAATGTTTATCGAAACCAGAGCGGAATTATTGCGTCACTCGCAAGGAGTTATTAGCTATAGTGAAAGCCATAGAACACTTCCATCACTATCTCTATGGCAGGAAATTTCCCCTTCGTACTGACCACGCATCCCTAACATGGCTGATGAATTTTAAGAGCCCAGAGGGCCAAGTAGCCAGATGGATACAACGACTCCAGGAATACGACTTTGACATCAGGCATCGCAAAGGCTCATCGCATGGAAACGCCGATGCCCTATCAAGAAGACCGTGTCCCGAGAGCTGTCGCTATTGTTCCAGAGCGGAGAGCAAGTATAATCCCGAATATGTCATACGCCAGACGAAGACTTCACAATCAACGCCACCAGATCCCTGGAGTGGTGAGAAGATTCGAGAAGATCAAATGGCAGACTCTGACATCAAACCAATTTTGGAGTTATTAGAATCTTCTAGCACGAAGCCCAGTTGGAAAGACATCTCGACTTACAGTCCTACGATGAAGCAATATTGGGCTCTTTGGGACTCCCTCCACGTCAGAAATGGTGTCCTGTTCCGAAAATTCGAATCGGAAGATGGGAAGACATCTCGGTGGCAGTTGGTACTTCCTCGATCCCGAATCCCTGAGATCCTCAAGGAATTACATGACAGTCCCACTGGTGGCCATTTTGGAATCATGAAACCATTACACAGAGTCCGAGAGCGCTTTTTCTGGGGAAAAGCGAGAGCTGACGTCGAACAATGGTGCAAATCTTGCGATGCATGTGCAGCTCGGAAAGGACCAAAGAAACGTAGCCGAGGAAGACTACATCTCTACAATGTAGGAGCACCTTTCGAACGCATCGCCCTAGACATCCTAGGTCCTTTGCCAAGAAGTTCCGATGGCAACAAATACCTCCTTGTTGTCATGGACTATTTCACGAAATGGCCTGAAGTTTATGCCATCCCTGATCAAGAAGCTTCTACGGTTGCTGATGCCTTGGTACACCAGTGGATATCAAGGTATGGAGTCCCCCTTCAAATGCATTCTGACCAGGGGAGAAATTTCATCTCTGCTGTGATTGAGGGTCTCTGTCAACTTCTCGGAATGGACAAAACTAGGACGACGCCTTTACATCCACAGTCGGATGGCATGGTTGAGAGATTTAATCGTACCATCCTCAACAATCTCTCACTGCTAGTCTCAAGAAACCAACAAGACTGGGACCAAAAACTTCCCTTGTTTCTTCTGGCCTATCGCAGCGCCGTCCATGAAACAACCGGCTATTCCCCGTCTCAGATGCTTTTCGGTCGTGATCTTCGTCTACCTTGTGATCTGCTTTTTGGTCGCCCTCCAGATGCGCCTTCATCGCCAGAGGGATACGTGCAGAATCTCCAGGCACGATTTGAAGACGTCCACAACTTGTCTCGAGAGCGTATCAATATACAGACGGAGAAGATGAAGACCAGGTACGACACGAAAGCCACGGGACATCAATTCAAAGAAGGTGACAAGGTTTGGTTTTATAATCCGACTCGACGTAAAGGACTTTCTCCCAAACTGCAATCGCACTGGGACGGTCCTTATACAGTCCTAAACAGACTGAACGATGTCGTAATTCGGATCCGAAAGTCACCAAGTTCGAAGTCTAGAGTCGTTCATTACGACAGGCTGGCTCCATACTATGGCCATAGTACTTAGTTCATTGATTGTAAATAGTGTAATGTAAATAATGTAAATTAGTATGACCATGGTCTTGTATATAAGTTAATGTAATAATTGCTTTTGCTTAGCATTATCATTATTAATGTTATTATTATTTAAATACTTGTATGTAATGATGTCTATGCTTTAATTTAATTTAATTTTTTTAAATAAGTGTATATTTTGTATAATTCAGCATTATGAATGTGTTTAATTGTTATTTTCCATGTTTGCTTTAGTGTTTTGAATAGTATAGCATTTGTTGGTAACGGGTTTGCTTTCCGATCAAAGGTTGAACTGCCCGGGACGTGCAGTCCTTGAGAGGGGGGCAATGTTATGAATTTTGTATATACTTGTAAATATTCCATTTGTTTAAATTTATTTTATTTTATTATTGTGAAAATTGCAGTATTAATGTATTTCCTATTGAGCATCATGTAACTCAATGCTAAAGGCCTCAGGTGCTTTGCAAGGAAAACAACCTTACACTCTCATCTTTATAATGGAAGTCTATGGAGAAATCGCCAAGGAATGGGTTTATCGCCAAGTTGGCGATGGTGTTGGCGACTTATTTTTGTCGCCAAATTTGGTGATATATCGCCAAATGTCGCCAAGTTGGCGACAGATTTGGCGACTTTTTGTGCAACCACCCCCCCCTTATACCTGTACATTGGGATCCTTTCTCGCTTAGGTACTCTATCGAGAGTTGGAGGACCTTCTGGTAATTTCTAGCATTAGAAAGTCCTGGAATAATCTGGAAAGATCCCTGAAGTCTATATAAGGGACCTCCACCAGTTCAGTTGAGTTAGTTGTCTGTCAACTGCGATTGAATTCATACGAGAGGCTTTGCATTGAGAACTGTGTTACTCAGATTGATTTTGTCGTTGATACGTCGTATTGAACACATTGTTTCTGAGTGAAATTTTGCTGTGCTGTTATTAGATTTGAAGATTACTGAATATCTTGTAATTTTCAGAAGATATTTGTGATCGTATTGCACTGTTTATAGTGAATAAAGCCTTTTTATTGTTCTTATATACTGGCATCAGTCCTTTCGAACCCCGAGCTCACAACAATATATATATATATATATATATATATATTATATATATAAAATAGGAGAAAAAAAAACAATCAACAATAATATCATTAAAAAATAATACTTTCTGATTTTATCAGCATTTCTCTCACTAGAAAATTGATTCACTCAAATAATAAAAGGGAAGAAAATTGCAAGGCAACTTACTGCAATAGAAACCTCATGGCATTATTTGATGGCAGTAAATGAAACCTATTTCTGGTAGCTTTGCGCAGGAACACGGGAACATCGGAATAAAAAAATGTTTTCTTACAGAAATAATACTCTTTGTTGGGTAACGTTTTTATGACAAGCGATGCAGCAAGCTGAATAAATTCTGAGGGCGCACAAATTTGTCTATCTTGAAACCTCTGCTACAGTCGTCATAAAAAAATATATTCAACAGACAGTAACATCTCTGAATGGAAATAATTCGAGGAATAAAAAATATTAAATGTTTTTTCGGAAAGACATGATTTTTATGAACATTCACTTACAAAAAGTATTCTAGATCCAAAAATTATGATTACATGTATATAAGACTGCCCGCCAACAATTTATTTGATGTTATGTATGTAATTAACTATCAGTTAAATTATCTGAGAGTTTTCTGAAAATTTACAGCTATTTTTATAAATTAATGTACGAAAAATAGATGAAAATTTATCATTGTGATAAATTAAATAGGTATATTTATGGGGTATTCGTATGGCTTAGATTACAGCTTATTACATTCAGTAACTAGTGTATGTCATGCACGAAAATTCCATTTGAAGTTAACCCACAACCCGACCCGAACTCGCAATGAAAGGACAATAAATCATGTTTTAATGCTAATATGAAAAGTAATGTACAATTATATCTCTTATACAAATTTTATATTTTATATAAAAAATGGACAAATTCTTTAATATTCAAATATAGTGAAAACTCTGAATAGTGGACACATGAAGATCGTTGAATAGAGTTCTGCATCGGGTCGGGCTGTTTCTATTTTTTTTCGGGTCGGGTTTACCTTAGAATAATTTTTCTGGGTCATATTTAGGTTTTTTGCAAGTCGAATTGTTTGGATCTTGACAAAAAGTTTGAACAGTATGTTTCAGATGAAAATAAATATGTATTTCAATATGAATGAGTTCATATTCAATTTACTGCATGAGAATATAATAAAATGTATGTAAGAAATGTAATCATATATTATTCTTTCTTTACGGTACGGTTAAGAACCGTTTTTACTTTTCTCAGAATATGAAAAACATTACCAACATTTCGTTTATGATACACACAAAAACACATGTAGCGTATTTGTAATAGTTGATGCACAGATACACATGCTACGAATGCGTAAATTTGGATGTGCCCTCTATTTCAAAGTATAAGCGTACAAATATATAAGTGTCAGGAATTGAAACTATTGCAAGATGATGAAAATCATATGTAAGACGTGTTCAATTTGCGTACTTTATGCTTATACATGAATGTTCTTATTTTTCCCCCGCTCAAAAATGCTAATATTTCTGATATAGCCTCAAAATTATTTTTATATGTAAAATCATGAGATTTAAAGACATTATTCTTGAAATGTTACGGAATCAAACAGCTGTTTGTTTATAAGTGTGACACATCCTAAGTTATATCTCCTTCGCCATCAGCGTCACGTATACCTGACACACAGGTCCGCAGAATCCTTAATTTTTCGTACCATTATTTTTTAATCATAATTTTAACTTTACTGAATCACAGAACTTCTGCGATGAACTTGTGAAATGTCATAAGCATAGCTCACAACTTTTACAGCTTTTTTTTTTTAAACGAAATAAGTAAATTCCGAACCAGGAATTTTATTTATTGCAATGTTTGTTATTTTTATGTGTTACGTATTTGGTTTCATTTAACACGCAAAATATCTGGCTCTAAGCATGTTTATTTGACTTGAAAAAAGCGTAAATGTGGGAATCTATCCATAAGCCCGATATGCTAGCAGATTATTTCAGAAGACTGTAATAATTATAACGTACGCAATTTTTAAAGACACGTTTGTTATAGAGGCGGGCTGAAAAGTGTGCGCGCGCAAGAAAACTCCATTTTCTCAAAAATATACGCTACCTTATAACATATTTTATTTTAAGAAAACAAAATATAACAAATAACAATATTTAAACAAACTGTTTAAAATGTCCACCATTCCTTTTTATAAAAGCTTCCAAACGAGAGATCACAGAATTGATGGTGCGCCACAGGTAACTCTGATCTAGATCGTCAAAACCCGCATGCAGTCCAAACTGAATATTTTCTTGCTCTTTAACTTTTCTTCTAAGTAGCCTCAATCACACAAATCGAGTGGGTTAAGACCTGCCTGTTCAAAAGCCATTTAAACTTTGTTAAATATCCAGGCAGATGGGCGTCGAGGAAGGCCAATGTCGCTTTTGCTCCATGCACAGCTTCCAATCCTACTGGAAGATTTCATTTGGGATATTTTTCTGACAGGGAGCCACAATCTTAGCCAATACTTCGTCTTGGTATGTTTAAGCATTCATCTTTACGTTTTTATCAATGAAAATTTAGGGTGTTTTTTTCCGTGGTGGTAACTCTGCGCAGAAAAAAATAAAACCCAATTTGGGTCGAAAGATTCTTAGGTATGTGCCCAAATTGGGTCATGCCTGTTTTGGTTACCCCTGTGTATCCATTTTGGGCACTGCTAAATACCCATTTTCAAAAAATAAAAGCATTTTTTTTTAAATGGGTATTTAACAGTGCCAAAAATGGATACACAGTGGTAACTAAAACAGGCATGACCCAATTTGGGCACATACCTAAGAATCTTTCGACCCAAATTGGGTTTTATTTTTTCTGTGTAGCGGTAACCATTAATCCTTTCAGAAAAAGTGATCGTGTGACGATTTTGCTTTTGTTTGCATATCTCTTCATTGGGCCTATCAGGTCATTCTGACGGTTGTGTGCCTTCTCGATGGTGCAAATTTTCTGATTTGACCACAAAACATCTTCCATGCGGCGCAACTGGAAAATTTTGAGCATCTTCTTTCATCTTGTTAGTCTCCTCAGTTTGGCATCGTTTGACAAATGTTCTCCGCGGTACAATCGATAACTATGAAGTCCGAGAGACTTTTTAACAATGTTCTGGATACTTTGATAAGAAATATCCAGACTCTTTTCAATTGAATTTAAGCTTATGGCGTCGTTTTGGGTAAGTCTCTTCTTGATGATGTTTCGAATTCCTTGTGTATTAACAGAAAGTGGTCGGCTTGATTTACTTTTTACATAAACGTTTTCTGCTGATTTCTACTGATTTTCTGCTGCTTACTGACCCTCTGGACAATTCGAAATGGGACTTGAAGTATTTTCTATATTTTCCGCCTATTGAGCAATGGCTAAACGTTGAACACAGCGCTTCATAAGCCTCTCGAAAGTAAACTAATAATATATCACAAGAAAGTCCACGCTGTAAAAAAATTGCAGCAGAGTAACCGGTCATTCGACCGTTTTTGTAAAAAACGGTTACATAACCATAATTTAGAAGTATTCTGACCCTAATATGAGCAATATTATGGTCAAAATACCGTTAAATTACAGTTATATACAGATAAGTACGGCCATTCGACCGTTTCTATAGAAAACGGTCGAATGACCGGTTACTTTGCTGCAAAATTTTTTACAATGCTGTAAAGAATTGAGTCTTTTCACCCAAGTGCAGTGTGTGTCATCCTAAACTTTCCCGTGAGAACATTAGAAGGAACTTTTCCCTGCATACCTTCCCACGGTAGCGTAGCTTTGAAGATAGGCAAAACGCCGAATGTCTTTTGTGCTGCGGGTGAAACGCTCGGACATTGATGCATCGGAAAAGGTTCACCCAAGCAGGGGCCTTGTACTTTGATCTATACCGAAGCCGTGGCAGAGATAGCATCTGAAAGGGGAGACGAACTTTGCACACGAATTTATGTCTGCACACGATTCTATGCCCTTTGTCACAGAACATCCAATAACGGACTTGTTATGAATAGGAATGACGTATCCCAAAGTTGCTGAGAGGCTGAAGGGTTTCTAGATGCTCCGCCGCGACAAAATCCCCGCCCCTAGTGAAAATCCCCTGTGAGAGATTGAAGGTTAGAAAGATCAGTTTTTGAAAAGATCTCAACGAGAGAGGTTACTCTTAGGAAAGAGAGTTAGAAACATCTGTTTCGGACTTAGCGTAGTTGAAACGCTAGAGAGGTCATACCTCTAACGGATTAATACGTCCCGTATCAAAAAAAGCCCCAACGAAGAGAAAGCACGACAAGTGCTAGGGAAGGAGTTCTCGACTCTGATTTATCGCAGATCGAAGATATTCCGAGGAACGGAACGGGTACATCTAGGCCCGAGCGAACTGTACTTAGAAACTACGACAGACTGTACTTTGCTGAGACCATTGTTGATAGTAAATAAAATAAGTTGAAACTGGTGTGAAACACTAAGAACTAAAATAACTTCTTAAAACACCATAAAAACTTTAAAATGCGCTAGGCCTTTCGAAAGATCTGAGTCTTTCTTCGTCAGGCGCAAAAAGACGTGCGTCTACTATGAAAGCAGCAGCAAAGATCTTTCGAAAGGCCTAGCGCATTTTAAAGTTTTTATGGTGTTTTAAGAAGTTATTTTAGTTCTCATTGTTGATAGAGTTAGACTCTGAGTCAAGAGGTAATTAATTAAAAGCTGATGATCCACTTAAAATAATTAAATGATGTAATCTCACCTTGTATATATTAATTTAATAAT
Organism: Maratus michaelseni; assembly: GCA_963931845.1. NCBI lineage: Eukaryota > Metazoa > Arthropoda > Arachnida > Araneae > Salticidae > Maratus > Maratus michaelseni. The sequence continues at coordinate 48,710,484 of OZ007598.1, read as the reverse complement.
CGATATCGTTTTACAATAAAGGTTCTATTTTCTAATTTATACAAGATTTCTCTTTGCCTATGATTCGATTCGCTACCACTTACCAACATTATCGGGTCGGCTTAGAGGAGGTGTTACAATGCATAAAAATGCGACAAAAACAGAAAAAATAAGTATGCTTCCTTCGATTTTAATTGAGAAATATCAACATCAAACAATGCACCCATACTTTTCAGCCACTCTGTATATACTATATTATAAAAATATATACAGGTCTATTTTAGTAAATATTAACTAAAAGATAAAAATTTTAGTTTGTCTCCCACTCATGTATTTTCTCTCGTACATTCATTTACTGTAAAAAATGATAAAATTTCGTGAAAAATCTGGCAATCCTTTTTCGCGTAACTTCTAAAATAACCGTTCGAGTAAAGTGATTTAAAAGATGAGCATTTCTTATATTGTGTATGTTTTTTTTCCATAATTTTTGTCCTAACGCAGATTTTGATCGTGGTTCTCTTTAAAATATTACTAATTAATTAAATTTTAACTCGAGTGGACATCAAAGAATTTTCAATTTTTGGGTGAATTCAAATGTATTTGACACTTTAATCACAAAATAACGAAGTAGGAAAATATGTTAAATGAAATAGAAAGTCCACCAGCCACCTTCGTTTGATTACTACTATATTCAAACAAAAATCTTCGTAGTAAATATATGTTGTAGACAAAAAGTGACCAGTGGGTTCCATGATGTAATAAATGAAATATAAACTTAAAATAATTATTTTTAAAAACTTTACTGGAGATTTCACATTACATCAATTTTTTAGCGTACAGAGATATGAAATAACATAATGACTTACAATGACAATGACATGTTCCTGCCGATTACATTCGCAAGATAATTTCCGAAACATCAAATTACTAGTGAAGCTGGAGCTGCACAGTGAAGATTACATGCCAATTTCACAAGAATGGCGAAAATAAATATATGAAATACATGATACATAGAGTATTGTAAGACATTAATTTTGAAAAAAATGTTTTGAGTGCATGGAAGTTATCGAGACATATATCAATCTATACACAGAAATATCGATATAAATGATTATTCCAGTAAATTTGCCAGTAAATAGAACCCGTAAATACTTTACTTCATTAGAAAACCCTGTGGCGCGTCGAGAAAATCCTTGTGTTTGGGCCATTTACAAAAATGTTAGTGACACCACGACTCATATATTCCAAGCAATGAACATAACAACTCTTTTTTGAAGATTGGCGTATAGTTTAGATGATGCAGGAAGACGACAGAAGATATTACAGTGAAATTTGACAATTCACAGCAGGTCATGGATGTCCGCAAGGGAAGGGAGAGTGACTTGAAGAAATTACACTTTAAGAGCCTACGCTAGTCATCCGAAGAAAATCGAACGCCTATGGAAAGATTCTTGACAAAAAAATTTTTTTTTTTTTTTTTGCATAAGATAGTTGAGGCTGATCCCTAACAGTTCTTAGTTTTTACTTTTTCTATTTTGATTCCAGTTTTTTTTTTTTATATAAGGGTACTTTCACTTTCAGAACCGGTTCCAACCGACTCTGAAATTGAAAATGTCCACTTATACAAAAAAACTGTAGCAAAAATCAAAAAAGTAAAAACTAACAACGTTAGGGATCGCCCTCAGCTATCCTATGCAAAAAAAAAAAAAAAAAAAAAAATCATTTAAAAATATTAACATAACATTAGCTTGAGTGTGTCTTCCCGTGACTAGTGTAGGCTCTGAAGAGTCTACACTAGTCACGGGTTAATTTAGTTAGTTAGTTTAGTTAGTTAGTTTTAGTCACCTGGTTAGTTTTTACTGTTTTGATTTTCGCTACAGTTTTTTTTTTATAAGCAGACATTTTCAATTTCAGAACCGGTTGGAACCGGTTCTGAAAGTGAAAGTACCCTTATATAAAAAACTTTAACCAAAATCGAAAAAGTAAAAACTAAGAACGTTAGGGATCGGCCTCAGCTTCCTATAAAAAAAAGTCATTTAAAAATATTAAAATGCGAGCGAAAAATCTGTAAAGAACCTTCCCATAGACTTAACATTAGTGTTCGAGTTTCTTCAGATGACTAGCGTACATAAAGGGAAAAAACCAAATCAGTTAAGGAATTTTCGTTAGGAAAAGGGGGGGGGGGCGTTGCTTCCTGAACTCTACATATACGGTATTTTTAGTTCTGTTTTCCTTTTTTTTTACGGCCATATATTAAAATATTGTCGAAAATGATAATAAACTGTTTAAATTTTTATCTTTGAAAAAAAGCCAATATAAGCTATGCTTTTAAATTTTACATTTCTGTATAGCTTTTTATCTTAACATGTTTGAAAACTGTCGCGAAGGATATACCAACAATTTTTAGTTTAGTTTTAGTATTCATGTTTGTATTCTCCATTTTTTTGAAAACATGGTCTTCGCAGTTGACTTTTCCAAAATTTGGCCTCTCCTTGCATTTTGTTCTGCGGGCGTTTATGCAGGAATTTCCTACAAAATTGTTTAGAGCTTAGATATTTGTGGTAACGTCAAAATCGTGTCACTTCCACTTTTTCATCTTTTTCTGGTTTTGTTTCATTTTTCTTTTTATCTTCTACAAAATTCCAAGGCTGAATTTTTGCTGAACCGAATATAATAAATATAATTGCTGAAGACATCACAACTCCAATGGAAATAAAAAAGACTTTATTCCATTGTTCCAATGTTTGCTGAAAGACAATAGACAAATATTTAAAAAATAATCGTCAATATTTCAACAAAATAGTAAAGGTTTATTTAAATAAGGTTATTCATTAAATTATTGTAGCATCGAAAAGTGTAGGTGCATAGAATTGAACCAAATTTCATTTAAAGGTTTTTGGCTATAGCCAGTCAGTCCCAGTTGAATTTGGGAATATTCGCCGGAGAGGGGCGCTGTGATAGCGTTTTTGTTCCATTTTAATTATTGTATCATCCAAAAGTGTAGATGCATAGAATTGAACCAAATTTTATTTACAGGTTTTTGTCATGGCCAGCAGGTCCCACTCGAACTTGGGGATATTCTACCGGAAGGGGTCACTGTGATTGCGATTTTTGTGCGATTTTCTAGATTTTTTGTAGTTGTGTTGTACAGCGGAAACTGGTGCAACGAAGGGTGCTTCGCAACCAAAGTAACCCGGCGTTTCGCAAGCAGCAGACATTCAACAGAATAAGGAAAAATACTGTTTTTATTGGCGAATTTTGAAAGTATTAACATGAATGCGATATAAGAAAGTTTTCGGATTGGCACATCCGACTAGTAACTGGAGGATGTTTTGCCCGTTGGTATCCAGGCCCCTGTATAAGTACTATGCACACCATTTTCTATAGTAAACATTCTGTAGTGCACCTCAGTGATGTATATCAGTTTCAATATGTTTGAATAGTGTAACATTACTAAGATACATTGCAAACGATTTTTCCCCATACACCATAATGTACCGGAATTCTTTTGAATGTCCCTGTAAACGAACTATAAAATCTACACACTTCATTTTCAAGCACAATGAAATTTATATGCATTTCTGAAATGCACTAAAACATGCTGAAAAATAATGAGTGCAAAGTACTTATCATTCATTTACAGGGTCACATAAAGAATTTGCTACAGTACTGTCTATGAGCGATAAATGCTGCTGCAAGTGTGTTTTGAGTTTTGGTATGCGTTTTCAACTTTAAATATTTTTTGTATACATTCTGTGTATCACATACAGGGTTACACAAAAGTATTCGTAAACATTACTGTGAAATGAAATGTCTGAAATTCAGACACTTATGTGTCTGAAATGGAATGTTAAATTTTAAGACATTTTAAAATGTCTTGTTTTGTTCAGACACGTTGTGCGTATGAATTTTAGACGCTTCAAACCGCCATTTTTTACCGAGGCAATACCCAACTAGATAAAGTTTTTTTAAAAAGTAAAAAAGCGCCAGCGCTGCTATCTAGAGAATTTTACACAAGCATCTTTATTTGTTGATACGAAAGAATAATCTTGTGTGTCTTTTCTCTCCTAAGAGAGATCGAACTCATGACTTAATGGTCAGAAATCCAGCGTTCTACAGATCTTGGCAATGGGACCGTGCATGGATATTATTTTACATGTGAGTAATGAGATTTATTTGATTGTATGTTGATATTCTTATAGGGAAGATGGTAATTTATCGGCTCAATTATTATACTTGCTTTTTTAATTAAAGAGGTTAGTTTATAACTAAAGTTTTTCTATGCACTCAGAAAAAGAAACTGATTAAAACTACAAAACATATTTTTTGAGTACATTTTGTTGTTTTAGCAAAATTGGAGTAAAATTGAACCATTTTACTTCAATTAACAAAACATTTTGCTGACGATACATTTTTTTTTTTTTTTTTGGAATTGCAAAAAAAAATTTTTTTTGTTGATTCAAACAAAATTTTTATTGACCCATATTTAAACAAAAATTTTGTTTAAATATAGGTCAATGTAAATTTTGTTTGAATCAACAAAAAAAAAAATTGTTAAAAACCACTTTTTTTTTTGCAATTCCAAAAAAAAATTTTGTATCGTCAGCAAAAATGTTTCGTTAATTGAAGTAAAATGATTCAATTTTACTCCAATTTTGCTAAAACAACCAAAATGTACTCAACAAAAATGTTTTGTAGTTTTAATCAATTCCTTTTTCTGAGTGTGGTTATGAACAGTAAGAATGTGGTTTGATTAATATAATTTATTAAAAAAAAATTTCTTTGCTTAACGAATGGTTGGAATATGGTTTAATTAATTAGTTGCTGAGGAAATTGGAAATTTTGAAGTGAATTTTGGGGATTTTCTTTTTGACCAATTTTGAAAAACACAGTAAATTTATTATTTTCCAGTAACTTAAAATAATTGAACACTAAGAGAAAACAGAGCTGGGAATTTTCGTTGGGTGGATGGGGTAGCTTTTACCCGTAAATCCCGTTGAAAATTAATTTTTAATTCAGTTTTGTTTATGTTTATGTGTTAAAATTTATCTCAAGCGGGTAGTTCAAGGCAGTTTTGAATTCAGGCGGCGGTGGTCTGGCGAGGACATCCCCCACCCACCTAGGTTTTGAAATTTAACCTCTAACTGCTGTTAGTGGTCTCATATACCGCTACTTTTTCCATTTTCAATATTTAACTTCTAATTTTCAGTTTAACTATGTGTATACTAGTGAAATTTTGTTTCGTGTGGAACTCTAGTACTATCGCTAGAAACTTCTGAATAGATGAATTAGATGATTAGATGATCTGAATAGATGATTAATTAAGACTTTTATTCGTCTTTCTATTAAGCGGTCTCAGAGGCCAGTCACTGTAACTACGCAACAATTTATGTTTCAGCCGGCAAGTGCTAATCAGTTCTCTAGTTTGATAAATGTTGTTAAAAACTTATTTTTGAATATTTAATATTTTTAATTGTTAATTTTTTACATCGCTTTTATGTTTAAAAATTGTCTTGCAGAAGGAGCCCTGACACAAAAAACCTTAATTGAGCTTATTTCATATATATACTATGCAATTTAAAAAAGCAGACTATGCTGTAGATCACTGGCACATATATTCTAAAACCTTGCCCCTACATACATTTCTTTCTTGACTCTTAGTATTTCAAGATACATTTCTTACCATTTTCAAAAATTTAGGGGACGACGACCCTGCATTTATCTGCGTGCGCTTATGTATCTGAATAATTTTTGGAGATCTTTATATTTTCTGAAGAGTAAATGTTTACTTATTTAATATACCAAAAACAAATTAGTTCCATGATTTCATGTACAAATTTTATGCACGCTCTATGGTATAATCAAAATTAGTGTATGGAAAAGTATTTTGAACACCTTTCATCTATTCAAAAATATTCTCTGATGGGGCTGGCATATGTAGTGGCACGATTGTATCACAGTCATCGCGCATATAATACAATTGTATGACATTCAGACACTTAAGTGTCTGAATTTCCAAATGTCTTAATTTCAGACATATCATCATTATTCAGACATTTTTCTCAGTTCTTTTATATCATGATCATAGAAAGACACTTATATGTCTCTAATTCAGACATCAATGATCCCCAACGGAAATTTCACATTCAGACACTTAAGGGTCTGAATTGCTTTTTCAGACGCATATGTGTCGGAATTTATGACGCCTCTATTTACAGTGTGAACGTGAATTGATCAAGGATCATTTTTTAATTTAGCTATGCATTTTCCTGCTGAACTATATTTAGTATACTAAGACATGTTTATAGAAAATAAATAAATGCATATAATGGGCAAAGAACTGGATACATGGCCGTCTATCGATAGTTATTTCTGAAAGTAAGTTTTTTCAGTTGTTATGCGTTTTCAAAATTGTTTAATTAGCCACACACAGGGTGGCTTATTCTTTCAATCTCTATTCCTTTTCATGTTTATGAAAAGTCACAGCAATCCATCGTTGCCACAGATTAATCTCGGAAAATAAAGCATTTGAAGTTACTTAAAAAATTAATAACTCGAAAAGCATTTGTCACAAAATTGTTTTACAAACTGCGTTGGAATGGTAAAAAATTGTATTTTTCTTGATATAAATTTCAAATCTAATGATTATGTCGTTTTTCAAATATTAGATTTCAAAAATTACAAAACTTCACAATGGAGTACCGTAGCGAAACTTTTACGCGTAAAAAGATAATGATAAAGGCATTGTGGCTCGACGTGTATCGTGTATACTGGCCATAGCATGAGTAACGAATTATAGTAAACTTATTATTCTGTTAAAATATAAAAGTGAATTATGTATATACATTTTTAAAAAATAAAGAAAAACGTTTTATCACAAACATCAACAAAATTTTTTCTTCTATTTATTCCCTTATTCCAAAGATATCGTTTTATCGTCTGCTGCCATAGCAACATGAATTAAATTTCATTAAAAAAAATTGCTCAGTGGTAGAAAAGTATTTTTCTAAATCGAATGGTTATTGAACAACTCAACACTTTAACAGGGGAATTTTTATTTGTTATTTAGATATTTTAAAATTGTTTGTTGTCATTGCGTTTTTATTCTGAGTTACAGCTAGTTTATTTATTTTTTAAATAAAAGCCGTGTGTGGCAATCTATATTCGGCCTTATAGCAGAATTTTCCCCTCTTGTTACTATATCTTTTTTCACCTTATTAAACGATGAAATACAGTATTCTGAAAATGATGGAAAATGTTTCATAATCTATGCATGATGCATTATTTGTCTTTTTTGTGATTTTCAAGTACCAGAAAAGTTTAGCTGTAATCTCTGCCTTGTATAATAGTAGAATTCTTCGATTGAATAAGGCGAAAAATATTGTAGGGAATTATTGGTATTAAAAATTAAAATGCCGTTAAGGGGACAATGCACTTTCAAACTCACGAAATCCGACTAAAATATATATATATATATATATATATATATATATATATATATATATATATATATATATATATATATATTAGAATTACGAAAATAGACGACCAAATTTCTCTGATGCAAAAGGGATTTTTCAATTCTCACACTTCTTCGCTTTTATTTTGTAAAAACTCTATATATTTATATAGTATTTTTTATTTAAATTGCTGTTTTCTCAAAATTAAAAAAAAACGCACATTTCTATCTTTTGAAACGTTCTATGCGCATTCCTAATTATCAGATTATTTTAAAATTTATACTGCATATCCTTTGTACAATAATAAATAATTGCATAAAAAGTTGCATTTCAGGGGTATTTTAGTGTTGAAATTGATATGTTAATACATAGCTACTTTCTTAGAAAATCGAAAGCATAATTGTAAAAATATTTTTTTCTGCCTATTTATTCAGCGAATTTCTACAATTCATGGCAACTTACATTCTAATATATAAAAAGTATCTCATAAATAAATATTGTCACATTTTATGCAAAAGAAATGCGCCTGGGACATTTTGAAGTATGACGATTATTTGTTACTTTAAAAATTAAAAATTGAATAGTTAAAATTTTTTTATTATTTTAACACCAAATTTCGAATATTGTGCGCTTGCCCTTAGCCCATTATGACCGCTATTATTTTTTTTTAATGGAAAAAATGCATTTCACACCATTTTTTTTTAGAATAGAAATTCGGTGTCCTATTTTAGCGAGGAGTTTTTGTCATCAAAGAAATAAAGTAATATGCTTCAGAATTACTGATATGCAGACAACAAATGTGGTTTTAGCTATCGTGTTGCTTTAAAGCAACGCTAGGCTAGTATGGGTTAACGTGCCAGCCTATTTTCAAATGAGCCCATTCAAAATTGAAGGATTTAGTTTTTAATGACCATTGCCCCCTTAGATGAAACCCGTTCTGAAGGAGTTAAGGAGGAGATCTGTCTTGCTATTTCCCAACATGATTTCCAGCGGTCTGCGCTGAAGGGTTCTGCGTCAATTCGTCGCGCACAATTCATCGCGGAACAATTCATCGCGGAACAATTCATCGCGGAACAATTCATCGCGCACAGTTCATCGCAGCATCAATTTGTCGCGGCGACAGCTCATCGCAGCGTCAATTCGTCAATTCGTCGTGGTGTCAATTCGTCGCGACGTCAATTCGTCGCAACGAAAATGTTTTTGAAGGCTATGATGATAAAATAAAGACAATTTAGTAAAAATGTTTAATGATAATTAGTTTTTTTAGATATAGAAAATTATAACTAACAATTTACATGCGATTATATCTAAAAAACAAATTATCATTAAATAATTTTACTAAATTATCTTTATTTTATCATCATAGCCTTCAAAAACATTTTCGTTGCGACGAATTGACGCTGCGATGAATTGTGCGCGACGAATTGACGCGACACCGCGCGGAAGGATACAGTGACAATAATTTTAGTTCATATTCGTAGACAAACATGCTATTTATTGCATTCCTTTACATGATTAGAGACTCATTTATTAATTGCATAAGCATAGTTTAATTAGAGAAGTATAAATTAAGATAATAGTAAATGAGAACACTAATATCTGTCATTGACAACGGCGGACTATTTTTTACCTCTGCCTTGCATGCATCATTTGCCTTATAAGCTTCTGACCGCCGACTCATAACTCATGTTATATATGGAGCTCAGTGGTTAAAGGATGCCAGCTCTGTTTCTGCCGACATGTTAAGACGATTCGCTAAAAACTATCCGTACTTCCCGTTCAAAAACGAGAAACTTTGTAACACATTTTCTGACCCATTTTTAAACATTAAAACATAAGACTTGCAGGAATTTGGAAGAGTTTTTTTAATTTTTCAGTAAATAAATATCATTTGGAGTTACAAGCGATTATTGTTTCAGGGCGGAATTTTTTTGTTTTCTTTCCTGTGCTGCCGCGTCCAGAAATTTGGTTCAAAACACCAACTTTGGCAGCATTTTCATTTTTTTTTTTACCTTTACCGGAAACGGAAAAAACAGTTCGATTGCCATTTGATACAAAAAGCAATTAAAGAATATGTCAGAAACCGAGTTTGGATTTAAAAACAACCAATTTCCAGATTTTTCATCAGAAAAATATCTTATTTTAAGTTAACGCTAATAAAAGCGTGCTTTTTAAAACATTTTTACTTTTCTTTAAATTAATATGTTATTACAAAACATAACTTACCATTTCGTTTGTTAAATACCCGACCATTAATGGTAATATAACCATAGACAGGAATCCAACGGTGTTAGTTATAGAAAAAATAGTTCCTGATTTTATAAAAAGAAAGAGGTTTAAGTGCATGTTTAATATATTCAAGAAATAAAAATATAAGAAATCAAACTTCTCATTATACATAAAGAAGTAATAAACATAATAGAAATAAACATTATATAAAAAGCATTAATTGTATTTGTTTAAAAATATATACAAAATATCCTGTCAAGATCGCATAAACTATAAATTATGACTATAGGTAACTTTATGGTGCTATCACACGTACTCTCATATCATAGTCAATATCAGATATTTCATCCGAAACACGTTTTTCAAGAGGAAAACTCTCGGAATCGTCCCGTATGATAGATGGCCTCTCGTAATTTCGTCAAGCGCTAACTTCCAGCTATTTGTATCCTCTACGATAGATATCAGCTCGAAATCCACCAATCAGAGCTCTCTAAAAATTCCAAGATGGCTACCGTCAGTAAGTCAACATGTTATGTTTAGCGTGGTCGCAAATATTGAAACCAAAAATACAGAAAAATTAAGAAAAAAGGAATATCTTTGGTAACACAGAGACCAATTATACACGAAATCGAAATCACCCTCTCGCGGAGATCAGCCGTTAAGCATAGGAACTTTTCTCCACGAAGGGAAAAAGAACTTTAAAAATGTGCAGTTATTTTGAAATTAAAGAATACGTATGCGCCTATTGTCCCTTCGGAGTTCGTTATTTACAAATGCCGATAAGAACTTTATTTACTAATTTAAAGTTATTTATTGCAATTATTTTATTTTAATTCCTTATATTATTTGCTATATGTTATAATTGTACTGTCGTAGTCACTTATTTACTTCTCAAACTGTACTCGTTTAACTACTTACTGCAGCTCAATTTGGCGTTATTTCGTACTTGTTTCCAAGTTATGACTCCAAAGATAAAAATGCAAGCAAACATGCATCAAGGTATTTTATTGCAATACAAATTATTCTAGTCTCCTTTTAGCATGTAGCGTTCAGAGTCTAAATTTTGTAGTGGAGGGAGGGGCAGAAAATGTTCTTATACTTTTAGAAAAATAAAATTTAATAAATGAAAATTTAATCTAGCAGCTATTTATAGTTAATTATATTTTACCTTTTAATAATTTTCTTTTAAAACAATCTTGATAATCTTTTTTTAAAGATATACAATTATTATACAGACACACATATTTTTTCGTAGATCGGTGGAATAGTAAAAATCTATTCAGCGTTGTCCGGTCATCCAAGGCTGTCGGTTAGATGGTTGGTGACTTTCTCTCCAACATGGTTTATTAGTGAGAAATTGCAGACTCAGAATCGGCCGGAGTGGTTCAGTGGTTAGAACAACAGCCCGGAACGCTGTGGACCCAGGTTTGATTCCTGGCTCTGGCTAATTTTTCACTTCATGTTGGATTATTGTATTTAATTTAAGTGGGTTAAAATGTCCTTTTCAGTCTATTTTTCCTTTTTAATTATTGAATTTCAACCACCCTAAAATTTTGTCTTCCCCCTCCTAGCTGTGTATAAATTTTAAACCTTTATATGTTTTTTAATTTGTTAAGCAAATTGTGCCATTTTTTTACTTTGTATTAATAATAAATAACGCATATGACCCCCTCCCCTCCAATTTAAATACTTTGCTTTCCTTAAAAAAAAAAATCAAAATTTATATATTTTCGAAAACAAAAATGAATTGTAACGTAAAACTTTCCTAACAGAAATAGATTTCTAGAATTTTCAAATATGCGTACAAAAAATGAAAGCTCATTCCGCCAAATAGTTTTTAAGTTATGCTTAAAAAAGCACTTGTCTTGTAATCTGTTTTGCGACGATCTAACATTTATTTAACATTAGGAGGTGGAAACATAAAACCTACGTAATTTCTAAACTACTTTAACGAGTGGCTTTCAGTTTGATACACGAAGGTAAAATTTACCGAAAAATATGATGTCAAAATTAGGGTTTAGTACTAAAAATTTTAGAATATGTTACAATTGCTATACGTAACTTCCTCCTTCCCCCAACAAAATTTATGTACAACAATTATTATTAGATGTTATTACTAATCTATTGTTACTTGTGACATTTTTATACAGTGATTTGCGGCAGAGTTAGTAGAGGGTATAACTTCCCCCCCCCCCAGTACTGACACAATATGTATAAAAATAAAGATTGTATTTTTGAAACGAAAAATATTAAAAAAAACATTTAAACTTTCGAAAAAGGATTAAAATCATCGAAACCAAGGAAGAAAACACTTCAAAAGAGTGGGAACTATATCTAAATTCTATTACATATTTTAATTTTACATTACATTCAATATGTAACATGAATTACATTTAAAATATGTAAAATATATTAACTAAAAATGCCATAATAGTGATTTTGGCGCAAAAGAACTAAAACTTAATTTAAAATCTTTCTTTGCGTTACAGATTTCGGCTTAGCGATAAAGTGCGGTTCCAATACATGTGACAAAAAACTAGTTTTAATATACTATTTTTTTTCTAAATCACTTAATACTAATAGTTGAGAATTCTTAATATTTACAGGTAATGAAAGACGTAAAGTGACTCTATAATTTAGAATTTTAATTTTATATTAGCGAGAGTGTTGTTTTTATAATCTTGGAATTTTAAGTAAAATGATCACAATATTATATATATAGCACATACACGAAAAGAAACTGCAATATATAAAATGTTAGTACGCGATAATGCTTCCTGTTTATCAGTCGAGCTCTACACTAAATATTAAAACACCTGCTGCAATTACTCGCCAAATGTCACGCCCTCTCCTTACATTAGCAGATAACTTTCAGTATGGAAAATAACCCTAGTTGCAGCGTGAAAGTGTAGTTCCAAGCAAGCGAGAGGCAATAGCATATACTTCATATCGTATGGTAGTCCGTGTGATAACAGCTTTATATATCTGTACTATAAAGCAAAAACATATCCGCTACGAACGCTGACGTCATACGGAAAGTAGTTATCGCTTTCGCTTTTAGCTCACATTTAGCCTGTTGTAAATATCGCATAATTTCAATAATTACACCGTCGAACAGAAAAATGTATATTTTCAGATAAAATTTGTTCGAAAATTGTAATTCAATGTACTTTTTTTTTTTTTTTTTTTTTTTATTATTATTTTTACTTTCTTCTACATGCAAGGAGAAATAATCGGATTCGTGAAAAACTTCTACCTCCGGTTTTCGACGGATTTATACGTTTTAGAAGATCCTAAATACGATTTGACTGTGTTTAGAAAATGTCTGTCCGTGAGTATGTCTGGTAGGTAACACTAATTTCGTGGGTGCTTTAACTGACAAACTACAGTACGGAATTTAAAGAAAAGGCAGATTCATTTAGACCTTGCCGTACATTTGTGTTTATTAATTTTTTGTGGTGAAAAGGTGACGCAGCTATGCTCAATTTTTCATGATTTCCAAATAGCTATATCTCAAGAACTAATTCAAAGAATGTCATTAAACTTCAAATTATGTTACACCTTGACAGGAACAGATGCAGATAACGTTTTTGTGTATATTGCCCAACAGGTGGCACAGATATACTACATTTTTCACGATTTCCAAAACAGCTATATATCTTAAGAACTAAAGCACGGAATTTGATCATACTTCATATTATGTTAGACCTTGACATAAATAGATGCTGATAAGATTTGGGTGTATATCACTCAACAGGTGGTGCTGGTATGCTATGTTTGTCATGATTTCTGCGATGGCTATATATCATAAAAACTAATACACGGAATTTTATCAAACTTCATATTTTGCTAGACTTTGACATAAATAGATGCTGATTCAATTTTGACTTTGATCGATCAACAGGGGGCGCTTGAAGCCTGTGCTTGGGGAAAGATTCCTAATCTTGTTCACAATCAATTGATACAATTTAGCGAGCATGACTTTTTTAAATTATTATTATTCACTGATCATTATAATTCTGTGCTAAATTCAAAGAAAAGCATTATACTTCATACTGTTGTTGTATAAGTATGGTATTTAAATTAAAGTATTATAATGATTACAGAAGAAAGTTTTGTGATAGCTAAAACATACTAGTTTAAAATAGTTTTCAAACTTGAATTTTTAAACATCCATCTCAACAATGAAAGTTTGTTTATTACAATAATGTAAATTAACATTTGCAGTAATACACTATTAAAAATCTGGAGCATACTGTCGAATCATTAATCAGATATTTGACCATAATTTGAAGTGTTCTTATTGGTCAGAAAACAGAGAAATTACGGTTATGTAACAGTTTTCTATAAAAAAGGGTCAAATGACTGGGCAGTTTGCTGCAAATTTGTAACAGTGTAATGACACAACAAATAAGCATGATTCAGTAACAGTTTGTTATACCACCATTCGCTTAAATCATAATCCATAAATAAGGTCAGTTTCGTAAAGTCCAATCATTCGACCGTTTTTATTGAAAACAGTTATATAACTGCAATTTAACTGTATTCTGACAATATTATTGCTTCTGTTATTGACAAAATAAAGTTAAATTCACATTTAGCATTCTCACAATAGTTTTATATTTTTGCTGGTAGCGCCCCTAGTGGGAAACTACGTAACTAAATTTTAAAATGGAATATTTTTTTGTATGTTTTTTCATATAGCATATTCCAAGTTAAAATTAGAATGCATGCTTTTAAAAAATTTTTACAAGCAAGATACAGATTTGTTTTTAAAACATAAAAAGTTATAAATAAACAAATATCTAGGTTCAGTGTAAGCACAAGACCTTCAAGTATAATTAGACACCCAAAATTTTGTTTCACATGCAGAAATTGTTTTGTAATCATGCGTACAACCTGTGATTCCAATTTTCTGCTCGACAAATATTTAAAAGTTTAATAACATCTATAAAAACTTCTTTTCATCATTATGATCGGAGAAAATACGAAGTGAGAGAAAAAACATGTATCCATTATTGTCTTCAAAAATCGTTTTTTGCAATGTATAATTTTAAGCTATAAAATGACAAAAATGTTCAATTTTCTAACATTTAAAAGGTCGAAAACTTAAAAACAAGTGGATAAGTGTGATCGAAGATCGCTCAAAGGGTTTCGTTTAATATTCCTTTCAAAACACTTTATCCTTTTTTTAATAGATCCAAAAAAATTTCATTTAGCAACCAAAAAAAAAAAAAAAAGTCATGTTTTTTAGAAAGTAAAATTTTACCGGCCTATTTTTCTCGTTTTTTCGAATATCTAAACCAGCCCGATAGCGGGCGAAACCCGCTATTATATTCTCTCATAATAATATCTGTCATGTGCACTAAATGCGATACTTAAAAAAATTAATTTCAAAATTAAACATGTTGTACACCTTTAAAATGTTAAAATATGCGAATATTTCCATAATCGGGTTTTTATCATGATTCAATACGTTCCTCAAACTCATATATATACTATTCTCTATTACTCATATTGATACTCGCTTTGTATTATTCTGAAACATTTGAAAAATCCGTTAAACTTCCGATATGACGTCAGATTTTCTTTTTAATTCTCTAATGACGTGATATTAATCTGATTTGTGTACATACACATACTCATACTCCTTGTATTATTGAGAAATGTTTCCGTTTTATTGAATCAATTTTATTTCATATTAATCTTTTTTTCAATGGGTGAAACTTTTTATTTCATTTTCATTTTTCACGTGGAAATCGTCTGATAGAAAATTAATTATTGTAGAAAGAATTTCATCGTGGATTTTTAATTTTTGGCATCTGCTATAACGAAAAATGTTTAAATTTAACAGTAAAAGGCTGTTAGAATTTTGATTTTTTATCTCTATTTAATAAAATAATACGAATTTTTCAAATTTTAATATTTTCAGATCTTCGCAGCCGATATTCTGATTTATACACAAAGTTTCAACTCTGTAAGTTACACAGTTTTCGAGAATGGCTCTGTGCGGGGCCTCCGAGATGTCGCTGTGTGTCCTACACCGGGCCTGCTACAGGTGACGTCACAACCTGCTGACGTCAAAACAGTGATCCATAATAACTTAAAAATTTTCATGTACTTTGTTCGTTTGTACGGATTGTTTACGACAGTATTTTGATTTTATTTATTGTTTTATATAGTAATTAATAATATTTTTCAGTGTATTTAGATTATAATGCTATCAATAATTATTGATTATAATTATTAAAGAAAGTGTAGATTATATCTATAATAGCTAGTATTCAGGTACATACACAATGTTACAACTCTGTAAGTTACATAGTTTTTGAAAATGGCTCTGTGACAGACAGACAACGGAGCGGGAGTAACAGGATTTCGTGAGATGAACGAAACCCTAAAAATTAATAGTTTTTTCAATCTATTTTTTTTTTGTTTGATTTTGGACCAAGAGTCTTAAGTCCCTTTAAAGACAGATAGTCGGAACATATTAATAAATAAGAAAAATACGTTTGAATAAATTGGAAATACATAACTCACCAGCAAATGTAGGGGACATGTCTTGTATAACTATCATATATCCGGGCAGTCCAACTCCAGATAGACCCATTGATAAAATAGAAAAGGTGGCACTCAGGTCTCTGTTGCATCCAGCAATGTAAGTACCCAATAAACATAATGAATATAACAAACTAGCTATAAAAAAAAACAAAATATATTTAACGATTGTTTCATATCAGTCATAGAGATAAATATAAAACATAATAAATAGAATAAACTATCTATAAAAAAAAAAACATATTTAACGTCTGTTTCATAAAAATCTCATAGATAAATATAAAACATAATGAAATTAATAAACTAGTTAATAAATATATACACCACATATATTTAACGTCTAATTCATAACAGTCACATAGATAAATAAAACAATGAATAAAATAAACTAGCTAAAAATATAGATATGCAATATATAATTATTTAAAGTCTATTTCATAAGAGTCATATACGTAGATAAATAAAAATCAAATTCCTCAAATCAGTGTTACCACTAAAATAAAATACCGCATTATAGGATGCTCAACAATTATTATAAAAAAATAAATGGTACGAAACAGATAAAGTGTTATTTTTTTCGCACGCGTTTATATTTATGGTTAAAAAGCAAAATTGAAATTGCAATGTTTAGAAGAAAAGTATACCATCGATCGATCGAAGCAGTGTTATTTCACGTGCAACCTAAAATGTATACTTTGTTATAATAGATTAAATTATATTTTATATGCATTCAATTTATTTTTCTTTGTCCCATGTTTTCCTGAAACGGATGACGTGTTCTTCTAATATATTTAAAGTATGATTCTTATTTTTTTTTTCTTCTCGCGCGTGCCTTTTGCTATATTTGATCAGTTTCCACTGTAACTTTGATGGAATAAATGCGATGATATTCTCACTTCACTAATGTTTGTTTGCAGATATCTTTATCCTTAATTTTTCTTTAGAAGTTTTAAACTGAATCTAAGAAATATTAGATATTGCTAAAAATTATTGAAATAGTAATCACAATAATTATTTTTTTAAAAAAATGGTATTATTATTATTATTATTATACGACAAAATTCTACATCTTCATGTCTTGCTGAGAAATATATGTAAAAAAAAAAAAAAAAAACATTGATTTATGCACTGCTGTCCAAAAATTAAGGGTCAGTGACCGGACGCTTTGGATTTTACGCGGTTTGTCGAATATCTAGTGAAATTCTTCACGAATTGTCCTTGAACTTCAAGGATGTAAAGAACATGTTTGATTTTTTTTTTTAATTTTGAGTGAAGATTTAATCTCGAGGACAATTATAGGGGGCAATAATAAATTTAGTAATCCTATATATAATTTTTCTTGTCAAAATTCCTTTTCTAAGCAAATACAAAACGCAGAACAATAAATGGAATACCATATGAAAGAATTTTGAACAGGCTTCTGACATAGTACACTTACATATCGTTAAAACATGTTTTTTGATTAAAAATTGCAGTTAATTGAAAATTAACTCGGCATTGTTTTCATAAATGACATGAAAGATTTTTCTCAAATCAGTGTTGCCAAAAAAATAAAATACCGCATTATATCGTTCTCAACAAATGATTATGTAAAAGAAAATAATTTGTGCAATAAAGATAAACTGGGATGCTGTTGATGCACGGGTTTATTTTATATTTATGATTAAAAAGCAAAATTGAAAAACTCAAATGCTAAATTTATTTCTCTTTATCCCATGTTTTTTTTTTCTTTTTTTTTTTCCAAAACAGATGATGTAATACTCTAATACAGTTAAAATACGATTGATAATATTTTTTGCTTCGGTCAGTTTTTACTATAATTTTATTGGAATAAATGCGATGATATTCTAGATTGACTCATGTTGTTTACAGTTATTTTTTTTAAGTTTTAACCTGCAACTAAAAAAATAATAGATATTGCTAAAAAAAATTATATTAGACTGCTGTGCGAAATCTTCGCACGGGTCAGCTGGTAAAATAATATTTGTGGTAACAAAAAATACTCAAAATGTCTGTCACTGTATCAACTGAGTACGCGGGTCCCATTCAACGTTTGTGTGCATTTGTGTAAGCATCATAGAACGAATATTCGTGAAGATGTTAACGTTTCTCTGAAAAATTCGAATGTTTTTGCTTATATCATACAAAGTTTGCAACCAAATTTAACACGATTTTCCAAAAACTTGACAATGAACAGTAAAAACAGTATACTGCAATTAAAAAATGAAAGAGCAGGGAAGACCGAGCTATGCTCGGTCAAAATTAAATTTGAGTTCAAATATCATGACCCATGACCAAAATGACTCACTAATTGAATTTTCTCGAACATGTGACTTAGCCCAACAGTCTTCTCGTGCCCGAAAACCATTGGATGCAGAATTTAGTGTAAATTGAGCCGCTTTTTAGATCTTTACCCACAATGACCCAGAAATGACCCACTAATTGAATTTTCTCGAACATGTGACCTAGCCCAATGATTTTCGCGTGCCCGAAACTCGTAGGATACAAAATTTAAATAAAATCGTTAGAGCGGTTTTATAGATAAAATTAATTTGACCCGCTTTGACCCAAAAATGACCCACTAATCGAAAGTTCTCGAACATGTGACCCAGTCCAATAGTCTTCTCGTGCCCGAAAATAGTCGGATACAAAATTTCGTCAAAATCGTTTGAACCGTTTTGTAGATACAATAAGCTAGACCATGACCCAAAATGACCCAAAATGACCCACTAATCGAATTTTCTAGAACATGTGACCTAGCCCAATGGTTTTCTGGTGCCCCAAAACGGTAGGATACGAAATTTCGTCAAAATCGTTAGAGCCGTTTTTAAGATAAAATTTGCATATATATATATATATATATATATATATATATATATAACCACACACAAGATTTGCTCGTATTAGAATATATGATATATTGAATATTTCATGAGAATTTGTATGAAATAAATTTTAACTGCGCATGCGTGAAATATACCAAAATTTTTATTTCATAATTTGGTAGCCAGTTATCTAGGACAATTTATATAAAAAGTCCAGTCAAATAAATGTAACTGGATGATAGAGGATTTCCCACAATTTGTCAATCAGCTCACTATATCGCCGATATATTTCTGAGTTTTCACGATATTTGCCTGGACTTTTTATGTAAGTTGCCCTAAGTAGCTCACTACTAAATTATGAAATAAAAATTTTGGAATCTTTTACGCATGCACCGTTCAAAATTATTTGATACAAATGACCATATATCTCATGATATATTCAATATATTCATTTTGAAATTGCAGTATACATAGCTGCCAACTTTTACACTTTTTTCCTACCACTAAAATTTTATGGTAAATTTTACCTTATTACATCACCGAAATCATATGATTGAATAAGGCAAACATTTCTATTAATTTTTAGTGACAACAAAAAAGCGTAAAAGTTGGCAGTTATGCAGTATACTGTTTTTACTGCTTTTTGTCAAGTTTTTGGAAAGTGGTGCTAAATTTGGTTAAAAACTCTGTATGCTATAAACAAAACAAAATTAACAGAAACGTTAACAACTTCACTAACATATGCTCTATGCTTGCACAAATGCACACAGCGTCGAACAGGTCCCAACAGTCGTTTGCTACAGTGACAGACCATTTTGAGCATTTTCTGTTACTTGGGTGGTCACAAATATTATTTTATTATTAAATTTTTTATTGGCCCCCTAAATGTCCTCGCGGCTAAATCTTGACTGAAAAATATATAGTCAAACATGTTCTTTACATCCCAGATATTCAATGGGCAATTCGTCATGAATTTCAGTAGATATTTGACAAACCATGTAGAATCAAAAGCATCCGGTCACTGAACCTTAATTTTTTTACATTAGTGTACATACAGGGCACGATTAACCTCTGAATCTGGAGGAAGCACGGTATCATTTCGGGACCCCTTTTCATTTGGCAAAAGTTTTCTTAATTCTCTATTCATAAAAACTCACCAATGATACTAATATTATTCCAGGGAGTAGCTTAGCCGAGGTCACATATAGTTCATTAAACAACTTTTTAAAGTTCCCTGTATATACATGAGATATATTTAGTACATATTAGCTATATTCTCAATTTTCCGGGTGACTTCTAACAGGCGCGTGAGGATGTTATATGATTAATTAACATCCTATTGATCACATTTCCATTTCCCTGTTAAATAAGTTTCGTGGAATTCTTCTTGCATTAACTAAGGCTCCTACAATATTATAGTAGCCTTAAGCATTAGGCAAATTTTCTTTTCCAAACAAATTTAAAATACAATGTAAGAAAAAAAAAAGAAAATGGGAATTAGAGAGCCCTCTTTGTAGTCATTTTGGGGCCCCTTTGAAATTTTAGAGTGGAATCATGTGCTTCACGTGCCTTTTGGATAATCAGGCCCTGTGTATATAAAATATACATTATTACCTGAGCACGCATAACAGTGATATTTACATGATATTTCATATATTATTGTTAAAATATAGTGTTGTATCAATACGTAATTACTTATATGTTGGTTGTTAATCCTCATAATAACATATTAAACATTACCGTGCTATAAATACAATAATAATACATAATTTATACAATGTATATATATATATGTGTGTGTGTGTGTGTGTGCACATAGTAATAATTACAACCTATATTTAAACTCTAATTGTTGTTAACGGTTTCAGAGACCGCTGTTTTTGGATTTTTCCAGAGCTAGTCAGTTTAAGTAAGATACTAGTGATATTTTGTTTCATTTGGAACTTTAGTATACTAGAGACTTCTGAATAAGTGAATTTTAATTATAATAAGCCTGTATATAAATACTGATACAAAATTAAAATCCAAAAACATTTTTGTAAATGGCATTTCAGATTTCAAGGTATATATGACTAATGAAGTAAGATTCAGCAGTTGGACAACGATCACAAGGGCATCTTGCATAAAGTATATATTACTATAAGATCTTATTTTTATTGTTACAATATTCTAAAAGAAACAAGAATCTCACAAATTAATATCCAAAACTTTCGTAAGAAATCAATCGAGACAACTTTTTTCTTCTCAATGTAACCCGAAATCCAAGTTGCGATCAACGATATCAGGAAACAAAGCAAAAATGGAATTGCAGAGAATAAGCCATTCTGCAAAGAGATAGAAAAAAAGGAGATATAAATCAATTTGTACCTTTAAGATATTTGAGAAAAGAAAAGGGTTTTTTATGATGTACAGTAATCCCTCAACATTCGCGGTTTGAACATTCACGAGTTTTGATTATTCGCGAACATGAAAATGCGGAAAAACTTAACATTCGCGAGAATCTCATTTTATGATTCGCGATTTTTTGATTATATCTTTCTTTTCAGAATTTATAGTGGTTAAAGATTATTTCCCCTGTGTTTTTTCTTAGTATCTAATTTCAAATCAATTTTCTGTTGTCAACCGAAAAAGGAATGAGTATTTTAGAAAAGTAAAATAATAACAACAGCAGAATATTCAATGCAATGGTGATATTAGACGTGGTAACGGCATCTTTAATATAGTATTAACGTAACATACTCAGGTTCTTGTAGAGATACAGCTGAAACTGCTCTTAGATGGAAAATAAATAAAGCATTTAGCTGTATTTAAATATCGTATTTTAATAATGAATCGCATACCGACCCACTAATACATTATCATTTCTATGCGAATAGAGAGAGTCGAAACTACTTTGTAGAAAAACATATGTTTTTTTAGCGGTATAGTTATTGCTCTAGTCAGTTAATTTGAAATATCTTTCGCAAATAAATGTCATGTTTATGAATATGTGCGTACATTTAACTTCTACATATATGTTAGGCATAATGTATTATTAATAAATATAGCCTTTTGTTTTTTAAATGCTGTGGCACTCTAATTAAAATTTCATAGAACGTAACTCCCTTTTTAGTGCAGAGAGATAGATTCGCGGATTTGACATTCGCGAGGTTTTCCTGGAACGTAACTCACGCGAATGTTAAGGGATTACTGTACTTATATTTCTTATAGTTTTATTATTTTACTTTTGTTATTTATTTATTTTTATTATTATTCCCAACCTTTCGGACCTCACGGACCACATAAATCTAAATTCATAATGTAAAATCCCGCGGACTACTCATGCGAATTCTTTGAAAACATAAATAAATTTGACAATAATGATCCGTATACCATTTTATTAATATGAAATGCACCTGTTTTGGTACTGATATCTCAGCCCAAACAGGCGATTTTTTGCCTAGTGTGGCAGAGGAGCGTGAAAGAGGTTTGAACCCAGCACCTCCCGTCTCCCAGCTTTTACAGCAGAACCTCTCAGCCACTGGTGGGGCTACAGAAAATGGGTGAAAAGTATTATTTATAATTAATAATAATTAAGTGAAACCTTCAAAAGATTTTTTACATTTAATATATATTTTTTTAGATTAGGGGCTGTCCATAAATGATGTCACACTTTTTTCAATATTTTTGATCCCCCTCCCTCACTTAGTCACAAAGTGTCACACTTCACCATACCTCCTCCACCCCCCCCCCCCCTTGTCACATGTCACGCTATATTACATAGACATATACAGAAACAAAGCACTACGTTATAGATCATGTTTCAAATTTTATTTTTCAACTGTGTTTTTTCTTAGTATCTAATTTCAAATCAATTTTCTATATCTATAAGTTTTAATAACATTTGTGAGCATAACATTAAAAATTATTCGTGTATTTATTTTGTATAAAATAAGATTAAGGCTTACGACAAAAACATAATTAATACACAATAAAGTAATACAATTAGTAATAAAATATTTATTTTTTTTTTTTTTTAAAGAAAGGAATATAAGTGAAAACAAATCACGTGAAAGTTGTTTTAGTCCGATTAAAAAATACACTCAAATTCTGGTAATTTCAAAATAACTTCAAAATTTAATCTGCTGATTTTAATGATTTTATTTTAACCAAAATGTGTGATGTCACACTTATTCTTACCCCCCTCCAAACCCCTTGTCTCAAACAGTCACAATTTCATGAACCCCCCTCCCCCCCTCCAAGCGTGACATCATTTATGGACGGCCCCTTGCCCACTAACAATGCCAAAAATCATTTTTATATGAAAAGTAACAATTCTGTATTCAAATAAAATGTTGAAATTTATTAAGTCTGTACTTTCGTATTGCCGTCGTGCCAGGAGTTAACAAACGAAGAAATCGCTAAAGATCGCCATTTACAGTAGCCTTTTTTATCCTGATAATTTCAGTGGTTTAAGCTAATAGTTCTATTACATGTCTTTTTGGGTTTTGTTTAGATTTTATTATTTTATTGATTGATTGATTAAGTTTTAATTTCTTTATGTAATATAAACCGGAAACAAATGCTAGCTGAACTATTTATATTAATTTAGGTGCAAACGAATAACACATGGGCTGATAAGTTCCCGGTCTGGCACAAAGATGGCGTTGCAATCGCCGAACCGATGGTTTTTTTTAGTAAATACTAACCTTTAAAAGGTAGTAGAAAAAATGCCATGACGATTCGCCGTGGGGATAAAACGTTAGAGTGGTTTTAGTTGAACGACTTTGTTGATAAACAAAAAAATGGATAACAAGAATTTCAAGAATTGTTATTTGATGGGGAAAAAAATACCGTTCAAACAAAAGCTTGGCTAGATAAGCGTTATCCGGACACTGCACCAGGTAAATCAACCATTAGAATAATTTTAACACAATTATTTCAAATTGGTAAATAAATCATGCGAGTAGTAATTTTCCAACTGGACGAAAAATGTCCGGGCCAGGATTTGAACCTGGGATCGCTTGGCTGAAGCCGCCACGCTCTACCACTGAGCTATCCCGGTCGAATCTGGAGGGCATAATTCATCCAGTTAACCTTATTGATCAGAGAATCTGGTCTGATATTTTAATCAGCTAAACAGAAAAGATCGCAGGTAAAGGAACTCCAGTAAACGCTGGATACGTGATTACACTAGAATAATTTTAACAAAATTATTAACGTAATAATTGTGTTAAAATTATTCTAGTGTAATCACGTATCCAGCGTTTACTGGAGTTCCTTTACCTGCGATCTTTTCTGTTTAGCTGATTAAAATATCAGACCAGATTCTCTGATCAATAAGGTTAACTGGATGAATTATGCCCTCAAGATTCGACCGGGATAGCTCAGTGGTAGAGCGTGGCGGCTTCAACCAAGCGATCCCAGGTTCAAATCCTGGCCCGGACATTTTTCGTCCAGTTGGAAAATTACTACTCACAAATCAACCATTATTGACTGGTTTGCTGAATTTAAATGTGGTCGTACGGACACCAGTGATGCACCATGCAAAAGAGGTGGTTACTCCGGAAAACATAAAAAAAAGTCCACAAAATCGTTTTGGAGAACCGTAAAGTGAAGTTTCAGGAGATAGCTCAGACTCTGAAGATATCCAAGGAACGTGTAGGTTTTATTTTGAATGAACATTTGTCTATGAAAAAGCTGTTGTCAAAGTGGCTGCCGCGCGTGTTGACTTTTGACCAAAAACAACAACGAGTTCTGAGCACTGTTAAAAAATCGTCGAAAATCGTTATAAAATTATGTTATTTATTATTAAATTAATATTATTAATCATTTATTAAATTATTATTATAAAATTATTGTTATTAAATTATTTTTAAAATTATTATTATTAAATTATTATTATTAAATTATTATTATTAAATTATTATTATAAAAGTATTATTATTATTATTTATTATTAAAGTTATGTTATTTATTAAAGTTATAAAGTCATAAAGTTATAAAGCTTTGTTAAAAAGTTGTGTTTTCTTTATTAGACAGGGAACTTATCAGCCCATGTGTTATATCTTTCGTCATCGTCTGCACGCAATAGAGACCTATTTTTCAAAATTTCGTGCTTGAAAATTATTTTTAAAACAATAAAAAATGAGCAAATTGCGATACAGTTTGTAAACAATTTGCGATACACTTTTCAAACAATTTGCATTTTAAAGTACATCTTTTTACATTCAATGATGTAAAAATTGAAAATGTGCGATGCTTAGAAGTTTTAAAAAATTGCAGTAAAAGCGAAAGTAAGTACGATTCTTCTGGTGTTATCATCCACAAAATGACGTCAGAGTTACGCACGGACACCTTTCTAATTTATTATACAGGGTGTTTCACTATCAGACCGACAAACTTTCAGGAGGTATAGGGGGCACATAGACGACTCGGAATTACATAGCAATGCAGGGTCGAAAATGCCGTAATTGCGAGCTATGGTTCAAAGAAGCAGAGAAAAAGAACAGAAACAGAAACACATTAATGGGATAGAAAACATTTTATTCAAAGGTTGTACTACAGAAGATGTTTGAAATTACAACCAGAAGTCCTCAGGAAGGATTGACAGCGGCGCTGCATGGATTCCTTTCCGTTCTGGAAGATTCCAGGCGTGTCGCGTATCCTCCCGGCAGCTACAGATATTTGATCGGCCAGGTCTTCAACTGAAGGAACGGGGATCTCGTACGCCAAATTTATCATTTGACCCCAGAAGAAGACGATTTCTGATCGTAATTTCGAATATCTTGTGTAGTACAACCTTTCAATAAAATGTTTTTTGTCCCATTAATATGTTTCTGTTTCTGTTCTTTTTCTCTGCTTCTTTGAACCATTGCTCGCAACTACGGCATTTTCGACCCTGCATTGCTATGTGATTCCGAGTCGTCTCTGTGCCCTCTACACCTCCAGCAAATTTGTCGGTCTGGTAGTGAAACCCCCTGTATAGATTTATAATTAATTATAAATTACATTTAGACCAACATTTATGACCAAGTAACATTTATACCATGTCATTTTATATTAAGCTATTTTTTACACCTATTATATATCCCATACATGAAGTTTTTTAAATAATTTAATTGCGTATTGTTAGATAAAAATTGCTCTATGCTTTAAAATATTCATGAATGTCGTAAAGGACAATTTTTAAGGCCTTATCGACCCTAGTCTTTTGCAATACTTACTTGTCCTATTGGGTAATGCAATATAGTTCCAAGAAATGTGGAATGGACAGTCATAAAATGTGCGTATTTCCAAGATCGCCCAAATACGACGATTATTAAAGCATAAAGAGGGACAGATGTCAGCATTTGACGCCATGGTAGTTTTGGTCTCTGTAAAAACATTTAAAGAAAATCAGTATGTACATCATAAATTAGCAATCTCTTTTTATTTTAATAATTATTGTACACTTCAAAAAAAAAAAAAAAAAAAAAAAAAAAAATGTTGATTTTACGGTATAATACTAGCACCCCATCTGCCAGTATTGTATCGTAAAATTAACAGTAATAAACAGTAAAATAAGCAGTAATACGCTGTCGCGCACTTGTCTTTTTTTATAATGTACACTTTTGCTAAAATTTTAT
This sequence comes from Maratus michaelseni, assembly GCA_963931845.1. Classification (NCBI taxonomy): domain Eukaryota; kingdom Metazoa; phylum Arthropoda; class Arachnida; order Araneae; family Salticidae; genus Maratus; species Maratus michaelseni. The sequence goes on along the minus strand of OZ007598.1, from coordinate 48,683,826 downwards.
AAAGTTGTCATTCTTTCATGTAACGCATTTTCATATTTTATAATATTGAGGTAAACAAAGAATATAATTTGGGTAGTGAAATCAACTAATCGTGTTTTCATAATTTCTTACGGTAAAATTATTCGGTTCTCGAATTTTTTTTCTGACGGAATTGTGTTCGAGAACGTACTATTCTATTCTTGGCATTTTACATTACATATCTTATAACGTTATTTTGTATTAACTTTTTGTTCTTAATTTATATAAATGACGCTACTGTTTATGCATATTGTCTTCTAAAAAAGATTCAGCCTGCTTCTTCTCCATAACATACAAGAATATATATTAAGACGCAAAGTTGAAATTTTAACATCAGCGCTAAATAGGCATACTTGCGCATGCGTCAACTCTTCCGGGTCTACCCTACCAACTCTTTTGGCCAAAGCATGCTCTGTAACTATTTCAAGAGGGTGGTGTCCTGCGCCAAGACGAATCGATTATTTTTATGATACGTCATTCATTCATATTGCCGCTATAGGCATGCATGCTGTTTTGGTAAGTTTAGATTATAATATGAAGCATTTTTTCATCAAATACGAGGCAGAAGGCTTAAAACAGAATACTGATACTTTAAGTCCGAATTATGCAGCGTAAAATGGACATAACAGCGCATGCGTAAAATTAGATCGAGAATCGGCACAGTTTTAAAGTCCATAACATACATCGAATATAAAGACATGTGAAATTTAGATAAACGACTCGTTATACAATTATAAGTTAGATCATTTTGATTTTGAAGATGCATAATTTACAAATGAATAATTTATCTTTTTTTTTCCATTGAAGTTCATTACAAGAGAAGAAGTTTAGATGTAAACTTTTGCCAAAAATAATATATTTATTTATTTATTTATTATTATTATTATTATTATTATTATTATTATTATTATTATTATTATTTTCATTCATGGTTATGTTATATTTTCCTAGATTACATTACTCTTCTTTTACAGTACATAAAATCTGGATAAACGGCTCGTTATACATGTTAAATCATTTTGATTTTGACGATGCATAATTTACAAATGAATAATTTATCTTCCTTTCCATAGGAGTTCATTACTTAGAGAACAAGTTTAAATGTAATTTTTTGTAAAAAATAATGAAATAAATGCCAAACTTTTTTTTTTTTTGTATATTTTCATCCATGCTTATATTATATTTTCCTAGATTAAGAAACATTACTCTTTTTTTTACACTGCATAAAATGTGGATAAACGGCTTTTTATGCATGTTAAATCATTTTGATTTTGACGATGCATAATTTACAAATGAATAATTTATCTTCCATTCCATAGGAGTTCATTACTTAAAGAACAAGTTTAAATGTAAATTTTTGTAAAAAATAATGAAATAAATGCCAAACATTTTTTTTTTTCATTCATGGTTATATTATATTTTCCTAGATTAAGAAACATTACTCTTTTTTTACACTGCATAAAATGTGGATAAACGGCTTTTTATGCATGTTAAATCATTTTGATTTTGACGATGCATAATTTACAAATGAATAATTTATCTTCCATTCCATAGGAGTTCATTACTTAAAGAACAAGTTTAAATGTAATTTTTTGTAAAAAATAATGAAATAAATGCCAAACTTTTTTGTTTTGTATATTTTAATTCATGGTTATATTATATTTTACTAAATAAGAAACATTACTCTCTTTAGGTGCTTCATAATTATATAAATACTCCTATAGTCCGTCCGTCCGCAAATAACAGCGAAAAAACTACCCAGCCAAATGGGTTGAAATTTAATATATATAATCGTAACAGAATTTTGTCGAGTCATTTCACATTTTATGAAAATCGAATCAAAACTTAAAAAGATATTAATAAAAGTTTTCTTCATTCTATTAAATCCTGTCATATGTAATCAATATAATGAAAACGTAAGTCATGTGACTGAGGAAAATAAATATGGGCTGACCACTTCTTTTTTCATATGTCAGGCGGCTATTTTTATTCAAAATTATTTTTTCGAATAAAATTGCATAAAAGTTACATTTTTAGAAAGATCGTTAAAATTTTTTTTTTTTGTTTGAGAGAGGAGTTACATTCATATATGTATAGATTCTGAGATAACTTCAGTTGAAATTAAGTTGACAACCCAATATTACAATCCTTTAAAGTAAAAAGTCCTTCCGGCCTGTACCGAGAGGAAAATGGAGCTTTCATAGTCTATGGTTTTAAAAATCCAACTCATTTTACACAAACATCTGAAGGTAAATTGCCTGGAGCTCGATTATAGAAAATTCAATCCCGGTTTTCGTTAATACTGAAATTGAATGCGAATTTTAGCCTGAGGGTTACAGCATAACAAAAACCAGGTTGTTTCAAAATGTCAGCCACCCTAGAATTTCAAACTGCCCTACCTCTGAAATTTTTTAAGATAAAGCCAAAACAAAAAATGTTCCGGAATCCTTATATTATGAACTAACACTCAACGGAAACAACTTTTTCAATTTATAATTGTTTTATACATCTTTTTTGAATTTTTAAAAAAATAAAAAAATAATAACTTGCCGTCATTTTAAAACAAGAGGGCGCATGAAGCTGGCCAACGAACTCGGTCGAGACTTTGGTATGTTCTGTACGCGTGATGAGTCACATTCATATCGGTTCATGTTCATAAATACGAGAGTACAGTATAACAAATATCAGATTGTTTCCAAATCTCAGCCACACTAGAATTTCAAACTACCATATCCCAGCCATTTTTTAAGATCTGCGGAAACATAACAGCGTCTTCCAAGCCGAACTACTGTCGATACTAAAGGCAACAGAATGGGGCAACGAAACAGGGGTGGATTATAGCATTCGCTCGGACTGCTTATCAGCAATACTAGTACTCAGCAAACCATTCAACAGAGTAAAACTAATTGCAGACATACAAAACAAAATAAGAAAATCAAACAACAAATTTAAAATTAATTGGGTTAAGGCACACATTGGCATCCAAGGAAACGAGGATGCTGACGAATTAGCAAGGGAAGCGGCTAAAAATAATAACAAGAACGAAAAATCATGCGTCAAGCATAGATTATGTAGCACTTTCCAACGCTTCTAAAATAATTTTACAAATCATTACCGTTTAATAAGCTGAAAGATGACATCTAAGTAAACAATTTGGAAAACGCATAACATATTTAAAAACGTAATTTCAGGAATTTTCAATATATACAATATTCGGAAAAATATCCGAATACTTTTATGTAGCCCTGTATATGATCTATAGATTTGTATATATACATAGGATGCTAAATTTTAGTTTAGTTAGGAAACGCGTAGCACCGTTTAAATTCTCCTTCTGGAGTTTCTGTCAATAAACGGAAATGTGTTCGCGAACTTTTGTGCTGCCCTGTATAGGATCTACAGAATTTATTCACACCACGTAATAGACAAAAAGCTAGTTAAGATTAAAATCGCGTTTAGTAACTTAAAACGCACTTCCAGGAATTATTGTTAACAGACAGTAGAGAATTCTTTTGTGTGTCCCTGTAAATGAACGATGACTGCTATACACACACTATTCTGTAGTAAGCCTCTTGTAATGCACCTTAGTAATATATATAAACTTCAATGCGTTTAAAATAGTGGAACATTATTTAAATAAGCCGCAGACGATTTTTCTCCATAGACGTAATGTAACGGAATTATTTTGACTGTCCCTGTAAAGTAACTCTAAGTGCTATACACCTACTATTCCATATTAAGCTTCTTCTAATGCATCTTAGTAATCTATATAAATTTCAATGCGTTTACAATAGTGAAACATTTTTAAAATAAACCGCAAATGATTTTTCCCCATAGACCGCAATGTAACGGAATTCTTTTGAGTGTACCTGTAAGAAAACTATAAGTGCTACACACTTCAGTTGAAATAGGGAACGTGCCATAGATAACGACAATAACATATAAAAATTGCAGAGCAATCCGAGCATATTTACGGGAGTTAGAGCACGGCCAGACGGCCATCCGGCCATACGGCCAGACAAACCGAAGTCATAAGCACTTTTCAACTAGGTTGGAAAGTGCTAAAAATGATAGACCCTACCACATAGAAAGACCAATATCAAACCTTAAACGTATATTAAAAGAGCTAACAATGAAAGAATGGCAGTTCGAGTGGGACTACGGGGACACGGGTAGGACAACCCATGGATACTTACCAAAGGTAGACACAAAAAGACTAATAAGCTGTAAATTACTGAGCCAAATCTACACAGAACATGGAGCATTCCCACAATACCTACATAGATTTACCAAATTTAGCTCTCCAGAATGCATATGCGGGGATTTAGGGTCCCCAAAACACTACCTCACGTCCTGCCCGCTCACACAACCACACCATCTGGTCAACATCACAGTTAATAACGAAAAACTATGGCACAGACAACTTGCAAACAACAAACATTTACAAAACAAAGGTAGAGCAGTGATCAGATGGCTAATGAACAATGTAGACGACATGAAACAGACAAACATAGATTAATACAACAAAAACAAGCAAAAACATAAAAGTCCCAGCAGCCACCATATTTCTATATTCAAAGTGTATATAACCTCTGCCTAATTTACCTTCTCTTTCAGGAAAAAAAATTATATATGTATGTATTGTGTATGTGTATATATAACAAAAATAGCAGTGTAAAGGACACCTCTTTCCTGTGACAAAAAAATCGATCTTAAAGCGTCTAAGAGGGTGGAAGTTAATGTAATTAACGGACTAATGGCCAAAGAACATGCCCCACCCCACAGCGCACCAAGTCTTCAAATAGCTTCATTGAGTTCATGGTAACAGCCATAAGGTATCTATGGACTGATCGCCATTAGAGCGCAATCATGAAAACAAATTCAACGGTTACCAGTGATGCAACAGAGTATAAAATCAACAGCGAAAAATGAGAAACTCAAATCACAATGAGAAACCTGTAACAAATGAGAAACCAAAATAAAAGCAACAAATGAGAAACCAAAAAGCAATGAGAGAAACCTAAACACGAAACAAAATGCAACAAAAATCAAGCAACAAAACAAAATCAACAGGAAACCTTTAAGTACAGTCGGAAAAAGGGAAAAGGAAAGGGGGAAAAAATCCAACACAGGTAAAAGTAATCAATTTTTTATTTTTTTTTATTTAAAGTTAAATAAACATGTATTAATCCCTTCCCTTACAGGTTTTTCTTTTTTTTTCTCATCATGTACACAAATGGCACCCGGTGCATGTAAAATCGGTCGTGGGAGCAAAGTCCTCTAAGTTACCTGTGAATAATACCTCTGGAGGTGCCTAGTCAGGTGAAGGTCTCGTCACCGGATCAAGGTTCTAAATTACGAGACCAACTTGCATAGCGATGGCATGACGTATAGGTGTGATGCCAAGCCCAGGTCCATACAAAAATAATCAGATCAATTAGCAGCAAAACAAACACGGGGACAAAACTCAGACCTCCACATAGCCGTCCTGCCAGAAATGACCAGCCGTTATGGGGCATCTCTTCAGTGGCGCTACGCGCCCCGGTGCCAGGCGCTAAACCCGTTTAAGCTAGGGAAACCTGGCAGGTAGGGGCATGGTCGCCGGTCTCAAAAAAAAAAAAAAAAAGATATAGCAAAAACTAAAAAATGTTCCAGAATCCTTGCATCATGTTCTAACACTTAATAGAAAGAATTTTTCAATTTTTTGTACATCTCTTTGAAATTTAATTTTTTTTTTTTTTAACTAGCCGCCATTTTGAAACAAGATGGCGGATGAAGCTGGTCAACGTACTCGGTCGAGGCCTTGGTATGTCCTATACACATACTCAGTCGCATCCAAATCGGTTCATAAATAAGAGAGTTACAACATAACATATGTCGTATGGATATATATATATAAATCAACATTTGAACAGAGGTTGGTCTGGGGATCATGATCGGTAAAAATATACCAAAATTTTTTGGAATTGCTTTCCTCCGAACTACTGCAATAGGTAGCTTTTTAGGTGCGTTCGTAATTATATAAATACGTAGCACCTATAGTCGTCGTTTGGTCCGTCCGTCTGTCCGTCCGTCTGTCTGTCTGTCTGTCTGTCTGTCTGTCCTCATATAACAACGCAAAAACTACCCAACCAAATGGTTTGCAATTTAAAATATATTATCTTTGCAGAATTTTGTCGAGACATTTCAAATTTTATTAAAATCGAATCAAAACTTTAGGAGATATTAATAAAAATATTTATTAAGAAATTTGAATTTTTTTTTTTTAAATCGGTGCTTTCTTGTTATAGGAGCTTCCGATGGATGTTTAATCGTCAAGCGACCGAGATACTTATTTTATGACAGAAATTAATCTGCAGACGATATAATTCATTTCACAGAACTAAAAATCATCAAGATCTGAATATTTATATTACTAGCTGATACATATATATCTGAATATTTATATAACTAGTTAAGATATTTGTATGAAGAGTGTCATAAAATATATACTTAACTAGCTGTTTAACCCGTTCTACGCACGGGATATCATGAATTTAATTCTAAAACGTGCGTACGAACGCACCTCGTTTGTAACGTTTGACGTACAATTTCCAACTTGTTGTAATAAAAGCTACCTAATAAACACAAGAGATTCGTTTATCGTGAGTCATAAAAATATTACATCATGAATGGGAGTCATTCGCGAAGCAAGGTGAATTTTACAGCGTTGTCTGGTGTCGAAACAAAATTCGCATCTGTAAACGTGACAAACGTAATAAGAGAAAAGGCGTGCTCACTTACCTCATAACAGAGGATATAATTCATTTCACTCAAATAAGAACGATGATTTTTTTTTTACATTGTAAAACTAGTTATGGTACGTCATTTTTCACATTTAACTTACAACTTACAACTTTTTTTTTTTTTTTTTACAGTGCATGAAATCTGAATAAACGGCTTGTTATACAATTATATGTTAGATCATTTTGATTTTGACGATGCATCAAAATTTATACATTAGTAATTTATCTTTCTTTCCATAGAAGTCCATTACTAGAGAACAAATAAATTTTTGCAAAATATAATGAAATCAATGTGTTTCAAAAAATAATCCCTCGTTGTATAAAGAACATTATTAGGCTTCGACTCATTGCAAATCATTGCATCACAACATCAATAAGAATATCAGCCACATTCCTACTTGTAAGAAGAACAGTTGTGTGTGTCTTTAAACACATACATGGACAAAACTTTAAAGTGCCACAAAAAAAAAAAAAAAAAATTGTAAAATATATTTAACGCATCGATTGGCAGTAATACAATTTAGGTTGAGTTCTACATTCTTTACTTGTGTTCTTTAATGTTTTAAAGCATTATTCGCTGTACGAAGAAAGAATTATTTTTAAAGGGAGAATTTCTTTTCGCATTATAACTCTTAAGCTTTCTTGGCGCTGACAGATGGGGGAGTGGAAAATTTCACTTCTGAAGACGATCTATAATTATATGTGATGACAATGCATATCAACATTTTCTAATTCTATGAAATACTAAAAACAATATTTAAACAGGATTCAAAAATCAGAAAAGCGGTCATTAACGCATCGGGGTTCGCGCGATTTTTATTTTGCGCCATTTTGGTGAGAAAGTTGGATTTATGGTATTTGTTACGCCTAGCTTGCTCAAGCAGCATGTTAGTTTTATTTCATTATGAAACAGTTTATTAGGTAGCTTTCAATACAAAACAGTATAAAGCTACCTATTGCAGCCGTTCGGAGGAAAGCAGTTCCAGAAAATTTCGATATATTTTCACCGATCATGACCTCCAGAGACCCCAAAACCACCCTCCGTTCAAATGTTGATTTATATATATATATATATATGGATATATCTATATATTAAAATTTATATATTGATTAAATATAATGAAGTGATTATGTTAATAATAATATGGATATGTAACTAAATATTAATTATGAATAATTATAATACCAACAGATGGCGACACTTTACGTTTAAGTTAGTTGATGATATTATAGATATTATTTTTATTTTAACTATAGAGGGAGCTATTGCTTGTATATTAATTTTACTTTGAGGAATTAAAATTAGATGGAGTAATTATATATTCACGGATATAATTTTGTTATTGTCTGAGTGCAACGAAGACTCATACACAGCGCAGTATTACTTTGCCCCATATATAGCTACGATGGATATTAAAACCTTTCGTCAAGCATAACTCAAAAAATATTTAACGGATTTCGTTCAAATTTTTACAGCAGGTACCTATAAAGGTGACAACGTCGTCTATTTATTACCAAGAATAAGTGTCAAACCGTTTGGAAGTTATATTAAAAAAATATATAAAAAAGAACAATTAAAGTACATACGTCACTAAATTTTGTGCGTACGTCATTTTCACCGGCGGGAGATTTTCATAGACAATCGGAATTGAAAAGTTCATGGAATACATGGAGCAAACAAATATGCAAGCACTAATATTCAGCACAATAAAATATATTTCAATTTAATAAAAATGGAAAGTTAATCTGGAATTTTTTCTGTTTGAAAAGTATTAGAGATTAGTAAGAGTAGTATTAGTATTAGAGATTTGGCGTAAATCACACCATTAGCAGCTTTTTTATTTCGCGTGTGTATGTTAGGAACAATTCTTTGATGTTTAAATAAAAGGTTTCGATTTGTGGCATTATTTCTTATTTTCTTTTCCTTTTTAGTATTTTAAATGGAATTAGTGAAAGGCGTGTATTTTAAATTAAATGAGTGAAAGACGTGTATTTTTAATGTATGTATTTCAAATGAAAACAGTGAAAGATTTATATTTAAATGAAATGAATGCAATATGAAGATGTTATGAGAAAAATATTTGGCGATTTATCAACTGCGCCAAGTTAACATAAAAGTACCAATACATATGTGGGTACTTCTCTATTATCCCGTCGACCACTTTCATAACAAAAAACTATCGCCAAATAAACGGGAGAACGTTGTCATTGAAATATCAAAATACATAAATAAATAAAATATAAGAATTTAAGGACACAATTGTTATTTTAATGAATGAAATAACTAATAAATCAGTAAAACATAATGAAAAATACACGCAAATGTCGCGTTAAAAACCACTTGATGACGTAACAAACACGTATAATGCTTCTGATATCAAGTAAATGGGACTGCATTTTTGGCGTTTAATCTAACAGTTTGGCGATAGTTTTTTGTTATGAAAAGTGGTCGACGGGATAATAGAGCAGTACCTCTATGTGAAATTAAACAAGGCACAGATGTCATATACGCACCACGTTGGCGCGATTTTTCCCTCCACCAGCTTGGGAAAAACTTCGTTTTTGAATATTAGTTACAAATAGTGTGACAAATAGTGTGACAAATAGTGTGACAAATAGTACACGTGATTTTTTATTTCAATATAAAAATAAAATAACGTAATAAATGAAACAGCTTCTATTATTTTAAAAAAGGAAATAAAAATAAATAAATAACAGTTTGATATAAATAAAGGCGCGGATGTCATATACGCACCACATTGGCGCGATTGCAACAAAATGGCAATTTTATGCCTCACATGGTAACCCGGTTATTTTGTTTCAATTGTTGTTTATTAACATTTATTTTTTATTCTATAAATTGTTTTTATTATATATATCAATATTTGTTTATATCAAACTATCATTTATTTATTTTTATTTCCCATTTTTGAATAATAGGAGCTATTTCATTTATTACGTTATTTTATTTTTATATTGAAATAAAAAATTACATGCTATTATTGTATGGTATTTGTAACTAATATTCAAAAACAAAGTTTTCGCCACATTGGCGGGGGAAAAATCGCGCCAATCTGGTGCGTATATGACATCTGTGCCTAAATTAATATTGATATACATACAAAAATAATCTATAGAATTAAAATAAAAAATAAAAGTAAACAAACACAACAAACAGTTTTCGCCAAAGGGGCGAGGGAAAAATCGCGCCAACGTGGTGAGTATATGGCATCTGTGCCGGGATTTTTACCCTTTTATCTGTGCTTTCGGAAATATAAAAAAATTAAAAAATTCTTATATCAGGTGTATAATGTTTTGCATTTTTATACGGACCACTTCTCCATTTTAAGATTTTAAATGCTATTTATATCAGATATTTCTTTCTTGAGATTCCCACAAGTTTTTTCCGGTAATTTTTTTAGTTCGCTTATTAATTGTTTACAATTTGCCTCCCTGACAATAACAATTATTTATCACAAAAAATGGGCACTTCTCTATTATCCCGTCGACCACTTTTCATAACAAAAAACTATCGCCAAACTGTAACGCTAAATAAACGGGAGAACGTTGCCATTGAAATATCAAAATAAATAAAATATAAGAATTTAAGGACACAATTGTTACTTTAATGAATGAAATAACTAATAAATCAGTAAAACATAATGAAAAATACACGCAAATGTCGAATTAAAAACCACTTGATGGCATAACAATTACGTATAATGTTTCTGGCATCAAGTAAATGGGACTGTATTTTTGGCGTTTAATCTTAGTTTGGCGATAGTTTTTTGTTATGAAAAGTGGTCGACGGGATAATAGAGAATTACCCAAAAATGGCTTAGTTTTGTTAAATTTGTTTGTTATGTATTTTCATTTCTTATTAAAATATCGAAAATGGCAATAAAATTTTATTTTAGCACCGTACTTAATTTTTTAAAATGGCTCAAAAACATGGTTTAATAAACGTATATTTGTAAATATTTTAAAAAACATGTTTTACCGCTCTCTGGAAAAATTTGTAAGATTCTACAACTGCCTTTGGCACCAACCAGTACATGATACGGAACTTTTCCCTATTCAGATACACAGAAGAGGTTGGTCACAAACAAGAGTAATGCTAGCAACAATATTGTTTTAACTCTATAAGAGTTAGAAACAATAATGATATTAAATTCCCCGATTACGGAACTTTATCCTAGAAAAAAAAAACTGTAGAAGTCTTTTACATTTGTTCCGAATGAAGCTCGATCAACAAAGTATTAATTGATAATACAAACAACACTAATATTAACATGGGGGCAAAAGTTTGAATTTAAGTGTATATATTTGGAACCCTCCCCCCCCCCCCCCCCCCCAACCACCCACCAAAAAAAGAAAAAGAAAGTTACAGAAATGAATTTAAAATGGCGTGAAGCCACCCTTTCTGACATAAGAAATTGGCTGCGAACCCGATTACGAAACTTTCACTTAACTTAATAACATGTATCTAATAGCCCTGAGGACAATTCCCCTTCCCAGTTATACGGACCTTGGGGCTTTTTTAAAAAGCTTGACGCAGTTCGGGTTGAAGAAGTTGAGATTTACTGTCAAATGACATAAACTACTATGAAAATAAAACTGGTGAATTATTATGCTGGTTTATGTATGTATTTAAAAAAATTGCATCTGATTACACTCTTTAGATAAATTACTCCTGTTTGCAATTAATAACTGATAAACGGCTTCCGTTTACTAAATTGTTTAAATATTGGGAAGAGTTGGCGAGAGATAGATAGACGTGTAAACAAACGGGTAGAGAGACGGATAGCGACAGAGATAAGCTAACGGGTAGCGAAACGAATAGACAGACGGGTAGCGAGGCAGGTGCAAAAAAGGGTTGACAGAGGGGTAGTGAGATGGGTAGGGAGACAGGTAGCCTGGTGGATAGAGAGACGAGTACAGAGACGACTTGACAGACGGGTAGAGAGAGGGGTATATAGACAGACAGACGTGTTGATAGACGAGTAGTGTAACGGGAAGCGAGACAGGTAGAGACACGATTAAAGAGTCGGGTAGAAAGACAGACGGATACTGAGACGGGTATACAGAAGAGTAGAGAGACAGTAGACAGATGAGTTCGGAGAGAGACACAGCTAAGACATACGAGTAGTTAGACTGGTAGACACGTTTGTAGCAAAGCATGTTATCAATGTGGTTTGAAGTATACGAGTTTCTATAAATAGTTATACAAATAAACAAAGGAAATTTTTTAATTCAAATATTAAATATTTGATTTAATATTTCAATATTTAATATTTTATTTAGATGTTTGTCACAAAGAAAATGTTGCAAAAATTAAATTAAATTTGCGTTAAACTACGCTTGCTAAAATACGCTATTGGCTGCAAATCTGATTATGTGACTTTAAAAATATCGTTTTAAAAGATTCGGCGTTTTTTTTTTTTTAAGTTTTGAGCAATTCCCGCTTAAGAAAATGAGATTATTTGCCAAATGTTATAAAAAAATGCATATGAAAACATAACAGTATATGAATTTATATATGATATTTTGTAATTATATCATTTAATTTGCTATTTTTCATATGTTGGATCTTTATCTATCTCTTGTCTATCATATGCTGTATATTCACTTAGATTCTTGTTGATATCTTCTTTATATCGTAATTGTTAACTTTATGTTCTCAGCAATATCACTCAGACTAATCCCTTTGAGGGAAGTCCTAGTAAGAGTATTATCAACAGAATAGTTTTGTGTGTTTTTGAATTATTTTGTGTTGGGGTGTCATTGATCGAGTTGTGTTTTAAAAAAAATAAACAAAAAAATGAGCTCTCAACTTGTCTTTCAAATCATTTCTCTCAACTCGACTCGAATGTCAACATGTTTGATACGTGGCATGTGGAATTGATCATTATGAAGAAGTTGCTATATTTTGAGGATTCTGGATCATTCTTGTGAGTAAAACATTTTTTCTACAATTTAAGGGTTCTAATTTCAAATATTATTTCAAAAATGATATCTTGTGGTCATTTAGTGTGGTGATTTATAAAGATTTTAGGATAATCGTTGTAAGTGATATATTATATATTTCTTAATGGTTTTTTATTTACATTTTACATATTTCCAATTTTAAATTTTTCCAATTGTTGTCTTGTAATAATTCAGTATACTTGGCTGATTCTACTGTTCTTAGCATCATGCCAGTAGAATTATGAAATACTGAATTATTGTTAAAACACATGTGGGTGCAGCCAAGCTGACGAGTACATCCACATATGTTTTTCATATCCAATTCCTGATTGGTTCTCTTGTGGTCCAGTTTTTCCACTGAATAATGTTCATAATTAATTTATTAATCCATTTGTGTTTACTTAATAGCAACTCCAATTTATATATATTTTTTTTTTCCCTTTCTCTCTCTTTCTTTTTAAATGTTCTTCAGGTATGAGTAAATTTGGCTAATTACCATTGAAGCACATGCTATGGTAATTTTATGATTGCACAAGTTAATTATTAGCTATGTGGTATTCTGATTACACAATATCATTAATTATCTCTTTGTAGATTTTAGTAGAATGATATTAGAACTTGATATGTTTTTGAAATTCATAGATATTATAATTATATATTTATATACATATATATATCTTACCTATGTCATACGATAACTAATTGTGTGTATTAAGGTCACCAATGTCTCGACCGAGTTTGTTGGCCAGCTAGGTCCGCCATTTTGCTTCAAGATGGCGGCCATTTAAAAATTTAAAACTAAAATAAATATACATAAAAGTTAAAAATTCAAATTTATTTTTTAATTAAGTGTTAGGCCTTGATACGAGGATTCCAGAGCATTTTTTGGTTTACCTCTATCTTAAAAAATGGCTGAGATAGAGCAGTTTAAAATTCTAGGGTGGCTGACATTTTGAAACAAGACAGCACATTACCAAAAATTTCATTGTTGTAATAATTTTCCCAATCATACGCATAAAACTATATATTCATATCCGTTAGCGCCAAATTCTCGCCAAACTTGGCGACATTTGGCGAAATATCGCCAAATTTGGCGACCAAAATAAGTCTTCATAAATGAAGCCAATTTGGCTATTGCTCCATAATTTGTCAAATTTCTTATTCAAATTCAGTATTAACGAATCTTTTTTAAACATTTTCTTTGCATTTTAACTTGCTGTGTTCGTGTAACATTAGCTAAAATTTTAAAACAAGGATATAGGAAAGCTACCTTTTCCTCCCGGTACAGGCCGGAAGGACTTTTTTATTATTAAAAACACAAAATTGTATTACAAAACACACACAACTTTTATTATATACGCACACAAATTATTTTATTATAAAACACACATTGTTTAATTTAATATAAAACACAGAATACTAGGCCTGCGCGCTGATAGAAATGGTGGCTGTCGCAGGCGGATTTTATTTTCAGCGTTTGAACGGTCCCTCGAACTTCAACACCAATAATTTCTAAAAGTTTTCTTCGCCTAGTTTTTCTAAGATCAAATAAGTCAAAGAAAACTTTTAGATATTACTGGTGTTGAAGTTCGGGGGACCGTACAAACGCTGAAAAAAATCCGCCTGCGACAGCCACCATTTTTGTCAGCGCGCAGGCATAGTATTCAGGGGGCTGTGCATCAATGCTGAGTGGCGTCAGTTTCGGCGCGACTGAGCGATCTATTGTTTGAAATTCAAACTAAAATCAAGAATCACAGTAAGAAAACTCCTGACATCATACATAACCCACCTGCAAGAATGTTTTTAATATCTGTCACCATTTGCAAGTTATTGAATTTTAAAATCCATCAGTCATTTTTCGGACATCCGGTACAAAGATCTATACATAAACTACATAATTGATCGCCCCATTTTTCAGAAATCATGTCCATTTCATTTTCAGATTGGAGAGGATACATAACAAACTTTGCTCGCCTCCGGCTCCCTCCGCTTTAATACAAAAGTTCAAAACTCACCCTTCGTGATAATTTGCTTTCCTGTTGGCTCAGAATAAAATTAAGTTCAGCCTTCGTTATGCGAGGATGTTCTTTTGGACTTTCAGCAATGAAAAAGAAAACGTACAACGCCAATGCTAATGACAAACCACCTATAAAGAATAATGTTCGTGATTAAAATTCAGATGCTATGTTATTTACCATGAAAATTTTGAGCAGTTTTAATTGAATACTTGATTATATACACTCGGATACAGACAGTTTTATAATCTTTAATTCGATTTTTTATTAGAACTGTTGGCATTTTTCTAAACAAAACACATGCTTATTTAAATCATTCAATCAGATATTAATAAATCCTGAAATCTCTAAATTATTTACTTATCCTACATATTATAAAAAATTAGAATAAATTTCTCTGGGTAGAAAAGCGTTAAGTTACTATTATATGGACAAAATGTAAGCTTAACCCTTTGTATCACCGTATGGCATATCTGCAACATACACAAAAATCAATGTTATTTCCAAAGTGATACTTAAACAAGAACGAAAAATCATGCGTCAAGCATAGATTATGTAGCACTTTCCAACGCTTCTAAAATAATTTTACAAATCATTACCGTTTAATAAGCTGAAAGATGACATCTAAGTAGACAATTTGGAAAACGCATAACATATTTAAAAACGTAATTTCAGGAATTTTCAATATATACAATATTCGGAAAAATATCAGAATACTTTTATGTAGCCCTGTATATGATCTATAGATTTGTATATATACATAGGATGCTAAATTTTAGTTTAGTTAGGAAACGCGTAGCACAGTTTAAATTCTCCTTCTGGAGTTTCTGTCAATAAACGGAAATGTGTTCGCGAACTTTTGTGCTGCCCTGTATAGGATCTACAGAATTTATACACACCACGTAATAGACAAAAAGCTAGTTAAGATTAAAATCGCTTTCAGTAACTTAAAACGCACTTCCAGGAATTATTGTTAACAGACAGTAGAGAATTCTTTTGTGTGTCCCTGTAAATGAACGATGACTGCTATACACACACTATTCTGTAGTAAGCCTCTTGTAATGCACCTTAGTAATATATATAAACTTCAATGCGTTTAAAATAGTGGAACATTATTTAAATAAGCCGCAGACGATTTTTCTCCATAGACGTAATGTAACGGAATTATTTTGACTGTCCCTGTAAAGTAACTCTAAGTGCTATACACCTACTATTCCATATTAAGCTTCTTCTAATGCATCTTAGTGATCTATATAAATTTCAATGCGTTTACGATAGTGAAACATTTTAAAAATAAACCGCAAATGATTTTTCCCCATAGACCGCAATGTAACGGAATTCTTTTGAGTGTCCCTGTAAGAAAACTATAAGTGCTACACACTTCAGTTGAAATAGGGAACGTGCCATAGATAACGACAATAACATATAAAAATTGCAGAGCAATCCGAGCATATTTACGGGAGTTAGAGCACGGACAGACGGCCATACGGCCATACGGCCATCCGGCCAGACAAACCGAAGTCATAAGCACTTTTCAACTAGGTTGGAAAGTGCTAAAAACGATTTTAGTGGTTGCTGCTATCTTCCAAAACTGTTCGTAGAATCTCCAGTAAATGGTGATACTGACAAGGAGATGGCCAATCTTGGTAATCACAGATTTTGATTATTTTTATATATGTTGTAGTGTCGTTTTTAAAATCGTTGTCTAAAATCGTTTTTAGCACTTTCCAACCTAGTTGAAAAGTGCTTATGACTTCGGTTTGTCTGGCCGGATGGCCGTATGGCCGTCTGGCCGTCTGTCCGTGCTCTAACTCCCGTAAATATGCTCGGATTGCTCTGCAATTTTTATATGTTATTGTCGTTATCTATGGCACGTTCCCTATTTCAACTGAAGTGTGTAGCACTTATAGTTTTCTTACAGGGACACTCAAAAGAATTCCGTTACATTGCGGTCTATGGGGAAAAATCATTTGCGGTTTATTTAAATAATGTTTCACTATTTTAAACGCATTGAAATTTATATATATCACTAAGGTGCATTAGAAGAAGCTTAATATGGAACAGGGTGTGCATAGCACTTATAGTTACTTTACAGGGACAGTAAAAATAATTCCGTTACATTACGTCTATGGAGAAAAATCGTCTGCGGTTTATTTAAATAATGTTTCACTATTTTAAACGCATTGAAATTTATATAGATCACTAAGGTGCATGACAAGAGACTTACTACGGAATATTGTGTGTTTAGCAGTCATCGTTCATTTACAGGGACACGCAAAAGAATTATCTACTGTCTGTTAACAATAATTCCTGGAAGTGCGTTTTAAGTTACTGAACGCGATTTTAATGTTAACTTGCTTTTTGTCTATTACGTGATGTGTATAAATTCTGTAGATCCTATACAGGGCAGCACAAAAGTTCGCGAACACATTTCTGTTTATTGACAAACTCCAGACGGAGAATTTTAAACTGTGCTACGCGTTTCCTAACTGAACTAAAATTTAGCATCCTATGTAGTATATATACAATTCTATAGATCCCATACAGGGCTGAATAAAAGTATTCGGATATTTTTCAGAATATTGTATATGTTGGAAATTCCTGAAATTATGTTTTCAAATATGTTATGCGTTTTCCAAATTGTTTACTTAGAAGTTATCTTTTAGCTTATTAAACGGTATGATTTGTAAAATTATTTTGGAAGCGTTGGAAAGTGCTACATAATCTATGCTTGACGCATGATTTTTCGTTCTTGTTAATTTATAAATATACTTGTAATTCTAATTTAATAATCTCAATTAAAAATTTTAATATCGTACATTAATTATAATGTTAATATATTTGCATTTTAATTTAGCATTTTTGATTTTTAAACCCTTATTAAATATTTCTCATCATTTAAAGAGATTTAAAAAAAAATAGATCTACTATTGACTAGGAAAAATTCCAAAATCGTTACAAAATCATACCTTATTTTATTAATAATATCATATAAATTATAATCTTTAATATGCAAAAAAAATATGTTGCAATTTAATTCTTATGCTAATTTTTAATATAATTATGCTTCTTACTTTAAAAACAGAGTAGTATTATTGTCGCATTGACTTCCCTTGTTCAGGCAATATGTACATGATGTTTCTTTAAAATCACGAATTGACACAATTGTTCAATATCATTGCATCGATAAAGCATATATAAAATACGTTTTAAAAGTGATTTTTTTAAAAATTAACCGTTTAATACAATGATTTAGTTACAAATAAAAAATAAATAAATATATTAACATTATAATTAATGCACAATATTATAAGTTTTAATTGAAATTATTAAATTAAAATTACAAGTATATTTATAAAACAAAAAATGGGAAAACAAACGCAGCGCGTTCCGGTCTTCAACCCGGGCCCGCGGATCAATGAGCAGACGCCATAACAACTGAGCTACGACCAAAATAGTAATTTCGTTACAAAGTATGTATTTAAGTTGTGTTATAATATTAGACACCCCCCCCCCCTATTTCTCGAGAACTAAGGAGCGTTGTATAAAATCCGTTGAACCTGAGACTAAGGGGCTTCTACCCTACAACATATATAAAAATAATCAAAATCTGTGATTACCAAGCTTGGCCCTCTCCTTCTGAGTTAATTTTTTATGCCAAAGTTTAATTTATCAGTTTTGCTGTTTCAGGTGATTATTGCTAAAATGGTAATTACCTATATGCTTCAGGAACTTAGTAAAATTAAAGAATGGAGACGTCCAAAAGTAAATTGTTCATAAAGGTAAGTTTTTATACTTAACAATTTCAAATTAGAAATTTTATAATATTTATGAGAAATATGTAATTTTCATCTTGTTGTAGATATGAAACAAGCCCCTTTTTTCAATGCATTTTTATTTTTATGTTCTACTTTTTTTATACATATTTTATATGTTTGAAATGATATATCTTAGTATATATTTTTTAAATCGGAATTGTTGCGCTACAAAGGGTTCACTAATTCTTATAAATACTACAATGTTTATTTTTTATAATTTTTTAAAATATACTAAAGATTCTCTTATGTTTTTGATATTTTAAACTCCATATTGGAAATACCTCTTTTCGATATATTTTTTTTTTTTTTTGGGGGGGGGGGGGAATGTTGATAAAAAGGCAAAAAAATTATACCTTTATAAAAAAACATTTTCTATTAAATATCGCAATAATAATAATAATAATAATAATAATAATAATAGCAATAATAACAGTAATAATAATAATAATAATAAAAGTAATAATAAAATAAAATAAAAGAGAACAAGAAACGAAAAAAGATAAACGATTTAAGAAAATGCTGAGAATGAATATCGTGACAAACATGAAAATCGACAAATCGAGAGAAAGTTAACTAAACAGAAAAAAATAATCTAACTTTAAAAAATCGTAAAGTATGTTTATATAGTCAAGATAAATATATAATACATATAACCACAAACGAAAACATACAATAGCCATGTTTCCGAAAAGCGTTCTTTAACTTTAGAAACCTCATAAAGTAATATATTTTTATATTGAAAGAAGCATCTATAAAAGCAAAGTTTATTTTTTTTTACTGCCGCTTATTTTCGGTAACATTTTCGAGTTCTTTTTATAGTGTATTAATCAGTTTCCTCAATAATGGTTTTTAGGTTGCTGTCATTTCTCAAGTAAACATTTTCATGTTCAACAAGCATGTTTTACAGACAAACGTGATAAATTAACAGCATTAACATTAACATTAAAATTAATATTATTTTGTCATTCTTGCATATATAAATAAAGTTACAGAGCTGAAAATATTTAATTGAGAATTCATATCCTCCGAAACACCTATAATTGCTGCTCAGGTTTCTAAATATAAAGAACGCATTTCGGAAGAGGTTATTATATGTTTTTGTAAGTCGTGCTTTGAAAAATACAAGGTATGATAGAAAAATAATGCAGACTGTGTTTATAGATAAGGTCCGTCTCAAAATTTTAAGTAGAAGCATAAAATGTCGATTTTTAAAGAATAATAAAAAGTTAGAATAAATAGGGTTTTTTAATTTGCTGATTTAGCAACTTCATTTAAATGAATGATACCAAAAGTAGAAAAAAATTAATTACATAATTGTAAAAAATATAATTTAAAATACCTTCAAACGAAACTGTCTCAAACGTTTATGCACAATGCCAAAAAAGACTTCATTTATCATTTTTACAAAACTGTTACATACATTTTTTTTTTCGATTTCAGATTACTTCAAATAAACGTGCGTCTATCGAAATTATTAGTTTTTGTAGAGTTTCTGGTGGCAAAGAGTATTATGCTTTCTCAATGGCCTCTAGGAGTTCTTCAAGACAATCATACTGCTTTCCATTACTGTAAAATTGACGGGTTTAAATGCCCTAGACATTCTCAAATGAGTTTATGTCCGGACTTACAGCTGGTCAGTCAAGAATGTTAACACTTTTCTGTGAAACCCACAGTTTTGTAGAATGTTATATGTGTATTGAGGCATCATGTTGTTGAAAGATCCATTCTGAACTCCCCAAAATGTCAACGAATGGAAACAAATGTTGGTTCGGCATCTCTTGATATTTTTGGGGATTTTGCCTCCCTTTTTTAAAAGCCAGAGAGGTCTGGCCGTTGAAGCCGAACCAAACCATAATAGACTTACCGTTTGTCCGAAATTACCTTTCTGCTGAAGAATGGTCTTGGTTCCTTTCGCAGATCATGCCAACATGCGTGTTCCACCCATAAGGGCCATCTATGCTCCATTTTTTCCCATCACAGAATAAAACAGTAAGCCACTTGTCCCGCGCAAGACATGTGTTTTTTATCCCAGTTCATTCTTGCCTGTCTGTGATGTACATTTGAGACACGGTTTGCGAACCATTTTCTTTCGTATGATGTATCACATTCTTTTATACGTCTATGTGCAGTGCCATTAGACACCTGTAAACCGATATTATTTTTAATTTGCTGTATGGACAAATTTTGTTTAGACACCAATCTCTGTATTCTCCAATCCGTCTGAACAGTCGTCATACGTGGGCGTCCCCATATTGTTTTCCGGTTGATTTTATCATTTCTTTGATCGATTTAAAATGTTTAGCAATAACAGAAATAGTTTAATTTTGCGGTTTCAATTTAAAACCTTTTAAAATCTCCCTTTTTGTGAATTCCTTATTCTTCGGCATTCTTAAAATTTGTGGAAATGGTTTGTCCACTTTTATATTTTTATAAAACTGGAATGCGACGCCATACAACGTCATTACACCCGTCCAATCCCGTGTTTCTAAAAAAAATTGCGTAAAGTGCTTAAACTTTTGAGACAGTGTTTCTTCAAGAAAAAAAAGTAAATTAAATAAAAATTAAAGTAATTTTTATTTTAACCAACAAAAAGTGCTTATTTTATTTGATTTTAATTAAATGTCGAGTATTTATTGTAAATTGGCGTTATATATTTTTTCTTCATTTTTTTTAAAAACTGTATTTGTAGAGAACTTAAATTTTTGAGACGGACTATATTGTTTGATATATTCGCTGAGTTTTATAAAGTGATTGAGTTTATATTGTGATTGTGGATACCTGTAAACCTTACATTCACAATTTCATTTTGTTTCTTTCTAAATATTCTTCTTCAGATGATACGAATCGTAAACAGAGCTGCTAGTCTTGGTGATGCTGATGGAAGTCGTTTATATATTAACTTTGTTTTTATAAAGTATTGTGTTATAAAGTGATTGTGTGCTTATATTGTGATAGTGAATAGCTGTAAACCAGATATTCACGATTTCATTTTGTTTCTTTCTAAATACTTATTTCATTTTTACAAGTTACGGATCGTAAACTCAGCTGCTAGTCTTGGTGATACTGATGGAAGTCGTTTACAGTAAATGCGGTTGTATAGTCAGGATATTTATATAATGATTAATGTCCATTTATTGTCAGTTTCAATTTTGGTAAAAGATATATTTTCGAAGCATTATCGATAGATTTCCGAAGTACTTTCACTCGGATTGGTACAAAACTTATCAGGCAATGCTGTTGAAATATATTTTCTATTACAGTTGAATGTCTTTATGATAAGTTGTTGGATTTTGTAGGATTATTGTACTTGCATTTCGACGCCCACTCTTATACTAACCAAAACATATTACGTTTTAAAACGTGATAAACTACCGAACTGCTATTCCGTGAAAAATTGCCAGTGCCTTTATTTTGCTATCAGACATCATATAACGTAGATACATATATAATCAACTGAAAAACATGTTTCTTATTATAGACTTACCAACCGTATAAAAAGCATATGACCATCCAAGTGGTGATTCACTAATGTATCCTGCGAAAATGTTTCCTAAAGCCGGACCCAAGGATTGGGATGTCAATATTATTGAAAATAAAAATGCTCTTTCAGTTTTGGGACACCAGTTAGCCACGAGAATAGATATACACGGTCCAGGCATACCCTAGATTAGTATTAAAAAAAACTCTTATTACATACTGTTATATGTATTGCTGAATGCAATAATACCATGAATTTACGTTATAAATAGCATTGGAAAGTAAAATGTAAATCGAAAGCATAAATTAAGCTGCAACATAATACACTTCTGTAATACGTGATGAATATGTGATAACGATAACAGCGCCACTATTGACAATGGGGAAGAAACTTCTCATACACAGGTTATTACTGCTATTGAGCGTCTGTCTTAATATGATCTTACTTCTTTTCAAGGTTATATGCTTACGTTTTCAAAAAGTAATTTTGCAATTTCCTTTTTTACATAAATTGTGGAAGATGAATATAAACACATCAGAAAATAAACTTTATTGAAAGATATATTTTTAGTACATAAAATTTAGGTCGTCTGCATTGCGAATAATTCCTTATCTATGGCAACGTACAGTACATGTCTGATGAAATTCAGGTTTTATACGGTCTAACAATTTGAACACCAGTATTTCTACATAGTAATATTTAACTTATTTAATGTCACAAATTTTGAAATTAAACGATACGTTGATTACTATATTGAAATACTGGTATTAAAACGTAAAAATGAAACGAATTCTAACCTTTACAGCACAAAAATAATGGCATACTATAAAAATAAACGAAAATTAATTTAGAGTTACGTGGCAGAATGTCTAGATACACTTTTTAACGGTACTCTTGTATACGAATAAGTTTTGATATTTTACTTGCGATCATGGTGTCCGTAATTCAGACAATCGTCAGTGAATGAGACCTATTCTGTAATTTCTATAAGTTTCGCAAAGTACGTATGTACCTCCGGGAATCTGGTAGTCATGGTTATTTTTGCAATAAAATGTTAATAAGGAATTATATGAGGTATAGTAGTTTAATATATACTATAATGAGGTATATATATAATATAATGAGGTATAGTAGCTATATATCGTGCGGTAGGAGATTCAATTAGTGGATTTGGAACGCATCCCTTCCTAGGGTTTGCTAGCTCTCGCGTTAAATTTGAGCCACCTGTTAACTTCATGCGCAATTTACGATTAACAGTTTGGATAGAGTCTTCAACAATAAGTTTTCGTCAATTTCGTCAGAGGTTGTTGAGCTTTCTACGTGAATAAAGAGCTATCGGAATCTCCCCGGGTTTCCAACTATAGTGATATTATCTACCAAAGAGAATTTCTTATGTTCCTGTAGAACAAGTGATGGGGTTATTTGGAACCAATTCAAGTGAGTTAAATTTAATAAGTTTTAGAAAATGATTTCTCCTTCTTGTTTTTACTTAAAGTGGGTATGATATGAGAATCATATATTAAGTTTTAACCTTCCCTATCCTTCATTTAAATTATATTTTTCCCTTTCCTTTTTCAAAATTTAATTGTGTTATCTTTAACTACAAACAATAATCCCGCTGTAATTTATACCCTTTCCCTTTTTCATTTTCACTTGTGCTCGATCACTAATATCTCACGGCTTTTCGATTAAAATAAAAAAAAGAAAAGAATTAAATCAGCACAGATGCCTTTTCGTAATTTTACTTTCCGTAACCAAGCTTATAACACAATATGTGCATAACGCATTTTTGTGGCCACAATGTCAGTTAAAAGTTATGCGAATCTTCCATTTGGCCCAAATGCATGCCCTTATATGGTAGTGGTAATAACTCAATCACTCACACCCATGTCTAAAATATATTCTGATTGTTATAAGCACATACTGTTTTGTCTGTCGAAATCTGTTCACATGAGAAAGATATTTGTCGGTTATAATCGCCATGGTGATATTAATTTTTGAAACAAAATTCGTCCTGTCGCCAATAATCTGGTAACCTCGCCCGGCAAATACCATTAGTTATGCGGCAGCTTCATCTGAAAGTCCGCTCGCCTAGACAATTATTAGCAACCCTATTTGGCGAGATTATTGTCAGTGCAATTCCAACTTGTATCGTGGAAACAACTCACTTCGCTTGCTGTCTTCGCATAATAATGACCGTTTAAAGAACGGTTGTCTTGTTTTCCCCCTCTTCTGTCCGCGATCATCTTGGCATCCTCATGGTGATCTTACAATAAAATGTCTTGACGACCATTCTGGAGTTTTTTTATTATACACGAACCTGGTTCACGTGGATTGTTTTATTTGATCACGAACAACAACTATAAACTATGATCTGATCAGCCAACATCTTTACAAATTTATGGTGCGTAACCAGCTTTTTCTCCAGTTAAAAAAAAAAAAAAAAAAAAAGGTATATAGTTGGCAGAAGAGGGGACGCTTTTTCTTCACCTGCACCCGCCTGTCTCTTTGGATTATCAGCATGCATCAAAGAAAATTCCCGCCTGCATTTCACCATCTTCCCGGACCCAATGGACTGATTGAAATTTAGCCTGCACCTTCCTGTTTCTATAGACTATCCTGTGCTGTGGATTATCATGTGAAAATTTTTGCTACGGCCACTGTATGCTGAAGTACTTCCTGCTTCATCTTGATCCTGAATAACAAAATCTTAAGCTTCTACTGCATTCCTTTAGCAATTTATTATGGATAATTTTAAATCTATGCACGACTCCTGTGTGACTGTGCTCCATGCCCAATGAGCCCCCGTTGTTTCTGCCCAGTGTATTCTGCAACGCGCCG
This sequence comes from Maratus michaelseni, assembly GCA_963931845.1. NCBI lineage: Eukaryota > Metazoa > Arthropoda > Arachnida > Araneae > Salticidae > Maratus > Maratus michaelseni. Next base: position 48,658,904 of record OZ007598.1, on the reverse strand, counting down.
TTCCATATGCTACAATTCCGCAGAAATTTACTTCAAATCGTCCTTTTTTTCATCTATTATATGTTCGTCTATTATCGTGTGTTCTGTTTCAAAATGTTGTGCATCTCTACAGATGTGATCTGCGCCCAAACTTCCGTATAACCGTTGGAAAGAGAAATTTAAATGAATAGATCATAAACTACGATTCAAAACTTTCGAACTATGCATTCGTAATTCTGAATATTTTTCTCACTTTGGTGGTTGTACAAAGAATAATAATAACACTTTCCAGTTTCGATATTCACTAGCCAGTGGACTTCGATCTACATTCAGATCCGTGATAGTTCTGTGGTTTTTTTTCTTTCTCTGCAACTGAGACTCATCTAAAGTGAATAATGTCAGCTGCTTAAGTTTCCAACTGATAAGGAGAACAAATTAACATAGAATGAACTGTTTGCATGCATACAGAAAGAAACCAGGATAAAACTTAATTATATTAAATTTTTCTTTTACAGCTGATTAGCTCATCTTGAATCAATGACTAATACGATTGCACTTTTAACTTTTTCCCCACTTTCAAGCAAATAAAATAAAAGTAAATTTTTTCTTGTTTCAGATAGTGTAGGTAAATAAAAAGGTACAAAATTCTATTTGGATTATATTTTTCTCATTAAGGTAAGTTGTTCGTTTATTTCTTTAATAGTGAGAAAAAGGTTTCAATTTGAACCATGCTAAATAATTGTTTATAAAGTATACAAATAATAATAATATTCTCGAATATTGATTTAAACTGATATATCATAGTAAATTGAAATGGTACTTGTTGCTTTTTGTTTTTGTTTGTGTAATTTAGATTATAATATAAAGAATTCACGGTAATTAAAAAAAAAGTATAAATGGCCTTTTTTTTTAATTGTCACTAAGATATGCTTTAATAATGATTTATATAGTAATCATTAAACAATTTAAATTTCTTTCTGTTTCAATATCAATTTTCTTGCCATATTATAGGTAAGTTGGTAAATTATATTCTGTATGTAAAAAAAGTATTAACTTAAACATTCACAGGAGAAATTTTTAATAAAGAATAAGTGAAGAAGAGAATTTTTGCATATTATTGATTAATTCTAAATTTTGTTTTCCTTTTTCCTATTATGCAATGACACTTTTTTCAAATATTGAACGTATTATTATTTTGAAAGGAGAAATGGTAATTCTATATGCATTTCTTTTAATATTTTTATAAAGGCTCATATATTTAGAAGAAACAATATTTATAATGAAAGGTATAATATAATTGTTATTATCTCTCGTAGGTTTGCCTAGATAACACATTTTTTTTATGACTGAAATTTTATTTAATATATTGCATAAAAATTTTGATTTATAATAAGGCAGACATACTTTTTCTATATAAAGTTCATATTACTTTTTATTTATCTGCCACAATGAGTGTTGCAGTCTGCAGAATGAGCGATTAATTTATTTATGTATTTACAGATATTTTTCCAAATTGTCCTTCTTTTGAAAATTAAGATATCTCTTGGTTAAGAATTTAAAAAATATATATATAGAGATGGATAATAATAAAAGAAAGAAGATAATATATTTGTGGTGTGAATAATTGTTCATTCTGGAGATATAGGTATTTTGTTCTTGTGTTTTTTTTTTCATAAAAAAAAGAGAGATTGCATTCATTTATTTATTCATTTATTATATATATTTTTGCTTATAAGTAATTTTTGCAGTAAATATTTTCTGGTAAGTTACTGTGAATATTTTAGGTAAACAAAATTTTCCCCACCTGAATTTTTAATTTTTTTAAGGTAAAGATTTATTTATCTGATAAGTTATTGCGAATATATTTATATTTGCTCACTCGTTAGCCAAACATGGCCAGTAAGCTAACATTTAAAGTGACCAATTTTGATGGTGAACCCACCTTGTTAGATTTTTTTTTTCAATCAATTAAGAACATTGGCCCGTATACAAAAATGGAAACAAGAGGAAATAATTCAGTTTTTGGGGGGAAAGTTAACAGGCCCAGCATTAACCTTTTATACGCAAAATCCTGAGATCTATAAATCTAACGATTTGGATTTTGTCGAAAAAGAATTCAGAGCATTTTTCGCTCCCCGAGTAAAACTGCAGCACTGGTTGAATTCAATAATCTATTATTACTACCAGAGGAATCGATTAGAAACTTAGCGCATCGTATAAACACACTCACTGCTCGTGTACATGACACTATAACAGATAGAACAGCCCTTGATAATATAAAATTTACTAAGTTTATTTCAGCAATTCCTTCTAATTTAAGGGTTAAAATACAAGAGGAGGGAATATCAAGTTATAAACAAGCGGTAAATAGAGCACAAGCTCTCCAGGAGATCATGCAAAATGAGAAAATATTGCAGCCCTGCGCATCATCTAGCTCCGCAGACTCGATCGCCCTGCAGTTGAAATCACTAAATGAAAAAATTAACGCTTTGTCGTTAACAGGTAGCGAGGACAAAAATAACACCCATAATCAACCCTCTCGCCCACAAAACTCGCATGATCAGTATAAAAAAGACTTCAAAAAAAGACACACTGGTCATAGCTATGTCCGCACAAATAAACATAACAAATCGAATTCTCCACCCACTTGTCTGTTGTGTTTGAAACGTGGCCACACTGCAAAATTTTGTTTTAAATGGAGAAGATCTCATGCGAATAGAGGTGGATATCAAAATTACAAATTCAATCCAAATTTTCGCAGAAAAGCTAATCAGAAAGGGGAATCTTTAAACTATTAAGGAGATGTAATTTAGCTGATGGCTTTGCACCTCAAGATAACATTTTAACATCAGCAACTTGCCCTACATTCCCATGGTCGATTGATGAAAATCTTCCAAAAATTTCTAAGGAAAGTCTAGTCAATTCGGTCGCTTCACAGACCACAACAAACATAAAAATGACCAGGAATGGGTCGTCACAAACAGTGCACAGATCAACTGAAAGTTCATCGCAAACTGTATCGCCAAGTGACGAAAAGAAAGTTGAGGTTATTTCAAATGTGAATAATAGTTCCCAACACTCCCCCTTATAAAGGCCTCTATAGCAAGAACAGACACAATTTTACTTCTGGATGCAGGGTCGACAATTTCCGTTTTATCACAGTCCCTTTTCGATTCTATTAAGGACAATCTTAAATATAAAAGGTTAGGCACAACAGTTACTCTTAAAACAGTAAATTCCGATGTTGATTTCACCGCATGTATAAAAGCATCAATCAGAATTCACCACAAATCTTTTAGCCACAACTTTTATATTGTTGACATTCCCGATACGTCTAGTTTTCAAGGAATATTAGGATTTGATTTCATTCATAAACACACAGGATCATAATTGATGTGCACAAAAATAGAATGTCAACAAATGAATTTCACGTGCCATTACTTAGTGCGTCAGCGGATGGCAAAGACATAAATCTTCTAAGTAAAAATGTAAACTCTCCGTCAAATTCATTCAAAACGATTCGCCTTGCACATAAATTAAAACTTGAACCACATGAGAAAACATGGATTTCCATCGACACTGATTCTTTAAACCCTTCAATGCAGTACTGTTTTGAAAGTACTATTTCTAATAAACAAATTATTTGTTATGACAGTCTGTTAGGTAACAATAATGATGTTGAATCGGTCGATCAGGAAAATCATAACAAACACCTACAAAAATCACATGTATACATATTCTTACAAAATTCTTCTAACAAACCTGTACACATAAACAAAAATGCACGAATAGGAATCTTATATGAGGTCTCGGAAATTATGGAACCATTTAAAAGTGACAATTTTTCACAGACCATGAAGTCATGCGACAACATCAACAGCTTCAATATCCAACCTCATGATAATTTACAACAGTTTATTTGCAATTATATTCAAGCTTCAGACGAGGTCTTAAAAAAAAGAAAGGAAGATTTAACAATACAAGACTTCAAATTGGAACATCTAGACTCTCAACAAGCAAAAACCTTAGGCTCATTATTGTTAAAATACTACAGTTCTTTTTCTAAATCAATGAAAACATTAGGTCACACAGCCAAGGTTGTTCCAAATCTCAAATTCATTAATGACTGCCCAATCAAAACACTACCTTTTCCGGTACCACAATCATTACACCAAGAAATGAAAGAGCAAATAAATCAACTTCTTGAAGCAAATATTATTGAACGTAACTGTTCAGAATGGGCATGTCCTATTTTGCTGGTTAGAAAGAAGTCTGATGGGTCTGCAAAACAAAAATACAGACTAGCTCTTGATTTAAGAATGCTAAATTCCGTCTTACAAGGATCTTCATATCCACTTCCCAAAATACAGACCATTATTTCAAATTTATCTGCATATAAATATTTCACTTCGTTAGATTTTCAACAGGCCTATCATCAGATTAATTTACCTGAAAAATATCAAGATCCACTTACATTCACATGCATATACGGTACTTTTCGTTTTAAAAGGTTGGTTTTCAGTTTAAAGAATAGCAGTAGTTTCTTTCAAAATTTAATGGACACTATTATTGATGAATTAGAAATGGAAGGTATTTTTGCTTACCAAGACGATTTGATCTTTGGTTCTAATTCTTTTGAGGAAACATGTGCAAAATTACAGAAAGTACTTGAAATTTTATCGAAATATAATTTAACGCTCTCGCCCAATAAATGTTCATTTCACAAAACCGCTGTTGACTACTTAGGTTTTCACATTGAAAATCATTCCATTTCTCCCGTCCAATCAAATATTGTCAAAATAAATTCTTTTCCTACCCCGACAACAAAAAGACAATTAAAAAGGTTTATTGGTCTGGTCACATTTTACAAATCTCTAGTGCCTTCTTTTTCAAAAATTATCCAACCACTTATAGATCTCACTACACCAAAAACAACATTTAAATGGACTCAAAAACATCAAAAATTATTTGATCAAATGCAACAGGTGTTCTTTAATTCTCCCATGGTTCGTTTACCCGATTGGTCTAAAACTTTTTACGTAAACACAGATGCGTCAATTATAGCCATAGGAGGTGCTCTGTTACAGGAACATGAAGGACAATTACTTCCCATTGCTTTTTTTTCTAAATCTCTTAAACAGTCTGAAAAAAGTTATCCAGCACTAAAACTTGAATTAATGGCCATTTACAAATCAGTAATCGCTTTTAAATACTATCTATATAACCGAAAGTTTGTAATTTTATCCAATAGTGCTCCTTTAAAAAAATACAAGAAAACAACTAATCCCGCTGACATAACAACTAGATGGACTCTTTGGAAGACCTTCCGTAATATTGTCAGATTTGGGAAAACAATTCACTTCACACATATACGACAAATTTAACGACACATTAGGCATAAAGGTACGTCATTCCAGTGTAGCGAGGCCACAAAGCAATGCCGTGTCAGAGTGCGTTAATAAATCAATTAAATACTCTGTTTCTACTTTACTTCAAGAAGGTCACACTTTTGAAAATGCTTTATCAATTCATAAATCTCTTTATAATGGATCCCTACATTCCTCCACAAAATATTCTCCCAACTTGCTTCACTTTGGAAGAGAACTATCCTTAATATTTGATACTTATGACCATAATGTCAATCAGGTTCTATACAAAGATTTTGAAGCTTACAAATTGTTACAAGATTTAAATTCTATTTACAGGAAAGCATATAATAACATCAAAGACTCTCAAAACAAAAGAAATGATCATTTTCAAAAACGTGCTAAACTAAGAAAAATTATGAATAAAGATATTGTGTATTTAAAATCAGTAGATAAGTTCAAACCAAAATATTCTGGACCTTACATTGTTATACACAAATATTCACCTGTCTCTGTTTCAATCAAACGCTTACATGCACCTGATGACTCTGCTTTTAGAGTACACATTGATAGGTTAATCATCGCTCCACCAAGAAGCGATCACTTACTTACAAGTCATGATGGTTTCAATAATATTAACTCTCCAACTTATTCAACACGTTATAATTTAAGACCTAGAAAATAGCGTATAATTTTATAATTGTTGTATTTTGTGCGAATTTTTGGTTTTGTTCACACTTGTGTATATTGATGTACATAATATACTGATGTTATATTTGATGTTTCCTTGTGAAAGTTCTCGGCTGGTCCAAGTTTGTTTCATCAAGGGAATGGCAGATATGGCAATCTTGTTGTGAACATTATCTTTTATGTTTATGGGGTGTTTGCACATATACACATTAAAAAAAAAAAATAAAAAAAATCTGAACTTTTGTCGTCATATTTTTTTTAAATCTCATAAATAGTTATAAACATAATTATAGTAACATTAATTGCACTAAAAATTTTTTTCTCTTAAAATCAGTTTTTTTTAAATTTTAATAATGCTAATTAAGTAAATATGTACCTCATGACTTAACATTTTTACCGAACTTGACAAAACTCTCTCTCATTACTCTAGGATTGACTTTATTCGACATACACTAGGTGTATATATATTTTTATTTTTCTAATTATTCCCTTTCGGAGTGGTGATCTGTTCAAAATTATTGCCCTTAGGATCTTCCACCCCATTGTAATGAGAGACACATTCGAATTGGTATTCCAATTCACCTTAAATCCCCTGTCAAAATGAGTATACGAGACTGCTCCTCAGTTTGTTGCATTACTGCTGCGGGAGCAACGGGGTCTATGTTGTGTCAACAATGTGGACCTCGCCCTAAATATTCCCTCCACAAATAAGGCAATAGTCCTAAACTTGCGCCATCACACTTGTCCTTAGACAAGATTTAGGGCAGGAATTTTTTTTGGATCGTGCGTCACTTTCCCTATCCTGTCCTGTGCGAATGCACAAATTTTTACTATTTTTAAACCCAAATTTTATTCATTTTTTTTTTATCTTCATCACTTTTGTATTTCATTTTTACACATGTGTAACTGTTAATGTAACTGTAACTGTATCTCATCTTATATATCCTGTATTTGCATTTATATATTTCATGTTTCTTTTATGCAAGATTACATATATCAGTATTTTGCATTATGTTCGAACAAAGAAAATTTTATTGTATTGTAGTTGCAACTTAACATAAGCTTATATGTGTTCAGAAATATGAACATTTTAAATTCATTTAGCATGCTTATGACCAGCTGTCAGTAAAATAAATATTAGTGGATGATAATGCAACTTTTCTGGTCATATTTTGGTCATCAATATATATGTAGAGTAATTAAACTGCTATATGTTTCGGAACAGCAAAAACAACAACAACATCTACATCTACAAAAAAAAAACTCTCAACAAACCATGGACTCAAGGAATAAACTATTGTGTACACTTTGATGACCAGTAGCAAAATTTTGGTATACCATTTCTATTTCCATTTTCATTTTCATTTTTGATATTTGTATGTGTTTATATTTTTTTCTTATATTGTGCATTGATTATATGTAAACTTTCAGACGGAGCATGCCTGCAATTTAAACCCTAACAAATTATTCTTTTATCTGAGCAAACGGGGGAAATATATGATATGAGAATCATATATTAAGTTTTAACCTTCCCTATCCTTCATTTAAATTATATTTTTCCCTTTCCTTTTTCAAAATTTAATTGAGTTATCTTTAACTACAAACAATAATCCCGCTGTAATTTATACCCTTTCCCTTTTTCATTTTCACTTGTGCTCGATCACTAATATCTCACGGCTTTTCGATTAAAATAAAAAAAAAGAAAAGAATTAAATCAGCACAGATGCCTTTTCGTAATTTTACTTTCCGTAACCAAGCTTATAACACAATATGTGCATAACGCATTTTTGTGGCCACAATGTCAGTTAAAAGTTATGCGAATCTTCCATTTGGCCCAAATGCATGCCCTTATATGGTAGTGGTAATAACTCAATCACTCACACCCATGTCTAAAAATATATTCTGATTGTTATAAGCACATACTGTTTTGTCTGTCGAAATCTGTTCACATGAGAAAGATATTTGTCGGTTATAATCGCCATGGTGATATTAATTTTTGAAACAAAATTCGTCCTGTCGCCAATAATCTGGTAACCTCGCCCGGCAAATACCATTAGTTATGCGGCAGCTTCATCTGAAAGTCCGCTCGCCTAGACAATTATTAGCAACCCTATTTGGCGAGATTATTGTCAGTGCAATTCCAACTTGTATCGTGAAACAACTCACTTCGCTTGCTGTCTTCGCATAATAATGACCGTTTAAAGAACGGTTGTCTTGTTTTCCCCTCTTCTGTCCGCGATCATCTTGGCATCCTCATGGTGATCTTACAATAAAATGTCTTGACGACCATTCTGGAGTTTTTTTATTATACACGAACCTGGTTCACGTGGATTGTTTTATTTGATCACGAACAACAACTATAAACTATGATCTGATCGGCCAACATCTTTACAGTGGGCTTTTTTCCGATCATCTGCATTAAATCCACACGCTTCACAGCTAATTCCCTGTTTAAGGTAAAAAATAAATTGTGCTTTAGTAAAATCTTTGTCACGCCATTCTTTCCAAGGAGCAGCCCGGAATGGATTTTCACAAATGGCGTCCAAACTGATTTCAAAACCATGCCGTTTGATATTGTCTAGCAAAATTAAAATTATTACAGTGGTGTCACAAATGACGACCGATCATTTCTCGAAGCCAGGCTGTTAAACGTTTTGCCCAGAGCTTGTTTTATAGCTAGTTTAGTTATATAACTGAATTTATTTTACAGCTCTAAGCGTATATTTTATATTCTAATATATGACAAAGATAAGTAATTATTACGGAAGTGCTCGTTGAAAGGGAATGGTCTCCTATGTCTTGAAAACATCGGTAATTATTAACCAACTTCAAAAAAAGGAGGAGGTTCTCAATTCGACGCATATGTATTTTTTTATGCATGTTCACCGATTACTTCGAACCTAAACAACCGATTCATGTGAGTTTTTTTAATCGAAAGAGAATAATCTGTAATTGTTCCCATTTAAATTTCATCAAAAATGAGACTGTACGTTTTTAGAAATTCAACAAAAACAAAAACAAAATAAACTTTAAAATATTTCATTTTTAACGATTTTCATCAAGTGACGTAGCGCTATCTGTTTAGCGAGAATATCGCTACCCGAAGAATTTTCCTCTCTGTTTACACAGTTTTGCTTCCAGGATTTTTGTAGAGAAAACCAAAAAGCAATGTTTCAATCGTTAAAAGCTTTTATGACGTAAACAATCAGTAAAACAAAAATCAAAATTGTAAACCGCTTAAACTCACCCAAGGTTTCTGTTTTATAATCGATTCATTTGAAGTTTTTTTTTTTTATTAGTAAGAACAGGTACTGAATTAAAAAGGCATTTCCTGCGGTACGTAATAAATGTAGTTGACGAACGAAATTTTATTGTGATCAGAATGTGTTACAAAACGCATCTAAACATAACTTTTGCAAGCAAGCTAGTCAACCGTTGCATAAATGGGAGCTTAAAAACAAACGGGGATGAGACTTTACTTTTGAGGAACTTATTGACATTTTGTTACATTTTTTTTTCATGTGGCGATACAGGACTATATCGAAATGCGTGCACCTATACATTTTGCTGAACTTTATTAATTCTTACTGAAATACAAAAGTAGACATGACACTGATCGTGGTGGAGTATTGCGTAGCCGAGGACAGAGAAGGACTCGCAGTAAAGAATTTACCCTTTTCCTTCATGTGAGTTTAGAAATGAGGATAATGGAAATGGTTTTCGCAAAGAGAGAGTAGAGAGCAAGGAAGCGGCAATCGAAATGATTATAGGAATGGTGGAAGTAATTAAGATGGTCGAAATAATAGTGATCATTCTAGGAGTGATGTGGTAATTTCAGAAGAAAAAAAGAGGAATTTTTTGAAATAGTCGTAGAGATTGCGGTCAAGCTAGCAAATCTCCCCTTCTTGTTTAAGACAGCTTAATATACGAGGGAAAGTCATTAAGTGAGTCACAAAAAAAAATTAAATAATAGCTATGTAAATCGGAAAACAAATTCCAATAAAAATCAAACTTTGGTTAGGGAAAGTCGGGTAGCCGCGGACGGCGGGTAACAGCTGACATTTCAATTTCTAAGAAATTCAAAGTGTTGCGTAAATAAAGAGTTATTGTAAATGAACGCCCTCTAGAGTCGAAACAAATACAGTTTAATTGCGACGTGGGCGCCGAGTAAGTTAGTCGTGAGTGAGTGTTTTGTTTTCGTCAATAAATTTTTGAAAAAAAGAGACTGAATGCATCATATGCGGAGAAACATTTGAAGTGCCAGGAATGCAAAGATTGGGACCATGAAGATTGTGTTTATATAGATGCATCGGATTTTTATTATAATTGTGATGTTTATAAGGCCAGAAAACGGTTGGGACACCATTGATTAATATGTCCGGGGCTACCCGCCGTTTCTTGTGACGCCAAAAAAATAAGGCCAAACTATTTTCAGTATATTTCGTTAAATAATTCGATATTATTAGCAATGTTTAATTAAAATCATTAAAGAAGTTGGTAATTTTATTTTAAGTATAAAATAAAGATATAAATTTCATTTATTTGTTTCTTATTTGCAATTTATCCAAGTGTCCGGTGCAACACAATCTTCCCCTATATCAGATTCGAGTCTGACTATATGTAATTAAACAAAACACTTATTACAGAGGTATGCTATAACAAAGTAAAATACCTTTTTCAAATTAATAATTCCATGGATTTTCTGAATCAAATTTGAATTTAGTGAACCAGTGTTCACAATAGCTTCAAGTATTTTATCTTTTATGACTGAATTGACAATAATGTAATGAGAGTTCAATTTCTTAGCTATTCACAAGTTCCCTACAATCACAAATGTTAACGATACTGACAAGGGGACCGCCAAACATGCTGCACACAGATTTTGATGATTTTAAAGTATGTTGTAGGGGTCATACCCCTAACTATTCAGGTCAAAGGTTTCTTTCAAATGGGCTTTAGTTTTCGAGAAATTTCGGGTTAAAGTTCAGCATGCATTTCAAATACCCATTAGTTCGTGATCCTGAACAAGGTCTCCGTGGTGCAGCGCCAGCGCTCGCGATTTGAGAGTGGGAGATGAGGGTTCTGTCCTCTCATGTGACTTTTACCTTTTTTAAATAAATTTTATATATTTGTCGCGTTATAAGTATTATGCAGAATTATGAATTCTGCTTTTTTGAACTTTTAGATATTTTCCTAATAAATTCCATTTACATTTTCGAATTTTTTTGAAAATTTACATTTTTTTTTCTTTTGTGCAGTGGTGAAATTAATATTTCTATTGACGAAATTACAAACTAATTTATATCTAGATTTTGTTTATTTTTTTTATTATTTACTCTTTATCTTTTAATAGCTGTTCTAAAATAATACTTTTTTTAACTTTATGAAATTTTAAATGAAAATTTATATTTTTTTATAATTTATACAAAATATTTTTTATCTCAAATCTTCTAAAGGTATGTATGATTAGGTGATTCCAACAACATATCTTGAAAGGAGTAATAAAATATTAAAGCAATAACGCTTATATCCAAGTTTTAGCCAGTTATATATATATTTTTTTTTATGTTATTTAAATACATTTAACTGTAAAGTTCAAACTCAATACCATTTTTGATTTGCACAAACAAAAAAATAATATATTACAATATTTTTTTTTCATTCGAACAAGTCCTAACAGAAAAATTCAACTAGAAATGAAAAATCGTTTGTAAATTACAATACATATAAAAAATATCCGAAAAAAAATCGTCTGCAATGACTTTTACGGTAATATCAGAATAAATAAAATTTTCTTTTTATCCATTTCGTTTAGCTTCCTTTGCAGAGAAATATCATGTTTGAAATAATTTCTTTTTCAAATTTAATGCATTTTTAAATATATTTATCACAATTTAAGTATTTAAAGAATATATAATATGCTAATTTATTACATTCTTCCAATATTGTTAAAAAATCGATTTTTAATGCGGAATTTGTTTAGAATATTTTTGCGATATGTATCACACAATTAGTTCCATATTTAATAAACTAAAAATGTCGATGTCGGTGATGATAAATATTTTAGTATTTAAGCAGTTAACATATTTCAATATATTTAGAACAAATCAAATATTAAAAGGATATATTATTTTGTTAATTTTTTCTTAATCATTTAATTTTTTTTTTAAATAGAAAATGCAAATAAAAAATGCATTACTTCATAAATACGATAAATAAATAAGTAAATATACATAAATGTAAACAATAATCATTTTAAAAAGACGAGATATCAAGACATAAATTACTTTGGATTTTCGTCAACAGAAATGTTAGAATAAAAATTGCGCAAAAACTATAAATTTTCACGAAAAATTCGAAAATGTAAAAGGAATTTATTGGGAAAATATCAAAGATTTCAAAGATGCAGAATTCATAATTCTGCATAAAAGTTATAGCGCGACAAATATATAAAATTTATTTTAAAAATGTAAAAGTCACATGAGAGGACAGAACCCTCATCTCCGGCTCTCAAATCGCAAGCGCTGGCTCAGTACCACGAAGACATTGTTCAAGACTGCGAATTAATGGGTATTTGAAATGCATGCTCAACTTTAACACAAAATTTCTCGAAAACTAAAGCCCATTTGAAAGAAACCTTTGACCTGAATAGTTAGGGGTATGACACCTACAACATACTTTAAAATCATCAATATCTGTGCGCATCATGTTTGGCGGTCCCCTTGAGAGTTTCAATTCCAAATTTATAGGGGGATTGTTTCAATAGATTTTGAATTAAAGAAACTGTCTTTCGTCTATATCATAATAATTACGTAGGAATAGGTGGCCAAATTTAATTCAAGCTAACAAAAAAAAAAAAGTAAGTCATTTTATTACTAATAAAATAAGTTGAAACTGGTGTGAAACACTAAGAACTAAAATGACTTCTTAAAACACCATCAAAACGTTAAAAATGCGCTAGGCCTTTCGAAAGATCTGAGTCTTTCTTCGTCAGGCGCAAAAAGACGTGCGTCTACTATGAAAGCAGCAGCAAGACTGAAATGAGAGGTAAGGGAAAGGAAACAAGCTGATGCAACAGCCAATAGGAAAGTAGAAATCAACAGCCAATAGGAAAACAGAAGACAACAGCCAATCACAGAAGAGTAAAATCAAAACAATAGAGAATACAAAATAGAAGGGGAATAAGGAAGTGAAAAAAAAAAAAATAAATAAATAAAGCACACAAATATATTAAAAAATGGAAACAGATGAAAATTAAGAATTAAATAAGTAGCCAAAATATATAAATATAAAAAACAGACTAAAATTAATTAATACAAAATTAATTATATGGAAGTACTGAAGAGGTTTTTCCAAGCAGCAGAGAGCATTGTGGAATCAGATTTATCATTAACAATAACTTCACGATTAAGATAAATAGCTAAATTTTCCAAAAAGTCCAATTCAGAGATACTATTAGCATTAAAGATAATTTTAGCATTTTTAAAATTAAAACAATGGTATCCGCTTAAAAGAACACTCTCGTTATGTAACTAATCAAGAAATTTCTAAATCTTCAATTGCCAAGCACTCTTGGGATTCCGGCCATTGTTTTAATTTTAAAAATGCTAAAATTATCTTTAATGCTAATAGTATCTCTGAATTGGACTTTTTGGAAAATTTAGCTATTTATCTTAATCGTGAAGTTATTGTTAATGATAAATCTGATTCCACAATGCTCTCTGCTGCTTTGGAAAAACCTCTTCAGTACTTCCATATAATTAATTTTGTATTAATTAATTTTAGTCTGTTTTTTATATTTATATATTTTGGCTACTTATTTAATTCTTAATTTTCATCTGTTTCCATTTTTTAATATATTTGTGTACTTTATTTTTTATTTATTTATTTTTTTTCACTTCCTTATTCCCCTTCTATTTTGTATTCTCTATTGTTTTGATTTTACTCTTCTGTGATTGGCTGTTGTCTTCTGTTTTCCTATTGGCTGTTGATTTCTACTTTCCTATTGGCTGTTGCATCAGCTTGTTTCCTCTCCCTTACCTCTCATTTCAGTCTTGCTGCTGCTTTCATAGTAGACGCACGTCTTTTTGCGCCTGACGAAGAAAGACTCAGATCTTTCGAAAGGCCTAGCGCATTTTTAACGTTTTGATGGTGTTTTAAGAAGTCATTTTAGTTCTCATTTTATTACTTTCAGAGATTTTAAAAAACGTCACACCTATACATACAAATTTGCAATCTGTATAACGTATGCCACATGGGAGAAGGGCTTTAAGGATCGAAATATGATAAATCTCAATTTACTTAACAGCCTAAGAAGCCGAAAAAAATCGATCGCTAATTTTAAGTCTATGGAAGGTTCTTTACAGATTTCTCGCTCGCATTTTAATATTTGTAAGTAATTTTTTTTTTTTTTTTTTTTCATAGGATAGCAAGATAGCTGAGGTCGATCTCTAACGTTGTTAGTTTTTACTTTTTCGATTTTGGTTCTAGTTTTTTTATGTAAGGAAACTTTCACTTTCAGAACCGGTTCCAAAATTGAAAATGTCCGCTTATAAAAAAAACTGTAACCAAAATCGAAAAAGTAAAAACTAACAACGTTAGAGATCGACCCCAGCCATCCTATGCAACAAAAAATCATTTAAAAATATTACAATGCGAGCGAGAAATCTGTAAAGAACTTTCCCTTAGACTAAACATTAGCTTGAGTGTTTCTTACAGTGACTAATGTAGGCTCTTAAGTCAAGGCAACATATTTCGTTGTATTATTGCAATAACAAAAAAATTGAGCATTTTGCTGACCGTTAATTCAATATGAGATCGTTTTTGTGTACGCTATTTAGTACCACTATTTTTGAATAATAATCTTTGTCTTACTTACTTATTCGAGTATGAGTGCCTAACTAAAATATTCCCCATATTAAATCGAAAATTATCTATCTTTAAATAAAGCGAAATGGCGCAGTTAAAAATCATTGATATTCAATTACTTTGAGTAACTGAGCAGCAAGTATGTACGGTGTACGAGAAAAACTGTTCAGGGGTTAATAATAAAAGCATGTTACGAACTTTACGATTAAAAAATGTGAAGAAAATTATTCGAAAATTCTGGTATTCAAACAGAAAGATGTTATTTCTCTCAATATTTTCGGTCGACTTATGCGCGTGCATATACTGTAATTGCAGATTTCAGTGATTAAATAAGGTAAAGACTATTAATAAAAATTAATGGTAACAAAAAAGCGTTAAAGTTCGCAATTATGTAAACACGAGTATACACGTGAACGAACAACAATAGGAAACAGCATTTTTCAATAACGTAAACAAATTCAATTATCAATAAATAATCGCAATTATGTAAACACGAGTATACACGTGAACGAACAACAATAGGAAACAGCATTTTTCAATAACGTAAGCAAATTCAATTATTAATATAAGCAAACATTATTAATTTTGAGACAATTTTTTCTCGCCCATATTTTCTCAATATTTGGGAACTATAAACATTAGATTGGACATAATTTAAGTGGAGTAGCAATATTTAAAAAATCACTAGTTTAAAACAGCAATTTCCATTAAAAAAACAAATATTTTGAAAAGTTTAGCAAAATTAGTTTAATAAATTTAAGTAACTAGTTTCCATTTCCGAAATTTTCATTTTAATAGACGGCTTCCGTAAATATTTGCAAAAGTAGTTCGATTAATTTAAATGATTAGTTAAAATCAGAATAATAGCCATTCAAATAAAAGTATTTCTTAATATTGGCAATATTAGGTAGCATTTGGGATGAGTACCTGTGCAAGACCTCTGAGCGTTTGTATAACAATCACAGCAGATGTACCCAACTGCGAGAAAGGTGGTATCAACATTGTTAATATGCTTAATGTTATTAGAGCTCCAACAATGATCCATTTGCATCCGAACCTTTCTGCAAGTCTACCTGCAGGCATGAACGTAAGAAGTTGCCCAAAGAAAAAGCAACCTAGAATATATCCTTGAGTCTCAGGTGACCAGGCGAATCCACCTTCCTATTGGGAAGAAAAAAATAAAAACACAAGAAAAGAAAACAATGCATTTCATTTATATTGTACTACATTTTCATTCTATAGTTAAATAACATACACACACATACATGTATAGATACAATGTACGTCTAAAAAGTTCAATGACTGGTCCAATATTTAAACAACAACCCGAGATAAGAACGTGCACGCGTGCATGTGGATTAAAAGACATACGAAAAAACTCTTCCTGTAGTTGAAATCACTATGTTCAAGCAGAGTTGCCCGCTAGGATGAATGAAACAATAGGCAGATTAACAGGGATGGCTGCTTATATATAGGAACTAAAAATCTAGAATGAGGCTTTAACTTCCATTATTAGATGCCATCGATGTCACCTATTTGGTCATAAAGAAACAAAATATGTTTAAATAACTTTTACTGTGAGACCTGCGGACTCGAGCACGTCGTAAATAACTGCATTAGAGACCCTAAATGTATCAACTACCACTCAAGCAGAAAATATCAAACGTCCCGCGACATTCATCATAAAGCATTGGACTCCAATTGCCCAATCTATAAAAATCCTTTCTTTAAAAAAGAGAAACACTAGATAAATTGTATCCATCTTTTCAAAAATCTTCTGCGCCCAAAACTTTGAATTTTCCTCCATCGGAGTCCAATCGTCCTAAACGTCCATATCGTTAACAGGGTCTTCAGGGTCCACATCATCCTATCTATCCACACCCAGTACAGTCATAATTAGATCAAAGTTGCCCACCTCTTCCTACTCAGTGGTCTCAAGAATGGACACATTACTCGTATATGCCTCTTCAAAATCCACAGTGGTATCCGGATCAACAGTTCCGAGGAAGTTTCTATCAACAGAGAGTTACCCTTGGTTCGTGGTTTTCCTTAAAGTGTGAGAGCTTTTCTTCTTTAATTCTTCTTTTTGTTATTTCGCATGTTAATTTAACTCAAGGCTAAGTGTACAGTTTCTAACTTCAATAATGTTAAATTTATATCAATTTAAATTATCTTAATCTAAAATTAATCTAAAAGATTGTATTAAACTACATTAAATTTACTGATTCTTTCAAAATTTTATTAATTTTATTAAATTTATTTAAAACATGGCCAACTTAAATAGTCAAGTCCCAAAAATCCCAGAAATTTCGGCCTTTAAGTTCAATTAAATTCTTGCAGGTCAACCTCAACCGCTGTAGGTCCGCTGACCCTTGTAGCAACACAGCATATGGAGGATAGCTCCATAGATATTGTGCGTCTACAGAACGCATACTTCATTGGAAGGTGTCTTGTTTGACATTCCCACCGCCTGGAAGATTTTGCATCTAAACAACGGATTGCACTGGGCACTTGACGGTCAGGAATACAAACCTAATTAGTAATAATATTTTTACAGGAGATCATTGCATATTTATATCGTTCACTTAGGCAGAAAGAGAATTCATTATTGGTTCAAACTATATAGCACCTTCACTTGACTTTGATAATGCATTATATGAATGACAACACTTACTAATCCATGGAAGATTATTTTTGTGTGGTGGCGATTTTAATGCGCATTCTGCGCTCTAAGAAAGTTTTAGGGAAGACCACAGGGGGCTCCTCATAGATTTTCTTGTCGCCAACATCCTCTCGAAATTCAATATGGACAACCACAAGCACACTTTTATTAAAAGAAACAGAACAGGTACTATAGTGGCTAAGAGTTTACCAGGCCATCGCATTGTCAATCGCATTGCACATCATTTTATTCGAAATAGGCAACTCGTAAATACACATAATTTTTCTGATCATAAATTTAATAAATTTACTCTCGAAACTACTTCTCTTAGAATACACAGCGCAGATTTAACACTAAATACGGTAATTATAAAAATCTTGCTAATTTTCTAAAATCTAAAAGGGACAGATATAATTCAATTTCTGACACAGAAATGTAAACATTTTCACAGAAATGTTAATTGACATAATAATAACAGTGATGCGAGCTTCCTTCCGTCTTGAAAGTCTTTGCAAATCACTAACGTATTCTTTCTGAACCCCGGAGATAAGATCTAAACGTAAATTTAAAACTATCAAATTCAACACCTGAAATTACTCGACACTGCCAAATTACGTACAATAAACAAGCTGTTATTTACAAGCGAAATATACTTGAGGTCAACGGCACAGCCTAGAAATAATTTTGTTCGATCCATAACGATCTCTTTGGGAGTGCACAAAAATTATTTTTTGGGAAGTTTTCACTCCGGATAAAGTCTTCCTCAAGCAGCCTTCAGGACCAGATTTGTCTGGACCAGCTATACTCAACCTTTTTATATCGCGGGCCGCAACACAATTATATTATAATGTAAAAAAGGGTAATTTAAATAGCAAGATTAAAAGAAAGTAGTATTACAAACCTATATAATAAAGTTAATATAATCAGTAGACTTGAACGTTTGTCGCAAAATAAATATTACCAAAAATTTTAACACCACTATTTCCAAACAATAAACTTTGAGGTAGATTTCAATTACAAATGATGTATAAATAGTAGTATAAAACATTTTGCTCCCAATTTTTTCCGCGGTAAGATTTCAATCCTATCAGGCATTGTTAGTTAAACGTAATAATATAACAATGTAGCATTACCAAATTCTAAAGAAAAAAAGCTATGTGATTTGTTTTAATAAATCAATCGTTTTCTCAATACAAAAGCTTCTTTTTTTTTTTAAGTGTAGAAATGTATAGTGCACATGTAATAAATTTGGAATAATATTGGTTTAGTGTTGAATATTAAGAAATGTATACACCACTATAGAACTACATGTAAAAAGAACTTTGACTAAGGAAACGGTATTTAAAATAATTTTAAATGAATAATTTGAAATAACAGGACAGATTTTGTTTACCCATGAAAATATATAAAAGAACAGTGAAGGTCTTAATAAATTTTATTAAGTTTTATACACATCTCAATTACTGTAATAAATAAAGGTTATTGATTATGTATCTCGGGTCGCACATAAAAGGACTCGGGGCCGCAGGTTGAGTATGGCTGGTCTACACGGACGGTAAAGCAACTTTATTTTTGAGGAGACATCGCATCTTCATTTGTAGTACTAAAACTAAGTTATTTCCAAATTTTCGTGAATGGGGATCAGTTGTACCTGTAAAAACATACTTTACCTGTACTAAAATATAATTTTTGACTTTGTATTCATAAAATCTGCCGTAATGTTCTAAAAAAATATCGCATCGACTTGTGGAAGGTGTTATTCGATTCGGAATTAAAAAATACGTAATAAACGATAATCCACTTGACCCTACTTAAATATGTTTGAGATTTATCCATCCCTGAGTTAAAAGGCCCCCATGTTGCCACCCCAAAAATATATTGAAACAGCCTTATTTTGAGGGGACTCATTCGAACTTCATTTCCAGTCCCAAAATGAAATTATTTCAAAATTTGGTTAATGGCAGTCACTTGTATCTGAAAAACCCTATTTTACCTGTACTGACAGTCAATTTTGCTTTACCTTCAGTTCATATAATGCTGTTCCTGACATTGCTCTCGCTTAACAAACTAAATACAGCAGCGTTGTGCAACATCATTTATGAAAACTTCATTGTTATTTTTTCTTAAAACTTGAAACAATATTTAAAATCTGAAAACTAGACTTACTGATCTGGAATGGTGCAATGTAGCATCATCAGTTGAGTTTGCTATTAAACCGGGGCATGCTTCTGATTTTGGTTTTGAATTTCGAATTATTGCAGTGTGATTCACCATTTCAACAATAACAACACTCATTACGGTTCTATGGATACTATCTGATAAGTTAACGAGAAATCCAATAATTGTGACGACGTAGCGGCATTTCCAAGCAGGTTCCTTCGGATTTTCTAAGAAATAAATTTTTTGGGGGGAAAAAAGATGAGCAAAACATACATTATAACTATGCATGATTATAGAACACAGAATTTTTTAATACAATGGTGCAGCAAAGCACTTAGGAGGTGTTTTATATTATTATCTAATATATAAAAATGAAAATTTGTCTGTCTGTCTGCACTTCTATACAAATCAACAGTTTGGAAACCAGAATTATGAAATGTTACGTATATGTGTATTAAAACACGGCCTAGGCACCCAAAGTTATCCGGAATCGAAATAATGTATCGTTAATTTTTAATTAATAAAACCCTATTCGTCTCGCTTCTCTGTCTGTCTGTCACAGAGCCGGTTCTCAGAAACTGTATCAGTTACAGACTTGAAATTTTGTGTACTTAGAGTTGAATATCTAATGTCACGCTGAAAATCATAAAATTTTGAAAATGTCGTATTATTTTAACATGGAGGATAAAAAACCAAAACTCTTTTCCTATCAAATTTAAACATTTTTCAGTATAGCAGTTGTCAACAATTAAAAATCCACAATAAAATTCTTTCTACAAGAATTAATTTTCTATTGAAAGATTTCCACGTGAAAAAGGAAAATGAAATAAAAAGTTTCAACAGTCGAAATAAAGATTAATATAACGTCATATCATATTGGTAATATAACGGAAATTTTCAAACATTTCTCAATAATACAAGGAGTATGAGTACGTGTAAATACAGAAAGCAGCTTAATATGACGTAATTAGAGAATTAAAAAGAAAATTAACATGACTTCATATTGAAGGTTTAACGGACTTTTTCAAATGCTTGAGAATCATACAAAGAGAATATCAAAATGAGTAATAGAGAAAGCAAGTAGATATGACGTCAGCAGGTGAGTAGAACGTCATATGGGTTTGAGGAACGTTTTGAATAATGATAAAAACCCGATTATGGAAATATCAACATATTTTAACATTTTGAAGTCCTCTGTACAACATGTTTAATTTTCAAACTGATTTTTCTACACAAAGATTCTTAAAATCCCGGATAAGGTGGGGTACTTCAGCTAGTTACTCCTAAAATTAACAGTTTTATTGTTTTCCATGTTTATAAAATACTTTTTAGTAAATAAGGGATATCTAAAAAGCAACATAACGAAAAGCTCAATCAACAAAAAAAAAACAAAAAAAAACATTTAGCTGTCTGATATTCCGAATCTTTATAAAAAGAGCAATTTCCTATGAAAATAAAACAATAGGTGTGCGAAGCAGCAAGTTCAGTAACACATGTACTTTGCTGCTATCGTTTTTCACTATCTCTTTTATTAATTTTGAATTGTATAAGGAGTTCCTATTATGAAGTTTTGAAACTGTTGTATGCTAAAAATATTTTGACTATTTACGCTTTTTCTTTATTTTGTTTTCTTATATCCCCCATTTAAATTAACACAATGGCTTTTGTATGTATCTTATCAGTTTTTAAGCGTTCTGGGAGGGGTTTTAATTCCCAAGACCACCCCTCCTATTTCCCTTAGTCAATATCGTGTATGAAATAGTGTTAAAAAGTATGGAAATTTTTTTTTGAGTTAGGGGCTAATTGTATTGATAAAATTAATACTGTAAAATTGCACCGTTGCGAATGCAATAATTTATACATGAATTTTAAGTGTTCCTAATGAAAAAAACTTTATTAAACTAAAGATAAGTTAACTATTCTATTTTTCATCCGCTGCGTATGGCCCAACTTTGATTCTTTCCAGTTCTAATAGTTCTAATGTAAGGGACGATTTGTTTTACGCTTTCTTCATCCGCATACATATAATTCTTAGAAATTTACCACGGGGAATATTAGACAAAATAAGAATGCAAAAAAAAAAGTTGTATGTGGTAAACCCTAGCTCGCAATTTCCACGTGTACCGTAGTAACCGACGAACTTGCTAATCCTGGAAATCGCATGAGCCGTACATGGAGGATTAATCCCTTTTTACTCATTCATCACAAGAGGAAACAATTAAAATGTTTATGCAAAAAATAATTTTTTTCATAGGAACAATGTAATATTATAAAAACAATACTCATCAACATAAACAAAAGCATTTAGAGACAAAACATATTTTTAATATACATATATATAGTAAATCTCGAATTATCCGAATTGCAATTTTCCGGATCGCCAAATATTCAGATCGATATCAAGAAATAAAAAATATCATTAGAAAATATTATAAAACATTATCCAAATTTCAACTGTATGTGTAAAAATATAAGGTGTAAATTGGTTCTCTAGTTAGTCAGTATTCCATCACTGCATATATCATCGGATAAACAGGAAAATATATTAGAAGCGACATTTTTAAAATAAAAATAAATACGCATCTGTAATTAAAAATAAGATAAATAAGATAAATAACTAAAATATTAAGGGCAAAAATAGAAAGAGTAGGCTCAAAACATACTTAATAACTGAAATTTGCGATTACATTTTTGAATTTTTGGCACTATAAGTAACTAGATGTCCTGTTTAGGGAGGGGGGAGATATAAAGAAGATCTGTAGGTTAATCGAGAGAGTCAGATAATGACTGCCGGATAGTTAAAAATCCACGGTATATTTAAAAAATAATTTCTTACATAAATTAATAGTAAGCTTTCTAAAGAAAGATATCAAAACTAGTGCAAATAAATTGATGTCATAAATAATATGTATCAAAACTGTACTTACCATTTTGGCATACTTTCTCAGAATTTGTCATTCCATTGGATATTGTATTAACGGAAACATCGAAGCCGTCTTTACAAGGCTTTGAAATACGTAGAGAACTGGTATTTTTCATCTTTCAATTTGTGATGTATATTACAAACTGTTGTTCATTGAAATTTTATCGGAGTAACTCCTAAGATAATGTAAAAAAAAAAAAAAAATACACAAATAAAAATTTTGAAAAAAAGTTTTTGTCATATACTTTACTTCAAATACTGTTAATTCCCTAAACAAATTATTGCAATAGTTGCTGGAGTGATGGAGCTCACTCCGGTGATTTAAAAGCATCGAACATTTAATTACATATTTTAGGAAGAAAATATTGTATAATTCTGTTATATCCATTGTATATTTATGCAATGTGTTAATTGAAAGAATGTTAATTAACAGAGATGTATGTATATATAACAAATCATAACACCTTGTAATTATATACTTATTTTTAATTGATAAAAAGTGTAAAATAAAAAGATTATAAACAGTAAAATAGGTTTTATTAGACTGTTGAAGTATGTTTCAGCTCAATTTGAGTCATTATCAAAACAAACAAAATTCAAATAACTTCATAGACCGTGCATTTATAGAATATTTTTGTTTGTTTTGATAATGACTCAAATTGAGCTGAATAAAACCTAATAAAACCTAATAAAGTAAAACCTAATAAGTCTATAAAACCTATTTTACTGTTTATAATCTTTTTATTTTACACCTTTTAGCAATTAAAAAGAAGGGATGTATGTATATATAACTATATTTCAGCTATTTTTAAATATATTCGTGTTGTATAATAGCTTGGCTATTTTCTCATGTATAACTTTTTGATCTATATATGGCATTTCAGGGTGTAATAAAAAGGCATTCAAATACGTGCTTTGGTGCCAGACCGTACAGTATTCACAATTGCTTTGGTAGTTCATGTCAAAGATATTTTACGAGGCACTATAGAATTATTTATAGCTAGATCGCAAAATAAATCCCACACATCGGGTCTAGCATAAAAATGTGAGTTCGTTTTTTACATAAGGAGGGGTTCTCTCATACTTCATAAACCTATGGGATACCGTTTGCTCCAAAGCATCCTTCCTAGGAGCTCTGAGTGACCCTGTAAATGATGCAATTTTTAAGGACCCGCCTTCCTGACTTTTGGAAGAGGTTGTAAAGTTGGGGGGAAGGGGGGGGGAGGCAGTAATGTCCCTATCAATGAGTTATTCAGTAAAAAGGTGGTTGAAGAGAGAGGATTCAGTGGATATTTAAAAAAAAAAAGTCATGTGAGATTATCTTGCAAAAATTAAGCGATGACTAAAATTAAAAAAATATAATAATAACATCCGCTTTGAAATTTAGCGGATCCACAGTGTTCTGTTTTTAAGTGCCTTGCATTAAGCCCTAGTTATGTTCCTGAATCCGGAGCACGTCTTCTACGAATAATGAGTTCTAAAGGCATATGTTGTCAAGGTATTTTATTGTTCCTGTCATTTAATGTGATTTATTGGTCGTGGAGATGTTTTAAAATATAATGGCAAGAGTCGAAAACTTTAAGGTTTTACCAATGAATCACTCATACCACATATCCATTAAAGAAAACTTTTTATTATTTTTGTTGAGATTTCACCCATGACAACATTCTCCACATGTTGTACTCGATCATGACACTGTTATGAGTTACGGCATAATGCCGAGTTATGCTAAAGTATCCAGTAAGCATTAGATTATCAAAAGATGTTAGAAAACTATTCTATTTCCTACTATAATAAATCCATCTTCCTGGTGACGCGGTAATTTTAACGATCCAAAACACACAAAAATCTATCTCCGAAGCTTAGAAAACACGTCAAATACCGAAAGTGCAAGATTACAATGCTGCAATGCGAAATGCTCTCTCAGGCAATTGAGAAAGCGAAAAAGAATAACCATAGGGAAACAGTCGTGCTAAAGCATTTCCAATAAAGTACGCGAAAAGTTTTTAGAACACAGAAAAAAAGTGGCAAATGAAAAATTATATTTGCAGAACAAATAAGTTAGTAGGGAAATAAAGTCACATCGGTGTTTAAGAGCCTACATCAGTCACGCGAAGAAACGCTCACGCTAATGTTAAGTCTATGGGAAGGTTATCGCGCGATTTCTCGCTCGCATTTTAATATTTTTAAATATTTTTTTTTTTCATAGGATAGCTGAGACCAATCTCCAACGTTGTTAGTTTTTACTTTTTCGATTTCTGTTGTAGTTTATTTCTGAGGACCAACTCAACGGTTGGATCCGGTAAAAATCGAGTTGTTGTGTCTTTTAAACTCTTATAAAATCGATATCAGCAAAATTAAAAAAAAATTAAAAACTAACAACGATGGCTCAGTGTTTAAGCTTTCCAAAAATATGCTTTTTATAATTCTACTGCAATTACAGCGAGTATAAACACGGGATAACTTTGAGCAAAATTGAAAAAAAGACCTGAATTAATTATATGCGGACCGCCTCCACTCGGGACGCTCACACATATTCTGTGATTGGACAGAGTACTCTCTGAACTCTTGGAAACGCCTCATCGCGATAATTGGCTAATACCAATTTTTCAAAATTCGGCGTAGAAAATAGAAACACTCGCAAGAATGATTAGATATATTTTAAGAAGCTTTTTTTTTTCTTCGGTTATTTTTGAATTTCATCAAAATACGCCTGTTAAAATTGAGTAAATTTCAAATTCTTTATTTCTATAAGCTTAAATATTGTACCTTTAAATTTTAATCCACTTCCAATGAGGAGATTCTACAATTCGTTAGGATGTATATTTTTTCTATATGTATGTCACGCAAAACTTTGAAACGGATACTGCAATTTTTATACTTTTTTTTTCTTTCCTGGATAGGTATATCTTTCTGTAGAGCGTCTCTTTTCAGTATCATAGGAATTTAAGCAATGATATGTTTATTTGTCTGAATATTCACATGCCTTTTTTTATACTTTATAAATTTTAACTTTCGTAAAAATTGACTAAAGTCCTAGGGCAGATCTGGGGAGTCGGGGGAGCGATAATAGGTTCTAATATGACACGCTATTCTGGTCGGCTTGGGAAAGAATTTTTTCATTGCGGATCAGGTTAAATTCTACTTTCTTGCTTCGGGTCGTGTTGATTTTTACATTTTTTTGTTGCGGGTCGGGTTGACTTGTATTATTTAGGTATCGGGTTCGGTTTTCATTCTTGCGGTCGACCCAAAAATATTATTTAAATTCAATTCGCAACCCGACTCGGACAAAACCAATTCATCAACCCACAACCGGACAAAGTAATTTTCGCCGACCCTCGAATCGACCCGAACCTCACATATTTCGATTAGAACCGGAAATGAAAGAAAAACAATTCATGTTTTAATACAAAATATAAGTGTTCCATTGTATCTCTAATAACAATTTTATCATTTATATAGAAAAATGAACACATTTGTATTTTTACTTTGTTCTATCTAGTTGTAATCGAATTTTTATTCGACTTCCGGTTTTTGACGGATTTACACGTTTTAGAGGTCAGAGATTACAAAAAACATGTTTTTACAAAATGTCTGTCTGCCCGTCTGTCTGTCCTTATTGTATCATCGAAAAGTGTATGAAGTTATTCTTCAATTTGAACCATTTTTTTTAATATGTTTTTTACTATAGCCTGCAGGTCCCAGTTGAATTTGGGGATATTTCGACAGAAGGGGCCGCTGCGATTGCGATTTTTGTTTCATTTTCACTATTGTATCATCGAAAAGTGTATGAAGTTACGCATATAATTGAACAATTTTTTTTCCCATGTTTTCGGTTATGGTCAGCAGGGTCTACTTGAATTTTGGGGATATTTCGACGAAAGGGGGCGCTGCGACCGCGATTTTTGTTCCATTTTCAATATTTTATAATCGAAAAGTGTACAAAGTTATGCAGATAATGGAACCAAATTTTTTGTATATGCTTTGGATTATAGCCTGCAGATCCCAGTTGAATTTATGATATATTTCGATAAAAGGGGGCGCTGCGATCGCGATTTTTGTTTCATTTTCACTATTGTATCATCGAAAAGTGCCTGAAGTTATGCAGATAATTGAACCAATTTTTTTCTATGTTTTTGGTTATGGCCAGCAGGTCCTACTTGAATTTGGGGATATTTAGACGAAAGGGGGGGGGGGCTGCGATTGCGATTTTTGTTCCATTTTCACTATTGTATCATCGAAAAGTGTATGAAGTTATGCAGATAATTGAACCAATTTTTTCTCTATGTTTTTGGCTGTGGCCAGCAGATCCCACTTGAATTTGGGTATATTTCGACGAAAGGGGGGGGGGGCTGCGATTGCGATGTTTGTTCCATTTTAAATATTGTATCATCGAAAAATGTATGAAGTTATTCTTCAATTTGAACCATTTTTTTTTAATATGTTTTTTACTATAGCCTGCAGGTCCCAGTTGAATTTGGGGATATTTCGACAGAAGGGGCCGCTGAGATTGCGATTTTTGTTTCATTTTCACTATTGTATCATCGAAAAGTGTATGAAGTTACGCAAATAATTGAACAATTTTTTTTTCCTATGTTTTCGGTTATGGTCAGCAGGGTCTACTTGAATTTTGGGGATATTTCGACGAAAGGGAGCGCTGCGACCGCGATTTTTGTTCCATTTTCAATATTGTATCATCGAAAAGTGCATAAAGTTATGCAGATAATTGAACCAAATTTTTTGTATATGCTTTGGATTATAGCCTGCAGATCTCAGTTGAATTTATGATATATTTCGATAAAAGGGGGCGCTGCGATCGCGATTTTTGTTTCATTTTCACTATTGTATCATCGAAAAGTGCCTGAAGTTATGCAGATAATTGAACCAATTTTTTTTCTATATTTTTGGTTATGGCCAGCAGGTCCTACTTGAATTTGGGGATATTTAGACGAAAGGGGGGGGGGGCTGCGATTGCGATTTTTGTTCCATTTTCACTATTGTATCATCGAAAAGTGTATGAAGTTATGCAGATAATTGAACCAATTTTTTCTCTATGTTTTTGGCTGTGGCCAGCAGATCACACTTGAATTTGGGTATATTTCGACGAAAGGGGGGGGGGGGCTGCGATTGCGATGTTTGTTCCATTTTAAATATTGTAAAATCGAAAAGTGTATGAAGTTATACAGATAATTGAACCAATTTTTTTTTCTATGTTTTTGACTATAGCCTGCAGGTCCGAGTTGAATTTGGGGATATTTCGACGAAAGGGGACGCTGCGATCGTGATTTTTGTTCCATTTTCACTATTGTATCATCGAAACGTGTATGACTTTATGCAGATAATTGAACCAAACTTTTTGTATATGTTTTTGACTATAACCTGCAGGTCCCAGTTGAATTTGGGAATATTGTGGATGGAGGGGGGTAGCCATTAATAGATTTTAATTTAAAAAAAATATAGAAAAATATTAGAAATCCTAAAAAAAAATTCCGTTAAATGTTCGGCCTTGATCCAAGGATTCCAAAGCATTTTTTGTTTTGCTCTTAAAAAATGGCGGAGATATAGCAGTTTAAAATTATAGGGTGGCCGACATTTTGAAACAATACAGCAGGATTCCTCCATAAATGGGTTTAATTTATGAGTTTTAATGAACGTGGTTTCACTAAATTTTCTTTCATTGTTATAACCAACATTTACATGCTTAACACTGTATATTTATATTCGCCAACGTCAAATTATTTGCCAAGCTTGGCGACAATTGGTGAAATATCGCCAAATTTGGAGACAAAAAATACACTGCCACGTGTGAATCCAACTTAATTAATTTAGCGATATTCTCATTCAAATTCAATATTGACCAGAACTGGGAATGACTCTTCTGTAATCGGGTTCAACGCATTTTAAATTCGTGTATTTTTAGTAGAATTAGCTAAGGCCTCACAACCGAGCAATAGGGAGGCTATTTTTTCTTGACGGTACAGGCCAGAAGGACTTTCCGTAGTTTAGTATAATACATCGGCTGCTCGAATACAGGTAACCCGAAGATTCGCAAGTAGCTGACGTACAACGGAATGACGAAAAATTTTGATTTTTTTTTGTGGTTTGATAGCAAATTTTGAAGCTTTTACATGTATGAGATAGAAGAAAGTTTTGAGATTGGCATGTCCAACTAGTTTAATATTCAAATATTGTAAAACCTATGAATAGCGCGCACTTCCTCATCGTTGAATAGAGCCCTCCATAGGGCCAAGTTGTCCCTATTTTTTTTTCGCATCTCCGTGACTAATTGTCTTTTTATGGTCGGGTTCACTGTAGAATGTTGTTTGTGGGTCAGAATTACGTTTTTCCAGGTCAGGTTGTATGGATTTTCCCAAAACGTTACAGCCGAAATATATAGTATGAGACGAGAATAAAAGCATATTCGAATATGAATGAGAATACATATATATTCGATTTTCTACATTTTGAATAAAATGTGTATGTAAAAAATTAGATAATTTATTATTCTTTCTTTATAGTAGAGTTAAGAAACCTTTTAGCTCACAGGCTATCAAAGCTTGAGAACTAATGCGCCCGCCGGTTCTGTATGTACGTATGTATGTCAATAACGCGATAACTCTTGATAGAAATAACCTTTTCGCTTCAAATTTTGTTTATAGGTTCATTGTGATAACGCGCTTCCCTGATTAGTTTTGGCGTTTCATTGGTTAAGTATAAAGGGGGATGAGGACTAACTCCCTTAATTTAGATAAATGGGTTTTTCAAATACAATTATCCGATTTTCTTCAAATTGTGTATTAGGTTCATTGTGATAAAGCGCTTCCCTCATTAGTTTTGGGGTTCATTGGTTAAATTTAAAGAGGAATGACAGGAGACTAACCCTCCCTTAGCTTAGATAAATTGCTTTTTCCTGCAGAATAGTCAGATTTCGTTCAAATTTTGTATATAGATTCATTGTGGTAAGGCGCTTCCATCATAAGCTTTGGGGGTTCGTTGGTTAAGTATAAAGGGGAAACAGAGCTAATCCCCCCCCCACACACTTAATTGATATAAATGGGGTTTTAAAGCAGAATTATCCAACTTTCTTCAAATTTTGTATATAGTGTCATAGTGATAAGGCGCTTTTCTGATTAGTTTTGGGGGTTCATTGGTTAAGTATAAAGGGGGGTAACTCGGGCTAATCCTCCCCACTTAATTTCGATAAATGGGTCTTTCATGGAGAATTATCCAATTTTCTTCAAATTTTGTATATAGGTTCAGTATAATAAAGTGCTTCCCTGATTAGATTTGGGGATACATTAGTTAATTATAAGGGGGGGGGGGTGGATTGGGCATGATCCCCTTTAATATATTGTCAATTTCTTTATTTTTTGAGAGGCTTATTTCAAATTCCTTGAAATAAGAATATAATATACAATTAGTGTGAATAGCCTGTGAACTCACTGCCCTCAGTATAAATGTGCAGTTTTATTTTTAGCTCACAGGCTATCAAAGCCTGACAGCTAATGTACCCGACGTTTCTGTTTGTACTTACGTTTGTATGTACGTATCTAAGTACGTACGTATGTAAGTACGTATGTGTGTATGTATGTACGTATATAATTAATGCGATAACTCTATAGAAATAACCGTTTCGCTTCAAATTTTGTTTATAAGTTCATCGTGACAAGACACTTCCCTGATTAGTTTTGGGGGTTCATTGGTTAAGTATAAAGAGAAAAAATTGCTAATCCTTCCCCCTTAATTTAGATAAATGGGTTTTACATGAAGAATTATCCGATTTTCTTCAAATTTTGTATGTAGGTTCGTTGTGATAAGGCGCTTTCCTGATTAGTTTTAGAGGTTAATTGGTTAAGCATAAAGGTGACAACCGGGGGCTAACCCCCTTTAATGTAAATAAATAGGTTTTCATGCAGAATTATCCCATTTTCTTCAAATTTTGTATATAGGTTCATTTTGATAATGCGCTTCTGTGAATAGTTTTGGGGGTTCATTGGTTAATTATAAAAGGGAAACGGGGGCTAATCTCCCTAAATTTTGATAAATGGGTTATTCATGCAAAATTATCCAATTTGCTTAAAATTTTGTATATAGGTTCAATGTGATAAGGTGCTTCCCTAATTAGTTTTGGGGGTTCATTGGTTAATTATAAGGGAGGGGAACGGAGGCTAATTCCCCGAATTTAGATAAATGTTTTTTTCCTGTAGAATTGCTCGATTTGTTTCTAATTTTGTATATATGTTCATTATGATAAGGCGCTTCTCTGATTAGTTTTGGGGTTTCATTGGTTAAGTATAAAGGGGAACGGGTGTTAATCCCCCTTAACTTACTGTCGATTTTTTTTTTTTTTTTTGAGGGCGGTATGCTTTGAAATAACAGTATAATATACAATTAGTGTGAATAGACTGTGAACTCAATGCCATCAGTTTAACTGGGCACTTTTCTTGTTTAAAATAGCTCACACGCTGTTAAAGCCTGAGAGCTAATGTTCCCGCCGGTTTTGTATGTATGTATGTAAATGTATGTATATACGTAACGCATTAACTATTCATAGAAATATCCGTTTTGCTTCAAATTTTGTTTTATGTTCATTGTGATAAGGCGCTTCCCTGATTAGTTTTGTGGATTCATTGTTTACGATGAAAGGGGGAACGGGCGGGCTAATTCCCCGATAATTTAGATAAATGCGTTTTTCATGCAGAATTATCTGATTTCCTTCAAAATTTTCAGGTTCGTTCTGATAAAGCGTTTCCCTGATGAGCCTTGGGAGTTCGTTGGTTATTTGTACAGTGGAGGAACAGGGGCTCACCCCCCTTTAATTTATTGTCCATTAGGGGGTATTATTCTTTGAAATAAGAGTATAATATACAATTAGTGTGAATAGCCTGTGAGCTCAATGCCATAATTTTAACTGGACACGTTTCTTTTTATTCTTTTATCGGAATATGAAATTTATTACCAATATTTCGTTTATGAACCCAAAAACACACTATCACATTTTGATATTTTATGAACTCACACACACATGTTAAGAGCCTACACTAGTCACGCGAAGAAACGCTCACGCTAATGTTAAGTCTATGGGAAGGTTATCGCGCGATTTCTCGCTCGCATTTTAATATTTTTAAATACTTTTTTTTCATAGGATAGCAGAGACCAATCTCCAACATCGTTAGTTTTCACTTTTTTGATTTCTGTTGTAGTTTATTTCTGAAGACCAACTCAATGGTTTGATTCGGTAAAAATCGAGTTGTTGTGTCTTTTAAACTCTTATAAAATCGATACCAACAAAATTTTAAAAAAAATTAAGAACTAACAACGATAGCTCAGTGTTTAAGCTTTCCAAAAATATGATTTTTATAATTCTACTGCAATTACAGCGAGTATAATCACGGGACAACTTTGACCAAAATTGAGAAAAAACACCTGAATTAATTATATGCGGACCGCCTCTACTCGGATCCACCCAGAGGCATTCTGTGATTGGACAAAGCATTCTCTGAACTCTATAGATACGCCTCTCGGAAAAGCCTCACCACGATAATGGCTATATGTTTATCTGATATATATTATTTATTTCTGTAGGTATATCTACGTAAAACTTTGGAAGGGATACTCCAAATTTAATACTCTTTTTTTTCTTCTTTTGATGGAAAAGTATCTTTCCAGCAGACTGTAAGCAATAATAAGCTTATCTGTCTGAATATTTACATGCTTTTATCTTACTTTATAAATTTTAACGTTCGTAACAATTGACTAATAGGCCTAGATTGGACTTGGGGAGACTCCAGTGGAGGGGGTGGTGTTCATTGGTTAAGTATAAAAGGGGGGGGAGTCAGCCCCCCCCCTTGAATTTGACAAATGAGTTTTTCATGCAGAATTATCCAATTTTTTTTCAAATTTTGTTCATAGGTTCATCGTGATAAGGTACTTTTCTGATTAGTTTTGGGGGTTCATTGGTTAAGTATAAAGGGGGGTGGGGCACGGGAGGCTAACTCCACTTAATTTAGATAAATGGGTTTTTCATGCAGAATCTCCCGATTTTCTTCAAATTTTGTACATAGGTTCATTGTGATAACGCGCTTTTCTGATTACTTTTGGGGGTTCACTGGTTAAGTATAAAAAAGCGGGGGGGGGGGTAAGCCCCCTGAATTTAACAGATGAGTTTTTCATGCATAATTATCCGATTTTCTTCAAATTTTGCACATAGGTTCATTGTGATAACGCGCTTTTCTGATTAGTTATGGGGGTTCATTGATTAAGTATAAACGGGGTAATGGGGAGCCAATCCTCCCCCATTAATTTAGATAAGAGTTTTTCATGCAGAATTATCCGATTTTCTTCGAATTTTATATATAGGTTCATTCTGATAAAGCGCTTCACTGATTAGTTTTGGGGGTTCATTGGTTAACTATAAGGGGGGAGGGGTATGAACCCCCCTTAACATATTGTCGATTTCTTTATTTTTCGAGGGGCTTATTTCAAATTCTTTGAAATAAGGGTATAATATACAATTAGTGTGAATAGCCTGTGAGCTCAATGGCCTCAGTTTAACTGGGCAGTTTTCCTTTTTTATTTCTTTCATTTACACAATAGTATTCTTTTACATGATGATCTACGGCGAAAAACTATTTGCAGCATATTTTAATTATGTTACACCATTTCAGATATAATGAAATGGATATACATTATTGAGGTTTACTAAAAGACACTTGTTATGCGAAAAGCATTTATCATTCATTTACAGGGACACACAAAATATTTCGGGTACATTACTGTGTCCGAAATATTGTTTATAAGCCATAATTGGAAGTAGGATTTTAGTTAGGTATGCGTTTAACTAAATTTTTGAATGCTATGAGTTATGTATAAATGCTACAGATCATATACAGGGCTAAGCAAAAAAATTTGTAAGCATTACTGTGCAGCAGCGTAAATTGATTAAAATGGGTTTTTAATCGAGTTATGCATTTTAAACGTGAAATACATTTAGTATACCAAGAAAGGTTTGTGGAATATAAATAAAATCATATACAGGACCACGCAAAGAACTGAATAAATGGCTGACTATGTATGATAATTCCTGGAAATGTGATTTCAGCGTGTATTCGCCTGAATTAAACTATAGCTTAATATGTAGCGAGTACAAAAAGCCTATGTAATATACAGGGCTGTACAAAATAATTCAAGTATGGTTCCATCTATTGGTGGAAACTGCTGAAGATGAATTTCCAACTGTGTTATTTGTTTTATTGCTAAACTAAATTGCAGCATACTATAGAGTACATACAAATATATAAATTATATACAGGGCTGCAGAAAAGAATTGGAGTACTTTTCCGGCTGTGGATGGTAATTGCTGAAATCTGGTTTTCAAATGTGTTTTGTGTTTTTCTGAAATGTTTACTTAGATAACTTATTTACCTTATTAAACAGCGATGGTTTGTTAAAGTATTCTGTTAGTGTTGGAAAGTGTTTCATAATCTATGCTTGGTTACAGGATTTTACTAATTTTACTAATTTTACTAATGAACAAAAATTTATATAAATAATTAAGATATAGATTTGAAATTGAGGATGGGAAGGGATGTCATCTGCCGATTATTATAGCGTAGCGTCTTCGTTATAATCTAATTATCAAAAAAAATTAATTTTTTTATAATGATCACGTTAATGTATGTGAAGGTGGTTTTCTTGAATAAATTATGTTGCGGGTATGGGGAAGGAGGGCCTTGCTCTGATTTATACAAAATAAATTCCCAAGAAATTTAATATTTTTAGCTTCTAACGTAGCGTTTTTTAAATGTTATGGGTAGAGAATACAGGAAATTTTAAATAACGATTTTCATAAATGTTTAATTTATGTTCCTAATAAAAGTACACAACCCGTATATTTATGAAGATGGTTATCAACAATCAAAGTAAATGAATTGTTGTTGAGCACTTAACCAAGTGCCCTACAAGCAATCCTACGAGTTTCTTTATCTAACTGCGCATTCTTATCTCGAGTTCTACGGATTCCCAATCGCAACGGCCTTTAGATGATTCGACTTGGTTTTCGTTCGTGTTACAGATTTTAGTTCCACCTTCCACCGCCAAGGGGCGCATTATTTTTTAGAGTTCTGTGGGCCTGATTTCGACGGGCATTAGTTCATTCAACTCCTTTATACAACGGGTACCCGTGTTGGATGTTCGTATGGGACAAATTGCGCCCCCTAGCGTTGGAATGCGATACTAAAGGATTATGAGCGCGTGCGCAGCACGCTTGCTATTCGGTGCTGTTGGCAGCGGGGACACGATTTGGAGTTTTATTCGGAAGGTGGTTTCTTTGGAACAGGGTGCGTCCCCTGGCGGCGGAAGGTGGAACTAAAAGAGTTTGCAGCGCGTTCTCTGCATGCATACCATAAGGTGCGGCAGGCAGTGGGAACACTTGTCGGTGGTTCGTTTTAACAGAATGCTCCCGTATTTGCGGAAAGTGGAGATAAAGGATTTTCAGTCGACGTGCGAAGCAATTTTAACTAAATAATTTAATACAAAATCAGGTTAAAAATATAAAATCATTCAAACTTTAGGTTTGTTTAATTTTATTATCATGGGCCCGAGCAACGCCGGTCGGGTCAGCTAGTATATATATATATATATATATACCGGGTGCGTCATAAATTCGTGTAAACTTTAAATGTTCATAATAAAAGAAGTAATGCTCAGAAAATTTTTCGGTTTGCGCGAGTATGATCAGAAGGTTTTTGTATTTTTTTTCCATGTATAATAAAAAATTATTCCAAAAGTAACCAATAGAGGGCGCTCACACGTCGTACTGAGGAGTTTTATGCAAATCAGGCAAACACAAATAGACAATAAAACAAATCACAATAATATGACACTGTGCATTTATTTTAAAGTAAAAGATGATCAACATGACTACTATCACCAGGTATTAGGGAAGCGAGGCGCGTCAGTACGCCTGTTACAGCTGAATGTAGCATGTCGGCATCGATGCCACTGACGGTCCGTCGAATGGCATCTTTCAATTCCACCAGAGTTTCTGGGGGGCCCCGGTTTACACGACACTTTAAGTATCCCCACAACCAAATAACTGCCGGGATCATGTCTGGAGATCATGCGGGCCACTCAAACTTACAACCTCGACTTATCACTCGGTCTTCAGTGAAAGTGTTCAACAGGAACATCTTGACTTCACGTGCAACATGCGACGGGGCACCATCCTGCATGCAGGCTTTCCTGCAATGCAGGCACAACGTGGTCACGCAAAAGCGTAACATACCGTTCTGCAGTGACTGTACAGGTTTTCCAGCCGGATTTAGGACAAGACTCTTCAAAAAAGAAAGGACCCAGAACCAGGGCCCAACTTAGACTATCTGGGGCCCGGGGCAAGCATCATTCTGAGAGGCCCCTTTCTATCTATCCATGAAAATTGTTCGGGAATTATGTTGAAGTGACTAGTATTAAACTCCATACCTATTTTATGTATACATAAATTTCGAACCAAGTGCTATTTACATCTGTATACATATACCGGGTATCACAAGAAATGGTCACAACTTTAACAAATGACAGAACACTGTTTTTTGGTGTAGGAATATAACGACTCATGTGAGCTTTTGAAGTGTAAATGCAGATCTTTCAATCACTCTTGGTTATTTGTTATAATGTAAAATTTTCTATTATATTATAAAATTTAATATTTGTTGTGCATCAGCATGTATTTGGGCGATTCCATAATATGGAAAGATAAGTGCAGGCATGCCCTTATACTAATAGCAACAAATTTTAACACTTGATACGTTGTTACTTCATTCCCCATGCTCTAAAGTATTTTTATATAAATTTTTATAACATTAGTTTTCTAATGATGTAGATTGTTCTTTTTAGGGGGCTTAGAGCACAGGAAGTGGAGGGCTACACTCCTTCCCTAAATCTTTGAAAATGTAATATTTTTTGTCACTTTTGGCCAATTTAAACCATTTTGCATCCGTTTAACAAAAATCTTAATTAAGAGCAGAGGGGGGGAGGGCTCTCAGATTGGGGGCCTGGGGCAGCTGCCCCACATGCCCCTGCATAAGTCGGGCCCTGCCCAGAACAAAAGACGCGGTGAAAACACACCAAACAGTCAAATGAGGAGCATGCACTGGCTTTGTCAGGTACTCACGAGGGTTTGACGTTGTTCAGATACGACTGTTTTGCGTATTGACGTCATCATGCAGTGAAAAGTGTACCAGTGGGTAGAGAGAGACAGGGTGAGCCCACATCTCAGTAACATCGCTTATGACTCAATGGAGGTATTCCACATTGTAATAAAATTCCCAAAGGAACAACGAACCGTTTGGAAATAGAACTATAGAATAGAACGTTACAACACTAGTACTAGTAAAATGGTTGTTCGGATTTTTTTTAGAATTATTTTATACTACGGTAGGACGATATATATACAAAGCATTCATAGAAAATATTTTTTAGAGGAACTGTGTATATCAGGACACATTGGGAGATACCTTCTCGAAGTCATATAAAGGCGCGATCTTTTCAAGGGCAATAATACTTTTCAGTGTATTAATAGTGACAATTTTAAGCTTTAATTACTCTCCAGTATTCAGAATTATGTCAAAAAGATTAACTAGATAATATCCTTTCCCGCCCAGCACTTTTAAATAAACTGAAAAACATCTTTAAGTTCTTGATGGATCTTTCTAACTTGACCCGCTCCTGAGATATGGACTTCATTCCTGGTATGAACATCATCCAATCATAAACCATCTTCACTGCCCAGTGTCGCGCTGGAGGTATGTCTCTGGCAGTGAACTACCTGTAATGTACATTAAGATAGTATCACCTTAGCATGTCTATTTTCACCCCGCCTCCTGTCGCGTTTTCTGGCGGGTTCAGCTCCAGCTGAAATATGTATTTTTTTTAAGACCTTAATAAAGGGACCGGAAGGGACATCTATGCTCTACAGATCTGGTTCCCAGTCTGAGCAGTCCCTCTTAGGCATTCAAATAGATATAAGACTGCTTGTTTCTTTGTGGCTAAGAATTTCAGCGGGCTTCTCCGGAGATTCCGACTCGGTCCCTTCCGTAGAAAAGATGACCGGAAGCCCGACACAACGAGATGTTCGACACGACGGGGGCAGGACACGGTTGAACCGCCACCTCAATGTGGTGCGCCGGTGATAGCGTTCGGGTGTCCAAAAAAACAGAGACACCAAAAAGACTCGGTGACGCAGGCCACTGAGTCTGGGTCTACCCTTCATAAGCTCAGGTTTTCTGCGGCGTGAGGACTCTTCCAATATTGGAAACCTCCTCCCTAGGTGGTAGAAGAACGCCTCGTAAGCCTATCTCAGTTGCTCGAGCGGGACCTCGCCCTGCGTCGAGGTAGGTGACGATGAGCAACGACTAGCTAGCAGCGGTCAGATAGTTTCCAAATCTTTATCTGGGGGCGTTGACGGAGGCGAGATCAAACTCCGAAGAGCACGGTGCGTGGTGGCTCTGCAGTGACGCTTGGTTACTGCGTGAGGCGGCCCGAAGCAACCCTCAGTACTAGCAGGCGGCAGAGCGTAGTTACCGGCATGTGGGCTTACACGCATGGTCTGCAGCTGGAGTAGTTTTGTGTCAACCTCAATGGTCCGGAAGAAGGGCATTGCCCGTTTGTAGGAAGAGTGATAGGAGTACTCGGGGCCACTTAGGTAACCGTGTAACCGTATCAACTCCTTGGGAGGATGTATGTTCTTTACCTGGACTGTTCGATTAGCTGGAATCTTACAAGGAGAGTGCCAAGCTTGGTAATCACAGATTTTGATTATCCTAATAATATTATAAATCTGATTGTGCGCAAATGTTAGGCTGAAGCCAGCGTCAAAATGGAGCCTTTAATGATCCTGTATTTTTGCATACAGATTGATTATAACCCTCATTTGAACATAGGCTGGTTTCTGTTTATTTTATTCAAATATTTTTCTTAATAATTCAAAATTTCGTTTTTTCATAGAGAGTAAATGGACATTTTTTTCGTATAATATTTTAACATGGTTAAATTTACTTTACCGTTGCTAATACTTTATCGTTGCCAAAACTAATTCAAATTCCGGAATAATAATTTTTAGTCAGCAATTTAGTTTCAATGGAAAAATGTTCACGTGAAAAATAAAAATTAAATAAAAAAAAAATAAAGAATTAAAAAGATGATTAAATAATATTATTAGAAATAAAACTTACTTTTTTTTAGTTTTTGATAATACAAGGTTTCAATATGAGTAACCATAGGAAACAGGCGAATATGATGCCATACATCAAAAATAAAGCGGATATCTTTGATTGGTGAAATAAAATGATCTTGGGTTTTTTTTTCTTCGCTTTTTTCTTTTGTATGGTAATAATTCTTGGCGTTTTACCGTCTGCGCAGGGCTAATATAACTATACCGTATTTTTTATTTAAATTTTAAAAAGGTAAAAAGAAGTTTCAAAAGAAAATGGTCAGCAAATGTCAATAATATGCTCCGCAAAATTATCCATATCGAAAATGATGTCATGGATAGCGAGAAATATTTATTTTCATTCTTAAAACTAAAAGAAATAACTCGATTACCTAAAAAAAAAATTACGAATGTTAATAGTTCCATTTTTGTTGATAAAAACTAAAGATTTAATATTATTTCGTTAAAGCAACATAATTTCCCCTATGCCGGTACTGAAATTAATTGCCTGGAAAAGAAAATTAACAAGAATTATGTCATTTAAAAAGGGATTTCTCTGCGGGAAAAAGAGGCGTCATATTTGAAATAAAACGGGAATTTTCCAATGTGTTTTAAAATGAGTGTGAATCAATTCCTTACATTTATAATACAAGGATCAGTAAGTATAGAAAGTAGATGAGTTTCACGCCATATTTATAACGAAAAATTTAAATGTTTTTTTATCTATACTGATTATTAAGCATGAATATCCGTTATATACAGATGAGAATTTTCTGCTAAAAATCGCATCATAATTTTAAGAAAAGGAAAATGAACACGAATCTATGCTTGTATTTCGCAACTACTCCTCACTGTAAAAAATTGCTGCAGTAAAATTACTGCAGCAGAGATTCCAGGCAATGTCCATAAGAAAACCGGTTTTGTGACTAGATAAACGAGCTTTGTTATTAGATAAACGGTTTTTGCCCGTAAAAACATGAAGTTTACTGAAATGGACCGTTTACCTTGAAAAGGGGGCATTTCCCGTAAAATTACGGCAGCAATTCACGGAGAATGCCCGTGAATTTACAATTTTCATTTACAGTGCCAGAATATCGAACGCAACGAGATTTACTTTATACCGGTTATCATTGATCCGAGGATGTTACACAAACTGTCATAATTTTAAAAATTAAATTAGATGCCAAGATTTTTTTTTCTTTTTTGTTAATTTTAACGAAGTTTCTCTAAAAATGGAAAGTAAATTACTCCATATTTGTGTATAAAAAAAGGAGAAATAAAATAGATCTGTATATTTTTTACACCATTTTCTCATTAAAACTGAAAAACAGAATTGATTTTCACTTTGAATAGATGGTGAAAACAAAATCTTGATTTCAGTAAATTATCTGAAAAATAAAAACATATTTTCACATATTCAAACTTCATGAATCAATTTATTCTGGAGAACAAATATTGCCTGTCAACATACTGTCATTTAGAAAATAAGATTTGTTTCAGCTATACATTAAACCAAGGAGGCAGAACTGAATTTAAAGAAAAAGCCTGTACTATTTCCAATTAATGTTTTTTTTAATGATGGCTGTTAAAACGTTTCACAAAGGCGTTAAAAGAAAAATTGTTCATCAGGTAAAATTGACATTTGTTTTTACCCAATTCGTCTATTTCCACGATTTTATTTGGCCCTCCTTTTTGCATTGGTTACAATTTCATTTTCGCGATTATTTGGCACAAAATTTCACTTTTTAAAGACTGAGTTATGTCAAGGTCCCTATAACAAAAAAATACCGTATTGTCGCCTATGAAATGTGATAAATAGTTAGTTAATTTTAATGTTTTTAATTATTGGGAGTGAAATATTTTCTTAATTAATGTATTTATTCTTCTTTTAATGTTGCGTGAACGAAGTCACGGGTAACAGCTAGTTTTTATATATGTTGTAGGGTAGAAGCCCCTTAGTCTCAGGTTCAATGGATTTTATACAACGCTCCTTAGTTCTCGAGAAATGGGGGGTCTAATATTATAACACAACTTAAATACTTACTTTGTAACGAAACAACTGCGTTGAGTGTAGCTCTGTTGGTATGGAGTCTGCTCGGTGTTCAGTGGTCCCGGGTTCGATGCCGGAACGCGCTACGTTTGTTTTTCTCATTTTTAAAAAAAATAAATATACTTTTAATTAAAATTTATTAATCTAAAAAAAAATGTTAACATAATTAAATTTTAATTTAGCATTTTTGATTTTTAAACCATTATTAAATATTTCTAATAAATTGGATCTATTATTGACTAGTAAAAATTAAAAACTCGTTACAAAATCAGCATATTAACTATCGAATTATAGAATTCTTCTCCCATCGCAATAGAAAACAAGGATATTTCAGATGCTAGATTATTTGTTAAAAATTCATTGTTTTACAATAAAATTTTACAGTACTTCAACGCATTTGTGACATCACTTTTCTGATTTTCATTAAATCCCGACACTTCAGATTGAATATGTGAACTACAGCTTGCTTCTTCCATTTTTATACGATTATGAGCAGTTATAGAATGATACGCACTTGTGCGATAAAGATTGAAAACAAAAACCA
The DNA here is from genome assembly GCA_963931845.1 of Maratus michaelseni. Classification (NCBI taxonomy): domain Eukaryota; kingdom Metazoa; phylum Arthropoda; class Arachnida; order Araneae; family Salticidae; genus Maratus; species Maratus michaelseni. The sequence goes on along the minus strand of OZ007598.1, from coordinate 48,617,455 downwards.
CTTAACTGCATCAAACTAAAAAAAAGAAATAACCAAACTCTGTTGTGGCACCCTCTAGTTACAATAAAATAAAACTTAAATATGTTGTAATTTATTTTCTTATGCTAATGTTTAATATAATTATGCTTCTTACTTTAAAAACAGAGTAGTATTATCATCGCATTAACTTCCCTTGTTAAGGCAATTTATAAATGATGTTTCTTTACAATCACGAATTGACATAATTGTTCAATATCGTTGCATTGATAAAGCATATATGGAATACATTTTAAAAGTGATTTTTTTTAAAAATCAAAAATGCTCAATTAAAATGTAATTATATTAACAAAAATTTTATTGAGATAATTAAATTATAGTTACAAGTATATTTTAAAAAAATGAGAAAAACAAACGTAGCGCGTTCAAGTATCGAACCCAGGCCCTCGGAACAATGAGCAGACGCCATACCAACTGAGCTACAACCGACACAGTTATTTAATTACAAAGTAAGTGTTTAAGTTAAGTTATAATATTAGACCCCCCCATTTCTCGAGAACTAAGGAGCGTTGTATAAAATCCATTGAACCTGAGACTAAGGGGCTTCTACCCTACAACATATATAAAAATAATCAAAATCTGTGATTACCAAACTTGGCACTCTCCTTGTTAGAAATAACTTTCTTGATCGGGACCGCCTCTTTGGCGCTCTTGAAGGAATTTTCCATGACCTTCAGAGTACCGATAGTGTTGCCTCCCCTTTTTCATTGTTGTTATTGTTGTCTTTTTGTTTATGTTTTGTTTTATATGTGGGTGACACCCCAGTTGAGTCGACTGGCCACTACCTGCAATTCGTTGCAGGGCTTCGCCGGAGGGAAAGCTTCTGGGGGCGGCAATTTATGCCAGGACGTGTCTATGCGTTCAGGGACACTTTTCCTTGAGGTCTCGGGCTGGCGAGAGGCTCCTTCTCCTTGCCGCAGCCGATGAGACCAGTCGTTTCCTCCTCCCCTAGGACTCGATGATCGGAAACTGTCGTGCAATAAGAGTCGTTGGGATAGTTTGGCATAAGGCCTAGGACCCGGTTCCCACTTTTGGGTTCCGGCTACGAAGCTGTCGGAGGTCTCCAGCGTCTCCCCAAGTATTTTGTGGTGGTGTCCTCGAAGTGTGGGTTCCATCGCATATCGCAGCGACTTTTGTCGTACGTCTCTTGGGTTAAAGGGAGTGTTCAGCAGGTGGTGGCGCTCCCACCGGCCGCAGCACTTACAGGAAGACTCTCCTGTTCTAGTGCGTTTAAAGTCCTTCATGACATGGGTGCGGCGGTTGATGTGCTGACGGGGGCACTCAACCGGCTGGTGGCGCAGCCTCATTTTATTACTAAGATTAGTTGTAATTCAGTAAACAATTTTTTAAACATTTTAAAGAAATAGATATTCAGTACCTATGGGACATTGGCTGAAATAAGCATAAAAACCCATAAAACTAGCTTAGATATGTCGGTTAGCTGTCTAAATGGTTCGAAATTTCCAGGACCAGGCTTTCACCGCTCTGTACAAAAAATATAATGACCCAACCGATATAAAAGCTAAAAGTTCGACCCGAGAACGACCTGGTCCGTACAAATATATAAATATATATATATATTGGCCTAGTACGATATAAACGCTAAAAGTTCTGCCCGAAGTCGGCTCAGCCCGTACAAAAGCTTGATTGGCAAGAGCCGACACGACTTATATACACAACTTAACACAATATGAATTTTCAGGAAATTTCATACAGTAGTTCTGGGAATATAGCTATCGCAGAAATCGTGAGAAATGCGGCATAGAAGCTGCGAGATTTACACCTTTTACGAGATTTACATCAAAACCTAATCACCACATATTTATGTCAATGTATAACTGAATATAAAATTTGATTACATTCCATGCATTATTTGCTGACATAGAGCGCCCAAAAATTTGTGTCACATACAGACAGACAAACTCGCGGACACACATTTTTGAAAAACAATAATATCGTGTTCAGTATTTCCAAAAACGTATAAATCTTTGAAAAACAAGACGTCGAAATTTTACACAAATCCAATACTTTCTTCTTGTATCGATAGAAGAAAACTAGTCAGATTTGCCACTCCCAAAACTTTCGTCTATATCATACATGTTTCACATACACCAAACATGAATCAGCAGCAACATATAAACAAGGTCGAACCTAATCGAAAGTTTTATTAAATTCCATGCATTAGTTCTTGGGATATGACTATCGCTAAAATCGTGTTAATCCTGAAAAATGCAGCATAGCAGCGCCAGGTGTTGGGAGATTTACATTAAAACTTAATGCGCAAAAACCTATTTCCAAGTCTACACTGTAAAAAAAATCTCTCAAATTAACAGAAAAACTGTCAATTTTGGCGCCGGTGGAAAACCGTTTAATTTACAGAAAATATCCATATATTTTCATTAAAACAGTTTTTTTCTGTAAAACATATAGATTTTTTCTGTAAAAATGAAAAATCCACATTTTTTTTTACAGGTAAAAACTGTTTTTCCTTTAAACAATATTTTCTGTAAAAAAAGTAAAATACTTTTTTTGTCAAAATTACAGACTTTTTTTACAGTGTAACTGAATCTGAAGTTTGATGAAATTCTGTGCATTAGGTTTTGAGATACAGCTATCGTGAAAATCGTGAAAAATGTAGCATAGCAGCGCTACCGTTTGAACGATTTACACAAAAAATTAATCAGCTCCAATTTATATGAAGGTCTAACTGAATACAAAGTTTTATTAAATTCCGTGCATTAGTTCTTGAGATGAAGCTATCTTGAAAATCATGAATAATAGGCATACACTGCCACTTCTTGGGTGGTATACACCAAAACATAATCCGTAACAACTTATGTCCATGTCTAACTGAATCTGAAATTTGATAGAGCTGGGTTGAAAATCGTGAATAACGCAACATGCAGCACCACACGTTGGGAGATTTACACCAAAATCAATTAAGCAATAACTTATGTAAACATCTAACTGAATCTGTAATTTAATGAAAATCCGTGGTATTAGTTCGTCAAATATATCTATCTTGAATATCATGAATAATACAGCATAGCAGCACTAAATTTTGGGCGGTATACACCAAAACCTAAACAGCAATAACCTATGTCAAAGTCTAACTGAATCTGAAATTTGTTGAAAATCCTTGCGTTAGTTCTTCAGATAGAGCTATTGTGGAAATGGAGAAAAAAACTGCGTAGCAACGCCATGCAGTATGTTGGGCTATTTACACCAAAAACGGATCAGCAGCAATTTATATAAAAGTCTAACTCAATCTCAAGATTCATTAAATTCCGTGCATTAGTTCTTGAGATATGACTATCGCTAAAATCGTGTAATCCTGAAAAATGAAGCTTAGCAGCGTCACCTGTTTGTTAGGGTAGGTTTTTTCATTTATTCTAAATTTTCCATATTTTCTTTATTTTTTCTATATAAGTTGTAGCCCCCCCCCCCCTCGTTTTATAATAATCGTAATGTTTTTCATTTAATATTCTCTTTATTTTAGTCTGAAATAATGGAGTTAAAATACCTTTTCTTTCTTTTAAATGTCTAAGCTAAAACAAATTCATTGTCTCTTTTATTTAAAATCATAATTTTTATATTTCCCCTGTAAGTTATAATTTCACTGGGGTGGTCTTGTTACCATGGGAAATTTCCAAATGCTCTCGGACACTTGGGCAATAAAAATCCATTTCCCAGACAACGTATATTAGCTTGTATTGTCAGGAGTTTTATGACTTTAGCGGTGTTGGTCGCCTTAATCTGCTCTGTAGATCTTTCGTGGAAAAAGCAGGACTCGGGCGGCAGATAGTGGCCCGTATTGTTAAAGTTGTATTATTCGTTTTTACGAGCCCAATTATCCCGTTTTATGTAAACAACAGTTCACGTGGGAGGTCGAGGGAAGCAGCAGCAGCCTTTTACCTTCGTGGAAAAGGGAGCGAAGACGGAACAGCTGTACACATGCCATCACCCCTATGCGAAGTAGTTCCACCCGCGAGAGAGAGCGACGACCAATGGTTTTACGTAACGTATTCGCGGGGAATATTTTTTTCCCCTGGTATCGCTTAGCGCGGGAGAATGTAACTGGCGAAGGTGTTTTAGTGAGGTTCGGGGAGGGCGTATGCCCCCCCCCCCTTAAAAAGTTTTCCTGTTGGTGACCAGAGAATTTGAAAGGCATTCGATCGAAAAATGTGTAACTGGAAGGTCCGGTAAAGAAAAAAGGTATCTGGTTCCCCGAGATATATTCGAATGTAAATTGAAGAGATGGTAGCTAGAAAAATCATGCCTCGTGCCGCGAGGAATATTATGGATCCTGATGCTGAGAATAAAAAGATATTTTGATCGAGAAACTAGCGAGTCGCTATTGTAGTGGTGTTTGAAATCAAGATTTTTGCCATCGGGAGCTGTGATGGTTGTGAGTATTTGTCGTTGAAGTCGGTGGTCATTCGATATTAGTAAAACGTAGATCCGGATGACTAAAAGATTACTCTAAAGATCAGTGCCACTTGGAGTCTCATCGACTGGTCCCTTTTGTATTCGCAAACGGAATTGTCAGAAGATGCACTGTCAAATGCCTACTTCATACTATTCATGGAAGAGTAAAGATTGCTCTGAGAGTCGATGTTGCTGAAATATCTTCGATAAATGCCCTCTTGTTCTTTCGTTTTTCAAAAATAAAGTAGACTGCCAACCCTGGAACATTATTAACTCACCTATTACGGCTGATAAATCCCAGTCTTACGAATGCTGAACCTGCAAGTAAAATTTTGGTAAATATTTTTATTTTAATGAATAAGTGTCTTTGATTATTACTATTATTCTACATGAATATGTTTTGATACACCTGTGTATAATTTAGATCACCTGTTGTCATACAAACTAACCTAACACCTATAAATTTAAATATGTTGGTGTTTTATTTAACATTTTTTTTTTGTTAATAAAAATCAAATTCGTGGTGATATTCTGTCTGTGACTTATTTGTATGCATCATAGAAATTCATTTGTTTTTTTTTATCTAAATTTAACATTATTATTTAATGAATAATGAGTTTTGTTTAATTATTTAAATAATCAGAGCAAGTAATTATTTAATATTTAATTCTTTTCTAAGATGAATTTACTGAAATTGAAATCCCAAGTAACCTTCTTTTGTTAATAAAAATTCATATAAGTAAAATTTAAATTCTTTACTTGTTTTTGAGGATGTTGTATTATTCTTATTAAAAGAATTAAATTTAATGAAGTAAATTTAAATTCTTGTTTTGTTTCTGAAAATGTTTATTAATTTGGTTTTCTTTAAATATTAAATTGCTTCTTTTAAATATTGTGAAGTACTTTTATTTTTCTTCTATAAAGAAAAAGATTTAATAAATAAAGTAAATTTAACCTACTCTTAATTGAAGTAAAAGAAGTGATACTGAATGTGAAAGAAAAATTTAATATTAAGTATGTTTAATTCTTAAAGTTTATTAGCTGCATTTAAGGTAATTAAAACTTCTTATTAAAAGAAAATTGTTCTACCTAGTTTCTTCTTGGTATGGTACTATCCACTATACAAAATCACTCGCATGGTTCTGACAAATTGGTACATTGATATGATCATGTTTTGTAACTTTAATTAATTATCTATATCCCTATTTTAATTAACTTCTTTCCCCTTTTTTTTTGTGCCTTTCAAATCTGGAAGGATTGCAGGCCCCTTTTTCATGTTTTTCTTATTCAAAATCTGTTCTATAAAGTTTTAATGAATTTCATTAATTTACCATAACAATGTTCCAATTCGTCAAACCACTTGTTGGGTATAAGCGGTATGGTGATAAATGAGAATTTTGTTGATACCTTTTGGCAAATTTATTCATTTACTTAATTAATTTTTTAGTTATTCAAAATTTATTTGGTTTGTTTTGTTTATAGCATCTCTCTGTTTTGATTTATATTTAGTAATTGTGAAAAATTGTTTCAATTTCTGAAATCAACAAAATTCATTCTTTTGGTTATTTATCACTTTATCAAATACCCCAACAAGAAAATGGTGCCGTGTAGAAACATTCCTGCGGTTACCAAGAATTAAAACTTTTGTTTTTGACTGTAAATTTTGTTTTACATTATATGATTGGAGCAACTGGGTATCGGTTTTTACTTATTATGAAATTGTTTACATATATTTGCCTAGTAAAAGTTTTCTCTATATATTTTTAAATATCTAGTCAACTATAATATTGATATTTTTTAAAATTTGTATAATGAAACTGGTGATGTTCTTGTGCTACAGAATTTTATAATCCCCATTTTCCCCTTCTCTGCCTTCTATTTTTTATTTTTTTGGGAGTTCTGTGTATCTATCTGACTTAATTATGGCCAAAGGAGATCCTACTAAGGAGCTGGTAGAGCTCCAGAAAAAAAATTCGTTAGTTGACAACTTGTGCAACATACCACCATTTAATGGAGAGGCTAGCTCACTCTCATTTACTGACTTTTCAGAGAAACTGGATAGTCTCTCCACCCTTTTTGCTTGGGATGATAGTGAAAAAAAATTTGCCCTCCTTAACCGCTTAAATGGTACTGCGGCGAGATTAGTTAAGCCCCACAAAGATAAAACTAGTGCGGAATTATTAAGTATTTTAAAAAATAAATTTGTCCAAACACCTACTCCTGATGTTGCACTTGCCAAATTCCTCAACTTTAAGCAAACTCCAGGTATGTCAGTGCAAGAGTTTTTTGATGCTGCATCTGACCTCTCATCAAAGGCACTCGTTATTGATGGAGTAGCTGATGCCATTGTCAACAAAAGCCGTGAAGCCATGCTTCACTCTATGCTTTTAAACAACCTTGCACCTGAGATCAGAAAGGGTGTCATCACCAAAGATCCCAAAACCCCACAGCAAATTTTAACTTTTGCTCTCCTGGAGGAAAGAGCGTGCCGCAGTGTAAATCCTTTTTACACTTTACATGAGGAACCAAACCCCCTTTTATATCAACAAAATTTCCCGCAGAATCTAGCTTGTGCAGCTACTCAGCCAACTAGGGACAACAATGCAGAAATAGAAACTCTTAGAATACAGATTGAGGCTCTAAATTCCAAACTTGACAACCTAATAAGTGATAAAAGCAGAGAGAGAGAGGTGCAGAGCCAGGAAAGAGTGCCCAGTAGCAGTATTACTTGTTTTTATTGTTCCCAACCCGGTCATTATGCTAGAGACTGCCCCCAGTATGTGTATAATTTTAATAGGAGCAGAGGCAACAATTTTAGGAGCAGGGGAGGATATGAAAATAGTTACCGGGGAAGTTACAACAGGAGAGGAAACTTCAGGGGAAACAGAGGAAATAATTACAACAGCAACAGAAGTGGTAGGAACAGAGTACAAAATTATGTGGAGGGTCAGCAAGCAAATGATGCAACTAATAATCCCACGGTTACTGAGAATGTTCATTTAAACGGGGATCGGCTGAATCAGAGGTAGTCGAACTGATTCCAAAAAAGGCCAACGACCCACCTGCGGTATATAGTGTTTTTTCTCCGCAGTCTTATAACTTGCCAACTGCCAGTATACTTATAGGTAATACTAACATAACTGCCCTCTGTGACTCAGGTTCTGCGATTAATCTTTTAAGCAGTGTAATTTTGAACTCACTCACAGACTATAATGTGCAACAATGTTATACGCCTATTCTGACAGTAACTGGAGAACAAGTTCCTCTTACTGAAAAAGTAGTTATGAATTTTAAATTCCATAACACCCAATGCCAAACTGTTTTTTTTGTAGTGCAGGGCAAGTTGGCGAAGGAATTTGATGCCATTCTAGGTATGCCCTTTTTGAAACAATACAATGCAATCATTGATTGTGCCACAAATACTGTTTCTCTTCAAGCTTCGGAGCAAACACTATGTAAACAAATCCCGCTTACCCCTCCTTGTACCAAAAACAGTAGTGTGTGTTTAGAAGAAACAAAGGTAAACAAACAAGGTAAGAGTAGTGACCCATGCATGCAATGTTATGAATTACCTGTATATAATAATCCTATTAATGTGTATAATTGTGCTAAATGTAAATGTATGTGTAATGTAAATAACAATTCTAGTGTAAATACTTGCAAAAATAACTATCCCATAGATCATAAAGTTGAAACTGAGGCTAAATTGATAGCAAAAAGTAGTACCCCTGACTATTCGAAAGATATTGAAATAAGAAACTGTGCAGAGAAAATTAAATTAGGGAATAGTAGGGAGATAAGGAAGGTTCATCACAGCCAGAATAATAGTGATGAAGAAAATAATGTTGATAAAAGGTGTAACAGAGTATGTGATGAAAGTAATAGTGATTGCCAGGTTTTTATGATGGAAGAATTACCGGGTGGTACTACTGGTGATAAAATTGCTTCGGGAAATAGTAAACATTGTGAGGAAAATTTTCAAAATTTTGAACAATGTATTTCTCAAATCAAATCAGAATTTTATAGTGTAAATAATGTAAATGCAAATATTGGGGAGCAGTTTAGTGATAATTCTGAAAATTCTGAAATGGGTAGTTATGAATTTACTGAAAATGAGGAAATGCAAGCAAATAATATTAGTGAAAGTACAGGTAAACATGATGTTGAGAAAAAGGCGTGTAATATCAGTATGGCATCTTTGTGCAATAAACTTGAAATCCCAGCCCAGTCTAAAATTTTAGCTAAAGTCAGATGTACGAAGGAAAATTTCAATGACAAGGATAGTATTTTAATGTTAGAGCCCTTTGCTAAGAATTTACATGCAGGCCTCTTAATTTCTAGATCCATTTGTACCCAAGAACATGGCCTATTCCTATCCTTCGCTAACTTTTCTGATAACAATATAGTATTAAATAAGGGTACTTTAGTAGCAAAAGTTCAAAAATGTATTGATAATTCTAACGTAACCCCAGATAATTGTAATTTAGCATGTAATATCAATACTCCCCCTCCAATTGCAGATTTTGACCATGCCGACCTCAGTTGGAGTTCCGAAATTAATTTAGACCACTTAGAACCGCCCTTAAAATTAAAAATGCAAGAATTTTTACAAGAAAATAAAGATGTTTTTGCTGCGTCTGTCTTAGACTTACCCGGCTGTGACACCATACCCCATTCAATTAATCTAACTTCAGAAAAACCGGTTAAATGTAAAGCATATAGAGTCCCCCATAACTTACGACAGGAAATGGAAGATCAACTAAATATTTTACTACAGGCCAATATAATTTCCCCATCTATTTCAGAATTTGCTTCGCCGGTCATTCTTGTGAAAAAATCAGACGGATCGTACAGACTGGCTGTTGACTTTCGAAAATTAAATAAAAATCTAATGAAAGATGCCTACCCCATACCAAACATCACAGACTCAGTTGACGCCTTATCAGGCTCAAATTTTTTTTCCACATTAGACTTAACTAGTGGATTTTTTCAACAAACTATCCGTCCAGAGGATAAATATAAAACAGCTATTATTACTCACAAAGGGTTATTTGAGTGGAATCGAAACTGTTTCGGACTTTCGAATTCGGGAAACAGTTTTCAACGACTTATGTCTGCAATTTTTGGTGATCTAGGAAATTTGGGAATTTTAGTATACATCGACGATATAGTAATAGCTTCTAAAGATGTCGAATCCCATATAAATAAACTTAAGCTTGTTTTTGAAAGACTTCGGCAACACAAGCTTAAACTCAAACCCAGTAAGTGTACATTTTTATCCGACAAGATCCAATACTTGGGCTTTGAAATCCAAAAAGGACGAGTGTCACCAATCAACAAAAATATTGAAGTAATAAGGAAATTCCAACCTCCTAACACCCGAAAGGCTGTCAGATCCTTCATCGGTGCACTCTCCTTCTATAGGCGATTTTTGCCAGATTTTTCTAAAAGAGCGAGAAATCTTATCAACCTCACTAAAGATACGGGTCGATTCACTTGGAACCAAGCAGCACAGGAGGAATTTGAGGATTTAAAATCTGCACTAATATCCAAACCTTGTCTTGCCCTTCCTAATTTTGATAAGGAGTTTTACCTTTATACTGATGCGAGTGGCGAAGCACTCGGGGCAGTACTATCACAACTAGATGAAAATGAGATGCTTCACCCTGTCGCATTTGCTAGTAGGAAACTCAAAGACGCTGAGACGAGATACTCCGCCACTGAGAGAGAGTTATTGGCATTAGTATGGGCCACTGCACACTTCAAGTGCTACCTTGCCAATACTCATTTTTATATATACACTGATCATGCACCTCTTACATACATGCTCAAAATTCAGGATCCCACATCACGTATGGCTAAGTGGATCTGTACACTTTCTGATTTTACATTTACCATCAGATATATTAAGGGAAAATGTAATAGCGTTGCAGACTTTCTTTCAAGGTTCACCACAAATAGCAAACCAGATAATGTCACCAATTGCAACTTTTCTATACAAGTAGCGAAGGAGACAACTTTTATGCCACATTCCAACCTTTTAGAAAAGATAGGTGCATTACAGAAAACAGATAAAAAGTGCTGTGAAATTGCTCGCAAAATTAGTGAAAATCTTGAGGTTGCACCCAAGTATTTGAGATTTTTCTTTAGGGATGATCTTCTTGTATGCGAGGATACAAGGGAGTCACCCCTATTGAATAATCCTATCAAACTTGTGATGCCGAAGAAAATGGTTGAGCAAGTGTTTGCACTAACCCACGAATCCCTAGCTGCTTGTCACCAAGCTTTCCAAAAGACAATAGACCGCATTCGTGAGCACTTTTATTGGCCAGGAATGTCGGCAGATGTCAAGCACCTAGTGGAGTCGTGCGTTAGCTGTCAAGAAAAAAGAGTGCACAAAGCAAATCAACTTGCACCCCTCCAACGTGTACCCACACCTCATTTCCCTATGAATAAAGTGAACCTCGATGTTATAGGGCCTCTTCCTGTTACCTTTTCGGGTAACAAATTTATAATTACATACATTGATGCATTTTCAAAGTGGCCTGAAGCTTATGCGGTATCCTCAATCACATCTGATGTGGTAGCCGATACTCTCGCAGACTTCATTTCACGTTATGGAGCTCCATGTTACATCTCAACCGACAGAGGACCCAATTTAATTTCTGCAGCTATCGAGCATGTGTACAAAATGTTTGGAATAAAACATCCCAAAACCACGGCATATCACCCAGCCGGAAATGCTCAGATAGAACGCCAGAACAGGACTCTAAAAAACGCCCTGTGTCATATTGTGAATGAGAATCAATCAGACTGGGACACCAAGCTTAAATTTGCACTTTTAGCCATGCGCACGGCTGTGCACTCTTCTACCAAACTAACTCCAGCAGCTGTTATGTATGGCAGAAACCTTAACCTACCCTATAATTTATTTTCTCAACCCCCCCAATTTAGTTATAATGATGCCCCCTCTTTTTGTGAACTTTTGATACCAGCTCTGCAAAAGGTGTACGCTGAAGTGCACAATCATTTAATAAAAGTATCAGAGAATCAGGAAAAGTATAGAGAAAAGACAGCTGTTGACAAGAAACTAAAAGTTGGTGATCTGGTTTGGCTTTTCACTCCAGCAATTGCACCTGGTACAACAAAAAAATTAAGTAAGTTGAATAATGGCCCCTTCACTATCTTGGAAAAATTAAATGAGATAAATTTTAAAATCGCCCTTGTTGCAAATCCCAAAAACGTTCAAGTTGTCCATGTGGATCGCCTCTCTGCCTTTAAAAACAGACTCCCGATTTGGTCCGACGACCCACAACAACAACAACAGAGTGTCCCAGATTCGATTGACGATCCACCTATCGATGTGCAGCAATCGATTCCCCATGCAAAGCAATTCGCTCAGCGCAGACGCCGTCGCGATTGCTGTGTTATACCAAGTTCTGACACTCAAGAGAGTAACCCTGGTACGATTACTCAAAATGAATTCAGCACTCACGGAAGCCAAGCGAATTCAGCTAGCGATCCAGCCGAGATCGACCCCCCTCCTCCTCACTCAAACAAAACTCCGGAGGTTAGAAATTCAGCTGATAACCATCAGCAGAAAAGTGAATCAGCGGAGGAAGCTCTATCGGAGGAAAATAATGAATCGGAAAGGGAAGTACAGGAGTGTGAAATAGCAGCAACGACCAGCGAAACTAATGTTGCGGAAAATTCGATTAACAAAGCGAATAAGTCGAAATCATTGAATCGACCGCAGCCGACTTCGCAGGACGCTTACGGGCTACGTGAAAGACGAACTCGCCCTATTTATAAAATTTAGTTTCCTTATATTCTTTTATCTATGTGTATTTATAGTTTTATTTCGTAATATTTATATGTGTTTATGTGTTGCAATGTATTTTATAGTAATTTTATATATTTTTTCATCGTATATATTAGCGTTTTCTGACCCAAACATGGTTTGTTTTGGTTCACTTAGCGAAAATCGGAAACCCGATTTCGTGTTTTTTATACACCCTGTGTCGTGTATACATACATTTTTTAGTGGTATTTAGCTACTTGTATTAGTAAATACCCCTCCGCACACCTTTTTGTGCAGTTTTTCCTTCAAATTTAAGATGTATTCTGGGTACTTTGAAAATGGCAGTTTTTTTTTCCTCCTTGTTTTAACAGCAAGTGTTAGGCTGGGTCGGTTGGCACTTTTCATCGTATGCACGCAAGTACGATATTATAGATTCCTAATTATGTATATAAAAATTTTTTCATGTGTTTTTATACCACTTTTAGTCTAGGAATGTAGTTTGGCATATCATAGTTTTTATTTTGATACTTAGGTGTGACATACCAATTTACCCCTTTGGTTTCGTTCATGAAATTCCTTTTTGTTTTTCTTCTAGTGCAATGTCAGCAGAGTGGTATTTTATCTAATCCTAGTGGGTAGTGATTTTTTTTTTTATAAATATTTTTTTTTCTTCCTGAAAATTCCACCTTTTAAAATTTGTGATTATCTTAAATTTACTTTCTGCTTCTAAATTGTGTTTTTTTTTTGTATGTATGTCTTCAAAATTAGTAATTATATATACTCTATATACATCAGCCCTTTTATTTCTATGGGGATTATGACCTTGTTTTGTTGTGACTATGTGTTATGAGTCACCTGTTTTTATTTGGTTTTGGGTAGGTAAATTGGGTAGTCTGATAGTACTGCATCATCACTGTCTGGGTTTTCTTTGGAAAACCATGTTTCCAAAAAAAAAAAAAAAAAAAAAAAATTCTAGACTGGTTCAGTCTACGGGCGGGTAGCACAAGAACATAACTACTTTTCCCATGCACAGTGTTTTCTTGTTGTAACTGCATTTATATACATTTATTCTACACCCCAAACACCACTTTTACAGACTTTAACTTTATCACGGGGTTCATTTTGCATTTGTTATCCTATTTTAAACTTTGGTATATTGTTACTCAATTACTTTGATGAAATATGTTGTGTCATAAGTCCATTACATGTGTAAATACCCAGTTGCTTATTTTTTTTTGTTATTGTATGTGCCAGTAGTACTGATATAGGTAAATGTATGTTGTAATTTGATTTTGTTTTCACATCAAACTGGCCAATTTATCATGATTTTATGCAAATGTTGTATATATTATTATGAGTAATGTATTGTTTTTCAGTTGGCAGTCTCAACACTCTTGCAATCTTTTTCAAAAAAAAAAAAAAAAAAAACTTGTAAATAATTTAGTTTGTTTTTTTGGCAAAATTTTGGTCGTATAGGTAGATAGGTATTATAAGTAGAACCTGCTAGGACTTGCAATATACAGTGACAGTAATGGCATTCGGAGCAAGCACAAGTATGTTTATAGGTGGGATTCGGTATCAGGAGTTAGAAACGGTTATGCAGCGAAGGTGTCCTATGTAGAAACAAAGTGCAGTTTTCCCCGCCTTAGAAGGCAGTACTCCTTAGGTGTCTTGTTACCCTCTTGTGGTTTTCCCAGTTCTAGTCGTCAGGTATTTCAGCAGTTACTTGGGAGTGGTTCATGGTGGGCAGCTCTTAGTGTACATTCCGGAGTGTATATCTGACAGCGGCGACTTCACTCTATAATTCATGATTGTTCTTCGGACCGATGTCTGGCCTGCTCGAACGGTTAGGTCTTATATTGTGGAATCTCCAGCGTACTGTGAACTACCTCTCAGCCCGGTAACCCTTGCGAGAATTTTTTTTTCTGTTTCGGTCTGCACGTTTCAAAAAATTAAATTTTTTTTTATCAAAAAAATTTTATTTTTTTGCGGTAAAGGGAGAGTCATGTTAGGGTAGGTTTTTTCATTTATTCTAAATTTTCCATATTTTCTTTATTTTTTCTATATAAGTTGTAGCCCCCCCCCCCTCGTTTTATAATAATCGTAATGTTTTTCATTTAATATTCTCTTTATTTTAGTCTGAAATAATGGAGTTAAAATACCTTTTCTTTCTTTTAAATGTCTAAGCTAAAACAAATTCATTGTCTCTTTTATTTAAAATCATAATTTTTATATTTCCCCTGTAAGTTATAATTTCACTGGGGTGGTCTTGTTACCATGGGAAATTTCCAAATGCTCTCGGACACTTGGGCAATAAAAATCCATTTCCCAGACAACGTATATTAGCTTGTATTGTCAGGAGTTTTATGACTTTAGCGGTGTTGGTCGCCTTAATCTGCTCTGTAGATCTTTCGTGGAAAAAGCAGGACTCGGGCGGCAGATAGTGGCCCGTATTGTTAAAGTTGTATTATTCGTTTTTACGAGCCCAATTATCCCGTTTTATGTAAACAACAGTTCACGTGGGAGGTCGAGGGAAGCAGCAGCAGCCTTTTACCTTCGTGGAAAAGGGAGCGAAGACGGAACAGCTGTACACATGCCATCACCCCTATGCGAAGTAGTTCCACCCGCGAGAGAGAGCGACGACCAATGGTTTTACGTAACGTATTCGCGGGGAATATTTTTTTCCCCTGGTATCGCTTAGCGCGGGAGAATGTAACTGGCGAAGGTGTTTTAGTGAGGTTCGGGGAGGGCGTATGCCCCCCCCCCCCCTTAAAAAGTTTTCCTGTTGGTGACCAGAGAATTTGAAAGGCATTCGATCGAAAAATGTGTAACTGGAAGGTCCGGTAAAGAAAAAAGGTATCTGGTTCCCCGAGATATATTCGAATGTAAATTGAAGAGATGGTAGCTAGAAAAATCATGCCTCGTGCCGCGAGGAATATTATGGATCCTGATGCTGAGAATAAAAAGATATTTTGATCGAGAAACTAGCGAGTCGCTATTGTAGTGGTGTTTGAAATCAAGATTTTTGCCATCGGGAGCTGTGATGGTTGTGAGTATTTGTCGTTGAAGTCGGTGGTCATTCGATATTAGTAAAACGTAGATCCGGATGACTAAAAGATTACTCTAAAGATCAGTGCCACTTGGAGTCTCATCGACTGGTCCCTTTTGTATTCGCAAACGGAATTGTCAGAAGATGCACTGTCAAATGCCTACTTCATACTATTCATGGAAGAGTAAAGATTGCTCTGAGAGTCGATGTTGCTGAAATATCTTCGATAAATGCCCTCTTGTTCTTTCGTTTTTCAAAAATAAAGTAGACTGCCAACCCTGGAACATTATTAACTCACCTATTACGGCTGATAAATCCCAGTCTTACGAATGCTGAACCTGCAAGTAAAATTTTGGTAAATATTTTTATTTTAATGAATAAGTGTCTTTGATTATTACTATTATTCTACATGAATATGTTTTGATACACCTGTGTATAATTTAGATCACCTGTTGTCATACAAACTAACCTAACACCTATAAATTTAAATATGTTGGTGTTTTATTTAACATTTTTTTTTTGTTAATAAAAATCAAATTCGTGGTGATATTCTGTCTGTGACTTATTTGTATGCATCATAGAAATTCATTTGTTTTTTTTTATCTAAATTTAACATTATTATTTAATGAATAATGAGTTTTGTTTAATTATTTAAATAATCAGAGCAAGTAATTATTTAATATTTAATTCTTTTCTAAGATGAATTTACTGAAATTGAAATCCCAAGTAACCTTCTTTTGTTAATAAAAATTCATATAAGTAAAATTTAAATTCTTTACTTGTTTTTGAGGATGTTGTATTATTCTTATTAAAAGAATTAAATTTAATGAAGTAAATTTAAATTCTTGTTTTGTTTCTGAAAATGTTTATTAATTTGGTTTTCTTTAAATATTAAATTGCTTCTTTTAAATATTGTGAAGTACTTTTATTTTTCTTCTATAAAGAAAAAGATTTAATAAATAAAGTAAATTTAACCTACTCTTAATTGAAGTAAAAGAAGTGATACTGAATGTGAAAGAAAAATTTAATATTAAGTATGTTTAATTCTTAAAGTTTATTAGCTGCATTTAAGGTAATTAAAACTTCTTATTAAAAGAAAATTGTTCTACCTAGTTTCTTCTTGGTATGGTACTATCCACTATACAAAATCACTCGCATGGTTCTGACAAATTGGTACATTGATATGATCATGTTTTGTAACTTTAATTAATTATCTATATCCCTATTTTAATTAACTTCTTTCCCCTTTTTTTTTGTGCCTTTCAAATCTGGAAGGATTGCAGGCCCCTTTTTCATGTTTTTCTTATTCAAAATCTGTTCTATAAAGTTTTAATGAATTTCATTAATTTACCATAACAATGTTCCAATTCGTCAAACCACTTGTTGGGTATAAGCGGTATGGTGATAAATGAGAATTTTGTTGATACCTTTTGGCAAATTTATTCATTTACTTAATTAATTTTTTAGTTATTCAAAATTTATTTGGTTTGTTTTGTTTATAGCATCTCTCTGTTTTGATTTATAATTAGTAATTGTGAAAAATTGTTTCAATTTCTGAAATCAACAAAATTTATTCTTTTGGTTATTTATCACTTTATCAAATACCCCAACATGTTGGGAGATTTACATTAAGACCTAATAAGCAACAACTTATGCCAACATCTAAATGAATCTGAAGTTTGATGAAATTCTGTGCATTAGTTTTTGAGATATAGCTATCGTGAAAATCATGGAAAAAGCAGCATACCAGAGCCATCTGTTGGGCTATTTACATCAAAACATAATCAGCGTCTATATATGTCAGGGTCAAACAGATTCTGAAATTTGATGAAATTCTGTGCATTATAATTATTGAGATATCTATTATGATAATCGTGAAAAGGGTAGTATAGCAGCGCCGCATGTTGAGCGATTGAGACCAAACACTAATCAGCACCAATTTATATGAATGTCAAGCTGAATATAAAGTTTTATTAAAATCCGTGCATTATTTCTTGCGAAATAGCTATCTTGAAAAGAGTGAATAATGCCGCATAACGCGCCACTTGTTGGGCGGTATACACCAAACCTGCAACAATTTATGTCCATGTCTAATTGAATCTGAAATTTGATGACAATCTGTACATTACTTCTTGGGATAGAGCTATTGCGGAAATCCTGAAAAAAAAACAGCATAGCAGCGTCAACTGTTAACGATTTACACCAAAACCTAATAAGTAACAACTTATGTCAACGTCTATCTGTACCTGCAATGTAATGAAAATCCGTGCATTAGACCTTGAAATATAGCTATCTAGAAAATCGTGAATAATGCAGCATAGCAGTGTCACCTTTTGGGTGGTATACATCAAAACCTTATCAGCATCAACTTACGTATGGCGATGTGAAACTGAATCTGAAGTTTTATGAAAATCTGTGCATTAGTCCTTGAGATAGAGCTTGTGCGGAAATTCAGAAAAATACAGCATAGCAGTGCCACCTGTTGAGCGATTACCGACACATAATAAGTTACAACTCATAATGAAAATCCGTGCATTAGTCCTTGAGATATAGCTATTTGAAAATCGTGAATACTGCAGCATAGCAGCGACACCTTTTGGCGGTGTACACCAAAACCTAATCAGCAACAACCTATGTCAATGCCAAACTGAATCTGAAATTTGTTGGAAATCTCTGCATTAGTTCTTGGGATAGAGTTAGCTTGAAAATTGTGAATCATGCGGCATGGCAGCGGCACCTCTAGGGCTGTGTACACCGAAACCTAATCAGCAACAACTGATAACCACGTCTAACTGAATTTGAAGGTAGATGAAAATTTGTGCGTTAGTTCTTGAGACAGAGCTATTGCGTAAATCGTGAAAAATGTAGCATAGCAGCCACCTGTTGAGCGACTTACACCAAAAACTGATCAGCACCAATTTGTTACAAGTTCTAGTTGATTCTAAAATTTTATTAAATTCTGTGAATTAGTTCCTGAGAAAAAATGTTCATATGCATACAGACAGATATTTTTCTAAAAACAGTCATATCGTATTCAAGTCTTCTAAACCGTATAAATCCGTTTAAAATCGGAGGTCAAAAATTTTCACCAGTCCAATACTTTCTTTTTGTAAAGTTAGAAGAAATGCAAACAGTGAAATCGTGTTTAGTACCTTTTAAAATGTATAAATCCGTCGAAAACCGGAATTCGAAAATTTTCATGAATCCAATACTTTTTACTTGAAAAAATCAAAGAAAGTAATAGAAATGCCAATCCAGCATGGGCTGGGAGGAAAGAATTTAGAGGATGCATGAGTCGAGATAACAATGGTTTTCATATTTGTTGGGTTGAATCCGGAACGAAATCTTAGCTTTTATACCATGCGGATCCCGAATCTTGATATTTCAGCCGGTGCACACCTCTAGGAAGAATAAATTCCACTCCAAGCTGGACCCAGAAAAGAAGTCTACCCGGAAGTGTGGCCCGGCACGAGTCTGCAGAGAAAAGTAATGTTCAGCCCGGCCGAGTGAGGAAAGTGTGGAGACAAAGCCGGACCCGAGTTTCATGAATGAAGATTTACTTGGCCAGCGGCCCAGTCTTTGGCCTGTACCTTTCGGGTGCAGACCTCACTGATAGTTTGTAGACCCTTTATTAGCCCAAGGGGTGGGGGCGATCGCCTCATCACCCTGCGTTAGACTTCATTTCTCCCCCTCCCTCTGGTAGAAAACATACAATGTTTAAAATTTTAATATCTGTTTAACATTTTTTTCTAATTTCATGAAGATGCTATTTTAACATGTAGTGTTATTGTATCTTATTTGAGTCTTTCAGGAAATTGCGAATTCTAAAGAAAAATTACCAATATAGTTATTTCAACTCATTTATACCTAATATTTTATTCTTTTTAAATACTCCGGTTTATGTAATTGCACTACATGAAATAAAAAAATTCTTTATATTATACCAAAATCAATATTTTGTTGTAAAAAGTGCAAAATGAACGAAAAAAGAGAAAAAAAAATCTGTCAAAAAATATATTAATTTATTTTTGAAAATTCAAAACGTCTTATTTTTTGGACGCTAATCATGAACGGGTTAAAATCATTCCTTTTTGTAGACATTTAATTTCTTGGCAATTACCAAAGCGTGATAGCAGCAAGAAAATGTTACAGATCATTGGTTGAATTTATTTCTTTTCGATTTTTTTTTTTTTTCATTGGAGGATTTCCTTGTCAATCATTTGAAGTAAGTCGGCTTGAAATCACTAGCTGCCATCTCGTTGCGAGAAAAAGTATGACTTTTGTAGGCTCTTAAAAGTGTCTCTGGGATAGAATATTCAACTTGAGTGCATCAAAATACATCATTTTCACTATATTTTGTAGGAGAAACTTAAAACGGAAAATCTGTAATTTCCATTCTTCAGAAACTGAATTACTCAGAGTAATCTTCACCGTCCGATTTTCACAAAATTTGCATTTTCGGAATCGGAAAAATTGACTACTTTAAAATTGCGTATTTCGAATCGATACCTCTAACGGTTTATTTAATATTAAAGGATGAGCAAAAATGAGAATATTTTGTTGTCAGGGATTGTCAAATCGGTAATTTTCTTTTGCCGTCTCCATTAAAATAGCCATTTTCGTCGCATGGGCAGGAAAATCTTTTAGTTCCGCCTCCTAGGAGCGCATTATGTTCTAAGCGAACCTCCGACATGTGTCCCCGCTGTCTATGGCATCGTATAGCAGGCGTGTACAGAATCTTTCAATTACATTTTTCACCACCAAGAAGCACCAAATCTATATCTTAATTAGTTATCTATATCTTAGTTATTTCATGTTAATTTGACTTAACTAATTCTCAATGATATTGGTCCCATAGAACCCGAGAAAATAAATCCCCCCGCTGGAGATAAAAATTCAGAAATGGTGGTAACCTGTGCAAAATCTTTTAGTTCCACTTCCCACCGCCAGAGAAAGAACTCTGTTTTAAACAATTCTCTTTCAGAACGAAACTCTGGAAAGTGTCCCGCTGCGTATGGCGCCATATAGCAGGCGTGCTGCGTACGCGCTGAAAATCTTTTAGTTCCTCTTTCCAACGCCAAAAGTGCCAAATCTATATCTTAATTAGTTCATAGAAAGTTGAATCAACCAATTTTCGATGAAATCGTGTCTATAGAACCCAAGAAAATACCCCTCCCCTGGAGATTAATATCCAGAAATGGTGGTAACCAAAATCTGAGAAAATGATTTCGTTAGTTTAGTACCGAAGTTTATGTACTACCTGAGGGACCTGAGAAGAATGTTAGAAAATATTTTGTTTGAATCAGTTTAATATTAAAAAAGTTCTGATTGGGGAGGGGGAGTTTCGATCAGAGCATTAACGCAATGTTTAAATTACGTCCGGACACCCCTTGTCCCCTCAAAATTAAACCAAGGACTTTAACAAATATCGTTAACTTTTGACACAGAAACAAAATGCCGCTTTTTTTTGTTTGACTTCCAAATACAGTAAGTTATCGTTGCAAATTTATAAAATCAAATACATAAATTACATGAAAAAACTCTAAAAAATTGCATAAAACAAATCACGAAAAATTCAAGAATCGATGCTCGGTTACTTTATGGAATAACTTTTTCTGAAAAGAGGAAAAAAATTAGTATATTGGGCTAAAAGATTAAAATTCGATTCATTTCAATAATGTAAAGAAATCGCTGCAAAACGTGAAAAAAACACATAAAAAATATAAAAAATATAATCAAAAAATCCAAATTGGAACAATTAATGACTCTCTTTTTATTTAAAATCTTGGTTTGTTATCTTTAAAGAATTATCAACACTCCACAAGCTAAAAATTGGGGGAAAAAATCATGATTTTTGACATAACTGGGGGCGAAATGGAATGAATCAAAAAACCAATCAATTATTCTGGAGAAAATGTCTTAGTGGCAAAGTAAAAAAATCGCCAAAAATTTCAAAATATTTGTACGAATAAACTTTATTGAAAATAGTACGAAATTTGTTATATTGGGGCTAAAGAATTGGAACCGGATTCTTATTACTAATGTGAAAAAATCTCGGCAAAACGGGAAAAAAACACTAAAAATTGCATAAAAAAAAAAAAAATCCATATTCCGGCTTCGAGGTTTAAAACTGCATACAGAGGTACCTTGCTACCAAATTTTGTAGCTCTGTGTGCAGCGGTGTCTTCAGAAGACAGCGGAAAGACACACAAACTTCTGTTTTCTTTATTTTAGATATAAATTAATTACATCGTCCTTTTTTATATTATTACTTCAAATGACTACGGAGGTATTAGATCTATACCCCCCCCCCCCCCCAACCTGCTCTCCGGAATTTATGCCCTCTTCCTAATACAGAAAGTACAATGATTAAAATAAATCTGTTTAACTTTTTTTTTTCTAATTTCATGAAGATGCTATTTGAATCTTCTGATCTGATAAAAGTCTTTCTACTTTTAAAATCTTGGCAATTACCCAAGATTGATACCTCCAATGCTTTCGAGGGGCGTTGTTTCGAGACGGACAGGGAAGAAATTACCGTTCGTTTTCTAATTGGAGAAATTCCCTGTCAGTCATTTGAAATGCGACAATCCCCTCGCACGCCTTTAAATAACGGCAGCCATCTTGATTCAATTTTCCCCGTGACTAGTGTAGGCTCTTAAGATTGAAATAGAAATGGAAAGACCTTGGAGTTGAATTTAGGCAGATGGTATCCGAAGGAAAGAAAAACAAATAATAATGTTTTTGATAACTTTTTGAAAAGGAGAAATAAATATTACCATACAATAATTAAATAAACTAGGATTAGAAAAATATATTAAATGGGAAAAATTTATAGAATACTTTTAAGATAGGGCGGAATTTTAAATTTCGCAATATATATATATATATATATATATATCACGATGATTCAGCGCCTAACAACCCTCCTATCCCGTTAGGATTGCATTTCTGATCTGCATTGCTATGTGATTCCGAGTCCTCTAAGTGTACCCCATCCCTACAAGAAATTTGTTCCTCCAGTTTTGAATCACTCTATATTCTGTTTTTTTTTTTTGTTTTTTTTTTTGTTTTTTTTTTAATCTAGTAATTTTAAAGTAGTTGTTTTACTTTGTAATATTATTAAAGCTTAGCTGTTAATGAAAATTACATTTCAATTTAGCAAGATTAGCTGTGTAAAAGTTTTAAATATAATAAAAACTTTTTTTTCATGCAGATATACTCTCGGAAAAATAATTGCGAAAATTAATAAATCCAGATGAAATTACTTAGAAAATAGTTTTATTTTAAAACTGCTCAAAATAAAAATTAATGCTCGTTGAAAATCTGTGGAAAATTATGAGAAATATAACTAATCATTACTTTATGAAATGTGAGAATATAATTCAAAATTGACGTTAATGCAGTAATTTTTCCAAGTCCTTCAAATTAGACAATTTATAAATATATATATATATATTTAAAAGATTCTTTCCATCTGGATTATTATTTTTGTTACTAATTAAGAAGTAATGCATTAAAGCCCTATTCAATACTTAATGAAAACCTAATTAAAACATTAAGATATTTTGATATAAAATGGTTAAAACAAAACTTCAGAATTATATGGTTTAAAATTTCAAAATTTGCTGAAAAAATAATATATATATAATTGTAATACTTTTGAATTTAAAAAATATATATATTTATATTTATATATTAATTTATTAATTTTCTAGTTTTAAGATTAATAGTTTTAAAGTAATAAATTTAATTTTAAACTATAAGTACTGAAAACAATTAATTTTACAGAAGTGGGTAACTGTAAAATACCCATATTCAAAATGTGATAAATTTAAAATTCATAAGCAAAATCGCACTTGACATAAAAATGTTTAAGTTTATTTAATAATGTACTAAATTAACAAAATGCAAAATTCGTCCAGTGTGAAAAAAAAAGATTAAGTTACAGAAATTTGTGTTTTATGAAAAGGACCAGATTTATAAAACGTTAATTGGCTTAAGAAAAAAATAAAAAATAAAATGTCATGACACACATGTAAAAGTACAGTAGCAAGGACTATTTAATCAGCATTTAAAAAAAGAAAAATTAAGTATTTAAACCAGAGGGCCCGTGCGAAGATTTCGCACTGAAATCTAATATTTTTTAGGTACTTCTCTATTATCCCGTCGATCACTTTTCATAACAAAAAACTACCGCCAAACTGTAAGATTAAACGCCAAAAATGCAGTCCCATTTACTTGATGTCAGAATCATTATGCGTGTTTGTTACGTCATCTAGTGGTTTTACATTCGACATTTGCGTGTATTTTTCATTATGTTTTACTGATTTAGTAGTTATTTTATTAATTAAAATAACAATTGTGTCCTTAAATTCTTATATTTTATTTATTTATTTATTTTTTTATATTCCAATGGCAACGTTCTCCCGTTTATTTGGCAATAGTTTTTTTATGAAAAGTGGTCGACGGGATAATAGAGAAGTATCATTTTTTATCAATATGTAATATTTATTAGATGCAGGTTTAAACTTCTAAAGAAAAAGCTAGGATAAAAATATCTGCAAACAACATTTAATTTTTAGTCAAGCCAGAATATCATCTAATTTATTCCATCAAAGTTAGACTAAAAACTGATCCAATATTGCTAAAGGCACGCGCGAGAAAAAAAATGAACCGTATTTTGACTGCATTAGAGGATGACGTCATCCGCTTCAGGAAAACCATGGGACTTAGAAATATAAATCTAAACATTTCAATTTCAATTTCGCTTTTTAATCATAAGTATAAAATAAACCCGTGCGGTGTTTTTTTATAATAATTGCTGAGCATCACAAAATGTGGTATTTTATTTTTTTTGGCAACAATAATTTCAGGAAAACCTTTCATTTCTTTTATGAAAGCAATGCCGAATTATTTTTTAATTTTCAGCAAATTTTTATCAAAAACATGTTTTAACGAATTGTTAAGTGGGCTATGTCAGAAGCCGGTTCTAAAACCTTTCATATTGTATCTCATTCGTTGTTCTGCGTTTCATATTTTCTTAGAAAAAGGGATGTTGACAGGAAAAATAATATATATGATTATTGAAAATCCGATTATTAATCTTATAAAATGCACTGTATAGTCTATTTAAAAAATAAATTCAATTGATATATATATATATATATATATATATATATTAAAGTTTTAGCATTTTGATCGTGAATGATGTGTTGTAAAAACAGAAACTGAGAAAAAATTAATTAAAACTGCAATTTAAAAAGAATTGAATGCAGTAACAATCCTTTTTTGCATATTTTTAACTATCGGATGTTTACGATACACAATGAGAATGTACTACGGATATCTAAATTCATTTTAAGGCGATATTCAAAAAAAATATTTTTCCACACTCAACAACTCAAAATTTTGAGACACATTTTCAGACTCATTTTTAAAAGTAAAAACATGAAAATTGGCGACGTGATTTATGAAGAGGTTTATAAGGGACCTATGTTTTTATTTTTCGTTCAATTAATTAGAAATTGATTTACAAACAATTACTTTCACAGTACGATAATTTTTTAGGGTTTCGTTCATCTCCCGAAACCCTATTACTCACGCTCGGTTGTCTGTCTGTCACAGAGCTTTTCTCAGAAACTATGTAACTTACAGCCTTTTCCTATTAAATTTAAACATTTTCCTTTATAGCAGATGCCAAAAATTAAAAATCCACAATGAAATTCTTTCTACAATAATTAATTTTCTATCAGACGATTTCCACGTGAAAAATGAAAATGAAATAAAAAGTTTCACCAGTTGAAAAAATATTAATATGAAATAAAAAGGATTGACGTCATCATAGTGGTAATAAAACGAAAATTTCAAGGAAAATTTCAATAATACAAGGAGTATGAGTATGTGTATGTACACAAAGCAGATTAATATCACGTCATTAGAGAAATAAAAAGAAAATCTGACGTCATATTGGAAGTTTAACGGATTTTTCAAATGTTTGAGAATAATACAAAGCGCGTATCAATATGAGTAATAGAGAATAGTAAATATATGAGTTTGAGAAACATATTGAATCATGATAAAAGCCCGATTATGGAAATATTAGCATAAAATTTTGAAGGTGTACAACATGTTTAATTTTGAAATTATTTTTTTTTAAATATCGCATTTAGTCCACATGACAGATATTATTATGACAGAATATAATATCGGGCTTAGCCCGTTATCTCGCTGGTTTAGATATTCGAAAAAAAGAAAAAATAAACCGGTAATTTTTTACTTTATAAAAAACATGACTTTTTTGTTGCTGAATGAAATTTATTTGGATTTATTAAAGAAAGGATAAAGTGTTTTGAAAGGAATATTAAACGAAACGCTTTGAGCTATTTTCGATCACTTCGAGCGATCTTCGACCCACTTGTTTTTTGTTCGCAGCGCTATCGCTTCGGGAAATTCGGTTCAAAATGTCCACTTTGACAGCATTTTTTGAAAAATATTCGGCCTTTATCAAAAAATCGAGACAATACGGACATTATAAAGTTTCTGAATAAGAAAACCTGCCAATTGGATGCATTTTAGAGCAAAAATGAATTTAAAAATGTGTCTCAAAATAACCAGTTTGGATTTGAATACACCCTTTAGTAAAAAATTGAACAATTGATACTTTTGTCGTTTTTTCCCAAAATAAAAGATACCAAATTTCCTTAACCTTTTAAATCCGAATATGCACGATCATGCTGATTTTCTGGTAAGTCATGCAGTCCGAAAAGGTTGTGATAGTTAAAAATACAAAATATATAAAGGTAGTTCCGAAAAAATAATTGAAAATATAAAAAATTATTTACCTTGCTTCAAAAAATATCTTATTCCAGCACCAAAAAATTCTCCCATCGGTCTTAAAGGGATATAGGATTATCGCAAGAACGTTACAAGAACAAGAACGAAAAATCATGCGTCAAGCATAGATTATATAGCACTTTCCAACGCTTCCAAAATAATTGTACAAATCATACCGTTTAATAAGCTAAAAGCTAACATCTAAGTAAACAATTTAGAAAACGCATAACATATTTTAAAACATAATTTCATGAATTTCCAACATATACAATATTCGGAAAAATATCCGAATACTTTTATTCAGCCCTGTATAGGATCTATAGATTTGTATATAGACTACATAGGATGATAATTTTAGTTCAGTTAGCAAACGCGTAGCACAGTTTAAAATTTTCCGTCTGGAGTTTGTCAATAAACAGAAATGTGTTCGCGAACTTTTGTGCTGCCCTGTATAGGATCTACAGAATTTATACACACCACGTAATAGACAAAAAGCAAGTTAAAATTAAAATCGCGTTCAATAACTTAAAACGCACTTCCAGGAATTATTGTTAACAGACAGTAGAGAATTCTTTTGCGTGTCCCTGTAAATGAACGATGACTGCTATACAAACAATATTCCGTAGTAAGTCTCTTGTAATGCACCTTAGTGATCTATTTAATTTCAATGCGTTTAAAATAGTGAAACATTATTTAAATAAACCGCAGACGATTTTTCTCCATAGACGTAATGTAACGGAATTATTTTGACTGTCCCTGTAAAGTAACTATAAGTGCTATGCACACCCTGTTCCATATTAAGCTTCTTCTAATGCACCTTAGTAATATATATAAATTACAATGCGTTTAAAATAGTGAAACATTATTTAAGTAAACCGCAAATGATTTTTCCCCATAGACCGCAATGTAACGGAATTCTTTTGAGTGTCCCTGTAAAAAAACTATAAGTGCTACACACTTCCGTTGAAATAGGGAACATGCTATAGATAACGACAATAACATATAAAAATTGTAGAGCAATCCGAGCATATTTACGGGAGTTAGAGCACGGACAGACGGCAGACGGCAGACGGCCAGACGGCCAGACGGCCAGACGGCCAGACGGCAGACGGCCAGACAAACCGAAGTCATAAGCACTTTTCAACTAGGTTGGAAAGTGCTAAAAAAAAAATGTTCGTCTTCTCAAATCTTGGAAACTTCATATTATTGACTCAATCTATATTATAACAGTGTGACCGTTTTTTCAAGCTAAATGCAGGCTAGATTTGGACTGACAACAAGCTAAAAATTAATTCGATGATCCGCTCCATCTATTGACGGTTAATATAATTAAAAAGGGAAAAATCCTATTTTTAGGTGCGTTCGTAATTATATAAATACGTAGCACATATTGGCGTCGCTTGGTTCGTACGTCTGTCTGTCCGTCCGTTCGTCTGTCTGTCCGTCCGTCCGCATATAACAACGCAAAAATTACCCAACCGAATGGTTTGAAGTTTAAGATATATTAGCTTTGCAGAATTTTGTCGAGACATTTCAAATTTTATAAAAATCGAATCAAAACTTTAGGAGATATTAATAAAAATATTTATTAAGAAATTTGAATTAAAAAAAAAAATCGGTGCTTTCTTGTTACAGGAGCTTCCGAAGTTTAATCGTCAAGCGACCGAGATACTTATTTTATGACAGAAATGAATCTGCAGACGATATAATTCATTTCACAGAATTAAAAATCATCAAGATCTGAATATTTATATAACTAGCTGTAGTACGAACGCACCTCATTTGTCACGTTTGACGTACAATTTCCAACTTATTGGATATGAAATCAATATATGATCTTCAAGTTCACTTTAACACGGCCCCAATCAAAAATGGTTTGAGTAGTATTTGTTGTCCATGTACAGGACTTCACAAAAGTCATCGGATCCATCGCTTTCGATGTGCGATAATTGTTAGAAGTACTACATTTTAATTGACATGAGATGCCCTGCTTTCAACATTGCGAAAATTATATATATTGTTGATATACATTATGTTAAGTTTTTATGAAAAGATGGTGTGCTAGACATTTATTATTCATCTACAGGGAAAAGTAAAAATATAAATAGCATAACTGCAATTGTTTGATGTGCGTGTCCCCATACTATACTATTTCTTTGATAATTGAGATTCTGATATATGCGGTTCCTATAATATTTTTAAAATGAAACAATGCATGTGTTAGATTTAATTTTGTTTTACAGGGCTGCACAAAATAACTCAAATATACTTTCGTCTACGAATTTCGAATGATAACTACTGAAAGGGCGCTTTCTATTGCGTCATTCATTTTCATGCTTAACTAAATTTTCGTATATCAAGGAATGTTTATACATTGTATGTATATACAGGGATAGAAAAAAGAAATGTTCGAAGGCGCTGACGTATAAGAAGGTAGTTGATGAGAGTACTTTTTAATCTGTTTCCCGATTTTTATGTGAACTAAATTTTAGTAAAGTATCTTGTTCGAAAAAAAACAACAAAAAAAACATATACATGGTTGTAGTAAAATATGTGGATACATTGCTGACAATGGTTGTTATCTGCTTGAAAAGAGTTTTGTTATGCGTTTTTTAGCTAAATGAAATTTTAGTACAATATGTGGTATGGATAAAAATATATAGATAATTTAATACGGTTCTGAACTAAATAATTCTAATGTACACTGCTCAAAACAATTAAAGGATATTGCAGTTTTAGGTGGATTTTGTATCTGGGAAACTTTTTAGCTGATTGATACATGGTCGACAGACATAGTAGGTTATATGAGAATAAATTACACATGTTTGGCAGAAAAAAATGCATTTTATTGCGCATTTGTGTACAAAAGGAAAAAAAACACAATTTGTGCATATGCGAAAAAAGAATAAGAAAAGGTGTTTTCTTCAAAGAAAATCATTTTCAGTAGGGGGTATGGTTTCCACGGGCGGCCAGCAACGTTGAACACCTTTGAGGCATGGACTCAATGAGGCTATTAATGACGAGTTGGGGTATTCTGCCCCACTCTTCCAGAAGAGCTCTTTCCAGTTCTTGGAGAGTTTGTGGGGGTTGTTGGCGGCCAGAAACTCGTCTTCCTAGAGCGTCCCAAACGTGCTCGATTGGATTCATGTCTGGAGAACACGCTGGCCATTCCATTCGAACGATTCCTTCCTCGAAAAGGAAATCCTCCACCAGGTTTGCACGATGTGGCCTGCAGTTATCGTCCATTAAAATGAAGTTATCTCCGATTGCTGCAGCGTAAGGGACTACAATAGGTCTGAGGATCTCATCCCTATATCGGCGACCAGTCAGAGCTCCATCTCGATTGATATAGAGGTCAGTGCGCCCGTCAATGGAGATGCCACCATACACCAACACTCCTCCACCGCCAAATCTGACACTTGCGTGCACGAACGCAAGATTATTCCTACTGCCACGGTCCCTCCAGATGAAAATACGCCTATTATCCGGATGCACAGAGAACGGGACTCGTCAGAAAACAGAATATTGCTCCATTCATTTCTCCTCCAGTTGACATGCTCGGTTGCCCACTCCCTGCGGTCGCGACGATGCCTTGATGTTAATCTAACACATACCATCGGTCGGCGAGCATACAGACCTACAGCATGGAGCCGGTTTCGGACAGTCTGAGTTGAAATCGTGGTGCCTGTAGCCGAGCGAAGGTGTTGTTGGAGAAGAGTAGCGTTCATGTTTCGGTGTCTCCGAGCTGCTAACGCTAAATACCGATCTTCATTGGGCGTTGTTGCCCGTCTACGACCTTGCCCTGGTCTTCGGCCTGCACATCCACTCTCCAAAAAACGGTTCCAGATCCTGGAAATGACACTTTGTGACACTCCAATGGCTTGCGCTACTTCGGCTTGAGTTTGGCCCCCTTCTAACCTACCATCAATTCTCCAAGCTTCTGAATCTGTCAAATGACTTCGCTGAGACATCGTACTCATCGAAACAAAGCAATCACTGAATGCCGATCATCTTTGTCTTCATTCTCTTTTATCCAGTTGAAAGTCAAATTTCATTCGCTGCCGCTGAAGCGACGTTTTTGACGTCGAACTCAAAATTTGCATACTCCACAGTTTGAAAACCAGAAAAATTTGCATTTGTGATTCTCTTCTTCTATTTTCGGCAAAAAAAATTTCGTTTATATCTTTATTTTATATAAAACTTCAAATATCCTTTAATTGTTTTGAGCAGTGTATTATCGTCTATGGGCAGTGCTTTAACTTTGGTAAAAATGCATAGAGTGGCATAAAAATGAAACGTGGTATTAAGATTCATCGTAGTATGTTCCCGCTTGAAAGTGAAGTGTATTAATTATATGCATTTCAACTTTTTTCTACACAAAATAGTATGAGTAGCATTTATAATTCATTTAAACAGGGACACGCCATGGACTATATTGCATAATTGCATTACTGTCCGAAGACAGTTGTTTGATGAGTGCCTTATGAAATTGGCATGCGTTATTAAAGTTGAGCGATAACATCTTCCGTAAACATAAAAATATATGTAATATTTAATATATACTTTTTTACGGAGTGCACAAAAGAATTTCATTGCATTTTCTTTTATGATAGAGAAATGTAGAAAGGCGAGTTGCAATCGAGGTCAGGGTAGTTCCACTAATCAGAACTGACTATTTGTAGTTTGTGACCTTCCAGCATGACGTCAATTGCAGCTGCCCTATTATGCATTTTCAAGCTTAACTTATTTTTGGTATATTATGCAGTGTGTATCTAATTTATCGAATATATATACAGGGTGCCCAAATAAATTCAAATTACTATCTATGATGGATAGGAACTTCTGACAATACGTTTACAAATGTGTTACGCTTTTTTTTTAAGTTGATCTGAAACTTGCTGAAATGTTGTGTGAATCTATATAATTAATATTATAAAGAAGTAACGTTTGTTTATTTGTTTGTAGGGGATAATCTCTGGTACTACCGAACCGATTTCAAAAGTGATGGTGACAGTTCCTCCTCCAGCATATGCTATATTTTATGTTGGTGGGGTACTACACGGGGGGGAGGGAGGGGTGGCAATAGTGAAAAACGTATTAAATTGCGATTCTTGCGATACTGAAGAATCTAGAAACTTGAAATTTGGCATAGTAGTTACTTATAAATTTTCTAAAAAATTCAAAATTTAAAAGTGTGAAATGAAAGGAAAGCGGTTTAAAAACATTCTTAATTACGATATCTATCGAATCGTTAGGCAGGGCCATAACTAGTATTTTGTTCATCAGTCGCGAGTGTGAATTTTTGGTGCCCCCTCACCATTTTCCAAAATTAATTTATAAATAAAAATTTTCGATTCATTGATCTTATTTTTTGTTTTAAATCTGAAATAATTGATAGAAAGTATATTAACCTTCAAATGTTTAGGTTGATTTCTTTAAAAACCGACCTATCACAATCATTTCGTTTATATATTATATATGTATAATGAAAATCTTGTCATTATCATAAAGTGTGAAGTACTGAATCAGTTTGAAGCTAATGAGCACTGTAAATTAATCTGTGAGTATCGTGGATGAATTCGTTAATCAAGTTATAGTTATAGTTCGTTTAGAAGGACACAGAAAAGCACAAAAACATTTAAAACTTGTCCCCACGATAACGTCCGAAATACTGAACCAATTCTAACCTAATTGGGACAGTGTATTAATCGTGTGAGTATCTTGAACGAAATCGTTAAACAAGTATTGATTAAGAATTTTGCCCCTACGTTATCACATAATGAAAAAAAAAACAGCCCTACTAAAAGAAAAATATATAAAATCAATTAATACATTTTTACTTTGGGTTATCCGATTGCAAGTTTTTTTCCCTAAATTTCGTTATTTGTCTTTTTGTACCGAAAGTCGAATCAAATCCTCTTTTCGCGCTCCCTTCTACACTTACATCCGGGGCATATGCCTCCTTTGTTCCCCCTATTTTCGGCCTTGTTTTTAGGTATAGAAGCTTGAAATTCGACATGACTATTACTTTTAACACGCAAATGCACAACATAGAACAGTTATTTAAAAAAATTGAAATTAAAAAGCGTTTCTAAATAACTTTTTGAAGTGAAAACTTCTTTAGGCGCGTTGGGTATGTTTTGAGATGGGAAAAAAACATTGAACGCGAGACATTGTTACTGTAACCAACACCTCTGTATGTAAGTATGACATGTATTGTGTATAGTTCGGTATGAAGTAGAGCGGGGTATGAAATGTATGAGTAGTGTGAACCAGAATTTTTAAATAATAAACTAAGCGACATTTGAAATTCAGTTCCTAGCGGAACGAAATAAATCAAATTTTAAAGATGTATAGGGATAAGTCTAATTAGTCATTTAACGAAGGGCACTGGACCCCACGCCTCCCCTCCGGCCCCTCTTTTACGGTGTTTTAACTAACTATGCCTCGTTTCCATATCTCAACAACGGATAGTCCAATTTCAACGCGACTGATTTCAAACATTATAATTCACTGAGTAATGAATCGCCGTAACATTAAAATAAATGTATGAGTAGCGTGAACCAGAATTTTTAAATAATAAACTAAGCGACATTTGAAATTCAGTTCCTAGCGGAACGAAATAAATCAAATTTTAAAGATGTATAGGGATCAGCCTAATTAGTCATTTAACGAAGGACACTGGACCTCCCCTTCCCAAATTTCATTTAGCAACCAAAAAAAAAAGGTCACGTTTTTTATAAAGTATAAAATTACTGGTATATTTTTCTCGTTTTTTCGAATATCTAAATTAGTCCGATAGCGGGCAAAGCCCGCTATTATATTCTGTCATAATAATATCTGTCATGTGGACTAAATGCGATATTTTAAAAAAAAATTCAAAATTAAACATGTTGTACACATTCAAAATGTTAAAATATACGGATATTTCCGTAATCGGGTTTTTATCATGATTCAATACGTTCCTCAAACTCATATATTTACTACATTAAAGACGTGAGTATAAAACATCACAAATTTACTGAATGGTGTAAACAAACGTTTTGTATACACCATTCAGTAAATTTGTGATGTTTTATACTCACGTCTTTAATGTAGTAATGTTTCATGGTGTAATCGCCCAGCATTTATATCATATATTTACTATTCTCTATTACACATATTGATACTCGCTTTGTATTATTCTGAAACATTTAAAAAATCTGTTAAACTTTCGATAATATGTCAGATTTTCTTTTTAATTCTCTAATGACGTGATATTAATCTGCTTTGTGTACATACACATACTCAGACTTCTTGTATTATTCAGAAATCTTTCCGTTTTATTACCGCTATGACGTCAATAAATTTTATTTCATATTAATCTTTTTTTTCAATTGGTGAAACTTTTTATTTCATTTTCGTTTTTCACGTGGAAATCGTCTGATAGAAAAAAAAAAAAAAAAAAAAAAAAAAAAAGGCACTCCGGGAGTGCTGACAGAAGTGAAAACTTGAACAACTACGTGTATATTTTTTGAATCGTCAGGAAATGTTTTATTGTGCAAGAAATACTTTTAAATGAAGTGTTTTTTTATTCATTATCATAAACTACTACTACAAAAATTATATTACAATTTTTATTTAATGTACTATACTGTCCGTTGTTGAGATATGAAAACAAGGCATAGTTAGTTAAAACACCGTAAAAGGGGGGTCGGAGGGGGGAGGGGAGGTCCAGTGCCCTTCGTTAAATGACTAATTAGGCTGATCCCTATAGATCTTTAAAGATGGATTCATTTCGTTCAGCTAGGAACTGAATTTCAAATGTCGCTTAGTTTATTATTTAAAAATTCTGGTTCACGGTACTCATACATTTATTTTAATGTTACGGAGATTCATTACTCAGTGAATTATAATGTTTGAAATCAGTCGCGTTGAAATTGGACTGTTCGTTGTTGAGATATGGAAACGAGGCCTAGTTAGTTAAAACACCGTAAAAGGGGGGCCGGAGGGGAGGCGTGGGGTCCAGTGCCCTTCGTTAAAAGACTAATTAGACTGATCCCTATACATCTTTAAAATTTGATTTTATTCGTTCCGCTAGGAACTGAATTTCAAATGTCGCTTAGTTTATTATTTAAAAATTCTGGTTCATGCTACCATACATTTCATACCCCGCCCTACTTCATACCGAACTATATACAATACATGTACATACTTACATACAGAGGTGTCGGTTACAGTAACAGTGTCACGAGTTAAATGGTTTTTTCCCATCTCAAAAAATGCCCAACGTGCGTAAAGAAGTTTTCACTTTTAAAAAAAATGATGTAGTTGACTGTAAAAACATACTAAAATTACATTACAGTCAGCGTTCTACAAATGCCACATTTAACATATATTCGTATTCTTTTGTGCTGCCCTGTAAAATAATTATAAATACATTATTCATCCTCTTCAAGAAAAAACATGCTGTAGTTGACTGTAACAACGTACTAAAATTACATAACGGTCAGCGTTCTAAAAGCCCCGGATTTAACAAATATCCGTACTCTTTTATGCAGCCCTGTAAAATAACTACCAATGCTATATTCACCGTTTTCAAGGGGAAAAAAAACATGCTGTAGTTGACTGTAACAACATACTAAAATTACATTACTGTCAGCGTTCTAGAATGCCACTTTTAACATATATTCGTATTCTTTTGTGCAGCCCTGTAATATAATTATAAATGCTATATTTATCCTCTTCAAGAAAAAACATGCTGTAGGATAGATAGACAGACAGATATAGAAACAGACATATAGAATGCTACAGATCATATACAGGGCTAAGCAAAAAAATTTGTAAGCATTACTGTGCAGCAGCGTAAATTGATTAAAATGGGTTTTTAATCGAGTTATGCATTTTAAACGTGAAATACATTTAGTATACCAAGAAAGGTTTGTGGAATATAAATAAAATCATATACAGGACCACGCAAAGAACTGAATAAATGGCTGACTATGTATGATAATTCCTGGAAATGTGATTTCAGCGTGTATTCGCCTGAATTAAACTATAGCTTAATATGTAGCGAGTACAAAAAGCCTATGTAATATACAGGGCTGTACAAAATAATTCAAGTATGTTTCCATCTATTGGTGGAAACTGCTGAAGATGAATTTCCAACTGTGTTATTTGTTTTATTGCAAAACTAAATTGCAGCATACTATAGAGTACATACAAATATATAAATTATATACAGGGCTGCAGAAAAGAATTGGAGTACTTTTCCGGCTGTGGATGGTAATTGCTGAAATCTGGTTTTCAAATGTGTTTTGTGTTTTTCTGAAATGTTTACTTAGATAACTTATTTACCTTATTAAACAGCGATGGTTTGTTAAAGTATTCTGTTAGTGTTGGAAAGTGTTTCATAATCTATGCTTGGTTACAGGATTTTACTAATTTTACTAATTTTACTAATGAACAAAAATTTATATAAATAATTAAGATATAGATTTGAAATTGAGGATGGGAAGGGATGTCATCTGCCGATTATTATAGCGTAGCGTCTTCGTTATAATCTAATTATCAAAAAAAATTAATTTTTTTATAATGATCACGTTAATGTATGTGAAGGTGGTTTTCTTGAATAAATTATGTTGCGGGTATGGGGAAGGAGGGCCTTGCTCTGATTTATACAAAATAAATTCCCAAGAAATTTAATATTTTTAGCTTCTAACGTAGCGTTTTTTAAATGTTATGGGTAGAGAATACAGGAAATTTTAAATAACGATTTTCATAAATGTTTAATTTATGTTCCTAATAAAAGTACACAACCCGTATATTTATGAAGATGGTTATCAACAATCAAAGTAAATGAATTGTTGTTGAGCACTTAACCAAGTGCCCTACAAGCAATCCTACGAGTTTCTTTATCTAACTGCGCATTCTTATCTCGAGTTCTACGGATTCCCAATCGCAACGGCCTTTAGATGATTCGACTTGGTTTTCGTTCGTGTTACAGATTTTAGTTCCACCTTCCACCGCCAAGGGGTGCATTATTTTTTAGAGTTCTGTGGGCCTGATTTCGACGGGCATTAGTTCATTCAACTCCTTTATACAACGGGTACCCGTGTTGGATGTTCGTATGGGACAAATTGCGCCCCCTAGCGTTGGAATGCGATACTAAAGGATTATGAGCGCGTGCGCAGCACGCTTGCTATTCGGTGCTGTTGGCAGCGGGGACACGATTTGGAGTTTTATTCGGAAGGTGGTTTCTTTGGAACAGGGTGCGTCCCCTGGCGGCGGAAGGTGAAACTAAAAGAGTTTGCAGCGCGTTCTCTGCATGCATACCATAAGGTGCGGCAGGCAGTGGGAACACTTGTCGGTGGTTCGTTTTAACAGAATGCTCCCGTATTTGCGGAAAGTGGAGATAAAGGATTTTCAGTCGACGTGCGAAGCAATTTTAACTAAATAATTTAATACAAAATCAGGTTAAAAATATAAAATCATTCAAACTTTAGGTTTGTTTAATTTTATTATCATGGGCCCGAGCAACGCCGGTCGGGTCAGCTAGTATATATATATATATATATATATACCGGGTGCGTCATAAATTCGTGTAAACTTTAAATATTCATAATAAAAGAAGTAATGCTCAGAAAATTTTTCGGTTTGCGCGAGTATGATCAGAAGGTTTTTGTATTTTTTTTCCATGTATAATAAAAAATTATTCCAAAAGTAACCAATAGAGGGCGCTCACACGTCGTACTGAGGAGTTTTATGCAAATCAGGCAAACACAAATAGACAATAAAACAAATCACAATAATATGACACTGTGCATTTATTTTAAAGTAAAAGATGATCAACATGACTACTATCACCAGGTATTAGGGAAGCGAGGCGCGTCAGTACGCCTGTTACAGATGAATGTAGCATGTCGGCATCGATGCCACTGACGGTCCGTCGAATGGCATCTTTCAATTCCACCAGAGTTTCTGGGGAGCCCCGGTTTACACGACACTTTAAGTATCCCCACAACCAAATAACTGCCGGGATCATGTCTGGAGATCATGCGGGCCACTCAAACTTACAACCTCGACTTATCACTCGGTCTTCAGTGAAAGTGTTCAACAGGAACATCTTGACTTCACGTGCAACATGCGACGGGGCACCATCCTGCATGCAGGCTTTCCTGCAATGCAGGCACAACGTGGTCACGCAAAAGCGTAACATACCGTTCTGCAGTGACTGTACAGGTTTTCCAGCCGGATTTAGGACAAGACTCTTCAAAAAAGAAAGGACCCAGAACCAGGGCCCAACTTAGACTATCTGGGGCCCGGGGCAAGCATCATTCTGAGAGGCCCCTTTCTATCTATCCATGAAAATTGTTCGGGAATTATGTTGAAGTGACTATTATTAAACTCCATACCTATTTTATGTATACATAAATTTCGAACCAAGTGCTATTTACATCTGTATACATATACCGGGTATCACAAGAAATGGTCACAACTTTAACAAATGACAGAACACTGTTTTTTGGTGTAGGAATATAACGACTCATGTGAGCTTTTGAAGTGTAAATGCAGATCTTTCAATCACTCTTGGTTATTTGTTATAATGTAAAATTTTCTATTATATTATAAAATTTAATATTTGTTGTGCATCAGCATGTATTTGGGCGATTCCATAATATGGAAAGATAAGTGCAGGCATGCCCTTATACTAATAGCAACAAATTTTAACACTTGATACATTGTTACTTCATTCCCCATGCTCTAAAGTATTTTTATATAAATTTTTATAACATTAGTTCTCTAATGATGTAGATTGTTCTTTTTAGGGGGCTTAGAGCACAGGAAGTGGAGGGCTACACTCCTTCCCTAAATCTTTGAAAATGTAATATTTTTTGTCACTTTTGGCCAATTTAAACCATTTTGCATCCGTTTAACAAAAATCTTTATTAAGAGCAGAGGGGGGGGAGGGCTCTGAGATTGGGGGCCTGGGGCAGCTGCCCCACATGCCCCTGCATAAGTCGGGCCCTGCCCAGAACAAAAGACGCTGTGAAACCACACCAAACAGTCAAATGAGGAGCATGCACTGGCTTTGTCAGGTACTCACGAGGGTTTGACGTTGTTCAGATACGACTGTTTTGCGTATTGACGTCATCATGCAGTGAAAAGTGTACCAGTGGGTAGAGAGAGACAGGGTGAGCCCACATCTCAGTAACATCGCTTATGACTCAATGGAGGAATTCCACATTGTAATAAAATTCCCAAAGGAACAACGAACCGTTTGGAAATAGAACTATAGAATAGAACTTTACAACACTAGTACTAGTAAAATGGTTGTTCGGATTTTTTTTTAGAATTATTTTGTACTACGGTAGGACGATATATATACAAAGCATTCATAGAAAATATTTTTTAGAGGAACTGTGTATATCAGGACACATTGGGAGATACCTTCTCGAAGTCGTATAAAGGCGCGATCTTTTCAAGGGCAATAATACTTTTCAGTGTATTAATAGTGACAATTTTAAGCTTTAATTACTCTCCAGTATTCAGAATTATGTCAAAAAGATTAACTAGATAATAGCCTTTCCCGCCCAGCACTTTTAAATAAACTGAAAAACATCTTTAAGTTCTTGATGGATCTTTCTAACATGACCCGCTCCTGAGATATGGACTTCATTCCTGGTATGAACATCATCCAATCATAAACCATCTTCACTGCCCAGTGTCGCGCTGGAGGTATGTCTCTGGCAGTGAACTATCTGTAATGTACATTAAGATAGTATCACCTTAGCATGTCTATTTTCACCCCGCCTCCTGTCGCGTTTTCTGGCGGGTTCAGCTCCAGCTGAAATATGTATTTTTTTAAGACCTTAATAAAGGGACCGGAAGGGACATCTATGCTCTACAGATCTGGTTCCCAGTCTGAGCAGTCCCTCTTAGGCATTCAAATAGATATAAGACTGCTTGTTTCTTTGTGGCTAAGAATTTCAGCGGGCTTCTCCGGAGATTCCGACTCGGTCCCTTCCGTAGGAAAGATGACCGGAAGCCCGACACAACGAGATGTTCGACACGACGGGGGCAGGACACGGTTGAACCGCCACCTCAATGTGGTGCGCCGGTGATAGCGTTCGGGTGTCCAAAAAAACAGAGACACCAAAAAGACTCGGTGACGCAGGCCACTGAGTCTGGGTCTACCCTTCATAAGCTCAGGTTTTCTGCGGCGTGAGGACTCTTCCAATATTGGAAACCTCCTCCCTAGGTGGTAGAAGAACGCCTCGTAAGCCTATCTCAGTTGCTCGAGTGGGACCTCGCCCTGCGTCGAGGTAGGTGAAGGTGAGCAACGACTAGATAGCAGCGGTCAGATAGTTTCCAAATCTTTATCTGGGGGCGTTGACGGAGGCGAGATCAAACTCCGAAGAGCACGGTGCGTGGTGGCTCTGCAGTGACGCTTGGTTACTGCGTGAGGCGGCCCGAAGCAACCCTCAGTACTAGCAGGCGGCAGAGCGTAGTTACCGGCATGTGGGCTTACACGCATGGTCTGCAGCTGGAGTAGTTTTGTGTCAACCTCAATGGTCCGGAAGAAGGGCATTGCCCGTTTGTAGGAAGAGTGATAGGAGTACTCGGGGCCACTTAGGTAACCGTGTAACCGTATCAACTCCTTGGGAGGATGTATGTTCTTTACCTGGACTGTTCGATTAGCTGGAATCTTACAAGGAGAGTGCCAAGCTTGGTAATCACAGATTTTGATTATTTTTATATATGTTGTAGGGTAGAAGCCCCTTAGTCTCAGGTTCAATGGATTTTATACAACGCTCCTTAGTTCTCGAGAAATGGGGGGTCTAATATTATAACACAACTTAAATACTTACTTTGTAACGAAACAACTGCGTTGAGTGTAGCTCTGTTGGTATGGAGTCTGCTCGGTGTTCAGTGGTCCCGGGTTCGATGCCGGAACGCGCTACGTTTGTTTTTCTCATTTTTTAAAAAAATAAATATACTTTTAATTAAAATTTAATAATCTAAAAAAAAATGTTAACATAATTAAATTTTAATTTAGCATTTTTGATTTTTTAACCATTATTAAATATTTCTAATAAATTGGATCTATTATTGACTAGTAAAAATTAAAAACTCGTTACAAAATCAGCATATTAACTATCGAATTATAGAATTCTTCTCCCATCGCAATAGAAAACGAGGATATTTCAGATGCTAGATTATTTGTTAAAAATTCATTGTTTTACAATAAAATTTTAGAGTACTTCAACGCATTTGTGACATCACTTTTCTGATTTTCATTAAATCCCGACACTTCAGATTGAATATGTGAACTACAGCTTGCTTCTTCCATTTTTATACGATTATGAGCAGTTATAGAATGATACGCACTTGTGCGATAAAGATTGAAAACAAAAACCACTTAACTGCATCAAACTAAAAAAAAGAAATAACCAAACTCTGTTGTGGCACCCTCTAGTTACAATAAAATAAAACATAAATATGTTGTAATTTATTTTCTTATGCTAATGTTTAATATAATTATGCTTCTTACTTTAAAAACAGAGTAGTATTATCATCGCATTAACTTCCCTTGTTAAGGCAATTTATAAATGATGTTTCTTTACAATCACGAATTGACATAATTGTTCAATATCGTTGCATTCATAAAGCATATATGGAATACATTTTAAAAGTGATTTTTTTAAAAAATCAAAAATGCTCAATTAAAATGTAATTATATTAACAAAAATTTTATTGAGATAATTAAATTATAGTTACAAGTATATTTTTTAAAAAATGAGAAAAACAAACGTAGCGCGTTCAAGTATCGAACCCAGGCCCTCGGAACAATGAGCAGACGCCATACCAACTGAGCTACAACCGACACAGTTATTTAATTACAAAGTAAGTGTTTAAGTTAAGTTATAATATTAGACCCCCCCATTTCTCGAGAACTAATGAGCGTTGTATAAAATCCATTGAACCTGAGACTAAGGGCCTTCTACCCTACAACATATATAAAAATAATCAAAATCTGTGATTACCAAACTTGGCACTCTCCTTGTTAGAAATAACTTTCTTGATCGGGACCGCCTCTTTGGCGCTTTTGAAGGAATTTTCCATGACCTTCAGAGTACCGATAGTGGTGCCTCCCCTTTTTCATTGTTTTTATTGTTGTCTTTTTGTTTATGTTTTGTTTTATATGTGGGTGACACCCCAGTTGAGTCGACTGGCCACTACCTGCAATTCGTTGCAGGGCTTCGCCGGAGGGAAAGCTTCTGGGGGCGGCAATTTATGCCAGGACGTGTCTATGCGTTCAGGGACACTTTTCCTTGAGGTCTCGGGCTGGCGAGAGGCTCCTACTCCTTGCCGCAGCCGATGAGACCAGTCGCTTCCTCTTCCTCGCCGCAGCCGATGAGACCAGTCGCTTCCTCTTCCTCGCCGCAGCCGATGAGACCAGTCGTTTCCTCCTCCCCTAGGACTCGATGATCGGAAACTGTCGTGCAATAAGAGTCGTTGGGATAGTTTGGCATAAGGCCTAGGACCCGGTTCCCACTTTTGGGTTCCGGCTACGAAGCTGTCGGAGGT
The DNA here is from genome assembly GCA_963931845.1 of Maratus michaelseni. NCBI lineage: Eukaryota > Metazoa > Arthropoda > Arachnida > Araneae > Salticidae > Maratus > Maratus michaelseni. The sequence goes on along the minus strand of OZ007598.1, from coordinate 48,575,735 downwards.
CTCCAGCGTCTCCCCAAGTATTTTGTGGTGGTGTCCTCGAAGTGTGGGATCCATCGCATATCGCAGCGACTTTTGTCGTACGTCTCTTGGGTAAAAGGGAGTGTTCAGCAGGTGGTGGCGCTCCCACCGGCCGCAGCACTTACAGGAAGACTCTCCTGTTCTAGTGCGTTTAAAGTCCTTCAGGACATGGGTGCGGCGGTTGATGTCTGACGGGGGCACTCAACCGGCTGGTGGCGCAGCCTCATTTTATTACTAAGATTAGTTGTAATTCAGTAAACAATTTTTTAAACATTTTAAAGAAATAGATATTCAGTACCTATGGGACATTGGCTGAAATAAGCATAAAAACCCATAAAACTAGCTTAGATATGTCGGTTAGCTCTCTAAATGGGTCGAAATTTCCAGGACCAGGCTTTCACCGCTCTGTACAAAAAATATAATGACCCAACCGATATAAAAGCTAAAAGTTCGACCCGAGAACGACCTGGTCCGTACAAATATATAAATATATATATATATTGGCCTAGTACGATATAAACGCTAAAAGTTCTGCCCGAAGCCGGCTCAGCCCGTACAAAAGCTTGATTGGCAAGAGCCGACACGACTTATATACACAACTTAACAAAATATGAATTTTCAGGAAATTTCATACAGTAGTTTTGGGAATATAGCTATCGCAGAAATCGTGAGAAATGCGGCATAGAAGCTGCGAGATTTACACCTTTTACGAGATTTACATCAAAACCTAATCACCACATATTTATGTCAATGTATAACTGAATATAAAATTTGATTACATTCCATGCATTATTTGCTGACATAGAGCGCCCAAAAATTTGTGTCACATACAGACAGACAAACTCACGGACAGACATTTTTGGAAAACAATAATATCGTGTTCAGGATTTCCAAAAACGTATAAATCTTTGAAAAACAAGACGTCGAAATTTTACACAAATCCAATACTTTCTTCTTGTATCGATAGAAGAAAACTAGTCAGATTTGCCACTCCCAAAACTTTCGTCTATATCATACATGTTTCACATACACCAAACATGAATCAGCAGCAACATATAAACAAGGTCGAACCTAATCGAAAGTTTTATTAAATTCCATGCATTAGTTCTTGGGATATGACTATCGCTAAAATCGTGTTAATCCTGAAAAATGCAGCATAGCAGCGCCAGGTGTTGGGAGATTTACATTAAAACCTAATGCGCAAAAACCTATGTCCAAGTCTACACTGTAAAAAAAATCTCTCAAATTAACAGAAAAACTGTCAATTTTGGCGCCGGTGGAAAACCGTTTAATTTACAGAAAATATCCATATATTTTCATTAAAACAGTTTTTTTCTGTAAAACATATAGATTTTTTCTGTAAAAATGAAAAATCCACATTTTTTTTTACAGGTAAAAACTGTTTTTCCTTTAAACAATATTTTCTGTAAAAAAAGTAAAATACTTTTTTTGTCAAAATTACAGACTTTTTTTACAGTGTAACTGAATCTGAAGTTTGATGAAATTCTGTGCATTAGGTTTTGAGATACAGCTATCGTGAAAATCGTGAAAAATGTAGCATAGCAGCGCTACCGTTTGAGCGATTTACACAAAAAATTAATCAGCTCCAATTTATATGAAGGTCTAACTGAATACAAAGTTTTATTAAATTCCGTGCATTAGTTCTTGAGATGAAGCTATCTTGAAAATCATGAATAATAGGCATACACTGCCACTTCTTGGGTGGTATACACCAAAACATAATCAGTAACAACTTATGTCCATGTCTAACTGAATCTGAAATTTGATAGAGCTGGGTTGAAAATCGTGAATAACGCAACATGCAGCACCACACGTTGGGAGATTTACACCAAAATCAATTAAGCAATAACTTATGTAAACATCTAACTGAATCTGTAATTTAATGAAAATCCGTGGTATTAGTTCGTCAAATATATCTATCTTGAATATCATGAATAATACAGCATAGCAGCACTAAATTTTGGGCGGTATACACCAAAACCTAAACAGCAATAACCTATGTCAAAGTCTAACTGAATCTGAAATTTGTTGAAAATCCTTGCGTTAGTTCTTCAGATAGAGCTATTGTGGAAATGGAGAAAAAAACTGCGTAGCAACGCCATGCAGTATGTTGGGCTATTTACACCAAAAACGGATCAGCATCAATTTATATAAAAGTCTAACTCAATCTCAAGATTCATTAAATTCCGTGCATTAGTTCTTGAGATATGACTATCGCTAAAATCGTGTAATCCTGAAAAATGAAGCTTAGCAGTGTCACCTGTTGGGAGATTTACATTAAGACCTAATAAGCAACAACTTATGCCAACATCTAAATGAATCTGAAGTTTGATGAAATTCTGTGTATTAGTTTTTGAGATATAGCTATCGTGAAAATCATGGAAAAAGCAGCATACCAGAGCCATCTGTTGGGCTATTTACATCAAAACATAATCAGCGTCTATATATGTCAGGGTCAAACAGATTCTGAAATTTGATGAAATTCTGTGCATTATAATTATTGAGATATCTATTATGATAATCGTGAAAAGGGTAGTATAGCAGCGCCGCATGTTGAGCGATTGAGACCAAACACTAATCAGCACCAATTTATATGAATGTCTAGCTGAATATAAAGTTTTATTAAAATCCGTGCATTATTTCTTGCGAAATAGCTATCTTGAAAAGAGTGAATAATGCCGCATAACGCGCCACCTGTTGGGCGGTATACACCAAACCTGCAACAATTTATGTCCATGTCTAATTGAATCTGAAATTTGATGACAATCTGTACATTACTTCTTGGGATAGAGCTATTGCGGAAATCCTGAAAAAAAAACAGCATAGCAGCGTCAACTGTTAACGATTTACACCAAAACCTAATAAGTAACAACTTATGTCAACGTCTAACTGTACCTGCAATGTAATGAAAATCCGCGCATTAGACCTTGAAATATAGCTATCTAGAAAATCGTGAATAATGCAGCATAGCAGTGTCACCTTTTGGGTGGTATACATCAAAACCTTATCAGCATCAACTTACGTATGGCGATGTGAAACTGAATCTGAAGTTTTATGAAAATCTGTGCATTAGTCCTTGAGATAGAGCTTGTGCGGAAATTCAGAAAAATACAGCATAGCAGTGCCACCTGTTGAGCGATTACCGACACATAATAAGTTACAACTCATAATGAAAATCCGTGCATTAGTCCTTGAGATATAGCTATTTGAAAATCGTGAATACTGCAGCATAGCAGCGACACCTTTTGGCGGTGTACACCAAAACCTAATCAGCAACAACCTATGTCAATGCCAAACTGAATCTGAAATTTGTTGGAAATCTCTGCATTAGTTCTTGGGATAGAGTTAGCTTGAAAATTGTGAATAATGCGGCATGGCAGCCCCACCTCTAGGGCTGTGTACACCGAAACCTAATCAGCAACAACTGATAACCACGTCTAACTGAATTTGAAGGTAGATGAAAATCTGTGCGTTAGTTCTTGAGACAGAGCTATTGCGTAAATCGTGAAAAATGTAGCATAGCAGCCACCTGTTGAGCGACTTACACCAAAAACTGATCAGCACCAATTTGTTACAAGTTCTAGCTGATTCTAAAATTTTATTAAATTCTGTGAATTAGTTCCTGAGAAAAAATGTTCATATGCATACAGACAGATATTTTTCTAAAAACAGTCATATCGTATTCAAATCTTCTAAACCGTATAAATCCGTTTAAAATCGGAAGTCAAAAATTTTCACCAGTCCAATACTTTCTTTTTGTAAAGTTAGAAGAAATGCAAACAGTGAAATCGTGTTTAGTACCTTTTAAAATGTATAAATCCGTCGAAAACCGGAATTCGAAAATTTTCATGAATCCAATACTTTTTACTTGAAAAAATCAAAGAAAGTAATAGAAATGCCAATCCAGCATGTGCTGAGAGGAAAGAATTTAGAGGATGCATGACTCGAGATAACAATGGTTTTCATATTTGTTGGGTTGAATCCGGAACGAAATCTTAGCTTTTATACCATGAGGATCCCGAATCTTGATATTTCAGCCGGTGCACACCTCTAGGAAGAATAAATTCCACTCCAAGCTGGACCCAGAAAAGAAGTCTACCCGGAAGTGTGGCCCGGCACGAGTCTGCAGAGAAAAGTAATGTTCAGCCCGGCCGAGTGAGGAAAGTGTGGAGACAAAGCCGGACCCGAGTTTCATGAATGAAAATTTACTTGGCCAGCGGCCAGTCTTTGGCCTGTCCCTTTCGGGTGCAGACCTCACTGATAGTTTGTAGACCCTTTATTAGCCCAAGGGGTGGGGGCGATCGCCTCATCACCCTGCGTTAGACTTCATTTCTCCCCCTCCCTCTGGTAGAAAACATACAATGTTTAAAATTTTAATATCTGTTTAACATTTTTTTCTAATTTCATGAAGATGCTATTTTAACATGTAGTGTTATTGTATCTTATTTGAGTCTTTCAGGAAATTGCGAATTCTAAAGAAAAATTATCAATATAGTTATTTCAACTCATTTATACCTAATATTTTATTCTTTTTAAATACTCCGGTTTATGTAATTGCACTACATGAAATAAAAAAATTCTTTATATTATACCAAAATCAATATTTTGTTGTAAAAAGTGCAAAATGAACGAAAAAAGAGAAAAAAAAATCTGTCAAAAAATATATTAATTTATTTTTGAAAATTCAAAACGTCTTATTTTTTGGACGCTAATCATGAACGGGTTAAAATCATTCCTTTTTGTAGACATTTAATTTCTTGGCAATTACCAAAGCGTGATAGCAACAAGAAAATGTTACAGATCATTGGTTGAATTCATTTCTTTTCGATTTTTTTTTTCATTGGAGGATTTCCTTGTCAATCATTTGAAGTAAGTCGGCTTGAAATCACTAGCTGCCATCTCGTTGCGAGAAAAAGTATGACTTTTGTAGGCTCTTAAAAGTGTCTCTGGGATAGAATATTCAACTTGAGTGCATCAAAATACATCATTTTCACTATATTTTGTAGGAGAAACTTAAAACGGAAAATCTGTAATTTCCATTCTTCAGAAACTGAATTACTCAGAGTAGTCTTCACCGTCCGATTTTCACAAAATTTGCATTTTCGGAATCGAAAAAATTGACTACTTTAAAATTGCGTATTTCGAATCGATACCTCTAACGGTTTATTTAATATTAAAGGATGAGCAAAAATGAGAATATTTTGTTGTCAGGGATTGTCAAATCGGTAATTTTCTTTTGCCGTCTCCATTAAAATAGCCATTTTCGTCGCATGGGCAGGAAAATCTTTTAGTTCCGCCTCCTAGGAGCGCATTATGTTCTAAGCGAACCTCCGACATGTGTCCCCGCTGTCTATGGCATCGTATAGCAGGCGTGTACAGAATCTTTCAATTACATTTTTCACCACCAAGAAGCACCAAATCTATATCTTAATTAGTTATCTATATCTTAGTTATTTCATGTTAATTTGACTTAACTAATTCTCAATGATATTGGTCCCATAGAACCCGAGAAAATAAATCCCCCCGCTGCTGGAGATAAAAATTCAGAAATGGTGGTAACCTATGCAAAATCTTTTAGTTCCACTTCCCACCGCCAGAGAAAGAACTCTGTTTTAAACAATTCTCTTTCAGAACGAAACTCTGGAAAGTGTCCCGCTGCGTATGGCGCCATATAGCAGGCGTGCTGCGTACGCGCTGAAAATCTTTTAGTTCCTCTTTCCAACGCCAAAAGTGCCAAATCTATATCTTAATTAGTTCATAGTAAGTTGAATCAACCAATTTTCGATGAAATCGTGTCTATAGAACCCAAGAAAATACCCCTCCCCTGGAGATTAATATCCAGAAATGGTGGTAACCAAAATCTGAGAAAATGATTTCGTTAGTTTAGTACCGAAGTTTATGTACTACCTGAGGGACCTGAGAAGAATGTTAGAAAATATTTTGTTTGAATCAGTTTAATATTAAAAAAGTTCTGATTGGGGAGGGGGAGTTTCGATCAGAGCATTAACGCAATGTTTAAATTACGTCCGGACAAAAAAAAAAAATCCATATTCCGGCTTCGAGGTTTAAAACTGCATACAGAGGTACCTTGCTACCAAATTTTGTAGCTCTGTGTGCAGCGGTGTCTTCAGAAGACAGCGGAAAGACACACAAACTTCTGTTTTCTTTATTTTAGATATAAATTAATTACATCGTCCTTTTTTATATTATTACTTCAAATGACTACGGAGGTATTAGATCTATACCACCCCCCCCCCCCCAACCTGCTCTCCGGAATTTATGCCCTCTTCCTAATACAGAAAGTACAATGATTAAAATAAATCTGTTTAACTTTTTTTTTTCTAATTTCATGAAGATGCTATTTGAATCTTCTGATCTGATAAAAGTCTTTCTACTTTTAAAATCTTGGCAATTACCCAAGATTGATACCTCCAATGCTTTCGAGGGGCGTTGTTTCGAGACGGACAGGGAAGAAATTACCGTTCGTTTTCTAATTGGAGAAATTCCCTGTCAGTCATTTGAAATGCGACAATCCCCTCGCACGCCTTTAAATAACGGCAGCCATCTTGATTCAATTTTCCCCGTGACTAGTGTAGGCTCTTAAGATTGAAATAGAAATGGAAAGACCTTGGAGTTGAATTTAGGCAGATGGTATCCGAAGGAAAGAAAAACAAATAATAATGTTTTTGATAACTTTTTGAAAAGGAGAAATAAATATTACCATACAATAATTAAATAAACTAGGATTAGATTAATATATTAAATGGGAAAAATTTATAGAATACTTTTAAGATAGGGCGGAATTTTAAATTTCGCAATACATACATATATATATATATATATATATGAAGAGTGAGATTGGTGAGGTACACCTAGAAGACTCAGAATCACATAGCAATACAGTGTTGGAAATGCAATCCTAACGGGATAGGGGGCGGAATCATGCTGAACAACTTTGAGGACATTGGTTATCTTCGTGAGGGCGCTTTTCGCCAGAGCTGTAGAACCCAACCAGAACCCAACAAACGTGCAAAACTGTACATGGTAAGAACAAAGCACGTAAGCAAAAAGTTTTGAGGAACTTCATTATCAGGCAAAGTTATGACTTATTTTAAGCTTATAGTTTTAAATGTCAATTTTCGATCACGATGATTCAGCGCCTAACAACCCTCCTATCCCGTTAGGATTGCATTTCCGATCTGCATTGCTATGTGATTCCGAGTCCTCTAAGTGTACCCCACCCCTACAAGAAATTTGTTCCTCCAGTTTTGAATCACTCTGTATTCTGTTTTTTTTTTTTATTATTTTTTTAATCTAGTAATTTTAAAGTAGTTGTTTTACTTTGTAATATTTTTAAAGTTAATAAAAATTACATTTCAATTTAGCAAGATTAGCTGTGTAAAAGTTTTAAATATAATAAAAACTTTTTTTTCATGCAGATATACTCTCGGAAAAATAATTGCGAAAATTAATAAATCCAGATGAAATTACTTAGAAAATAGTTTTATTTTAAAACTGCTCAAAATAAAAATTAATGCTCGTTGAAAATCTGTGGAAAATTATGAGAAATATAACTAATCATTACTTTATGAAATGTGAGAATATAATTTAAAATTGACGTTAATGCAGTAATTTTTCCAAGTCCTTTAAATTAGACAATTTATAAATATATGTATACTAGGGGGCCTACCCCATGCAAGCTACGCTCGCCAACCCCCGCTCAGACTTCGAGGCCTCTAAAAACATGACAGCGTGCTTTGTTTTAAAAATATTGGTAAATCTGTAATTGGGTTGCCATGCTTTTAACGTTTTAATGGGGCATTTTTTGATTATCATGGCCTCATACACAGCTGTTGCGACAACGGACGACTGTTTTCGGGATTGATAAGTAAAATCAATTACAACTTGAAAACCAGCTTGTATAAAATGGTTAGGTTTAAATTGTGGCTACCTCTCGGACTTCTATAACAACGATGTGTATTCTATTCTTCCTTTGCGTTTAAGGATGAGAAAAATTCCATCTGCTTGTGAATAACATTAAGAACCACGGTATTGAAAAGTACTATGTTATAGACATTTTCAGTAACAGGTTTTAATTTTCTCTCTATTTTAGTGCACCATCATGCATATTTTCATGTTATTTTAAATATGTAAATTATTTTTTTAATTAATTTGTATATACGAATTTTATAATAATTATTTATCATACAAAATTAATTAAATATTTTGTGCATGCATGCCTGCATTTATTCGGCATCAATTGATGAGATATTTAAACAAATTTGCCATCCGCGATAATTTTACACCATGTTATGTCACTTGAATATTGTACATAAGAAAATCGAGTAATTTTCCAGTATAGGATTCTTTGCTTTTAGGTTTGGAGTAATTCGACCTTCAAAAAGGGATATATTCGTTAATATACATAGATTTGTTGCCAAAAGTTATGAAAACAAACCCAATGAACTTTTGCTGCTTTTCTATTATAGGGGTCTTGACGCTTTTTTAAAAAGTTTGGCGGAAAAAACCAAGCAGGATAAAAAACCAACCAGGATATTTTATTCTCCCGTTCAGTTGGGCAATTATTATTTTATATATTAGTTTCAAATATCCGAATTAATGATTTTATAAATTCGTTTAATTAAATTTTACAAAAAAATAACAAAATGATATCAATAAATAATAATTACTATTAATTCCTTTTCCTCCCTTTCTTTTGCGTTTACCTAAATGACGTCATTTGGACGAATTTATTCAAAATATTTTCAGTTTATAAATTAAATTAAATGCTGACAGACGATTGAATCCTGACGATAGAAATGTGATTTTTTTTTAATTTTCCTGAAAAACATAATTTAATCACAATCTTGTCTCCATTATCTATACTTGTTTTCATTATCGATTGAAATAAAAGATAAATTCAATTTCAATTTGAAAATGACGAATAAAAAGAAATCAATAATCCCTATCGGGATCCTTTTCAATTTTTTTCCCTTTTTTGTCACAACAAAACTGAGTAATTAGTTGCCATCATTACAGAAATGTCATTAAAATTAGAAAAAAATTAATATCTCGAAAACTAATTCCAATTTCAAAATTCTATTACCAGTTTTGACATCCGCGGATTTTTATGAACAATTGGTATTAATTTCACCATCAAGCGTTTAATATTTTATTAAAAATAGCCTTGAAACATAATCAGTCGTTTAATCAGTCGTTTCATAAAATCGTTTCATAAATTCGTTTCATAAAATCGTTTCACAAATTCGTTTCATTAGGATTTTATATATATAGGGTAGATATTTAAAAGATTCTTTCCATCTGGATTATTATTTTTGTTACTAATTAAGAAATAATGCATTAAAGCCCTATTCAATACTTAATGAAAACCTAATTAAAACATTAAGATATCTACCCTATATATATAAAATCCTAATGAAACGAATTTGTGAAACGATTTTATGAAACGATTTTATGAAACGACTGATTAAACGAGTGATTATGTTTCAAGGCTATTTTTAATAAAATATTAAACGCTTGATGGTGAAATTAATACCAATTGTTCATAAAAATCCGCGGATGCCAAAACTGGTAATAGAATTTTGAAATTGGAATTAGTTTTCGAGATATTAATTTTTTTCTAATTTTAATGACATTTCTGTAATGATGGCAACTAATTAACTCAGTTTTTTTTGTGACAAAAAAGGGAAAAAAATTGAAAAGGATCCCGATAGGGATTATTGATTTCTTTTTATTCGTCATTTTCAAATTGAAATTGAATTTATCTTTTATTTCAATCGATAATGAAGATAAGATTGTGATTAAATTATGTTTTTCAGGAAAATGTGAAAAAAAAATCACATTTCTATCGTCAGGATTCAATCGTCTGTCAGCATTTAATTTAATTTATAAACTGAAAATATTTTGAATAAATTCGTCCAAATGACGTCATTTATATAAATACGTCATTTATGTTTATACAATTTATTTAATATAAAGAAGCCATTTATCTATTTTTATGTACAAAAAGAGGTAAATTGAAAGACAATTATAAATAAATTGTATATATACATATAAATACATGTATAAACAAACATAAAAGTTCGGTGCTTTTCCAGTATATGGGGCCTTGACGAAACAGAGAAAATAGCCTTGGCGGAAAAGGAAATTTGGCAACATACTTTCTGTCAACCTATTTACTTTGTCATTTCGTATACAGAAGCATTTTTTTCAATATTTATACAATTTGTTTAGCGTAAAATGTCATTTATCCTATTTTATATATAATCAGAAGTAATATAATTAAACAATAATATTAAACAATAATAATATACGTATAATTAAAATAGGCATAAAAACAAAAAAATCGTCGAATTTGTTTTCATGGCTGTTTATGTCATTTGGCACCAAATCTCGCTTTCTGATGCCCGAATTGCGCCAAGCTTTTTAAAAAAGCCTCAAGACCCCTATAATAGAAAAGCACCAAAAGTTCATTGGGTTTGTTTTCATAACTTTTGGCAACAAATATATGTATATTAACGAATCTATTCGTTTTTGAAACTCGAATTACGACAAACCTAAAAGCAAAGGATCCTATACTGGAAAAATACCCGATTTTCTTATGGACAATATTCAAGTGACATAACATGGTGTAAAATTATCGCGGATAGCAAATTTGTTTAAATATCTCATCAGTTGATGCCGAATAAATGCAGGCATGCATGCACAAAATATTTAATTAATTTTGTATGATAAATAATTATTAGAAAATTCGTATATACATATTAATTAAAATAAATAATTTACATATTTAAAATAACATGAAAATATGCATGATGGTGCACTAAAATACAGAGAAATTCAAAACCTGTTACTGAAAATGTTTATAACATAGTACTTTTCAATACCGTGGTTCTTAATGTTATTCACAAGCAGATGGAATTTTTCTCATCCTTAAACGCAAAGGAAGAATAGAATACAGATCGTTGTTATAAAAGTGCGAGATGCAGCCACAATTTAAACCTAACCATTTTATACAAGCTGATTTTCAAGGTGTAATTGATTTTACTTATCAATCCCTAAAACAGTCGTCAGTTGCCGCAACAGCTGTGTATGAGGCCATGATAATAAAAAAATGCCCCATTAAAACGTTAAAAGCATGGCAACCCAATTACAGATTTACCAATATTTTTAAAACGAAGCACGCTGTCATGTTTTTAGAGGCCTCGAAGTCTGAGCGGGGGTTGGTGAGCGTAGCTCGCAGGGGGTAGGCCCCCTAGTTTTGATATAAAATGGTTAAAACAAAACTTCAGAATTATATCGTTTAAAATTTCAAAATTTACTGAAAAAATAATATATATATAATTGTAATACTTTTGAATTTAAAAAATATATATATTTATATTTATATATTAATTTATTAATTTTCTAGTTTTAAGATTAATAGTTTTAAAGTAATAAATTTAATTTTAAACTATAAGTACTGAAAACAATTAATTTTACAGAAGTGGGTAACTGTAAAATACCCATATTCAAAATGTGATAAATTTAAAATTCATAAGCAAAATCGCACTTGACATAAAAATGTTTAAGTTTATTTAATAATGTACTAAATTAACAAAATGCAAAATTCGTCCAGTGTGAAAAAAAAAAAAAAGATTAAGTTAACAGAAATTTGTGTTTTATGAAAAGGACCAGATTTATAAAACGTTAATTGGCTTAAGAAAAAAATAAAAAATAAAATGTCATGACACACATGTAAAAGTACAGTAGCAAGGACTATTTAATTAGCATTTAAAAAAAGAAAAATTAAGTATTTAAATTATTGAAAATCCGATTATTAATCTTATAAAATGCACTGTATCGTCTATTTAAAAAATAAATTCAATTAATATATATATATCATCATCATCATCAACCGTTTTCAATCCACTGCTGGATGTAGGTCTCCCCCAGATTTTTCCATTGTTGCCTGTCTAGTGCTTTAGTCATCCAATTAACACCGGCCACTTTTCTGATTTCGTCACTCCATCTTACTTGAGGTCGTCTTCTTGGTCGTTTTACATCTCTGGGATACCACTGTAGGGTGTTTGTGCTCCATCTATTGTCTTGTCTTCTTGCAATGTGCCCAGCCCATTTCCATTTTAGCCATATAATTCTCTCGATAATGTCAAAAACTTTCGTCTGACTTCTTATCCACGTTATTCTCTTTCGGTCTCTTCTGGTTATGCCTAGCATACATCTTTCCATACTTCGCTGTGTTGTTTGTAATCTTTGTACCATCCGTTTTGTTAGTGTCCAAGTTTCTGCTCCATAAGTTAGTGCAGGCAAAACACATTGGTTAAACACCTTTCTTTTAAAACAAAGAAGCATGTTACTCTTCAGAATAATATTGTTCTTCCCAAAAGCACTCCATCCATTTCTTATTCTTCTATTGATCTCATTCATGATACTGTTGTCTGAAGATATTTCTTGTCCAAGGTACACATAACTTTGCACATCTTTAATCTCAGTGTTGTTATTTTCTTTTTTGATGCAAATGAATTGAACATCACCTTAGTCTTTTCCAAATTTATTTTTAATCCCACATTAATGCTAGCTTCTGCCAAATCTTTTAGCATATTTTGCAATTCTTCAGGGCTATTACTGAAAATTAAATATATATATATATATATATATATATATATATATATATATATATATATATATATATTAAAGTTTTAGCATTTTGATCGTGAATGATGTGTTGTAAAAACAGAAACTGAGAAAAAATTAATTAAAACTGCAATTTAAAAAGAATTGAATGCAGTAACAATCCTTTTTTGCATATTTTTAACTATCGGATGTTTACGATACACAATGAGAATGTACTACGGATATCTAAATTCATTTTAAGGCGATATTCAAAAAAAAATATTTTTCCACACTCAACAACTCAAAATTTTGAGACACATTTTCAGACTCATTTTTAAAAGTAAAAACATGAAAATTGGCGACGTGAATTATAAAGAGATTTATAAAGGACCTATGTTTTTATTCTTCGTTCAATTAATTAGAAATTGATTTACAAACAATTATTTTCACAGTACGATAATTTTTTAGGATTTCGTTCATCTCCCGAAACCCTATTACTCCCGCTCGGTTGTCTGTCTGTCACAGAGCTATTCTCAGAAAATATGTAACTTACAGCCTTTTCCTATTAAATTTAAACATTTTCCTTTATAGCAGATGCCAAAAATTAAAAATCCACAGTGAAATTCTTTCTACAATAATTAATTTTCTATCAGACGATTTCCACGTGAAAAATGAAAATGAAATAAAAAGTTTCACCAGTTGAAAAAATATTAATATGAAATAAAAAGGATTGACGTCATAGTGGTAATAAAACGAAAATTTCAAGGAAAATTTCAATAATACAAGTAGTATGAGTATGTGTATGTACACAAAGCAGATTAATATCACGTCATTAGAGAATTAAAAAGAAAATCTGACGTCATATTGGAAGTTTAACGGATTTTTCAAATGTTTGAGAATAATACAAAGCGCGTATCAATATGAGTAATTGAGAATAGTAAATATATGAGTTTGAGAAACATATTGAATCATGATAAAAGCCCGATTATGGAAATATTCGCATATTTTAAAATTTTGAAGGTGTACAACATGTTTAATTTTGAAATTATTTTTTTTTTAAATATCGCATTTAGTCCGCATGACAGATATTATTATGACAGAATATAATATCGGGCTTAGCCCGTTATCTCGCTGGTTTAGATATTCGAAAAAAAGAAAAAATAGACCGGTAATTTTTTACTTTATAAAAAACATGACTTTTTAACACTTTCCAACCTAGTTGAAAAGTGTTTATGACTTCGGTTTGTCTGGCCGTCTGCCGTCTGGCCGTCCGGCCGTGCTCTAACTCCCGCAAATATGCTCGGATTGCTCTGCAATTTTTATATGTTATAGTCGTTATGTATAGCATGTTCCCTATTTCAACGGAAGTGTGTAGCACTTATACTTTTTTTACAGGGACACTCAAAAGAATTCCATTACATTGCGGTATATGGGGAAAAATCACTTGAGGTTTATTTAAATAATGTTTCACTATTTTAAACGCATTGAAATTTATATATATCACTAAGGTGCATTAGAAGAAGCTTAATATGGAATAGTGTGTGCATAGCACTTATAGTTACTTTACAGGGACAGTCAAAAGAATTCCGTTACATTACGTCTATGGAGAAAAATCGTCTGCGGTTTATTTAAATAAGCTTTCCCTATTTTAAACGCATTGAAATTTATATAAGGTGCATTACAAGAGGCTTACTACAGAATAGTGTGTGTATAGCAGTCATCGTTCATTTACAGGGACACACAAAAGAATTCTCTACTGTCTGTTAACAATAATTCCTGGAAGTGCGTTTTAAGTTACTGAACGCGATTTTAATTTTAACTCGCTTTTTGTCTATTACGTGGTGTGTATAAATTCTGTAGATCCTATACAAGGAACCACAAAAGTTCGCGAACACATTTCCGTATTATTTAACTCCAGACGGAGAATTTTAAACTGTGCTACGCGTTTCCTAACTGAACTAAAATTTAGCATCCTATGTAGTATATATACAGATCTATAGATCCTATGCAGGGCTGATGAAAAGTATTCGGATTACTTAGATGTTATCTTTTAGCTTATTAAACGGTATGATTTGTAAAATTATTTTGGAAGCGTTGGAAAGTGTTACATAATCTATGCTTGACGCATGATTTTTCGTTCTTGTTTGTTGCTGAATGAAATTTATTTGGATTTATTAAAGAAAGGATAAAGTATTTTGAAAGGAATATTAAACGAAACCCTTTGAGCGATTTTCGATCACTTCGAGCGATCTTCGACCCACTTGTTTTTTGTTCGCAGCGCTATCGCTTCGGGAAATTCGGTTCAAAATGTCCACTTTGACAGCATTTTTTGAAAAATATTCGGCCTTTATCAAAAAATCGAGACAATAAGGACATTATAAAGTTTCTGAATAAGAAAACCTGCCAATTGGATACATTTTAGAGCAAAAATGAATTTAAAAATGTGTCTCAAAATAACCAGTTTGGATTTGAATACACCCTTTAGTAAAAATTTGAACAATTGATACTTTTGTCATTTTTCCCAAAATAAAAAATACCAAATTTCCTTAACCTTTTAAATCCGAATATGCACGATCGTGCTGATTTTCTGGTAAGTCATGCAGTCCGAAAAGGTTGTGATAGTTAAAAATACAAAATATATAAATGTAGTTCCGAAAAAATAATTGAAAATATAAAAAATTATTTACCTTGCTTCAAAAAATATCTTATTCCAGCACCAAAAAATTCTCCCATCAGTCTTAAAGGGATATAGGATTATCGCAAGAACGTTACAAGAAAAAAAAAATGTTCGTCTTCTCAAATCTTGGAAACTTCATGTTATTGACTCAATCTATATTATAACAGTGTGACCGTTTTTTCAAGCTAAATGCAGGCTAGATTTGGACTGACAACAAGCTAAAAATTAATTCGATGATCCGCTCCATCTATTGACGGTTAATATAATTAAAAAGGTAAAAATCCTATTTTTAGGTGCGTTCGTAATTATATAAATACGTAGCACATATTGGCGTCGCTTGGTTCGTACGTCTGTCTGTCCGTCCGTTCGTCTGTCTGTCCGTCCGCATATAACAACGCAAAAATTACCCAACCGAATGGTTTGAAGTTTAAGATATATTATCTTTGCAGAATTTTGTCGAGACATTTCAAATTTTATAAAAATAGAATCAAAACTTTAGGAGATATTAATAAAAATATTTATTAAGAAATTTGAATTTAAAAAAAAAAAAATCGGTGCTTTCTTGTTAAGGAGCTTCCGAAGTTTAATCGTCAAGCGACCGAGATACTTATTTTATGACAGAAATTAATCTGCAGACGATATAATTCATTTCACAGAATTAAAAATCATCAAGATCTGAATATTTATATAACTAGCTGTAGTACGAACGCACCTCATTTGTCACGTTTGACGTACAATTTTCAACTTATTGGATATGAAATCAATATATGATCTTCAAGTTCACTTTAACACGGCCCCAATCAAAAATGGTTTGAGTAGTATTTGTTGTCCATGTACAGGACTTCACAAAAGTCATCGGATCCATCGCTTTCGATGTGCGATAATTGTTAGAAGTACTACATTTTAATTGACATGAGATGCCCTGCTTTCAACATTGCGAAAATTATATATATTGTTGATATACATTATGTTAAGTTTTTATGAAAAGATGGTGTGCTAGACATTTATTATTCATCTACAGGGAAAAGTAAAAATATAAATAGCATAACTGCAATTGTTTTATGTGCGTGTCCCCGATACTATACTATTTCTTTGATAATTGAGATTCTGATATATGCGGTTCCTATAATATTTTAAAAATGAAACAATGCATGTGTTAGATTTAATTTTGTTTTACAGGGCTGCACAAAATAACTCAAATATACTTTCGTCTACGAATTTCGAATGATAACTACTGAAAGGGCGCTTTCTATTGCGTCATTCATTTTCATGCTTAACTAAATTTTCGTATATCAAGGAATGTTTATACATTGTATGTATATACAGGGCTAGAAAAAAAAAATGTTCGAAGGCGCTGACGTATAAGAAGGTAGTTGATGAGAGTACTTTTTAATCTGTTTCCCGATTTTTATGTGAACTAAATTTTAGTAAAGTATCTTGTTCGAAAAAAAAAAAAAAAAAAAAAACATATACATGGTTGTAGTAAAATATGTGGATACACTGCTGACAATGGTTGTTATCTGCTTGAAAAGAGTTTTGTTATGCGTTTTTTAGCTAAATGAAATTTTAGTACAATATGTGGTATGGATAAAAATATATAGATAATTTAATACGGTTCTGAACTAAATAATTCGAATGTATTATCGTCTATGGGCAGTGCTTTAACTTTGGTAAAAATGCATAGAGTGGCATAAAAATGAAACGTGGTATTAAGATTCATCGTAGTATGTTCCCGCTTGAAAGTGAAGTGTATTAATTATATGCATTTCAACTTTTTTCTACACAAAATAGTATGAGTAGCATTTATAATTCATTTAAACAGGGACACGCCAATGGACTATATTGCATAATTGCATTACTGTCCGAAGACAGTTGTTTCATGAGTGCTTTATGAAATTGGCATGCGTTATTAAAGTTGAGCGATAACATCTTCCGTAAACATAAAAATATATGTAATATTTAATATATACTTTTTTACGGAGTGAACAAAAGAATTTCATTGCATTTTCTTTTATGATAGAGAAATGTAGAAAGGCGAGTTGCAATCGAGGTCAGGGTAGTTCCACTAATCAGAACTGACTATTTGTAGTGTGTGACCTTCGAGCATGACGTCAATTGCAGCTGCCCTATTATGCATTTTCAAGCTTAACTTATTTTTGGTATATTATGCAGTGTGTATCTAATTTATAGAATATATATACAGGGTGCCCAAATAAATTCAAATTACTATCTATGATGGATAGGAACTTCTGACAATACGTTTACAAATGTGTTACGCGTTTTTTTTTTAAGTTGATCTGAAACTTGCTGAAATGTTGTGTGAATCTATATAATTAATATTATAAAGAAGTAACGTTTGTTTATTTGTTTGTAGGGGATAATCTCTGGTACTACCGAACCGATTTCAAAAGTGATGGTGACAGTTCCTCCTCCAGCATATGCTATATTTTATGTTGGTGGGGTACTACACGGGGGGGAGGGAGGGGTGGCAAGAGTGAAAAACGTATTAAATTACGATTCTTGCGATACTGAAGAATCTAGAAACTTGAAATTTGGCATAGTAGTTACTTATAAATTTTCTAAAAAATTCAAAATTTAAAAGGGTGAAATGAAAGGAAAGCGGTTTAAAAACATTCTTAATTACGATATCTATCGAATCGTTAGGCAGGGCCATAACTAGTATTTTGTTCATCAGTTGCAAGTGTGAATTTTTGGTGCCCCCTCACCATTTTCCAAAATTAATTTATAAATAAAAATTTTCGATTCATTGATCTTATTTTTTGTTTTAAATCTGAAATAATTGATAGAAAGTATATTAACCTTCGAATGTTTAGGTTGATTTCTTTAAAAACCGACCTATCACAATCATTTCGTTTATATATTATATATGTATAATGAAAATCTTGTCATTATCATAAAGTGTGAAGTACTGAATCAGTTTGAAGCTAATGAGCACAGTAAATTAATCTGTGAGTATCGTGGATGAATTCGTTAATCAAGTTATAGTTATAGTTCGTTTAGAAGGACACAGAAAAGCACAAAAACATTTAAAACTTGTCACCACGATAACGTCCGAAATACTGAACCAATTCTAACCTAATTGGGACAGTGTATTAATCGTGTGAGTATCTTGAACGAAATCGTTAAACAAGTATTGATTAAGAATTTTGCCCCTACGTTATCACATAATGAAAAAAAAAAAACAGCCCTACTAAAAGAAAAATATATAAAATCAATTAATACATTTTTACTTTGGGTTATCCGATTGCAAGTTTTTTTCTCTAAATTTCGTTATTTGTCTTTTTGTACCGAAAGTCGAATCAAATCCTCTTTTCGCGCTCCCTTCTACACTTACACCCGGGGCATATGCCTCCTTTGTTCCCCCTATTTTCGGCCTTGTTTTTAGGTATAGAAGCTTGAAATTCGACATGACTATTACTTTTAACACGCAAATGCACAACATAGAACAGTTATTTAAAAAAATTGAAATTAAAAAGCGTTTCTAAATAACTTTTTGAAGTGAAAACTTCGCGTTGGGTATGTTTTGAGATGGGAAAAAAACATTGAACGCGAGACATTTTTACTGTAACCAACACCTCTGTATGTAAGTATGACATGTATTGTGTATAGTTCGGTATGAAGTAGAGCGGGGTATGAAATGTATGAGTAGTGTGAACCAGAATTTTTAAATAATAAACTAAGCGACATTTGAAATTCAGTTCCTAGCGGAACGAAATAAATCAAATTTTAAAGATGTATAGGGATAAGTCTAATTAGTCATTTAACGAAGGGCACTGGACCCCACGCCTCCCCTCCGGCCCCTCTTTTACGGTGTTTTAACTAACTATGCCTCGTTTATATATCTCAACAACGGATAGTCCAATTTCAACGCGACTGATTTCAAACATTATAATTCACTGAGTAATGAATCGCCGTAACATTAAAATAAATGTATGAGTAGCGTGAACCAGAATTTTTAAATAATAAACTAAGCGACATTTGAAATTCAGTTCCTAGCGGAACGAAATAAATCAAATTTTAAAGATGTATAGGGATCAGCCTAATTAGTCATTTAACGAAGGACACTGGACCTCCCCTTCCCAAATTTCATTTAGCAACCAAAAAAAAAAGGTCACGTTTTTTATAAAGTATAAAATTACTGGTATATTTTTCTCGTTTTTTCGAATATCTAAATTAGTCCGATAGCGGGCAAAGCCCGCTATTATATTCTGTCATAATAATATCTGTCATGTGGACTAAATGCGATATTTAAAAAAAAAATTCAAAATTAAACATGTTGTACACATTCAAAATGTTAAAATATACGGATATTTCCGTAATCGGGTTTTTATCATGATTCAATACGTTCCTCAAACTCATATATTTACTACATTAAAGACGTGAGTATAAAACATCACAAATTTACTGAATGGTGTAAACAAACGTTTTGTATACACCATTCAGTAAATTTGTGATGTTTTATACTCACGTCTTTAATGTAGTAATGTTTCATGGTGTAATCGCCCAGCATTTATATCATATATTTACTATTCTCTATTACACATATTGATACTCGCTTTGTATTATTCTGAAACATTTAAAAAATCTGTTAAACTTTCGATAATATGTCAGATTTTCTTTTTAATTCTCTAATGACGTGATATTAATCTGCTTTGTGTACATACACATACTCAGACTTCTTGTATTATTCAGAAATCTTTCCGTTTTATTACCGCTATGACGTCAATAAATTTTATTTCATATTAATCTTTTTTTTCAATTGGTGAAACTTTTTATTTCATTTTCGTTTTTCACGTGGAAATCGTCTGATAGAAAAAAAAAAAAAAAAAAGGCACTCCGGGAGTGCTGACAGAAGTGAAAACTTGAACAACTACGTGTATATTTTTTGAATCGTCAGGAAATGTTTTATTGTGCAAGAAATACTTTTAAATGAAGTGTTTTTTTATTCATTATCATAAACTACTACTACAAAAATTATATTACAATTTTTATTTAATGTACTATACTGTCCGTTGTTGAGAGATGAAAACAAGGCATAGTTAGTTAAAATACCGTAAAAGGGGGGTCGGAGGGGGGAGGGGAGGTCCAGTGCCCTTCGTTAAATGACTAATTAGGCTGATCCCTATACATCTTTAAAGATGGATTCATTTCGTTCAGCTAGGAACTGAATTTCAAATGTCGCTTAGTTTATTATTTAAAAATTCTGGTTCACGGTACTCATACATTTATTTTAATGTTACGGAGATTCATTACTCAGTGAATTATAATGTTTGAAATCAGTCGCGTTGAAATTGGACTGTCCGTTGTTGAGATATGGAAACGAGGCATAGTTAGTTAAAACACCGTAAAAGGGGGGCCGGAGGGGAGGCGTGGGGTACAGTGCCCTTCGTTAAATGACTAATTTGACTGATCCCTATACATCTTTAAAATTTGATTTATTTCGTTCCGCTAGGAACTGAATTTCAAATGTCACTTAGTTTATTATTTAAAAATTCTGGTTCACGGTACTCATACATTTATTTTAATGTTACGGAGATTCATTACTCAGTGAATTATAATGTTTGAAATCAGTCGCGTTGAAATTGGACTGTTCGTTGTTGAGATATGGAAACGAGGCCTATTTAGTTAAAACACCGTAAAAGGGGGGCCGGAGGGGAGGCGTGGGGTCCAGTGCCCTTCGTTAAAAGACTAATTAGACTGATCCCTATACATCTTTAAAATTTGATTTTATTCGTTCCGCTAGGAACTGAATTTCAAATGTCGCTTAGTTTATTATTTAAAAATTCTGGTTCATGCTACCATACATTTCATACCCCGCCCTACTTCATACCGAACTATATACAATACATGTACATACTTACATACAGAGGTGTCGGTTACAGTAACAGTGTCACGAGTTAAATGGTTTTTCACCATCTCAAAAAATGCCCAACGTGCCTAAAGAAATTTTCACTTTAAAAAAAATGATGTAGTTGACTGTAAAAACATACTAAAATTACATTACAGTCAGCGTTCTACAAATGCCACATTTAACATATATTCGTATTCTTTTGTGCTGCCCTGTAAAATAATTATAAATACAATATTCATCCTCTTCAAGAAAAAACATGCTGTAGTTGACTGTAACAACGTACTAAAATTACATAACGGTCAGCGTTCTAAAAGCCCCGGATTTAACAAATATCCGTACTCTTTTATGCAGCCCTGTAAAATAACTACCAATGCTATATTCACCGTTTTCAAGGGAAAAAAAACATGCTGTAGTTGACTGTAACAACATACTAAAATTACATTACTGTCAGCGTTCTAGAATGCCACTTTTAACATATATTCGTATTCTTTTGTGCAGCCCTGTAATATAATTATAAATGCTATATTTATCCTCTTCAAGAAAAAACATGCTGTAGGATAGATAGACAGACAGATATAGAAACAGACATATAGAAAAAGAACCTCCCGGAGCAATAAGTACTTATGTACTGCTGTGCTAATCATCCTTAATCCTGTCTAAATTTTGTTGTTGCGTATTAAAAAAAAACAAGAACGAAAAATCATGCGTCAAGCATAGATTATGTAGCACTTTCCAACGCTTCCAAAATAATTTTACAAAACATACCGTTTAATAAGCTAAAAGATAACATCTAAGTAAACAATTTGGAAAACGCATAACATATTTAAAAACATAATTTCAGGAATTTCCAACAGATACAATATTCGGAAAAATATCCGAATACTTTTATTCAGCCCTGTATATGATCTATAGATTTGTATATGCTAGGATGCTAAATTTTAGTTTAGTTAGGAAACGCGTAGCACAGTTTAAAATTATCTTTCTGGAGTTTCTGTCAATAAACGAAAATGTGTTCGCGAACTTTTGTGCTGCCCTGTATAGGATCTACAGAATTTATACACACCACGTAATAGACAAAAAGCGAGTTAAAATTAAAATCGCGTTTAGTAACTTAAAACGCACTTCCAGGAATTAGTGTTAACAGACAGTAGAGAATTCTTTTGTGTGTCCCTGTAAATGAACGATGACTGCTATACACACACTATTCTGTAGTAAGCCTCTTGTAATGCACCTTAGATATATACAGTGTCTCACAAAAGTGATGGGACACTTGTGCTTTATAAAAAGAAACTGCAATAAAATAAATAAACAAACATGTGCAAAAATTTTTTGGGTGTGTTTCATATTTAAAGTTAGTAACAATTATTACATAACATACATTTTGTCAAAATATTAAAATATTAATTTAGTAAAAATACAATTGTTCAGAACGGAGCAAAAAATGGCTCACATAAGTGATGGGACACTTACTTTTCCATCAAATATTTATCCAAAAATTTTACTTTTTAAAAGGTTTTAATATTTTGTTGGATTTCCTTTTACTTTTAAAACATGATTTAATCTTTTTGGGATGGATTCGACTATTTTTTTTGTGATTTCTGGAGTGATTTTACCCCATTCTTCTTGAAGCACCGATTTTAGTTGTTGTTTTGAAGAAATGGTGTGTTTGCGAATTCTTGATTCCAATTCTTGCCAAATATTCTCTATGGGATTTAAGTCTGGAGATTGTGGTGGTGTTTTTATTATTTCAGGACAGTTATATAGCAGCCAAAGTCTAACGTTCAGAGCAGTGTGCTTGGGGTCATTGTCCTGGTAGAATTTAAAATCGTTATGAAGGTTCAATTTTCGTGCTGAAGATTTCAAATTTTGCTTTAAAATATCAATATACTTGTACTGATCCATTATACTGTCAATAAAAACAAGATTACCAACTCCAGCGGACGACATACACCCCCATACCATAACTCCTCCTCCACCATGTTTTACTGTTGGTACCAAGTTCTGTTTGCGAAGTTCTTCCCTGGGTTTTCTCCACACCAAGATTCTACCGTCAGAACCAAATATATTAAATTTACTCTCATCAGCAAATATAACTTTATTCCAGTAATCAGAATTCTTATTTATGTTGGATTTTGCGAAAGCTAGTCTGAGTTTTCTATTCTTTTCACTTACGAAGAATTTTTTCCTGGCTACTCTACCGTGATATCCAGCAGATCGAATTACCCTTCTAATAGTTTCAGGATTAACAATTATTCCATATAATGCTTGTAAATCAGCAGCAACTTTTGAAGCACTAATTCTTGGATTTTTTTTAATATTTCGAACGATAATTCGCTTTATTCCATTGGATAGCTTTGATGGTCAGCCAGGTCTTCTTTTATCCTGAATCATATGATTCTTTTTATATCGTTTAATGATATTGAAAACTGTTGAACGACTCAAGTTAACTGTTTCAGCAGTTTTTCTAATAGATTTTCCACGTTCAATATGCAAATTAATAACTAATTTTCGAATTTCAGGCGAAGTTTCTTTTCGTTTAGCATTCATGACTACACAGAGCTAAAAAACACAAAAATTCCAAAACAAACTGGAAAGAAATACTGCAGACGATTTTATAAATTATTGCCAATTGCTTTTAAGTAAAAATAAAACCCCAAAAAATATTTTTATTGCTTATTTCAGACGATTTTTGTTGCATATATAATGGTGTCCCATCACTTATGTGAGCTATTTTTTGCTCCGTTCTAAACATTTGTATTTTTATTAAATTAATATTTTAATATTTTGACAAAATGTATGTTATGTAATAATCTTTACTAAATTTAAGTATGAAACACACCCACAAAAAAAATGTGTACATGTTTTTTTAATTTATTTGATTAGTTTCCTTTTGTAAAGCACAAGTGTCCCATCACTTATGTGAGACACTGTATATATATTTCAATGCGTTTAAAATAGTGAAACATTATTTAAATAAACCGCAGACGATTTTTCTCCATAGACGTCATGTAACGGAATTCTTTTGACTGTCCCTGTAAAGTAAGTATAAGTGCTATGCACACCCTATTCCATATTAAGCTTCTTCTGATGCACCTTAGTGATATATATAAATTTCAATGCGTTTAAAATACTGAAACATTATTTAAATAAACCGCAAATGATTTTTCCCCATAGACCGCAATGTAACGGAATTCTTTTGAGTGTCCCTGTAATAAAACTATAAGTGCTACACACTTCCGTTGAAATAGGGAACATGCTATAGATAACGACAATAACATATAAAAATTGCAGAGCAATCCGAGCATATTTACGGGAGTTAGAGCACGGACAGATGGCCAGACGGCCAGACGGCCAGACAAACCGAAGTCATAAGCACTTTTCAACTAGGTTGGAAAGTGCTAAAAAAAAGTTTTCTGGAATTCCGTCCAAAGGATTGTCAACCTTTAGCCTGACTTTTTTAGCTTGATTTAGCTTGTTGTAAGTTCTACAACAGGCTAAAATAGCTACAACAAGCTAAAAACGGTCACACTGATTATAAAGGACAAACGTGTCCGTGCGTAACGCTGACGTCATTTTGCGAATTGCAACACTGAACGATGAAATTTCGGATTTGCAATTTTTGCTACTACAATTTTTTTAATTTCTAAAAATCGCACATTTTTAAATTTTACATCATTATATAGGGAAAAAAATCTACTTTCATATGCACTTTACCTTTGTACCTTTGTACCATTGTACCTTAATTGACTGATTTATTATTGCTTTTAAAATAAAGAATTTGTTATTTCTCACTTTTTTCGGGCTTAATGGTTGTCATTAGTAATTTTGTTCCCTCTTGGCGACAGCGTATTATCGTTGGTTAAGGAATAGAAATGGCTATTATAATTTAGAAAATAATACAGACACATCAAAAAGTAAAAGAAAAAAATCTGTTACTGATTTGACATAAAATACAAAGAATAAAATTAAATAAATATAATAATAAACGTTTTGATGAGCGATAATTTTATAAATATCGTCTGCGCCAGGATAATCTCCATCAAAAATCAATTTATGATGAAGTTTTGTGAAAATTCTATGGTTTAGTTTACTGACGCGGCAGGATGCACTGACAAAACATTTTTACTTAATGCAGTTTTTAACAAGAACGAAAAATCATGCGTCAATCATAGATTATGTAGCACTTTCCAACGCTTCCAAAATAATTTTACAAAACATACCGTTTAATAAGCTAAAAGATAACATCTAAGTAAACAATTTGGAAAACGCATAACATATTTAAAAACGTAATTTCAGGAATTTCAAACAGATGTAATATTCGGAAAAATATCCGAATACTTTTATTCAGCCCTGTATATGATCTATAGATTTGTGTATATACTACATAGGATGCTAAATTTGCGTTTAGTTAAGAAACGCGTAGCACAGTTTAAAATTCTTCTTCTGGAGTCAATAAACGGAAATGTGTTCACGAACTTTTGTGCTGCCCTGCATAGGATCTACAGAATTTATACACACCAAGTAATAGACAAAAAGTGAGTTAAATTTAAAATCGCGTTCAGCAACTTAAAACGCACTTCCAGGAATTATTGTTAACAGACAGTAGATAATTCTTTTGTGTGTCCCTGTCAATGAACGATGACTGGTATGCACACACTATTCTGTAGTAAGCCTCTTGTAACGCACCTTAGTGATATATATAAATTTCAATGCGTTTAAAATAGTGAAACATTATTTAATTAAATCGCAAACGATTTTTCTCCATAGATGTAATGTAACGGAATTCTTTTGACTGTCCCTGTAAAGTAAATATAAGTGCTATGCACACCCTATTCCATATTAAGCTTCTTGTAATGCACCTTAGTGATATATATCAATTACAATGTATTTGAAATTGTGTAACATCATTAAAATAAACCGCAAATGATTTTTCCCCATAGACCGTAATGTAACGGAATTCTTTTGAGTGTCCCTGTAAAAAAAACTATAAGTGCTACACACTTCCGTTGAAATAGGGAACATTCTATAGATAACGACAATAACATATAAAAATTGTAGGGCAATCCGAGCATATTTACGAGAGTTTGAGCACGGACAGACAAACCGAAGTCATAAGCACTTTTCAACTAGGTTGGAAAGTGCTAAAGAAGGTGAGATCATATAATATGGTTGCATAAGCTGTTGCATTTTCTGGGATCACAGCTTTATTGTTAGGTCAGCACATTCAACATTGAAAATACCGCTGAATTTGAACGAAACATCTACATGTACCATTAGTAAGCAATATAACCTTGCTGAATTAATAAAAGAAATAAAAATTAATAAGATAAATTAATAAAAATAGGTAAAATTCTGTCAAGTATTACGAAAAAAAAATGTAGGCTAAAAAGAAACTATTTCATTATATTCACTGAAAAGTCTTGAAATGTCTTAAATATGCGTACGATAGATATGGTGAAATGAAAATTTAATTTGATTTCCTATATTTGATTCAAAGATATAGAATAAAATTCTTTTATTAAATTTTGATGCTAATCTTACGTAATCGGATCCATGTCAAGGGATGAGGTCACACATAAATGATGCGAGGCTAACGAGCTACCGCGGTGCTTTACGCGTATCTTTTTTTTACAGACCGCTTGAGTCACGTGATGCTCGAATCCACCAATGCAGGTATACGAAAACAGCATCAAGTCACTCTGGCGGTCTGTAAAAAAAAGATAAGTGGAATGCACCGTAGTAGCCTGTCTTTTTCGTTAGCCTCGTAAATTATGTTGTGAAGAACATATGGTTTAATGTTAATAATAATCTATATTATAAACACATCTCTGATGCTGAAATCATTTTGAAGGTAGCAACGATTTGATTAATTAATTTCGTTTTTACTGCATTTTCTACTACTGCATTTTCACATTTTCTAAATTTCGCGCGATTTCAACATTTACACCGTCAAATAGGGAAAAATGCAAATTCTTTGAAAACTGTATATGAATTTACTGATTTTTTTTAATGTTTTTTAAACTGATTTCCAAGCATGAATTGTTTTTAAATCTATCTTTATCATGTGCAGCCCGATTGCGAAAGATCCATCCGTTTGCATTTAAAATAATATAAATAGTTCCGCATTTATTCACCACTAATATTAAAGAACGAAATTCAAACTTCATCAAAATATAAATATAAATAATAATATAATATAAATAAAATGCAAATTTAACAGACATGTTTTCGAACTACGCGCTTAAACAGTTGAAATTTTCAGAATAAAAAAGCCTGCAGTAAGCAGCGAAAGTGTTAGACGATTTATTTGGTCATTAACTCCTTTCATGCGGCTAATACAAAAGTATCGCTTTATTAAATTTCATTCAAATATATTTTCCCTGAAAGTTTTATTTGAATATATTACTGATATTTTTCTTATAAAATTTCTTTTGGCGTTGTTAATGAACCAGTTTAAAAGATATATATTGAATATGGAAAGTCTATTATAATTAGAAAAAAAAAAATCGCAGATTTTCTGCAACCCGGGAATCCGGGTTCGATTCCCTAGTTCTTTTAAAAGTGAAATATTCACAATAATTTGACATCATTTTAGATTCCGCTCGCCCCCCCCCCCCCCCCCCATTGCACACTCACCCTATACACTGATAATAATCAATAGATTTTCGTACATATGAAAAAAAAAACTGTAATCCAAAATAACGATTTATACTTTCTAAAATAATGGCGAAAAAATAGTCAATTCTTATTTTACTTACCTATGGTTTTTAGCTCACAGGCTATCAAAGCCTGAGACCTTATGTGCCTGCCCGTTCTGTATGTATGTATGTATGTATGTACGTATGTACGTACGTAACGCGATAACTCTTGACAGAAATAACCGTTTTGCTTCCAATTTTGTTTATAGGTTCCTTGTGATAAGGCGCTTCCCTGATTAGTTTTGGGGATTGATTGTTTAACTATAAAGGGGGGAACGGGGGGCTAACCCCCCTTAATTTGGATAAATGGTTTTTTCATGCAGAATTATCCAATTTTCTTCAAATTTTGTATATAGGTTCATTGTGATAAGGTTCTTTCCTGATTAGTTTTGGGGGTTCATAGGTTAAGTATAAAGGGGGTAACGGGGGGGGGGTTAATCCTCCCCCCTTATTTTAGATAAAGGATTTTTTTCATGCAGAGTTATCCGATTTTCTTCAAACTTTCTATATGGGCTCATTGTGGTAAGGGGCTTCCCTGATTAGTTTTGGGGGTTCATTGGTGAAGTGTAAAGGAGGGAAACGGGGGCTACCCCCCCCCCCCCC
This sequence comes from Maratus michaelseni, assembly GCA_963931845.1. NCBI lineage: Eukaryota > Metazoa > Arthropoda > Arachnida > Araneae > Salticidae > Maratus > Maratus michaelseni. Next base: position 48,547,213 of record OZ007598.1, on the reverse strand, counting down.
TCAATTTTGATAAATGGGTTTTTCATGCAGAATTATCGAATTTACTCCAAATTTTGTATATAGGCTCATTGTGGTAAGGCACTTCCCTGATTAGTTTTGGGGGTTCACTGATAAAGTATAAAGGGGGAACGGGGCGGACTAACCCCCCTTGATATAGATAAATGGGTTTTTTAAGCAGAATTATCCGATTTTCTTCAAATTTTATATATATGGTCATTGTGATAAGGCGCTTCTCTGATTAGTTTTGGGGGTTCTTTGGTTAAGTATAAAGGGGGGACGGGGGGCTAACCCCCCCCTTAATTTAGATAAATGAATTTTTCATGCAGAATTATCCGATTTTTTCAAATTTTGTATATAGGTTCATTGTGGTAAGGCGCTTCTCTGATTAGTTTTATGGGTTCATTGGTTAATTAAAAAAAGGAGAAACGGGGGATGGTTCCCCTCTCTTAATATATTGTCGATTTCTTCATTTTTCGAGTGCTTATTTCAAATTCTTTGAAATAAGAATATAATTTACAGTTAGTGTGAATAGCCTGTGAGCTCAATGCCGTCAGTTTAACTGGACAGTTTTCTTTTATTTATTTATTTTGCTGAGCAAGGAAGGCATTTAAAACTGGCGAAGACAATAAAACGATAATGTTGCTAATATGACGCTTGACAGCTACTGAGGCCAATCCATTGATTTTTTGTCCTTTATTAGGGTGAAACAATCCATATACTAAAACGACTTCATTTTCTTTAGTGATAGTTATAATGCACATATAGCAATGTCAATAAAACTACACTGTCATGACGTATAGGCACATAGTATTTCTTATCATTTTTACTTTTTATAGAAATTTTAAAAGTCACGTATTGTTAAAAATAAGAATTTCTTGAAGTTAATGTGTTTTTTTATTAGCACTTATTCTTCGAAGTAAATTTTTAAATCGAAATAAATTCATATATGATTTTTAAATCTGAAAACAATTTGTGCCAGAACTTTTCCTGTGGCAAGGAAGCGCACCAGTTTTTTCTGCTCCAGACCGCTGAATATTTAGCTACCCCCCAGTTTTACATGGCTGCTCACCGGAATAAAACAATTTCTGCAAAGTAATTATTATACACTGCTTAAATGGAATCTCATCGTTTACAACTTACATATCTATCTATATTATGAAATACAAACGTGTCCGTGCGTAACGCTGATGTCATTTTGGAATGGCAACAGTTGACGATGAAATTTCGGTTTTGCGATTTTTACTACTGCATTTTTTTTAATTTATAAACATCGCATATTTTTAATTTATAAACATCGCATATTTTTAATTTTTATACCGTTATGTAAGAAAAAAATTCTACTTTCAAATGCAAATTGTTTGAAAACTGTATTTTAATTGACTGATTTATTATGGCTTTTAAAATAATTTGCAAGCATATTTCTTTAGATTGGCAACACCAGGCGATTAAATTTCGGTTTTGCAATTTCCGCTACTGTAATTTTTTAAACTTCAAAACATGGCACATTTTTAATTTTTACAGCGTAGTATAAGTAAAAAAAAAAAAAAAGTACTTTTAAATGCATTTTTTTTTTTTATTGTATCGCAATTTCCTCATTTATTATGACTTATAAAATAATTTTCGAGTATGATTTTTTTAAATATATCCCCATCGCGTGCAGGTTTAATTACGGAAGAACAATAACCCATTTGCACTTAAAAGAATATAAATAGTCCAGCCTTGGTCTCCGGCTAATTTTCCACAACTAAATTAAATTTTCATCAACAAATAACTAAATAAAATAAAATAAAACACAAATCTAACATATGTGTAATCGAACAATTTACATTTTTACACCGCCGAATAGAGGAAAAAATGTAATTTCAAACATAATTTGCTTGAAAACTACATATTAGTTTACTGATTGTTTATGGTTTTTAAAATAATTTTCAAGCATAAATTACTTTTTAAACTTTTCTCTATCGTGTGCAGCCTGATTACAAAAGATTAATCCGTTTCCACTTAAAACAATATAAATAGTTCAGCATTTGTTTCCGGCCAATATTCCAGAACGAAATTAAAACTTTATTACTAAATTAATAAACAAAAACTAATATAATATAAATGAAACACAAATTTAACAGACATGTAATCGAACAGCTTAAACAGTTAAAAAAATTAAATCAAAAACTTTGCAGTAAGTAGTGAAACTTTTGACGATTCCTTCGGCTATCAACTCTTATGCCATATGGCTAATACGAAAGTATCGCTTTTAATATACAGGATGTCCCAAAAGTCTCCGTACAAGTTCAAAAATTTATTACAAAAAAAATAATAGTCCTATAGCAAAAATAATTGCAACAGTACATAGAGTAACTTAAAAAGTTTTTTTCTACTACCTTAGTATACTTGTACTACATGAGATCCTTTTGTTGCACGAAGAATATCAAGTCGATATTCCAATTCCATCCATGTGCGTTTCAGCATACTAACACCAACAGTAGTTACAACTGTTTGGTTCTTTTGTTTCAAGTGAACAGTCTCGTGGAATTGAAACAAAAAATCTAAACAGTTGTAACTACTGTTGCTGTTACTGTTGATCTTTTGTTTCAATTCCACGAGACTGTTCACTTGAAACAAAAAAACCAAACAGTTGTAACTACTGTTGCTGTTAGCATGCTGAAACGCACATGGATGGAATTGGAATATCGACTTGATATTCTTCGTGCAACAAAAGGATCTCATATACAAGTATACTAAGGTAGTAGAAAAAAACTTTTTCAGTTACTCTATGTACTGTTGTAATTATTTTTGCTGTAGGCCTATTATTTTTTTAAAAATAATTTTTGAAGTTGTACGGAGACTTTTGGGACACCCTGTATTAAATAGAAAAAAATCTATAGTAGAGTTAAAGGAAAATGGTTTTCAGCTATGCTTTGTAACCCGGGAAGACCGGGTTCGAATCCTTAGTATATGTAAAATCCTAATGGAACGACTTTATGAAACGATTTTATGAAATGACTTTATATATATATATATATATATATATATATATATATATATATATATATATATATTTTAATGAAATGACTGATTAAGCGAAGAAAATGATTGATTAAACGAATATATGTTAATGGCTGGGTTTGTTAGAACGCTGGCGGTAATGTAATTTTAGTATGTTGTTACAATCACCTACAGCTTGTTTTTTCTAGAAGAGGATGTATATAGCATTTATAGCTATTTTACAGGTCCGTACAAAAGAATACGAACGTATGAAACAAATATATGTAACATTTATAGTTATTTTACAGGGCCGTACAAAAGAATGCAAACATATGAAACGAATATATGTTAAATGAAGATTTGTAGAATGCTGAAAGTAAAGAAATTTTAGTATGTTGTTACAGTCAACTACAGCATGTTTTTCCTCGAAAAAGGTATCTATAGCATTTTTAGTTATTTTACAGGGCCACACAAAATAATACGAACACTTGAAAATATTATATGTTTAATATGGCATTTGTAGAATGCTGACGGTGATGTAATTTTAGTATGTTATTGCAGCCGCCTACAGCATGAATCCTACATCACAGGATCACCTACAGCGTACCTGTTTTTTTCCCAAAGAGGGTCTATATAGCATTTATAGTTATTTGAAATGGCCGAACAAAAGAATACCATTGTATGAAATGTATATATGTTAAATGCGTGGTTTGTTGAACGTTGACGATAATGTATTTTTGCAGGCAAACAGCAAATAGACAGACTGCAGGAGAGATGACAGACAGAAATCAGACAGACAGACAGCCGACAGAGTGTAGACAGATGCCAGACAGACAGACAGAAGATAGAAATCAGACAGACAACAGATGGCAGACAGACATACAGCAAGTAGCAGACAGACAGACGAAAGAGTGTAGACAGACAGAATATAGCAGACAGATAACAGGGAGAACTGGCAGACAGGCAGCAGGCAGACGGTCGACATTCTGTAGACAGACAACAGCTATCAGACAGGCAGACAGCAGACAGGAAACAGACAAACAACAGAGGGAGCAGAAAGTCAGGCAGTAAACAGACAAAAAGCAGATAGCGGACAGACAGCACACTGACAGACAGTTAACATACAAACAACCGAGAGAATGTAGTCAGTCAGACTGACAGCAGACAGCAGACAGTTAGCAGGCAGACAGTAGACAAACAAACAGCCGCAGGCCAGAGGGTAGACACAGATATAATAGATACATATACTAGACAGACAAAGAGATAGGCAGATGCAAATAGAGCCAGATAGAGAGATACAGACCAAAAAAGTTCGGGGGTTAGCGCAGGAAGGGCGCAGAGGGCAGAACCCCCTACTATATATATTAAAATGAAATTGCATGTACAAAAATAAAAAGTAAAAAAAAAAAGACAAAAATAAAACACAGTAAATTCAAGATGCAAATATGAGAAACTATGAATGTATTATGGATTCTTCAAAGGAGCTTCATAAGAATAATTCGTTGTAAAGATATATTATTTCGTAAAATATTATCAGCATTCAGCCTAAAAAATGGCAATTTTAATCTCTTTATAACATATCAAAAAACAAATGATTGAAAAAATCAAGATAACCAAGAAATAATTGAAAATTCAACAAAGAGAGATAATAAACTTAAAGATATATTAAACCACTCACCAAATATAAAAATGAATTGTCAAAGATGCAACCGGAATCAGATAGACTGTATGAACCATGGACATGCGAGTTATGAATATATATATATGTTATATAAAAATTTATTTCCTTCGTATCCTTCCATTTTATTCGCATTAATATTTTAAAATTAATCTAACTTCTGTCATAGTCAGAAGTACCTCCGCACCTCATCCTTAATTCTTAATAATATCTATTCCTATTTAAAGTCCTTTTAAAAGTAAATATCCGTATATTAATAATTATTTTATTCCAAATCTTAATCTAAAATTTAAGATCATTCGTAGCTTTTATCAGTTCCCCAATCTATAAAATTCTGAGACGCGTTCTCATTTCGAATGTTTTTTAAAAGCCATTTTCTTTTTATTATTATTATTATGCTAAATTTTTCGCGCGCTGAGGTAGTTTCACTCCAAAATTAATCCGCTACCAGGTTCGGAATTCTTTACCGTCTTAGCTCCTCCTTCGCACCTCATTTGCTGGGCTGGAACTAGCCTCTCACTCATTGGTTTGTACGCTCGTGACGTAAATTACTGTATGTCTCCGCTGAAGGAACAAAACCAGGTCGCATCGGTCGGAGCACGAGATTTTTGACGTTTTCGGAAGCATAAACAAATATGTATCTGATGTTTTTATGTCCGTAGAATATTCATCTGGCCCAGTAACATCTTAATTCAATGAAGTGAAGCAACGTTAACCCGAGGGCTATAAGTTTTAGATCTTTGGGAATTGTCTCTGTGTTGTTCGTCTTCTAATAAAATTATTTGTCTGGAGATTGGCTGGATTTATTGGAAAACTTTGGTGGACTCATTTCATTGCCTTCTACTTCGCCATACTCGCTAATATCGACTGCAACTTGCTATATCGTTGAAGGAATGCCATCTTTTCATCGAATATTATTCATCGTAATATCTCAACCTCGTCAAAATGCTACATATATATATATATATATATATATATATATATAGTGAAACCTCCCTGAAAGACCACCTCTATAAGGAGACCACCTCTCATAAAGACCATTTATTTATGGTCTATAATTTTTTGCTATAGGCTCAATGTTAATTTTCCTCCATTAAAAGACCACTATTTCCCGTCTCCCTCCCTGAAAGACCATTTTTCAACTTTTCAGTCATAGAATAGGATTACTTTCCTTTGAATGGGAAAATCTCGAAATTCCATTTCTCTCCAGAAAACACGCTCAGCTAAGTCTATTTCCTTAGACCTCATAAATCAAGGTCGAGGAAAAAGCTGGTTCTTGTGCATTAACACGTTTAATGTCACTATAGTTACGGAGGGATAGTTGGTGTTAGTGGTAGGACTATTGTCCACCTGTAAAGTGCAGGAGTCTTTTTCAAGAGGGAGAGTGGGGGATGGTCCAGATTCCAGCTTATCTGTGCTTTTCTTGGAAAGATTTTCACTTGTTGTTATCACCTCAATTTTGTTTAACAGTGGAAGTTATAACACAGTGCATATTCGCATCGAAATGCATATCGTATTTTTCTTGCTGTGTGCTTAATATACGAATTTAGATGTTTAAGAGAATTGCGTTAACTTTGGAAGATAAAGTGAAAGTTTTAAGAGCACACGAGAATGGAACATCAGAGGGAAAAATTGGCGGCACTGTTTAATTGTTTAATTTAATTATTTAATTTAATTTAAACAGTTTAATTATCTATTTCATGTCAAGAAACACTTGTTGAAATCAATAGATTGATAGAAAGTTCAATACCTGTTAGAGATACTAAAATAAATTGTTTAAAGAGATCAAAGAATGTTTAGAACTAAACATTGTTAATGAGAAATTGTTAAAATTAAAGCAAACTACAATTAATTCCTTCTTTAAAGCTGTATAGACATAAAATATAATAAACCAATTCAACAATATTTTTTTTTGTAGTATGTATTTTATGAAACTTTGCTTTACCCCTCACCTCTATTCAGAGACCACCTCTCTGAAAGACCGATTTTTTATAGTCTAATGAGTGGTCTCCTTAGAGAGGTTTCACTGTATATATATATATATATATATATATATATATATACACAGAGAGAGAGAGAGAGAGAGAGATAGCAGTTATTATATTTATATATATTTAATATATATTTATATATAGGATGACCGAAAAGTCTGGAAACGGTCAAATAACGCGAAAAATATACATCGGATTGAAGAACGGCAAAATGCATGTTCAATATTTTTGAAAAATCTATTTAGGGATATGAAAGTTGCCTCCCAACGTTGCATCCCCAGGGGGAAAGGGTGGCAACTTTGAAATCTTAAATGATGACCCCCATTTTTTATTGCAGATTCGGATTCTACGGGGAAAAATACGTAACTTTTGTACTGAACATTTTCTTCGAAACATTGTAGATGGCGCTGTAATCGAGTGCAATGCTGTGAGGATCTTTTCCATTGCAATGTCTGGAAACGCTCCAATAACTCGAGAAATATACATCAGATTGAAAAACGGAAAAAAACGTGTTTAATATTTTAGAAAAATGGCAACTTTGATATCCCTAAATATATTTTTCAAAACTATTGAACATGCATTTTTCCGTTTTTCAATACGATGTATATTTCTCAAGTTATTCGAGCGTTTCCAGTCATTGCAATGGTAACGATTCTCACAGCAATGCACTCGATTACAGCGCCATCTACAATGTTTCGAAGAAAATGTTCAATACAAAAGTTACGTATTTTTTCCCGTAGAATCCGAATCTGCAATAAAAAATGGGGGTCATTATTTAAGATTTCAAAGGTGGGGGGGGCAAAGTTGGGGGGGCAACTTTCATATCCCTAAATATGTTTTTCAAAAATATTGAACATGCATTTTTCCGTTTTCAATCCGATGTATATTTCTCGAGCTATTTGACCGTTTCCAGACTTTTCGGACACCCTGTATAATAATATATATTATTATAATAATATATATTTATATATTATTATAATATATAGGTAAATATATATTTATATATATATATAGTGGAGAAACGTATAGAATAATTGTCCCTCTAATCCGCTTCTCCACTCTATTATAGGAGCAAAATTCGATCATTCTTTGCACTCATGACAGTACGATGAATGATACCGAAAATAATCTACAGTAGTAGGTAAATATTTGGTGCTCAAAACGTTGTTTTATTTACTCGCTAGGATTCATCTTATTTCTGTTTTGTTATAAATTTCAATGGACTTAACTTTTTTAAAGAATTTTTCCATAGTTTAATTATTCTAAAAAATACATAAACAAGTTGGAAATTGTATGTCAAACGTGGCAAATGAGGTGCGTTCGTACTATAGCTAGTTATATAAATATTCCTATCTTGATGATTTTTAATTCTGTGAAATAAATTATATCGTCTGCAGATAAATTTCTGTAATGAAATAAGTATCTCGGTCGCTTGACGATTAAACCTCGGCAACTCCTGTAATAAAAAAGCACCGATTTTTAAAAAAAATCAAATTTCTTAATAAATATTTTTATTAATATCTTCTAAAGGTTTGATTCGATTTTCATAAAATTTGAAATGTCTCGACAAAATTTTACCAAGATAATGTATCTTAAATTTCAAACCATTCGGTTGGGTAGTTTTTGCGTTGTTATATGCGGACGGGTAGACAGACAGACGGGCGGACCAGACGACGACAATATGTGCTAGGTATTTATATAATTACGAACGCACCTAAAAAACGACATACTATTATAAACATAATAAAATGCTTATTGGATATAAATTTGACATTTACATAGTGATTTTTATAATTAAGGATTGCGACCACTAGATATTATGAGCAAATTTAGGATAGAGATAACTTTAAATAATTTTTTTTCTTTTATGAATAAATTTATTTCACATTATAGCATTATTATTTTTAAACTCTAAAATATCTTTACACATAAGTTTTGTTAAAATATCGCACATGAGATGACAAACTTTTAAGTTACAAAAAAAAAGCTTCAATAAAGAATTTATTGTAAAATTTGAAAAATTTTAGCGTATTTCAATATTAAAAATTAGATATCTTCAGTATTTAGGATAGTTTAAAATGCTTAAATTCCGTTTCTATCTATCCATTTTTATATATACTTATCATACATATTATACAAAAAATATGAATATACATATAATGTTACATTCTTGTACATATATGTTACGTATAGAAAAGTTATGAATATACGTATAAAAACCCAATAATGGTTTTTTTATATCTTCTCATAATACTCGCCGTAATAATGATTTTATGCATGAAAATAAAATGTGTTGTAAACAATAAATCAACCAATCAATTAATCAATAAATAAGTAAAAGGTGAATTTAATTTTAATTCTATGTGGTTATTTTATTAAAAAGAAAGTAAAACTTTTAGAGATTTCAAGTTTTTTTTATTTTACTATTATTGACATTTATTAATATTTATTTATACGAATATGAAGAGTTTTATAAACAATGTTAAAAATTAATAAAATGGATAATGCATATAGTATATTTCACAATCATTACAATGATAACAATATTGGTTTCATAAAAGATGTATATATATATATTTATTTTACATTAGCTTTAAATGCTTAATAGATTTTTAGTAAAACTTTATCAAGCAGAACTTTAGTTCTGCCAAGCCAAGCTATAAATATATATATATATATATATATATATATACTAATCCCGCAAAACAAATGAACCAGATTACATACCGCTACTGCTTATTATACCGGAGAGGAACTTCTAAATGTTAAATCGACCAAACATGCCAGCCGAAAATATCAGATATCAAGGGAACCAAGAGTCGCATCGCCGAAAAATAAAATGAAAACCAGAAGAATCTAATGAAGAAATTCTTCATTTCAGACCTAACACATCTTCTTAAGTGAATCACAAAAAGAGATATAGAACTTTTTTAAAAACATCGAGTTACTTAAAATTATCACTTTTTTTTGTTGTTGTTCGTCAAATTTAGTTTTTCAAACACCCTAGAGACAGTGGTGAGATTCAGCCGGTTCGGTACAACCGCTACCTAATATTTTTTTCAGTTCGGCGAACCGGCTGTTAAAATGGCCTTGTAGTGTTTAAGACACAAATTTACATTCCTTAAAACGTTCACTTGCTCATTATCGTATTCTAAAAATAACACATTGATATTTTCTCATTTATTTTATCTTTGTGTTGCGTCTAAGATTATCTCAAGATAAATGAGCTGGTGTTTCGTAGAGAATCTTTAATGACATACGCAAAAAGAGACTATTTAGATTCAAAGCTTGCGTGCCAGGTTTCATATTATTGCCTCATTTTTTTCATAAATTCTCTTAACTGATCAATCTTTTTAAAAAACAAAAACGAAAAATCATGCGTCATGCATAGATTATGTAACACTTTCCAACGCTTCCAAAATAATTTTACAAATCTTCACCGTTTAATAAACTGAAAGATAAGATCTAAGTAAACAATTTGGAAAAGGAATAACATATTTAGAAACGTAATTTCAGGAATTTCCAACATATACAATATTCGGAAAAATATCTGAATACTTTTATTCAGCCCTGTATATGATCTATAGATTTGTATATATACTACATAGGATGCTAAATTTTAGTTTAATTAGCACAGTTTAAAATTCTGCTTCTGGAGTTTCTGTCAATAAAGGAAAATGTGTTCGCGAACTTTTGTGCTTGCCCTGTATATGATCTACAGAATTTATACACACCCAGTAATAGACAAAAAGTTAGTTAAATTTAAAATCGCGTTCAGCAACTTAAAACGCACTTCCAGGAATTATTGTTAACAGACAGTAGAGAATTATTTTGTGTGTCCCTGTAAATGAACGATGACTGCTATACACACACTATTCTGTAGTAAGCCTCTTGTAATGCACCTGAGTGATATATATCAATTACAATGTGTTTGAAATTGTGTAACATCATTAAAATAAACCGCAAATGAATTTTCCCCATAGACCGTAATGTAACGGAATTCTTTTGAGTGTCTCTGTAAAACAACTATAAGTGCTACACACTTCAGTTGAAATAGGGAACGTGCTATAGATAACGAAAACAACATATAAAAATTGCAGGGCAATCCGAGCCTATTTACGGGAGTTAAAGCACGGACAGACGGCAGACGGCCATACGGCAGATGGCCATACGGCCAGACAAACCGAAGTCATAAACACTTTTCAACTAGGTTGGAAAGTGTTAATAATGCATATTTTAAAACTGGGCTACATTTTATTATTGTTACAAAATCTCAACTTTCCCAGATATGGACATTGTTGCAATAAAAATAGTTTTACCAGGCATTTGTGTCTAAATGTAAAAAGCGACACGATCTCGGCGAATTAGTGACAAAACTTAACGCCAAACATGTATTTTATAAATTTCAATAATTGCGACATTGCTTTTGCGACTGATAACAGTTGATTTATTAATAATATTTCAAATTTACATTAAAGTAGTTAACTTTCTCGACAAAATAACGATAATGTAAATAAGAGTGTTCGACATCCAGTAAATTAACATTCTCACTACATTAAAATCTTCATCAATACCTTGTGTTCTTTCTACACTTTTCGGGTTGATGATAGCTAAGTGTTTAAAAATAGGTGGATTTAACTTTGTGCCGTTATATTAAAAATAAATTAATAACGTAGAATAGCACAAACAAACAATATAAAATGGCAAACAGCTGTTTCAGAGCACCCTAAATGATGAAGCTTTAGGGGCTCCAAAATAGCTGTTTGCCATTTTATATATTTTATGGTGTTCATTTATTTTTAAGATAGCTAAGTGCTTCAAACTTTAGAGAGTGAGTTTGAATCGCCACAAATTCTGTATACTGCTTATGGTAGTATGTTAACTTAATGCATTTTCTGAGAAAATTTTTTATCAGTGAATCTAGGTTGTTGACTATTACCTTAATAAATTGCAGATTTTTTTTTTTTAATATATAAGCAGGAAACAATATACTAAATCTGTGGTCGCCAACTAGTAGCCCACCGAACCACTAGTGGTCGGCGACAAAAGTTTGGTGGTCGTAAAAAAATCTGGACATTATTTGCATGTAAAATAATAGAGGGTGTCCCAAAAGTCTCCGTACAAGTTCAAAAATTTATTACAAAAAAAATAATAGTCCTATAGCAAAAATAATTGCAACAGTACATAGAGTAACTTAAAAAGTTTTTTTCTACTACCTTAGTATACTTGTACTACATGAGATCCTTTCGTTGCACGAAGAATATCAAGTCCATATTCCAATTCCATCCACGTGCGTTTCAGCATGCTAACATCAACAGTAGTTACAACTGTTTGATGAAATCTGAATAAAAGTTAATAGTGTCATGGAATTGAAACAAAAGATCCAAACAGCAGTAGCTACTGTTGATGTTAGCATGAAAAACGTTCGTGGATTGAATTGAAATATCGTCTTGATATTCTTCGTGCTACGAAAGGATCTCATGTTGAAGTTTACTAAGAAAAAAAAAACTTTTTAAGTTACTCTATGCACTGTTGTAATAATTTTTGCTGTAAGCCTATTATTTTTTTGTAATAAATTTTTGAAGTTGTACGGAGACTTTTAGGACACCCTGTATTTTCAAAAGTTCTTATATTCATGAAATTTTACATTTTTAGTTTTGAAAATTTAGATTATAGCAGGCATTTGCAATTATGTTAATAAACGTTATTTGTTACTTACTTGAAAAATAGGCAAGTTTTTTTAAATTTTTGTTCTCTATAAAAATGAATACCCAATACTGAGTGAAAAAGCGATGAAAATTTTTATTTAGTTTTCAAAAAAATATTTGTACCCAGAGACATTTTCTACTGTCATACTAATTAATATACCGTACTGGTCTCGACTTGAATAAACAAGTTGGAAATTGTACGTTAAACATGACAAATGGGGTCTGTTCGTTTTATAACTTATACAACAATGTAAAAAAAAATCATCGGTGTTATTTCAGCAAAATTAATTATATCGTCTGCTATAAGCGAAATAAGCATACCTTTTTTATTTATTATTACGTATGCCACGTTTACAAATGCGAATTTTTTTTTCTACACCAGACAGCACTGCAAAATTCAGCATGGAGATCTTGCTTTGCGAATGATTTACCTCCATGGTTTAATATTTTTATAACTCAATGAACGAATCTCCTATGTTTATTTACTTTAGTGGATTGAGATATTTGGCTGTTAATCTAATTTGAAGTTATCTCAGAATCTCTACATTTTTTTAATGTAACTCATGTCTCAAGCAAACAATTTTTTTGAACGATCATTCCAAAAATATAACTTTTATGCAATTTTATTCGAAAAAATAATTTTTAATAAAAATAAGCACCTGGCATACTAAAAAAAAAAAAAAAAAAAAAGTGGTGTGGCCGTATTTGTTTTCCTCAGTCACATGACTTAAGCTTTTATTATATAGATTCCGTACGATAGGATTTAATAGAATAAAGAAACCTTTTATTAATATCTTTGTAAGTTTTGATTCGATTTTCATAAACCTTGAAATGACTCGACAAAATTTTGCAACGATAATATATATTAAATTTCAAACCATTCGGTTGGGTAGTTTTTGCGCTGTTATATGACGGACAGACGGACAGATGGGCGGACCAGACGACGACTATAGGTACTATGTATTTATATAATTACGAACGAACCTAAAAACGGCTCTACATCTTTCAATAAGGACATTGAAGCACAAAAACCATGATTTTATTTCTAAAAAGCAAGAACAATTATCATGCTAAAAATGTTATACTTAAATAAGCCTCAATTATTTTCTAATAATTAAAGTCAGCCTAATATTTTTGTTGTAATTAGACACTTTTAAAGATATTTCTTATGGTTAAATAAGCATTTATGATTTCCTTATAATTAAAAAAGCATTTATAATTTGTTATATTTAATAGGTGCATTTCATTTTAAAAAACATAGAAGTTCTCGGACCATTATTGTACTAATGTACATATGTTTTTAAAAATTCTTATTAGTAGTCTGCGGGTATTAAAATTATGAATTTAGTGGTCTGCGCGGCCAGAAGAGCTGACGACTACTGTGCTAAAAAACAGTTTTTTCCCTTTAGCAAAATATAAGCATTTTCTAACAATGTTCTTTGAATTTGGAAACTATTTCCTGATCTATGTGTGACGCATAATTTTCACGTATTGTTTAAGCTTGAAAAGGTCATTACGGTAGTAGGAATCGCAAATGCTCCTCCGCCCCCCACCTCAACGTAAGTACATTTTTATGAGCTTTGATTCGTTTTCAGTAACTTGAAAAAAAATTCAAAAATTTTTATTATTTGTATTAAACTAGAACATCCAACCCGGGCTTCCCGGTAGAGAGAATACATATATAAAACCATTTTTTCTTTTTTATTATTGAAAACTCTGATAGATTTTTTTACATAATATTTTTTTAGAATGCCCCTAACAACACCAAATAACATTTTAATATGAAATATGTCAATTATATATTCAAATAAAAATTTGAAATTTATAAAAAGCGGTAATTTCGTATTGGCATCGTGCCAGAAGTTAATAACCGAAGAAATCGCTAAAAATTTCGTTATCTACAGAAGTTTTATTAATACTGATAACTTCATCGGTTTTAAGCGCTTATTTCAATTACATGTCTGCTAAACTGTTCTGTTTTACTTATACTATTTTATTTATCGATTTAAAAATATTTAACTTTGTTATTGAATATTAGCTGGAAACAAATGCTGAACTTTTTATATTTGAAAGTGCAAACGGATCATAGAAACTCGACAGAGTTTCTCGCCAAGCATAAGAAACAGCAATGCATTGAACCGTAAATGAAAGGAATTTCCGCCAATGGATGCCAAACGATTTTACAAAAAAAAAATTTAGCACTCTGTCTTGTTTATATTTTGCGGACGGGACAAAACGGGTTTTTGACACATCTATATCTCGCGCTCTATTTATGATAGCAACAAAATTATTGATTCTATGGAATGGGGCGTGCCAAGTGACTAAGAAATCAAAAGTAAAGCAAAATCCGACGAATAGGTTTTCTGTAAATGCGATTTTAAGTGCTGTTTTTTGTACTTTTTAAATCTTGTTCAGACCAGAAAGTGTTGACAGGGCTACAGCAATGCGTAATTACCGGATTTTTACGCAGTTTACGTAATTTGAATTGTTTTTATGAGTAGTTCAAATCTTTGTAAGTTTCGTGTAAAAATATTAATTAGTTTTTGATTTATATCAATTTAAAGTTATTGATTCCTATACTTAACATAGAGCAAAAAAATAATAACTGACCCAACTCCTTTAGGAATGGTCGTATACACATTATATTAAGATATGTTATTACACTCGACCCAAGTAAGCTTCCTATTATAAAAAAAAATAGTAACATTTAAGGTTCGTTTACAGGGTCTCACAAAAGATCGTTTGATATAGGACTAAAAAGTTGTGTAATTATCCGATTTTTAAGCGGTTTGCAGCATTTGAATTTTTTTGATGAATAGTTCAAATGTTTAATATTTCGTGTAAAAATATTAATTAGTTTTTTATGTATACCACTTTAAAGTGATTTATTCCTATACTTAAGATGAAGCAAAGAAATATTAAATGGTCCAACTCTTTTAAAAAAGAACGTATATGCATATGTTACTACGAACGATCTAAGTTAGCTTCCTATTGTAAAACAGAATTGTAGAACTTGCTGTTCGTTTACAGGGCAACTCAAAAGATATTTTAATAAGACTAAATAGTTGTGTAATTGGCGAATTTTTACGTTGAAGTACTTGATTCCTTAACATAGAGGAAAAACAATAGTAAATAGCATAACTTTTGTCAAAGGGGCTATATACACAAGATATTCTAATATGTTACTACATCCGATTCATTTAAACTCTCTATTGTAAAGCGGCATTGAACCATATACGTTTCGTTTACAGGCTCTCGTAGAAGATCTTGATTACATTACAACCGATGCATATTTACTCAGTGAGATGTATTTTAATGATTTTATACTGTTTCAATCTCTGTAAGATTTTCTTATCTTGCTTTAAAATTTAAAACGAGTTCATTTTGTCCGCCTGAAAGCTCGTCGATCTTAAGCTCTAAGTCAATTAAAATATAGTATTTTCATCGATTAAAAAAACTGTGTTTATCCATAAATATATAATTCTAGCGTATCAGGAATTGATTGAAATAGCGATTACAAAATTCCAACTTTACATTCATGCGCTGAGTAAAAGAATGTAAAAATGTTGCTACCCCAAGATTAGAAGTTTTACGTTTAAATATTTGCCATTCATCGAATCTCTGGCTATGACGAACTTAAAATGCTCTAAAAACGGGCCAATAGCACAATGAAAAGGAAATAACTTCTTAAATTCCCATAAAAATTACAAATTCTAAATTTCGTATACAATAGGTGATCGGTAACGAATTGTTCGGTTTACGAACAAATCCGTTAACGAACACTTTCGCGTGAGATTTTTATGTTCGGTTAACGAACACTTTCAAGAGATTTTTATGTTCAGTGAACAAACACCTCACGAAACAAAGCCATGATGAAGCAATGCCGTGTTTCATATTTGCCGAGATATACTTTTTGCCTCTATTATCGACTTAGAGAACATTTTAACAGTTGCATACATATGTCCTAATTAATTCATGGACTGCTGGAGATTGGGGACCTATATTTTGGTATTCCCGAATTGAAATGGACAGACTAGAAACATTAATTTTGTATTTTGTGTCTTTATGTATTTTGTGCATTTAGTAAATATGGTCCTTTTTGGTTTAATCACTCTCCTTTTTAAAATCTAATTGTAAACTTTATGAATTATCAGATCAAAAATGTTAATAAAATTTTACATCTTTTTAAACGGTTCATTAAATAACGCTTTAGTCTTTGCGGTATATTTACAAAATCACACAAAATTTTGGAATACATGTCATCCTACGAACAGTTTCTATTTTAAAATCACTTCAATAGTTTTTATACTATTGCAAACGTTACGATACTTATATTTTTCCGATTCTCGAAAAGTTGAGTTAAAAAACTTTTAAGATGCTCAGTAATTTTCAAAAATACTATTTACTATATTAGTATAAAATTCCCTGTGAATTACAATGGTTCGTAGAAAACAAAATTGATTATTCTCGGTAAATTATGCTCCTTAAACTTATTATTATAATTGACCAAAAAAAAAAGTGCTTCTTATTTTTCCACATTTTTCTGAAACTGCAGTATTTTAATTAGCTTCTAAACTACTGTAAAATTTTCTAATTTTTTTGTTTTTTGAATATAAACGGAAGAGTGATATAAACAAAATAAAAAGGAAAATATACATGTCATAAGTAATCTGATGAATACAATGTAAGGAAATTAATATAAAAGTTTCCCCGTTGCTATAGTAGCGACATGTACATTGGAATAAGTCACTAAATAAATTGTATAATTCTGATGTATAATTTCTGTTTATAGCATCACTATTTTTTTTGCCCCTTTCATCTTTCTTTTATCTTTTCTTTTCTGAATAAAAATGTTATCTATATAATTGAAATTAAATACCTTACAAAAAGGAGTGATATCTCAGCAAAAACAACTCGTTGTAAATGATCCCACCAAGCCACATACCTAAAACGTCAGTCATAAAAAGAAGTGATATAACATAAAAAGAAGCGATGTAGAAGTGCATACTCCGAGTCCTGTGTAAAAATCTATCACCACTCATAACGTTTGCAAAGGACTCGGAGTGAGGTACAGTATGCGAAAACTGCTTGGCGACCTGCAGGCTTTTATAATATATGCCGTATATCAATTTTGAAAAAAAAAAAAAAATATATATATATATATATATATATATATATATATATATATATATATATATATATATATATATATATATATATATATATATTACAAACTCAAAATCTTTACATGTTTACTTAAAAAAGCCTCTTCGTAAGAGTGGTGTTTCTAGTTTAAATAATGGTAAATAAAATCAACAAATTCATTTTTCAAGCTCATAAATAAACAAGAACGAAAAATCATGCGTCAAGCATAGATTATGTAACACTTTCCAACGCTTCCAAAATAATTTTACAAATCATACCGTTTAATAAGCTGAGAGATAACATCTAAGTAAACAATTTGAAAAACGCATAACATATTTAAAAACATAATTTGAGGAATTTCCAACGTATACAATATTCGGGAAAATATCCGAATACTTTATTCAGCCCTGTATATGATCTATAGATTTGTATATATACTACATAGGATGCTAAATTTTAGTTCAGTTAAGAAACGAGTAGCACAGTTTAAAATTCTCCTTCTGGAGTTTCTGTCAATAAACGGAAATGTGTTCGCGAACTTTTGTATTTCCCTGTATATGATCTACAGAATTTATACACACCACGTAATAGACAAAAAGTGAGTTAAATTTAAAATCGCATTCAATAACTTAAAACGCACATCCAGGAATTATTGTTAACAGACAGTAGAGAATTCTTTTGTGTGTCCCTGTAAATGAATGATGACTGCTATACACACACTATTCTGTAGTAAGCCTCTTGTAATGCACCTTAGTGATATATATAAATTTCAATGCTTTTCAAATAGTGAAACATTATTTAAATAAACCGCAGACGATTTTTCTCCATAGACGTAATGTAACGGAATTCTTTTGACTGTCCCTGTAAATTAACTAAAAGTGCTATCCACACCCTATTCCATATTAAGCTTCTTGTAATACACCTTAGTGATATATATCAATTACAATGTGTTAGCAATTGTGTAACATCATTAAAATAAACCGCAAGTGATTTTTCCCCATAGACCGTAATGTAACGGAATTCTTTTGAGTGTCCCTGTAAAAAAACTATAAGTGCTACACACTTCAGTTGAAATAGGGAACGTGCTATAGATATCGACAATAACATATAAAAATTGCAAGGCAATCCGAGCATATTTACGGGAGTTAGAGCACGGACAGACGGCCAGACGACTGACGGACAGACAAACCGAAGTCATAAACACTTTTCAACTAGGTTGGAAAGTGTTAAAAAGGACATGCAAACACAGAAGCTTCAACTTTTTACAATTTTATGGGAGCAAAATAAATAAATAAACAAATAAATAAAATAAAATAAAATAAAATAAAAATAATATAGTACGTAATTGCAGGAAACGCAAACATTATAAAAGCCTGCAGGTCGCCAAGCAGTTTTCACATACTGTACCTCACTCCGAGTCCTTTGGAAACATTATGAGTGGTGATAGATTTTTACACGGGACTCGGAGTATGTACTTCTACATCGCTTCTTTTTATGTTATATCACT
Source organism: Maratus michaelseni (assembly GCA_963931845.1). Lineage (NCBI taxonomy): Eukaryota > Metazoa > Arthropoda > Arachnida > Araneae > Salticidae > Maratus > Maratus michaelseni. The sequence continues at coordinate 48,528,202 of OZ007598.1, read as the reverse complement.
TCTTTTTATGACTGACGTTTTAAGTTTTTGGCTTGGCGGGATCATTTACAACGAGTTGTTTTTGCTGAGATTAATATTTTGTAATCGTCAGCAAGCGATAGAGAGATATTTTTTTAAAAACATCATGCTTGAAATTTAATTTAAAAGCTATAATAAATCTGTCAATTAAGATACAGTTTTGAAACAAATTGCATTTGAAAGTAGATTTATTTCGTAATTAACGGTGTAAGCATTGAAAATGTGCGTTGTATAGAAATTTAAAAGAATGTAGTAGCAAAAATCGCAAATTTCGTCGTTAAGTGTTACCATTCGCAAAATGACGTCAGCGTTAAGCACGGACACGTTTGTCCTTTATAATATACATAGATAGATAACATCGAATGTAGGATTTGCTACTAAAAACTACTTTGACAGAAAAGTTAGAATTCCGTCATTCAAAAATATTTACCTAAAATTATTTCCCATGTACACATTTGTCAGGAAAGGGAAAAAAACGTTTAACGTTTGTGTTTATCATCATGATCAAGATTTTATGTAAAGCCTCATAGTTATAAAAAGAATAACATCTTGGTTCAATGCATTCATACAAATTAAAAATAAACGAAAGGATAAATTTGATATTTAAATCATGAAACATACATCACAAAAAAATTATTCAGGTATTATTAAGAATGTTGCATTTTCCAAGGTTGAATAATACAAACAAATACCACATTTATTTATTTGTCAGTTTATTATTTTTTCTCTTGTCTTCCTTTTCTTTGTTAACATTTTCGGTTATCTATTAATCTACACTCGTCTGAAAATTCATATGCAAAATCATCATTACTAATTAGAATATAAGTGCTAATACAATAATTACAAGGTGATATTTTATCAAGATTGAAAAGCAGCATAGCGTGAAATGAAAAGTATGATTCGCACATTTTTTGTATCAACTGGTTTTAATATATCTATTTCAAGATCTACAATTGCGTCTAAATTGCTACATGAATTGCTTTTACTAATTCTTTCTAAATCTTTAAATGAATATTTTTGTTTACTATGAAAGAGCAAATTTTGAATTCTTATTTTATTTTTTATTTTCAATCAACTGCTTTAGTGAGATATAATAATTACTGTCAGATAACTACCTGTCTGTAAAGACTAAATCGTTCCTTTAGGGCAGCGGTTCCCAACCAGGGGTACGCGTACCCCTGGGGGTACGGGGCGGGCTTGCTGGAGGTACGTAGAAATATTATTGGTAATGGCGGAAATCACAAAAATTATCAAACTAAAAACACATAACGAAAATTTTAGATTACAAAGTTAGGCTCATGTGTAAATCCAATATGTTACACACCAAATGAGGAAAATGCCCAGTATACCTAATAATTCATTAATAATGCAATGTCAGTAGCTCCGCCCACTGCTAAGCAGTTTGCATGAGTACGTTATCTCCTCCACTCTCTTCCCGAAAACTTTACTCAATCATTATGCAATATTACTTTCTCATCACTTATTTTCTTATTCTTTCATGTTTAATAATTATTGCAGAATGCCTGAATTACGTCAAAGCCTCCTAGCCTCAAGGATTTTTGTTAAAACGTGTTGAAAAGCTGGCCGTTATTTTCGTTTCCAAATAGGCGGAGTTATATCACTAACATATAATGATAGGAAAGCTTCCCTCAGTTTAATGAGTTTTTAATTTGTAGTGTTTACTAAATGTTTTAAGTGGTGAAGTTGTAAAGTTGTTATCAATAACTATCGTAAGATAGTTAAAAAAAAAATTAATACTAAATTGATTTTCTTATGTTTGGCTAATATTATAAAAAGCTATATTAACTTTAAAACGCAACATAAAAATATTAAATGTTAAAAATGTCAAAGAAATTTGTAACGATTTACTATATAGTTGTGATAAGAAGATTACTAATGAAAAAATGTATGTTTGCGTTATCTAGTTGGGTGAATGGGGGCGTGTTTATGAGAAATGGGGGTACTCCGAAATGAATAGCCTAAAAAAGGGGTACGTGAAAGAAAAAAGGTTGGGAAGCGCTGCTTTAGGGGATCAATTTGAAATTTGCCAAATAATACATAACAAATATTTAAGTCCTTTAGATGCGCAAACGTTGCTAAACCATACAATTCATTGCAAGTTTGTTGTAAAGCATCAAAGGTTCTGTTACTTAAACCATTATATAAACTTCCTCTGGATAAAATGGATCATCTATTTAACCAATTTAAAACATGTTTCAAACTTTTTAATTGGTCTACATATACAATAGCTTTAAAGTCAGCATTTTCATATATAGTATCCTTATTTAGTGATTTTACATTTACTATGTTCCAAGATCTGTTTTAAAATATATTTTGAAATAATATATAAAAAGTCACAAGTACCTTTAGTCTTATTCCCTCCAATTTCTTTAAGGGCATTAATGTTTTCATAATTAAAGATTTTGCATACCAAACTCACCTTTTGTTGCTCTACATTAGAAGGGTATAAAGCTTTATGGCTCGATTTATATCCATATTTTAGCAATGACTGCTTTTCTTTGGGGTACATCTCTCTTAAATGATTAAAATCAGCTATTGCGACAGTGTTCTCATCTTCAAAGCCAGGACAGTGGATTTTTTTTTTATATTAATCCAGTTGTTACTTTTTTTTTTTTAATATGAACAAAATCACAAAGCAAATTGAGACAATTGTTATTACACCTTTATATGAGCCAAATAAGGACGTTATTGAAAACTCATGGGCAGTTTTGGCTAATTTGCTAGAATTTGTTATAGATAACCCGGTTAACTTTCCACCTTTAAATGATAATTGTGGGATGTATACATTTCATCTAAAAGTAGATTAACATATTTTTTAATTGGTGTGAGAACATTTAATCTTTTCTCTAAATAATTAATTTTTAGATTATATGTTGAATTACAAACATTCAATTTTGAAATCATTTTTCTTAAATTACTTCGATGGGGCAAAGTGAACAATTTTGTTTTCCTTATAGACTTATGACAAGCTGGGGAATTTAAAAATATTTTAAAAGCCAATTCCAGTACGAAGGAAGGAAATCTATACCTTTCTTTGGGTGTGTTAATAAGTTGTAACTGCTCAATTAAAATATCTAACATAAATTGTTTTTCTTCATCTATATGTCATTTTTTAAACAATTTAACTGCTTTTACGAATTTATTTTGATCAGGAGCATTTATTGTATATTCATCACACATTTTAATAATCGTGTCAACCTGATGTTTATTTTCTAGTTTGTTAAAATTCAAACCTACTTTCTGAATATCAATTTTTTCATTAAGGCAATAAATTTGAAACTTGAAATCAGAACTTACTTTAAGAGATATGTTAATCCTAGGTAAATCCATTGAATGTAATTTTAGAACAATTAACTGTTCATTAAGGAATATAAAAGAGTAATCGGGGAAGTTCTTAAAACATTATTTAAATATTCTTTCAATTACTTAATGTTTTGAAGTTTAGAATTTATGTCTTCAGCTTCGAATGTAATAATACAGTAGAATTCTAATTATCCAAATCAATTGGAACCGGACCCCATTCGGATAATCAAAAATTCGGATAATTGGGTTTTTTTTTCGAAAAAAGGGTCTATTTTAATTAATTACTGTATGTATGGTGAAAATGGGAGAAAAAAAACTATTTTTAAAGAAAATAAGCTTTTAATTAATAAAATGAAAAGGCAACACTTTTACATGTTAAGCGTACTTACAAGTGCTGTACATTAGTACATTATGCACGTACCGTACTGTAAATGAAAGTCATTGCTTGCTGAATATCTCGGTTAAAGTAAGCTGTTTGACAGTCTTTATCCGTTTTCGGGCAGCCAAGTCGCGCATCCGCTTGACAGTGAGAAGTTGCATGTAGTCACACTCGGGCTGACGCTCCGTACACTTCAATGCAGTTTCAAGGCCGGCAAATGCTTCACTAGCTGATGGTCCCATGTCTGCTTCGACTTCGACATTAAGATAATCTTCTTCCTCGACACTTTCTTCTCTCACACTTTCAATAAGTTCATCATCATTTAGAATTTGAATCCCAGGATCTGACAAATCACACACCATCCACGCTCCTATATCGTCAACTCTAACTTCTGAACATCCAGGAATTCCAGGAACATTCTGAACATCCAGGTTTCTGAATTCCTCAAGTGGCACGTCATCCTCATCTTCTCCTGCCTCTTCCGCAGTGGGAAGAGCAATAGCGCGAGTAGACAGAATCATTATTTTGCGAATCGCAGTACGTTTCGTCTTAATTTTTTTTTCTGTAAATTCTGAAAGCGATTCGGATAGTCGGAGTTCGGATAATTTCAGTTCTACTGTACTTCTAACAATAACCTCTTGAATTTTGTTATCTTCTTTTTGTTCTAGTGTTTTTCTTTTATCGGGAACCTGGATATTTAGATGGGTTGTCATTTCGTTAATTATACATCTAAATCCATCGGCAGTTAGAATTGAATTTTTCCTTGGAATAATATGTCTCACACCATTTTTGTCAACCCATTCATCTTCAAATAAACTCATGCTGTTGTCAAAGTGTTTGATGTATACTCTATCCTTTTCCATGAAACTCTGAATTCTTGAGATCCATAATTTATTTATTTCAACGTCTTTGTGAAAACGAAAACATGAAACGTAAGGTGATTTTTAATTATTATTATTAAACTGCTGACCAGGCCTTGTCTGCCGGGCCTAGTTTATGCCTAGCTTAACAAGTTGCGTACTTGGCCGTGGGGCGAAATTTTCCTGATCTCCTCATGGCGCAGATCTACCTCAATAGCACCTCGGCTTTATGGCTGCAGCGCTGTTTGGCGAATCATTTACTGTGTTGTCCGATTCTAGATTGTTATTAACTATGCGTTTGAGGGTACTTTGTCGAATAAAAAAAAGAGGTGGGGAGACCTCTTTTGAATAGAAATTGTACGAGCCGCTTATACTTCCGGGCCAAATTCACACTGAAAAGCATGAGAGGGGGACATTTATGAAAGTTACTTAATGTTTATATAAACTATGGTTGCTAATATAGACTATGATAAGTTTACATCATTCAGTTTGACTCTTTGTGTTTTTACTATGTTTTACATAATATATATATATATATATATATATATATATATATATATATATATATATATATATATATATATATATATATATATATATATACTTATCTTTTTCCTTTTGTCGCAATTTGAAAACAACTTTATATGATAATTGCAGTTGCAATAATCAACAATGGAACGTTGAAAAACGGTCTCAATGGCGCCGTCATTGTTTTTTTCGCTTCAGTTAATCCCGCCTTCAACTGGTTACGTGACTTACCGAAATTAGTTTAGATATTTGGCCTCTATTTTGGAGGCTGTGTTTTATTACTCACTTCCTCGTCACCTGCTTGCATTTTAAACATAATCTTCTATGCTGTATGGAGTTTCAACTTACCACATCTTTAAATTTTGGAATAATAATAAAAACATGGTTTGATTTATTGCAGGCGCTACTGTTATCTTTGTTTTTACTGTATGAAGTTCCACTCGATGCAGAATAACGAATAACGTGTTAGTAAAAGAAATTTAAAAGAATTTGTGCATCATGAAAAATCGGGACTTTTGGCGTCCCGCACGCGGGACAAGTCTTGGAGCCCCTCCAAATTGGGACATCCCGCATAAATCGGGACACCTGGAAAGACTATTTGGAATGCATAAGATAACTTACACTTTGATCTTAGTCATGAGGCCACGATAGATTTTAAAAGGTTCTAGCTCTGATTTTCATTTTTGTTTTTAAGATAAAAACAAGTTGGAAGTTGTACGTCAAACGTGACAAACGAGATGCGTTCTACTATAGCTAGTTATATAAATATTCAGATCTTGATGATTTTTACTTCTGTGAAATGAATTATATCGTCTGCAGATTCATTTCTGTAATAAAATAAGTATCTCGGTCGCTTGACGATTAAACCTCGGAAGCTCTTATAACAAAAAAACACCGATTTTTTAAAAATAATTCAAATTTCTTAATAATCATTTTTATTAATATCTTCTAAAGTTTAGATTCGATTTTCATAAAATTTGAAAGGTCTCGACAAAATTCTGCAAAGATTATATATATTAAATTTCAAATCCTTTGGTTGAGTAGTTTTTGCGCTGTTATATGCGGACGGACAGACAGACGGACGGACGGACAGACAGATGGACGGACGGACGGACAGACAGACGGACGGACCAGACGACGACTATAGGTGCTACGTATTTATATAATTAGGAAACATAATTTCATTTACCGAAATTAGTTTAGATATAATGCCCGCTTATAAAAAAAAACTGCAACAAAAATCGAAAAAGTAAAAACTAACAACGTTGGAGGTTGACCTCAACTATGCTATGCTAAAAAAAAACATTTAAAAATATTAAAATGCGAGCGAGAAATCGCGCTAGAACCTTCCCATAGACTTAACATTAGCTTAAGCGTTTCTTCCCGTGACTAGTGTAGGCTCTTAAGTCGGGGAAAACTGCAGTGCATTTGTTTGGGTAAATGTCTGTAGATGAGAGCACCAAAATTAACAGATATGTATTCCTACACCGGCCATTTAAACGGTCTATTTTTTCTGCATATGTAATTAGTCTAAATATTTTTTGATTTGTGTGTACGTCCTGTGTCTTCTGTTCTGTAAATAAATATATATTAATGTATCCAGTGCTACCTTATTTAAATTATGTGATTATTTTATATAGCTAATACCTAATATACTATACTTCCATTATGTCTTTGATTATGATATGAAGAGAGCTTAAGGGGGGGTATTCTATTTCTTTAACCTAAAATTCACGAGATTTTTGAGGGGGTTTTTTTTTTCGGTTATAAAAAATAAAAGACAAATCACTATATTTATTGACATTTTGCTTATATATTTAAATTTTTGCGTGTTAAAAAAAAAAAAGATGAAGAAGAAGACGAACCCGTTTTGTGGGGTACCCGCAGATGTGGCACCGCGAACTTCCATCTTTATTCTCTGGTCACAAGCTTCTGAAAACAATTTGGTCGCCAAATTATGAAAGGGCAAATGCTCTGGAGCTTATACCTAATTTAGTTTAAAAGGGTTCTTTTTAACAAAATGACGACCATTTGAACAAGAAAGGTTATGTTTTTCGCCGTTTTTTTTTTGCCTTTTGCGAGCTTGAAAATAATAATTAATGAGTTGAAATTATCCTTTTCGATGGTATAAGCTCCAACAAAAAGATTCCTATAAAGGTTACATTCCTACTCAGAAATGCTGATACTAAAAAATTAAAAATTGTGTTCGCGGCACTAGTCGGAAGGGGTTAAATCCATTAAAAACTCCCTCCCAGGAGAAAAATCCCAACTCCCTGCAGTAAAAATTTTCATATTTCAAAATACTAACTTTGAGAACGATTATTGAAATATCCATTGCTTTATAAGAAAATGGGAAATGCTATTTTACTAAATCTATTTCAATACTTGGAAATTTTTCCATAGAAAATTTCTCACGCCTTGCATTCATAATATTTCAAATTTTAATTGCTTAAAAGGCGTATAACCAACATAATGAAAAAGTATCCAAACCGGGACTCGAACCGGAGTCAACAGTATAGCGCGTTCTACCAACTAAACCACTTGGAACGATACCCAGCTTGGCACTTCTCACTAACATATGTTGACAAGGCTACAAACGCAGCACAAGATAGAATATTTTTCCGTGAGCCACCAGGGTTGGTGGCTCACAGTGTTATATTGCCCAAGGGTTGGTGGCTCACGGAAAAATATTCCATCTTGTGCTGCGTTTGTAGCCTTGCCAACATATGTTAGTGAGATATGCCAGGCTGGGTATCGTTCCAAGTGGTTCAGTTGGTAGAACGTCAGTGCGCTATACTTCGATGCTTTTCCCCCGGCTTCGATGCTTTTTCACTATGTTGGCTATACGCCTTTTAAGCAATTAAAATTTGAAATGTTATTTCACTTCTTGGTATCTAAATCAGAATACCTACAGTTTTTATGCTCTTATGTATAAAAGTGGCTTCATGAATACGAAATGTAACAAGTCTGAATTTGAGGATAACCATACACTCTTAAAAATTATATCAGTTTACTACATAGTATAAGCATGCAGAAGCCTCGTATCACAATTGTGCCGGGACCCATAAAAATCATAGTCGAGCCCTGCCTAATGTTACTTATACATTATAATATAGTAATAGAAAAGACAAAAAGACAGTCGTGCTGTAAAACACGGATTGCTATCCGAACACCAAAGTGAAGCAGCATTGAGCATGGTAAATTCTTGCTCAGGGGACCATCTGGAAATATTGTGTGCTGATATAGCTTTAGTAGAGTAGCCTTATACTTGCATGTAAAATCAGCAATACAGAGATTCCACTTGCTGAGAGATTGGTTGGTGGGAGAGAGGAACGGAACTGGGAGATCCCCCCCCCCCTCCCACACACACACATTCTATCGGATAACGATCCAAATTGTGAGCGGGGGAGTGTGAAACTTGTGAAATGTCATAAACATAGCTGACAACTTTTGCAGTTTTTTTTTCAAGCTAAATAAACGTGTTCTGAACCAGAAATTGTATTTAATGAAATGTTTCTTGTTTTTATGTGTTACGTTTTTGGTTTCGTTTAACAAGTAAAATTTCTGATTCCAAACTTGTTTATTTGACATTTAAAAAAAGGTGTAAATGTTGGCAGCTATTCACAATCCCCGATATGTTGGTAAATCAATTAAGGAGACTATATAATTATTATAATATAAATAATTTTTAAATAAAAATCTTTCATGTATTCTACATTATAAAAAAATAAACAGGTATATTTTAGTAAATATTAACTTAGATGAAAATGTTAGGTTATTTTTCACTTAAGTACTTTCTCTCATACATTCATTTTCCAAAACAGGTGCTAAAAACAGATGCTAAAATTTCATGAATGTCTGTCAAGCCTTCTTCGCGTATTTGGAACTTGTAAAATAACTGTTTTGAGTAAAAGGACATCAAAGATGAATACTTCTTATGTTGTATATGTTCTTTTTTTTTTCATAATTTTTGTCGTAACTGAAATTTTGAACGTGGTTCTGTCTAGAATATCATATATATTATTTCTGTTGTCCACATCCCTTTTTCTTAGAAAATACGAAACGCACAACAACGAATTAGATGCCATATCAAAGGATTTTCAACAGGCTTCTGACATAGTGCACTTACATTTAGGTAAAACATATTTTTTTAATTAAAAATTGCTAATAGTTAAAAATTAAATCGGCATTGTTTCATAAATTAAATGAAAGGTTTTCCTCAAATTATTGTTGCCACAAAATAAAATACAGCATTATATGATGCTCAAAATGATTATAAAAAATAAATAGTACAAAAAACATAAAGTGGGACATAATTGCTGCACGGGTTTATTTTATGTTTATGATTAAAAAGCAAAATTGAAATTCAAATGCTCAATTTATTTTTCTTTGTCCCATGTTTTTTTTTTCTCCGAAACACATGATTTTTTTTTTTTTTGCCTTTGCTATTACCGATCAGTTTTTACTCTAACTTTGATGTAATAAATGAGATGATATTCTGGCTAGACTAATGTTGTTTGCGGATATTTTTAATACTTAATTTTTCTTTAGAAGTTTAAACCTGCATCTAAGAAATATTAGATATGAGTAAAAAATAAATTAGATTGCAGTGCGAAATCTTCGCACGGGTCCACTGGTTACTAATTAATTGAATTTTAAATCGAGTGATCAACAATGAATTTTAATTTTTTGGATTAAGTGAAGTGTATCTGGCACCGTAATCAAAAAGTTACGAAGTAAGTAAATATGTTAAATGAAATAGAGCCCACCAGCCACGTTTTTTTGGCTACTACTATTTTCAAACAACAATCTTTGTAAGTAGATTTATGTTGCAAAGAGCAAAAGTGGTAACCAAAAACGTGACCAGTGAGCTCCAAGATGTAATGAATTAAATACAAACTTAAAAGAATTATTTTTAAAATCTTTACTGAAAATTTCACAATACATCAAATAATTCGCATACAGAGATATGCAATGACATACATGTTCCTGCCTATTATGCTCACAAGATACTTTCAGCAGCATCGATTTTTTAGAGATCTACTCATTGCCGATTTCAGACTGTTTGTTTCATAAGAATGGTGAAAATAAATATATGATACGTAAGATACTAATTTTGAAAAAAAAATGAATTGAGCACACGAAAGTTATTGAGACATATCAATCTATACACAGGAATATCAATATAAATGATTATTCCAGTAAATGTGACAGTAAAGAGCACCCGAAGATATTTTACTCCATTAGACTATGACATGTCCAGAAAATCCTTGTGTTTGAACTATTTATGAAAATGTTACTGACACCACGACTCATAGAGCAACTCTTTAAGTACTATGGAATAGTGGGATAATATGGAATACCTAGGTTTCTGTTTGGGAAAGTACTACCACCAAGCGGTAATATCATAAACTACTTAAGAACGGTTTCTAGAAAGCCCTCCCAGAACGCGCAGTTCGTCGGTCGGCGTCAGGGCGCTTTGTGTGAATAAGTATTTGGAAAGTTTCAGCAGATAATTTTTCAATATTTTTTATGCATTATTAGAAGTAATATTTTTACATTGAAATTAAGCATAATGTACAACGACATGCTAATAGTTTATGATGTAATACTCGTTTTCTAGCTCGCGATTCACACCAATAAACATAACTTTTTCCCAAACCGGGAGTGTCGGGTTATATGGAATGCCAATATCTCATAATACTCCAGGTTTATGATGGCGCAAAGACATATCCTTATATTTGTTATTTCTGCAAATCTGAGGTAGGAACTGAAGTATATTGGCTGACTACCTAGACACAATATTTAGATCATGCTCTCTTTATACCATTACATCTGTTTATCTCTCAGGGGCGTGCCGAAGGCTGTTTTAGTGAGGGGATGTGAACTGAATTTTGCCGAGTACGGGATCGGGATGAGAAAGGCTATGTGATAGCCCCCCCCCCCTCAGCGACGGAGTCCACTATTCTACAATACTGGTAAAGTATTTGTATAAAATATGCTAGCCAAAAATAACCTATCATATTTAACCAATAATAATTTTAGGCATGGTGCCTGCACAGTATTTGTAAATAGCTCATCCGGAAATTATATGTTCTGCATACATTGAAATAATAATAATAATCGTATGTATGAAAGCAATAACTGTACTATCAGACAAAATTCAATTACTTTCACTACAAAGAAAATCACATGTAAAAGTAAAACTTCTGAGAAGAAGAAAAATTGTAATATTATATTGTAAAACTTGCATACATAATTCTGTAACTGTGGTCTCGCTGGTGATAGAGGCGTTTCAGCCCCTCAGGATTGCACACAAACTCTAAGGCTTAGGCCGGGTTTCCTGAGGTGGTCATCCCTGTTCTACAATACTATGAATTGTTACTAATGTTCTACAATGCTATGAAAAATCACTAAATGTCCTAAGTGATCACATGCATTCTGCCTAACCACAGTCAAAATTAAATGCTGTTATTCAGTATGTCTAAAAAAAATGTTTATTCTTTTACTATATAAGTAGAGTTGAGAATCCTGTTATTAATTAGGCTTCTGCTTACGATTTAAAAGGAAATGTGTATGGATGTACCGTACATTAACCAGTTCTCAAAAGTAACAATTTGAGAACGTTGAAGTACTTCGGAAGTTATATTTCTATAAATAAAATCGTATGCAGTTTTGTTATGTAAGTGTATACATTTTAAAATACATAAAAAAGACAAATATTGCTTGTTAAAAATAAGATATATATATTAGTATAAGAGACTAAAAGTTATCCTTCTCTACATTTTTAAATAACCACCCACCTATACTTCACACCCTTCAGAATAGCCCATTTTCCCGCTAAATTGTCTAAATCCAACATGACATCCATAGGTTAATAGCATCAGTTAATCCAGTCTCTCTATACCGACATGGTGGTACGCAAGTAACTTTCACCAAAATGTCAAATTCTCAGAAAAGCCATTCTCTCTCTCTATCTTAGCCCTGGACATCACCCCACGGCCAACACTGGTGTACGCCATGATCACCCCCGCTCTCCTACACAAAATCATGCACAATCTTCCGTTATGTGTGAGAAGCTCTTTCTTTTCCCCTAAGATGGACAACAGAGAATAGAAATGAAACTGGCGACGGGGGAGGGGACTTTTTTGCAGAAAGTGTTTTTAACTTTCCTACTATTCTAAACTTTACCAACTCTTATAAAGTTGGTGGGGGGGTGTTACACTTACACCCACAACACCCCCCCCCCCGCTAGGCACGCCCCTAAATGGTCTCTTTATACCATTACGTCTGTTTTTTTGCCAAATTTTGTTCGTTTTCTTCATTTTTAAACTCCTATTCCATATATATTGACTATCTCACAATACCCTCAAAATACATTGTTTATTATTATTATTTGTTTGCAGGTGATGAAATTTCTTAAATAGTTTTTTGTCTACAAAAACTATTCGCAAACAGTTGAAGTTTGTAATCGTATTCTGTTTTCGGGTTTTAAACAATATCGGAATGTTGTATTACCCCAAATGTAAACAGTATTCCATAATACCCGAAGTTCCTCTATATTCCAAGCAATGATGATGACAACTCTTTTTTGAATATTGGCGTGTTGTTTAGGTGATGCAGGAAGTCGATAGAAGATTTTATTGTGAAATTTGATAATTCTCAGCAGGTCATTGACGCCCGCAAGGAAAAGGGCGGTGGGCAATTCTGAAATTCTGAATTTTCAAATTTAATTAGTCTACATTTATTTTTTTCTCTATTGGTTTTGAAAAAAAAAATGAAATTTATTCGTACAAGTGACTTAAAGTAATTACACAATAAGGAAAAAAAATCAATTAAAGAATTTCGTTAGGAAAGAGGTGATTGTTGCCCCCTGAACTACACGTATATGATCTTTTTTGTATAGTTTTTTTTTCTTTTTGCACCCATGTATTTAAATATTGACGAAAAACATTTTAATTTTCATTTTTGAAAAAAAAAAGTCATATAAGCTAGGCTTTTATATTTTATATTTCTGTATAGCTTTTTATCTTGATATGTTTAATAACTGTCGCGCGGGATATGCTGACAAAAAGTGGTTAAGTTTAGTTTTAGTATTTATGTTTATATTCTCCAATTAAAAAAAAAAAAAAAAAAAAGGTATTCGCAGCGGTCTTTTTCCCAAAATCTTGCCCCAAACTGCATTTTGTTCTGCGGGCACTAATATAAGCCAATATAACCTAGGTTTTCAAATTTTACTTTTCTGTATCCCTTTCTTAATATAGCATATATAGCTTTCTTAATATAACATATCTTGATAAGTTTAAAAACTGTGGCGAAAGATATATCAAACATTTTTAGTATAGTTTTAGTATTCATATTTGTACTCTTCATTTTTAAAAAACAATGGTCTTCGCTGCGGACTTTTCCAAAATTTTGCCTCTTCCTGCATTTTGTTCTGCGGGCACCCATGCAGGAATTTTCTTCCAAATTAGTTACAGATTAGATATTTGTGGTAACGTCAAAAACGTGTCACTTTCCCTTTTTCATCCTTTTCTGGCATTTTTTCATCTTTCTTTTTATCTTCTTCTTCTACAAAATTCCATGGCTGAATCTTCGCAGAACCAAAGATAATAAATATAATTGCTGAAGACATCACAACCCCAATGGAAATGAAAAATACTTTATTCCATTGTTCCAATGTTTGCTGAAAGGCCAAAGACAAATATTTAAAAAATAATCGTCAATATTTCAACAAAATATTAAAGCAGAAAATTATGTCTAAAAGATATCTTACAATAAACTTAACGTTTCTAAAATCCAATAACAAGTAAATGGTGATAGATATTGGAGTTATTCTTGAAGGAGGTAATGGGGAAAATTGGGAAAGATTTTACAAGCCTTTCTTATTTTAATTCCAACTTTCACCAATAGATGGCACTACACTCTTTCAAACTATAATATTGCCTAAAATAACCTTGCAGTTTCATCTATTGAAGTTATTGGGTTATACTGAAAGTTCTTTCCGTTTGGGAAAGTTGGTTCGTACCGGAAAACTCTATCATTAATTATTAGACATTAATTCCGATATCTAATGTCTAGTAATTGACATTGACATTCATTTTCTGATGTGAGCTGTTGCGCAGGTCAGACGTGTAATTCATCTTTTCTGATTAGTGTGCATGATTTTTATCTATAGTTGTGACGATGTAATAGTTTTTATATTGTGGGTGCTGCGATTTATTCTTTGTGTTCACGATGACTTCGCAAGCCGATAATGATGCGAACATCCTTCTGGATAAACTGCAACGAATCTTAGACGGCACGGGCACGGTAAATTTCCTCGGTGAATTCAACACCTTCCCTACTCATCATGAACCTGCTAATACTGTTCTTCGGGAACTCTTCAAAACCATCGACGATGAAATCCAAGCTCTGCAACTCCTCCCAGATTATTCTACTAGAGACGACTGCAAACAGCAAGTAAGATCTCTATTTCAATTTGGTATTTCCATTTTGGGGGAGCCATATAATGTGCAATTAATTATGTCATCAGGCTATACTAGACAATTTAAAGCAATATATGGGACAGTCTTAACATCCTGAAAAGTATTACCCCTAACCCACTTCCTCCCGCAAAGGTAAAAGACGTCACCCTTAGACTGACACTTCTGGACATTTGCTGACAAATGGTAGAGAAATGGTAGGGGCAAAGACCCCTCTAATTAGGTAGGATCTTATCTGAGCAGGATTCTGAGCAGCGAAAGGTGGACCCCTTTTAGATTTTTTGTTGGCAAATGGTGGGAAAAGGGTAAGTGCAGAGATCCCTCTATTTCAGAGCTTATCTGAGCAGGATTCTGAGTTGCGAACGGTAGGACCACGTTTGGACCTTTGTTAGCAAATTGTGGAAAAGGGTAGGTGCAGAGATCTCTCTAATTTAGAGCTTATCTGAGCAAGATACTGAGCAGCGAACGGTTAGACCACTTTGAGACCTTTGTTGGCAAATGGTGAAGAAATGGTAGGTGCAGAGATCCCTGTAATTTGGAGCATTTCTGAGCAGGATTCTGAGCTGCGAACGGTGGGACCACGTTTGGACCTTTGTTAGAAAATGGTGGGGAAAGGGTAGGTGCAGAGATCTCTCTAATTTGGAGCGTATATGAGCAAGATACTGAGCAGAGAACGGTTAAACCACTTTGAGACTTTTGCTGGCAAATGGTGAGGAAATGGTAGGTGCAGAGATTCCTGTAATTTGGAGCCATTCTGAGCAGCGAACGGTTGGACCACTTTTGGACCTTCGTTGGCAAATGGTGGGGAAATTTTAGGTGCACAGATCCCTGTAAATTGGAGCGTATCTGAGCAGGATTCTGAGCAGCGAACGGTTGGACCATATTTGGGTCTTTGTTGGCAAATGGGTCTTTTACTAATGGTATGGCCAGGCGGACACTTCTTGCTGTGAGCCAAAATAAAGGGACAATTATCTAACGTTGGCTCAATCATTTTGTGGAACTTGGGTTCCATATGGTGTGCGAATGATTTGTTTTAAGAACCATAATATTGTACCTGTAATCTTTGCGTTGTATTCGTAGTATTCTTTGACTAAATATGGCGATAAATATTATACGAAATTATTGGTATTAAAAACTAAAATGTTGTCAAATGAGCCCCGTCCCGAATGATTTAAAGGTTGCCAGCTCTGTTTCAGCCGACTTTTTAAGACGGTACTGAATGAAGAAAACAAAAATCCGTTTCAGCAAAGTGAAACTTCCTGACACATTTTCTGACTCATTTTCAAACATAAAAGCATGACACTTGCAAGCATGAACATTAAATTGATGTCAAATCGAAAATTTTTCTTTATTTTTCGATAAATGAATCAAATTTTGAGTTATAAGCGATTATTGTCTCCGGACGGCAGTTTTTATCCTTTCCTGCGCTGTCGTGTTACGAAATTCCGTTCAAAACGCCAATTTTTACAGCATTTTCTGAAAAATCTTCTGCCTTTATCAAAAAAATGGAAAAAGCAGTTCCATCACAAAATTTTTAATAAGAGCACCTTTGCAAACAAAAGTGAATTAATGTGTCAGAAAGCGTGTTTGGATTTCAAAGCAGCCAATTTCCAGATTTTTTATTTAAAAAATTATGTTTTGTTTTAAGTATAATGTTAATAAAAGTTAGTTTTTTAAAACATTTTTCTTTCATTTTATTTATATGTTATTACAAAACGTAAATTACTTACCATTTCGTTTGTTAAATACCCGACCGTTAATGGTAATATAACCATAGACAGGAATCCGATGGTATTAGTAAGAGAATAAACAGTTCCTGATTTAGAAAATAAAACGGTTTAAGTATATGTTTAATACATTCAAAAAATAAAAATACAATAAATCAAACTCCTCATTATACATAAAGAAGTAATAAACAAAATCAAAAGACCCAATTGTATTTGTATAAAAATATACACAAAATATCCAGTCAAGATCACTTAAATTCTATAAATTATGATTATAGATAACTTTATATATCTATGCTATAAAGCAAAAACATGTCCGCAACTAACGCTAACCGGATAACGAAGGTAGCTATCGCTTTGGCTTTTAGCTCACATTTATCCTGTTCTAATAAATATCGCATAATTTCAATGTTTACACCGTCGAATAGAAAAATGTATATTTTCAGATAAAATTTGTTCGGAAACTGTAACTCAATTTACTAATTATTCTATGATTTTTACGTTCTTTTATATACAAGAAGAAGGTGTATTGGATTCATGAAAAAATTCGACTTCTGGTTTTCGACGGATTTATACGTTTTAGAAGGTCCTGAACACGATTTGACTTAGATGTTTTTATAAAATGTCTGTTCGTGAGTCTGTCTATATATTTTTCTGTCTGTATGTGACACAAATTTTGTGATCACTCTAACTCACGCACGGAGTTAAATAAAACTCCAGATTCATTTATACCTTGGCATAAAATGGTGTTGATTAGGATTCGGTGTATATCGACCAAACGGTGGCGCTGCTATGCTGCATTTTTCACGATTTCCAAAATAGCTATAGCTCAAGAACTAATCCACAGAATTTCATCAAACCTTATATTAAATAAGACATTTATAGAAATCGAAGCTGATAAGCTTTTGGTCTATATCGCCCAACATGTAGCACTACTATGCTGCATTTTTTACCATTTCTAAAATAGCTATATTTCAAAAACTAATGCACGGAATTTCATCAAACTGCATATTATTGTAGACCTTGACATAAATAGATACTGGTAAAGCTTGGATGTATATCACTCAACAGGCGTTGCTGTTATACTGTGTTTTTCACGATTACTGCAATGGCTTTATCACGAAAACTAATACAAGAAATTCCATCAAACTTCATATGCTGTTAGACCTTGACATAAATAGATACTGATAAAGTTTGGACGTATATCACTCAACAGGTGTTGCTACTATACTGTGTTTTTTACGATTACTGCAATGGCTTTATCACCAAAACTGATACAAGGAATTCCATCAAACTTCATACGCTGTTAGACCTTGACATAAATAGATACTGATAAAGTTTGGACGTATATCACTCAACACTCAACAGGTGTTGGTGCTATACTGTGTTTTTCACGATTACTGCAATGGCTTTATCACGAAAACTAATACAAGGAATTCCATCAAACTTCATATGTTGTTAGATCTTGGCATAAATAGATAATGATTCAATTTTAACTTTTATCAATCAACAAGGGGCGCTTGTAACATGTGCTTGGGAAAATATTCCTAATCTTGTCCACAATCAATTGATGCAATTTATCCAGCGTGGATTTTTTCAATTATTATTCACTTGATGACCCTAATTCTACGCTGATTTCAAAGAAAGGTATTATACTGCACATTGTTGCTGTGTGAGTTTGCTATTTAAATTAATGTATTGTAATGATTATAGAAGAACGTTTTGTCATAGCCACAATATACTAGTTTAAAACAATTTTCAAACGTGAATTTTTAAATATCTATCTCAAGGATGAACTTTTGTTTACTACAATAATGTGAATGAACATTGGCACTAATACACTGTTAAAAATCTGCAGAAAACTTTAAAATCATTCAACCGTTTTTACAGAAAACAGTTACATGACCATAATTTGAAACGTTCTCATTGGTCAGATTAGAGATAAATTACGGTTACCTAATCGTTTTCTACATAAAAACGGTCGAATGACTGGACAGTTTGCTCCAAATTTTTATCAGTGTACAGAATACTAGCGCAATATCCTTACATAACAAAACAAAATAAATTATTTTCTTTCCTAAAGTAGAAAGTAGCTGCAATAATTCCTTTGAAGTTTTTCATATAGACAGTATATGAACGAGATTAGGACACACAGGCTGTTTATTTTTAATATAGTTTTTAATAAGCTTCAAAACTTTATTATTTAAATACATATTTGGTATCTATCCTATAGATATATATAAAATCTTATAGTAACAATTTTATGAAACGAATTTATGAAACTTTTTCGAAATTCTCAAATTCTTAATTCTGGGGCAATTTAATATAATAGTGTTTGACAAATACTAAGGAACAACAAGTTTTTGCAAAGTTACGTTTCATTAAGCCGCGCAATCACGGAAAAAATAACGGTAGAAAACATGGTATGGCAAGTTCTCTTGTCTGTATTAAGGGACGTGCATTTACGTGGTTTCGTTTTTTTAAATCACAAATAATAACATTTGAGGGGGAAGCCAAACTGTAGGTTTCTGAAGATATAGCTGAAAATTTCGTTTTTGGATAAAAGGTATTGACTGTTAAATAACTGTAAGACATCATTTGATTGCGTACGATCATGGTTGAGCAGTTAGATATCGCAAGGTAAGGTAAAGTGTCACTAAAGTCAGTGTTGAATTCAGACACTTTTTTCTGGGAGGGATTTCTGTGACTTCGGGAGGGACATTATAGAGTTCCGGGGGGGGGGGGAATTGCACTTTTTCACCATTAACCTCTTCAGGGGCAAAGTACACTTGGAACTAAAATATTGAAATGATTTATTGACACCAGGATTCGCGTACAAATTTATTTTAAAATAAGTAAAAGCTTTCCATTATGTACGTTATAAATTCAAAATTTGATTCTAAAATTCTGGTGTCATTGTGACATTTTGGGATTAAAATTAAGTGGTATATATAATATACCGGCGCCCTTCCAGGGGTTAAAAGCATGAAATCTCAAATCTTCCGGGGGGGGAAGATTTCAATGCTGTAGGGGGAATGTCACCCCCGGCAATCTCCTGAATTCAACACTGACTCAAGTTACCAAAGCAAGAGAAGTGTCGAAGAGAGTAATATTGTGGTTTAAAAAGACTTTCGGAATGTGTAAATGCTAAGAGAAGGCATTCTGACGGCTGTGGTAGGAACAACAAACCTCAAGAGTATCGATATGTCTGCCTAGTGGTGATAAGGAGCATGAATGATACTCCAAATAAGATAACACCAGACTTTGCCAATGCTACTGGTACTTCATTATATGTGAGAATCATTTCTCGATGATTAAATAATGTTGGCTCAGATATACAGAAACTTGTTAGATGCATTCCACTATAAGCACATCATAGTACAGAAAATATACTTCTGTGTGAGGAATATATTCGTTGGGGTCAAAACGAGTGGTCCATAATTATGCTGTCTAATGAATCCCGTTTCACCATAAACAGTTATTCTGTACACCTGCAGCTAATGTAGGAAGAGAGAGAAATTCATTACCATCACCAGAATGTCCAAGAAACTAAAAACTATGGCCAAGGAGTGGATTGTGTGAGTGGGTATCAGACATAATGGCAGAATTCTGCTTCACATATTTGAAAAATGTACAGTGACATCGTAGTGGTATTGCACAGGCGTTCTCCAAGGTTATATGCATTGTACCGTAAAATTTCTTAAACAAACAGTAATCTTAATTACTAATGGAGAACTAAGAGTTCTTTTCTAATCACGTTTATTTTACAATACATTCAAACACACACAAACCACACACAAATTATTTACATGAAACTTAAGGTCTTAGAGTTTCTAGGAGCATGGCGCCCCAACACACTTTCCGGTGCTAAACTTTAAGCGACCGAATTCTCTCGTCTCAAAAGCACATCTCACACGGGCTGCTTCGATTCATGTTCTCTGAGTTTTTTAATTGGATGACCACGTGGTATATCTGGGGTCTTATTAACAAGGTTTAGTGCTAAACTGTCACCAATCCACTTTGGCCTGAAAAATAAGTATCTCATTAAAATTGTTTATAACGTCATCCAGCTGGATTTTGTAAGATTTTCGAGTGCCCACATGTGGAACTCGGCAGATGCAATTTAGAATGTTTATTAGCACATGACAATCCCGTAATTTCGTTAAAGGACTTCCTTTTGATATAAACAGTATTAAAAGTAACCATCACAAGTATTTTAAATAAGACTTCTATTTCACACAATTACATATTTTAACAACAACAAACAATAATTTCTGTTTAAGGATACATAATTTAAAGAATTTTAACACCATATATAATAAAACAAATATACTTAAATTATTTATTCCTATAATAATTTATTCCTCATCCTCAAACACTGCTCTACTTAAACTATCAGCGTTTTGGTGCTTTTTTCCTGCTCTATGCTCAATTTTAAAATCGTATGGTTGTAATGCCAGGCTCCAACGCATAAGCCTTGGATTAGAACTCGCATGAGTTTGTAAAAATCGCAACGGGTTATGATCTGTAATAATTCTAAATCGTCGACCGTCTAAATAAAAGTGTAATCTTTTTACTGCGAAAACAATACCTGCACATTCTCTCTCGGTTGTGCTATAACGCTGTTCTACTGGGGAGAATTTCCTACTCAAATATAAGATAGGATGTTCTTCTCCTGCCTCATTCTCCTGGCTCAATACTGCTCCAATTCCGCAGAGCGAAGCGTCTACTTGGACTATGAATTCCCGGTGAAAATCCGGCGCATACAAGACTGGTTTTTCCGTTAGCCTCTCTTTAAGGGTCTCAAAAGCGCTTTCACACGCAGGGGTCCATTCGATCTTACCTCGTTTCGCTTTCCCTTTTAATGCGTCGGTTAAGGGGGCTGCTATTACGGAAAAGTTTCTTATATATCGTTGGTAGTATCCGGCCAAGCCTAGAAACGCACGGATATGCGATTTTGTCTGGGGGGGTAGGGAAATTTTTTACATATTCTATCTTAGCTGCAGCGGGAGAACGTGTCCCCTGCCCTACAATATGTCCTAAATATTTAACGGTATTCTGGGCAAATTTACACTCAGAAGGTTTTATTTTAAGATTAGCCTTTTGAATTCTATCTAGAACTAAAGCGACATGTTTTAAGTGGTCTTCCCAGGTGTCTGAAAATATCGCGACGTCGTCTAAATAAGATACTGCGAATTCCTCCATATCTCTTAATAGCCCTGCCATCATTTTACTGAAGAAAAATGGCGCATTCTTCAAACCGAAACCCATTTTTAGACACCTAAATGAACCGAAGGTAGTACAGAATGCGGCATACCGTTGGGCTCTGGGACTTAAGGGAATTTGCCAATAACCCTTTGCCATATCTAGGACAGTTATGTACTTAGCCGATGCTACTTGTTCAACCCGTTCTTCTATATTTGGAAGGGGGAAATATTCTGTCCTAATTATTTCATTTAAGCGACGATAATCTACACACGGTCTGGGGTCTTTTCCAGGTGATTCCACCAGTATAAGTGGCGATAAATAGTCACTTTCGCCCGCTTCAATAACCCCTAACTTTAACAAATTTGAATCTCCATTTTTACAAATTCTGTTTGCCTATGTGACATCCGATAAAGTTTCGCCCGGACTGGTTTATCGCTAATTAAAGTTATATCGTGCTCCACCAGATCTGTTGTTCCAGGGTCGTTCGAAAAGCATGCGGCATATTTGTTTAACAGCTCTTTTAATTGGCTAATTTGGGCTTCATTTAACTTTTCCTCTAACTCACCAAGTCGAGCTATTTCTTGAAAGTCGAAGTTTGTTGGGTTATTCTCAAAATATGGAATATCTAAATCCTGATCTTCTTTTGAGTTTAAATTATCTTTAGAGCACAACAAATTTACATGTTCGGGTCGGGTGTAGTAGGGTT
The DNA here is from genome assembly GCA_963931845.1 of Maratus michaelseni. Lineage (NCBI taxonomy): Eukaryota > Metazoa > Arthropoda > Arachnida > Araneae > Salticidae > Maratus > Maratus michaelseni. The sequence continues at coordinate 48,505,967 of OZ007598.1, read as the reverse complement.
TTAGCATATTAACATGATAAATTTGAGTTTTTTTCTTTTTCCCTGGCAGTTCTACTACATAGTTAGTCTCAGATATTTTACTCGTGATTTTTCCCGGCCCTATCCAATGCACGGACAGTTTATTCGGTCTAGTTATGGCTAAAACTAACACCAAATCTCCTTCCTTAAATTCGCGTTTTACGACATTTTTATCATACCATACCTTTCGTTTACCCTGCATTTCTTCCATATGCGTGACAGCTACCTCGCGACATCGTTTCAAGCGATTAATTAATTTAAATACATAGTCGGTCACTACATCGTTTTCAGGTGGGGGTTCGAACCAACGTTCCATTATCAAGGTTTCCGGTGTTCGTAGATTTTTTCCATACACTAACTCGGCGGGTGAATAGCCTGTGCTTTCATGCACCACTGTGCGTAGCGCTAACAAAATCGCAGGTAGATGTTTGTCCCAATCAGCGCCTGATTCAATACATAACGCCCTCAAAAGTCGTTTTAAGGTCCTATTATATCTTTCCAGGGGATTAGTCTGAGGGTGATAAACAGAACTATGAGAGATCTTAATACCGAATTTATTAAGAAATTCTGTCGTTAAAGCTGAGGTAAAGGACTTGCCCTGGTCGCACTGAAGAATACTGGGAAATCCTGTGCGACTGAATATATTCTTTTGGTTATTAACAACCCCAGGAAATGTATAGGCGTCTAGTAAATTGTTCTTCGGTACCTCTTTCAAATTACTTACGGAACCTACAGGTTTTTTCTGCAACTTCGGGCAGGATGAGCGGAAATGTGATTCTGAACCACACGAAAAACATTTCAAATTTACTCTTTTCTCAAAGGCCCTTTCTCGATTTACCGGTCCGCGTACGGTATTTGCATTCGAAGGTGGGGAGAACCTCGGTCTAGTTTCTGGGTGCCTCTCTTGAGCGTATGGGCGCGCTTTTTCCACCCTAACATCTCTAGTATCCTTGGCCTTCTGAATCGAGGCCCGTACACTCTCGTACCCGTCCAATAGGTCAACTATTTCGGCTTCCGTTTTCAACAGCGGCCATTTATCTATAAAGTGTTCGCGTACTTCAAACTTCGCTCGTCTTTTGATCTGGTCAACTACCAACAGATCTTTTAATTGCTCGAAATTCGTTATGGTTAGGCCCTCCAACCATCCCTGTAGATAATTTCTTAATTCAAAGGCAAAGTCCTGCCAGTTTAAAGACGGTAATTTCTGATGATTCACAAATTTCTGACGAAAGGTTTCTGGATTTAATTTAAATTTTTTAAGTAAAATACCTTTTATATTATCATAATCCTCGGATTCAGTTTCGGGTTGTCTGGCAATGACTGATATGATGTCCACTGGTAAAAGGCCGATTAAATGTGAGACCCAATTTTCCTTCGGTATCCCAACTCGTTTTGCTTGGCGTTCAAATAAAACCAAATACAAACTAATGTCGGTTTTTTCAGGGTTAAATTCCGGAATTAATTTCTTTAAATTACGATCAGGGGAACGCGAATTGAAATTTGCTGAACTTGCCGCGGCCTGGGGCAGACCTTTCTCAATTCTGAGTTTTTCAAGCTCAAAATCTAACTGCATCTGTTTTTCCTTTAATTCCTTCTCTTGAAGAAATCTCTCTCTGCGAACGGCTTCCTCAACTTCTTGCGTCTGTTTACGTAACGCGTCCTCGCGTGCTATTGCCTCTAAACGGGCCTGTGCATTTTCCTGTCTTTCTAAGTCTTCCTGCGCGGCTAACAATATGGTCTCATAAACCGTTTGTACGTATGCCTCGTCATAATCGTCAGATTCCATAATTAAATGTTTTAGCTGGCTTCGAGTTTCGTTCCCTGTACGAACAATTTCTAACTCGTCAACCAATTGTACCAGATTTTCTTTTTTTCCCTTCCCGAGGAACGCCATTCTAAATCGCTTTTTTTTTTCTACCCGAGAAAAAAAAATTCTTTAGATAAAATATAAATATATTACATATATATATGTACACTAAAAAAATATATCACAGACAATATAATTGCTGAGTCACTCCCAAATACAACAGTACTTTCAAAAATTCTGAATTTAAACCAAAAAATCAACAACCCGTAATTTTCCAAAATTACAAAAATTAAAAAATCTCCTAGATTAATTAAAGTTTTGACTTACCCCTTCTGATGAGTAGTAAATTCAATTGGCACAAACTTCAGCTTTTTCACCACACAATTTTAGCCTTCCGGCTCACAACACATTTGGCAATTTATTGCCCACCACTATTATCACGCGTAACACTGATCCGAATCCAACCCTCTTTTTCTTATTATTTTCACTGGTAACCCTTCCGTCTTTTTCCTTTCCGATAACGAGAGATCGAAAATATCTTTCTTCCGCAAAGATGCGTCGAAACCAAAACTTTTATTTCCTCTTTACTTCTTGTTAGGGGGACAACATCTCAGGTTCCGTTACTTGTCAAACGGGGAGTCAGGGCCAACGACCTCAGAACTTGCTTCTGTGTCCACTAGAAATCTCGGAACTTCCGTTTTCTTCTTCTTCGTAAAGGGATGTCCCAACAACAAGATTCTTTCTTTCCTTCTGATCCCCGAATGTCCAAGATAATTCTTTTTTCTCGAAACAAATGCTTCATCCACCACTTTTTTCTCAAAAAAGAAACAGAGCTTGTTTTTTCCTTCGTGGGTCTTCTTAACTAATGATTAGCTAATTTCTTCGCTGGCGCGATTATACTTCTCTTATAAGACGAATGCTTGCTTCGCTTCTTCTAGTTCCATGTGTGTGTGTGTGTATTTAAAAACTTTCTTAAACAAACTCGCATCCCGCTTCTGACAACCAATCTGTACCGTAAAATTTCTTAAACAAACAGTAATCTTAATTACTAATGGAGAACTAAGAGTTCTTTTCTAATCACGTTTATTTTACAATACATTCAAACACACACAAACCACACACAAATTATTTACATGAAACTTAAGGTCTTAGAGTTTCTAGGAGCATGGTGCCCCAACACACTTTCCGGTGCTAAACTTTAAGCGACCGAATTCTCTCGTCTCAAAAGCACATCTCACACGGGCTGCTTCGATTCATGTTCCCTGAGTTTTTTAATTGGATGACCACGTGGTATATCTGGGGTCTTATTAACAAGGTTTAGTGCTAAACTGTCACCAATCCACTTTGGCCTGAAAAATAAGTATCTCGTTAAAATTGTTTATAACGTCATCCAGCTGGATTTTGTAAGATTTTCGAGTGCCCACATGTGGAACTCGGCAGATGCAATTTAGAATGTTTATTAGCACTTAGAAACCATCTGTTTTTGAGAACGTTACAGCATCTTTCCAGTGGTGCAATATGTCCAGGATTTCTGTTCATTGGTAACGATGCCTGCCCACATAAGACAGCTGAAGTGCCCTTCACACCAGCAGAGACGATATTAAGTGTATGCCATACCTTACTTATTTTGCGGACACACATCCTATACAGCACATCCGAGATGCTTTTGGTAGTCGTGTTGCTCAAAGATAGAAGTCTCTTCAGACAGTTCAGGAACAGGAAATCGTCCTATGAAATGAATGGGACAGAATTCTGTAATTCCTTTTCAACTGTTTAGTAAACAGACCATGCAAAATGTGCATCACTGTTGGAGAAGGTCATACACCATACTCACCGACTCATGTGTGTTCAGTTTTTGTGACAGAACAAGCATTCTTCGTAACTGTTGAAAAATGCTGTAAGAAGCATATTTTGCTCTTTTGCGCATCTTGTTTTGCCATGTGATACTATCTTAATCGTTTTGCATAATAAAGATACATTAGGATCTCTATTGAATAAGTGCTAAGTCTCATTTCTTTAAACGATGTCTATCATTAGTTATGACGAAAAATGTCTCTGATACTTAGCAATTGTCAAGCAGTGTAATCTTTTGAGTCGTAATTTTCCAACTGGACTCCAAAATTTGTAATTTTCCAACTGAATGCTATGATCAAAAAGGTTAACTGGATAAATCAGGTCCTCTAGATTCGACCGGGATGGCTAAGTTGGTACAGCATGGCAGCTTCAGCCAAGATATCCCAGATTCGAATCCTAGACCGGACATTTTTCGTCCAGTTGGAAAATTACAACTCATATGATTTCTTTACCAATTTGAATAATTGTGTTAAAATTAATCTAGTGTCATATTAGTCTGTTGTTATAGCTACATAAAACATGATTTTCCTTGAACATAGTGTATATACCACAGATAGGTATTTTACAGAACCGCACAAAAAAATTTGATTACACTGCCGTCTAAGGTAAATAATTACATCAAATTATATTTGAAACTCTACAAAATTTGTATACGTTACTGACGCTTATTATGGCATTTTCCCCAATGAAAGTTTGGGTGTAACATTTATAGTTCTTTTACAGGGTGACATAAAATAATTTAGACTTTTTTATGACCCTTATTTAAATTTTGATGATTCATCTATCTATACTAATATTATAAAGGAGTAAAGATTGTTTGTTTGTTTGTTTGTTTGTTTGTAGGGGGTAATCTCTGGAACTACCGAACCGATTTCAAAAGTGATGGTGGCAAATTGATGGTGACAACCACTGCTCCAACATAGGCTATATTTTATGTCGGTGCCACTAACCTAAGGGTGCGCAGGAGCAAAAAACGTTCTAAAATTGCGATTTTTTAGCTATCAAACTGGCTATCAAGCCCTGAGAGCTTGCCAGCCGGTTCTGTATGTATGTATGTACGTACGTAATGCGATAACTCTTCATAGAAATATCCGTTTTCCTTCAAATTTTGTTTATAGGTTCACTGAGTTAAGGCGCTTCCCTGATTAGTTTTCGGGGATGATTAGTTAAGTATAAAGGGGGGGGGGGGTCGGGGGGTCTAATCCCCCCTTAATTTATATAAATGGGTTTTTCATGCAGAATTATTCCGTTTTCCTTCAAATTTTTTTTATAGGTTCATTGGGTTAAGACGCTTCCCTGATTACTTTTCGGGATTGATTGGTTAAGTATAAAGGGGGGAACGGGGGGCTAATCCCTCCTTAATTTATATAAATGGGTTTTTCAAGTAGAATTATTCCGTTTTCCTTCAAATTTTGTTTATAGGTTCACTGTGTTAAGGCGCTTCCCTGATTAGTTTTTCGGGATTGATTGGTTAAGTATAAAGGGGGGAACGGGGGGGCTAATCCCCCCCTTAATTTATATAAATGGGTTTTTCATGCAGAATTATCCCATTTCCTTCAAATTTTGGTTAAAGGTTCACTGTGTTAAGACGCTTTCCTAATTAGTTTTCGGGATTGATTGGTTAAGTATAAAAAGGGGATCGGGGGGATAATCCCCCTTATTTTATATAAATGGGTTTTTCATGCAGAATTATTCCGTTTTCCTTCAAATTTTGTTTATAGGTTCACTGTGTTAAGGCGCTTCCCTGATTAGTTTTCGGGATTGATTGGTTAAGTATAAAGGGGGCAACGGGGGGGGCTAATCCCCACCTTAATTTATATAAATGGATTTTTCATGCAGAATTATCCCATTTCCTTCAAATTTTGGTTAAAGGTTCACTGTGTTAAGACGCTTCCCTAATTAGTTTTCGGGATTGATTGGTTAAGTATAAAGGGGGGAACGGGGGGATAATCCTCCCCTTATTTTATATAATTGGGTTTTTCATGCAGAATTATTCCGTTTTCCTTCAAATTTTGTTTATAGGTTCACTGTGTTAAGGCGCTTCCCTGATTAGTTTTCGGGATTGATTGGTTAAGTATAAAGGGGGGGAACGGGGGGATAATCCCCCCTTAATTTATATAAATGGGTTTTTCATGCAGAATTATCCCATTTCCTTCAAATTTTGTTTATAGGTTCACTGTGTTAAGGCGTTTCCCTGATTAGTTTTCGGGATTGATTGGTTAAGTATAAAGGAGGGAACGGGGGGCATATCCCCCCTTATTTTATATAAATGGGTTTTTCATGCAGAATTATTCCGTTTTCCTTCAAATTTTGTTTATAGGTTCACTGTGTTAAGGCGCTTCCCTGATTAGTTTTCGGGATTGATTGGTTAAGTATAAAGGGGGGAACGGGGGGATAATTCCCCCTTAATTTATATAAATGGGTTTTTCATGCAGAATTATTCTATTTGCTTCAAAATTTGTTTATAGGTTCATTGGGTTAAGACGCTTCCCTGATTAGTTTTCGGGATTGATTGATTAAGTATAAAGGGGGGGAACGGGGGGCTAATACCCCCCTTAATTTATATAAATGGGTTTTTCATGCAGAATTAATCCGTTTTCTTTCAAATTTTGTTTATAGGTTCACTGCGCTTCCCTGATTAGTTTTTCGGGATTGATTGGTTAAATATAAAGGGGGGGAACGGGGGGATAATCCCCCCTTAATTTATATAAATCGGTTTTTCATGCAGAATTATTCTATTTGCTTCAAAATTTGTTTATAGGTTCATTGGGTTAAGACGCTTCCCTGATTAGTTTTCGGGATTGATTGATTAAGTATAAAGGGGGGGAACGGGGGGCTAATACCCCCTTAATTTATATAAATGGGTTTTTCATGCAGAATTATCCGATTTTCTTCAATTTTTCTATATATATTCATTGTAATTAGAGATTTACCTGATTAGTTTAAGGGGTTCATTAGTTAACTATGGGGGAGGGGTAACGGGGGGATGACCAACCCCCCCCCCTTAATATATTGTTTATTTCTTTATTTTTCGATGGGCATATTTCAAATTCTTTGAAATAAGAGTATAATATACAATTAGTGTGAGTAGCCAGTGAACTCAATGCCCTCAGTTTAACTGTGCAGTTTTATTTTTATTTTTTATACTGAAGGAGCTAGAAATTTGAAATTTGTCATTGTAGTTACTTATAAGATGTAAATGCTCTCTAAGAACAAAATAAAAAAAGAAATTGAAATTAAAAGGGTGAAATGAGCGAAAAGCGTTCTAAAAACAGTCTAAATTACAATTTCTATGAAACCTCTGGAACTACCGAACCGATTTCAAAAGTGATGGTGGCAAATTGATGGTGACAACCCCTGCTCCAAGATATGCTATATTTTATGTCGGTGCCACTAACCCCAGGGTGTGCAGGAGCAAAAAACGTTCTAAAATTGCGATTTTTTAGCTATCAAACTGGCTATCAAGCCCTGAGAGCTTGCCAGCCGTTTCTGTATGTATGTATGTACGTACGTAATGCGATAACTCTTCATAGAAATATCCGTTTTCCTTCAAATTTTGTTTATAGGTTCACTGAGTTAAGGCGCTTCCCTGATTAGTTTTCCGGGATGATTAGTTAAGTATAAAGGGGGGGGGATCGGGGGTCTAATCCCCCCCTTAATTTATATAAATGGGTTTTTCATGCAGAATTATCCCATTTCCTTCAAATTTTGGTTAAAGGTTCACTGTGTTAAGACGCTTTCCTAATTAGTTTTCGGGATTGATTGGTTAAGTATAAAAAGGGGATCGGGGGGATAATCCCCCTTATTTTATATAAATGGGTTTTTCATGCAGAATTATTCCGTTTTCCTTCAAATTTTGTTTATAGGTTCACTGTGTTAAGGCGCTTCCCTGATTAGTTTTCGGGATTGATTGGTTAAGTATAAAGGGGGGAACGGGGGATAATTCCCCCTTAATTTATATAAATGGGTTTTTCATGCAGAATTATTCTATTTGCTTCAAAATTTGTTTATAGGTTCATTGGGTTAAGACGCTTCCCTGATTAGTTTTCGGAATTGATTGATTAAGTTTAAAGGGGGGGGAACGGGGGGCTAATACCCCCCTTAATTTATAAAAATGGGTTTTTCATGCAGAATTAATCCGTTTTCTTTCAAATTTTGTTTATAGGTTCACTGCGCTTCCCTGATTAGTTTTTCGGGATTGATTGGTTAAATATAAAGGGGGGAACGGGGGGATAATCTCCCCTTAATTTATATGAATGGGTTTTTCATGCAGAATTATTCTATTTGCTTCAAAATTTGTTTATAGGTTCATTGGGTTAAGACGCTTCCCTGATTAGTTTTCGGGATTGATTGATTAAGTATAAAGGGGGGAACGGGGGGCTAATACCCCCTTAATTTATATAAATGGGTTTTTCATGCAGAATTAATCCGTTTTCCTTCAAATTTTGTTTATAGGTTCACTGCGCTTCCCTTATTAGTTTTTCGGGATTGATTGGTTAAGTATAAAGGGGGGGAATGGAGGGGGCTAATCCCGCCTTAATTTATATAAATGGGTTTTTCATGCAGTATTATCCGATTTTCTTCAATTTTTCTATATATATTCATTGTAATTAGAGATTTACCTGATTAGTTTAAGGGGTTCATTAGTCAACTATGGGGGAGGGGTAACGGGGGGATGACCAACCCCCCTTCCCCTTAATATATTGTTTATTTCTTTATTTTTCGATGGGCATATTTCAAATTCTTTGAAATAAGAGTATAATATGCAATTAGTGTGAATAGCCTGTGAACTCAATGCCCTCAGTTTAACTGGGCAGTTTTATTTTTATTTTTTATACTGAAGGAGCTAGAAATTTGAAATTTGTCATTGTAGTTACTTATAAGATGTAAATGCTCTCTAAGAACAAAATAAAAAAGAAATTGAAATTAAAAGGGTGAAATGAGCGAAAAGCGTTCTAAAAACAGTCTAAATTACAATTTCTATGAAACCTCTGGAACTACAGAACCGATTTCAAAAGTAATGGTGGCAAATTGATGGGGACAATCCCTACTCCAACATAGGCTATATTTTATGTCGGTGCCACTAACATCAATGGGGTGCAGGATCGAAAAATGTTCGAAAATTGCGACTTTTTTATACTGAAGGGGCAAGAAATTTGAAATTTAGCATTGTAGTTACTTATAAGATGTAAATGCTCTCTAAGAATAAATTTTTAAAAAAATCGAAATTTAAATGGGCGAAATGAGCGAAAAGCGTTCTGAAGTCATTCTAAATTACAATTTCTATGGAATCTTTGGAACCACGGAACCGATTTCAAAATTGATGGTGGCAAATTGGTGGTGACAATCCCTGCTCCAACAGCCTCTTTAATAAAAAACTATGCGTTGCTGATGACTGGGTTTTTCGCTAATTGTTGCACCAGATTAATCTCGGAAAATGAAACATTTGAAGTTACTGAAAAAAATGATAGCTCAAAAAGTATTTGTCAGAAAATTGTTAGGCAAACTGCGTTTGAAAGGTAAAAAATTGCATTTTTCTTGATATAAATTTCAAATCTAATGATTATGCCGTTTTTCAAATATTGAATTTCAAAAATTACCAAATTTTCCAATCGAGTACCATAGCGAAACCTTCATGCGTAAAAAGATAATGATAAGGACGACGTGTCCTGACGTGTATATTGGCTATAGCACGAGTCACAAATTATAGTAGCCTTATTATTCTGTTAAAATATAAAAGTTATTTATGAAATGTCAATATTTTGTTTGATTAAAGGTTCGTTAAAAGAAATTGACCAGCGTAGCGGGCGTAGCTTGCTAGTTGGTATATATAACAATATCTTCATCTAACTTTTCGGATGCAATTTAAACTCACTTCCCACAAACGAATTTCGCTCATATCTTCAGAATAATCTTCCGCCATGGTCAAATTTATATTTTAATAATAAAATTATCATGAAAAAAAATTTTACGCTTGTCTCTTTACTTATTGAGAAATTGCATATTTAAAATTTTAAAGTGGATTTTTTTTCGTATAGCAACCATACTCCAAGTTAAAATTAGAAGGTACCCTTTTGAAAATTTTATATAAGCAAGATACTTTTTTGATTTTAAAACATAAAAATACTGTAAATAAAAAATTTGTTAGGTTCAGTGTATATGCACAAAACTCTAAAGTATAATGAGATATCAAAAAGTTTGTTTTACATGCAGAAATTCTTTTGTAATCATGCGCGTAACTTGTGATTCCAATTTTCTGCTCGACAAATGTCTAAAAGTTTAAAACCATACTATAAAAAAAAAATCCCCATTTTGATTGTCGAAAAATATTAAATGAGAGAAGAAACGTGTATCTATTACTGTCTCCAAAAATCGTTTTTTGAAATGTATAGTTTTTAACCCCTTAACTGCCACGGGCGTATATATACGCCTGCAGAAAACATATTCTTTTTTTAGAGGTTTGACAAACCCACGTGCCAGTAGGCCATTTTTCATTACCAGTTCCGTATTTTGCGGACGGTAACATCTGTATTTTGTTATCGCTATGCCATAAAAGTTATCTTCGCCTTATTTATTCGCAGAATTCTCTGATAAAATAAGGTATTGGGGATCCTGTCAGATTTCGTAGGCAGTTAAGGGGTTAAGTTATACAATGACGAAAATGATCAATTTTCCGACTTTTAAAATGTTGAAAAGTGAAAAAAAAATGTACAGTTTTTTCAAACTTTTTATTTGTTTGTTTTTGGACCAAGAGTCCTAAGTCCTTCTAAAGAGAGACAGACGTAATATATAAATAAGAAAGAGTACCTTTGAATAAATTGGAAATGCATACTCACCAGCGAATGTGGGGGACATATCTTGTATAACTACCATATATCCTGGCGTTCCCACGCCAGTTAGACCCATTGATAAAATAGAAAAGGTGGCACTCAGGTCTCTGTTGCATCCAGCAAAGTACGTTCCCAATAAAGATAATGAATATAATAAACTAGCTATAAAAAAGCAAAATGTATTTATCGTCTATTTCATAACAGTCACACAGAGAAATAAAACATAATGAATATAATAAGCAAGCAAATATATATATATATATATGTATATACATAGTTACTATAGCTGCATTGCGCTTTTAATTGTGTATTTAATAATAATAATTTGTACAATATCACTATTGTATCTTGGTATCATTTGTTCATCTATTGAATTTCCAAATGCATATTTATAACATCTTATTCAGGTTCTTTTTGAATTTTGCCAAAATTAATTTTGTATTGACTTATTATTGCTTAGGGATTTTAGATTGTTGTCTTTTGATGTTCGTTTGCTTAATGGGACTTTATGTATTTTTGGCCAATTACCATTGAAGCAAATGCTATGGTAAAATTATGATTGCAATTGCTAATTTATTAACTTTGTGGTATTCTGTCTACACTTTATTACTAATTATCTCTTTGGAGATTTAATTAGAATGTTACAAGAACTTGATTAATGTTTTTTGAAATTCAAAGATATTATATATATACAGTGGCGAATCGTAACTGACTAATTTTGAGGCATTCATTCTCCGGAAAAAAAATATTAATTTGTAACCATTATTATTTTTGTTTTTTACGAAATATTTCTCTTGTTTAATGACCGAGCTTTCTGTCAATAAATAAGGTAAAGATATCTTTTAATTAATAGTGGTAAGAAAAGTATAAATTTGGCATTCATGCATTTAGTGCCTCAAATAAAGTCATGAGCCGCCACTGCATATATAGTTAACGTCTATTTCATAACAGCCACATTGATGAATAAAACAATGAATATAATAAACCAGCTAAAAATATGCGTACATATATTTATTTATTTAATGTATATTTCATAAGAGTCACATGCATAAATTAAACGTAATTAATATAAGAAACTAGCTAATATATATATATATATATATATATATATATATATATATATATATATATATATATATATATATATATATATATATATATATATGTATGTGTGTGTGTGTGTGTGTGCGTGTGTATGTATGTATGTATATGTATATATATTTAACGTCTATTTCATATTTGTCACATAGATAAATATGAGTGCAATTATAAAGACACCGGTCACGCAAAAAAAAAATATATATTAAAAAAATTCGTAAGTTAACAATTGTACTTTTTAGCATAATACAGAATGATTATTAAAAAAAAAAAGCCCCTAGCTATCATACCGTTATTTTCGTTTATATTATTTTGAGTTATGCGCTCTAGAATCATATGAAAAACAACAGTTAAACTTTAACAATTACAGTTACAGTGACAAAATTTCGAAAATTTCAAGTGGCAACACCTATTTTTTTATTGGAATGTGATCTTCATATTTTAAACCCATAAAAAGTTTTGGAAAGGTACCTATAGCACGAAAATCGACGGCATTAGACAGACTAAGAAGAAAAGTGAAAACGACCAATAAGGACAGAGAAGTAACAGAAAACAAAGCATTTTATTGTGCTTCACAAATTTCACAAATTTTCCACGTGACCTCCTTCACACACTTTGCATGCGGCAGACGGTGGACAGCACTGAAGCACGTACCATGCCAAAAGCAATCTGTGTAACCCGACGTCTGATGGCATCTTTCAAATCAGATGCAGTTCGAGGATTAAATGAATACACTTTAGATTCCAGCCAGAAATCCTTTGGTGTGGGACAGAGAGGACAATGGCAACCGCGTAAACGTGAAATGGCTGGAAATAACTCTGTCACCAATCTGTTATGTTAAGAAACGTATGATAGAAGACCCCACATGTAGGGGAGCACCATTTTGCATCCACACTACGTCAGACACAGCATTTCGCTTTTAGGAATTACGAAATTAGTTAGCATTTCTAGATAGCGAGCACTCGTCATCTTACACATTTGTAGACCTGCGGCAGTAACCTCTGCAAAAAAAGTAATTGCAGCAGATGAAGGTTTTTTTATACCGCACCACACAGTTCTTCGTGTAACGGAAGTGCAACCACATCATGGGGATTATTCTCTGACCATTGCACGCAGTTCTTCGAATTAAGTCATCGAGAAATTGGTCTCGTCCGTCTACAGACTGCGTAAAGGCCAGCTGTCATCTTCATCATACCGGATGAGGAATTCATTCTCAAAATCTAGCTGCAGTTGTTGCTTATCACCCGCTTGCAACGTATGGACACGCTAGAACCAATACGGAAAGATATGGAGAACAGACCGCAGAATCTTGCGGACCGTAAAATTCGGCAACTGCAGAACACGTGAAACACCGCATGCACTTGCAAGAGGAACGTAGCTTATCGTCTCATGGACTTCTGCAACAGCCTCGACAGGAGCGGAAAGTCGTCCAGGCCGAGATCGAACGCATGAGCAAACAGTTTCTCTAAATTTTTGTATCAAGTCCCGTACAGCTTTCACAGTACACGGGCCTCGGCGTAGCCCTTGGCTTCAGTGGTAGACACGCAATGCTTCTGCGACATTTTGTCTGTTCAGGTAATAAATCTTAACAATTTCCACACGTTCTTTGCCTGTAAGCGGTATGTTGTTCAGAGTGCAAGAAAACAAGCTACGCGACACGCATTTCACAGTGCCTTTTCTTTCACTTAGTGCGACGACGTCAGTCCTGACGATGTCTTATGCCGAACCAGGAAATATGCGTGCCTTGGTGTCTGCTTCTCGTTTCGAGAGAAATTCAGTAGGCTGAAACCAGAGCTGAAGACACTGTGTGAAATTTGTCCTCATTAGAAAAGAAAGTCATGCTCTGGTGAGCGTCGCAGTTGGTTTCTCTTTTTTTCTTAGTCTGCCTAACGACAGAGATTTTCGTGCTACAGGTACCGTTCCAACGCTTTTTATGGTTTTTATATATGAAGATCACATTCCAAAAACATTTTTGCAATTGACATTTCAGGGTATATATGATTAATGATGTCAGAATTAGCAAATGGATAACGGTGACAAGAGCATCTTGGACAAAGTATACATAGGATTTGTATAAAAAATAATGAGACCAAATTCGGCAAAAAATATGTATTGAAGATATCGCTATAAACAATTAAATTTCTTCAATATAAGACCCTTGGGCGTGGACATACTTCTGCCAATGAGTGACAATGTCCACGCATGGAAGACGTGCTCGAAGTCGCTTTGACCTCTGCTACGGTCCCATGACGGTGTCTTTTGAGGTCTGTGTTCACTCGGAGGAACAGGAAAAATCTCGCCTAGGCCATAGGGACTGTAGGGAGGCATTACGATGCCCTTTCGGGACAGGTAGTCGTTAACTACGAAGAGGTGTGGCTTGGTGCATTGTCATGATGCAGCTTCCAATGGATCTTTTACACGCGACCTGAGTTCAAGGCTAAAATTCGTCTGCTGGTGGTGTTTACTTTTGAATATTGGCATAGCGTTCTATGGTGTAAGTATTATTAATGTTCTTTTGTTAAAAATGCCGCAAAACAATTCATTATTGTGGCAGTAGATATTTATTATAAATTCAAAATTTTGTTCTGTATCCAATAATATTCGTAAAATTTGCTAAATTTCGGTTAAACTTTATGCATGCAACTTGGGTCGAGGCTAAGAGTCGTCTGATAGCGGTGTTTGCGGCTGAGTATACAGGCATTTTGACAACACAGTTGCTATAGAATATTGGATCACGATACCGCCAGCTCTGGCGTGTGACATCACGTGCATAAGATCCATTGGTGGCTATGCCTGGATTTATTCAATTGACCCTTCCGTTCAGCCTTTTCAGAATTTCCTTGTAGATAGCACCCGTGGCACTACTTCCCCTCTTCAATCGAACGTAGGGGTAGGAGTCAACTAAAACCACCATAGGAATCGCACAGCTCGTAGACGACTGACGCTCAGTGCGCGTTGAAGCTGACTTCCGCCTCCATCAAACCCTCCTGGAGCATGCACGCCGTGACATACAGTTACCTCAAAAAACATTCGTTTCATTACATTTTATACAAACCCTGTATTACTATTAATACTTTTATGGTTCAAATAGTCCAAAGGGAACAAGTATCTCACAAATTAATATCCAAAATTTTCGTAAGAAATCAATAGAGACAACTTTTTTCTTCTCGATGTAACCCGAAATCCATGTTGCGATCGATGATGTCAGAAAACAAAGCAAAAATGGAATTGCAGAGAATAAGCCATTCTGTAAAGAAAAAGAGAAAAAAAGGACATATAAATCAATTTGTACCTCTAAAATATTTGAGAAAAGAAAAAGGTATTTTATGATGTATTTATATTTCTTGCGTTTTTATTATTTTAACTAGGGAATCGAACCCGGGTTTCCCAGGTTACAGAACATCGCTGAAAACTATTTTTTTTTATTTAAAATTCTAACAGATTTTTTACATTTAATATATATATATTTACTAAAAAGAAATGGCGCATCTAGTATTTGTCGAGAATTAAATAAAAATCATGCACTCGTGACATCATAATTCACTTTTATATTTTAACAGAATAATAAGGCTACTATAATTTGTGACTCGTGCTATAGCCAGTATACGCACGACCTAACGCGTCAGGACACATTCCTGTTATCAATATCTTTTTACGCGTGAAGGTTTCGCTATGGTACTCCATTGTGAAGTTTGCTAATTTTTGAAATTCAATTTTTGAAAAACGGCATAATCATTAGATTTGAAATGTATATCACGAAAAATACAATTTTTTACCTTTCTAACGCAGTTTGTCTAACAATTTTTTGACAAATACTTTTCGAACTATTAATTTTTTCAGTAACTTCAAATGTTTAATTTTCCTAGATTAATCTGTGGCAACGGTTAGCGAAAAACCCAGTCGTCAGCAACGCATAGCTTTTTATTAAAGAGGATGAGTTGTATTTGTTTACATTCAACTTACGTGAAGAAAAGATTCGGAAGGAAGTTGAGTTGTATAAGCACTTCATCAAACGGGATTATGGTAAACTTTAATTGTCTCACAGGTCCTGGTGCGAATTATTTTTTTGACGCCAGGCAGCGCTCCAAAAAATCATTCACGGAAAACTTACTTTACGAACGATTATCTCCATGGTTTAATGGTTTAATATTTTAAACCTTCATGACGAATGAATCTTTTTTTTTTTGTTGTTGTTTACTTTCATGGATAGAGAATTTGAAATGCGAAGCTATTTTCAACTGAAGATATTGCAGAATATATACATAGTTGAACGTAAGTCATCTCTCAAATATTAATTTATTTTGAACGATCTTCCTAAAAAATGTAACTTTTATGCAGTTTAATTCGAAAAATAATTTTGAATAAAAATGGCCGCCTGGCACATTAAAAGCGATGTGGCATCCCGAAACAGTTGATGACAGTCACATGACTTACGGTTTTATTAAAGAGATTTTATTATTTTAATTATTATTTCCAATTTTTCGGACTTCACGGACCACATATTATAAAAACCATAAATTCATAATCTAAAATCCCGCGGACCAGTAATGCGAATTCTTTAAAACATAAATACATTTGAACAATAACGATCAGTATACCATTTTATTAATATGAAATGCACCCCTTTTATATAACAAATAATAAAAGATTAAAGTTTGACTTTTTATTCGACCACGCCAAAAAAACTTAGGTTTGTAAATAACAACAGTCTACCCTTTCTTGATATCATGTTTTTACGCGGAAATAACTCATTTCACACCACTGTTTTTCGTAAACCATTCGCAGTTTCTTTACACCCGCATCGTCTTTCATCTCATCCTCCTAATCAGAAGTTTGCTGCTTTTAATACTTATGTTCGACGTGCCATGCCGTAAGTATTTGTTGTTCTGTGAGGTTACTCAAAGCAGAAATAGTATATATTAAATCCATTGACATTGATCGGGGTTTTCCAGTTGAAATCGTCGATTCAATTCATATTAAACTCATCAAACGTCCTTATTCCAACGTTGAATTATACTTCCATATTCCCAAAAATTTGCCATCAAATATCCAAAATCTTGATAAAATTCGATTTTAAAGTAATTTGTATTTCATTTCACAAAGTAAAATTTACAAATCTGAAACATCCAATTGATAGATTTTAACATTGGGAAATTTACAAGATATCTTGCGAGTGTAATAAAATGTATGGTCAAACGAATGAGGTCAAACGAAGCGACCTTTTAAGATCAGTTTGGGGGAGCATAGAACAAATGTTAAGAAGTGGATAAGTGTGATCGAAGATCGCACAAAGGGTTTCGTTTAATATTCCTTTCAAAACACTTTATCCTTTCTTTAATAAATTCAAATAAATATAATTTAGCAACAACAACAAAAAAAAAAGTCATGTTTTTTATAAAGTAAAAATTTACTGGTCTATTTTTCCGTTTTTTCGAAAATCTAAACCAGCCGGATAGCGGGCGAAACCCGCTATTATATTCTGTCATAATAATATCCGTCATACGGACTAAATGCGATATTTAAAAAATATATAATTTCAAAATTAAACATGTTGGACGCCTTCAAAATGTTAAAATATGCGAATATTTCCATAATCGGGTTTTTATCATGATTCAATACATTCCTCAAACTCATATATTTACTATTCTCTATTATTCATATTGATACTCGCTTTCTATTATTCTCAAATATTTGAAAAATTCGTTAAACTTCTCATATGACGTCAGATTTTCTTTTTAATTCTCTAATGACGTGATATTAATCTGCTTTGTGTACATCCACATACTCATACTCCTTGTATTACTGAGAAATCTTAGACATTTTTCGTTTTATTTACCACTATGACGTCAATCAATTTTATTTCATATTTATCTTTTTTTCAATTGGTGAAACTTTTTATTTCATTTTCATTTTTCCCGTGAAAATCGTCTGATAGAAAATTAATTATTGTAGAAAGAATTTCATTGTGGATTTTAAATTTTTGGCATCTGCTATAACGAAAAATGTTTAAATTTTTGGCATCTGCTATAACGAAAAATGTTTAAATTTAACCGAAAAAGGCTATTAGAATTTTGGTTTTTTATCTCTATTTATTAAAATAATACGAATTTTTCAAATTTTAATATTTTCAGCTCTTCACAGCTGATATTCTGATTTATACACGAAATTTCAACTCTGTAAGTTACATAGTTTTCGAGAATGACTCTGTGACAGACAGACAACGGAGCGGGAGCAATAGGGTTTCGTGAGATGAACGAAACCCTAAAAATGGTGACTTTAAATACTCCGCTATTGCTAACCATTCTTGACCTAACAATCACAATTGTAACTCTTCCGAAGATTAAATAATTCAGAAATGCTCATCAATTTACGATCTTGATTTTTTGGGAAGCTTATCATATATGGACAATTCTAACAGCTTGATTAATGATATATCCAGTACACCGAAATTTTCTAAAGTCTGGCTCCCATTTCTTTAATTCCCTGTATTCCACATCACACATACACACTTTTTTCTCCTTTCTGCTTAAGCTCTTCCAGATTAGATAACCGCTTCTTATTGGTCTCCTCGGGTACGCGGGAACTCTTGACAACGCTGTTTGTTTTTCATTACTTACCGCCATTTCACCATTGACTGCGAGCTGCGTCGCTTGCATACTTCTACCTTTTTAAAACTTACCTCTGATCATTTTAACCTTTGCACTGATGATGGAGCCTTAGAATTTCCGAAACAGCTGTCTCCCCCTTTTCTATACACATATTTAAATTTGTGCTATTTTCACACTGTCTAATTTTCTATTTATTTCTTAACATAGGTTTTCATTGAATCCTTTCTGCCGACAGGCCAATGACCATACTTTCTCTCACAGGATTATTAAAGCTCAGAATAATCCATTTATGTTTTCACTACATTAATCTCCTAATAGCAATCTGAAGCACATTCTCTGTCTAGATCTAACACATAAAATATAAATTTAAGACACTTTGCCCTTTGAATTAAAAATAAATAAAACTTAAAATAACTAAACATTTTTAACGTCTGATGAATAAAAGCCTTAAATAAAATATCACATTTAATCAGACATAACATTTACATTAATACACTTAAAACATTAAAAACATTAAAATACTGCAAATGTTTCAGGCTATAATTTAGCCCCTCATCAGTGCAATTATATACGTTGACCGGATAATTTTCAACCATGTTTACAGTTAATAAAGTTAACCAGTTAAAACTTGAAAATTTTGAACGAACCTTCATTAAAGCACGATCGTGTACTCAGGTGGAACAGCACAATATTCATTAATTGGCGAAGTCTGTTTACGAGTGAACCAACCCTCAAGAAAAACTCTACTCTTAACATTATTGCAGCTGGATCTGATTACTGCGATACTTGCGAAATCCGGAATATGATCTGTATCCAAAGACTGCTGTACTAATTTTAATTGAAGGCTTATTTTAATGTTTTAATGTTTTAAGCGTATTTATGTAACTGTTATGTCTGATTAAATGTGATATTTTATTTAAAATATTAAATAAAACTTGCCCGTTTAAAAAATAAATAGCAAGTAATGTGACCATTAATAGTAATAAATAGTCATAATGTGATCATGTTATATAACCATTATTATCATTGCTAGCTATAATTTAAATTTTCAAAACTAAAAATTTTAAATTTCATAACCATAAGAATGTTATTTTTGTTTTATTATGGAAAAAATACATAAAATTGCAACTAATGTAGAGATTTTTCTGTGGACCAACAAAGTTCTCTCGAGGACCACAGATTGGCGACCTCTAATTTAGAGCATAAAATAAATTCAGATATATTTTCAAATGAAAATATACTTTTATTTTAACCAATCATTTATTATCTAAATCAGTTATTCTTCACCAGTCTTACTCTATTCCTTTATCCTTTTAAAACTTAAATTAATATATGATTACTTCTTATCAAATATATTGTCTAATTCAAATAAAATTATTAAAATTTAATTACTACTGACTCGATTCCTCCTCCCGGTTCAAACTGCAATTAGACTGTTTGGACAGCACTGATGTATAGCGATAATTTTAAAACTATACTTATGTTTATTAAAGTTAGCGTTCTAAAACTTTTATTTATAATAAACAAAATAGTGAAAAAAAGGGTTAGGTTCGATAAGACTATGAAAACGGCACTTTTTCAACGCTTAAAATACAAGTTTTATTATTATTATTATTATTATAATTTTTTACTTTGTTCATTATACCGGTGCGCCAAAAGTTCATTAAAGCTTTGAAAATTCTTTAAAAAGAAACAAATTATGCAAAAAAATTGCGGTTAGCAGAGATGAGATTGCAGGGAGATCGGATTTTTTAATAACAAAAAAAGTTGAGGTTTAAAAAATTACCGATAGATGTCGCTGGCAAACAGCAGGTGTATGTAAATTAGGCTTATAGTGAAAGACCCATTTCAGCGAAGCGACAGACAAGCTTCAGTATCCAGCACATGAAACAGGACCTTTTCTCATCTTCAGTCATTTTACCATGCAGAATTTTTGCAGTGCTTCAGTTGCCGATTCCCCGTTCTTTTAAAAGAGTTTAACCAACAGTGCTTGATCTGGTAACAATAGCATACTGCTGACATCGAATGGAGAGTCTGTGTGTATGGAGGGGTTTTATTGACAGCCTGATTTGCATAAATGTACTTCATATTGTGCATGCAGCACCATCTATAGGTAGTTTTTGAACCATTTTTTTTTTGTGTTGTTGTTATTAAAAAAATCCACTCTCCCTCTAATTCCATTCCCGCAAACCGCAATTTTTTAGCATAATTTGTTTCTTTTTAATGAATTTTTAAAGTTTTAACGAATTTTTGGCACATCCGGTATTGTTCAATGTTATATAATATTTAGTTTCACTGAAATTCTTAAATTTTGTTTAGCAGAATTGGCTATTTTTACATTTTTACTTTTTTTTCACATTTTATAAATTTTTTTCACTCAAAGCGAACGGATATGCCATTTTGACTTTGAACTATGTTTTTGTTAGAAGTATAAGAATTTATAAAACATTAAAAGAAATATGGTACCTCAATTTGATCAATAATTTTTTCATTTGGTACTATTTCATTGCTATTTATTTGATATACTGGGTGGTTATAATATAAGTATCTCTATTTGGAGCTGTCTGTAGCTTGAAGGAATAACTGGAATGAAACCAAAATTGGTACACTTACTATTCGAGAATCGGAAAGAAGAATAGAACAATAAAAAAATTAATTGCAATAATCGCCGACAGATGGCACTTTTGAGTGTGAAATGTAATGTGTAATATTGTGTACCGGGGAGGTGTAGCAAACCTCAATGACTTTACCGCATATCACAACATGTGCGAAACATCGCTCCTGGTGCGTTACATTCCGCAGTTAAGCACGTCGTGCACCGCCCGGATTGTGTTCTCTAGCACAATGGCCATGTGAAACCTAACATGATCGGCGATGCCATGCAAAAGCATTAATTCTTAGTTCTTGTATTACACATTACATTTCACACTCAGTAGAACCAAATTGCACCATCTGTCGGTGATTGTTGCAATTTGTTTTTATATTGTTCCATTCTTCTTCCCCCTTCTCGAATAGTAAGTGCACCGATTTTGGTTTCATTCGGGTTATTTCTTCGAGCTACAGAGAGATCCAAATAGAGATACTTATATTATAACCACCCTGTATGATTATGTTAGAAGAGTATAAGGATTTATAAAACATGAAAAGAAAATTAATACGTCAAATCGCTCATAATTGAAAATAAAAGGTTTTCGTTTACATCGTAAATAAAGTTTAATGTCTTATATTTTTATACATTTATCTTATATATTTTAATAAACTAGTTTCAATAAATAAAGTATACTAATTAATGTCATTAAATAAATAATCTTACTGGTGCATTAATTTGTATTAAGCTATTTTTAATACCCATTATCTATCATATACATGAAGTTTTTAAATTAATTTAATTGCGCGTTGTTAGATAAAAATTGTTCTATGTTTAAAAATTTCCGGGAATATCGGAAGAGGACATTTTTAAGGTCTCGAATCTAATTCCTTGCATTACTTACCTGTCCTATTGGATAATGCAATATAGTTCCCAGGAATGTGGAATGCACAATCCAAAAATGTGCGTATTTCCAACAACGCCCAAATATGACGATTATTAACGCATAAAGAGGGATCGATGTCATCATTTGGCGCCATGGTAATTTTGGTCTCTGTAAAATATTTAAAGAAAATCTGTAAATAAACAATAAATTAGTATAATCTCTTTCATTATTATAGGATAAAAGTATACGGTGGAACTTTGGTTCTGGAAGAAGAAATTTGTGTGAAATTTGGTTCTATTCTCGAGCGCAGACATTCAGTTCTCGAACAAAGAAAGTGTCATCGTCAAATCGACCGTATGAAAAGACATACCGAAAAAGACTGAATATATTTTTTTGTTGGACGCAAAGCGCACATATATAGCGATCGCAGTGTTAAATATTTTCATGCATCGGTGACAGGCGGTTTTCAGGCAAAATGACTGTACACCCCTGCTATACAGGTTTTAGAGTTGCTGAATCTACAGGTTTTATTTATTGTTCTTATTTTATTTTTCGTTTTTATGAGCGGAAAGTACATATACATGTGATATAATTATTTCGGTGCCAACAAATTCCATTCACATTGAGATTCAAAAACAGCAAGTTAACCTATTAAGCGTCAAGTCTCACATTTTCGGAGATTTTCTTCCAATTGTCAATTACAATTTTTTTTTCAACATGATATTAAGATATATTACAAATCGTTTTCTTTTATTTGTATCTTAATCGTACAAAGTATACTGTGATTTATTTTTCTTTAAAATTTCTTTATTTTACATTCGTTCGAAATTGTGCAAAACGGACAAAATCGACTTGCATTAGTAAAAATCTCAGAAAAAAAAATATTTTTGTGAGTGACTTGCTTTTAACGAAAAATAAATAACAATAACACTTTAAATGTTGCATTTCAAGCGGAAATCAAATGTTTATTTCAACACTGGTTTCTAAGCATTCAGTTTGAAAAGTCCCAAAATGGAGCACTTGGCGGGTTTTGTCTACACAGTCAGACTCTTTTTTGGGGGTAATTTATATTCTGATTAATAAGAAATAATATTCTGAACCTTGCAATCTTTATTTCATATGAAATTCAAAAAGAAGACAGCGGTTCACAAATATAAAATAAAAAGAAAAGTGCCCAGTTAAAGTGATGCCATTGAGCTCACAGGCTATTCACACTAATTGTATGTTATACTCTTATTTCAAAGAATAATGCCCCTCGAAAAATAAAGAAATCGACAATAAATTAAGGGGGGATTAGCCCCCTGTTCCTCCCTTTATACTTAACCAATGAACCCCCAAAACTAATCAGGGAAGCGCCTTATCACAATAAACCTATATACAAAATTTGAAGCAAATCGGCTAATTCTGCATGAAAAACCCATTTATCTAAATTAAGGGGGATTAGCCCCTGTTTCCTCCCTTTATACTTAACCAATGAACCAACAAAACTAATCAGGGAAGTGCCTTATCACAATGAACCTATATGCAAAATTTGAAGCAAATCGGATAATTGTGCCTGAAAAACCGATTTATCTAATTAAGGGGGATTAGCTCCCGTCCCCCCCCCCTTAATACTTAACCAATGAACCCCCAAAACTAATCAGGGAAACTCCTTATCACAATGAAATTATAAACAAAATTTCAAGCACATCGGATAATTCTGCCTGAAAAACCCATTTATTTAAATTAAGGGGGATTAGCCCCCGTTCCCCCCTTTATGCTTAACCAATGAACCCAGAAAACTAATCAGGGAAGCGCCTTATCACAATGAACCTATATACAAAATTTGAATCAAATCGGTTAATTCTGCATGAAAAACCAATTTATCTAAATTAAGGAAGGCGAGGGGGGGGTGATCAGCGCCTAGTTTCCTCCCCTTATACTTAACCAATGAACCCCCAAAATTAATCAGGGAAGCGCCTTATCATAATGAACCTATATACAAAATTTGAAGCAAATCGGATAATTGTGCCTGAAAAACCGATTTATCTAAATTAAGGGGGGATTAGCTTCTGTCCCCCCCCCTTTATACTTAACCAATGAACCACCAAAACTAATCAGGGAAGCTCCTTATCACAATGAAATTATAAACAAAATTTCAAGCACATCGGTTAATTATGCATGAAAAACCCATTTATCTAAATTAAGGAAGGCCGGGGGGGGTGATCAGCCCCTAGTTTCCCCCCCCCCCTTATACTTAACCAATGTACCCCCAAAACTAATCAGGGAAGCGCCTTATCACAATGAACCTAAAGATAAAATTTGAAGGGATATTTCTATCAAGAGTTATCGCGTTACGTACATACGTTACATACATACATACATACAGAACGGCGGGCACATTAGCTCTCAGGCTTTGATAGCTTGTGAGCTAAAAAGCCTTTTGACGTGTGTGACCACAATTCATTTGCTTTATTGGATAAATTAGCAAAACTCGAGAGTTTTCTTTAGCTTTTTTGCCAAAAACTGCAACAATTCGGAATATTTTCAGAGTGTCTTAGTATTGATTCCTTACACAGAGAAATTCTGCAAAAATGTATAGCAGGAAAACCTATAAAATATGGTTTCTTGTTTTTGCATGAGGATATCCAGTCAATTTGCAAGCTTATGTAGGAAAAGAAAAAAATTCTAAAAATAATATGCCCTATGGACCATGAGTTATTCTAGAATTGTTTGAGTGCGTTTAAAATCCTGGGGAAAAAAAGGTTACGTTGATAGCATTTTTAACTTGTTTCAATAATTAGAAGAAATGCAATTCAGGGAATTCCGATAACGAGAAGAGAAAATAAGAGTGAAAATATGCTACAAAATTGCCCCCTGACTGATAGCAAAGTTTTCGAAAAATATAAATAAGGTTCTTGGAATTTATTGTAACAAATAGTTTTACCATATTTAAGTAAAACAAGTTGGAAATTGTACGTTAAACGTGACAAATGAGGTGGTTCGTACTGTAACTTGTTTTACAATGTAATATATATATATATATATATATATATATATATATATATATATATATATATATATATATATATATATATATATATTTAAAACAGAAGGCTGTTTTTTTTAGTCATCTGCCCTGAACTTTCTACTGAACTAAGTTTGATAATCATTTTCTTAAATGAAAGCTGTTCATTTGCAGATGTTCCCGCACTAGCTATTTTTTTTTAAATATTCTCATTTCTATATTTTAATTTTAAAAGTTTTTTGTGAAATTTTTTTTAAATGGTGGCAATTAGGTTAAGATTTTATCTCTACAATATAAGATTAATTTGCCTTATCACATTCTACCAATCAGCAGCGGGATTCCATCAGTGTAAATGTCGTCATATTTAAAGAAAAATCTCGATGGTTTTCAGAAAATTTAAACATAGTAAAATGATTGCGTTGAATTAAGCAGTAATCACAGAAGAGCAGCATCTATACTATTAAAAACCGTTCGCGTATGTACAAGTCACTGGTAGGGGGACAATGAACGATTGAGGCAAAAAATTCGAAAATTTTAAATAGATTTTTGATAGATTAATTATTAATTAAAATCTATCCACAAAGAAATCTCATCAAAAATACGCTTTTTTATCTTCAGTTGGTTGGTTGCATAACATCTCCGCAGAAGTCATTAAATAAATCAATATTAGAGATAATTGCAATTGTGACTCGAGTGTTTAAAATCGATGGATCAGAGATTATATGACATGTAGAGTGTAGACAATCAACTTAATCATTAACCGTTGCCAAAAGCTAAAAACTTAATTTTAAAGGATTTTATCGACTTAATGAATGATAATAAGCTGTGTTTAAGGGTTTTTTACATGACATATATTAGTATGATACACATTATTAATACAGGAAACTTTATTTAACAGATTATTTGATAAATTTGCGGCTATAACGACTTTTTATTAAATATCACATTTATTTTGCTTGACCGCGTGTCACCTGGCGGCGGCTTTTTCATTAATTGACCCTCCTTATTAATAAATCCATATCTACTGTTCTGATTTCAACAGAACTAATTACATTTAACATTTTTAACATTTTTAGCTTCACCCGTAACAATTAATAGTTGTTTTATATAGATAATAATGCTATTTTAGAATAAGTTTTCGTAAAAATTAAATTTATGTTCAAACAACAAATTATGCTTAATTTATGTTTCGTAACAAATTTTTATATTCATAAACTTTAGTTTGGTTGTACTGATTTTTACTTTTAATTTTGGTTTTAGAATTAAATTCATGAACTCCGGTACGTAGAACGGTTTAAACAGCAAGCTCTTTATAGATAATACCGCTATTTTAGAATAACAGTTTTCGTAAAAATTAAATTTATGTTCCTAATAAAATGGTACAGAGCCCGTATACAGTTGATACATACCAACAGTCAAAGTTAGTGATTTGTTATTGAGCACTTGTGATCCGTGCTCGTACCTACCCTATTAAAATCCGTGCGCATATCTATCTATGTAAACTTAAAAACTCGGAAACAAAAAGGCGCACAGCTACGAAATTTGACACGCGAGTTGCTGAAAGGGGGCCCCTGAACGATTGGGGCAAAAAGTTCGAAAATTTCAAATAGATTTTTTTTAATGTTTTTGACGAATTTTTGCCTTTATGTTCAACCCGTAATCGCGCGAGTTCTAACCAGTTCTAAATGTTTACTGCAATGTGAGATATGCATATTACGTACGCCACGCTGAAATACTAAGACGATATAGCTGGTATTACAATAATTATTTTACCAAGCATGCAAATAATTAGAGATTATTTAACTGCGCTTAATTATTATCTTTTTTAAAAAATAAAGATAAACATTTTACCACAAACATTAACAAAACTTTTTATTCTATTTATTCCCTTATTCCGATGTATCGTTTTATCGTCTGCTGCCATAGCAACATGATAAATTAAATTTCATTAAAAAAATACACAGTAGTAGAAAAATATTTTCCTAAATCGAATAGTTGAATAACTCAACACTTTAACAGGGGAATTCTTATTTCTTATTTAGATATTTTAAAGTTGTTTGTTGTCATTTTTATTTTTAATTTCGGTTTTAGAACTAATTTCATGAACTCCCGTGCGTAGAACGGGTTAAACATCTAGTACAGCTTATTTGTTGAGAAATAATATTAACTAATCTATGTAAAGAAAATAACAGTAAATAATCTATCATAAGAAATAATATGAAAAACTAAATGTTTCCGATGAAGAATATGACGTCATTCGGAAAACAAAAGATGAATTTTCCTCCATGAATATAAAGTATTTTACTAACCTTGTGTCAGTATGACGTCCTATTCACTGACCCTTATTCCTGCATCTAAATAGACAGAACTTCCGCTATTTATTTACTTCCTAGTTATGCACAAAATAAAATATTTCTGAAAATTACATCATTTCCATTTAATTATAATAAATATGTAATGAAAATTTTAAAACAATTGGTTAAATGACTCTTACTGTAATATTTTCCTATATATTTTCGTGAAACTGATTTTATTTTCAAAGTTTTTTATTCCACATACTCTGAAATTAAAAGCTAAATCGTCTGCTTATGAAAATGATATAATTTTTAAAACGTGCATATTCAAACACAAAATTTCAATTTTTACAAAGCTAAATGACGTATAGATATTTACTGAGATCAGGTCTTCAATGGAATGTGGTGTTCATGTGCAGAGTTTTGAGTATGTTTGTATGAATATCATGCTTTAAATTTGCAAATTATGCGTTATTCTTTTATTCATAAGCTTAAATTGTAACATACTTATTTAATATATTCTGTTGCGTCGAATTTCGACGGGTGGATATTGTTGTTATTATTTCAGTGGAGTTGTTATTATTTCAGTGAAATGAATATTATCGTATGTTATGTGCGAAATGAGCATGCCTTTTTTTTATTACGTATGCCACGTTTACAGATGCGAATTTTTTTTTCGACACCAGACAGCACTGCAAAATTCACCATGGAGATCTTGCTTTACGAATGATTACCTCAATGGTTTAATATTTCTATGACTCACGATGAATGAATCTGTTTCGTTTATTTACTGTAATGGATTGAGATATTCTGCTGTTAACCTAATTTTCACTGACGTTATCTCAGAATCTATACATTTTTTAATGTAACTCACCTCTCAAGCAAAAAAAAAAATGAACGATCTTTCTAAAAATGTAACTTTATGCAATTTTATTCGAAAAAATAATTTTGAATAAAAAGAGCCGCTTGTCATATGAAAAAAGATGTGGTTAGCCCGTATTTGTTTTCCCCAGTCACATGACTTGCTCTTATACTTTATAGATTACGTATGATAGAATTTAATAGAATAAAGAAAACTTTTATTAATATTTTTTGAAGTTTTCATTCAATTTTCATAAAATTTGAAATGATTCGACGAAATTCTGCAACGATTATATATATTAAATTTCAAATCATTTGGTTAGGTAGTTTTTGTGCTGTTATATGCGGACGGACGGACAGACGGACGGATCAGACGACGACTGTAGGTGCTACGTATTTATATAATTACGACCACACCTAAAAATAGTAAAACAGCTGTGTGCTTAGGGAGCAATTTTGAAGGAATGGAGCCCATGGAACAAGCAAAATGCTTGTCTTTAGAAAAATTGAAAGAATATCGATCTTCCCAAGCCTGCTACAGTTGACTCATACATTAGTAACATGGGAAGGGGGTGTAGACCTCCTAAATAGATTTTCGAAATCTTAGAGGCCATGACTAGAACATAAAAATTAGTGGTGGCCCTTTCTTACTGACACATTAAACATAAATGTTGTAGCAGCATGGTAAATCCGTAGATAAATGAAAAGAGAACTGTCCTATTTATAATTTCTACGTCATATTGTTATTGCGTAGATGAAAACAGAAAAACCTGAATCGACAAGGACAATTTGTATAAGACCACGAACACCAATGATTACAGATATTCGCTTTGATGGAGTAAACCATTTTATTTCCCATTAATAGTGTGCTCATGTATAACATTCCATCTTGCGCTGGGAAGTTGCAGCCTTCCAACGTATATATAAGTGAAATATGCCAGACTGGATGTCGTCCAGATGGCTTAAATGGTAAAGCTCTTGCGGCAGTATTCTGCCCTCAACGGATGAAGCCGTTTCGGAACCAAACGTTATCGTAATACATAACGAGATTCAAGAGTTTGCAATTCTGCCCTACGATCGGTATTCGCGAGTGACCTTCAAACTCTGTGCTTTCGAGTAAACATGTTTGGACCAATCAAATACAAAGTCATGCTTGGTTTGTTTATTTACGTGAGATGTGAACCTGTGTTTTACTGTGGTGTTTGCGACGCTATTAAAAAGAAAAAAAAAAGATCCGTCTCGTTTACTTAATTTGAAAAAAAGAAAAATTCTTGGAACAGCAGATAAATATTAATTAAGAATATAAATATTAATTAAGAAATAATTTAAAAATATTAATTACTGATGGGACTTAATTTTTTTTTGGAAAAGGATTTAAATATTTTGATGAAATAAAGGAGAATACACTAAATTTTACGAAAATTTTATGCGGTATCTATCTATATTGCATAAATACACATTGTTGCTTAAATAAATACTACATGTTCTTATGACATGCAGCAAAGACTTAATTGCTAATTTATAAATTATGTAAATTATGTATATATTTTTTTTTACTGTTCAGTTAATTTGAATTGTTCTAACGCATTTTTCATTGTAATTTAGACTTGAAATTAAATAGAAATAATATGTTCTATTGAAATTAAATATTCGTAGCCATGTGACACTTCCCTCTCCCACCCCCCTCTTTTTAACTATTCAGTTAATATGAATTGTTATTTCGCATTTTTTATTGTGATTTAGACTTAAAATTAAATAAATATTTTATATTGAAATGAAATATTCATATTCATATGACACCTTCCCCCTCACCCACCCCTCTTTTTTTAGGTAGATTTCGTAAGAAATACTACCTATTACATTCTCCCCTAAGTTGGAATTTTTGAAAAATTTTTGCAGATCTACGCCGATCATGACTTCCAGAACCCAAAACCATCCCCAGTTCAAAACTTTATCTATCCATCTATCTATCTATGTCACTTTTTTATGGACACGATAACTGCAATAATTCTGCACAAATATCTTCCAAACTGATACATAAAATCAAGGGGCATAAAATCTACGTGAAGTTCGTTAATGGGCAAAATCAAACCAAGGGGGGGGGGGGTATGGAGGGCTTTTTGTGAAAACAGAAAAAAAAACCATAATTTCTTAATCATGATACGTATCGAATCCGTTTAAAGTTATTACTACTTCTAGGAAAAGGGCCGAAAATTTATATATGACATATTTTTGATATCATTAAAAATAGACCCAAGGGGTGGGGGGAGGATTTTAGAAGAAAAAATTCATAACTTCGTCAATTCACAAGATATCAAATCCGCTTAAAATTATGATAAATCCTCTTAATGTTATCTAAAATTTTATATTGCCAAGTATTTTTATAGGACCAACCCTTATAGCAAAATCTATACTAATATTATAAAGGAGTAAAGATTGTTTGTTTGTTTGTTTGTAGGGGGTAATCTCTGGAACTACTGAAGCGATTTCAAAAATGATGGCGGCAAATTGATGGTGACAATCCATGCTCCAACATAGGCTATATTTCATGTCGGTGCCACTACCTCCAGGGGGGTACAGGAGCGAAAAACGTTCTAAAATTTCGATTTTTTGTAACGAAGGAGATAGAAACATCAAATTTGGTATGGTAGTTACTTATAAGATTTAAATGCTCTCGAAGAACAAATTCTACAAACATTCGAAATTTAAAAGGGTGAGATGAGGGAAATGCGTTCAAAAAACATTCTAAATTACAATTTATATGGAATCTCTGGAACTACAGAACTGTTTTCAAAAGTGATGCTAGCAAATTGATGCTGACAGTCCCTGCTCCAACATAGGCCATATTTTGTGTCGGTGCCACTACCTCCAGGGGAGTGCAAGAGCGAAAAACGTTCTAAAATTTCGATTTTTTGTATACTGAAGGAGATAGAAACATCAAATTTGGTATGGTAGTTACTTATAAGATGTAAATGCTCTCTAAGAACAAATTCTAAAAACATTCGAAATTTAAAAGGGTGAGATGAGGGAAAAGCGTTCTAAAAACATTCTAAATTACAATTTCTATGGAATCTCTGGAACTACAGAACCGATTTCAAAAGTAATGGCAGCAAATTGATGGTGACAATCTCTGCTCCAACATAGGCTATATCTTATGCCGGTGCCACTACTTCCAGGGGGGTACAGGAGCGAAAAACGTTCTAAAATTTCGATTTTTTGTTTACTGAAGGAGTTAGAAACATCAAATTTGGTATGGTAGTTACTTATAAGATGTAAATGCTCTCTAAGAACAAATTCTAAAAACATTCGAAATTTAAAAGGGTGAGATGAGCGAAATGCGTTTTAAAAACATTCTAAATTACAATTTATATGAAATCTCTGGAACTACAGAACTGTTTTCAAAATTGATGCTGGCAAATTGATGCTGACAGTTCCTGCTCAAACATAAGCTATATTTTATGTCGGTCCCACTACCCCCAGGGGAGTGCAAGAGCGAAAAACGTTCTAAAATTTCAATTTTTTGTATACTGAAGGAGATAGAAACATCAAATTTGGTATGGTAGTTAATTATAAGATGTAAATGCTCTCTAAGAACAAATTCTAAAAACATTCGAAATTTAAAAGGGTGAGATGAGGGAAAAGCGTTCTAAAAACATTCTAAATTACAATTTCTATGGAATCTCTGGAACTACAGAACCGATTTCAAAAGTAATGGCAGCAAATTGATGGTGACAATCTCTGCTCCAACATAGGCTATATTTTATGTCGGTGGCACTAATCCCAGGGGGGTGCAGGAGCGAAAAACGTTCTAAAATTGCGATTTTTTGTATACTGCAGATGCTAGAAATTTTACATTTGGCATTGTAGTTACTTATAAGATGTAAATGCTCTCTAAGAACAAATTAAAAAAAATAAAATTTAAAAGGGTGAAATGAGCGAAAAGCGTTCTAAAAACATTCTAAATTACAATTTCTCTGGAATCTCTGGAACTATAGAACCGATTTCAAAAGTGATGGTGGCAAATTGATAGTGACAACCCTGCTCGAACATAGGCTATATTTTATGTCGTGCCACTAACACCAGGAGGGTGCAAGAGCGAAAGAGGTTCTAAAATTGAGATTTTTTTTACACTGAAGGAACTAGAAATTTGAAATTTGGCATTGTAGTTACTTATAAGATGTAAATGCTCTCTAAGTACGAAATAAAAAAAATCGAAATTTAAAATGGTGAAATGAGCGAAAAGCGTTCTAAAAACATTCTAAATTACAATTTCTGTGGAATCTCTGGAACTACAGAACCGATTTCAAAAGTGACGGTGGCAAATTGATGGTGACAATCCCTGCTCCAACAGCCTCTTTAATAAAAAGCCATGCGTTGCTGACGACTGAGTTTTTCGCTAATTGTTTCCACAGATTAATCTCGGAAAATGAATTTTTTGAAGTTACTGAAAAAAAATAATAGCTGAAAAGTATTTTTCAGAAAATTGTTAGGCAAACTGTGTTTGAAAGGTAAAAAATTGTATTTTTCTTGATATAAATTTCAAATCTAATGATTATGCTGTTTTTCAAATATTGAATTAAAAAAATTATCAAATTTCACAATGGAGTACCATAGCGAAACCTTCATGCGTAAAAAGATAATGATAAGGGCGACGTGTCCTGACGTGTATATTGGCACGAGTCACAAATTATAGTAGCCTTATTATTCTGTTAAAATATAAAAGTGAATTATTAAATGTCAATATTTTGTTTGATTAAAATTTCGTTAAGAGAAATTGACCAGCGTAGCGGGCGTAGCTTGCTAGTAAATAAATAAATAAATAAATAAATAATCCCTGCTGGCTCCGCCTGCAAGCAAGTTAGGGTTCGAAGTGGTCGGTTCCAAATGCGGCATTATGACAAAAAGGTCATTTCTTCCGCAATTCCCAACAAACAGGCGCCCTTCGGTCTGCGTGTTCGAAATCTACCTGTGCCTGTAGGCCGAGCCGTCAGGGATTTTTTTCTCGTGTAATACACCTTTTGCATTTCATTTAAACAATAGAATTACGTTATGTATATACTGCAAATAATGTATTTCATTTCCACAATTTGAATTACATTCCGCTTAAGTATGGGTGCAGCAATTATATTTCAAATTTAATAACATTTTTATGAGGTGCTTATATAAATTGTATAGCTATACAGGGTTGCTTAAATATATATTATATTTTCTTATGACAGACAGCAAAAACTTTCGGGGAGCGAGTTTTTTCTTTTTTTCCCTAGTGGGTGATTAATAATGATGAGGTTTTAATTGTGTATTAACATGTTTTAAATCTGTTACACATAGCCCGGCATTAAAATATCGCCCACCCCCTCCTTTTTCATCATGTTTATTAGTAAATTATGAAGGATCTGTTTAGGAAGAAACTGGGTCCTTTAAAGGACACTTCACACAATATTTTTTATTTCATAACAAGACCCTTCACACAATTCTTTAATTTCAAAACCTAACCCTTCACACTTTTATTTTTTTAATTAAAACCCTTCACAAAAAATTTTCATCTCAAAATATAACCCTTCACAAAACTTTTACCTTTAAAAAGGACCCTTAACAAAATTCTTTGTCTTTAAAAAAATCTTTCACAAAACTTTCCCTCTACAAACTGAACCTTTCATAAATTTAATAACGTAAAAGTAAAATCTGACTGTCACTTTTACATAAAGAAAATATGCATATTTTATATACACATATCTTCTTAAAAATGTATAAACAAGAACCTGAATAAGATGATCCTTTCAAATTCACAAAATTATGACTAAATTTTCACAAATGTAAAATGCTGTTCATAATTTACAAAGATAGGACCCAGGGAGTAAAGTCTGGACAGACCCTATGCTAATTATGTTATGAGGTGTTGGAAAATTTTAATGCTGTTAGCGAAATATATTAATTAAACTATATACATTTTTAATGTTGTTTGTAAAATATGATTTAAACTAAACAATTTTTTTAATGTTGAATAAATATTTAATGTTGGCAAAATCGTTTATTAAATTGAATATATTTTTTAACGAATTATTGTTTTAATGAAATGTTTTAATTACATTTTAATTACATTTTGTTAACGAAATAAGAAGTACTGCTTTCCCTTATTAGTTTTCAATAGAGAATATGTTTCAATCTTATATGCATTATGACTCAGACACGATATTTCATACATTACAAGACAGTGCAAAAAAATTCATATAAATTTCATTAGTATATAAATTCCATCGGTAGTGTAAAACTGTTTTCTTGTAACATGCAAAAATAATTTCGTGAGCAATTTTTTTTTTTTTTTACTCTAGTGAACTTTTTACTAATTATAATTTAAATAGTACTATTGGATTAAGGCTTTTATTTTTCTTTTCCTAACGGGTGTATAATACTGTATTATTTACAATTCAAAATATAATTAAAATAAATTTTAACTGAAAAATAATTTATGTTTAAAAATTTCGTGTAAATTGTATTCATTAGAAAATGAACCTATTCTAAAACACTGTCTTTTGGCCCTGTATCCTCATAAACAAGATCGCTGCATATATACATGCCATCTTAAAACGATAAAGCGAAGGCTTTCCGGCTGCCTAAAGCAGTCGGAGAAATTACGAGAAAACAACACCGAAATAACGGAACGAATTACAAGACGATAGGGGCAGAATGCGAAATTATCACTTCGTCGGCGCATTACGAGAAAGTCTCCCGTTCCGATGAGGGCAGAATACTGCCATTGGTGTGCTATACCAAGGTATCTGGTTTCGATCCCTGGTGTGGACACATTTTTTACTCTGTTGGTTATACGCTGTTTAGCAAAGTGAAAAGAAATTCACATCCTTCGTAGTGCCATTTACAGATTTATGGCGTAGTTTCAGTCCTGCTGAAAATTTAATTGGAAATTTAGATATATTATCCGATGCTGGGAACTTATTATTCTCATGTACGCCACTGAATGGTGTGCTCATGTGTGACATTCCATCTTGCGCTGTGAAGTTGCAGCCTTGCCAACGTATATATAAGTGAAAAATGCCAGACTGGATGTCGTCCAGATGGCTTAAATAGTAAAGCACTTGATGCGCTATATCAACTCTCTTAAAACGAAAGAGTGGATTTGGCTTCTCAGAAAAAGAGCTCTAATTTATTGGATCGTGAATGAGTTGATTTTTAAACGTTTCACTCATCTTGATTTGAATTTTTATTTTTCTAATGCACTCCAGAAGAGCGAATACTAAACAACTGAACTCGATAAAAAAAGCAATCATTGGTGAGCGGAAACAACACCGGCTCTATTACAAAGCCAGGTTTCAGAGGAAATACTGGTTTGTTCGTCATCAACCTCGGTCATAAAGCAGGTCACAATATTTTCCCATTCCGTACTTGTTCGTAGGAAAGTAACATAGTACCGTGCGTTTCAGATACAACGTGTTGGGAAATCAAAATGTTTTTTGAATTCTGATGTTAATTTAAAGTACTTCAATTCAAGATCGGATTGCTTTTAATTAAGGTAAGTACTTATTTACAATCTATATGTGTATTTTTATGAATATCAACAATGTTGATCATTATGTATTAAAATATGTTTAACTTGTCGTTTCTGCGCGAGTAGGCTTAACTCCACGGCTTTGTCTGAAGCTCGTGTTGCGAAAATATTTTATTACGTTTGCACAATTTATTTATTAGTAAATAATCTCGCGCAACAATTTTTATGAATTATTCAGTATTCAATATGAATTTGCTTTATTTGTAAATTTAATACTTTTTAGTTAAGACCTACCTTTCTTTTCATACATATCAATGGAAAATTGTGCATAAGTAATGTCACATACTTCGTATTTGTTCGCTTATCATAGCTTTTAAATTTAGTACGATTTATGTAAATATGTTTAATATTAATATGAATTTAAGTCAAAATTCTAAATCGGAATACTTTTTTAATGATAAAGGAAATTTACGTTTTGATAAATTCACGATTGTTTCATTCTCATGCTTTTCCTTTTCCCTTTTATTTATTTTTTCATATTTAATATGATATAAACTATTTTTTTTCATACAGATGTAAATGTACATTGTAAATTTTTGAACAGGAAAATATTAACTTAATTAAATGCTTCTTATCATGTCACTAATTCACATGCAGAATTTTATCAATAATATCAGTTAGTAACACTGTACTATAATATACTGTCTGTCATACGATAATTACATATTCGATTTATTTGCCATATTACATAGTTTATACATATATATAATCTACAATAAAACTCACCAGATATGGTTTAATTATTATTAGAAAATATTAAATATACCAAGGGTAATATACCAAGCGAAATTTGATGAATATTTAGGGCCACTTCACAAAATTCTATTTAATAAAACAGAATCCTTCACAAAAATCAATTTAATAAAATAGGCCCTTCACAAAACTGAATTTGATAATTTGTTTCCCTTCACAAAATTCTTTATAATAAAACAGTCTCCTTCCCAAAATTCATTTCTATTCAATAAAAACTTACTATTTATTATTTAT
Organism: Maratus michaelseni; assembly: GCA_963931845.1. Classification (NCBI taxonomy): domain Eukaryota; kingdom Metazoa; phylum Arthropoda; class Arachnida; order Araneae; family Salticidae; genus Maratus; species Maratus michaelseni. The sequence continues at coordinate 48,469,569 of OZ007598.1, read as the reverse complement.
TTATTATTTTGTGACATTTTAAAATGTGTAATTTGTAAACAAATAAGTTCACCAGAGAGAAAAACTTCAGCAAAAGGATTTAAAAAGTATTTTTTAATCTTGGTTCGAATTTGAGTAACTGGATTTCAACTTTCATTGATAAAAAATATATGTTATAATGATAAATGTTTCATTAAAAATGTCTTTTAAAGGACCCCCTTTTTTATAATTTCACAACAGGCCCCTTCAAAAAAAAATTTATCTTAAAACAGGACAACTATATATTTAAAATTTCATAATAATAGTAAAATACCTCTGTTTATTGGTGATTATAAAAGAAAAGCATATATGGAAAAATAAATCAAATATGTAATTATCCAATGACAGACGGTGCATTACATTAAGTTCTTACCTTACCTTTTTCACTAACTAATATAAATTTTGCATATAAATTAGTGACAGAAGAAGCATTTAATTAAGTTAATATTTTTACGTTAACACATTTACAATTTAATCTATGTATAAAAATATATATATATAAATATTTTAGTCTACTCTTGTAGCAACGACAAAGTAAACATATTTTAATAGATAATGATTAACATTGCTGATATTCATAAAAATGCATGTATATACTCTAAATAAGTACTTACTTTAATGGAAAGGAATCCAGTCTTTAATCGAAATATTATTAATTTTCTTGAAAATGTGCTGGAACAAATAATGAATTAGATGAATATTTTTCTTAATATTGAATTCTTAAAAAAAAAAAAAAAAAATAAGACTCTTAAACTTAGGAATTATACATATTTTATATAAAGAAATACACGAAAAAAGAAAAAATGTTTTTTTTTTTTTTTTTTTTTTTTTTTTTTTTATGTTTATATATTATATTTTATATAACATGAATATTTTTTAATAATTTTTTTGTATACAAAGTATGTTCTAAATATTACACTCTAAACATCTTTAGAAAATCCTTATTTTTCCAAAAATAAAAAAGTGCCTTTATAACTCCTTATTTAAAAATTTTTAACAAGTCCTTATTTATTATTTTTTTTTTCAATATTTCATTTACTTTCATTGTTGTCTGGTGAGATTTTTTTTTTTGTATTAATTTCAATATTGACAGTTTTTATTCAAAATTAAATAAGATATAAGAGAAGGCATAATGAATTAATAATGAAGAATAGAGAAAGCATAATGAATAGATTTCTAATATGATTAGAGATCCAATAGATAAAGTTTAAAGATGGGTAATAATGCAGCAAAACACTGAAGGGGTGTGAAGCTTGCATTCATTATTGTCTGAGTGCAACGAAGACTCATACACAGCGCAGTATTACTTTGCCCCATATATAGCTACGATGGATATTAAAACCTTTCGTCAAGCATAACTCAAAAAATATTTAACGGATTTCGTTCAAATTTTTACAGCAGGTACCTATAAAGGTGACAACGTCGTCTATTTATTACCAAGAATGAGTGTCAAACCGTTTGGAAGTTATATTAAAAAAATAGATAAAAAAGCACAATTAAAGTACATACGTCACTAAATTTTGTGCTTACGTCATTGTCACCGGCGGGAGATTTTCGTAGACAATCGGAATTGAAAAGTTCATGGAGTACATGGAGCAAAAAAATATGCAAGCACTAATATTCAGCACAATAAAATATATTTCAATTTAATAAAAATGGAAAGTTAATCTGGAATTTTTTCTGTTTGAAAAGTATTAGAGATTAGTAAGAGTAGTATTAGTATTAGAGATTTGGCTTAAATCACACCATTAGCACCTTTTTTATTTCGCGTGTGTATGTTAGGAACAATTCTTTGATGTTTAAATAAAAGGTTTCGATTTGTGGCATTATTTCTTATTTTCTTTTCCTTTTTAGTATTTTAAATGGAATTAGTGAAAGGCGTGTATTTTAAATTAAATGAGTGAAAGACGTGTATTTTTAATGTATGTATTTCAAATGAAATCAGTGAAAGATTTATATTTAAATGAAATGAATGCAATATGAAGATGTTATGAGAAAAATATTTGGCGATTTATCAACTGCGCCAAGTTAACATAAAAGTACCAATACATATGTGGGTACTTCTCTATTATCCCGTCGACCACTTTTCATAACAAAAAAACTATCGCCAAATAAACGGGAGAACGTTGTCATTGAAATATCAAAATACATAAATAAATAAAATATAAGAATTTAAGGACACAATTGTTATTTTAATGAATGAAATAACTAATAAATCAGTAAAACATAATGAAAAATGCACGCAAATGTCGCGTTAAAAACCACTTGATGACGTAACAAACACGTATAATGCTTCTGATATCAAGTAAATGGGACTGCATTTTTGGCGTTTAATCTAACAGTTTGGCGATAGTTTTTTGTTATGAAAAGTGGTCGATGGGATAATAGAGCAGTACCTCTATGTGAAATGAAACAAGGCACAGATGTCATATACGCACCACATTGGCGCGATTTTCCCCTCCACCAGCTTGGGGAAAACTTTGTTTTTGAATATTAGTTACAAATAGTGTGACAAATAGTACACGTGATTTTTTATTTCAATATAAAAATAAAAAAACGTAATAAATTAAACAGCTTCTATTATTTTAAAAAAGGAAATAAAAATAAATAAATAATAGTTTGATATAAATAAAGGCGCGGATGTCATATACGCACCACATTGGCGCGATTGCAACAAAATGGCAATTTTATGCCTCACATGGTAACCCGGTTATTTTGTTTCAATTGTTGTTTATTAACTTTTATTTTTTATTTTAATTCTATAAATTATTTTTATTATATATATCAATATTTATTTATATCAAACTATCATTTATTTATTTTTATTTCCCATTTTTGAATAATAGGAGCTATTTCATTTATTACGTTATTTTATTTTTATATTGAAATAAAAAATTACATGCTATTATTGTATGGTATTTGTAACTAATATTCAAAAACAAAGTTTTCGCCAAATTGGCGGGGGAAAAATCGCGCCAATCTGGTGCGTATATGACATCTGTGCCTAAATTAATATTGATATACATATAAAAATAATCTATAGAATTAAAATAAAAAATAAAAGCAAGCAAACAAACACAACAAACAGTTTTCGCCAAAGGGGCGGGGGAAAAATCGCGCCAACGTGGTGAGTATATGGCATCTGTACCGGGATTTTTACCCTTTTATCTGTGCTTTCGGAAATATAAAAAAATTAAAAAATTCTTATATCAGGTGTATAATGTTTTGGCATTTTTATACGGACCACTTCTCCATTTTAAGATTTTAAATGCTATTTATATCAGATATTTCTTTTTTGAGATTCCCACAAGTTTTTTCCGGTAATTTTTTTAGTTCGCTTATTAATTGTTTACAATTTGCCCCCCTGGCAATAACAATTATTTATCACAAAAAATGGGTACTTCTCTATTATCCCGTCGACCACTTTTCATAACAAAAAACTATCGCCAAACTGTAACGCTAAATAAACGGGAGAACGTTGCCATTGAAATATCAAAATAAATAAAATATAAGAATTTTAGGACACAATTGTTACTTTAATGAATGAAATAACTAACAAATCAGTAAAACATAATGAAAAATACACGTAAATGTCGAATTAAAAACCACTTGATGGCATAACAAATACGTATAATGCTTCTGGCATCAAGTAAATGGGACTGTATTTTTGGCGTTTAATCTTAGTTTGGCGATAGTTTTTTGTTATGAAAAGTGGTCGACGGGATAATAGAGAAGTACCCAAAAATGGCTTAGTTTTGTTAAATTTGTTTGTTATGTATTTTCATATCTTATTAAAATATCGAAAATGGCAATAAAATTTTATTTTAGCACCGTACTAAATTTTTTAAAATGGCTCAAAAACATGGTTTAATAAACATATATTTGTAAATATTTTAAAAAACATGTTTTTCCGCTCTCTAGAAAAATTTGTAAGATTCTACAACTGCCTTTGGCACCAACCAGTACATGATACGGAACTTTTCCCTATTCAGATACACAGAAGAGGTTGGTCACAAACAAGAGTAATGCTAGCAACAATATTGTTTTAACTCTATAAGAGTTAGAAACAATAATGATATTAAATTCCCCGATTAGCTTAGGGCCCGATTACGGAACTTTCTCCTAGAAAAAAAAAATCTGTAGAAGTCTTTTACATTTGTTTCGAATGAAGCTCGATCAACAAAGTATTAATTGATAATACAAACAACACTAATATTAACATGGGGGCAAAAGTTTGAATTTAAGTGTATATATTTGGAACCTTCCCCCCCCCCCCAACCACCCACCAAAAAAAGAAAAAGAAAGTTACAGAAATGAATTTAAAATGGCGTGAAGCCACCCTTTCTGACATAAGAAATTGGCTGCGAACCAGATTACGAAACTTTCACTTAACTTAATAACATGTATCTAATAGCCCTGAGGACAATTCCCCTTCCCAGTTATACGGACCTTGGGGCTTTTTTAAAAAGCTTGACGCAGTTCGGGTTGAAGAAGTTGAGATTTACTGTCAAATGACAAAAACTACTATGAAAATAAAACTGGTGAATTATTATGCTGGTTTATGTATGTATTTAAAAAAATTGCATCTGATTACACTCTTTAGATAAATTACTCCTGTTTGCATTTAATAACAGATAAACGGCTTCCGTTTACTAAATTGTCTAAATATTGGGAAGAGTTGGCGAGAGATAGATAGACGTGTAAACAAACGGGTAGACAGACGGGTAGAGAGACGGATAGCGACAGAGATAAGCTAACGGGTAGCGAAACGAATAGACAGACGGGTAGCGAGGCAGGTGCAAAAAAGGGTTGACAGAGGGGTAGTGAGATGGGTAGGGAGACGGGTAGCGTGGTGGATAGAGAGACGAGTACAGAGACGACTTGACAGACGGGTAGAGAGAGGGGTATATAGACAGACAGACGTATTGATAGACGAGTAGTGTAACGGGAAGCGAGACAGGTAGAGACACGATTAAAGAGTCGGGTAGAAAGACAGACGGATACTGAGACGGGTATACAGAAGTGTAGAGAGACAGTAGACAGATGAGTTCGGAGAGAGACACAGCTAAGACATACGAGTAGTTAGACTGGTAGACACGTTTGTAGCAAAGCATGTTATCAATGTGGTTTGAAGTATATGAGTTTCTATAAATAGTTATACAAATAAACAAAGGAAATTTTTTTAATTCAAATGTTAAATATTTGATTTAATATTTCAATATTTAATATTTTATTTTTTAATATTTTATTTAGATATTTGTCACAAAGAAAATGTTGCAAAAATTAAATTAAATTTGCGTTAAACTACGCTTGCTAAAATACGCTATTTGCTGCAAATCTGATTATGTGACTTTAAAAATATCGTTTTAAAAGATCCGGCGTTTTTTTTTTTTTTAAGTTTTGAGCAATTCCCGCTTAAGAAAATTAGATTATTTGCCAAATGTTATAAAAAAATGCATATGAAAACATAACAGTATATGAATTTATATATGATATTTTGTAATTATATCATTTAATTTGCTATTTTTCATATGTTGTATCTTTATCTATCTCTTGTCTATCATATGCTGTATATTCACTTAGATTCTTATTGATATCTTCTTTATATCGTAATTGTTAACTTTATGTTCTCAGCAATATCACTCAGACTAATCCCTTTGAGGAAAGTCCTAGTTAAATAAGGCATGAAGCAATTTCTAATAATATGATTAGAGATCTAATAGATAAAATTATAGATTTAAAAAAAGGTCATGCTGGCAAATAGTGCTAGTTTTACTAAATAAATGTTCAAAGGTATAAATAATAAAATATAATTTTTATAGAGTATAAAATAAGGTAGTTATTTATCATTATTTTTATTTGAAAACGTGGCAAGAATTCTGTGTTATTTTGAATTTCGTTGATAAAAATAAATCAAAGGTTACTGAATTTCATTTGAAATGGCTTGATTTTATTTAGTCAGTTGATTAAAAATTCCTCAAGGGTTTTTTTTTTTTTTTTGTAATTTTTAAGTGAGTTGACTCTTCTCAAGAATGAGTTTAAATCACCCAAGGGGTTTTGGATTAACTCTTAAATGAGTTGATTTCATTCATGTATGAATTGGGTACCAATCGCTCAGGAATTACTGGATTAAATCTGAAATGTCCTCATTTCACTCAAGTTTGAATTGACTATAATTCACTCCAGTTCTACTGGATTTAGCCTTAAATTACTTAATTTCACTCAAATATGAGTTGGCTGCAGATCACTCAAGTGCTACTGGATTTTGTCTTAAAGGACTTCATTTCACTCAAGTATGACTTAGTTATAAATCACTCAAGTGCTACTGGATTTAACCTTCATTGATTTGATTTAACCCAAGTATGAGTAAAATAGACATCACTCAATCATGAGTTGCTTAAAAACAACTCGTTCACTCGAGTTGTTTCAACTCTTCATGAGAAGCTCACTTTCAAATCGTGATATGAGTGGATTTTGGCTCAACTTGAGTTATTTTGGCTCTTTCGTTTTAAGAGAGAAGGTATCTGGGTTCCATCCCCGGTCTGGACACATTTTTCACTCTGTTGGTTATACGCTGTTTAGCAAAGTGAAATTCAATTCACATCCTTTGTAGGGTAAATCAATTTCATTTGTTAAGTAAATTTGTTAAAATATCTTCATTTTAAGTGTGCTGAATATTTCAAAAAGAATTATACAGGATTAAAACTTACAATCATATTTTTAAAAATACATATTTAATTCTATAAATAACATAGAATATTCGTTTCAGAACGTTTTAACTACTTCTTATCATTCAGCATTCAGGACATTCAGCTTTTTGACGTTGATTTATATGTGAGGCCCTTACGTATGTAAATTTTCTAACATACTATAAATAATATTTAAACAAGAAAGTAAAATCAAACATAGATTATATAACACTTTCCAACACTTCCAAAATACTTTAACCAAACTTCGCTGTTTAATAAATAAGATACCTAAGTAAACAAGGTCAAAGTCAAACCGGGCGGGGAGGCCTACCTTTCGGCTTAAGCTCAACTAGCCCCGCCCAACCTAGGTAAACAATTTAGAAAACGCACGACATATTTGAAAACCAGATTTGAGCAATCACTGTTAGTTAAAGCGTTTAAAAATATATTATTTTAACACCTCAGCTTTCAAAAGATAATGCGGACGCCAATTAATAACTTAAAGCATACAGAAAGAAGTCAATTAACCTCTTAAGCTTTCAAAATACTCATAATTTATTCAACGGTAAAATTTTCTACCTTAATTCCATAAAATATTTTAAACAATAGTAAACAATTTTCTAATTCACGTTACATATATTACAAAAAATGCATCACGAGAAAAAAAGATGAGAGGATACAAAAAAGGAAATAAATAAAACATGGACAATAGGTTTAACATCCTCCCACCTTTTGATTATGTCGTATAATCAAAACTTCACATTAAATAAATACATTTACATGAACATTATAAATCAAGTCTCTCTGGCATTTTTATCATTCTACCAGATCTAGTCTTTTTAACTTGAGATTCGTTCTTTGAAGGCTCAACCTGAGTTTCATTCAAAGTTGGTTTAGGAAAATTAATTTTGGTACAGTCACTCGATGTCGATGACACTTCTAGAGGATAAATTCTTTGAACAGGCCGAAGTATCTGCGAATGAGACGTTTGTAGCTTTAAAAGCCGAACTTTTCCATCTTTACCAGGAATGAGCTCTGTAACAAGTCCTAATGGCCAGTTAATTCTTTTCTTGTTATCTGCTCCCACCAAGACTATATCTCCTACAGCCACTGAACGTTGGAATCGTCTCCCGATCGGCCGTTCGATAAGTAGACCTAAATATTCTGATCTAAATCGATTTCTTAGATCCTTTTGCAGTTCTTGCCTATATTTAAGTCTCCTAGTGAGAGAGTTTTCCTCGATTGCATCAACGTCTGGTAAATCACACTCATGAATGTCTTTCAAAAATATGTCTGGAGATATGGGTTTGATAAATTCTTTCTCTGACATGTAAGTTAGTGGTCGAGAATTTATAATACTTTCACAATCAGCCAATACAGTTATCATCTCTTCATAGTTCAAACAGGCTTGTCCTAAGACTCTTTTTAATAGATCTTTCATCACTCTGATCAGTCTCTCCCACCATCCGCCCCACCATGCAGCAGTCGGTGGGTTGAATTTCCATTCAATTGAATTAGTTGCTCCATACTTCACTATGCGACTCCAATTAAATCTTTTCAAAAAATTAGCTGCACCAATAAAATTCGGACCATTGTCGCAATATATAATAGAACATCTTCCTCTGCGTGATACAAATCTTCTTAAAGCCATCAAAAATGCCTCTGTAGATGTTGAAGTAACAAGTTCAAAATGTACAGCTCTGTAGATAGCGCATGTAAATATGATAACCCAACTCTTTTGATTATTTTTAAGAAATAGAGGGCCAGCCATATCAAGACCGATAATTTGAAATACTGCTGCATCTTTTACTCGATTTTCTGGTAGAGAAACAGGAGAAGATTCCAAATTCTTAGAATTAAATCTTTTACAAATGATGCATTTGGATAAAACAGAAGTCACAGTTCTTCTTCCATTCAGAATCCAGTATTTTTCTCTGAGCAAAGTTAAAAGAATCTGAGGACCTGCATGACAATTTTTGAGGTGAAAATGTAAAATTAATCGTTTGGTAACTTCATGATTTGAAGGAACAACCATAGGTGTGAGGAAATCCATATTGTCTTGTCTATACATAATTTTAGTCTTTACACGTATTATTTCTTGTTGATCTTTAAACGTCTCAAGAGTTTTCAATCTCTCATCACTTTCATAGGAAAAACATTCCTGTTGTATCATCCAAATTATCTTCGTTTCTGCTTTCTTAAATTCATGACTTGTCAATTCTCCTCTAATTTGTTCTTTTGGATTAGAAGAATTATGTCTGAAACGTAGTATCCAACCAACAAGACGCACGATTTTTTCATAACTGGAAAAATACCGGTAGTACCAGGTTTTCTCTGTACTTTCATCAATATTAACCAGTAATTTTGTAGACTTCAATTTCTCTTTTTCAATTTCTTCTTCATTTATGTTTTGACATGTGAAATTCATATATTTATAATATTCTTCAGGATTTCGAAGCCAAGATGGACCCTCTAACCATTTGAGAGATACCAGCTTCTTTGCTTTACAGCCTCTAGATGGCAGATCTGCTGGATTCATTTCACCAGGTATATGTTTCCATAAAACAAGATCACTCAAATTTTTGATTTCTTGAACTCTGTTTCTAACAAAGACAGACCAGTTCTCTTTTCGGGATATCCATGCAAGAACCGTCGTGGAATCGCTCCAAAAATATCTTTCCATATCTTCCCAGCCCAATGCGTCAGTTACTGATTTAGCCAATCTGGCACCAATCAAAGCAGCTAAAAGTTCCATTCTAGGTATGGTTGCGCATTTTAAAGGACCTATGCGGGATTTCGAAGCAAGAAGGAATAATTCAACATGATCTTTACTTGCTATCCTCAAAAATATAACAGCAGCATACGCATATTGACTTGCATCACAAAATGTGTGAAGAGTACAATCTTTTACATTATCTGGGGTGAACTGAATATATCTTGGAATCTGAATTTCTTGTAAAATATTCAATTCACGAAACCATTCAATAAACTCATATTTTAGATCACTTGCAATTTCTTCATCCCAGGCGATACCTTCTTTCAATGTTTTCTGCAACATCATCTTGGGACAAATCATAACAGGAGACGTAAAACCAATAGGATCAAAAACTTTATGTGCAACTGATAGCATGATTCGTTTAGTTATTTTTTCTAAATTTATATCTTTCGTCCAGCTTACATTAACCTTCAAAACGTCTAGAAATCTGTTCCATTGTAATCCTAGTACAGTAGTTTCTTCGCAATTTCCGCTATTTTTTCTTTCTTCTGTATGTTCCCATCCTCTCAAATCAAATCCACTTTTAGCCATAAGACACTTAGAATCAGCAATAAACTTTTCTAATTCCTTTTGCGTATGGACACTAGCAACGACATTGTCAACATAAAAGCTTCTCAGCAATTGCTCTTTAAGATGCGGATCGTATTCTTCATCGTTTTTCATGTGATATTCTATGACGGAAGCAAGAAGAAACGGGGAACTTTTGACTCCAAACACGACTCTAGCATGCCGAAACATTTTAATATTTCTCTCTTCTGGATCGTTCCACCACAAGAAACGCAAAAAGTCCCGATCTTCTTTCCGTACAGCGATTTGTAAAAATGCTTTCCTGATATCAGCTACAACGCCAAATTTCTTTTCTCTAAAACGTAAGAGAATGTCAGGAATTAATTCAATGAGATTTGGTCCAGAATGTAAACACTGATTCAGAGATGGATGGTTCTGTATTCTAGCTGATGCGTCGAACACTGGACGAATGGGAGTTGTACTGCTTTCTTTTATTACTGGTCGATGAGGCAAATAGTTTCCGTAAAGATTAATTTCTGACTCGGGAATTTCCTCAATAATTTTATCATCAAGCCACCCTAAAAGCACTTGTTCATATTTTTGATAAAGGTTATTGGTAAGCAACTTGTTTGTAACATTAATTAATCTTTTCTTGGCTAAACTGAAATTATCGGGTAAAGGTGGTATATCTTCCACCCATGGCAGAGAAATTTCGTAACGATTATCTTCATTCATATTTACTGTCTGTAAAAAATGCTCTTTTACCTGACGATCAATCTCCATTTTAGATTGTTTTTCAATTGGATCATTTATTCCAAGTAAATCTAGTTTCCATAAATCGCTAATTTCTGCTTCATTCACGAACATAGATGTAACTGTTAAAGCTAAGTTTTCTTTAGATACGTTATCTTGATGCACTTTTCCCATTAAGGTCCATCCTAAATGTGTTTCCAGTGCTACTAGTCCAGACAACAACATTTCTCTACGACCTGTCAGTAATTTTCCAATTACATCGGCTCCAATCAATACTTGAATAGATTCAGGAGTCTCACCAATATCCGTCAGAGTGATGCCTTTTTCTGATAATTCTTTATACCAGGATCCTTTCCCTACAGGCATAACATTTTCGCAGATAATGTTTTGGTCCAAAACCTCAAAATTGCATTTAAAATTTTCTTTCAAATCGCTTAATCTTATCTTGTAGTAGTTATGATTATATTCCTTTGTTATGACTCCGCCAAAAAGGGAATGTGCGATTTTTTCTTCTCGAAGAGGTAAATATTTCATTTCTTCGGCTAAATGTTTTAAAATATACGATCTCTGTGAACCTGAGTCTAAAATCAGTCGAACAACTTTCTTTTTGTTATCTGAAGTGATTTTTGCTTTCAGTGTCTGAAGAAAGACCTTGGGATTTCTACTGACATTGGCCATATTTACTTCATTTCCTCTACTGACATTAGCCATATTTACTTCATTTCCAGACGATTTTTCTTCCCCTTTCCTTTCATTTAATTTGTTTTTATCGAGCATTTGACACATCACAGATGCATGTTTTTTATCACAAAAGAAACACTTCAGGATAGCTTTACATTGTTTCATTGTGTGGCCTGACGCCAAACATAAAAAACAACACCTTTTGTCTTTCAATATATTCTGCTTCTCACTAAAACTCATCTTCCGTGCTGAGAAACATTCTGAACTCAGATGTCTTCCGTTACAAAAAACGCAATTTTTCCTTAAGTCTTGCTTTGAAGAAGTTGTTAATAGAGTAGCAGCAGTTGGTAAATGTTTAGAAACATCGGTGTAATCTTTCCTTTTTCTAAAGTTTCTATCATCATCTTTTTTCGCGAAGCCAAAACCTGCTACTGCCAAATTTATTCTTTCATCGCCTTCAACTTCACTTTTGATAAACTTCATTAAATTATCTAGGCGTTCTTTCGGATCGGAAATAGCAGAAGACGTATAGGTTCTGTTCCACGCTTTTAAAAATTCCGCAGTAAAACAAGATTCTACCATTGGATATAATATTGATGCGCATTTATCTGTTGTGACTCCTAATGTCTCAAGAGCTCTTAAATACGATTCAAGTTTATCATACAAGGATGTAAGAGAAAACTTTTCTTTTGACTGTACTGATATTATTAATTTCAATAATTCTCTAACATATACTTCAACTAAAAGATCTTCCCGACCAAAACGAGCCTGAAGACTCTCTATAGCTTTGGCATAGTTAGCGCCAGTTGGCGGAAAACTATCTACAACTTCTCTCGCTCTAGATCCAGCTACTGTTGCTTGAATCAAATACTGGAATTTATTTTCGGGCACAATATTCTCATCCGTATGAATCTGTTCAAATTGACTCCAGAATGGTAGCCACTCTTTTAAATCTCCATCAAATTGACGAAATTCTAACCTAGGTAACGTAAATTTTCGTTTAGAATCATTAGTTTCATTAACAGTTGAAATGTACTCACCTTGAATTTGACCTTGTGACTGGATTTTTGCTAATTCCAATTGATGGTCTAATTCCAATTTTTTCAACTGTATTTCTTGATCCAACTTATCTTTCTCCTTTTCTAATTGTAGCTTCTTTTCAATCTCTAACTTCTTCTCAGCATCTTTTTCTTTTCGTTCAGCAATGGTTGTTGATAAAATTTCTTGTACAAAATCAGGATCCTCACTGTTAAAAATTTCCGTAAAATAATAATGCATTGACCGTAAATTTTACATTGATTTTACCATTTTTCTAGAAAATTGTCGAAACACCGTTAATTTATAAAGATTTCATTCGCCCAGTGATAAAAAAAATCATCGTTTAGCAATTATTTATGAATCTGGTACAATGATTGTAATTTTACATCTATCGTAAACTCCATGGACCAATGAGAATGCTTTCTTCAAAATATCTGGTTATCTGGAATGGCAACTTCAGGAAATTGTTTGTGTTTGTTTACACGCCGTGCCGACGCCGAGACAGAATCTTGTAAGGATGCACCAAAATTGGTACGATTTTAGTGATTTAATGTAAGTTACATTGCTGTTTTATAGTTTTATGGTATTTATTTTCATTCAACTATGTTTATATATTAAAAAATTACGCTTTATATCGATCTGTATTACAAGATCAATCTTATTTACTCCTAATAGATTTCGAAATTTATAAGTTTTCACTTCCTAGTTGGATAAAAACCGTTTCCGGTATAACTTTTTTTTTTTTTCTCTAGTCGTCTTTGATCATTATTATTTAGCTGAATTGATCGAATAATGGGTCTATGATGCTTTGGTGACTTGGTTGAACTATTTTATCTTGATTGGTTGTTTTGAGCTTCTAAAAGTAAAAATTTTTCAAAATCATACTTTTTTATTTATTTTAGTAAGTAAAGGTTGTAGATAAATAAGATAAAACAGCTGTTATGTAAAGCTAAGATACTTGTTTTTATTTAACTTTAAAGTTAGTATGTTTAAAAGAAAGCTAGAGTATAAACAATATTACTATGATTATTTATGAACTTCAACATGGGGCACAGTAGTCCACAATCCACTCTGCTCCTGTAATGCAGAATGTTCAAAATATTTAATAATTGCTTATTTTCTATAAAGAAATATTGTTTTAAAGTAGTAAGAAAAATAACAATTTATTTAACATTAATTTACTATGAAATATTTTGTTTTGCATTTACTACCTTTGAATAAATATTAGTGTGAATGTAGTCTAATTGGTGATGATTCTATTCAAATAAGATTCATGAGATGCAAATTGAATGGAAATCAGTTTATTTTTCCCGAAACTGTGGATGAATCTGTTGTTGATGTCAATCATTTCATAATGTTGCTTCCAGACCCAAAAATATTTCAGGAAAATTCCAGGTTCAATTTTACTCATAAGTATTTTGAAATTTCATTTGCAAATTTTAATGTGCGCTGATTTTTTTTGTACTTAAGTAATAACTTCAACTAAATTGTTCCTGTATTAATCTGTTATTATTTTCAAAATATAATGAATTATTTTGTTTTTGTTTCAAAATGTTACTTGTAAATTTATATTACTATGTTATCTTGGGGTAAAGGGGAAATAAAAATGAATTAGATTAATAAAAAATAGATTTATATTGTATTTCAGATAATTCCTAATAGCGATCCACTGTGCCCCACTTTTGGGACACACTGGTCCACTTTACGGGTGCATATATATATATATATATATATACATATATATATATACATATATATATATATATTTTTTTTTTAAATATACTGAAAACTATGTTCTGAGAAAATTATGATGAATGTATTTAAAGGCTTAAAGAATATTAAAAAATATTTTCATGCAGATTGGGTTGCCCGTTAAAGAGAAAAAAAATTAACTGAAAAAGTGGTCCACTGTGTACCAGTCTACCCTATTAGAAAACAGTAGTTTGGTGTGAGCTTGGAAATAACACCAACATTGGTGCGTGACTGAAACACATTTGTTCTGAATTCGGAAAACACAATGTTTTGGAGTGTAATATTAAGAAACTTAATGAATACTATATATGTATGACATTTAGCATCTATAATAATAATGAGTTTTTCAGTGTAATTGTACCCACATTAAAATAATGTAGATTACTTTTACGAAAACTTTTTTTATTTAAAAAAAAAAAAGAGACGAAAATAATAAGTAGCTGTAGTAGATCAGTAGCGCCATCTGTTAGAAAATTAAAAATTAATCTTCTAAACGAATTTATATACTGGGTTAGTACCTTGTTCGTACATTTAAGAAATGGTTAATTGTTTATGAACTGTCATGCTAATTCATTTCTAAGTATACACCATGCTGGCATTTTTGGCAGTCTATCTGTGAAGTTTTGTATACTCACCAATAGATTTGAAAAATTGTGCCTGAATTATAACCATTCTTTTACTTAAGTGCAGCATTTTTTTAGCATAAATGTTTCAAAACCAGGGTCGCCATTTCACAATTTTCTTGGGGGGGGGGGGGAGGGGAGAGGAGGACTTTTCTTTGACGGCAGTGGCATAGCCAAGGATGAGGTTCAGCAGGGCTGTAAACCCTCCCCCTCCGAATGAGAAACGTTTACTAAATCATAGATACAAAAGAAGTAAACGAATACGAATTCGCAAAAAAAGATGAAAATTTCCGTCTTAGCAGGTATAATTTCAAGATACTATGAACGTTTTCTGTTATAGGAGGTTTGGTTACCTTTGTTTAAATGTTGCCTCTAAGACTGTTAAAACATTCTTTCTATATTGGACCTCTGAAGAGCATAGCTGTTTTACAATGAAACTTGTGAAAACAAAACCTGTCTATGACAAGAATTCTTCTCATCCGAAAAAAAGTTTCGGCGAAAAAGCACGAAACAATTATACCTACTAAGACGGCGAAATGTCTAACATTTTGGTTTTTAATAGCCCTTTTCAACTAATTCATTGCCAGTTTTACTGCAGGGGTGCCATTTAAAGATTTTTTTGCGAGGGGGGTAGGACTTTTCTTCGAGGGATGGGGTGTGAAATAGTGCATGGGATTGCACAAATCACACACAAAATAAGAAAATCCTGCACAATAAAAAAGTTTGTACATGATTTTGCCCTCTTAATTTCTTTTGCAGGGAATTTTTTTTAATTTCCGTGAAAGTCTGTGATTTTTATTTATTTATTTTATGAAATTATGCAAAATTAGCTAATTTTTCAATTGATCGCGAAAACATAGCGAATTTTCCCAATTGGACGTAGAATTAAACAAATTGTTAGTTGTAAAATCACTAATTTTCTCGAACTGCCATGGAAAAATATGGAGAATTTCGCCAAAGATTGTAGAAATAAATAGCGATTTTTGTCATTCGGTCGCAGATAACAACATTCATTCGCATAAAAAAGTCAAATTTTTTCAATCAGATTCGAAAAAAGATTGCAAATTTTGTCAAAAGACTTTTCAAAAAATTGTGAATTTTATGTAATTATCACGGAAAAAAATCCCGGATTTCATCCAAAGGTTCTGCGACAAATCACTAAATTAGTCAAACAATCGCACATAAAACAAATCGAGAATTTCATCAAACGATCACGCAAAATAATCGCAAATTTTGCCAGTCAGTTTCGAAAAACAAATCCCGAATTTTAACAAACGATTGTAGAAAAGGATCGCAAATTTTGTCAAAAGGTAGCAGAAAAAAAAAACAAATTTCGTAAATCGGTCGAAAAAAATATCTTGAGTTTCGACAAATGGTCACGGGCAGGGCTTTACAGATGCGGTCGTCAGGGTCTATCAAGTTATTTACTCTTTTGGGGCGATTTCTGTAAAAAAATTGGCATAATCCTGCATATTAATCCTGTTAATTTTTGATGACAGGGAGAGATGTTAATTTGGATGTATAATTTATTGGGTTCTGGGTCTGAGCTCAATGCAGAGAAAAATTCATTTTTTTTTTTCAAAAAAAATTTAAAAATACATAAAAAAAGCTAAAACATTACAATTTTTCAACTAATAAAACTTTTATAAATTCTTTAGTGAAGTTAATTGTAATTAATAAAATTAAATAACTTCTTCTGAAAATTAAAATAAATGAATAATTTTTTATGTGTTTTAAAACAAATATTTATGAAAGAAATTTTGGAAAAGGAAAATTTTAATAAAATAGTATTTATTTGAAGTTATATTTGTGTTATCAGAAAGGGGGGAAAAACATCTAATTCAAATGGTGGCAACTCAGCAAGAATAATTTTCCTCCTTTTTGTTATTTTGCAAGGAAGTTTTTAAATGCACCACAGCGGGTTATTGTTTTCTGAGATTGTAATAGAGTCCTGCATGGGTCGGGTGTCGGGTTGTATCCAACCCGAACCTGCAAATTCCATTTGAAGTCAACCCACAAGCCACAACTGACATGAACCCAACAAAAAAATTTCCTCAACCTGCAACCCGACCCGAACCCGCAAGAACAATTTTCGGCGACCCGCAACCTGACCTGAACCTGACATATTTCAACCAGCAATGAAAGGACAATAAATCATGTTTTAATACTATTATGAAAAGTCATGTACAATTATATCTCTAATACAAATTTTATATATTATAGAAAAATGGGCAAATTTATATTCTTTAATATTCAGATATAGTGTAACCTCTGAATAGCAGATACCTCAAGATCATTGAATAGAGTCCTGCATCCGATCGGGTTGTTTCTATCTTTTTTCCTGGCTGGGATGACTCTAATTTTCTTTCTGCTTATCGGGTTCATCCTAGAATGATTCTGTCGGGTCATGTATGTTTTTTGAAAGTCTAATTGTTGGGATTTTCACAAAACATTTGAACAGAACTATGTTTTAGATGAAAATAAATATGTATTTTAATATGAATAGGTATATATATTCAAATTACTTCATGAGAAAAAATAAAATGTACAAGAAATGTAATCATAGATTGTTCTTTTTTTACAGTGCAGTTAATAAACATTTTTTAATTTTTGTCAGAATATGAAAATATTGCAAACATTTCATTTATGATACTCACAAAAACACATGTATTATATTTGTGATAGTTATGAGCACATACACATGCTACATGTGTGTAGATTTCGAGGTGCCCCCTATTCCAAGGTATAAGCATACAAATATATGTGTTAAGAATTGAAAAAGTGTTCGTTAAATAGAGGTGTCTGCTTTTTGGGAGTGTCCATTATGGAGGTCTTATTGTATGTATATTTAATCTGAAAAACTACTGTGGACCAGACTTGTATAAAACCAAAAATTTCTTGCACACATAAATGTTGGGTCAAAAACTTTCTACAAATTAATTTAATGTTTAATAAAATTATGTGTTATTATTTTGACAATATGAATTAAAAACAGTAGTTTAAAATACTTATCATTTCAAATTAATTAATATTAATTAAAGAATAATTATTTTGGTTAAAAAAAATAATAAAGCTAAAAATCCATGATATGAAGAGCTGCATTCTTATCAATTATTTTGCCAATGCATTTAGATAGCCCAATCCTTAATATTTTGAGCTCTTCGCAAGTGCCTGTAATGTCACAACAATATCTTTCATCTTTAAACTGTAAATTGTATGCAAACAGTAAATAAATCGTACATAAAATTGGAATATTTTTTATTTTTTGGTATTAAAACAAAAATTATGTTTTTTTTTTTTCTAAAATGTTTTCTGCAAAGTTTCGAATTTTGCAGAAAATTTTCCACGCGCATGTGCGAATATATTATACAACTCAGCTGTGTATATTTGAAAAAGCAGGTCAACCTGAACCCGACCTGCAAGAGTCAAAACCCAACCCGAAACGCAACAAAACTAGTCGTTGGGGGCCACCGTAATACTTACCCATCATGGATATGCATAATGTAAAATATTAAAATAAAAATGTGTAAACTACTTATAAAATGCATTGCAATTCAAATAAAAACGTGGCTTGATGACGTCACAAACTTTAAAGGCTCGATTACTGAATTGCTTGAAAGAGGTTTTTCCTTATAACTCCAAAAATAATAATTCTATTAACTAGCGGTTTATTGCATCTGATTAAGCGTCAAATTTCCAATTAAAATATATCTTTGAAGTGAAATTTGGATGAAATACAGGGTCATGAAAAATCGAAGAGTGTGGAAAATAGGATTCCAAATATCTCGGCAACTCATTATCCGATCGACTTCATGCTTTATGCAAAATTTATGTTTTTTTATTGTCTTTTATATTCATTTCTTAAAATAAACAATTTCGAAAATTTTTATATACCTTTCATCAGAACGAATATTTCGAGAGTCCGAAAAAAATTGTTCCGGTTAATCGAGGTTATTGAAATGAAATAGGCTTCTTCGCATTATTACATACTAAGTACATACCAAATTGCAAGTCTCTATCTCAATTTTTTCGGGAGATAGAGCGTTTACAGACACACACACACACAGACGGACGGCAAAAAATTTTTTCTAAAAATATGTTTTTCGGAATCTCCAGTGTCTGAAACGTGTAAATCCGTCAAAAAAAAATTTTCGATTTTCAAAACGATTGCAAGACTTACCCTATACTACGTATGATGGGTAAGTAAAATATAGCAGCGACCTGACCCAAACTGCGTGTGAGGTAAAAGCAGGTAAAATGACCCAATGCAGGACTCTAGATTGTAAACATACAGGATGTTCCTAAAATTTTGGAACAAATTTTAAGGCAGGATAAAACATTTTTTGTACAGGAAACCAACATTGCAACTTACTTATTCCATCCAAACTATAGAGCATCTCACTAGAAGCTGAACCAGAATTTTTGGTAACAACTTTAAAATAATGAAGATATTTTAGTGAGAATTTCTTTGTAATATATATATAACTTTGCTTTGTATGAAATATGATGACATCATTGGAAGGGACTGAATTCTGGTCTGTGACATAATATATGTGCTGTCAGCTGTATTTTGAAGGATAGGATGTGTACCTCACTGTTTGGATTTGAACTTTGGCAATTTACAGCATTCTCATCATGTCATCCTGTTTCACAGAAATTAAAGTAAGAATTTTGAAATCTCGTTACATTATTTTTATTATTGCTAAAGTAATAAACGAAAATCCAAGTGATGCTTATAGTGAGATACACAATATATTTTTGACTGAATAAGTAGATTTCGATCCTGGTTTCCTGTAACAAAATCTCCTTGTCTTGATGCAATATAACTACCCCTGAAAGTTTGTTCCATTTTGTTTAGAAACACCCTGTTTGTGAAAAAGCAAGAAACAGAATATTACCTTTAACAGATACTATTCAGGAACTCACATTTATACATCATTCCCTATTAATTGTCTTCTTTTACAGTTAATTTTCTTAAGTGTCACTTTTAAAATATCAAATAAATAATGTCAAAGCAATATCTTTTATTTAAGGGATTTTGTTTGTTAATTCAAAATATCTTTATTTATTCATAGCTAAAAATAGAACTTATGTAAGATTTAATTTTTTTTTATTTTTTTTTAAAGTATTGGGTTTGGTCCAGTATCAAGATATTCGACCAATTCTAATATTTGAAACGGCGAGTACTTTGATATTTGGCCTAGCCAAATAAATACATCGAATATTCGGTACTTTTATGTTAGCCGGGCGCTGGTGATATATTTGTATACATGAATATATATATGCGTATAGTATATATCACTGGTGCCCTTCTAACATAAAAGTATTAAATATTCAGTATATTCCTAATAAATAAATAAATAAATAAATATAGATAAGATATACTGCATATTGGTATTATCAGTGTTGACATTCTTTTTAAGGTTCATCTTACTTTACCTCTGATGGATGATGAATGGTGGTGCTGTTCTTCATGGAATTCAAAAGTTTTTTCGGAGGTAATTAAACATTTTAAAGATATATCATTATTTAACTTTTAAAAATATATAAAATTTAGGTCAAGATATTTTGTGAAAAGTATGTCTTGTGAGTTGTGGTACAAACTCTCTGAAAATATCAATAAGTAATCCATAAAATCAATATATTTTAATATATTACAGGGCTTGAATTTCAGGGCGGGATTCGCGCCGAAAATTTTGAAATCCCACCCAAAAAAAAGATCGTGGGCGGGAGCCTCCCGGCCAAAAAATTTCACAATTTTCGGAGATTTAATTTACCTGCAATCAAACGATAAATTTCGTGATTTTTTTTCCCGCAACCGATCGACGAACTTTGCGTCTTTTACGCGACTGATCGACGAGCTTTGCGTTTTTTTTGCGACAGATCAACGAACTTTGCGTATTTTCCGTGGCAGATCAACGAACTTTTCATTTTTTAAGCGACTGATCGATGAACTTTGCGTTTTTTCCGCGACAGATCGACAAACTTTGCGTTTTTTTCTGCGACAGATCAACGAATTTTGCGGTTTTTTCCACGACAGATCGACAAACTTTGCATTTTTTCTGCGACTGATCGACGAACTTTGCGCTTTTCCACGATCAATCGACGAATTTTGCGTTTTTCTGCGGCCTATTGACAAAATTCGTGTTTTTTCCGCGATCAATCGACGAAATTCGTGTAATTTCTCCTTTTTTTTTTTCTTTCGACAGATTGACAAAGTTCGTAATTTTTCAAATTTAGATTTTCTTCTGTGCATTCGACTGATGAATTTCACGATTTATCTCCGCGACCGACTGATGAATTTTACAATATTTTCCCGCGACTGATTGACGAATTTCGCAATATTTTCTGATGAGCAATCAACGAATTTCATGTTTTTTTCCTTGACTGAAAGATGAACTTTGAGAATTTTTCCGTAACCGATTGGTGAATTATTCGGTTTCTTCTGGTGACAGATCGATGAAATTCACTATTTTTTTTCCTCGCACCTCACTGAAAAATGTAAGTTTTTTTCCGCAAATGACTGACGAATTTCGTGTTATTTTCTTGCGACCGATTAACAAACTTCGCCATTTTTTCCCGAAACTGATCGACGAATTTAGCGATTTTTTTCTATGAACATAGACATAGATAAGGACTTCTAATAAAATAGCCTTTTGAATAAGAAAATCGTTTCTCGAAAAATGTTTCAAATACAATGTCTGTATAGAACAGTTGTATTAGTTCATCTACCTCTTCAAATCGTGTCTGCTTGACAGCCATCATCTGGTAGGTATAACAGATTTATTCTATGGTATTTATCTGCATTGTTGTTTGTAGGTGGCGTTACCTTAGCACAGTTGTACACTGGCTGCCATGAAGTCCCAAAGTCGCAAATCGATATTAACGCTATTTCGTTAGAAATCCTTCTCTATTTCTGTTCATGCGTAAGACGAATTTCATTATCTTATTCCCTCAACCAATTGACTAAATTCACAATTTTTTCGAACGACAAATAGACGTTTTAAAGATTTTTTTCCTGCGACCGAAAAGAAGGAAAAGAACAAAAAAGGGCAGTAAGAGCCACCGGTCACTGCACCCTGTTAAATTGGCCTACAGTCAGCACTAAACAAAAATGAGATTAGAAGAGCTGCAAAGATCTTATTACTTTTACTCCTTGAAGTAAAGGAGTAAACCTTTTTAACCCTTGTGAAAGAGTAAAAGTCTACCTTGTGAAAGAGGCTTCAGCACCCCTCAATCAAATAAAATCTAAATTCAGAAATTTAGTTAACAACCTAATTTATAAGGGTCCCTAACACATTTAATGGAACTTGAAAAATACACTGCATATATAAAACTTAACTTTCTTCCCTTTTTTATAATAAAAATAAACATTTTACATAATCATTCTCAGTTGACTTAATTTTTTCAATGGTATTTTGTCATGTCTGCATTAATGTAATTATTTAAATAGCACGTAAAATAATAGTGGGGTTTAAAGATTTTTTTTTTCTCCCTCCCAAAGATTATAACTCCCCTCCATTAAAAAATGTTGGTAGGGAGTCTCCCCTCCTTGGAAAAATTGAATTTCAAGCCCTGTATTATATATTAGGTATTTCGTTTCTAGAGGTATTGAGAATTTTGCTAATTCTCGACACTTATGCTAGTCGTTCAAAGACACTCACAAGCTAATGCTAAAACAATGGCAGTGTTCTTTACAAACTTCTTATTTGGCTTTCAATATTTTTAAATTATTATTATTATTTATTTATTTTATTTTATTTTTTTTGCATAGGATAGGATGTCTGACTGGGTATCTTTTTATTATTTTGATTTTGTGTAGTACAGTTTTTGCTTTTCATTAAGAAAAGCAAAAACTGTACTACACAAAATTTTACAAACTGTACTACACAATTGCAGTTTTCAATTTTGCAATGGTTCCAAAATTTAAAATATCTGTAGAAAAAAAAAACTACAAACAAAATTGAAAAAAAAAGTTATACCATCAAAATAAGATATCACATGTAAAAATAAATAAATAAAACATTGAAAGAAATGCAATCAAAAAATTTGTAAAGAATGTTGTCATTTGGTTTAATATTTTACAAGTGTCTATGCATAATTAAACATAGGTTTGATTTTTCTTTCATATATATTTTTTAATTCATACTTTTCTGAATCGAACAAAACAAATGGCATTAAAATATTCAAATTGAGCTGGATAATATTGTGTATTTTTTTATATATCATATTTTTCTAGTTGTGCACACTGTTTGTAAAGAACAAATCGTTTGCAGAAAGATTATTCTTTTGCACAGAAATGTATAAAAGGATCATATGTGCAATCACCACCTGTTGTTTTCTCAATTAAATGAGAGAAATTTTATTTGTCGCCAGGGGCCGATCCAGGTAAAATTTGGGGCCTATTTAGGGCCCTTCACGAAATTTCATTTAATAAAACAATTTATCAACAACTGTCTGTTCACAAAAATCCATTTAATAAAACATGACCCTTCACAAAATTGATTTAATAAAATTAACCCTTCGCAAAATTCCATTTCATAAAAACATTCTTCATTAATTGCTTTTATTTTATTATGTTTTAAATTTTGCTAACAAAACAAATTCACTAGCAAGAAAAAGTTTAGCAGAAGGACTTAAAGAAGTTATTATTAATAAATGTTTAGTTTGAATTTGAGTAACTGGATTTCATATTTCATTACAAAATGTTATTTTTCATATAAATATAATAAATTTTACAAAAATAACTTTTACTCTTCATAAAATGGGCCCCAAGAGTGAAACCCTGCATCGACTACTGGTTGCAGTTAGAATTTTATTTTTAAGGTTTATCTCATTTAAAATGCATTCTAAATGCAACAAATAAAGTTTGCATTATTTATTTGACAAAAGTGTAGGTGAAGATTTTAGGTATGATCTTTTCATATATATCTGTGCAAAATAAATTATATTTCTGCAAAAGATGTTTTTTAAACAGTGTAGCAAAAACACGATTTGAAAAGAATGTGTGCGAAGTTAAAAATCAATTTGAGCTTGTGTTAAAGTACTTACTTTTTTG
The DNA here is from genome assembly GCA_963931845.1 of Maratus michaelseni. Classification (NCBI taxonomy): domain Eukaryota; kingdom Metazoa; phylum Arthropoda; class Arachnida; order Araneae; family Salticidae; genus Maratus; species Maratus michaelseni. The sequence continues at coordinate 48,445,674 of OZ007598.1, read as the reverse complement.
ACCGGGTTCTAATTAGAATTTTTTTCATGCCATTTGTTTATTCGATTCAGAATTATATAATTTAAAAAAAAAAAAAGATGAAAACAAAAAAATTTATTTTTGGAAAATTTAAAACAGAAAAAATTGGTAAATTTAAAATTTAAAAAAGTTAATAGATAATTTTTTCAATCATAGACTTTGTTTTCATTATGAACAACTAAATAGTTATTTTTTTTCATTATAATCACCGATTAATAAGTATATATCAATGTTTTCATATTTTTTAGCCTGTATGTGACCACACATGATTTAGCTATTTTTGTAAAAAAATATTTGGACTAGTATTTCTGTTAAAGTTTCTAATTTCTTCCAACCAATCCTATCTGTTGGTTCCCTGATATTCACTAAAAGTTTTTATAAATTTTTAGACAATATACAATATTATTATTGGCGATTCAAGTGCTTGAATGTGCCATCTTATGGAAAAAAGATATAACTTCTCGCTTTCAGAAAATCCTATGAAAGCCCATTGCATTACATGTATTTTTAATTTGTTCATAATGATTATTTTTTTGCTCAATTTCAGATTTCATGTGATATAATTAATGTTCTGTGTTTATATGACAATTTAAAAATTATCGAATTTGAATATCTAACACTTTCAAATGCGTTTACAATAAACAATGATTTCAATGGCACTTTAGCGTTAGTTGAACATGCATCATGCCATGGTTAAAGGTTCAATTTTCTGGTACCAACAGGTGTGATTAGCGCCCTCTTTAGGCCTTTTCAAGTCTCAATTATTTGCTAAAGAAAACCATCGCATTGAAATAAACAGTTGAACAGTTTAATTAGTATTTATTCAAAACAAATGTTATGACAAGTATTAAAAAGTACTACATGAAATAAAGTATGGAATTTGTAACTATCAATTTCAGTAAAATCTGTGTAATTGAAACCAATTTGATACTGAAATTTTTTATGGTTTTATATAAAATTTTACCCGCTAATATAGAAACTTGAGCAACAGAAATTTCCTTCAGTCCTGTACGATTTCATCTTGGTAGGTTTTACTATTTTCTGCAGTAGCTTCATCAGCCAGTTTATTTCTGTATTATTATCTTGCTTACTGTTTATTGCTTGTTGTTTTATTTAGTTACATAAAAAACTAACTATAAGGTTTTGATCATTTCACAACTAAATTTCTTAATTTTTAATGAACTACAAAATTTTGTAAAAGTTGTGTATGATATATGTATGCAAGGTTTGGCAAATGCGAATATGTCACTATCGGCAACCAAAATATTTGAACTGGTGACTATTTTTATATTACTTTCCAAAATTAAATTTTAACTAAGTTAAAGAATTAAAACGAATACTTGATATGTTGTATCTATAGAAATAGTTAGTTTTTGTTGATCAATTTATAAGCATTTTGAGTGTCAATGATTAAATAATATGCCTGTGGGAGGGTAATTTTTTTTTTACCAACAACCAGTAATTTTTGCAGGTTATCATTTTTTCCCTATTTACCTGGTATATGTGTGTGAGAGAGACTGATGATAAATTTGGTTTTGTTTATACCTAGTGTGTTTTTTAAAAAAATTATGAAAACCAGAAGTGGATTTTGGCATAAATGGGGTTCTCTGTTGGGCCCAATTGCAAAATTTCATTTATTAAAAGGGAAAAATATACAGAATTCCTCTATTAAAAAGAGGTGCTTCATATAATTTCATTCCAAAAAAGCATACTCTTCATAAATTTTTTATTTTAATAAGATTTGAAATGTGAAGCTTGTATCAACAAATGCTTAGATAAATACCTGCATAGTCAATAAAATTGGACATGATTCATCAGAAAAATCTGATTGATAGTTAAAATAAGTCTGTTTTCTGTATCGCTAATGATTCTGATGCTAGGTTATATTCCATTCTTATTTATTTTTGATATAAAATGCAGATAGTCCAAGACATTTTGCATACTATACTTTGGCGATATATTGCATTCCATTCATGCTCAGTTAAGTTCAGACTAGTGAGCAAGCTGGCCAATCCGCTTGTAAAATATCTATTTCTATGGATTTTTATATCAGAGATTTTCAGAGCATTGCTACCTATTATCAAACAGTGTGGGATAAGTAGTATTTCTAAACAGATTTACATGCAGTTCAAAGCCCTTATCTCCATCTGACCTGTTGCAGAATCACTATTGTACCAGTGAATGAGATGCAATTTAAACAAGACCCTTTGGAAGATGGAGTAAGTTATACAGAAATTATTGGTTCTTGCAATGCTCCATATTGTTGTGGAAAACTGTACAGATAGTGCAGAAAAAACAAAACAAAAAACATGCAGTTCTTTGCTGCTTTTCCAGAGAATGCACTGCCTAAAGTATTTATTGAACAAAGGGTTGTGCTTTCCATTAGTCATTTCTGACTTTTTCATTGTTGTTCTAACTTATAGCCTTAAAATGATTTTATGACAACTTCTATTTTTGTATTTTCTTAAAAATGTATATGAATGCTTATATCCATGGTAAATGCATTTAATTTTTTTTTAAGGTACTTAATGTTGATCAACTCTGTGTGTGGAACAGACTACAGCAAATCAAATAGCAGCATTCATGCTATATATCGCCAAATCTGTTTATTTGTTACCTGTGTTAGTTGTTGCTATGCATATATTGTAATGTATTGTATTAATGTAATTTATATATTATAATAAATGTATTTCTATATTTTAATTGATTGTTTTGACTATTTGTGAATCACATTACTCTTCTTTTTTTTTCTGGATACATGTGCACCAATATTTTTACTGTAGTTTATCAGATTGAATTAATTTCTAAAACAATAATTAAAACCAATCTTGTAAGTGATTAAAAATACATTATTTTATGTTCACAATGAAAAAAAAACTATTATAAGCATTTTTAGCTAAGCAATCATGAAAAATATTTATCAAAAATACTTAACTATCTTCTTATTTCTGAATTTAAATCTTCCAATATAAATAGCTTGATACTTAATGCAAGTTGTATTTTAAAGCATAAGGAAATATATTTTTACTGGGAAGTTAATTTATAATACATTTTCTAAATTTCTTAAAATATTAATTTAGCTAGAATGATTGTTTACAATTTAACTGTACATACAAAAATTCAAAATATTTATGATATACTCATTGTCATTGCATATCTCATTTTTTCTATTGTCAAATAAATTTTTAACATTATTTTCATCACTTTTTTTCTAAATATGAATGTAATATTACTTTTATAATTTTAATCAGATTTTGAATAACTTTGAAACAATCAATAGTCTTGCTACACCTATATTTAAGTAATTTTTGGAGTAAGTTGCAAATATTTAGAAATTATTTAAATTTTTTACAGATATATTAAGTTTGTTAAATGAAAAAAAAAAAAATAACAAAAAATGGCATGGTATTTTTCAGTCATTGTAGTTATTCAGAAATATTTCTCATCTAATTATTTATACCATATTTTTCAGCCCATAATCTGTGGTTCAAATAATTTATTTTAGACCCAGAAATTGTATTTGATAAAATACTAGTGTTTTGTTCTCGAAATATACTTGACTTCAATTATTATATAAAATTTCTGGGTCTATACTGAATTATTTGAGCCGCTGACTATACGCCGAAAAATACGGTATGTAGAACTTTTGCTTGAAAAATATATAGGTATGGCAATTTCTGTATTCATTCTACATCAGCCAAAAATCTAAATATTCATAATTTATTTCACTAAAAAAATATTCTAAAATTTATATACTATCTACTGATTTCTTTAAAATTCCACCATATATTCATATATGGTTCAGTGATAAATAATTGATTTATTGAAAAATATTTTTATACCAAGTTTTGCAAGAATAATGAAACACTATTGTTTAATATTGAAGAAACTGCAAAGGTTTTATTTGTTGCACAGTGGTAGTTTTAAGTATGTAACTTGGAAAAAAAAAAAAAAGATAAATTTATATGTTTTTTTCAAAAAAAAAAAAAAAAAAAAAATTCTTATTTCCATGTGAAGAAAAATGTCAGAGTGTCAGAAGTAATTTATAAATTTTGGTCAGTTATTTATTAGTTTTATTTTATTTGTTGAAAATGTATGTAATCTTTAAGTATAAATTTAAGTTCTTGTTTAATAAATAAAGGTAAAATAGGAAGCCCATATAAAAATGTTCATATATTATATGATCAAGGAAGTCCAGTTAAGTACAATAATGAATTTATTGTTACATGACAAAAAAAAAAAAAAAAAAAGGGCTTCTGATCAGGCATAATCAACATTATGAATTATTATAAATGTTATATTTTTTCCTATTAGTATCTATTTATTAGAGAAGAATTTAAATTTTGTTTTAAGATGCTATACATTTGTAAAGAATAAAATTAATTTAATAAGTAATTGGGTACATTTTTACATTTATTTGTGATATTTTTATTACATGGAAATATGACTTTTTATCTCCCATTTGTTACATACAATTATGATTTTTGTGTTTTATGACTGTAAAAAATATATGTATGATCTTGTAACAGTTATTTTAAAATATGGGCATATAATTGTACATATATATTTTAAGGTCATATAACAATAAATTCAAAATATGGTTAATTCACCATTATCTAAATTTATAGTCAAATGACCGTACATATATGCTTTATGGTCATCTGAAACTAAACCCATAATATGGTTAAATGACTGTATATGTATATTTTACGGTCATATAGCAATAAACTCATAATACGGTTGTGTAACCATTTTCTAAAAATATGGTCAACTGACCATACATATATATTGCACGGTCATATGCCAATAAACTCATAATACGGTTATATGACCATTTTCTAAAAATACGGTCATATGCCAATAAACTCATAATACGGTTAAGTAAACGTTATGTACTGCTACGGTCAAATGACCATACATATATATTTTACGGTCATATGACAATATATCTTTAATGCGGTTAAGTAACCATTATCTTAAATTACGGTCAAATGAACAGCCGGTTTGCTGCCATTCAAATGACCGTTTTCTTATGATGAAATTTTTAACAGTGCTGTTTATATTCCTTACTATTCAAAATTATTTCTTTCAGGGTTCCAATCGTATAATCTTGCGGAATTGTTTCACCAAGTTCTTCTACTACAAACTTTAAATCGGCTTTTTTAAAACCTTTTACGGCTTGAAACATCTTGCTTCAATAAATCTTAATCCTGTCGCGGACACGCCAAAATGTTAGTTAAAGCGTTTAAAAAGATATTATTTTAACACCTCAGCTTTCAAAAGATAATGCGAACGCCAATTAATAACTTAAAGCATACAGAAAGAAGTCAATTAACCTCTTAAGCTTTCAAAATACTCATAATTTATTCAACGGTAAAAATTTCTACCTTAATTCCATAAAATATTTTAAACAGTAGTAAACAATTTTCTAATTCACGTTACATATTACAAAAAATGCACCACGAGAAAAAAAGATGAGAGGATATAAAAAAGGAAATAAATAAAACATGGACAATAGGTTTAACAATCACTGTCCATATTCGGATAAGTACTCCAATTCTTTTGTGTAGCCCCGTATTTGATCTGTAGATTTATATATATATATATATATATATATATATATTCCATATTGTATGCTAAGCATTTTTTTTTTCGTATGAAAATGCATAATAGGATGAAAATTCACCTTCAGCAATTTCAACAAATGATCGAAACATACGTGAATTATTTTAAACAGCCCTTTATATTGCTTACAGATTTTTATACATGCCACATATTAAACTAAAATTTAATTCAGGCGAAAACACACTTTAAACTAATGAAGATATTTCCAGAAATTATCAGCTATAGGAGGTCCTGCATCCAGTTCTCTCCTTGGCCCTGCATATGATTTTTTTTTATTCTACAAAGCATCTCTTAGTATACTAAATATAGTTCAACTTGAAAATTCATAACATAATAAAAAACCACCTCTAAGCAATTCATGATCATACTCATTATTTTGTGTAACCTTGTATATGATTTATAGCATTTATAGACACCACATAATATGCAAATATTTAGTTAAACTTAAAAATGTATATCATAACTTAAAATCGCACTTCCAGCAATTATCGCTAATAGAGAATACTTCGGATACAGCATTGTGTCCGGAATCATTCCCGTCTCTGTAAATGAACGATAAATGCTATGCACATCATATTCTACAGCCAGTATCTTGTATAGATAAATGAAAAGAAAAATGTCTAGATTTAAATAGAGCAAAACAACTATTCAAGAATTGTGGTTCAATTGTATGCTTTCTGTACTTATTTGTCGTATAGCTGCAGAAAAAATGAAAGAAAATTTTGTCTTCCATTTTGATTTCAAAATTTTAATATCTAAGTTACGTAGTAAGGACCATCGCGCGAAACGCCGCGCTTCGCGGTGGTCCTTATTAATGTATATCAAGTTCTTTACATTTGAAATAGTGTAACATAGTTAAAATACGCTGTAAACTCAGGTCACAGATAGCATTTCTAAAATCAGGTGACGCTATTACCTCAGTCTTACAAAGATCTATATTTGATTCAAACTACACAATTGAAGGGGTCGGGGCAAGAGAGTGCCAAGCTACATTTTTGAACTTCTGAGATATTTCAATTTGAAAATTTGTTCAAATACTCAAATCAAGATATATAAGCTAAAGATTTTTCGCCAAAGTCAATATGGCATTGCTTTAATGATATTATACTATTACGTTTTTTGTAAATTAACTATCTTCATTGGGGCATAAACATTTGGGCCAAAAATGAAACCTGTCACATAGGCTGCCCCCAAGTGATATTAGAAACAAATTATATGTTAGATAAATAATAATAATCAATATTAAGCAACATATTACAGTGTTAGATTTATTTCACCAAAATTGTGGCTTGGCACTTTCTTGCGCCGACCCCCTCAATTGATCGCCTCATTTTTGAGAAATCATGTCCATTTAATTTTCAGATTGGAGTGGATACATAAGAAATACAAAAGCTCGTTTCCTGCTTGTTGGACTTCAATGTTAAACTTGAAACTCACCCTTCGTGATAATTTGCTCTCCTGTTGACTCAGAATGAAATTAAGCTCAGCCTTCGTTATGCGGGGATGTTCTTTTGGACTTTCAGCAATGAAAAAGAAAACGCATAACGCCAATGCTAATGACAAACCACCTAAAAAAAATAATGATCTTGTAAATATGAAAGCATTAGTAGTTTATAGCATCTAGTAGTTTTCAATTATCCCGTCGACCACTTTTCATAACAAAAAACTATCGCCAAAGTGTAAGATGAAACGCCAAAAATGCAGTCCCATTTACTTGATGTCAGAAGCATTATACGTGTTTGTTATGTCATCAAGTGGTTTTTAATTCGACATTTGCGTGTATTTTTCATTACGTTTTACTGATTTATTAGTTATTTCATTGATTAAAATAACAATTTTTGTCCTCAAATTCTTATATTTTATTAATTTATTTATTTTGATATTCCAATGGCAACGTTCTCCCGTTTATTGGGCGTTACAGTTTGGCGATAGTTTTTTGTTATGAAAAGTGGTCGACGGGATAATAGAGAAGTACCGATATAGTTAGATGATAAAAATATGTTGCGTGTATATAAATGTGAGACCTGCGAGCTGAACCATCAGCTCTTAAATGTATTGAAAACATTGAATTATGTATCTAAACCTGCTTACGTTGGCCGAGAAGGGAAATCTTGTACAGCAGGAGAAGACAGACTCGGGAAATGACTTTATTGCACCGAAGAAATTTTAAAAATGATAATTTAAGTGTACCTTTAAGGATATTAATTACTATAATTTAATTACTATAAAGATGCAACTAAAGATTCTGGTGGTTCGAACTCTGCTAAGTTTTTTCGCGACGGTGTTAAAATGCTTGCTTTGAAAAATACTAAAGCTACAAATTATTTAACTACTTATAGATGATTAAAATTGAATTATATATCTTATTAGTTCCATGCATTTTTAGTTTCTTATGATTATGATGTACAACACGATGCTGGTCGTGGTTCTATATCTTTTAGTTCTGCTGGTATAAATAGTTTCATTGGTAACTTATTTTTTTTACTTAACTTGGGATTTAGATGGAATCTATCAAGCTAAAGTATCAATTGAGCGTGATGAAGATGACTGACTACATGCTTGAGTGCTTAAAATTGTATCTAAAAACTTGTAATATATACTAATATCAATTCCCTATTGTGTTACGTCATTTTGTCGATTGTTAAACTTTGAAAAATGGTCAATGGGATACAGATAACGTGAAAGACTGTTTATTGAAAGTTTTTAAAACTGAAAAACTAAATTTACGTATTCCTGGTTTGTTTAATGGTACAGTTGGTAATTTTTTGACAGTGTTTAATTTCCTGATAAAGCTGGAAAATACCCTTTTCAAATTGTAGTTACTTGTACTGCATATGTTAATTGCACATTTAAAGGATTTATTTCTAATTAAACTGTCATTGCTTAGTATTTTTGTGCATGTTTTTATTTTACATGTATTTTTTTATGCGATCTGTCAACACGCGGCTGCAGTATCACTTTTTGAATATTTTACTTACTTTTTAGGCGAGTCCATCTGATTACGCGCGGCGGCGGCTTAGTATTACTCGCCAACACGTCCACTGGTCCACTATTTCATTTTTATGGCTGGCGGTATACGTTTTAGATCAAAATATTGGTGTTTTACATTGTTTGATATAGAAAATTTTGAATTAGAATATTTACAATATTTATAATAAATATGTAATTTTTTTTCTTGTAGCAAATATGAAACATGCACCTTGTCAATTTTTTTTTACTTTTATGTTCGAATTTTTTTTTAGTATTTTTTACATGCTTCAAATGATGTATTCTAACATCTGAGTAGTATTTTTCAAATCGTAGTGCTTCATGCGCTTCAAATGGTTAACTAATTCTTAAAATACAAAAAATGTTTATTTTTTATAATTTTTTAAAACATTCTAAAGATTCCCATTCGTTTTTGATATTTTAAACTCTGGATTGGAAATATCTTTTCTCGATACATTATTTTTTAAAACAAATGTTGCCAAGAAGTGAGAAAATTATGCCAATATAAGAAAATATCGCAATAATAGTAATAATAATAATAATAACAATAATATAAATAATAATATTATTATTATTATTATTAAAAACAGAGAAGAAGTAGCTAAAAACGATAAAAAATTTACGTTAGCAAATGCTGAAAATGAATACTGTGACAAACATGAAAATCGAGAGAAAGTTAACTAAACAGTAAAAAATAAAATTTAACTTTAAAAAATGGTAAAGTATTTTTATATAGTCAAGAAGAAAATAATAAAACAAATGTTTCTTAATCTAGGAAAATATAATATAATGACAAACGAAAACACACAATAGCCTCTTCCAAACTATCGCGATTCCGAAAAGCGTTCTTTTTCTGTAGAAACCTCATAAACTAATATATTTTTGAGATTGAAAGAAGCATTTATAAAAACAAAATTTCTTGTACTGTAACTATTTTTCGGAAACATTACCGAGTAGGTTTTATAGTATATTAATCAATTTTCACAAACTGTAATAATACAGTGGTGTGCAAAATTAAGAGTATTTTTAGATTTGATCAATTATCTCCGGAACTACTGGACAGATTTTAATGAAATTTGGTATGAACATAGGTTGATAAAATACCCATTCAACAGTTATAATACACATGCATGATCGTGAATAAGACTCATCAGCGTCCAAAGGTAAAAAACAGAACTAGCAATATTGAACAAAAAAATGGGTTAATAGGGGGTATGGTCCCCTCTTACAGCTGTACAGGGTGGCTAGTGGTCAGGGAAAAATCAGTAAAAAAAATGGTAATTACCAGTATATTCTTATAGATAAAATCAAATTGATTATTTGATCGAATAATCAACATAAATTTTTTTATAAGAATATACTGGTGTTTATCACTTTTTTTTTTACTGTATTTTTCCCTGACCACTAGCCACCCTGCTGTACAGCTCTCACAGCGTGAATTCATACTGGAAATCGGGCTTTTTATGAGTCCCTGTGGCAATTGGTCCCATTCCTTCAGAAACGCTGTTTTCAGGCCCTGGGTGGTTCTGGGAAGTGGAATGCGAATTGTATTTGCTTTCCCCAGAGCGTCCCAGACATGCTCTATGGGATTTAGGTCTGAAGATCTGGCTGGCCAATCCATCCGGCGAATATCCTCACTTTCCCGAAATTCGTAGACCAGATGAGCTCTATGTGGGCGCTCGTTTTCGTCCATTAAAATGAAATTAGGGCCAACTTCCCCCCTGAAAAGGCGAACATAGGTCTCCAAGATCTTTTCCCTATACCTCATACTAGTCACAGAGGCTCTGCCAAACACACTGAAGAGATGCGCGCCCATCTAACATGATGCCTGCCCAGGCCATCAAACCTCCGCTGCCATAATGGTCACTTTCTCGGACATTGGAGGAAAGGTAGCGGATCCTTGGTTCTCTCCATATGAAAGTACGTGCGAGAATCAGTTGTTAGGCTGAACCGGGACTCATCAGTGAAGAGGACGGTTGCACATTGATCCCTGCGTCAATCCCTATGATCTTTCCACCATGGTAAACGGACTCTCCTGTTTGCAGAAGTGAGCGGGGCACAAACAACAGGTCTTCTTACAAACAGGTCTCTTTCATGAAGCCTTCTAGAAAGAGTAACCTTTGAAACTCGGCTTTCTATGGCCGCATAGAGGTAACAAGAGAGCTCAGAAGCTGGTCATGGTATCATGCATGTTACACCTCACTGTAATTGACAAAAAACGATCTTCATTGGCCGTCGGGCTCTTGGACGACCTTGGCCAGGCTTTTTCTCGATGGATCCGGTATTCTGAAACTGTTTCCATAAGTTGGACACGACGCTGGGCATTAAACCGAACTCTCTACAAATCTGGACTTAAGACTGACCTGCTTCTAACCTCCCTACGATTGACCACTTCATTATATCGTCTAAACGGCGGTGATTACTCATTTTGACCGTTTGGATTTGAATTCAATCAATTGCTGCAAAAAAAAACCCCTAGAAATTCGCCGATGTGTGCGAGCTAACAAAATACGGATTTTACCACGCGCGCTTATAAAGCCTCTAAACTTTACTATCTCCTCCCACACATACGTTTATGCTTACGTATTCGACACGCAATATCTGCATCTTTCTTCCGAAACAGTGGTTTTACATTTCTGTTCAATTATTTTCATGAAATTCGACAAAATATGCAAATTCTCTTAAATTTGTACATCAGTGTACTTTTTAGATGCTATCAATTCTCAAGTAAACATTTTCATGTCCAACAATCATGTTTTACAGGCAAACATGATAAATTAACAGCGATAAAATTAACATTAAGTTTAATATTATTTTGTTACTCTTGCCTGTATAAATTCAGTTCGCAACTGGAAATGTTTAATTGAGAATTGATAGCATCCGAAAAACCTATCTTAGCTTCTAAGATTTCTAAATATAAAGAATGCATTTCGGAATCGTAGGTTACTCGGAAGAGGTTATTGTATGTTTTTGTACGTTATTATACTAAATTTTCGTAGATTAATAAATATTTGTCTTTTTTTACAATGTAGAATTCGCTTTCACACGTTAGAATGCTTCGAAATATACAAGGTATGATAGAGAAGTAATGCAAACGTTATAAATTGACTGTGTTTCATAAAGTCATTGTGTTTATATTGTGATTGCGAATAGCTGTAAACCTTATATTCATAATTTCAATTTGTTTCTTTCTAAGTATTTGCTTTAGTAGATACGGATCATAAACTCACCGCTAGTCTTGATGATACTGGTGGAAGTCGATTACAGTAAATGTGCTTACATAGCATGCCGTTGGATGTTCAGGATACTTCTACAATGATGTTTAATATCAATTTATTTTCAGTTTTAATTTTGGTAAAAGATACATTTTTGAAGCACTTTACATATATTCCCGAATCACTTTCACTCAGTACAAAACTTATCATGCTTATTGTATGCTGTTAAAATATATTCTCCATTACAATTAAATGTCTTTATGATTAGTTGTAGGATTTTGTAGGATTATTGTACTTACGTTTCGACAGCCACTTTTATACTAACCAAAACGAATTACGTTTTAACACGTGATAAAATACCGAACTGCTATTCCGTGAAAAGACTTGTCAGTGCTTTATCTTTCTATCAGACCTCATACAACATAAATACATATATAATCAACTGAAAAAGATATTTCTTATCAACTTACCAACTGTATAAAAAGCAAATGGCCATCCTAATGGTGATTCACAGATGTATCCAGAGAAAATGTTTCCTAAAGCCGGACCCAAAGAATGCGATGTCATTATTATTGAAAATAAAAATCCTCTTTCTGTTTTGGGAGCCCAGTTAGCCACGAGGATAGTTATGCACGTTCCAGGAAAACCCTATAGTAGCATAAATTTATAATAAACTTTTAATTGAACACCGTTAGATGCATTGCTAAATGCAATAATACCACAAATTTACATTATGAATAGCACCAGAAATGAAAACGTAAGTTGAAAGCATAAATTAAACTAACAACATAGAAAACTGTTGTAGTACGCGATGAATATCTAATAACGATAACAACGTCACTATTGACAAGGGTTGACGGCCCGGGAACCCAGCTTTCGCTTTAGAATATAAGTGTTATCCCGGAGCGAAGACACAAACCCACTGTTTACTTTAACATACACTATTACAGAATTCCAAGTATAAATTGTAAACATTAAAGCATTACAATTGTAAATAATAATAAATATTTTGAAGTAATTATCAAAAGAAACAAAGTTAAAGCAAAATTTGCGAAACAATGTCTTGATTTACCATTAATAAAAACTGTAGTATTGCTCAGTAGAAAAGAAAAATATTGTGAATAAAATACTTAAGCAAAAAGAAAACAAACCGGGAAGCTGATTAATAACCTGAATTGAAAGTACTAAAAAGAAAAAAAAAATACACTCATTAATAATGTAGTAAGAAAAAGAGACTTACTAGGTGATGCTTTACTTATGCAAAAAGAATGCTAAATTATTTAAAAAATCAAAGGCAATACTGATGTAACTTAATTATGAATTCAAAATAAATTATTAATTCTAAAAATATAATGAAAAATTGTTCAAATACCTTACTAGGCCTAAAAAGCTATTTTACAAACTAACAAATTGAATATAAATGCTGGACGGTTACACCATGAAACATTACAACAGAAAAGACGTGAGTATAAAACATCACAAATTTACTGAATGGTGTATACAAATGTCAAATTTAAAATTTTATACAAACATTAAAATTAAAAATATCGACGTATCGACCATCTTCTATGGTCATCCTCAGGAAAAACTTTCAGTTTTTCCTCAACCTCAGTTTTTCCTGAGGATGACCATAGAAGATGGTCGATACGTCGATATTTTTAATTTTAATGTTTGTATAAAATTTTAAATTTGACATTTGTATACACCATTCAGTAAATTTGTGATGTTTTATACTCACGTCTTTAATATTGTAACAAATTGAAAACTAAATTTAAGAATGAAATTACGATGGAAGATTTCAGCACTTTTACGTATACTATAACGCAAAGTGATAATGTTGTTATAAACTTATTAATAATTAAAATAAACATAATTTATAACAGTTAATAAAATATTGAACGAAATTAAAATAAAGTTGTTTAAAACTTATAAGCATATTAAACCAATTATTTTTTAAACTTAAGTAATAAACCAGCTGTTACCCGCGACTTCGTTCAAGTAACATTGAAAGAGGAATAAATGCATTAATTAAGCAAAATATTTCACTCCCGATAATTAAAAACGTAAATAATTAACTAAATCTTTATCCCATTTCATAGGAGACAATACGGTATTTCTTTGTTATAGGGGCCTTGACATAACTAAGTTTTAAAAAAGTTACATTTTGTGCCAAATAATCTCGAAGATGAAACTGCAACGAATGGAAAAAGGAGGGACAAATAAAATCGAAATCAAATGTCAATTTTACTTGATAAACCATTTTACTCTTAACGACTTTGTGAAACGTTTTAACAGTCATCCTTAAAAAATATTTAATTAAAAATAGTATATGCTTTTTCTTTAAAGTTCAATTCTTGTAAATAGGGAGCAATGATCTGTAGACCTAAATGCAAGGAGCTTAAATTTGCCTCCTTGTTTCAATCGATAGCTGAAACAAATCTTGATTTGTAAATGACAATAAGTTAACATGTTGACAGACGATTTTTGTTCTGCAGAATAACTTGATTCATACGGTACCTCGAAGATGAAACTGCAACCAATGGAAAAAGGAGGGCCAAATAAAATTTTGAACATGTACATTGAATATGTGGAAATATGTATTTATTTTTTGAAAATTCTACTGTAATCAAAATTTTGTTTCCACCATCTATTCTCTCTATACTTACTGATCCTTGTATTATTAATGTATAAAATTGATTCACGCTCTTTTAAAAACATATTTGAAAATTCCCGTTTTATTTCAAATATGACGGCACAGACTTTATATAACTGACAAATAAGGCTTTGTTCCTAGAGAAATATCTTTTTAATGATATAGTTATTGTTAATTTTCATTTCCTGGCAATCATAACGTGGATTTTGGCAGAAAACTCACATCTGTATCTAACTGACATTCAAGCTTATTAATTAGTAACAATAAAAAATATTTAAGTTTATCATTTTAAATATGACATCATTATCCATCTACTTTCATTATATACAGATTTTCATGCTTCTTGTATTATTACGAATATTTGAAAATGCATGTTTTATTAGCAATATGACGTCATATTTGCCAAGCCAAAAAGGATTCGTTTCATAGTTCCATGGTCCAGATATCTTTCTTAATAATATAATTATTGTTAATTTTTTCTTCTAATTATAACGCAATTTTTGCTAGAAAACCTCTTCTCAACGTAATCGATTCATATTTTATCAATAATAACAAACACTCCATATTTTTGTTTCAAATATTACGGCAATTCGATTTCTTTTCAATTCTTTTTCATTTATATTTTTCACGTGGAAATCGTTAAATTGAAAATTAATTGTTGTAGAAAATATTATTCCAGGCTTTGCATGTATTGGCAACGATAATGCTTAACAACGTAAAATGGTTGATTAAATTTAACAGGAAAAATATTCATTGATTCTGTATGAAAATAATGAAATTTTGAATTATTAAGAAAAATATTTAAAAATAATAAATAACAACTACCCTATGTTCATTTCTGGGCAATGCAAAGCCCAGAAATGACTTTTTATATGCCAGAAAGCCAGTCTTTTTATATGCAAAGATACAGGGCCATTAAATCATCCGTTTTCACATTTACTTCAGCCAAACATTCACACACATAATCGCATTTATAATATTATTAGGAGTAGGACTAGGATAATACAGTTGTAATAGTGACTTAATGAAAAGATTATACAGATTTCATAATCGGTTTTAGTTACAATCGACTGTTTTTTGTGATATATGTCAGAATATTGATCAGTCACTTAGTTCTTATGTTCTTTCAAACACCTCTGTAAGTGCCCCGCAATATTGAGGGCATCTTGTATAATATGCCGCGTGATCTGATGATGTCTCCTTCTACTATTATGCAATTATTACAAGTTCTCTCAGTTCTCCTTGCACAGTCTGCTATTTGATGAAGTCCTGCACAATAGCCACAAATTGGCGTCGGTTCTTGGCAATTTTTGGCGGTATGATCATCTGATTTCTGACATCCAAAATACCTTTTTATTCGCTCACAGGCTATCAAAGCCTGAGAGCTTATGTGCCCGCCGGTTCTGTATGTACGTACGTATGTATGTATGTACGTAACGCGATAACTCTTGTTAGCTCACAGGCTATCAAAGCCTGAGAGCTTATGTGCCCGCCGGTTCTGTATGTACGTACGTATGTATGTATGTACGTAACGCGATAACTCTTGATAGAACTAACCGTTTTACTTTAAATTTTGTTTACAGGTTCCTTGTGATAAGGCGCCTCCCTGATTAGTTTTGGAGGTTCATTGGTTAAGCATAAAGGGGGGAAACGGGGGGCTAACCCCCCATAATTTAGATAAATGGGTTTTTCATGCAGAATTATCCCATTTTCTTCAAATTTTGTATATAGGTTCATTTTGATAATGTGCTTCTGTCAATAGTTTTGAGGGTTCATTGGTTAAGTATAAAGGGGGAAAGGGGGGATAACCCCCCCCCTAATTTAGATAAATGAGTTTTTCAAGCAGAATTATCCCATTTTCTTCAAATTTTGTATATAGTTCATTGTGATAATGCGCTTCTGTCAATAGTTTTGGGGGTTGATTGGTTAAGTATAAAGGGGGAAAGGGGGGATAACCCCCCCTAATTTAGATAAATGAGTTTTTCATGCAGAATTATCCGATTTTCTTCAAATTTTGTATATAGGTTCATTGTGATAATGCGCTTCTCTGAATAGTTTTGGGGGTTCATTGGTTAAGTATAAAGGGGGAAAGGGGGGGGGCTAATCCCCCCTTAATTTAGATAAATGGGTTTTTCATGCAGAATTATCCCATTTTCTTCAAATTGTATATAGGTTCATTTTGATAATGCGCTTCTGTCAATAGTTTTGTGGTTCATTGGTTAAGTATAAAGGGGGAAAGGGGGGGATAACCCCCCTAATTTAGATAAATGGGTTTTTCATGCAGAATTATCCGATTTTCTTCAAATTTTGTATATAGGTTCATTGTGATAATGCGCTTCTCTGAATAGTTTTGGGGGTTCATTGGTTAAGTATAAAGGGGGAAAGGGGGGCTAATCTCCCTTAATTTAGATAAATGGGTTCTTCATGCAGAATTATCCGATTTTTTTCAAATTTTGTATATATATATTCATTGTAATTAGAGACTTCCCTGATTAGTTTAAGGGGTTCATTAGTTAACTATGAGGGGGTAACGGGGGGGATGACCCCCCCCCTTAATATATTGTTGATTTCTTTATTTTTCGAGGGGCATATTTCAAATTCTTTGAAATAAGAGTATAATATACAATTAGTGTGAATAGCCTGTGAGCTCAATGCCCTCAGTTTAACTGGGCAGTTTTCTTTTTAGCTCACAGGCTATCAAAGCCTGAGAGCTTATGTGCCCACCGGTTCTGTATGTACGTACGTATGTATATATGTACGTAACGCGATAACTCTTGATAGAACTAACCGTTTTACTTTAAATTTTGTTTACAGGTTCCTTGTGATAAGGCGCTTCCCTGATTAGTTTTGGAGGTTCATTGGTTAAGCATAAAGGGGGGAAACAGGGGGCTAACCCCCCATAATTTAGATAAATGGGTTTTTCATGCAGAATTATCCCATTTTCTTCAAATTTTGTATATAGGTTCATTTTGATAATGCGCTTCTATCAATAGTTTTGGGGGTTCATTGGTTAAGTATAAAGGGGGAAAGGGGGGATAACCCCCCCCCTAATTTAGATAAATGAGTTTTTCATGCAGAATTATGCGATTTTCTTCAAATTTTGTATATAGGTTCATAGTGATAATGCGCTTCTCTGAATAGTTTTGGGGGTTCATTGGCTAAGTATAAAGGGGGAAAGGGGGGGCTAATCCCCCCTTAATTTAGATAAATGGGTTTTTCATGCAGAATTATCCCATTTTCTTCAAATTTTGTATATAGGTTCATTTTGATAATGCGCTTCTGTCAATAGTTTTGGGGTTCATTGGTTAAGTATAAAGGGGGAAAGGGGGGATAACCCCCCTAATTTAGATAAATGGGTTTTTCATGCAGAATTATCCGATTTTCTTCAAATTTTGTATATATATATTCATTGTAATTAGAGACTTCCCTGGTTAGTTTAAGGGGTTCATTAGTTAACTATGAGGGGGTAACGGGGGGATGACCCCCCCCCCTTAATATATTGTTGATTTCTTTATTTTTCGAGGGGCACATTTCAAATTCTTTGAAATAAGAGTATAATATACAATTAGTGTGAATAGCCTGTGAGCTCAATGCCCTCAGTTTAACTGGGCAGTTTTCTTTTTCTTTTTATGTTTTTTCATATAATAACCATACTCGAAGTTGAAATTAGATAGGGTAATTTGAACTCAAGTTCCTTTTTACGCAACCTAGTGAGGAATATATTAACAAAATTTAAATAAAAGTGATTTTTTATGTTTCACTTTATGATGGCCGTATTCAAGGTAAAAATATATAGTATTGATTTAACATAATTTACTCTTGCGTTTATTGAAAATCTGCATGCTTAAATGGCATAAATACAGCCCATTTCTTTTTCTCGGTTATAATCTACTTATGAGCAAAGTTTAAAAACAATTAATTCAGCCATTCCGACGAATTGAAGTTAGTAGATCTTGGGATCTATAACGTCATTTGAGCTGATCGATCCTATTGGTTATGCCAAAAACTATTACATTTTCCCACCTTACAGTTTTATTTATAAAAAGCCATAAAAAAGGCTCTAATTAAGTTACAACTTTCAAACAAAATTTACTGGTAAGTGCATTTTTTATGTATTCGAAAATATAAAAATTGAAACCATGCGATGATTTGAAGTAATGTAGAGCAATAAAAATAGCAACCGGTTTTTTGGCAGCCTGCAAAATTGGTCTACACATTTCTGACGCCGACAGAGAAATCCGTAGTGAAAGATATCACAGAGTTCTTTTTCAGAACTCTGTGGAAAGATGTAGGAATTTGTCGATAATAAATATCAACATTATAAATAATGACAAGGAATATAAGATTCTTAAATGCACTCAAGCATTGCCGGTTTTAACAATCGATAATACATAAAATAATAAAATGTATTCCCCTATTTCTAGTCTCATAAAAAAGTTAATGTTTTACGTAAAATAGGTTTATTTTAGATAGAATAAATATGTAATGTCAAAAAACATTAACTATTGTTTAAAATAAAAATAAAAAAGAACAGGCACAAAAACAAAAATTTTATGGGCTATTGGCTATCAAAAATGATGGAAAGCACAAAATATTACGGTACGGAATATTTGCCCTGAGAACGCAACGGATTTAATGACTTTATCTTCCTTTTACTTCTCTTGGGAATATCTTTCTACCCTTATTAAAATAATGTTCATTGAAGCAGTTAATGTTTCGGGATTCTGGCTTGCAACAAGTATACTATTTATCAATATTTTCCTTTTTACTAAAAAGTAACTTCAATCATAAGTTTTGCGCATTAAAAATCGCAAATAAAAAGCCGCAAGATTAAACGTTTATTGAAAATCATTTTGCAACGTATAAAGTTAAGAATCAATTGAGCTACTAAAATGAAATATGAAATATTAATGTGTCTGCATACATATAAGCGGGGAAAATGCTATAACAGAATTAAATTGTTATGAAGTTAAATTGTATTGAATTTCTTTTCCTGGTATCAGAAATTGTTTCGCAGTTATGAGGAATTATCTCTCAGTTCTAAAAAAAGTAACCAACGTTGCTGTCGCCACTGCTTCAGGAAAGGGATTTTTTGTTACCGGAAGTCTCATTTGGCTTATAATAAGTAAACTATTACATATTCAAGCAGTAAAATTGGTAGTTTTATAGGGAAATGTGCGAAAAGCATGCTGGAGAGCAGATCGAGGAAGTATTATAAGCACTATTTAATGTTGAAATTGCTCAAAGTAGTTCAATTAAATAATTTTTATAGGATCACAAACTATGCGTAACAATTTAACCATCTTTTGCAAGCATATATGGGACTAGATTGCGGTGTGCAATGTCCAATCATTTTTTTAATTTGTCTAATTTTTAGGGTTTCGTTCATCTCACGAAACCCTGTTACTCCCGCTTCTTTGTCTGTCCGTTACAGATCCGGTTCTCAGAAACTATAGAACTTGCAAGCATGAAAATTTGTGTACTTATAGCTGAATATCAACTATGAAGCTCAAAATAATAAAATTTGAAAAAATCGTATTATTTTAATATATAGAGATAAAAAACCAAAAATCTAACAGCCTTTTTCTGTTAAATTGAAACATTTTTCGTTATAGCAGTTGTCAACAATTAAAAATCCACAGTAAAATTCTCTCTACAGTAATTAATTTTCTATTGAAAGATTTCCATGTGAAAAATAAAGATGAAATAAAAAGTTTCACCAATTGAAAAAAAAGATTAATATGACGCCATATTGGAAATAAAACGGAAATTTTCAAACATTTTTCAATAATACAAGGAGTATGAGTATGCGTATGTACAGAAACAGAATTACGCAGAAGAACAGAAATATGAAAGAACAAATATCATTAAGCAGTTCGTCCACAAAATATATCACTAACAAAAATAAATATCAATGATATAAATATAAAAAAAAACCTCTCACTTTTATTCAACTAAAAGATAATATTTGCAATATCATAATCAAAAATAATATTATATTTTATCTTCCAGTGAATTGACAATCTGTGTTGAAAATGTAGAAGATTCATCGGACATGTGCAAGCACGAAAACCCCTCCAAAAATGTTCCAAAGCACAATTCTCTTAAATGTGAAACGACATCTTCAAAGGAACTGAGAGAAAAAAAATCTCTGTCGAATCCGTGAAACGACTGCAAGAAAGTAACTTTCTTGAAATAGTAAATATTAATATTTTTTCAGGACAGATATCTAGAATAAGTGGGTAATTTTTGTTTTTTAGTATTTCGTCTGCAAAAAGGATATGGCATTTTAAAACTGGAGAAAAAACGGAAAAGATGAAAACGAACGCGAATAGGCCTTTGAGAAATAATATTTTTAAAATAGTAAATATTAATATGTTTCAAAAACAAAGATACCGCCAGAACCGGAAAAGTACGCAGAATCAGTGGGCATTTTCTTTTTTAGCTCACAGGCTATCAAAGCCTGAGAGCTTATGTGCCCGCCGGTTCTGTATGTACGCACGTATGTATGTACGTAACGCGATAACTCTTGATAGAACTAACCGTTTTACTTTAAATTTTGTTTACAGGTTCCTTGTGATGAGGCGCTTCCCTGATTAGTTTTGGAGGTTCATTGGTTAAGCATAAAGGGGGGAAACGGGGGGCTAACCCCCCATAATTTAGATAAATGGGTTTTTCATGCAGAATTATCCCATTTTCTTCAAATTTTGTATATAGGTTCATTTTGATAATGTGCTTCTGTCAATAGTTTTGAGGATTCATTGGTTAAGTATAAAGGGGGAAAGGGGGGATAACCCCCCCATAATTTAGATAAATCGGTTTTTCATGCAGAATTATCCCATTTTCTTCAAATTTTGTATATAGGTTCATTTTGATAATGTGCTTCTGTCAATAGTTTTGGGGGTTCATTGGTTAAGTATAAAGGGGGAAAGGGGGGATAACCCCCCCCCCCTAATTTAGATAAATGAGTTTTTCAAGCAGAATTATCCCATTTTCTTCAAATTTTGTATATAGTTCATTGTGATAATGCGCTTCTGTCAATAGTTTTGGGGGTTGATTGGTTAAGTATAAAGGGGGAAAGGGGGGATAACCCCCCCCCCCCTAATTTAGATAAATGAGTTTTTCATGCAGAATTATCCGATTTTCTTCAAATTTTGTATATAGGTTCATTGTGATAATGCGCTTCTCTGAATAGTTTTGGGGGTTCATTGGTTAAGTATAAAGGGGGAAAGGGGGGCTAATCCACCCTTAATTTAGATAAATGGGTTTTTCATGCAGAATTATCCCATTTTCTTCAAATTTTGTATATAGGTTCATTTTGATAATGCGCTTCTGTCAATAGTTTTGGGGTTCATTGGTTAAGTATAAAGGGGGAAAGGGGGGGATAACCCCCCTAATTTAGATAAATGGGTTTTTCATGCAGAATTATCCGATTTTCTTCAAATTTTGTATATAGGTTCATTGTGATAATGCGCTTCTCTGAATAGTTTTGGGGGTTCATTGGTTAAGTATAAAGGGGGAAAGGGGGGCTAATCTCCCTTAATTTAGATAAATGGGTTCTTCATGCAGAATTATCCGATTTTCTTCAAATTTTGTATATATATATTCATTGTAATTAGAGACATCCCTGATTAGTTTAAGGGGTTCATTAGTTAACTATGAGGGGGTAACGGGGGGATGACCCCCCCCTTAATATATTGTTGATTTCTTTATTTTTCGAGGGGCATATTTCAAATTCTTTGAAATAAGAGTATAATATACAATTAGTGTGAATAGCCTGTGAGCTCAATGCCCTCAGTTTAACTGGTCAGTTTTCTTTTTAGCTCACAGGCTATCAAAGCCTGAGAGCTTATGTGCCCGCCGGTTCTGTATGTACGTACGTATGTATATATGTACGTAACGCGATAACTCTTGATAGAACTAACCGTTTTACTTTAAATTATGTTTACAGGTTCCTTGTGGTAAGGCGCTTCCCTGATTAGTTTTAGAGGTTCATTGGTTAAGCATAAAGGGGGGAAACGGGGGGCTAACCCCCCATAATTTAGATAAATGGGTTTTTCATGCAGAATTATCCCATTTTCTTCAAATTTTGTATATAGGTTCATTTTGATAATGTGCTTCTGTCAATAGTTTTGAGGGTTCATTGGTTAAGTATAAAGGGGGAAAGGGGGGGATAACCCCCCCCCCATAATTTAGATAAATGGGTTTTTCATGCAGAATTATCCCATTTTCTTCAAATTTTGTATATAGGTTCATTTTGATAATGTGCTTCTGTCAATAGTTTTGGGGGTTCATGGGTTAAGTATAAAGGGGGAAAGGGGGGATAACCCCTCCCCTAATTTAGATAAATGAGTTTTTCAAGCAGAATTATCCCATTTTCTTCAAATTTGTATATAGTTCATTGTGATAATGCGCTTCTGTCAATAGTTTTGGGGGTTGATTGGTTAAGTATAAAGGGGGAAAGGGCGGATAACCCCCCCCCCCTAATTTAGATAAATGAGTTTTTCATGCAGAATTATCCGATTTTCTTCAAATTTTGTATATAGGTTCATTGTGATAATGCGCTTCTCTGAATAGTTTTGGGGGTTCATTGGTTAAGTATAAAGGGGGAAAGGGGGGGCTAATCCCCCCTTAATTTAGATAAATGGGTTTTTCATGCAGAATTATCCCATTTTCTTCAAATTTTGTATATAGGTTCATTTTGATAATGCGCTTCTGTCAATAGTTTTGGGGTTCATTGGTTAAGTATAAAGGGGGAAAGGGGGGGATAACCCCCCTAATTTAGATAAATGGGTTTTTCATGCAGAATTATCCAATTTTCTTCAAATTTTGTATATAGGTTCATTGTGATAATGCGCTTCTCTGAATAGTTTTGGGAGTTCATTGGTTAAGTATAAAGGGGGAAAGGGGGCTAATCTCCCTTAATTTAGATAAATGGGTTCTTCATGCAGAATTATCCGATTTTCTTCAAATTTTGTATATATATATTCATTGTAATTAGAGACTTCCCTGATTAGTTTAAGGGGTTCATTAGTTAACTATGAGGGGGTAACGGGGGGATGACCCCCCCCTTAATATATTGTTGATTTCTTTATTTTTCGATGGGCATATTTCAAATTCTTTGAAATAAGAGTATAATATACAATTAGTGTGAATAGCCTGTGAGCTCAATGCCCTCAGTTTAACTGGGCAGTTTTCTTTTTATTATTGTATGTATTTTTCAACAGTACACTTGTTCACACCTATGATGAATTTGGTTGACATTAAGATTTTTGCCGCCATTGCGGGAATCGTAGTTCTAAATGTGAAATGGTTTTTCAAACCCGATCTTGTACCACTCTTAATAGTTCCATCCCCTGTGTTGTTCCTAGGTTATGCTGTAAGGCTGAATTAAGTATCATTTCTATATACAGTAAAATCTCGATAATTCGAGGTGGACGGGACCGGGCTTACCTCGAACTATCGAAAACTCGAATTATCGAAATCATAAAATTTAATTAATAAATAAATGAAGATAAAGAAATTTTTTAATTTCAGTGTATATTTAAATGAAAAATGTTCTTACAAATTATTACATTACTGCTGATTGCAACAGGTTAATTATATCTTAAAATAATTGTCCATTGTTTTTTGTTTTAACACATTGTCCCATATCCGTGCAGCAATATCACGCCATCGTCGAAGCAGCATATTGTCGGCTGGAGTCCACTCAGGCTATTGCTCCACGTATCGCATGGCGAACTCTAGCGCAGCAGGCAGCCCATTGCTGTGACTCATTAGCGGTGTGGACTTTGGAAGCTGTCGGAATCTGACAGAATCCGTAAATTCTAGTTGTCCGTGACTATCCATTCCTCAATAACTTCTGGCACAAAATCATAAAAAACAGTTTTTAAATATATCTTGAGTCATCCAAGCACTTTTTGGTTCTTATACGTAACTGGCAGTGGAGATATCGAGACATGTTTAAATGCTCTTGGCTTTGCAGCTTTTCTGATAACAACAAGTTTAATCTTGTGATTTCCTGAAGCATTTGATGCAGCAAGAAGTGTTACCCTCTCTTTGCTTTTATGTGACCTGGAGTACTTTTCTCTTAGTTTGACGCGATTGTTTTAGATGGTAGCATTTTTAAATTAAGGCCAGATTCATAGCAATTATAAAGCTTGTCGTTCGTAAGGTTTTCATTTGTCACGACTTCCTGCAATTTCTTGCAAAATTGCATGGCGACGGCCTCAGAATCTTCAGATAGCTTCTCTCGACAGATCTCTAGTTGCTATATACGATATATTTTTTTCAACTTGTCAAACCAGCCTACACTGGCAGTGAAGTTTTCATCACTTTCTACAAATTCTTTTCGAAACAGCAAATCTTTTTCTTGAAGAATCGGACCTGAAAGAGGGCATCATTTTTTACTTTGCTGTATAAACCACATATAAAGTGGCTCACTAGTTTTTTCCTACTCAGACTTTTTAAAGGATTTTCTGTCCAAGGATAAATCAGAGCAATTGTTAGTAGAAAACACTTCTAGTTTACTTCTGTTCCGATACGTTCGTAGTAGACAAAAGGAGTGAGTGAGGCGAGAGCTCATTGAACAACTATTGTCTTATTATCTCCAATTTAACCCGGTGTGATTCCCCGCATGTATAGGAAGAATACACCCGTTTTCTTTAAGAGGGTGGATTTCTGTAGGTGGCTTCGGGGCGCGCAGTTGACATATGACACGTCGAACAACAGTAAAAGCCAGATACGTGAATTTGGTTGTGCGAAATAATTATTTCATGTGTTGCGTATATGTTGGTCATTATATGGAAGCTAAACTGATTTTTTCACTAACTCGGATTTATGGGAAACTCGAACAATCGAGACTCGAATTATCGAGACTCTACTGTATTCTTCAATTTTTTTTTTCGTCTGCGTCGTAATACCTTTTTTTCTTCTCTTCATCAAATTTCGTTGATGGCTTGAATGGTGCACAGGTGAGCCCAGTATTATTATTTTTGTGGAGTTTTGTTCTTGTAATCTTATCTTCACTTTTACTTATCCATCATACGCAGTATAGGGTAAGTTTTGTAATCGTTTTGAAAATCGAAAAAAAAAAAAAAATACGGATTTACACGTTTCAGACACTGGAGATTCCTAAAAACATATTTTTAGAAAAAAAAAAATTGCCGTCCGTCTGTGTGTCTGTGTGTCTGTAAACGCTCTATCTCCCGAACAAATTGAGATAGAGACTTGCAATTTGGTATGTAATTAGAATGTAATAATGGGAAGAAGCCTATTTAATTTCAATAACCTCGATTAACCGGAACTATTTTTTTCGGACTCTCGAAATATTCGTTCTGATAAAATGTATATAAAATTTTTCGAAATTGTTTATTTTAAGAAATGAATATAAAAGACAATAAAAAAAACATAAATTTTGCATAAAGCATGAAGTCGATCGGATAATGAGTTGCCGAGATATTTGGAATCCTATTTTCCACACTCTTCGATTTTTCATGACCCTGTATTTCATCCAAATTTCACTTCAAAGATATATTTTAATTGGAAATTTGACGCTTAATCCGATGCAATAAGCCGCTAGTTACTAGGATTATTATTTTTAGAGTTATAAGGATGTTTCTTTCAAGCAATTCAGTAATCGAGCCTTTAAAGTTTAGGACGTCATCAAGCCAGGATTTTATTCGAATGGCAATGCATTTTGTAAGTAGTTTACACATGTTTTATTTTAATATTTTACATTATGCATATCCATGATGAGTAAGTATTACGTAGGCCCCCAACGACTAGTTTCCTTAACTGCTTGAATTGATTCTGATTTATCTTTGAAATCCTCTGCTGCACGCTGGCTTTCGAAGATTAGGTCTAATATATGTTTTGTTGTGAAACTGTTATCTATTTTCGGTAAAATTTGCATGTTCATCGGATTTATCTCATTGTTTACTTCATATATTGTTATGTTGTATTCTGCTGGTTCTATCAAGAGGGTCACTGGTGTTAACTGCCTTTTAATTTTCTCTTTTTGTTGTATCAATTCTCTTACAGCTTCCTTTATATTCGTCATTTTACTTTCTATTGTCGCTGTTATCTTCTTTAGTGGTATATCCACATCATCTAAAGATGCATGAATATGCTTTATTTCTTCTTTCAACTTTATTTCTTTCTTTAAGATATTTTCAGCTTGTTTGAGTTGTTGATTCTCTTCTTTAACTTTTCTATTTGACTCTCTACTTACTTCTTTCAGTTTTTGTATACGTTGTTCTCCGATCTTTTTCATTGTTCTTCTCGCGATGAAGCCTTCAGAACATCTATAATTTCTTGAAGTTTAAGTTTTTCTTGTTAATCTGTTTTGTATTTAATGAGCAATGTATTTTTTGAACTGTTAAGATCTTCAATTTCCGAATGTTTGACTTCTAGTTGTGCTTCTTGGTCTTCTATCAAACTCTGCAACTGTGACTGGATTTTTGCCGCTTCGTCGTTACCTCCTTTTTGTTTTTTCACTTACCCATCATACGTATTATAGGATAAGTCTTGTAATCGTTTTGAAAATCGACACTAGAGATTCCGAAAAACATATTTTTAGAAAAAAAAAATTGCCGTCCGTCTGTGTGCCTGTAAACGCTCTATCTCCTGAACAAATTCAGATAGAGACTTGAAATTTGGTATGTACTTAGTGTGTAATAATGGGAAGAAGCTTATTGAATGACAGAAACCTCGATTATCCGGAACTATTTTTTTCGGACTCTCGAAATATTCGTTCTGATAAAAGGTATATAAAAAATTTCGAAATTGTTTATTTTTAGGAATGAATATAAAAGACAATAAAAAAACAAATTTTGCATAAAGAATGAAGTCGATCGGATAATGAGTTGCCGAGATATTTGTAAACCTATTTCCACACTCTTTGATTTTTCATGACCCTGTACTTCAACCAAATTTCAATTCAAAGATATATTTTAATTGGAAATGAGACGCTTAATCAGATGCAATAAACCGCTAGTTAATAGGATTATTGTTTTTGGAGTTATAAGGATGTTTCTTTTAAGCAATTCAGTAATCGAGCCTTTAAAGTTTATGACGTCATCAAGCCACGATTTTATTCGAATTGCAATGCATTTTATAAGTAGTTTACACATTTTTTATTTTAATATTTTATATTATGCATATCCATGATGGGTAAGTATTACGGTGGCCCCCAACGACTAGTTTTTAAGTTGTTTTACCAATTGATCGAGAAGATTCGACGCTGACATATCCTCAGATTGATGTTTTCCCGGGGCATGTAACAGGATATCTAGCCACCTGGATAACCTGGAAAAGTCAAGGAAATTTATATGGACTGCAAAAATCAGGAGAAAGTCAGGGAAATTTACCATTTCTGAAAAAAAGTCAGGAAAATTTACCATTTCTGAAAAAAAGTCAGGAAATTTTACCATTTCTGAAAAAAAGTCAGGAAAATTTGAAAATTCTGAGAAAAAGTTAGAAAATTTTGAACTTTCAAGAAAAAAATAGGAAAATGTTTCTTATAAAACTGAGGATTTTAAATTGCAGCACCATTAAAAACCAAACTTTGCTCTTCATAAGTACTGTAAAGAGTATTTCAACCTCTCATTTTGTCTACCCCCTTTCAGTCCTCCTTTGTATCTCAGAGATTTTCAGTTCCAGCTTCACTGAAACTTTCTACTCAATGTTATAGGATTGATTAGGTGTTTCACTCTGCTTACTTATCTTTGTTTGGGAACTGAACATTTGTTAGCTTAATTTATTGAATATTTATTATTTGTATTAAAATATGTCAAAACAATCTGTATTTAACTGTGACTGATATGATAAAGAATTTCATCCTGATTTGACAAAATGGATAGAACTTGGTGCTAAAAGTATGTATCTTCAAAATGTTTAGCATGTAAAATGTTCAACAATTTGTAAATTTTGCAAAAAATTATGTAACAAATCAGTAATTTGTGCTTGAGAATCGGTTGTGAAAGTTCCACTCTGAAATTCACAACTTTTAAGATTTTTTGTATGTAACATCACAAAATTTCGATACCTGGAATTTTTTTATTAGTATCGAAAACCTGGAAAAGTCAGAAAAATTCGTTGCTGATCTGGAATAGACACCCTAATGTAATTACTTGAACTAGTATACATGTTACTATCTTTTCGCGTATAATGAGTATACTTATGATTATCCTTTGACATTTTTATTTATAATGAATGTAAAAATTTGAATTTTAGACAAAATTTTTAAATAGTTGCACATCATAAGTTTAATTGGTTTCTGGCTTTGAATTAAAAGAATATCTTGGACATATATAGATCAAGATGTGTGTGTTTTAGTTTGCGGAGGAGGATTGTGGCAGATCGCCTATCTACTCTTTTTAAGAATATTCTAGTGGGTGAGTGAGCTTTGGTATTTTGCGTGCAATCATTGTGTCCTGATTTCTAACATTTGTACGTGAATAAGACCTATTCTGTCATTTTTTTTTAGTTCCACAAAGTACGTATGTATCTCCGGGAATTTGGTTGTCACTGATATTTTTGCAGTGGCATGTTAATTTGGTAACTGTGGCCGTGTAGTAGCTATATATAGTGTGGTAGGAGATGGACGCAATGGATTTGGAACGCATACGCATATAGTTCTCGGATTTGTTACTTCTCTCGTAAAGTTCGAGTCACGTGTTGACTTCAAGCAAAGTTTCCGATTAGCAGTTTGTATAGAGTCTTCTGTTGTGAGTTTTCACCCATTTGGTAAGAAGTTGAGATTTCTACTTGAATACTAGCTCATATCTAATTGAATAGTGAGAATTCACGGGATTCAGTTTTTAGTGATATTATCTGCAATAGTGAATTTCTTAGGTTCCTGTAGAGCGAGTGTTGAGGTCCTTTAGAACCGAGTTAAGTGATTTAAATCTAATAAGTTTTGGGAAAAGATTTTTCCCTCTCAGTTTTTCTTAAAATGAGCTTGTTACTGATTCGTTCTGCATTCAGTCCTCCCGCTCCACTGCTAATTCACTGTTTACTATTACGAATAAATTTTTGTGCTCTGGTAAAATCTGTATCACGGCCCTCTTTCCAGTGAACAGTCCGGAAAGGGTTGTCACAAGTACACTGTACTTGTAGAGTATATAATATAACTAGTCGGATGTGGCAATCTCAAAACTTTCTTCTATCTCAGTCATGTTAATACTTCAAAATTCGCTATCACATCGCCAATAAAATCAATATTTTTCGTCATTCTGTTGTACGTCAGCTGCTTGCGAATCGTCGGGTTACCGGGATGCGATCAACTGATGTATACTAAACTACGAAAAGTCCTTCTGGCCTGAACCGACAGGAACAGATAGCCTCCCTATTCTTTGGTTTTACGATTTTAGCTAATTTTACTGGAAAACACGAAGGTAAAATGCGTGGAACCTAATTAAAGAAGATTCAATCCCAGTTCTCGCAACATTCAATTTGTATGAGAATATCGCCAAATTAGTCCTCTACAGCCAAGTTGGCTTCATTTATGGCAACCTATTTTGGTCGCCAAATGTTGCCAAGTTTGGCGAGAATTTGACGTTAGCGAATATAAATATAAAGTGATAAGCATATAATAGGAACAATGGTTACAAAAATGAAAGAAAATTTGCCGAAACCGTGTAACTAAAACTCATAAATTAAACCCGTTTATGGATGAATTCTGCTGTCTTGTTTGAAAATGTCAGCCACCCTAAAATTTCAAACCACTATATCTCAGCCACTTTTTACGATAGAGGCAAAACAAAAATTGTTCCAGATTCACCGGATCAAGGCCGAACATTTAACGAAAAAAAAACTTTTAGGATTTCTAATTTTTTGTACATCTTTTTGAATTTGAAATCTTTAAATGGCTATCACAGCGCCCCCTTTCTTAGAAATATCCCCAAATTCTAATAGAACCTGCTTGCCATAGCCAAAAACATAGAAAAAAATTTGGTTCAATTTGAAGCATAACTTCATACACTTTTCGATGATACAATAGTGAAAACGGAGCAAAAATATCGATCACAGCGCCCCCTTTCGTCGAAATATCCCAAATTCTAATAAAACCTGCTTGCCATAGCCAAAAACATAGGGAAAAAAATGTGGTTCAATTTGAAGCATAACTTCATACACTTAAACACGTACAATGCAACCGTACATACATATACCGTATGTACGGTGTGTGTACATACGGTACACACACCGTATGTACAAGCATGTACGTAAACAAAACTGTACGGGGGTTAATAAAAAAAATATTACGAATTCTACGATTAAATAATAATAAGATAATTATTTGAAAATTTTTGTATTCAAACAGAAGGGCATGTTATAGCTCTCAAATCTTGGGAACGTAAGCATATACGATAATTGTAAATTTCTGCGATTAAATAAGCGAAGAATATTATTCAAAATTAATGGTAACAAAAAAGCGTAATTGGTGGCAAGTATTTATTGCGAGTATACACATGACCTATCAACAATATGTAACAGCTTATGTAATACTAACATTTTTCAATAATCTAAACAAATTCAATTAATAATATAAACAAACATGATTAATTAGCATTTTGAGACTATTTAGCAAGTATTGATTGCCTATCTCAATTTTTTTGGAAATATAAGAATTAGATTGGACGTAATTTAAGTGGAGTGGCAATATTTGGAAAATAACTAGTTTAAAACAGCTATTTCTATTAAAACACAAGTATTTTGTAAACTTTAGCAAAATTAGTTTAATATATTTAAACAACAGCATTCAATTTCAGAAATTTTCCTTCAAATGCAATGTTTGCAAAATTAGTTCAATTAATTTAAACAATTAGTTAAAATTAGAGTAATATCCATAAAAATAAAAGTATTTCCTAAATATTGGTACTATTAGAAAGCATTTGGGATGAGTACCTGTGCAAAACCTCTGAGTGTTTGTATAACAATCACAGCAGATGTACTCAACCGTGAGAAAGGTGGTATTAACATTGTTAATATGCTTATTATTATTAGAGTTCCAACAAGGATCCACTTGCATCCGAACCTTTCTGCGAGTCTACCTGCAGGCATGAAAGTAAAAATATGTGCAAAGAAATAGGAACCTAGAATATATCCTTGAGTCTCAGGTGACCAGATGAACTCACCTTCCTATTGGGAAGAAAAAATGAAAACACAAGGAAAGAAAACAATGAATTTCATTTATATATTATGTTACATTTTCATTCTATACTTAAAAACAAAACATACACACATATACAGGATGGTTCAGAACTATATGTCAAAAATATAAAGGCAGGTAGAGGGGACCTAAATAAGCAGATTTTGTATAGGAATGTGGGTGCTGTAATGAAGCGTTAAGGCAGTAGAGGCGCTGTTGAATTTGGCGGATGAAAACGCTTCCCTGGCTTGAATCGTCATTTCCAGCACAGATTTCGAGCAACATGCATCGTTACACCAATGAGGAGCTTGCCGATATGCATTTCATGTATGGGGCTGCGCAAAGAAATGTTTGGAGCGACTGCTCAAAGAATGTACATGGAACGATTCCCGAGTAGGAATCTGCGGGATCGCCGAAAATTTGAGCACCTCCATCGAGAGTTGTGCGCGAGTGGATCGTTTTATGCTTCAAGGCGTGATACGGGCACTGGAAGATATCACAGAATTCCTGCAGTAGAAGAAGAAGTATTACGCACAGTAGAGGATAATCCTTCCACGAGTTCGAGAGCTGTTGGGCGTGCTCATCCTTTGGACAACCGCTCCGTTACCTTGCGCAGCCCCATACATGAAATGCATGTCGGCAAGGGTGTAAAGATGCAAGTTGCTCGAAATCTGTGCGGGGAATGACGATTAAAGCCAGCGAAACGCTTTCATCCGCCGAACTCAACAGTGGCCTCTACTGCCTCAGTGCTGGATTTCCGCACCCACATTCCTATACGAAATCTGCTTATTTAGGTCCCCTGCACCTGCCTTTACATTTTTGACATAGTTCTGAACCACCCTGTATAGATACAATTTACGTCTAAAAGGTTCAATGAAAGGTCCGATATTTAAAGAACAACCCGAGATAAGAAAACGCGTGTGCTCATGTGCATTGAGTGACATATGAGGAAGCCCTTCCTGTATTCGAAATCACTATGTTTAAGCAGAGTTGCCCGCTCGGGTGAATCTAACGGGGAAAACAGATTGACAGGGATGGCTGCTTATATATGTACCTAAAAAGGATAGAATCTAACCTTTTAACACCTTCGCGACGAGCGTACCTTACAGAATTTTTAATCTGTTATCACCGGTTTTTCAAAAGAGAAATTTTCACCTAATTGAATAGCAAAAATGCTATGATTAGATAAGGAAAATCTTACAATAAAAAATAACTGGTGGGAATAATCGAGATTTTGAGCATCTTATGCGTCACGTATTCGTATCGCTCGTCCACAAGGGGTTAAGTCTATTATGAGACGTTATCTATGTCAACTGCTATTTGGTCATAATGAAAAAAAACATGTCCATATAACCCTTATTGTGACAACTCTGGACTCGAGTACGCCTAAAACAACTGCCATTCAAGAACGGAAAATATAAAACCTCTCATGACCTTCATTGTCAGAGCAAAGCTCAGACTTCCCGTGAAAAATTACACTTTTGTTAACAGGATAGCGCCCAAAATGTTAATTAGTTGAACACCAAAATTGAGCTGGACGTTGTTAGTGTGAAAATCTAGCAGGGAATTGAAAATCAAAAATATTCGTCAACCCTAACGCCCCGAAACGTCGTCGCAAGAATTTTTCATTTTCCCATAGACATAACATTGCGATTGTTCGAATTATTAATAAAAACATTAGCTCGACTGTTGTAATTTACGCATTTTAACCTCATTGGTTAATTGGTCGTTATAACGTCAGTGTTACTGACGCACACATTTGTGACGTCACTGTTGGTTCAATTAGGGTTGGTTAAGACTCCTATAATAGGAGCTGACGCATATCCATTTTGTTTCGGATTACTGGTACCCAGTTCAGCCAGCATCAATCTACCGCAGCCGGAGTTGGGGTTGCCTAAGACTCGGTTCTGATTGGCTGAACCGGTTCTGATTAGCTTGGTTTTTCGACTGGGCTGCAATTCGGCTGCCAAATCTGCGAGGATGCGTCAGCCTCTATAATAGGAGTTCTAGGGTTGGTTAGCAAGGAAAACCTGTTTGTTCTTTATGACTCCCACTGTATCCATGCAATGGGGAAATTTGATTGGTCTACGTTAAACTGGTGTATAATATGACTGGCCTACATAGCCATGACGATTCTTGCAATGATAATTCCGACAAAAGTGAAATGGTAGATTAGTTGATGGAACTGTTTGTTTGTAAACATGACATTTCCTTATAGATTGACTTTTAAAAGTTTTACTTCTTATGTACGTGACGATTTTTTTCCACGCGTTTTTTTTTTCTTTTTAACCGACTCAAAAAAGGAGGAGGTTATCAATTCGACGTGTATGTATTTTTTTTTTATGTATGTACACCGATTTCTCCGGAACTATGCGTCCTATTTATGTGATTTTTGTTTTATTCGAAAGAGAATACTCTCGAATTGGTCCCATTTAAATTTTATCAAAATTGGTTCAATACTTTTTCAGAAATTCAACAAAAACGGAAAAAAATAAACATTTTAAAAATAGTTAATTTGTTGGCTTTTGAGTGTTGCCAAATTTGAAAAGCAAAATTACATAAAATTGTGAATTGGATAAATATAATACAACGTACAGATAAAAACTATAAATTATGCTACAACAAATCTACTTTTGAATCTTTTAAAATCTTTTATGTATGTTCACCGATTACTCCGGAACTTTGCGTCCTATTTATGTGATTTTTTTTTATTATTCGAAAGAGAATACTCTCGAATTGGTCCCATTTAAATTTTATGAAAATTGGTTCAGTACTTTTTCAGTAATTCAATAAAAACGAAAAAAAAATAAGCATTTTAAAAATAGTTAATTTGTTGGGCAGACGACTTTCATTTCATATCATAAAATATTCTATTACGTGAATTTGCAAATAATAAAAAGACTGACATACTATTTAAATCAGCTTTAACTTGTCGGATTTATTTTCATAGAACAAACTTTTTAAGATCTAAACAAAAAGTTTTGAGTGTTGCTAAATGTGAAAAGCAAAATTACAGAAAATTGTGAATTGGATAAATATAATACAACGTACGAATAAAAACTATAAATTATGCCACAACAAATCTACTTTTGAATCTTTTAAAAGTTCCATCGTTGCAGTTTCACAGCGGTTTGGCATATTTTGATGAGCGTTTATTGGCGCATAATTAAATACATTGTTGTTTCAAATCCCATATAAATGTACGAGTTACAGAAAATATTTGGCGATTTATCACCTGTGGCGCACTAGTTGGAAACTGCCTTTAAAATATCCAATATCTATATTATATTATACAATACAGTTGTATATAAATGCTTCTGCAATTGTCTTTTAATATTTCTACTACATAATATTAACTATAGAGTGACAATATAGAAAGAAAGGGGTTACTCCGAATAGTATTATTGGCGACATTGTTGGCGCAGTGTATTTACCTTGTACGGATCGTAAAAATCAGTACACATTAAGCATAAGCACCGAAATCAGTGAGTTACACAGTTATCAAAACTGTAGTATACAGCCCGATTATGACACAATATCCAAGACGATTAGGTGAGAATAATGATAAAATTTCTAATCTTCCATAATCGAGTCTACTGCCAAGGTTAGCGTGAAATAAAAATATATTAGCAACAATATGGTTTAATGTTAATATATATATCATTAAAGGCTTTAAAGACATTAGATGAGAATAAAGATAAATTTTATAATCTTCCGTACTCGAGTCTACAGTTGTAAATATAGATATCATTAAAGGCTTTAAAGACATTAGATGAGAATAATGATAAATTTTCTAATCTTCGATACTCGAGTCTACTGCCCAGTTAACGTAAAATAAAAAATATATTAGCAACAATATGGTTTAATGTAAATATGGATATCACTAAAGTAATAAATAAATAAATAAACTTTTTAACCAAAAAAAAAAAAAGAACCGATTTCAGAAACTACTAAAAAGCGAAAAATAAACTTTTTAACCAAAAATTGAACCGACTTCAAAAACTACTAAAAAGCGAAAAATAAACTTTTTTACCAAAAATAGAACCGACTTCAAAAACTACTAAAAAGCGAAAAATAAATTTTTTAACCAAAAATAGAACCGACTTCAACAACTACTACAAAGTAAAAAATGATTTTTTTTAGGTAATAGTTAATAAAAAATTAAATTAAGAGCATTGTATTTACCATGCATATTATTATATTTATGTACATTAATTTGATTTTTTGGAGTCGGTGCCAGCCAAGCCAAGTACAAAATTCAAAACGAAATATCCAATATAAATCGTAACAGGCGTATAAGTTATGTCTACATAAATACGAGACAATAAAAAAAATACATATAACTCATCAAATGGTAGAAAATACAATGATTTAAATGATGAACTAATTTCCAAAGCAATGTTTGTCGACATATAGTTGCTAATCTCATTTGAAAATACACATTTATAACATCAGATGAAATGTTTAAAAATGGTAACATGGCTTTAACTTGGCTTGGCTGGCACCGATTCCAAAAAATCAAATTAATGTACATAAATATAATAATATGCATGGTAAATACAATGCTCTTAATTTAATTTTTTATTAACTATTACCTAAAAAAAATTATTTTTTACTTTGTAGTAGTTGTTGAAGTCGGTTCTATTTTTGGTTAAAAAATTTATTTAGTGCGAACTGTTAGGTAGCTAAATTAGATCTTACACTTTTTGTAACTTCAAAATCGACGTAATTTCGTTTGAATTATATATCTATACTAGCAGGCTATGCCCGCTGAGCTGGTGCATGTTCCAAATGAACCTTGAATCAAACGAAATGGTGAATTCGTATTTTAAAGTATTTGTATTTTAAAGTAATACTAGTTGGAACCCGTCAAAACTTGACGGCAAACAACTTGATAGTATCATAAAAATAAAATTCTAGCTGCTTTAAATTTTTTGAAATTTTTGCAGAATAATTCAAATAAATAACAAACTTACCTCGAATTAAAGCTAGGTTGGGGACCAGCAATTGTCTGAGTTACACTGGCACATGCACTCACAAAATTTCTTTCATCTGACGCTTTTCCACTTACTGGCAAAACAGCGATAAATCATACCCAATTGTCACTATACAACGTCAGTGAATGCAGAATGCATTTATATACGCTGCACACTTTTCCATCTATTGATCCGATAACCATTTTGTCATTATAGTGTATCTAAATTACAGTTTGTGATATAGAACAAAATTAACACTTGCCAATCGGCGAGTAATACTGAAAATTGCCGATTGACTTTATTGCCACCACTGGCAAAACTTAAAAGTCACACTCGCCAATTGTGATGATTGAATGAAAAATGAGATTTTTTTTCCGCTGTCGCTCGACGAATTTCGAAACCATTTGGCGAAGATTTTCCTAAAACCATTATACGAATTTCCCAATTTTTTCTCCGAAATCATTTGACGAATTTTGTAATTTTTCTTCTCGAAACCATTTGACGATATTCGCAATTTTGATTAATGCTGTTTTTTAGATATTTTTATCCTTAATTTTTCTTTAAAAGTTTAAACCTGCATCTAAGAAATGTTAGATATTGCTAAAAAATATTATACTGCAGCGCGAAATCATCGCACGGGTCCGCTGTTCATATGTATTATTTTTGTTGTCAACATCCCTTTTTCTATGCATTTACGAAACGCACAATAACGAATGAGGTATCATTCGAAAGGTTTTTGAACCGGCTTCTAACATAATACACTCAGAACTTGTTAACACATGGTTTTTTTTATTAAAAATTGCTGTTAATTAAAAATTAAATCAGCTGTGTTTTCATAAATGCAATGAAAAGTTTTCCTCAAATTAGTGTTGCCACAAAAATAAAATACTACTGCATTATAGGATGCTCAACAATGATTATGTAAAAAATAAGTTGTACAAAAAATATAAAGTATGATTTCTCCGCACGGTTTATTTTATATTATTTTATATAAAAAAGCAAAATTGAAATTGGATTGTTTAGAAGAAAAGGACGCCATCGATCGATCGAAGCGTATTTCACGTGTAGAAGAAAGGGTATGCTTTGTTTTATTAGATTAAATTGTATTTTAAATGCATTCAATCTATTTTTCTTTGTTTCATGTTTTTTAAGAAGCGGATGACGTCATCTTCTAAAGTAGTTAAAATACGATTGTTTTTTTTTTCTCGCGCGTGCCTTTTGCTATCTTTGATCAGTTTTTACTGTAATTTTGATGGAATAAATGATACGATATTCTGGCTTGACTCATGTTGTTTGCAAATATTTTTTATCCTTAATTTATCTTTATAAGTTTAAACCTGAAAAAAACACGGTAAAGTCCTGCCCGAAACCTGCCCGAAAAAAAAACACGGTAAAGTAAACTGAAACTGTACTAAGATCAGAGATGATACCAAACAGACACTTTAACCTAGATGAAGCCCAGCCGAAGTGACAACATGCCCCGCCAGACGAGAAGAGAGTACCGGCCGCCAAATATAAGGAAACACCCTCTACCGAGCGGCGCGGGAACTCGCCACCGCCCACCAATATCTAGCTGACAAACAGCAGCAAGGAACTGTTCGAAAGAAGAAGCGACAAAGTCCGCAATCAACACCCGTACTGCGATACAAACTACCTTCAGGGAGGACTATGAGTAGGTAACCCGAATTTTCGTGACACACAACGAAAACCCCTGAAAAACTATGTGCGATCACTACGTCAAAAGAACATCGCAACGACGGCTTGAGACTACTCATGTAGCGGTCAAGAACACGCAGCTGAGCCCCATCCCTAGAAAACTCTGCTTCCGGTCATCTTCTACACCTAAGTGGAACGAGTCAGGAACACACAGAGCGACGGATACCACTCCCGCCGACCGCATACGGAATGGCTGCGTTCAAACAAGCGTTCGAGTGATCACAAGATCTTCGTTCAAATACTTCAAGAAAATGGTGGGCGAGAGTCTAGGTCTCCAAAGACCACCAACACGATCTAAGGTCCGTGTAAGAAGATAGCTAATGATGGCAACGACCTCCCTCCGGCTGTAAGGTCAAAGACAAAAATCAGCAAGCGTTCGAGTGTGAAATTCGTGGGGAAATTATTCTCCCTCACTGTCTTCCACGAGGGTCACTCATAGATACAGTATCTAATCGTACTGTTCCCTTTTCCGCAAAAGCAATCAGGATTTCCTCTAAAGAAATGGGCTTGGTGATGGCCGAAGGTTCCATGTCCTGGTTGACGTAGATATCTCACTGGAGCCGCCGAGTGTTAACTCTCAGGAAGATCTCATATATTAGCCGGTCATCTCTTGACTGGTCCTACCTACGCTGCCATGCTGCCAGCGCCTGACCAAAAAGCTTCCCCTTCACCTGATGGCCAGAGAGAAGAATCTGCTTATCGACAGAGGGACGATTAGCAGCAGCCTTAACCAACGCGTCTTCGCACTCGTTGTAGGCATAACCGACGAATGCTTTGATCCAATGCATATGGATGGTAACACCACTTCTAAGCAGGTGTCTAATCTCGGCAACTGCTCTGTGACGTGGCACAAGAGATTTAAGCGCTTGAAGTGCAGGCCTCGAATCCGAAAAGATATCGAGTTCGCTGAGACTCCTCCTCAGGACATCATTGGTCACCTCCTTGATCGCATGGACTTCAGCTGTGAAATCAGTCGCCCCATCGGAAAGACGGAACTGACCCTCCCCACCAACGCCCTCCTTGGTGGCGAGGAGGAAGGAGCAACCCATCTTCTCCTCCTTGAGCCTAGATCCATCTGTGTAATACGTATTGGCTGACATACGGATGAGGTCCGAAGTCCACGAAATTCTCCAGAGCTCGTCGCAACAAGGAGAATCCTTCCAAATTTCTACCGAATCTGGCCTGAGGTCTGTATCATCAATGATCTCATCCCACCGAGTGAGGGCCTCGAAGTTGCGTTCTATTTTTGCACGCAGTTCCAGGGGCAAAACCCCAGACATGACATTTAACGCACCGGTTGACACCGTACTGTAGCACTTAGTGAATCAAAACAGAAGACCACGCTGAATGCTCAACAATCTCTTGCAAAGAGTGACTTTATAAGAGTACCAAATAGGAGCCACGTACAATACTATACGCTCGGTTACCGCCAAGTAGACTGCCTTGTGGACCTCAGGCTTCAAACCTCATGCAGCTGTAGCTATCCTACTCAACTTTTACTGTATTTTGGTTGCTTTTTCTTAGATGAGGTCCAAGTGAGATATCCAACTGTAATCCCAGTTAAAGACAATACCCAAGTACTTGATTTGTCTGGAGAATTTAACCTTAAGGCTATCCATCCAGACAACACGAGAGGGTAAGTTCTCCATCTTACCCTTTGGTGGAATGACCGTGTACAAACACTTGTCATAACTGAACTCCAGGCTGCACTCAATCTCCCAGGCATTTATCTCGGCGAGAACCTGCCGGACAATATCTGTAAACCTGTTAACATCCGGACTGCGCGCTAGGATAAGAATGTCATCAGCAAAGACCAAAATGGTCCAAGTCTCTTTAATACCTAGTCGTTTCAGTAAGCTATTCATCAGAACTAGCCAGATTATTGGCCCAAGGCATGACTCCTGTGTAACTCTAACATTAAAGTAATGCGCATTTGCGATCGAAATGATCAATCTATTCCACATAAGATAATCGACCAAGCTCAGGAGGTCCAAAGGAACATCATACTCCGTCAGACGACGTATCAGATCAATCCTGCGAACCCTGTTACAAGCATTCTTGATGTCTAGGCTAATCAGATATGTGTACTGACCAACCCTCTTCGACTCTGAAATACAACGTATCACACTGTGAAGCGCATCAATAGTGCTATGGTTTTGACGGAAACCAAACTGTTTGCTATCGACCACGCCTGGAACTACTGATCCCCAGGTAGTTTGCCTGCTAGGTTGCACACATTTCGTCTGACACCTTCCCAACCACAGGAAGCAGACAAATAGGACAATAGGAAGCAGGATAGCCCTTGTCTTTTCCTTATTTCGGAAAGTAGACGGTAACAGCGCGCTTCCAACTCCGTGAAAACCAAGGTTCTCTAAGGCAATGATTGCACAATAAAAAAATCCACGTGTGTGCCTCCCAAAGACCTCCGTGTGATCTCCATACTGAATCCATCGTGACCGGTCGCTTTGCCATGCGCCATTGAGCAAATGACAAGCTCCAGTTTATCGATATCAAACATATCTGGATAATCGGCCTTATAAACTGCACAGCTTCATCAATCTGGTGGAAATGGTGTTTTGCAAGAGCATCGTGTGTTTCCTCCCAGGTGGAGGCCACTTGGAAGTGTCAGAGTTACTGGAGCAATTGACCTCCACTTGCCTCGCAGTACGTCGCAAACCTGACAGAGTTTGTCTGTAGTGAGCATTTCCGAAAGAAATTTCCGGAAAGAGGCTCTTTTAGTGTAAAAGATAGCCCTCTTGTACTCAGCCCGCCACCACTTAAATAGAGTCTCGAGTCTCTCCCTCTGAGCTGAGTTAAGCGTACGCTTGTACAACCTACTCAGTATGCGCATCCTCGACCTCTGGCTGTCCAGCTCCGGAATCCACCAGCACGTGTTTCCTGCTCATGGCATGACAACGCTTGCGGTGAATTGAACAGAGCCTTGCCAAAATTGACTCAAGATGCTCAACTCCCAGGTCAGGAGAATTGTGATCATAGTTTACCAGATATGCTGTCTGCAAATTCTGGAGGAATTTGTCCCAGACAACACGATTTCCCGGTCTGCCCTGATAGATCCAAGTCATGGCATTGTGATAACTGAGTGTCAACCAGTCCTGAATAGTCCAGTCAGTAATGGGATGAGCACATTTACGGACCAACAGTAAGTCGATCCAGCTTTCACCTTGATGATTATCAAAGGTCGCAGCAGTATCTGGACTGTTAATGATCTCGAAATCATTGTGAAGGGTGAAAGAGATGGCCTTTTCACCCCTCGGATCCATTGACCTGTCCCCCTAGATGGATGACTTAGTGTTAAAGTCACAGGTGACTCGCAGGACCTCAGGTGACTCGCCCAGCAGGTCCTCCAACAGATTTAAGGCAGGAAGGATATCTTCTGATGGAGAACGATAGCATGACACCATTAGCACCTTCTCATCAGAAATACTACAGCGAATGGCCACTACATCACAGGTGCACAGGACCTCACAGTGCTTCATACGAGGACTAACCTAAAAGGCTGATCTGTTCCGACTATCCGAAGAAATGACTTCGGAGCAACCATCAAGCCTGCCGATGATAGTCCCATCACGCACATACGGTTCAGTGAGATCCGATTGATAGAATGAGAAAGCACCCTATGAGAAAGCACCGTCTTACCAAGTTGGCATGCAACCGCAAAGCAGCAGTTGACATTAAGGTGAAGATACATAAGATTGAAAAAAACAGATTCAGATTCAACCAAGCAGGGGAGCCTACCATATGGCTTGAGTTCTATAAGCCGTGCTCGGCAAGTTTATTAAAAAAATTACAAATGAGGATTAGTACATTAGGTTTTAACGTAGTATAATACATTTTCTTTTTTTTTAATATTGTGCATAAATAGGATGTAAAAGTTTTTATAGTCTGTAAATTGGATGTAAGAGTTTTTTTAGTCCATAAATTGGATGTAAAAGTTTTTATAGTTCATAAATTGGGTATAAAAGTTTTTATAGTCTAGATAAGGCCAAGCTAATCCTCTGAGTCCACATACGGAAGAGTGCTTTGTAAAATGTATTCATTGTCCTCTATCAATTTTATACATTGGATAATTTTGTTTAGGGAGGCATTACTTTTTAGGATAAAGGAGAACTATGAATGAAGTGGTGTGTTCGTTGGGCGTTTGAGATGAAAATGAGATGTAAGAGTACATTGTAGTATATAATGTAGCGAATCACCAAGCCGGCCGCATGTGCACAATGGAGACGGTTTTCTGTCGATGTTATACAAATAGAGCGGAAACGGTCCGTGTTTGGTTGCCATTATATAGAGGTTTCTTTGAGTAAGTAAAAAGTTTTCTGATACTTTAGGTCGAAGTTTGTATGTATAACGGCCTATGTTCCATAATCCCACTCCGCTTGCCAATCTTGTAATGCTTGCAATCTGAGAAGTCTTTTGAGGTAAGATGCTGGGAAAGGATAAAAACGTTGATTTTCTGACGATGAGAGGTTAATGGCTGATTTTGCTAAGCTGTCCGCTTCTTCGTTACCCTCAATGCCCGAGTGGCCTCTGATCCATTTAAAAGAAATTATCTTCGAGGTGCTTTGGAGTAATTTTATTATATTTGAGACTGTGTAATCTGTTGTAAAAACGTTCTCCAAAGCTTGAAGACTTAAAAGGCTATCCGTTAAGATTGTGAAAGGATTGAAAAGAAACACGGTAAAACAATTTTATTTTTGGGAACTCATCGAATCTACATTTCTAGTGCCAAAACAAAGTTCTTACTAAATTTTCGTGAATGGCAATGAGTTGTTTTTGTAAAAACCTATTTTATCTGTAATAAAGTATAATTTTCGACATTGTATTCATAAAACCTGCCGTAACTTTGTAAAAAATGATCGTATGGACGTGCGGATCGTGTCATTCTATTCAGAATGAAAAATACATAATAAATAACCTACTAAAAATTGTTTGAGTTTTCAGCTCTCCCTGCGTTAAAATACCCCCATTTGCAAACCCCTCTCCTCCCTCAAAAAAAGGTTAAAACAAGTTTATTTTGGGGGGGACTTATTGAATCTTCTTTTCTAGTTCCAAAACGAAGTTCTTCCCAAATATTGGGGAATAGCCATCAATTGTCTCTGAATAACCATATTTTACCTCTACTAAATTTTCTGCTACATTCAGTTCCTATACTGACTGTTGTTCTTGACATTGTTCTCGCTTATCAAACGAAATTCACCGGCGTTGTGCCACATCTATATATTTAAAACGCTAAGCGATTTCTTTCGACAATCCGCGAGAACAAACTACTGAATCAAATTACATCATTCTTTTTTTAAATGAAAGCTATTTGAACACAGATTTGTTATCGTGCATTTGTTTGTTCGAAAATTTAATTAATTAACCGTAATTTTCAATTAAACTTTTACGTCTGCTAATGACGTCATAATCGGATAACGACTACTGTTCCGAAGCACAGAGTTTATTT
The DNA here is from genome assembly GCA_963931845.1 of Maratus michaelseni. Taxonomy (NCBI): domain Eukaryota; kingdom Metazoa; phylum Arthropoda; class Arachnida; order Araneae; family Salticidae; genus Maratus; species Maratus michaelseni. Next base: position 48,401,867 of record OZ007598.1, on the reverse strand, counting down.
TCTAAACTCTGTGATTGAATAAAAGAGAAATAATAAATATTAAAAGCACGCGGTTTTAAGGCCGAATTTGTTAATTTGCAAGTTAAATTTCGGTAAAAATACTTATCCGCGTGTTTTATAAGCGAATAAAAATTCATATTTATTGTGACGTCACGGGAATATTGTCCATTGGGTTTATTTTATCATTATGCATTATAACTTTGTTGATGCCATTTTTTCATTACAATTAAATACAAAATATATTTATATTTGTGTGCATGGCGTTTAAGCCTTAATGTAAGGTATATGAAGTACGTGTGAAAAGTTTGCGCCGGTGCAAATGACGTTATGCTTAGCTTGAAGTGCATTTTAACATTGATAAAACTAAAGAGAAAAATGTATATGATTGTGTTAACATGACATAATTTTACTGATTTTTGCATTCATAATTATAAAGATTAGAATTGGAACCGTCATTGATTTCTTCATCTTGATTGCATACCTTGATTACATGTTACCAATTGCTCTTTTTTTAAATTATAGAATAGAAGATTTCCTTTTTTAATAAAAAAAATCACAAAAGTAAAGGATTTCAGGAAATTTAAAGTTATTAAAAATAGTGTGATGGTAGAAAAAAATCTTGAAATAATTATTGTATTTTTAGCTAGAATAAACAATGTAAGACTAATATTTCATAGGAATTATTTTGGTAGATTTATTATAAGTTCATTTAACAGTTTCTAATTAGCGCAAAGTCCTATTTCTTTCACTGTGAATTTCTCTTTCGATGTCAAAAAATGTTTTTCCACTTTTGGACGCCAGCCAAAATACAGTGGCAATTTTTAGAAATGTGCAACAGTTGTGACAACAAAGGCGCTATCACTTTAGCTTTCATCGCGCTTACATCACTTCGAAATACTACAAATTTCTATTTTTTACTACATTTTACAATTTCAATTCTTACATCATCAATTAGAAAAAAAATTAGCTTTTGATTGAAATTTATTTGAAAACTGCTGATTAATTTAACGACTTTTTAAACAATTTTCAAGCATGAAAAGTTTTTCAATTCTATCTTATCAATGACCACCAGTTTACTTCAATAATGTAAAATAGCCCCTGGGAAAGTTGCCACAATTGAAAATAGATTTCCCTAACCATCATAAAAAGTAAATAATAATAATTAAAAAAAATTGATAAATCATAAGATCAGATTATCCATAAGATAGAACATTTTGGCGCTAAACAAAAATCTGTCAGGAAAAAAAAAAAAAAAAAAAAAAAAAAAAAAAAGACTATTTTTAGTTTATGTCGAACATAATTGATACGTTGAATTCGTTGATGAATATGTTCCATCAGATATCAGGATGTGCTATGAATTGCATTTTTTTATTTTTTTTTACATTTGCCAACTGTATAAGAGGAAAAATATCCCCGACTGTGATGGAAAAGGGATAATCATCCTGATTATGTCAAAGAACCGAAGAAACTATACAAATAAATTACACTTGAAAACATTAAAAATCTCCCTCATCTGCAGATAGATTTATTGCTGTAAAAAACTTCTTAATCTTTGCATAAAAATTGATTAGCTTAAAACAATGGATGCGTTTTAGAAGATATGGATTTGAAACGAACAATGATTAAAGAGGACATTTTAAAACTTTTAATTTAATCATTTTAAAACTTTTTTAACGTCGAATTTCGACGGTGCTTTTGGGCAGATGCAATGCACATGCGCATAGGAGCTCATTTGGTTGCATTATCACAGGGAGGGGGGAGATGTGTGCTTTATTTACTATGTTCTGTTATTTACTGAATATGATATGAACGTAGGAATATACTATTTGTATATACTTCATAGGTCCATGAAATTTTTTTCTTGCCGTTGGGAATATGGTGGTATTGTCAAACTGATTTGCATTACACAGTTATTTACGGATTGTTTGTTTGGAGTTTGCATCGGAAATAGTACTGTATTTAACTGGGGAAAAAAATTAAATAAAATATTTGAAAGAAAGTTTTATATGCGCCCGTTCATAAATAATAAAGAAGCTTATTTTACTGATATTGTTATAGTATATTTTTGCGTCAAGTTTTGACGGGTTCTATCTAGTAATTTATAAAAACTTTATTTTTATTTTTTCTTAAAACTTGAAACAATATTTAAAATTTGAAAACTATACTTACTGATCTGGATTGGTGCAAAGTAGCATCATCCGTTAAGTTTGCTATTAAATTCGGGCATGCTTCTGATTTTGCTTTTGAACTTCGAATTATTGCAGTGTGATTCACCATTTCAACAATAGCAACACTCATTACGGTTCTATGGACACTAGCTGCTAAGAAAACGAGAAATCCAATCATTGTGACGGCATAGCGGCATTTCCAAGCAGGTTCCTTCGAATTTTCTAAGGAATAAAATGTATTTTTTGGGAAAGAAGATGGACAAAACATACATTATAATTATCCATGATTATAGAACAGAGAATTTCTTAATGAAATGTTACAGCTAGGATATTCATTTAGGAGGGGTTTTGAATCATTATTACTCCTAAAATGAACAGCTTTATTGCTATCCATCTTTATAAAATACTTTTTAGTAAATAAGGGACATCTAAAAAGCCACATAAAGAAAAGCATAATCAACCAAAAAAAATTATAGCTCTTTGATATTCCAAATAACCATAAAAAAAGCAATCTTCGTATCAAAATAAAACAATAACCTAACTAAGACTTTGCTACAATCGTTTTCCTCTTTCTCTTTCATTCATTTTGAATTGTATAAGAGATTCCTATTATGAAGTTTTGAAACTGCCGTATGCTGAAAAAATTTTGGCTATTTACGATTTTACTTTCGTTTGATTTTATACATCATATCATATATTATAATACGAGCAAATCTTGTGTCTATGTTTGTGTGTATGCAAATTTTATCCTAAAAACGGCTCTAACTATTTTGACGAAAATTTGTATCCTACCATTCTGGGGTACCAGAAGACCATTGGGCTAGGTCACATGTTCGAGAAAATTCGATTAGTGGATCATTTTGGGGTCACTACGGGTCAATGCATTTCAATGGGAATGAAGGTTGAAACAATTATTAAGTTGTTGAGTAGTTGCCATTAAACGAAGTCACAAAGTTGGAAACATTTCTCCAAATTTGGGCTATATTTGGTGAAATATTGGCGAGGTTTGGCGAGAAATCGACTTTTAAGATTACCAATGACAAAACACATGCTTAGCGCCAAATGAAAAAATAAAGCCAAATTTGGCGATCTTTGGCAAAAAAACTGGCTTTCAGAATCTGAAGGAAATTTCTAGAAATTTCAATAGGAGCCAAAATGCATGATTCAACCAATCAAAGTCCATAGAACATTCTCGAAAACCGAATTCAACCAATCAAGGTACAAAGAACTTTCTCAATACATGCTTGGCTTCAAATGAAAAAATGTCGTCAAACTTGGCAATATTTGGCGGAAAATGGGCTTTTAGAATCTGAAGGAATTTTCTAGAACGCGACAAACTAAAAATGTAGTTTGGAAGGATGCCCTTTCGTTGTAAATATGTAATATAAGTAACGTAAAATTTAGAAATATGTACATAGTTTTAATATTGATTGTTTCTGTAAATAATACTGTTATAAAATAAAATGCTTTCTAGCAATAATACAGTGAGAATTTATTGTTATATCGAGTTGAACGCAAAGCTAATTTTAAACGAGCGTAGCTTGGTCTTCCACGCTGGTATTTATATTAACATAGTGGGTTTTGTATGTATCGTATCAGTTTTTAAGCGTTCTGAGAGGGGTTTTAATTCCTAAATCCCCCTTTCTCTTAGGCAAAGCCAAATATGAAATTGTGTTAACAAATTATGGGATTTTTTTTTTTTTTTAGTTTCGAGCGAATTGTAACAATGATTAATGATGTAAAATTGCCCCATTGCGAATGCAATATTTTATATATGACTTTTAAATGTCCCTAATAAAAAAAACTGTATTAAAATAACGATTAATTGACTATTCTATTTTTCCTCCTCCGCGTATGGTTCGAGTTTGATACTTCCAGTCCTAAAATAAGGAATGATTCCTTTTCTGCTTTCTCCATCTGTATACATAGAATTCTTAGAAATTTACCATGGCGATATTGGATTATTACATTATTACATTATTAGACCATTAACTATTATATTTTTCCTCCTCTGCGTATGGCTCGACTTTGATACTTTCAAGTCCTAAAATAAGGGACGATTCCTTTTATGTTTTCTCCATCTGTATACATAGAATTCTTAGAAAATTACTGTAGGGAATATTAGAAAAAATAATAGTACAAAAAACAGTCGTATGCGGCAAACCCTTGCTCGCGATTTCCACATGAACCACAGTAGACGACGAACGTGATAATCCCAGAAATCGCTGGAGCCGTACATGAACGATTAATGACATTGGACATTGTGCTTATAATTTGCAAGAGAAACGAATTTAAAAATGTACACTTAAAAAGTAAAATAATTCATAACTCCAATGAAGGAACAATGTAGTATCATAAAAGCAACATTCATTAGCATAAAAAAAAGCATTTCGAGACAAATGAAAATATTTATAATATACACATACACAGTAAATCTCCAATTATCCGAACTGCAACTATACGTATATCCAAATATCCAGATCGATATCAAGAAATAAAAAAAATCATTAGAAAATAAAATAAAACATTAAAGTAGAGTCCCGCTATTTCGAACCCCGCTATTCCGAAAGTCCGCTTATTCCGAACAGAGATCAGGAAATTACCGTTTTTTTAAACTTAAAAACATGAAAAGTTAAAAAGACGTTCGAAAAAAACGTATATTTATTGTTATACAATGAAGTTAAATAGAGACATATATAGAGCCTAAGCTTGGTGAAAACGCTTGAAACCAAATTAAAATGAAAGCTGGTTACTTACAGTACATGTCGGTCCCATTTATACAATTCTGTAGAATCATTTTTAATCACTGCTTAGCAGTGATTAAAAATGATTATTTTTTACTTATTATTTATTATTTATTATTATTTATTTTTTACTTATTATTTATTATTTATTATTATTTATTTTTTACTTATTATTCATTATTATTTATTGATTATTTATTACTTATTTTTTGTGTTTAACACAAAAAATAACTAATTTACACACACTTAAGAAGTAAAGTCAGTGATTTTTTTCTAACGAAGAGCACTGAATCGACTTGAGGATGCAATGTTCCGCCATCGCCGCATGAACATAACATCATTTGGTGTTGATTAAGCTTGTTGTTCGACGTAGCGTAAGGCGAGGTCAAGAGCATTTGCCGCGTCTGTGTGTGATATGAGTTCAATTTGAGCGTTCACCTTCTCCTCGTTTTCCTCCGAGTCGATCTCTGCTGATGAGTCCTGGACCATTGCTACAATGTCTTCGTCTTCGTACTGCTGTGGCCATTCTCGTCAATAGCAGTACACTCCTCAACACAGATTTCTTCTGCGTCTTCACAGCCAGGGATTTTCTTGACTAGTGGAAGAAAGTGACAGTCTTCCACTGGTGTAAAAGTTGTTTCAACAAATTCCAATGTAAGGCAGAGTGATAGGTAGGGTGGGTGGGGGATGAGTAGTCGAAGGTCACTGCCCTTCCGTTCTCACTTTCACTGAACCTGTTCACCACGAGCCGATCAACGCTGCTTAGAGCTGACACTCGAAGATGTTCCCGCACTTAATTTACGCCTTAACAAGTCAATACATTGATTATTATTAATGAAATCTACCTATTCTGAATTCCCGCTAAACCGAACAGTGATCGGTCCCAATTAGTTCGGAATAGCGGGATTCTACTGTATTCAAATTCCAACTATATGTATACATTTTTAAAAATATGATTTGCTTGAAATTTCTTTTAAACAAACATTAAAATTTATGTTTAATAAAAATTTTTGAAGTATATAATTGGATAATTCCACGTCAATATTTCACATTTCAAAGATATTACGTTTCTCTATTCGCATATTCTAAAAAATAGAAGAATCCACTTGTATTTTGGAAATTTTAATCTTGGAATTTTTAGAAAGCTCTGATTGGTGGATTTTGAGCTGATATCGAAGGGATACAAACAGCCATAAGTTGGCGCTTGATGAAGTTACGAGAGGCAATCTATCACACGGTCCGGTTTCGAGAGTTTTACTTTCGAAAAACGTGTTTCGGAGGAAATATCTGATATTGACTATGATAGGAGAGTAAGCAGCTTAAGTAGTCAAATGAACTTAGAAATGTGTGTTTTTCAGGTAAATCACAGCCAGACAGTCCGATTTTATATATCGGATGAATAAAAAGTCGTCCCGAAACGGTGTAATATCTCGAAAAATAGTCGTCGGATTGAAAAACGGAAAAATACGTAATTAATATTTTCAAAAAATTCCCAACTTTGATATCCCTAAATAGATTTTTCTAAAATATTGAACACGTATTTTTCCGTTTTACAATAAGATGTATATTTCTCGAGTTATTCGAATTTTCCAGACTTTTCAATGGAAACGATTCTCACTGCATTTTATTCAATTACAGCGTTATCTACGATTTTCCGAAGAAAATGTTAAATACAAAAGTTACGTATTTTTTCCCGTAGAATTCAAATCTGAAATAAAAGGGGGGGGCTTATAATTTAAGATGTCAAAGTTCCCCCCTTTCCCCACACTAGGGAGCAGAGCTGGGGGGGGGGCTGGAAATCTATCCCTAAATAGATTTTTCAAAAATATTGAACACATATTTTCCGTTTCTCAATCCGACGTCTATTTTTGAGATATTACACTGTTCCAGGACTTTTTATTCGCCCTGTATATGAATATATACTAATCATGCTATAATAGAATAGTAAAACTTAGAATGTAATTTTTTTTATCCTCCTATATTTTTTATTTTATTTACTCCTATACTGTAAAAAGAGACGAATGTTTCTTAATCTAACAAGGAGAGGACCCAGCTTGGTAATCACAGATTTTGATTATTTTTATATATGTTGTAGGGTAGAAGCCCTTTAGTCTCAGGTTCAACGGATTTTACACAACGTTCCTTAGTTCTCGAGAAATAGGGGGTCTAATATTATAACACAACTTAAATACTTACTTTGTAACGAAATTACTGCGTTGGTCGTAGCTCAGTTGTTATGGCGTCTGTTTGTTGATCCCCGGGTTCGAAACCGGGACGAGCCACGCTTGTTTTTTCTCATTTTTTGTTTTATAAATATACTTGTAATTATTATTTAATAATCCTAATTAAAAATTATAATATTGTGCATTAATTATAATGTTAACCTATTTATTTTTTATTTGTAACTAAATCGTTGTATAAAACATCAATAAACAGTTATTATTATTTGTTTTTTATCATTTTTAAAATGTATTTCATATATGCTTTATCGATGCAATGATATTGAACAATTGTGTCAATTAATGATTTTAAAGATACATCATTTATAAAAATCAAATAAATTTAAATTTAAATTTAAATATGTTAACATTATAATTAATGTACGATATTAAAATTTTTAATTGAGATTATTAAATTACAAGTATATTTATAAAACAAAAAATGAGAAAAACAAAAGTAGCTCGTCCCCAGTCTCGAACCCGGGACCGCAGATCAACCAGCAGATGCCATAACAACTGAGCTACGACAAACGCAGTAATTTCGTTACAAAGTAAGTATTTAAGTTGTGTTAAAATATTAGACTCCACTATTTCTTGAAAACTAAGGGACGTTGTATAAAATTCGTTGAACCTGAGACTAAAGGGCTTCATCTACCCTACAACATATATAAAAATTATCAAAATCAGTGATTACAAAGCTTGCTCCTCTCCTTGTAAGAAAATATAATAGAACCAGAAACAAAGTTATATAATAACCTTTCCGAGTTACCCATGATTCCAAAAAGCGTTCTTTATAGTGTAACATTATTAAAATAGACCGCAAATGATTGTCTCCATAGACTACATTGTAACGGAATTCTTTTGAATGTCATTTTAAACGAAGTATAAATTCAATAGCGAACATGTCATAGCTAACCTCAATAACATTATGAATTATGTGACAATCTGAGTTTCAAACCAGTTTTTGATAAACACGAAAATTATAAGAAAATTTATCAAAATTATAAAAGAAGCACTCCTTCAGCCTCTGCATTGGCTACTAATGTAAAAAATGTTTGTATATTTTGTGAAAGTGATCATGATTCAAAAATATGTAAAGATCGTACTATTCATCAAAAACGTGATAAATTGCGCATCCACGGTCGCTGCTTCGTTTGTTTTCGAAAATTTCATGTGTCGGCCAAGTGTAAATTTAATTCTGAACAGTGCAAATTTTGTAATAGCAATTTTCATCATTTTTCGGTTTGTTTAAATAGGAATTCTAATCAAACTGTCCCGAAAGAAATCAAATCAGCAGACTCTGTAATCACTTCTGTTTCTCATTGTAAAGTCAATTCAAATGAAAATTCTTTTAAAGAGGTTATTTTACAAACAGCTTGCGTAAAAGTGGAATCTGGAATAAAATCTGAACTTTCGTTATGTTTATATGATTTAGGTAGTCAAAAATCTTTCGTAACAAAACAATTAGTTTCAAAATTAAATCCCCGAATTATTCGTAGAGAAAAACTTCAGATCTTTTCTTTTGCAGCTACTAAGCCGCAAATAAAAACTTATGACGTTGTGCATTTAAAATTGTCCCATGTTGAAGACAAATCGCGTTTCATTTTTATTGAGGCTTTGGTTACAGACGTAATTTCTAATGCAAAGATTCATCCCCCACTTCTCAACAAACAGATAACAGACAAATTGGCGCCCTACAAGTTGTCGAATTTTGCTGCGCCATGCGATTCTCAAATAAATATATTAATTGGAGCGGATTATTTTTATCAAATCTGTCACGAGGGAGAGGTACAAAAAATAACTAAATCTCTATTTTTATGTGAAAGTCTTTTCGGACACTCGCTTTGTGGGTTCTATGAGGAAGAAAAAAGGAATTTGAAATACGCGTCTGTTTTAAATCTATCCGTTGTAAATCTAGAGAGGGAGGATTTGAAATTTTTATGGGAAACTGAATCTTTGGGTATTACGCAATCAAATGAAAATATTTCAGATATGGATAAGGAAATTGTGAATAAATTTGAGAATAATTTAAAATTTGTAAAGAATAGGTACGAAACGGGTTTATTGTGGAAGGATGAGAAAACTAGAGTAGATAATAATTTTATAATAGCAAGGAATCGTTTTAACGAATTAAATCGTAAACTCGAAAAGGATAATGACTTATGTAAAAAATATAAGGCTATTGTATTGGAACAAAAAACTACCGGAATTGTAGAAGACTGCCCTGATAGAATAATTGAGAATGGGTATTTTATGCCTCATAGACCAGTTTTAAGAGAGGATAAATTAACTACCAAAGTGAGGATGGTTTTCGATGCTTCTTTTAAAGAAAAGCATTTAAATTCTTTAAATGACTGTTTATACCCAGGTCCTAATCTTAATCCGAACATACTTGATGTTATAATGAATTTTAGAAAATATAATATTTCATTTTCCGCTGATTTAGAAAAAGCCTTTTTGCAAATTGGGATATCAGAAGAGGATCGGGATTATTTAAAATTTTTGTGGTTTGGTGACGAAAATGATAACTTAACTTTTTTGAGATTTACTCGTGCTGCTTTTGGAGTAACTTGCAGTCCCTTTATTTTGGCTGCAACGATTGGATATCATATTCGGAAATATATTGATCATCCTGAAGTTGTTAAGATCTTGAATTGTCGATGATTTAATAACGGGGTCAAAATCTGATGAAGACGCTTTTTATCTATCATCAACCGCTTCGGATATTTTTAGGGAAGCTGGTATGAATTTGCGAAAATTCAATACTAATTCTGTTAAACTTAGAAAAATATGGGAGGAAAATAAATTATGTGACTCAGCAGAAAATTCGAATAATTCTTTGAAGATTTTGGGAATATTTTCAATATATCACAAGTAATAATGAAATTATTACCAGTCTTATTTGGGCAAAATGTAGAGTTTCCCCGATTAAGTGTTTGACAATCCCTCGTCTTGAATTAATGGGGGCATTAATAGCTGCTAGGATGTCTAAATATTTAAAAAATGTATTTAATTTTCAAAATTTGGAAATGCATATCTGGTCTATTACGTTATACTGGATAAAAGGATCAGCCCTAAATTGGAAGCCGTTTGTGGCTAACAGGGTTGTAGAAATACAGTCTGTAACTGATCCGAAATTGTGGAAGTATATTCCGGGTAAAGATAACCCGAGTGATCTTCTTACTAGAGGCGAGAATTTACATAACCTCACTAAAAATAAATTATGGTACTATGGTCCTGAATGGTTATCATTACCAAAGGACAGTTGGCCAAAACCTGAAAAGGTACTATTTAACGTAAACATTCTAAATCAAAGCACTTCGAATGAAAGAAAATCATTCAAAAGTTGAGTTCTGACCAAATATCTTGTACAGTAGGTGTTGTACCTCCAGAATCATTGTTAAAATTAGAAAATTTTAGTAATATTTCCAAATTACTTAACATCACAGCATGGATCTTAAGATTTCTAAATAATATCAACAAAAGTAAAACTAAAATTTCAGGTGAGCTGACAGCTCCAGAAATTGAAAAGGCAGAATTTATTGGATAAAACAAACTCAGTTATCTGTCTTTAATCGTGAAATTGACTTTTTGAAAAAGGGAAAGCCCATCGATAAAGATTCAGCATTGTATAATCTGAATCCAAAATTAGATGAGAATGATTTACTGATTATATCTGGCAGATTACAATTTTCAGAATTTTCTCAAAGGGAAAAACATCCTTTTATACTTCCAAATGGGAGTACTTATACAAAATTGTTGATTCAGAATGCCCATGAAAAGGTTTTCCATTATGGAATGGCAACTACATTAGCTCATCTACGAGAAAAATATTTTATAATCAGAGCACGAAAATTGATAAAATCCGTACTGAAAAAATGCCTCATTTGTACAAAATTTAAAGCTTCTCCTGGAAAGCAGGAAATTGCACCTTTACCAAAAGATCGTATAATAGATCGCCCCCCCCCCCTTCCAGACCTGTGCTGTGGATTTTGTAGGTCCTATTTATGTCAAAGCAAAAACTGGCCAAGAAAAGGCTTACATCGTTCTTTTCACGTGCGCAGTCACTAGAGCCGTACATCTCGGAGTGTGTATAAATTTATCTACTGAAATCTACTTCTATATCTACTAAATCTACTAATCTATTATCTACTTCCTTTTAGCATTTAAAAGGTTTATATCTCGAAGAGGAATTTGTAAAACTATGTATATTGACAATGCGAAAACTTTTATCAAAACAGATAATTTACTTAGAGAAGTTTGGAGCCGAATATCAAAAGCTGAAGTTTTACGATATTTTAATAAAAATAATATCGTTTGGAAATTTATTGTTCCAAGAGCCAGTTGGGAGGTTTTGGGGAACGAATGGTTCGTTCGGTAAAAACTCCGTTGAAGAATGTTCTTGGTGGATCTTGTCTCTCATTTGAAGAAATTCAAACCACTTTAACCGAAATCGAGGCTGTGATTAATGGTCGCCCATTGACGTATGTCTATGAAGAAAACAGTGAACCGCTTCCACTTACACCTTCTCATTTTTTGATCGGCAAGCGAATAAATTCTCTACCAGATCTTCATTGTGTTTCAGAAACTAAATCGAATAAAATAACACTGACCAAAATTTTGAGATATCGAGATCAAATTTTAAATCATTTTTGGAAACGTTGGAGACAGGAATATTTGCTAGAACTTCGTTCTGCCAATTTTACAGTTCCGGTCAAAACTCCAACCGAATTCGAAGTTGGAGATATTGTGTTGATTAATGAGGATAAAACTCCAAAGCACATGTGGAAATGTGGCCGAATAACAGAACTGTTTTTAGGAAGAGATTCAAAAATTAGATCATGTGCCATTCAGACTGTTTCCGGTGTAATAAGAAGACCAGTCCAATTGATTTATAAACTGGAACTAGATATTATGAACTAATAAGACATTATAATGAACAATTTATTTACACATTGTTTTACTATTAACGTTTTCTAATACTATTATTTTGTATATTTTAGTTTCAGTATTTACTCATTGAAAACCGTGATTTTGTGTAATCTCCTTATTGTAAGTGTGTTCTATATTTATCTTATCAATGTAGTTTGAAATTTTTTAGAAATTTAACTTGAATGAACAATAGTAATTGTTCATCCGGGGGCAGTGTGTAAAAACCCCCTATATGTTGTTTGGATTGGCGAAATATTACTGTTTTTCAGTTTTTTAATTCAGATTGAGATGTGATGTAATTTTTGAACCGAGCTGTCGGCGGTATATCCGATTTTTCTCTGAACCAGGCTTTTGCTTGATAATAATAAATTTCTTAGTTTTAATCTACCTGAACTTTTATTATGTGTAAAATCAAGGAGAAATTCTTGGTATGAAAAAGATCTGATTCGAAGAAGAAGCCAGTAATTTCGTTTTGGAAATCTTCAACGGGTAAGTACAGTTTTACCACAAATTTTTAATCAAATTTATCGCATTGTTTAATCGCAGAAAAATATTATACACTTAGCGATCAAAAGAGGTGATTACGAATTTTACGATTTAAATATTAAATAGAAATTCTCGCTTTCAAAAGAGTGGTGCTTGACTCATCGGAAATTTCAAGTAGTGTACGCACGAATCATATTTATCGAAATTTATAAAGAAATATTGCATTTATGATTTCTGCTTGACTACTAAAATACATTTTAAGTTTAATAAATTTCACCTGTAATCATTTTATCACCTGTAATCACATATATATATATATATTATATAAAAATTTATTTCCTTCGTATCCTTCCATTTTATTCGCATTAATATTTTAAAATTAATCTAACTTCTGTCATAGTCAGTATTTCCTTAATTCTTAATAATATCTATTCCTATTTAAAGTCCTTTTAAAAGTAAATATCCGTATATTAATAATTATTTTATTCCAAATCTTAATCTAAAATTTAAGATCATTCGTAGCTTTTATCAGTTCCCCAATCTATAAAATTCCGAGACGCGTTCTCATTTCGAATGTTTTTTAAAAGCCATTTTCTTTTTATTATTATTATTATTATTGCTCTGATTTTTTCGCGCGCTTGGGATTTTAACTTCAAAATTTATCCGCGACCAGATTCGGAATTCTTTACTGTCTTAGCTTCTCCTTAGCGCCTCATTCGCTGGGCTGGAGCTAGCTTATCACTCATTGGTTTGGGTGCTCGTGACGTAATTCTGTGTATGTCTCCGCGGAGAGAACAAAACCAGCTCGCAGCCGTCGGAGCGAGAGATTTTTGACGTTTTCGGAAGCTAAACAAATATGTGTCTGGTGTTTTTATGTCCGTAGAATATTCAACTGCCCCAATAACATCTTAATTCAATTAAGTGAAGCAACGTTAGCCAGAGGGCTATAAGTTTTAGACCTTTGGGAATTGTTTCTGTGTTGTTCGTCTTCTAATAAAATTATTTGTCTGGAGATTGGCTGGATTTATTGGAAAACTTTGGTGGACTCATTTCATTGCCTTCTACTTCGCCATACTGGCTAATATCGACTGCAACTTGCTATATCGTTGAAGGACTGCCATTTTTTCATCGAATATTATTCATCGTAATATCTCAACCTCGTCAAAATGCTACATATATATATATATATATATATATATATATATATATTAGATTTTATCTGAGATGACTTTAAAAAAATTAATTATGTTAAAAAAATGACAAATTCCTCTTTGGACTAAATCATAACACGTTTTATACATTATTGCTGAGTAAAACTGACGCGAGCATTACTGAGTGATTGAAAAATAGATGTGAACAATTTTTAATAGTTTATTTTAGAGTCCTGCTTCTGGTCTAGTAACCCAATTTTGCCCGAATCGGGGTCGGGTCGGGTTGACTTTAACTGTTTCGGGTTCCTATCTGAATCTTTCTTGCCGTTTTCGCGTTGATCCAATTTTTGAAAAAAGTTTAAGCTATTTTTCAGATGAAAAAAAAATATATTTGAAGGTTAATGAGTATATATATCTGTAATTTTTCAAAATAAAAGATTAAATTGATAATTAAGATATAATTGTAGGCTATTTTTCCATAATTGAATTAAAATATGGATTGATTTTATCCAATTTTGGTTTCGGATTCATGTTGAAACGTGTTGCGTTTGGGTCTAGTTTTGGATTGACGATTTTGTTTTCAGTCGGATTCGAGTCGGTTTAACTTTATATTGAATTTTTTTTTCTCTAGTTTACTGTAGGAAAGTCCTATATATGGGAGTTTTTAAATAAGGGCACCAATAAAATTTTGGTAAGTTTTTAAATTTTATATTTAATTTTATATTGTTGCTGCAACTGTTTATTGTAATAGCAATTTTTTGCGGAAATATTAATTTATTTTATATTTGGTAAAATATAGGTTAAAATGAATACGAAAAAAAATATTTTTCTGCCTTAAGTATCAATAAAAATCAATCCTTTTCCCAGGTGTATTTTGTTATTATTGTTATTCAGTGCAAAATTGAGTAAACTGAAGTTTGGCAAACAATCACATATTTTATACATAAAAAGGCTAAAAAAATTTTTTTAACTGAAAAAAACTGTGTGTGTGTGTGTGTGAAATTGCGTCATATTTGAAATTTGAAATTAAAATTTTTATATTTTTATATTTAAATATCCATAAATATTATTTATAATTTGGGATTTAAAAAGAATGTCTGTACTAAATTAATTATGAAGTTAACATCTCCAGATTAATTTAACAATAAGATTTTTTTTATTTTAATTTATTTTAATATACGTATATTCTGCAATTTTAAAATTAGTAATTTGAAACTAGTTCTTTTACTTTGTAATATTTTTAAAGTTTAACTGTTAATAAAAATTACATTTCAATTTAGCCTGAATAGCTGTGTAAGAACTTTAAATAATAATAATAATTTTTAATCATGTGGTAAAAGTAATTTTTAAAATTAATGATTTCAAATGAAATAATCTAGAAAAAATGATCAAAATAAAAATTAATGCTCATTGAAGTTCTATAGAAACTTATGAAGATTCTAACTAATCAGTAATTTATTAAACTCAAGATTATAATTTAAATTGAAATTAATGCACTCATTAATTAAATTCGATAAATTAGTAAATTAAATTTTTTAAGTTAAGATTATTTTCATTTGGATTTACTATTTTGTTACTAATTAAGAATAAATGTGTAAAAAAACACATTCAAAACTTAATAAAATGCAAATTAAATAAACATTATGATATTTTGATATAAAATGGTTAAAACATTAAATTGGAATTATGTGGTTTAAATTTTTTTTAATTTACAGAAAAATTAGAAAAATATATCAATTTTCTAGCGTTTAAAACTGATAAATTTAATTTTAATTTATCATTTTTTTTTCATGTTTTTTTTATTTTAAGTAACTCTAAATACTGATAACAATTATTATTTATTAATAAGTAGTAGCTGTAATAAATTCATACTCAAAATTTAATACATTTAAAATAGATAAGCAAAATGACATTTAACACAAAAATTCTTAATACTGAGTTCATAGATAATGCTTTAAATTAATAAAATGCAAAATTCGCTTAGTGTAGAAAAATATTAACTTACAGAATTTTATGTTTTATGAAAATTATAAATTTCTAATTTAATTCATTAAAAAAACAAAGTTTAATTTTACATTTAAAATGTTAATCAGATATCCCTATTTCCTTTTAAAATTAAATCAATACATAAATAACATTAAAATAGCTGAAGAGAAAAAAGATGCGCGATATAAAACAGATAAATTATGATGTACAAATTCACATAACTATTCACATAATTCGTAGTTCAATCAGATAAATCGTATCGTATTAAAAAATTATAATTTATAGCGCAACGTGGGTTTGGCTGATCTAGAATTCTTTTGGGAATTTGACATAGTACTTGGCATTGTATAATGTGAGTAAATAACCTAACTTTGATTATCAAAAATTTACCAACTATTACAGACTAATTTCGGTACCATTCAGCGTACCGTCATCAGTTAAAAAAATGATGGAATTTTACATATATATAGAAGTAGGGTTGCTTTATTCCGCTGTAATCCACTATATATATATATATAAGAAAAATTGAATCATTCTTTGCAGTGATGACGGTACGCTCAATGCTACCAAAAACTAGTCGTTGGGGGCCACCGTAATACTTATCCATCATAGATATGCATAATATAAAATATGAAAATAAAACATGTGTAAAGTATTTATAAAATGCATTGCAATTCGAATAAAATCCTAGCTTGATGACGTAATAAACTTTAAATGCTCTATTGCGTAAAATAAACATCCTTATAACTCCAAAATTGATCATAATATTAACTAACGGCTTACTGCGTCGGATTAAGCGTCTCATTTCCAATTAAAATATATCTTTGAATTGAAATTTGAATGAAATACAGAATCATGAAAAATCGAAGAGCGTGGAAAATAGTATTACAAATATCTGGGCAACTCATTATCCGATCGACTTCATTCTTTATGCAAAATTTATGTTTCTTTATTATCTTTTATATTTACTCCTTAAAATAAACAGTTTCGAAAATTTTTATATGCCTTTTATCAGAACGAATATTTCTAGAGAGTCCGAAAAAATTGTTCCGGATAATCGAGGTTACTGAAAATCGATAAGCTTCTTCCAATTATTACACACTAAGTACATACCAAATGTCAAGTCTCTATCTCAATTTGTTCGAGAGATAGAGATTTTACAGACACACACACACACAGACGGATGGCAAAAAAAAAATTTTTTAAATATGTTTTTCGAAATCTCCAGTGTCTGAAACGTGTAAATCCGTCATAAAAAAATTTTTGATTTTCAAAACGATTACAAGACTTTCCCTATACTACGTATGATTGGTAAGTAATAATCTGCAATAGTTGGTAAATATTTGGTGCTCAAAATTTTGTTGTATTTACTCTCTAAGATTTTTTATTTCTGTTTTTATAAATTTCAATAAACTTAATTTTTTTAAACGAATTTTTCAAAAAAAGATAGCACTTTGTCGCACTGGAGAAGAATCTCGCTTGTGGATTCGAAACAGCTGTTTGCTTATATATATATATATATATATATATATATATATATATATATATATATATATATATATATATATATATATATATTATTTGTGCATTTTTAACGTTGGTTTTCAGCCTTTTAAGAATCTTTCGTAGTTTAATTATTCTTAAAATATCAAAAGATTGGCATAGTTTTATGACATAACTAAATGTATGTTGAATATATTAAATACATTTGACACTTACATAGTGATTTTTATAACTAAGGATTATGACCACTAAATATTAAGCGCAAGTTTAGGGTAGAGATGACTTTAAATGATACTTTTTTTTAATTATGGAGAAATATATTTAAAATTTTAGCATTTTAAACACTAATAGATATTTACACATAAATTTGTGGAAATATCGTGCATGAGATGCCAAATCTTAAGTTTTAAAAAATCTTCAATAATTAATTCTTCATTTGCAACTATTAAGATATTTCAAATTAAAAAAATAGTATTTAGTATTTAGGACAATTCGAAATGCTTAAATTCAGTTCTTATATATCGACTTTTATATGTGCTTTTTTATTAAGTTTTTATATGTACTCATAATATGCTAATAATAACTATTCTATGCATAAAAACGGAAATGTATGTAAATATTTAACAAGTTATATACAGTAAATAAATAAACAAAAGTTGAATTTAATTTTAATTCTTTTTGGTTATTTTTATTAAAAAACAATAACAAATTCTAGAAATTTCAAGATTTTAAAAATTTGCTATTACTAATAATGTTAATTTTATTAATATATATTTATACAAATATGAGGAAATTTATAAAAATTAAAAATTAATAAAACGATAACAGTTGCCGAACAGTTAAACGACTTAACGTCCAGTCTATTGTGAGTAGAGTGTCTTGTACAAATTGAGCCGTTGGGAAAAGTTAAGATGTAGTATTAACTACAAGATAAAGGAACAAGTACAATGAAAAGGATAGATGTAAATTTAAGAAAAGAGATGATAAAAAAATTTAGAATAAAAAAGTACAGATATTAAGGATAGAGCCTAAATATCGGGAAGAAAGTGAAATGGTATGCCTGTAGTTATAACTAACTACTAGTAAGGAAGTTGCATAAGTAAACAAGTTGGAAATTGCACGTCAAACGTGACAAATGAGGTGCGTTCGTACTATAGCTAGTTATATAAATATTCAGATATTGATGATTTTTAATTCTGTGAAATGCATTATATCGTCTGCAGATTAATTTCTGTCATAAAATAAGTATCTCGGTCGCTTGACGATTAAACTTCGGAAGCTCCTATAATAAGAAAGTACCGATTAAAGAAAAAAAAATTCAAATTTCTTAATAAATATTTTTATTAATACCTCCTAAAGTTTTAATTCGATTTTTATAAAATTTGAAATGCCTCGACAAAATTCTGCAAAGATAATATATCTTAAATTTCAAACCATTCGGTTGGGTAGTTTTTGCGTTGTTGCATGCGGACGGACGGACCAAGCAACGACAATAGGTGCTACGTATTTATATAATTACGAACGCACCTAAAAATAGGTATGATATGAGAATCATATATTAATTTTAACCTCCCTTATCCTTCATTTAAATTATATTTTTCCCTTTCCTTTTTCAAAATTTAATTGAGTTATTTTTAACTACAAACAATAATCCCGCTGTAATTTATACGCTTTCCCTTTTTCATTTTCACTTGTGCTCGATCACTAATATCTCGTGGCTTTTCGATTAAAATAAAAAAAGAGAAGAATTAAATCAGCACAGATGCCTTTTCGTAATTTTACTTTCCGTAACCAAGCTTATAACACAATGTGTTCATAACGCATTTTTGTGGCCACAAGGTCCGTTAAAAATTATGTCTATCTGTGCATACTGCCCAAATGCATGCCCTTATTTGGTAATGGTAATAACTCAATCACTCACACCCATGTCTAAAAATATATTCTGATTGTTAATGCACAAGTTGTTTTGTCTCTCAAAATTCTATTCACATGAGAAGATATTTGTCGGTTATAATCGCCGTGGCGATATTAATTTTTGAAACAAAATTCGTCCTTTCGCCAATAATCTAGTAACCTGGACCGGCAAATACCATTTGTTATGCGTACCTCTGTCTGAAAGTATTTACGCTTAAACACTCTGTAGCAACCCTATTTTGGCGAGATTCTTGTCAGTGCATTTCCAACTTGTATCGTGGAAACAACACCCACTTCGCCTCCTGTCTCCGCATAATAATGACCATCTAAGAACGGTTTTTCTTGTTTCCCCTCTTCTGCCCGCAATCATCTTGATATCGTCATAATGATATTTTAATAAAATGACTTGACGACTATTCTGGAGTTTTTTTATTATACAACGAACCTGACTCCCTTGGATTTTTATTCGATCACGAACATCAACAACCAAATCATTACCTGAACAATTAACTTCTTCAAACGCTCTCGCCCAATAAATGTTCATTTCACAAAACTGCTGTTGACTACTCAGGTTTCCACATTGAAAATCATTCCATTTCTCCAGTCCAATCAAATATTGTCAAAATAAATTCTTTTCCTACCCCGACAACAAAAAGACAATTAAAAAGGTTTATTGGTCTTGTCACATTTTATAAATCTCTTGTTCCTTCATTTTCTAAACTCATCCAACCACTTATCGATCTCACTACACCAAAAACAACATTTAAATGGACTCAAAAACATCAAAAATTATTTGATCAAATGCAACAGGTGTTCTTTAATTCTCCCATGGTTCGTTTACCCGATTGGTCTAAAACTTTTTACGTAAACACAGATGCGTCAATTATAGCCATAGGAGGTGCTCTGTTACAGGAACATGAAGGACAATTACTTCCCATTGCATTTTTTTCAAAATCTCTTAAACAGTCTGAAAAACGTTATCCAGCACTAAAACTAGAACTAATGGCCATTTACAAATCAGTTATCGCTTTTAAATACTACCTATATAACCGAAAGTTTGTAATTTTATCCGATAGTGCTCCTTTAAAAAAATACAAGAAAACAACTAATCCCGCTGACATAACAACTAGATGGTTAACAGAATTATCAGAATATACATACACTTTTGATCACATTCCCGGTTCTTCTAATGTACTTGCAGATTATTTGTCCAGATGTTCTTTCGAGAAAAACACAGTTGATTTAAATTCCAACCCAGAGCTTATCAATGAACCATATGCTTTGCCAATTGTCGATAATGATTTACCAGACACTAATAATGATCATTTATCATACAGTACACATTCTCTAAATTACTTAGTTATTGGAAACAAGGATCAAAAAGACCCTTTATTGGAAATTTCAAATGAAACATTTGTAAACGAACAAAAGAAAGATACAAAATTATCCGAAGTTTACAATGAAATTATGCAAAATGGCTCATCGAAACAGTTCCCTATGTACTTCATTCATCCCGATTCAAAGGTTTTAATGTTAAAAAAAGAAAATATTTGTAATGACACCTTTTCTTACCACATTATTGTCCCAAATTCATTAAAAGCCAAGGTTCTAACAATATGTCATTTTTCACATTTTGGATTAACAAAAACTTATGCATTTGTCACAAAAAAATATGTTTGGAAAGGAATGTATGCTGATACTTTAAATTTTGTACCGTCTTGCACAAAATGTTTACAGGCAAAACATCACAAAACTCCACTTGCTCCACTACAACCTACATACACACCTACGCATCCAGGAGACACAGTCAGTGTTGATTTGGTCGGTCCCTTTACTAATGGACAGTCGGTATTGACAGTAATTGACCATTTTTCTCGACACCTAGAACTCTTCCCTTTGCGTACCATCACATTTGAAAAGATAAAACTAACAAGCGCCACCGGCGCCCTCACGGCGCCGGACGAGCCCGCTCCTCATCGTGCCCAAATCCTGAGGGATTTTTAACGCAGACCATGACTTTGTCTCGCCAGGTCGCTACGATCGATGCAGAGGGATCGCGTTCCATCGACGCCTCTTCATCTTTTGCCCCAGTGTCGACGACAGAGGTCGTTACGATTCGGCGGAAGTTCCCACCATCAAAGGAGACTTCCCCACATGACACCTGACGAACCGTAGAGACTGTCGAACGGCTTCATCGCCGAACACCCATAAGGGAGTCGGGTCATCCACCTGATGTCCGGCATCCCTACGGCCCTTGCTTTCCCGCGGAGTCCGATCATGAAATGTATGGAAGAACAAGCCACTTGTCTCATCTTCCGCGGGCGACACTACGTGTGTCGGAAGGTGCCCCTGGCCGACCCGAGACCACGGGGAAAATCGGTCTCTGTCTCATAGACGAGACTCGGCTCGGTTGCCCTCGGTGGACGGCGCGAGTTTGAACCCGAACTAGGCGAAACTAGACGGTAAACCAGCGACTGAATCCCTATCATGGGACTCCCGCCACACCGAGTATGGCTTATCACAGAAACACATATCACAATAAACATGCACAAACAAATTAAAAATTTAAAAACACAACAAGAAGGAATCAAGAGGCCGCTATCGGACTCTGGAGGTCGCGGAAAGCTCCTCCAAACGCGCCAAAGAGGCGGGCCCGATCGAGGTTAGTGTTGGTTGAAGCTTAGGAGGCGAGCCACTCGTCCGCCCGCCAGACGTGGAAGTTCCTGGCTGCACAGAAGACGTGCTGGACTAGGTTTCGGCCCATGATTTGATTTCGAGCCCAGACATCGCCGTTTTACCGACGAGCCTCCGGTCCACACTCCGTGGCCCTATCTCGAGAAAGGTCCCCCCCCGCCCAGAAACCTTGCAAGACACTTATCGCAGGCTGAGGCCGTGCTCCCGTGTCGTTGCTCGTTCTGGCCGGGCAATCTCGAACCAGGCTTCGAAGGCGACTCCCAACTGATCCTGCCGCAGAGGACTCGCAAGGCGGCCTACAGGGTCCCACACCTGCTTCGGTCGCGAAGTTCTTCACTAGGAACCATGCGTGTCATGCTCAACAGATCCTGCCTGTGCTCTCGTCTCCTCATAGACAAAGTTTGCAACCGCCCGATCCGATTTAGTCAACCTTTGCCCTCGCGTCACCCCCCGGCAGCTCTATGCTCCGGGCACGAGGGATTGGTCTACGCGATGTCCTTTCGCCACCTCTGTCGTCCCGAGTGTCCCGTGGAACGGGCCTTTTGGCCTCCCGTGAACCTGAGGCCTCTCGGCGACTACGACACGGGTTGTTCTACACGTAGGACTCTCAAGAGACGGCATCGGCCTTCCTCCTGGAACACGAAGACCGCACCAGTATGGAGGAGGGAGTTGCACTCCGGCTAGACAGACACCGCATTCAAGCCGTCCCACCACGGCAAGGAATCGGATTCGTCGGCTACTGCTCCCCTCGTGTCGACTTCAGCTTCATGCGTCGGGCACCCGGTCTTCTTCCCGATTGAACGGGCCGATTCGGAGAAACCCGACGAAGCTTCCGCGCAATGCTCGGCTTCCGGTCACCTCCCCTACCGAAAGGGTCGGGTCAGAATCACCGAGAGGGAGCTCGGGACGGTTTTGAAAAGATAATTAAATGTTTATTCAGTTACATAACTATCTTTGGAAGACCTTCTGTAATATTGTCAGATTTGGGAAAACAATTCACTTCACACATATACGAAAAATTTAACGACACATTAGGCATAAAGGTACGTCATTCCAGTGTAGCGAGGCCACAAAGCAATGCCGTGTCAGAGCGCGTTAATAAATCAATTAAATACTCGGTTTCAACTTTACTTCAAGAAGGTCACACTTTTGAAAATGCTTTATCAATTCGTAAATCTCTTTATAATGGATCCCTACATTCCTCCACAAAATATTCTCCCAACTTGCTTCACTTTGGAAGAGAACTATCCTTAATATTTGATACTTTTGACCATACTGTCAATCAGGTTCTAGACAAAGATTTTGAAGCTTACAAATTGTTACAAGATTTAAATTCTATTTACAGGAAAGCATACAATAACATCAAAGACTCTCAAAACAAAAGGAATGATCATTTTCAAAAACGTGCTAAACTAAGAAAAATTATGAATAAAGATATTGTGTATTTAAAATCGGTAGATAAGTTCAAACCAAAATATTCTGGACCTTACATTGTTATACACAAATATTCACCTGTCTCTGTTTCAATCAAACGCTTACATGCACCTGATGACTCTGCTTTTAGAGTACACATTGATAGGTTAATCATCGCTCCACCAAGAAGCGATCACTTACTTACAAGTCATGATGGTTACAATAATATTAACGTTCCAACTTATTCAACACATTATAATTTAAGACCTAGAAAATAGCTTATAATTTTATAATTGTTGTATTTTGTGCGAATTTTTGGTTTTGTTCACACTTGTGTATATTGCTGCGCACAATGTACTGATGTTATGTCTGATGTTTCCTTGTGAAAGTTCTCGGCTGGTCCAAGTTTGTTTCATCAAGGGAATTTCAAATATGACAATCTTGTTGTGAACATTATCTTTTCATTTATGGGGTGTTTGCACATATACAGTTAAAAAAAAAAAATTTCTCCTTCTTAACTTTTTGTCATGTCATACTTTTTTATCTCATAAATAGTTATAAACATAATAGTAGTAACATTAAATTCCACTAAAATAAATTTTTTTCTCTTCATGTCATTTTTTTTCTAATTTTAATAATGATAATTAAGTGAATTTTTTTACCTCATGACTTAACATTTTTACCGAACTTGACAAAACTCTCTCTCATTACTCTAGGATTGACTTTTATTCGACATACACTAGGTGTATATTTTTTAATTTCTCTAATTATTCCCGTTCGGAGTGGTGATCTGTTCAAAATTATTGCCCTTAAGATCTTCCACCCCATTGTAATGAGAGACACATTCGAATTGGTATTCCAATTCACCTTAAATCCCCTGTCAAAATGAGTATACGAGACTGCTCCTCAGTTTGTTGCATTACTGCTGCGGGAGCAACGGGGTCTATGTTGTGTCAACAATGTGGACCTCACCCTAAATATTCCCTCCACAAATAAGGCAATAGTCCTAAACTTGCGCCATTACACTTGTCCTTAGACAAGATTTAGGGCAGGAATTTTTTTTGGATCGTGCGTCACTTTCCCTATCCTGTCCTGTGCGAATGCACAAATTTTTACTATTTTTAAACCCAAATTTTATTCATTTTTTTTTTATCTTCATCATTTTTGTATTTCATTTTTACACATGTGTAACTGTTAATGTAACTGTAACTGTATCTTATCTTATATATCCTGTATTTGCATTTATATATTTCATGTTTATTTTATGCAAAATTACATATATCAGTATTTTGCATTATGTTCGAACAAAGAAAATTTTATTGTATTTTAGTTGCAACTTAACATAAGCTTATATGTTCAGAGTTATGAACATTTTTTTTAATTCATTTTGCATGCTAATGACCAGCTGTCAGTAAAATAAACATTACTTGATGATAATGCAACTTTTCTGGTCATATTTTGGTCATCAATATATATGTAGAGTAGTTCAACTGCTATATGTTCCGGAACAGCAAAAATAACAGCAACATCTACATCTACAAAAAAAAAAAAAAAAAAAAAAAACTCTTATGAAGCCATGGACTCAAGGAATAAACTATTGTGCACACTATGATGACCAGTAGCAAAAATTTTGGTATACCATTTCCATTTTCATTTTCATTTTTGATATTTGTATGTGTTTATATTTTTCTTATATTGTGCATTGATTATATGTAAACTTTCAGACGGAGCATGCCTGCAATTTAAACCCTATCAAATTATTCTTTTATCTGAGCAAACGGGGGAAATATATGATATGAGAATCATATATTAATTTTAACCTCCCTTATCCTTCATTTAAATTATATTTTTCCCTTTCCTTTTTCAAAATTTAATTGAGTTATTTTTAACTACAAACAATAATCCCGCTGTAATTTATACGCTTTCCCTTTTTCATTTTCATTTGTGCTCGATCACTAATATCTCATGGCTTTTCGATTAAAATAAAAAAAGAAAAGAATTAAATCAGCACAGATGCCTTTTCGTAATTTTACTTTCCGTAACCAAGCTTATAACACAATGTGTTCATAACGCATTTTTGTGGCCACAAGGTCCGTTAAAAATTATGTCTATCTGTGCATACTGCCCAAATGCATGCCCTTATTTGGTAATGGTAATAACTCAATCACTCACACCCATGTCTAAAAATATATTCTGATTGTTAATGCACAAGTTGTTTTGTCTCTCAAAATTCTATTCACATGAGAAGATATTTGTCGGTTATAATCGCCGTGGCGATATTAATTTTTGAAACAAAATTCGTCCTTTCGCCAATAATCTAGTAACCTGGACCGGCAAATACCATTTGTTATGCGTACCTCTGTCTGAAAGTATTTACGCTTAAACACTCTGTAGCAACCCTATTTTGGCGAGATTCTTGTCAGTGCATTTCCAACTTGTATCGTGGAAACAACACCCACTTCGCCTCCTGTCTCCGCATAATAATGACCATCTAAGAACGGTTTTTCTTGTTTCCCCTCTTCTGCCCGCAATCATCTTGCCATCGTCATAATGATCTTTTAATAAAATGACTTGACGACTATTCTGGAGTTTTTTTTTTATTATACAACGAACCTGACTCCCTTGGATTTTTATTCGATCACGAACATCAACAACCAAATCATTACCTGAACAATTAACTTCTTCATAATAGGGTTCGGAACATGTTCGTGAAACAGCACAAAAATGTCAGGTGGTGAAAAGGCGGGCAAAGTATAAACAATAAAGGCACCCAAAAGAGCCATACTTTTTTTTTTTTTTTTTTTTTTTTTTTTTTGTGGGGAAGGGTATAGTTTAGATATTAAGTTTTAATAAAGAAATTAGATTCATCACCATGGTATGTTTTAAAATCATTAGAATTATAATATTACTGGTTTCAGAAACATTTTTTTTTTTAAATTATACATTAGCTTTAACCCTTTCAAGGGCGGTGGTCACAAATGTGAACACTTAAATTTAATTCCAAACTGGCACACAAAACCGAGAATATTTTAATAAAATTCTGCTTTTATAATGAACATGGATGAAAGCGAGTATTTATTTTTTGAGAAATTCGTTTGCAAATTCAGCTGTCAACCAATCATTTCCTTTTTTTTCGAACAGAATTACTCCGCGTCTGAAAGGGTTAAACGCTTAATAAATTTTTAGTAAAACTTTATATTTTTGAAAAAATAGTCAGTTTTAAAAAAAATTAGTAGTGACATATATATCCAATACTATTGTTTTGAAATATCAAACTTTTAATGATTTTTTTTTTAATCCGAAACTTTACTAACAGTATGAAATTTCTTACTATCCATGCTTTTAATGCGTTACGTGCAATTTTTTTTTTAAGTGTAAAACAATAAAATCTTACTTCGAGAATCAGTCCTCCACTATTGAGGACTTGTCCATGGAATTTTGAATAATTTATTTTAACTCACATATAATAACCACCGTATTCAGTGACTTAGATTGCGGAATATCTTTCAAACTCTATTAACCTTTAAAAAATAAGAAAGAAAAAACTCTTTATTAGATTCCAAAAAGGATTTCTTTATCAATGTACGGTTATGACCTTATTTTTATCCCTCTTGAACAAATAAAGCTGTGGATGACGCATTCATAGGAAGAGCCACTCTCATACATGTTAGTAGACATTTCAATGTTAATTTATAACATATAAGTTTGGCCGCATTTTTATATTAATTTGTTTGACTTAATTTAAATAAAATGTTGCAAAGTATTTCAAAAAACATCGCGTAGTCCATGCATCTAAAAGAAATTGATATAAACGCTGCATGTAAAGATTTTTCTGGAGAAAATAACACAATACAACCCCAGACGCTGGGTCCAAAAAGTAGCGCGTAGATAAAACATTAATTCAGAGAAGAAATGCAATAAAAGCCAGGGAGAATAATTTATATCAGATTATTTTTTTAACACAATTATTCAAATTGGTAAAGAAATCATATGAGTTGTAATTTTCCAACTGGACGAAAAATGTCCGGGCCACAATTCGAACCTGGGATTTCCTGGCTGAAGCTGCCTTGCTCTACCAACTGAGCCATCCCGGTCGAATCTGGAGGACCTAATTCATCCATTTAACCTTATTGATAATAGCATCTGGTCTGATATTTTAATCAGCTCAACAGAATAAATCGCAGGTAATTTGGAACTCCAGTAAACGTGATTACATTAGATTAATTTCAACACAATTATTCAAATTGGTAAAGAAATCATATGAGTTGTAATTTTCCAACTGGACGAAAAATGTCCGCGCCAGGATTCGAACCTGGGATATCTTGGCTGAAGCTGCCTTGTTCTACCAACTGAGCCATTCCGGTCGAATCTGGAGGACCTAATTCATCCTTTTAACTTTATTGATCGTAGCCTAATTTATATTTTAAACAAAACCTCACATGTTGTATAGAGTTTCAGCATACCACATTTTAAAAATATGGAATAATAAAAAAATTATGGTTTGGTTTGGTGGGGCAATACGATCATCTTTTTACACGGGGTTAAACAGACCGGGACCTCCGTCTAAGGTCACTACAAACATACAAATCTGAGTCGGGATTCGAAGCCAACGCTCTTTGTCTAGTATTCAGTGCCCTAACCACTAGACAAGCAGGTGGACAATAAAATCATGATTGCATTATGACTGTGACGTAATTTTAATGAGGTTTGAACACAAGACAAAAAATAATCAATTACACTTTGATCTTAGCCAATAGGCCATGATAGATAAAAAGGTTCTAGCTCTGATTTTTATTTTTGTTTTATTTTTAAAATAAAAATAAGAGCCGCATGTTGCCTCTGCTTAAATTTGGTTTTCTTGTTAAATGTAGCCTAAAGAGCTACAAGCTGAAACAAAGAAGTTTTGCATAAAACTAGCATTCTAAACTTACAAAAATAAAAAC
The DNA here is from genome assembly GCA_963931845.1 of Maratus michaelseni. Taxonomy (NCBI): domain Eukaryota; kingdom Metazoa; phylum Arthropoda; class Arachnida; order Araneae; family Salticidae; genus Maratus; species Maratus michaelseni. The sequence goes on along the minus strand of OZ007598.1, from coordinate 48,373,714 downwards.
AAACAAAATATATTACTTAAAACAACTAAATAAAAACAATCGTACAACTTCCTTAAAAGAAAGATAAAAGTTTTGCATATCTTTGAAATAATTATACTTAGTTCTATTGTTAAAAATTAATATAGTATTCAAAAATATAATGGAGTTTTGTTTTCTAGTCATTTGAAAAATTGAGATTTTTAGAGGTCTCACACCTAAGTACGCCATTTTACACTTATATCTATACTAATAAAAGAGAGTTTTGCTCTTGTGTTTGTATCTTTCAGTTTGTTTGTTTGTTGGCGATGACTAGCGAAATCTACAGCACATAGAGATCTAAACATTTGTGTGAGGATAATCCAAGGTAGGTCCTAATGAACCTGAAGCTCAGATTTTTTTTTTTTTTTTATAATTGGCCGAAATATTAATTAAAAACTCATTAAATATCGCCTCGAAAACCCGATCTTTTATCAGAAAATGGCTCTAAAGAAATATCAAAACCGCAAAAAGAAATAAACGATTTGATAATGGTAGACGATGGAATTTTTTCATTTTCACTTATCCAGGAATATTAAGAAAACTATTCGAGGTATCCATTTGTAATTCACTATGTATACGTATATTATTTTTTCTAATTCCAAAAATCAAATTTTGTGAAAATCGGCCGGTAAATTTTCGTGTAATATTTTCAAAAAACTAACCCGACGTAATCAAATTGACCCAAACGGAAGGAGGATGATATTGAATTTACTTCTGCTTCCAGGCACGTCTCTCCACTTACTTTCCAAAACGAAAGAAAATAAATTTCAAAGTCAAACCAAAAAAGGGCGCCATTTTATTTCTTTTTCAAAAATTAAAAATATTTTTCTATGTTAAAGGTCGTTTTTTTAAGTTTGAGGGGGGAGGGGGTATTCGATCGTAATTTAACTATCCCGTTAACGCTAAAACACTTTGCAACGCGTGCGCAACACTCCTGGTATACGGTGCCGCAGCCAGCGAGGACACGTGTCGAAGATTCGATTAGAAGAGAACGCGCCCCCTGGCAGTGGAAAGTGGAACTATAGAATTTTGCAGTGCGTGCGCTTCACGCCTGCTATACAGTCCCGGAGTTTCGTTCGGAAAGAGGTTTGTTTAGAACAGAATGCGCCCCTGGTGGAGGAAAGTGGAACTAAAAGATTTTCCGAAGAGTGCTGCGCATGCGTTGGTGTACGCTGCCATAGCCAATGGGGAACTGAAGCAGGATTCCTTTTTGTGGGGTTGGTATGAATTCGTGGCCCCGATGTAATTAGGGGCCCGCTGACGAGTATGCAAGCCAGCTAGTTCTAGAAAAAACAATAATAGCATAGCTTTCAATAAACACCAGTAGCAGATGTTTAAATAAACAATGTCCTTTTTAATTATTTATACTAAAACAAATGACTGGAGAAATATATTTTCATTTAATAACAATAGTTAAAGACAATATATATTAATGACAAAAATATTTTATTCTTAAAAGTTATATGTCAGAATTTTAAGGAAATTACTTGTTTTCATAAATAATTTTCAATGAAATCTTTTTACACAAACATTGGACATTAAAGGAAAAAATTAAAAACTGAATTGCATTTTTAAAAAATTGGAGATTATACGGTATTTTTTAAAATTATAGTTAATTAATTTGAAATAAAGGAACATCTTTTCTTTTGATTACTTCACATTTTTGTTTTTAAACAAGAAACTATTCGTATTATTGCAAATCCTATCCTTAATTTCACAGAATATACCACAAGGAACGTCAATAAAAAAAATCAAGTAAATTGTGAAATATGTGTTAACGTTTTCATATTTTGAACATTTTACGGATTTATTACATAACCATTTCAATAAAGTAAAATAAAATAAATACATGGAGTAAAGTAAATAACATGTGTATTATCCAAGTGTTTATCTGTTAATGAAATAATTATTTATTGTAATGCAACTTTACTTTCATCTAATTTATCATATATACCAAAATCATCGACGCTAAAATTCGTTGCAAAAATATGACACTGCCTCCCGGACTATTAATGAGAATGGCTTTCATACGTAGTACACGACACTCTGCACAGCATCCAAGAGAATTTTAACTCTTATACCTATCACAGGATGGTATAAATTTCAACATGCAGTAGCTCAGGCGCATTCACATGAGCAACTGACGGTAACAAATGTATCTCTTCTTGGAATCAACTTTTTCGACATTAAAAAATACCATGTCTTTCTGTACATCGTACTACTGTGCATATATTTAAAATTATTGATCTTTTGCTTTTTCAGTAACTTTTGGATTGACATAATTCATATTTTTTTTATCCTTTTGCGTCCGATACATTCTAATTATTTGGAAAGGAAGATATTTCCCAAGAAATTCATAGTTTATTCTAACTTACAATCAGAAGTCACAAATTTAAGAGAAATTAATGACTTTTACGAATAGACCGGGAGGCAGCAGCACAGACAATCACCTCATTCAGTTCACGGCTGAAATTCCAAAATTAGCTAAAACTCGATTCGCATATTAAAACGCAATCGGTCTGCCAAGTCATATGTTGGTGGAAAACACCTTAAAACCCGATTTTAGCAGTTAACTCGTAGGTTTACCATTGGGTTTTCCTGCACCCAAACATACGAAACATGGAGGACTGGGAGCAGGAACACACAATGGTAAACCTACGAGCCAACCGCTAAAATCGGGTTTTAAGGTGTTTTCCACAAAGATATGATTTGGCAGACTGATTGTGTTTTAATATGCGAATCAAGTTTTAACTAATTCTGGAATTTCAGTCGTGAACTCGATGAGGTGATTGTCTGTGCTGCCGCCTCCCGGTCTAGAATTAATGCCTGATGATTATTCATACAGTAATATCTTTTAAACAAGACTAAAACTGTTTTAGCCTTTAAAATATTCATGAAGTAGTAACTGTTGCATTTTTTCAAATATTTATATATTAATATATAATTTATATAAAATATTTCGTAAACAAATAAAACTAAATCTTTGTAATTTTTTCAACCTATAAACACCAATAATTATTTTTGAATTTCTTTATAGTGCAGCAATTTTAAAACTTAATCATCAGTCAATGTTAGTCATTATAAACAATAATAATAATATGCAAAAGAAATTAAGCACTACGAGTTTAAAAAATTGAATATTTGTAATTCCAAAGTTGTATAAATCTCTCAAAATATGTGACATTAAAGTGGTTCGGGACAGAGAAGTATGCCTGGCTATGAGTACCATCCACTTAGTATCCACAAGCCATTATGTTTCGGGGATGTGTGGTTTTGACCACAGGCACCTCGATAAACCATACTATACTCTATGTAATTTCAATTGGCTTCTCAAGGACATCCGTCCTTCCCACTTCACCCCTTCGTTGTCATGGCAATACAAGACGAGAGTCCTACTAGTAATTTCAATTCGCTTCTCAAGGACATCCGTCCTTCCCACTTCATCCCATCGTTGTCATGGCACTACTAGACGCGAGCCTCTAGTCCTATTTTCCCCACTGCTAATTGAACAAAGGACGAAGTTTTCTACTGATCTCATTTAGAATAGGAAACAAAAGCAGTCAGTGAGCCAAATGCGATGTTACTGTGGTTACTGACCTAAGATAAGGACCGTTAAACTGACCTTGAGAAGCCAATTGAAATTACATAGAGTATAGAAGAAGAAGAAAAGTATTTTTTTACCACTTTCCAGCATAGTTGGAAAGTTTTTAAGACTTCGATTTGTCTGTCTGCCATCTGTCTGGCCGTCTGGACTCCCGTAAATATACTTGTATTGGCCTACATTTTTTATATGTCATTGAGGCTTATATATAGAATGTTCTCTATCGAAAATAAAGTTTGTATCATTTATAGTTTGTTTACAGGGAGACACAAAAGCATTCCGTTACATTACGGCCAATGGAGAATGGTGTTTAATGATGTTATGACACTTCAAACATACACTGAGAAGAATGACACTTTCAAATCTGAGTAAATCGATGTTTTCATTTTGTTATGAAACTTTTTGTTTCAAATAGGACGACACAATGCTTTCAATTCTGAAATACCAGAAATACTCGGAATATTGAAACATGGACATACTCAAAACTGAGCACATACAGGTCAGTTCATACTCAATTTTGAAACATGGACATACTCAAAAATGATTAGAATCAGTTCAAACTTATTTATGAATACAATTGACATACTCTGAATTGACATACTCTAAAATGAGCACATAGAAGTCAGTTCAGGCTCATTTTTGAAACATGGACATACTCGAATATGAGCACATGATGTTTTATTTCTGAGTGTGAGCATGTTTTCATAAATGAGTATACATCTTTCAAACTTGAGTAATTTTGATTAGGAGCCACTTTGACTATGCGACATACTCAGATTTGAGCATTTTTTGCTCAGTTTTGAGAATGTCGTTTTTAGAGGGTACTGAAATTGATTAAGCATCACTGATGTGTCCAACGACATATTTTCTATAGAATATGTAGTGCATATAATTTATCGTTCATTTACAGAGAAACATAATTAATTCGACCACAATCGATAATTGTTGGAAGTGCGTTTTCAACTATGGTACGCATTTTTTAACTAATGTTCAGTGTATTAAGTGGTGTGTATAAATCATAGATCATATACAGGACTGCACGAAAGAATTCGCATACATTAAAGGCTGTGGTCAACGATTGTTGAAAATGGGTTTTTAATGCATTAAGTATTTTTAACTCTTCTCATCCCTTCAAACTAATGTACAGTGTATTAAGTGGTGTGTATAAATCATAGATCATATACAGGATTGCACAAAAGAATTCGCATACATTAAAGGCTGTGGTCAACAATTGTTGAAAATGGATTTTTAATGCGTTAAGTATTTTTAACTGTTCTCATCCCTTCAGATATCTCATCCATTGTATTATAAAAATGAAATTTCGGAACAACATTCTGATAGTATTGGAAAGTATATCATGATATACGCTTGACGTATGATTTTTCATTATTGTTTTTTTAATTATAAATACTTTTTACTCATTGTTTTGTCTTGAAATGTTTATTTAAATATATTCTTTTTGTTAGTGGAATATTTAAGAAAGATAAAAATTTATTTTAATTATTATTATTATTATTAGAAATTGTATAGTTTAATAATTTATAATTTTTGACTCCTCTTCTCAAAGACTAACTCTTTTAGAATATATATATTTTTTAAATTTTCATTACAGTAAATAATGAATATTACTTTGTTTTCAGAATTAACAAAAAATAATTACTTAAAAAATGATAATTTAAAAAAATATATAATCTGTTTTTATGACTGGTAATTTCTCCAACGAGAATCATATTTTCAAATTATTTGCTCAAAGAAAAAAATCCTAAACACAACTCAAAAAATATATCACGGAAAAACACTGCACAGAGTAAGTATCATGGCTTTCTGATTTATTCAAATTTAAATATATCACGAGATAGATTTGATTAATTTAGTAATTTAGAAATATTTTTAAACAGTACTTTGTACTACAAAAATCACATTTTCTATTTTTTGCTTTAAAAAAATGATAACCGAAACATCATTCAGACAATGTTTACTAAAAAAACACTGCACAAATTGTCTTTTTTTTTTTTACAAATTTAGATATATCACAAAATATACTTGATGTATACCAAAATTTAGATGTATTTTTAAACAGTACTTTGTACAATAAGAATCACATTTTCTAATTTTTTGCTTAAAATATATAGATTCAAAACGTAATTCAGAGAACGTATTATTAAAAATCACTACAGCAAGTGTTATTATGACTTACTCTTTTATACAAGTTTAAACATAGCACAATATAGATTTGATATATCTCTAAATTTACCTGTATTCTTAAACAGTATTTTGTATATATATATATATATAAGATCACCCAAACATAATTCAGTGAATGTTTGCTGAAAAGCAAGGCAGAAAGTGTCTTTCTCTTTTTTAGAAATTTAGATATATCATAAGATAGAATTGATGTATATCTAAATTTAGCTGTATGTACACAGTACTTTGTACTAAAATAATCGTATTTTATAATTTTTTGTTTAAAAATATCCCAAACATAATTCAAAGACTGTATTATTGAAAACCATTGCAAAAAGTATCATGGCTTTGTCTTTTGTACAAATTTATATACATCAACGAGACCGATTTGTTATATTGCTAAATTTAGTAATTAGTAAATGTTTCTAAACAGTACTTTATACTACAAAAATGGTATTTTATAATTTTTTGCTTAAAACAAGAAGAAAAATTAAACTTTTGAAAGAATGTATTATAGAAAAACACTGCACAAAATGTCATATTTTTATCTTTTATATAAATTCAGATGTATCAATGTAAATTTAAAAAAAAAAAATCTTGAAAACATACATTCTGGGATGAATGAACTTAAATCCTTGAATAGGCACACCAGGAAGTATAAGATAAAATGTGTTATATATATTGATCTATCGTATAAAGAATGCAGTTTGGTTCCTTTTATTCTACAAACTTCCGTTTTTTAAACAAAAATAAACACCTTTTTGAGATTTTTGTGACCAGAACCAACTTAAACTTTTTTTTTGCATATTTAATTTTGTAATATCTTGACCTATTTACATAATAAACATTGGTAGAGCACTTACCATTTGGACAAGCTTTTTCAGAATTTGATAATTCTTTGGATATTGTACAAATGACGTTACCGAAACTGTCTTTTCTGGGTTTCGTTAAATTCCATGAACCAGTATTTTTCATCCTTCAGATAATGGTTAGTACAACACAGTGTTGCTGATTGAAATTTTATCTGAAGAGTTCCTGAAATTAAAAATAAATAAATAAATAAAAAACTCATTACCATTAGTGAAAGTTTTGCAGAAATGTTCCCTAGTAGCATAACAGTCAGGCCCTGACTATCGCACGGGCACCCGGGGCCCATGCCCTGGGCACTAAATTTCTGAGGGACACGAAATTAGAATTTAAAATAGAAGTTGTTTTAATACTTTTAGGACTTTTGTTTGCACTCAGTTTGGTTTTATCATTTAATATCAATAACATGATTAATAAGTAGACTTCCTATCTTTATTTTCTAATAGTAAATGATGCACTGTATTTATCAAGTCATTCAATTGTATCATATTGCACATTTATTCGAAAAGTGACACAACTGAAAATATGTGATGTTTGAGATATTATTACGATGAAATGACAAAAATATATCTCAAGCTATGGTTAAAAGCACATTTCAATAAATAATAGAAAAAATATTTTATTTTTATTCCTGGAACTGTTTTTCAATTTTCCAGAAAACTTAATTTTTTTAGTTCACACTTTTCTAATAAGTAGACTAAAAAACTAGTATCAGTAAACCAACCAGTCTATGGGGGCACGAAAAACTGAAAGTGCCCTGGGCACAAAAACTTGCTAGTCGGACCCTGATAACAATATTTGTTGAATTTTGATTGTTTTGGCTATATCTCGGCCAGTATTCGCAGGAAATATTGTCCCAAAATAGGAATGATTACATTTTACGAATACTTTTAAAAAAATAGGAAAGACATATTTCACTATTTCATCGCCAATACATCCAATGTAAAGCTTACATTTCTGCAATTTTGGCGTTTCATTGCCAATACTTCAATTGTAACGCCAACACTTCTGCAATATTGACGTTTTATTGTAAACATTTTCAATAAGCAGAGTGTTCCTTCTTATAATGACTAATTCATAAACCGTTAGTTTCAGAAATAAAGTTCCAGTGTCAAAAATGTTTCAAATGTTGTTCTTCATCATATGAAACACCATTTAAGCTAAAATAATTATCATATTTCTTTAAAAAGTTGAGAAATTTAAATTTCTATATGGTCCCTGGATAATTTATATTAAAAAATAAAAACACTCAGTCCGTGCTCTAACATACAAAACAATAAAAATACTTATCTTCTATGACCAAAACTTACCTACCTATGAGACTTTGAATTTTAAGAATTTATAACGCTTTCTTGAAATGGAAAAACGCGTTTTCTGTATCAGAAAATACTGAAAATTTACTGTTAGTGTTAAAACAAAGTAAACTGGACCATTGATTGATAACTATAATAAAACAATAATAGTGCATTCCTATTTCTGTTATACCTAAATATAAACAAAAACTTCTAAAGCGTGCGGCGTTGAAAAATACGGCAAGGAAATTAGACCACAATGAAAATCACGAGAAAGAAAATTTCCAAACATTCGCGAAAAATTGAAACATATTCTAATTGTGAATAAAATTCCAATTCTCTTTGAATAATTATATCAACACCTCACGCTTTTACAATTTTAGTTTTAAGAGGCTGCTTTACTCACGCGGAAACACCCGCTCGCTAATGTTAATCCTATGGGGGAAATATTTTAAGATATCTCATTAGCATTTCAATATTTTAAAATGATTTTTTTTTCTTTTTTGCATTCGATAGCTGAGGTCAATCTATCTACTTTTCCAATTTTGTTAAGATACTTTCACTTTTGAAACCGGTTTTGAAAATAAAAATATCCTCAAAAAAAAAAAAAAAAAAATATATATATATATATATATTGAAATGCGAACGAGATATCTTAAAATATTTCTTCCATAGGACTAACATTAGTGAGCGGATGTCTTCGCGTGAGTGAAGTAGCCTCTAAACATTCAGATGTGTTTGATGAAAACAAAATATTTTCTACTTTCAAGTACGCTAACTTCACGCTAACAAAAGAGTAATTTTTTTAAAAAAACAACCCTTTGTAGCGCAACAACTTCGATTTGAAAAATATTTACTCATCATATGTTAGAATATATAATTTCAAACATGTAAAAAATACAAAAAAAAATTTAATAATAATAAAAAAAAAAAAATGTTGACAAATAGGTACTTGTTTCATATCTGCAACAAGAAGAGATTTACATATTTCTCACAAATATTGTCAATTTTCTAATTCAAAATTGTAAATTGTATAAACTTAACTTTATGAAAATTCTATTTCTGAACGTCTCCACCTTTTTTAATCTCACTAAATTCATAGTTTATTTTAGCAATAACCACGTGAAATACCTCGAGTGATAAATTAAACTTTGGTATAAGAAATTGGTACTTCTCTATTATCCCATCGACCACTTTTCGTAACAAAAAACTATCGCCAAACTGTAAGATTAAACACCAAAAATGAAGTCCCATTTACTTGATGTCAGAAGCATTATACGTGTTTGTTATGTCATCAAGTGGTTTTTAATTCGACATTTGCGTGTATTTTTCATTATGTTTTACTGATTTATTAGTTATTTCATTAATTAAAATAACAATTGTGTCCTTAAATTCTTATATTTTTTATTTATTTATTTATTTTGATATTCCAAAGGCAACGTTCTCCCATTTATTTGGCGTTACAGTTTGGCGATAGTTTTTTGTTATGAAAAGTGGTCGACGGGATAATAAAGAAGTACCAAGAAATTAACTCAGTATCACTGGGTCCGGCACAACCATTGGGCAAATGGGGGTGGCTGTCCAGTTGGAGTCTTGTTAGGAGCCCCGAGCATCTCTTATACAATTCGAAATTAGATTACCCTGTGTAAAATAATGATGTTATTGCTCTAAGTACAATATATTAAAACGTAAAGGGATTTCAGTAATATTCACAAAAAACTGACCTATTTTCCCATGCGTGGGATTAAATCTAAAACTGTTCAGTTTTATAGTACCTCCAAATGCGGTCAGTATAGCCCAGTGGTCTAAAGCGTTAGTTTAAGCTCTTGCTATTTGCATAGAACTTGGATTCGAATCCCATTTCTGATCCGACAGAATGATTTCTGCAGTGCTTTTGACTATAACTTATTTTAATTACTGTTATATTTTCAAGAAATAAAGTTGTATGATTCGTATTTTTTTTATTCGAATGCTTTTTAATTAAGTAAAGTTTAACACCCAACAATATTTATGCAAATTAGAAATATAATAATATAAATAAAAAATTTCATGTAATTATCGATTAAATAAATTGCACTGATCTACAACTTTTGCTATATTTTGTATGACCATTATCATGAATATACAGTAGTACCTCAGTTTTCGTTGACTTCGGTTATCGTCGATTTCCGTTTTCGTCGATTTTTTCCGCGGAAAGTTTGTTCCGTATTCGTCTGTTGCCTCGGATTTCGTTTATTTCCTGTGTATTTTTGTGCTTTTTTTATTAATTGCTAGTACTCCATTATGAAACCAAAGAAAGTTTCTTGTAAGAAACTTGTTTTATAATAATTTCTTGCCCCATTTTACTCAAATCTTAAAGAGGCGGCAGAAACAGGCCACTTTGGACAGCTTTTTTGAGCGGTCCTCTGATTCTGAAGCTAGTCCTAACACATGGGCTGATAAGTTCCCGGTCTGGCACACAGATGGCGTTGCAATCGCCGAACCAATGTTTTTTTAGTAAATACTAACCTTTAAAAGGTAGCAGAAAAAATGTCATGACGATTCGCCGTGTGGATAAAACCTTAGAGTGGTTTCAGTTGAACGACTTTGTTGATAAACAAAAAAATGGATAAACAAGAATTTCAAGAATTGTTATTTGATGGGAAAAAACACCGTTCAAACAAAAGCTTGGCTTGATAAGCGTTATCCGGACACTGCACCAGGTAAATCAACCATTATTGACTGGTTTACTGAATTTAAACGTGGTCGTACGGACACCAGTGATGCACCACGCAAAAGTGGTGGTTACTCCGGAAAACATAAAAAAATTCCACAAAATCGTTTTGGGAACCGTAAAGTGAAGTTGCAGGAGATAGCTCAGAATCTGAAGATATCCAAGGAACGTGTAGGTTTTATTTTGAATGAACATGTCTATGAAAAAGCTGTTGTCAAAGTGGCTGCCGCGCATGTTGACTTTTGACCAAAATCAACAACGAGTAGATGATTCTGAGCACTGTTTGGAGCTTTTTCGTTATAAAATTGTTATTTGTTATTAAATTATTATTATTAATCATTTATTAAATTATTATTATAAAATTATTATTATTTAATTATTATTAAATTATTATTATTATTATTAAATTATTATTATTTAGTATTAAAGTTATGTTATTTATTAAAGTTATAAAATTATAAAGTCGTAAAGTCATAAAGTTTTGTTAAAAAGTAGTGTTTTCTTTATTAGACCGGGAACTTATCAGCCCATGTGTTACAGCCAAAAGACGAAAAAGGGAAGTGACCCCAGATACAGTGCCTTGATACCATATGCGAAGAACACTATATTAATTTCTTATTGTTTTTAGTATTAAACGCTATACTTATTATGTATAAAGTGTGTTTTTGATACGTGCTTTGGAATGATTAGAACGGATTAATTGGATTTACATAGATTCATATGGATATAATTGACTCGGTTTTCGTCGGTTTCGGATTTCGCCGATTGTTTTCGGACGGATTATCGACGAAAACCGAGGTATCACTGCACTTATATGTACTATACTAAGAAAAATATGTGATTATTTTTTGTAAATAAGAAAAAGAAAAGAAGATAAAATAGAAAGAAAGAAAAATATTCCTCTAAAAACTATAAAATAAATTTTCTTGATATCCATGGTTTAATAACTAAACGCATGAAAATGCTAAATTAAATTCAAGTAATTAAAAATATATATGTTATAAATCGTTAGCTGCAAGCAGCAAATTTTAATTTGGGCGTTTTAGAATGAGACTGGTAAAAATAAAATTAATGAAAAATTTTAAAGCTCGCAAGTCCTGTAGTTTTAAAAAATTAGAAAATTCTAAATATTGTTATTTTTTCAAAAAAATTGAAACTGCAATAAGTAAAAATAAATACCCTGTTCATTCAATTAATATTTTTAGTTAAACTTCTGCTAAAAAACAAGCATAATATGTTATAAATTTCAAGCTTAAAATTATTTCACTTCATTAATTAAGTGTGTTGGACTGAGAGCACTATCTATAGCCTTTGCCTTATATCTATAGTAATCTACAATATATTAGCATTTCTTCAAGTTCTCAATACTTAATTAATTTAAAAGCAACTAATTAAAAATTCACATCTTTCTCTAATGAAACTTTCAAGTTATTTACTGTCAAATCTTGACGGGTACTATCTAGTTTGTCTTTAAATATTTTTTAAAGGAAAAAGTTAATATTAACTTTATTTCTTATAGCCAAAGTTGATATAATTGTCGGGGAATGTATGTATAGATGTGAAATAGAGTACCGCAAATTCCATTTGAAGTCAACCCGCAACCCGACCCGAATCCGCAATGAAAGGACAATAAATCATGTTTTATTGCTATAATGAAAAGTAATCTACAACTATATCTCTAATAGCAGGGGTCGCAGCGTCCTATATATTTTTTAATAATCCCCACCACTATTTTCAAAATATAATATTCACAATATCCTTCTATTGCAAATTTTAAAGAAATCTACCATGATATTTATAGTTTGAAAATAGTGGTATCAAATATATAAAAAAAATATAGGACGCTGCGACCCCTGCTAATAGCAATTTTATATAGAAAAATGGACAAATCTATATTCTTTAATAATCAAATACTAGATGGAACCCGTCAAAATTTGACGGCAAACAACTTGATAGTACCATAAAAATAAAATTTATAGTTGCTTTAACTTGACAAATTTCATAGTGGGGAGCATAATATGATTAAGCGGTCACTGACCTTTCCATTGATATATCACATGAGGGGTGTGTGCAAAGTTTAGAAAAGTACCCCCTTGGGGGTCAAAGTGGGGGATGGACATGGGAGATGCATAATATGATTAAGTGGTCACATACCTTTCCAATGATATATAACATGAGGGTTGTGTGCAAAATTTAGAAAGTACCCCTTGGGGGGGGGGGCAAAGTGGGAAGATGGGCATCGGAGTGCAAAATTTAGAAAGTACCCATTGGGGAGGGGGGGGGCAAAGTGGGGAGATGGACATCGGAGATGCATAATATGATTAAGCAGTCACAGACCTTTCCAACAATATATGACATGAGGGGTGTCAACAAAATTTAGAAAAGTATCCCTTGGGGGTGTGGGGGGGGCAAAGTGGGGAGATAGACATTGGAGATGCATAATATGATTAAGTGGTCACAGACCTTTCCAATGATATATAACATGAGGGTTGTGTGCAAAATTTATAAAGTACCCTTTGGGGGGGGGGGGGGCAAAGTGGGGAGATGGACATCAGACATGCATAATATGATTATGCAGTCACAGACCTTTCCAATGATATATAACATGAGGGTTGTGTGCAAAATTTATAAAGTACTCTTTGGGGGGGGGGGCAAAGTGGGGAGATGCATAATATGATTAAGCAGTCACAGACCTTTCCAACAATATATGACATGAGGGGTGTCAACAAAATTTAGAAAAGTATCCCTTGGGGGGGGGTGGGAGGGGCAAAGTGGGGAGATGGACATTGGAGATGCATAATATGATTAAGTGGTCACAGACCTTTCCAATGATATATAACATGAGGGTTGTGTGCAAAATTTATAAAGTACCCTTTGGGGGGGGGGCAAAATGGGGAGATGGACATCAGAGATGCATAATGTGATTATGCAGTCACAGACCTTTCCAATGATATATAACATGAGGGTTGTGTGCAAAATTTATAAAGTACCCTTTGGGGGGGGGCAAATTGGGGAGATGGGCATCGGAGATGCATAATATGATTAAGCAGTCACAGACCTTTCCAACAATATATGACATGAGGGGTGTCAACAAAATTTAGAAAAGTATCCCTTGGGGGGGGAGGGAGGGGCAAAGTGGGGAGATGGACATTGGAGATGCATATGATTAAGTGGTCACAGACCTTTCCAATGATATATAACATGAGAGTTGTGTGCAAAATTTATAAAGTACCCTTTGGGGGGGGGGGGCAAAGTGGGGAGATGGACATCGGAGATGCATAATATGATTAAGCAGTCACAGACCTTTCCAACAATGTATGACATGAGGGGTGTCAACAAAATTTATAAAAGTGCAAAATTTATAAAGTACTCTTTGGGGGGGGGCAAAGTGGGGAGATGGACATCGGAGATGCATAATATGATTAAGCAGTCACAAACCTTTCCAACAATATATGACATGAGGGGTGTCAACAAAATTTATAAAAGTGCCTCCCTTAGGGGGGGAAGGGGGGGGGTGGCGGGATGGACCCCGGAGATGCATAACATGAATAAGCGGTCAAAGACTTTTCCAGCGATATATCACATGAGAGGTATCTGCAAAATTTAGAAAAGTGTCCCACTTGGGGGGAGGGGGAGTGGGGGGATAGACCCGAGATGCATAACATGAAAAAGAGGTCACAGGCGTTTCAACTGGCAACTTTTTTCTCGAAGGCATTTGACAATATTAAATTTTTTTTACCCAAGACAATTTAACGATATTCTTAATCTTTTTGCGTAATTCGTCAAATGTTCATGGAAAAAATCATGAAATTCGCTAATCAATAGTTGATAAATTATAAAATTCAACAATTGATAGCAGTAAAATTGGTCAATCGATAATTGAAAAATCACAAAATTCATCAAATGGTCTCCCGTAAAAAAATTGTCCTGCACACTGATGATATGATCAAAAGGATTTTGAAGTATAGGACAAAATTAACACTTGCCAAACAGCGAGTAATGCTGAAAATTTGGCAATGGACTTTATTGCCACCACTGGTCAAACATAATAGTCACACTCACCAATTGCGATGATTGAATGGAAAAAGATACTTTTCTCTGCTGTCGCTCGACAAATTTCGAAACCATTTGGCGAATTTCACGATTTTTTCCCCGAAATTGACGGATTGTGATTTTTTTTCTCGAAGCCATTCGACGATATTCGAAAACTTTTTCCCCCGAAACCAGTTGATGAATTTTGCGATTTTTCCACTGTCGATTAATGAATTTTGCGATTTTTCCGCTATTGATTGACGAATTTCGCAATTTATCAACTATCGATTAATGAATTTCATGATTTTATCCATGAACGAACAAATTGCGCACTTTCTTTCTGCTAATGTTTGACACATTTCGCCCTTTACAATTCAGCCAATGAGTTGAACGTTGTTTCTTTCCAGAAATGTCAAGAATGAAACAATGATTCTTTAGGATGAATTTCCTTTGTTAGATGCCACATGGAAGAATGTGTGCAATGCAGCAACGGGCGTCACAGACTTTTTAGGGCACCTGCAGACTAAAAACATCTAACCAATCTTTGCGGGGGGGGGGGGGAATCACAGATTTCGTCAAATGATTGAGGAAACAACACTAAATTCATCAAAGGATCATGGGGAAACATGACTTTCGTTAAAAGACAACAGAAAAAACATTAATTATGCAAAAGAATCGTGAAAGATAAGCAAATTTTGTCAAAGAATCGCAAAAAAGTAAAGTTCACCAAAAGATCATGCTTTTTTACTAAATTTCGTCTAAAAATTGCGGAATAAAATGTATTTTATCAAAGAATCGCTGGAAAATGCGAATTTCGTTAAGGATCACGAGAAAAATGCGAAATTCTTCAAAGGATCGCTGAAAAAACACGAATTTCGTCAAAGAATTGCTGAAAAAACATGAATCTCGCCCAATAATAGAAAAATCATGGTTCATAATCATTATATCTAGTAGTATATGTAAATACAGTTTGTGATATAAGACAAAATTAACACTCACCAATCGGCGAGTAATACTGAAAATTGGTAGTTGATGTTATTGCCAGTACTGGCTAAACTTAACAGTCACACTCGCCAATTGCGATGATTGAATGTAAAATGAAATTTTTTTCCCGCTGTCACTCAAAGAATTTTGAAACTATTTGGTGAAGTTTTTCCCGAAACCATTTTGTGAATTTTCCGATTTTTTCTTCAAAATCATTTTTCAACAATATTCGACCCAATACGCATGCGTCAAAAAAATCAGCAGCCAATGAGGTGAGGGTCTATTACTGTCTCTAGAAACGTGTTTGGGATCATCTCGTTTTTTTTTTCTTGCACATTGCATTAAACCTAGGAAGGTATTTATATAGAACTCACTGTGGAGTGTTTAGAAGGTATTTATTTTATTTATTATAATTTGTATGTATACTTAGGTGTCCATTTCGGATTTACTGTTTAAAAATGAATTTAGGCTCATTTAACATTCGCGAAATCAATCCGATGGAAATTGTGTTTTTAGATCTCTATCATTTTGTATATATAGTACAGAAAATAATTATTCAAACGTACGTAAAAATATCGTAGAACACGTAATACAAAATTCGACCACTTATAGTCCGTTTATTATCGGGGATGAATCTTATGGTGTTCCGATTGCTAATGAAAACGATTATGTAAATATATGGTTCTTCATAGAAGTATGTGCTTCTTCACACTTCAATAGAAGCATTGTTTAAATTAATATAATTCTACAAATATGATGCAGTTTTAAAATATTGAGTAATGATTAATACTGTCAAGGAATCTACTCATATACGTAATTAAGTTTTGGTACTTCTCTATTATCTCATCGACCACTTTTCATAACAAAAAACTATCGCCAAACTGTAACGCCAAATAAACGGGAGAACGTTGTCATTAATACGCGCAAATGTTGAATTAAAAACCACTTGACGACATAACAAACACGTATAATGCTTCCGACATCAAGTAAATGGGACTGCATTTTTGGCATTTAATCATACAGTTTGGCGATAGTATTTTGTTATGAAAAGTGGACGATGGGATAATAGAGAAGTACCTAAGTTTTTTATACCAAGTTTGAAAATTTATCTTTTTTTGACATTTAAAAAAAATAACAGAAAAAACATTACAAATTTGCCCATTTGCTCAGCGGTCAAAGGATTAAGTAAATATTAATGATTAAGCGGAACTGGTTCTAGCTATGAAGTAATATTATTTTGCTCAAAAAACTCCAAATAAACGGGAGAACATTGTCATTAATACGCGCAAATGTTGAATTAAAAACCACTTGACGACATAACAAACACGTATAATGCTTCCGACATCAAGTAAATGGGACTGCATTTTTGGCATTTAATCATACAGTTTGGCGATAGTATTTTGTTATGAAAAGTGGACGATGGGATAATAGAGAAGTATCTAAGTTTTTTATACCAAGTTTGAAAATTTATCTTTTTTTGACATTTAAAAAAAATAACAGAAAAAACATTATAAATTTGCCCATTTGCTCAGCGGTCAAAGGATTAAGTAAATATTAATGATTAAGCGGAACTGGTTCTAGCTATGAAGTAATATTATTTTGCTCAAAAACCCCCAACAAAAAAAGAATTACAAAGAATAAGTAATCGTCTTTAAATATACAAAAAACAATGTGATTAATGACCAGGATTTTTTTACATATAACATTTTTTATATACAAAATAAAAACCGAAATAACCTCATTCATTTCACCCGATGTCAAAAATAGTTTTTTTTTCCACATTCCTGGGCAAAGCACTAAATCAATAAAATCACCAATTTGTGACAAATTATGAGTTTCATATGAATCGCCCATGAACAGACATGCAAACTGGTAAAAAATGAATGTAATAAATTAAAACATTCAAGATTTGTATACATACAAACAATACAATGTAAATATTAATATTATTACATGATACATTGTTTGTATATATACTTCTTTGTATACATATATTGTTTGTATACATACAAACAAATATAATGTAAACATTATTCAAATATTAAGAGTTTGCAAATCAAAACATTCTAAAGATTTGTATACATACAAACAATATAATGCATACATACTCTTTACAAATAAAATAGCACACTTATGTAATGACAAAACTTTTAAATCGAATAAAGATAATATATTTCTGTTAAAAAATAATGCTAAAGTTCAGACTTATATATATTATACATTCACATAAAGCTAGTCACATTCCTGCATATTTATTAAATATTTAGTTGCCAAATACAGAAATAATATTTTATAATTTATATTCAGACGCTCAGATTCGCTTTTTTCGAACACATAATAATAAAAATATTACTACCGTGCGTACTGTCTTTTGACATTATATTTACATAATAGTTTTCATTAGCAATCAGAACACCATAAGATTCATACCCGATCATAAACGGAATATAAGTGGTCCAATTTTGTATTACATGTTCTACTATATTTTTATTTACGATTGAATAATTATTTTCTGTACTATATAAACAAAATGATTTGATTTCGCGAACGTTAAATGAACCTAAATTCATGTTACACAGTAAATCCGAAATGGATACCTAAGTATTCATACAAATTACAATAAATAGAACAATAAATAAAATAAATACCTTCTAAACACTCCACAGATTTTTATATAAATATCTTCCTAGGTTTAGCGCAATGTGGAAGAAGCCATTAAAACAACAGGAGTTGATTTCATCTTGATCCCAAATACGTGTGGAGACAGGAATAGACCCTCGCCTCATTGGCCGGTCCTTTTTTGACGCATGCGTACTCGGTCGAAATTCGATGGAAATTTGACAAAATTACCAAACTGCTTTAAATAGATGGATCCCAAATACGTGTGGAGACAGGAATAGACCCTCGCCTCATTGGCCGGTCCTTTTTTGACGCATGCGTACTCGGTCGAAATTCGATGGAAATTTGACAAAATTACCAAACTGCTTTAAATAGATGGATAGTGAAACCTCGGAATAGCGGATACCTCGAGATCGTTGAAAAAGTGTCCTGCAGCGGGTCGGGTTGCTTTTATTTCTTTTTTTCGGGCCGGATAACTTAATTTTCTTTCTGCGAGTCAGGTTCAACCTTGAATAATTCTTCCGGCTCATATTTAGGTTTTAGCATGTCCGACTGTTGGGATTTTCACAAAAAGTTTGAACAGAACTATGAAAATAAATACGTATTCGAAGGTGAATAAGTCAGAGGTCTGAAAAACTACTTTTTTTAGTAGCGAACTACAACTACAAGTACTTTATCAAAAATGTAGTTAAATGCGACTACAACTACTTGTTTTAAAAAGTAGTGACTACAAACTACTTTTCAAAAGTAGTCACTATTTCACTACTTTTAGATTTTGTTGAAAGATTCAATCTACACTAAGGAATTAGAATTCTGCACGGGTCGGGTTGTGTATCCGACCCGAACTTGAAAATTCTGCTTAAAGTCAACTTGAAACCGACCCAAATCCGACCCGAAACCGAAGAAACAGAAAATTAATCCATATTTCAATACAATTATCAAAAAGTAGTCTACAAAGAAGATACCCGGTATTAAAACATTAGGTATAATAATGCGTTAGTAGATAAAGTTTTAACCCCAAGAAAAACTATTCTTTTCGTGAGTTAGCACTTTTTTTATCAGCAAGAACCAATGGAAAAAATCTATGACACTGCAACTGATATTTATCGCTGACATTCGCAAATTGTTGCCCAGAACACATTTTGTAAAACAAAAGCGAGTTATTATCAAGTGATTAGAAGAATGACATTTTTTCCTCTTTTCTAAGTAGCGTAAAAGGTAGATTTTCGAGAGTGTCCGTTATGGAGGTCTTATTGTACACATATTTTTAAACTGCAAAATTATTGTGTACATTCTTTTAGAAAAGCGGGTGAACCCGAACCCGCAATACCTCAACCCGCAAACCGACCGGCAACAAAAAAGTAGAAGTCAACCTGACCCGAACCCGAACCGCAACAAAAAAAATGTAGCGCAAACACGACCCGACCCGAACTGCGGGTCGGGTCGGGTGCGGGTAAAGGCGGGTAACCCGACCCGATGCAGGACTCTAATGTGAGGATCTTGAAAGTGACTGTAAATGCTAAAAATACATAGTTAAAATATTCTAAAGGATAGGAGATTTTTAGAAATTAAAAATAATTATATACAGTACATGCGAAAGAATTTGCATGCTATTTTTCACACATTTTATATTCTTTATTATATTTTTTCCATGGTATATACAATTTTTAAAACTGATTTTTATTAGTCGAATATTGCAGTTAGAGACGTTGGGCCATGCTAAGTGATTTGTCAGGGCCCCACAGGACATTTCACCGGCCCTGAGTATCACCGTTTGCTGAAGATCCTACACTGCAAAAAAAATTGTTGATTTTACAGTACATTACTGGCATCCCAGCTGCCAGTATTATACCGTAAAATTAACAGTAATAAACAATAAAATAAGCAGTAATACACTACCGCGCATTATTTATTCTATTTTTTAAAAAAATAATATTTAATCGTAAGCATGCAAAATTTTTTAATTTACTATTTTTGAATCGAAAATATTTTTTTATTTAATTATAACTTACATTTTTCGCTGATTTAAAAAGGATACGTTTACTACACTCCTAAGAGACATTTTCAATTTCACGTCTGCAGTTTAAATGAAAATTTTGAAAAAAAAAAAAAACATTTTATTATACAGTCGAACCCCGTTATAGCGAACCCAGTATATAACGAACACACGGATATAACGAACGAAATTTTTGGTCCCATCGTTTTCCTATTGTATTTAATGCTAATTTATTCTTTTATAGCGAACCTCCGAAATCTTAAGAATCGTCTATAACGAACATTTTTTCAAGTCGACCATGTTTTTTTTTTTATTATTATTATTATTTATTTATTGTTTTTACTTTTTTGCAATTGTGAAAACAGGACTTCGACTCCAATTTCATAGGAAAATGTATGCAAGCTAGTGAAACATGGTGCAAGTCAGCGATAAATCTTTTTATTAATGGGTAGGAACAACTGCTTTCTTTCTCTTTTACGATAGCCGACATGCAGACCTAGTAAAGAATATTGAAGATACAACGAATGTTGAAGAAGCTAAGAATGTTGAGGAAGAGGATGATGAAAATTTACCTATCGTGGTGTGGATAGAAAAGCACAAAACTTCACCATTTTCAGTTTGTGAAATGCAATTGTTTGAAACATGTAATGACGAAGTCATAACATGTGAAGATCCGACTGATGAAAAGATTGTGGAAGAAATTAAAATGAATCATTCTGAAATCGAAGATTCTGCATCTGATACTGATGAAGAGGAGCACATAAATGACGAAATTCTCACAATCTCAGATGCTACAGCAGCGATGAGGGTAATTAATAAGGTTTTGTCTGCACAAACAGTGGAAAAAAGAGTGTTGGAGTCATTTGATGTACTAGACAAAGAAATTCATAAAATGTTTTTGAAATCGACATCACGTCAGCAGAAGATTATCCAATAATTTCTGTATCAAAACAGTGAGCAACAATTAAAGTTAAAATTAAATTATTTGTGTTTGACTTCATTGTTAGTTAATTTAATTAGTATTGTGTCAGTTTAATGTAATCGATTTTAATCAATTTATTTCTTTAATGATCATATTTAATAGGTTTTACCTTTTTTAATACATCATTATTGAATATACACGTAGCAACTACGTTATACATTAACTCTAACACTTTTCTTAACGGTTCGGATATAGCGAACAAAACCTTCGGTCCCTTGAAGTTCGTTATAACGGGGTTCGACTGTATAATAATTATTTGTTCTTTTATTTTCAGTATACATTTGTATTGATTTAATGAGATAGTTCTCGAAACAGTGTAATTTTGAAATGTTATATTTTTTAAATCATTACTTTCACTGTTATTATATTTCAAATAAAGTGGAGAGTCAAAATACGTCCATTAGAATTAACTTTTAAATATACACTAAAAAAACTTTTTATTTTGCTTAAAAAATGTCAACAGAAACCTTAAAGATATTAAAATTTAAAATTTACATGTTTCGATTTGTTCATCAAATCGTCATCAATTAGACAGTCGTCAACAGAAACCTTAAAGATGTTAAAATTTAAAATTTACATGTTTCGATTTGTTCATCAAATCGTCAAAAATTAGACGTCATTAATTAGATGACGATTTGATGAACAAATCGAAACATGTAAGTTTTAAATTTTAACATCTTTAAGGTTTATGTTGACCTATTTTAAGCAAAATAAAAAGTGTTTTTAGTGTATATTTAAAACATTACTTTCACACCGATATATTTTTTTTTTTCAAATGTTTCATTTGGCGCCAATTATCATATTTGGCGACAAGGATGTTGATATAATGGAAAAGTATCGAACTTTTAGATCGCAGCTAATTTATAACATCGGCACGGATAATACACAATAAAATAACTGGTTTATAATATAGCTTCAAATTAGCACTGAAACTGTAAAATACTTTTTCTTTACATAATAAGAAAAATCTGTAATCAGAACCAACAATCAATTGGCTCAGTTTACCGAGAATGATTTGGTATAAAATTAAATACAGTTGTTGTAACCATAATCGTAAATCTCAATACTCTCGGATTGAATAGTCATTAAAATTACGTCATGATGCAATTGTAGTATTTACAAAGAACTCTAGTTAGAAGGTCTTTGGTATTTATTCAGCAAAGTCAACAAGAAATAACTTGCAGCTTCCTAAATTTTAATGATCGATATTCTTATGACGTTACATCTTCTACTATATATCTGGAATGCAAATGGAAATTTCGTTCTGGCTGCTTATAACTGGAAATAGAAAATTAATTAACTTAGTTAACTTAGTTCTAGAATTACAGGGAAATATTCTATAATTAGGTGACCCTTTTTATCAAATATTAACCTTTTTAAAAAGTTATAATAAACTGTTTTTCAACTTTTAATTTGACACTATTTCAGGGAAGGTTTTAGTATTATGTATATTGTTCTACGTTGCTTAGTTATATAATTATGCGGGAAAGTTTTATAATCAGGTGAACCCGATTCTGAAAGATTAACCTTTTTAAAAGATTCTATGGAACGGATTTTGATGAGATTTGCACTGTTAATTAGATAATTTATCAGGGACTGCTTTAGTTTATTGTATTTTACCAAATCCTACTGTAAATGATCAACTAAAATAGTTGGTCCTTAACAGTGCAACTTTCGACTGAAACATTAGAAAATATAACGCAATGGTGTTCGTGTCATTTTCAGCAATACGGAAGAACATTCCAGGTAAAGGTCCAATTCGCTTTAAAACACAAGGTCAAATTCTCCGATATGTTTCGTTTGATGCAAGTTTTGTTTGATTCTAGTTTCTTTGGGAGAAACTAGCCAGCGTAGCGGACGAAGCGTGCGAGTTAATTAATAAAATAATATCAATAAAACATAAATTTAACAGACATGTAATTGAACTACGCCCTTACACCAGTGAAATACCCCAGCAGTATAGCTGAGAGGTTCTGCTGTCAAAGCTGGCAGACGGTGTTTGATTAAAACCCATATTGCGCCCGTCGCACATTGGGGCAAAATCCCGAAAAGCTGGCCAAAAGTCGAAAAATAAAGTTACTATTTCGGGAATTTTGATTATACAGTTGGCTAGAATAACATTTGGGGGGTCAGAATCTGTATTTAGAAAACGGTTTTTGCGTTTCTCTGACAACATGCATCATTTCAAAAGTGACGCTTTGGGGAGTATCATCTGAGGTGTAAAGAGTATAACAGCGGTTCCTCTAAACATATGCTACATTTTTCCCTATCATCCGATTTTAATTATGTGAAATGGATTCACACGATGATGGTGTGTAAATTATTAGCATGAGTTAGAAAAGCTATATTAAGAGTATAAAAATTAATAATGTCACGATTATTTTTGATAAAAATATTTTTTTTAAATATTATTTTTTTGTTTTTAAACATCAGACAGTTTATAAGTTCCACAGTGTTCCGCGACGAAATTTAAGGAGATAATGTCCTGAACTATTATCTAATGAATAATAATAATAATAATAAATGCCGAAAACTGCCATTTTGCATTTCGTGCAGGTTTTTGCAACAACAAGTAGAAATGTCACTTTTTTAGTCTCTTCGAAAATTCTGAAATTGTAAAAGAGTAGTGCATGTGTTAGAAGATAATTTTATTGTCTGCGTTGCTGTGGTCTTCTGCCAAAGCTGAGTGCCAACAGTTCTTTGTGCAAAGTTATTTTTCCGAAAATTGCAGCGTTTTTGTTTTATTGACATGTATAATTAAATTCTAAACGAGTGTTTTGTAAAAAAAAAAAAAAAAAAAGAGGGTTTAATTAAAGTGTGATACAGTTCTCTTTTTTCTCTTTGTCGGGCTCGGGCTCAAAGTAAAAATGTTATTTATTCACAAATTGAAAAATTAAAAAAAAACTTGCTATTTGAAAAACAAGGTTGTAGTCTAAGTTTCCTAAAATGTTTTACTATCCTTTGAAAATCAGTTTGAAACGGGAATGAATTGTTATTGATAAGAATATAAAAAGAAATATTCTGTGTGATTCTTAAGCCTTTCTATAGTCGATATTATTAATATAAAGAAGCCGTGGGCTATCCCTTATCTATCCTCGCTTTCTATTTACTGTTCTTTTCCAGAATTACCGGGAAAAAGTGTTCATGTCTTTCTGCCGTAGTTGTACAATGATACTTTAAAAGAATAAGAATTGCGAGTTTTGTCAGCTTTCTGCCAGTGGTTGGGTATAATTAAAAAAGGTGCAAATTTAAGCCGATTTTCAGAGATATGAAAATCACGAAACGTTGTCATGGGGGAATGTTTACGATTAATACTATTTCTACATAAGAAGAGATTTCTAAATGCGAAAATTATTCTTGAAACAATTTTAAAATGTTATTAACAATTTTCTACTGCATGCTTTCGGTATCTATAATAATTCACCCTTTTTGTTTTTAATTTAAACTTTTGAATCGAAATTAGCATCTTTCAACGCACCTGTATACGAAATTTCTTACAAATTGCATAACTCTCAAACATTTAAATTTTTAGTCCGCCATATTGGATCTCCTTTTTTTTTTTTTTTTTTTTTTTTTTTTTTAATTACGGAGTTGTAATCAGCATCCTGAAAAACACCTGTGTGCGAAGTTTCGTCCAATTTGAATAACATTTTCATATTTTGGCTAGCTTTTCGGGATTTGCCCCACTGTGCATCGGCCTAATAGTTCATAGTTTTCCATAGTTTTCTTTGAACCATGCTTAGCTTCTATAAATGCAGTTTAGAGTTCCTTAGAAAGACTACGACGGAGGGATTTCCCCCATTCGGCCTATATCCCTCGTGCAGATAATCGGCCATAACAAAAACAATAACACTAAACCACTGAAATTTTCAAAATCAAAAGGGCTGCTGTGAGTAGCGAAATCTTCGGTGATTTCTTCGGCTATTAACTCTTGTCATGCGGCTAATACAAAAACATCGCTTTTAATGAATTTCGAAAATTTATTTGAATTTATTACAGATATTTTTTCTATAAAACGCCTTTTTGGTGTTGTTAGTTAACATTCCAAAAAAAATATATACTAAATGTAAATATATTTATATAGATATTTCTCTTACGTGACGCGGAAAAAAATATATATATTACCGTATATTTCCGTATATAAGCCGAGAATTTTTGAAATTTTTCTTTGATCCAAAGTGGAGGAATCGGCTTATACACGAGTAAAAGAAAATTTCCAAAAGTGATATTCTAAAATAAAAAAGATTATATATAAATAACATAACAAAACTTACAAATTTCCAAAAAAAATATTACTATCCAATTCCTCTACAGTAAAAAAGTCACCAATCATCATTTACTATCCAAGTATTATCTTAATTTTTGAACAACTCCTTAAAATAACTTCTTTTCATTGGAATATCAGGATGAATATCGTTAGCGTCTACTTCGTCGTCAACATCATCGTTGCCATCATCCTCAATGCCAGCCATCGCATTAACTGATGCAACATTTTTTGAAATATCGAACGATGATTCCTTATGTTTTTTTCAAGCCCAACTTCTTCTTGCTGAATTTTTGCATCACCCTTCTTTACCATCGGCTTATATAATGGGTTTCTGATTTTGGACGATATTTCATTGAAAAATCGTATGCTCGGCTTATACACGGAAATATACGGTAGTTTTTTCATTAGTTTGCAAAAATTGCATTCTATCTATATTCTGTAAAACGGTAAGCTCGGTTTCCCTCCATTCGGGACATAAAACTCGAAAATATTCACATTTTTAATTATTACTTACCCATCATACGTAGTATAAGGTAAATCGTGTACTCGTTTTGAAAATCGAAAAAAAAAATTGACGGATTTACACGTTTCAGACACTAAAGATTCCGAAAAACATATTTTTAGAAAAAAAAAAAAAATTTGCCGTCCGTCTGTCGTCTATGCGTGTGTCTGTGTGTCTGTAAACGCTCTAGCTCCCGAACAAATTGAGGTAGAGACTTGAAATTTTGGTGTGTACTTAGTATGTAATAATGGGAAGAAGCTTATTAAATTTCAGTGACCTCGATTATCCAGAACTATTTTTTTCGAACTCTCGAAATATTCGTTCTGATAAAAGTTATATAAAAATTTTCGAAATTGTTTATTTTAAGGAGTGAATATAAAAGACAATATTTTTTTTTTTTTTTTTTTTTTTTTTT
This sequence comes from Maratus michaelseni, assembly GCA_963931845.1. Classification (NCBI taxonomy): domain Eukaryota; kingdom Metazoa; phylum Arthropoda; class Arachnida; order Araneae; family Salticidae; genus Maratus; species Maratus michaelseni. Next base: position 48,347,242 of record OZ007598.1, on the reverse strand, counting down.
TTGCATAAAGAATGAAGTTGATCGGATCATGAGTTGCCGAGACATTTGTAATCCTATTTTCCACACTCTTCGATTTTTCATGACCCTGTACTTCATTCAAATTTCAATTCAAAGATATATTTTAATTGAAAATGAGACGCTTAATCCGACGCAGTAAACCGTTAGTTAATAAGATGATCATTTTTAGAGTTATAAGGATGTTTATTTTATGCAATTCAGTAATATAGAGTATTTAAAGTTTATGACGTCATCAAGCCAGGATTTTGTTCGAATTGCAATGCACTTTATAAGTAGTTTACACATGTTTTATTTTCATATTTTATACTATGCATATCCATGAGGGGTAAATATTACGGTGGCCCCCAACGAATAGTTTTAGTATCACACTAAATGTTTAAATTAACGTTAATAATCTTGCTTTAACGAATCATTCTTAGACTTGGTATAATTAAAAAGCTAATAAAAATTGTATTGGGTTGTCCAGAAATTCGTTTCGTTTGGGAAAATTAATTTGTACTGGAAAATTTTATCATTTAATTATTTGGCATTAATTCCGATAGTTAATTACTAATAGTTAAAGGGCAGAAATTTCCGATACGAATTAATTTTCCCAAACGAAACGAATTTCCGGACAACCCAATATAAAACAAACAAGAACGACAAGCATAGATTATGAAGCACTTTCCAACACAGCCAGAAAACTGTAAGGAAACTTCACCGTCAAATAAGGTGACAGAAGATATGCAACTAAACAGTTTAGAAAACATATAACACATTGAAAAATGCAGCTTTCGAAATTACCTTCCAGTGTCAAAAAAGTAGTCGAATTATTTCGTGCAGCCCTGTATATGATCAATAGATGTGGATATATAGCATGATAACATTTAGTTCATTTAGAATATTCACATTTAGCAAGTTTCGCCAATTGATGGAAATGCATTCGAAACCTTTAGTACAGTTCTGTATATTATCTGAAGACTTTTGTACACACCACCTATTAAACTAAAAGGCAACTTAAAACTCGCTTGCAGCAATTACCAACCGTAAATGACAATGTATCTTTTTCGTTGCGTAGCCCTGCATATGAATTTATTTATATTCCACAAACTTCTATTAGTCTACTAAATATCGTTCAGCAGGAAAATGAGTAACACAATTTAAAACTACCCTTAAGCACTTCACTCCCATAATCTGTAATACTTACGGATTCCCTTGTGTAGCCCTGTATATGAACAACCAAGTTTATAAACACACACGTACTATGAAAAAATTTAGTTAAACTTAAAAACGCGAACCAAAGTTGAAAATGCACTTATCACGCATAGACTGTAAATATCGCACGTGTACTGTAACCGATATATTTTGTGTGTCCCTGTAAATAAACGCAATGCATACCACACTTTCAAGAGAGCAATTTATAGTACACCTCAATATTGCATATAATTTTCATTGTGTTTGAAATAGTGAAATATCACTAAATTACACTGCAAACGGTTTTTCCCCATAGAACAATGTGTAACAGAATTCTTTTGTTTGACCCTGTAAATGAATAATAAATGCTTTGCACCCCATACTCTACAAAAAAGCATGTTTTAAGCGCTTCATAATTATATATCAATTTCCTGCTGTTTTAAATGACGTAGCATCATAAAAATGTACGTGAAACGATTATTTCCATTTACTGTAATGTAACGGAATACTTTTGACGGTCCCTGTAAAAAAAAAAAAAAAAAAAAAAAAAAAAATCTATAACTGCCGCTTCAGTTGAAATAGGGAACATGTTATAGTAAACGACTATAACATAGAAAAATTTCAGAGCGATCCGAGCATATTTACCAGAGTTAAAGCACGGACAGACGGCAGACGGCCAGACGGCCAGGCAAACCGAAGTCATAAACACTTTTCAACTAGATTGGAAAGTGTTAAAAAGCAAAATCATGCATCAGGTATACATTTTGAAACACTTTCCAACGCATTCAGAATACTGTAACAAACTTATTGAGATATTGTGTGAGTAAAAACAAGGCATGACCGCCCTGGGAACTCAGCTTTCGCTTTAGAGCAGGCATGTCAAACTCGTGTAAAACTTCGCGGGCCAAATTAAACATTATATACAAAGCCGCGGGCCACACAAAAAAGTAGATATTATTTTTTCCATTGCACAGAACAAAATTTGTACGTACAAAGCACAGCCATCACGCAAAATTTCAACATTATTATTATACGAGCAGGGAAGACCGAGCTATGCTCGGTCAAAATTAAATTTGAGTTCAAATCTAATGACCCATAACCATAATGACCCACTAATTGCATTTTCTCGAACATGTGACTTAACCCAACAGTCTTCTCGTGCTCGAAAACCATAGGATGCAAAATATAGTGTAAATTGAGCCGCTTTTTAGATCTTGACCCACAATGACCCAGAAATGACCCACTAATCAATTTTTCTCGAACATGTGACCTTGCCCAATGATTTTCGCGTGCCCGAAACTCCTAGGATACAAACTTTAATCAAAATCGTTAGAGCCGTTTATTAGATAAAATTAATTTGACCCGCTTTGACCCAAAAATGACCCACTAATCGAAAGTTCTCGAACATGTGACCCAACCCAATAGTCTTCTCGTGCCCGAAAATAGTCGGATACAAAATTTCGTCAAAATCGTTTGAATCGTTTTTTAGATACAATTAGCTTGACCATGACCCAAAATGACCCAAAATGACCCAAAATGACCCACTAATTGAATTTTCTCGAACATGTGACCTAGCCCAACAGTCTTCTCGTGCCCGAAAACCATTGGATGCAAAATTTAGTGTAAATTGAGTCGCTTTTTAGATCTTGACCCACAATGACCCAGAAATGACCCACTAATCGAATTTTTTCGGACATGTGACCTAGCCCAATGATTTTATCGTGCTCGAAACGCGTAGGACACAAAATTTAATCAAAATCGTTAGAGCCGTTTTTTAGATAAAATTAATTTGACCCGCGTTGACCCAAAAATGACCCACTAATCGAAAGTTCTCGAACATGTGACCCAGCCCAATAGTCTTCTCGTGGCCGAAAATCGTCGGATACAAAATTTCGTCAAAATCGTTTGAACCGTTTTTTAGATACAATTAGCTAGATCTAGACCATGTCCCAAAATGACCCAAAATGACCCACATCGAATTTTCTCGAACATGTGACCTAGCTCAATGGTTTTCTGGTGCCCCAAAACGGTAGGATACGAAATTTCGTCAAAATCGTTAGAGCCGTTTTTAAGATAAAATTTGCATATATATATATATATATATATATAACCACACACAAGATTTGTTCGTATTAGAATATATGATATAGTTTATTTTTTCTTTTTTTAGAAAGAAATATTCAAAATTACTTTTCATCAACCAAATCTATAAAATTTAATTGAAATTTCTAAATTGTACTTATTTTAAAAATTGATTGTACACGCTGGTCTGTTAATCTTGATAAAGCAAAGGCGTGTCACTTCCGTGTTTCCTTCAAATAGCAAAGGCATAGCTGTCAATCTTCGTGTTGTCTTCAAGTAAAAAATAAAAATAAACATATTTTGAATCAGTAAATTTATTTAATAAATTGTGTCGTATCTATAGGCTACTTATGCGATTTCATTTATTAATATTATTCTTGTTGAAATTATGTTTATTTGACGTGAAAAATAAGAACATTGTTGGAGCTACCCTAAGATGTCATATAAATGTGCGCACCGAACATAGCTAAAATATGCCTAATTGGTTAAGTTTAAAAAAATAGGTCGATTGATGGTTAATTACAGAAATTTGGAAACACCATATCCGTATATTTTTGTTCTTCAAAAATATGTTTTTGAATACCTTTTTAAGTATATTTTTAGTATATTCTAAAAATTTCCTATCCGATGATTTTTGTAATGCCTGGCAACATTTAAAGTGAAATAAATTTTCATTTTGAAAAATGTTTTATCAAAGTATCAAATTCTATTTGAAACCGTTAATACTATATCAAATAACAAGATAGCATTATGATATTTGCTTTGAAGTTGAATTTTACTCAGGTTCTTTGTAATTTAAAATGAAAACTCCGAGTACTTTGACTGTTGGTGGTCATTTAATAATATATATTCAAAATTTAACAATTTAAAATGAAAATTTTAATCTTGTATAACAGTTAAAAATTAACAGTTAAATCTTTATGATAGAAAGTCGCCAAATATCTGTATAAGAAGGTAGATCTGGTTATCTTCACTACCCATATTTCCAAGATAGTATTTTCTAAGATTGACGATGATTAAGCATGTGTGTTCAAATATAAGTTTATAAAAGCACTATGAGTTTTAAAGCACATATCCGGCTTTTGTAAATCTCTCCGCTATATGTAAATCTTCCTAGGAATGGTATTTATGCTTATAGTATTTTCACATTTTTTTAGATGCTCTAGACATCATTTATTCAATTTCGCGTTGAAAGATTTCGACTTGCGGGACATTTAACGTAATAAATACAATAATTAGTTTTTTAAAGCAAATGTACTATCTTCAGTATGCCATTTGTTTCTCTATTAAGAAGCATCATTTTCAATTTTGACAGCTTCTCTTTCCGATATTTAGCAAGATTTTTGTGAGTTTCCGTCACACTTTGTGCTGTAGCACCACTTAATGTTATATTCTTTACAAACTCCAGCACTATCTACATATCAAACATAAAATTTCAGTTTTCCTTTGAATAGTTTCATTTTCCCCAGTTTTCCTGTATTGTAAATCACCTTTAAAAAAAATCTGCGATATTCATCTTCAGTTTATCATATTTATTCATAGTGGTAAATAGCTTTAACATTTTTATATAAATCCGGGGATGTATGATAGATAATATGTAAATAAAATGTGTGTATAAAAAATGAAAGAAAGAAAAGAAAGATCAGGCAAGATTCCAGAAAGATCACACACAATTACTAACCTGAGTAATAAAATAATTAAAGAGCTCAAATTCAAAATTCATATGTTCGACTAAAGCCTAATTGTAGAATCTGGATGATATTTTTTTGTTTCAAACGCAAAAATGATAATTTGTGTCACTTTCAAAGCAACTCATTAAAAGCTATTTAATTTTATATTTTGATTTTTTTTTTTTTTTACAAATTTTAACTGTTTTTAATGAACGTCGAATTTCATTAATTTTACAATACGTTTCTTAGTATTTAATAAACACATCATATTATTCTGTAAAGTGGTGTGAAATCGAAGACAGTAGTAAAATAAAGTATTAGTTTCGACATAAAACAAATACAAATTATAAGTAAAATAAATTTAAAAAATTACGAATCTTTAAATTTTTAGACTCAAGATCCCGCGCTTTGCTACGTTCCGTGGTCTGTGTATTCCCAATTTTTTTGTACTAAAATGTAAAATTGAGTTATATGTGTCTATATCATCCCTGTTGCCGGATAAGCGAGATATTTGTAAAGCAGAATGCTATGGCATTCTGAAGAGAAGTATTTCCCTTATTTGATTTCAGAATAAATAAGACAAATATTACTATACAAAATAATGGTAGCATTCTCAATAAAAATAAAAGCCGACCAAACTGATAACATTTATATAACATATCTTTCTTATATTTGTAATCTCTAAGATCACAGTTGGTACAAGTGTGTTCTTTCAAAGTGTATTTTCAGCATGCGTGTTCTAAAAACTAAATTAAATACAGGTAAAATGTCAAAGGCTTCGCAGGCCACAGATAAGATAAGTTGTCGGCGGGCCAGTTGTGGCCAGCGGGCCTCGTATTTGACATGCCTGCTTTAGAGTATAAGTTCAATCTCGGGGGAAAAGGCACAAACCCACTATTTGCTTCACCATACACTATTACAAAATTCCAAGTATAAATTGTAAATATTAAAGGATTATAGTTGTAAATAATAATAAATATTTTAAAGTAATTATCCAAAGAAACAAAGTTAAACAAAGTTTAAGCAAAAGGATGAGGGTCCATAAGCCGTGTGTTTGGCCCATGAAATAGACTAAACACTCGATTTTGTTATAGTGACTTAATTTTTTCACTTTTTAATATTAGAAAGTTTATCCTGTACGATTTCAACAATAGTTTTTGCATTTTGTTCGTTTTTATATAACTTACACAAGCTCAAAGTTCGTATTACTTGTAGTTTTTGATGAAAAATACGTAATTTCTCTTAATTTTACCTCAATTATTTATATGAGCACAATCGTGCAACACTTTCTTCTTTACATACACTATAAAATACATCAAAATGTACAATATATGTAAAAATAAAAGTGTTGGAAAGCTGCGCTCATAGTAAAATATATTAAAATATATATTAAAAATTGAGGTAAAATTAGGAGAAATTGCGTATTTTTCATCAAAAACTACGAATAATACGAACTTTGAGCTGTTGTAAGTTATACAAAAACGAACAAAATGCAAAAACTATTGTGGAAATCGTACAGGATAAATCTTCTAATATTAAAAATAGAAATAATTAGGTCAGTATAACAAAATCGAATATTAGTCTTATTTCATGGGCCAAAAACAGGGCATATGGAGCCTGATACTTTGCGAAACAATGTCTTGATTTACTGTTAATAAAAAAGTTAGTATTGCTCAAGACAAAAGAAAAACTAGTCATTGGGGGGCCACTGTAATACTTACCCATCATGGATATGCATAATATAAAATATTAAAATAAAACATGTGTAAACTACTTATAAAATGCATCGCAATTCGAATAAAATCTTGGCTTGATGACGTCCTAAACTTTAAAGGCTCTATTACTGAATTGCGTAAAAGAAACATCCTTATAACTCCAAAAACAATAATCCTATTAACTAGCGGTTTATTGCGTCGGATTAAGCGTCTCATTTCCAATTAAAATATATCTTTGAATTGAAATTTGGATGAAATACAAGGTCATGAAAAATCGAAGAGTGTGGGAAATAGGATCACAAATACCACGGCAGCCATCGACTTCAAGCTTTATGCAAAATTTATGTTTTTGTATTGTCTTTTATATTCACTCTTTAAAATAAACAATTTCGAAAATTTTTATATACCTTTTATCAGAACGAATATTTCGAGAGTCCGAAAAAAATAGTTCCGAATAATCGAGGTTACTGAAATTCAATAAGCTTCTTCCCATTATTACATACTAAGTACATACCAAATTTCAAGTCTCTATCTCAATTCGTTCGGGAGATAGAGCGTTTACAGACACACAGACGGACGGCAATTTTTTTTTTTTCTAAAAATATGTTTTTCGGAGTCTCCGGTGTCTGAAACGTGTAAATCAGTCAAAAAAAACTTTTCGATTTTCAAAACTATTACAAGCCTTACCCTATACTACGTATGATGGGTGAGTAATATTGTGACTAAAATACTTAATGAAAAAGAAAACAAACAGGATTAATAACAAAAATTGTAGGTAATAAAAAGAAAGAAAAACACTCATGAATAATATGGTAACAAAAGAGACTAGACAGGTGATGCTTTACTTATGTAAAAATAATGCTAAATTATTTAAAAAATCATGAGCAATACTGATATAACTTAATTATGCAATTCAAAATTAAAATTATTAATTCGAAAAATATAAAGAAAAAGTTCTCAAATACCTTAATAAGGCTAAAAAGCTATTTTACAAACTAAAACATTAAAACAAATGGAAAATTAAATTTAAGAATGAAATTAAGATGGAAGATTTGAGCAGTTTTACTTATACTGTAACGCAAAGAGATAATGTTGTCATAAACTTATTAATAATTAAAATAAACATAAATTATTAAACTAAATTAAAATAAAGTTGTTTAAAACTTATAAACATAATCCAATTATTTTTTAAACTTAAATAATAAATAATACAGTTATAACAATTACTTAATACAGAGATAACTGGTCCTATGATCTGCAGACAACATAGCGGTACGAATAGGGTTTCGTGAGATGAACGAAACCTTAAAAACGGATCATTATAACATCACTCCTATGTCAGTGTCCAGAGTCTTTTTTCTCGTAAACTATGGGACGTGGAAAATTCAAACTTGGGAAAGTTATAAAGCCTTTTCACCCACACACTTTCAGATTATGAGACATTCAGAAATACACTATATTGCCAATGATGATTGGTCACTTGCGATTTTAGACGTTTTGTTAAATATCTGGAAAGATACATGAGGAATTATCCTGAAACTTCAGGAGTGTAAACAACATGATTGACGTCATATGTTTCCGCGAAGATTTTTTCCCGAAACCCCATAAGGGACCGTCAACAAATTGAAGAAAAACGAACATATTTTGGATAACCCTGTAAAAGCTAATATTGCAAAAAGCATTCCAACTGTAGATTATGATTAAGTGGATTATTGTAATAATTTGGGTTCATTTGTATGAAGATAGCATGTATACTCGAAGAGAAATTCACCTTTTTTATAAAAACAATCCCAAATTTTATCAAGTTTTTTGCTTATAATTTGCAGAGTTTTTAATATAAATACAAGTTATTTTCAGAAAATATGACAAACAAAATTGTACACAACACCCTTCAATCAGAATTAAAAAATAATAAAAATTGTATGAAAAATGAGCAGGTTGCTAAATATTGTTTCACTGCGCATGAGCGAATTCAATCAAAATATACTGTGCATAATATATTAGCTAAATGTATAGACCAACTTTTATGAAAGTCTCAAAAACATAGCTTGAAAATTCTGATAGTAATCGTCGATAGAATAAGCTCGAAATCCGCTGTTCCCAAAAGGAAGCAAAAAGATGAGGGGTTGTATCCAAATATACTAGCTTATGAAAGTTGACATAACGAGAATGAAGTGTCTCTCATTCTATATTTGATACAACCCCTCATCTTTTTGCTTCCTTTTGGGAACAGCGGATTTCGAGCTTATTCTATCGACGATTACTATCAGAATTTTCAAGCTATGTTTTTGAGACTTTCATAAAAGTTGGTCTATACATTTAGCCAATATATTATGCACAGTATATTTTGATTGAATTCGCTCATGCGCAGTGAAACAATATTTAGTAAACCTGCTCATTTTTCATACAATTTTTATTATTTTTTAATTCTGATTGAAGGGTGTTGTGTACAATTTTGTTTGTCATATTTTCTGAAAATAACTTGTATTTATATTAAAAACTCTGCAAATTATAAGCAAAAAACTTGATAAAATTTGGGATTGTTTTTATAAAAAAGGTGAATTTCTCTTCGAGTATACATGCTATCTTCATACAAATGAACCCAAATTATTACAATAATCCACTTAATCATAATCTACAGTTGGAATGCTTTTTGCAATATTAGCTTTTACAGGGTTATCCAAAATATGTTCGTTTTTCTTCAATTTGTTGACGGTCCCTTATGGGGTTTCGGGAAAAAATCTTCGCGGAAACATATGACGTCAATCATGTTGTTTACACTCCTGAAGTTTCAGGATAATTCCTCATGTATCTTTTCAGATATTTAACAAAACGTCTAAAATCGCAAGTGACCAATCATCATTGGCAATATAGTGTATGTTTAGAAGAAATTTAGGGAGCTAATTAAGTTAATTGGAAAAAAAATAGTTTTATTTTTGTATATTATGTGGGGTATCGTGTGAAAGATCTTTTAATATCGAACTCAAAAATATATTAGGTTTAATTTTAGGTATTACATTTTCCAGAGATATCGTCGAAAATGAACCGCGAAAACATGTCTCCCCCCCCCCCTCCCCACCCCCAACCTCTATTTTTGAATCTACTGAAACTAAAATTATGAAAAAATTAGATTCAGTAGGAGTTTTTTTAAACCGTTCAGGAAAACTATAGCGATTTTACTAAGTAACACAGTTTTTGAGAAAAACGCACTTCTCTGTTACATACAAACTTTACGTTTCGGGCGGTCAGCAAGGGTGTTGACGGGCACTCGTGGTATCTATCGACGCAGAATCATCCAAGGATATTTATTTGATAATGATTTTCGAAAACAACTGTCGGTAATTAGCCGAGATATTAATCAAGTTACTTGAAAAAAAAACTTTATTTTTATGTATCGTGTAGAATATCGTTCGAAAGATCTCGTAACATTGAACTCAAAAATATATTTGTTTTAATTTTAGATATTATATTTTCAGAGATATCGTTGAAAGTATACTGGAAAAACATGTTCTCCCCCCCACCCCCTGCTATTTCCGAATCTACTAAAACTAAAATTATGAAACAATTAGGGATAGTAGGAGTTTATTAATTAATAAATAGTAATTAATAAATTTAATGTACGGAATCCTTTGACCGCGAGTTATACTAGTACTTGACTGGTTTATTTTCATTAAAGTTAGGAAATCTCATAGTAATGAAGTTTGGATGAGTGAAAGAGTTAAAAATTTAACAGATAAAAACAAGTTGAAAATTGTACGTCAAACGTGACAAATGCAGTGCGTTTGTACTATAGCTAGTTATATAAACATTCAGATCTTGATGGTTTTTAATTCTGTAAAATGAATTATATCGTCTGCAGATTCATTTCTGTCATAAAATAAGTATCTCGGTCTCGGTCGCTTGACGATTAAACCTCGGAAGCTCCTATAACAAGAGAGAACCGAATTTTAAAAAAATCAAATTTCTTAATAAATATTTTTATTAATATTTTCTAAAGTTTTGATTCGATTTTCATAAAATTTGAAATGTCTCGACAACATTCTGCAAAGATAACATATCTTAAATTTCAAACCATTCGGTTGGGTAGTTTTTGTGTTGTTATTTGCGAACGGACGGACAGACAGACAGACAGACCAGACGACGACAATAGGTGCTACGTATTTCTATAATTACGAACGCACCTAATTACCAAAGATCTCCTCTAATAAGTAAATTAAATAATAATTATGATAACCACTTACCAGTTTATGTCGTCAGGCACACAACTGCGGATAATTTTTTCTTGTGGGATCAACTTCACCGTGGCTTTTTTTACGCCATGTGCAAGATTTTACAAAGTTATACGAGATATTGTTATACAAAATACACTTTCAGTGATTTTTTTTTCACGAAAATAACCTGTTTAATCAGAAAAATTGTTAGTGATTAATACGAATTTTACGCATAAAAAAAGTCTTTTGTATGTTGAAAATACAGAAGAATAAATTCCATTGACTCACCTACCTTTCAGAAAGAAATTATGTTCTGGTAGTTTTATTCTTTACGCTGTTTTTTTATAATATTCTTGTGTAAACTGTCGAAGGACCTTCACGATTCTCGAGATCACGTGATCTTTCTTTGGCGAAGTTTTCAGAACGATTGTTCAGCTCTAATGTTCAGTGACTAAATCTTCGCCAAAAACAAATGTATTTTTTCAATCTTTTTGATTCCTTTGTGATTACATTTCAGACATGTGGAACAAAACAGAGCGAGCACGTTTTTTTTTTTGTTTTTTTTTTCCCCTATGATTAATTCATGAGGACACATCCAGTAAGATCAGAAACAAAAACATTAAAAAAAAAAGTTGTGATTTAATCAATTACAACAACCATTGGGAAAATGTTCCGAAAACTTAAATATATATATATATATATATATATATTTCAAATTAATTAAAAATATTAATTATTCAAAAATATTCATCGTAACCATCTACAAATAAACGGATTTTCCATTACTACAGTTGAAGATATCCTGGCATTCTCTGTCCTCGCAAAAATATTCGTTTGAACCATCGCCGCAGTTATTAACCCTTTGAGGGGCGGTGGGATATATTGTATACCACCTAATTTTAATCCGATTTGAACCAGAAGCTTTTAATTAAATTTTACTTTTTTAACTTTGACGGGAAAAAGTTGAAAAATTGTTTTCCCTTATTTTGAACTAAATTCTTTCCTAAATTCCGATGAGAATTCAACATTACAGGAACACAAGTGCTTGCCCCTGAAAAGGTTAAAACGCATTTTCCATTACTAACCTCATTCTTAATATATACCTTAATATTTTGTCGGGTCCTTCCTACAATAACTTTAACTCTTGTTTAGATTGATGTCTGAGCTAAAGGTATTTTGAGGAAATTAAAGTTGAAGACCACGTTTTTTGCTTTATAAGACGATTCAAAGAAAAGTTCTTCTAAAGTTACAGAATTTCGTTAAAAACGCTTTAAAAAAAAGTGACGACGCCAAGAGATCCATTCTCGACCGAAAACAACTCAAAAAGATATTAATAAAAATATTTATTAAATAATTTGAATTTTTTAAAAATCTGTCGTACTTGTTATAGCAGCTTCCGAGGATTAATCGTCAAGCGACCTAGATGTATCGACAAGTTATCTGACATGTATGACGCCAACTTAAAATGTACTTATTTTATTACGGAAATTAATCATATCCTAATAACAGACGATATAATTCATTTGACTGAAATAATAACAATACGAACGCACCTCATTTGTCACGTTTGACGTACAATTACCAATTTTTTTTTTTCATTCTTACCGTTTAAAGGATTGGTTTACTGTTTTAGATAGAGAACGGGAGGGGGGGGGGGGGCAGATTAGTTAAACAAACACGTGAAGTTTCGGTGATCTAGGTTTAATCGTATTTATAAGAATGTAGACAAGTTGGAAACTGTACGTCAAACGTGACAAATGAGGTGGTGCGTTCGTACTATAGCTAGTTATATAAATATTCAGATCTTGATGATTTTTAATTCTGTGAAATGAATGATATCGTCTGCAGATAAGTTTCTGTAATAAAATAAGTATCTCGGTCGCTTGACGATTAAACCTCGGAAGCTCCTCTAAGAAGAAAGCACCAATTTTTTTTTTTTATTTAAATTTCTTAATAAATATTTTTATTAATATCTTCTACAGTTTTGATTCGATTTTCATAAAATTTGAAATGTCTCGACGAAATTCTACAAAGATAATATATCTTAAATTTCAAACCATTCGGTTGGGTTGTTTTTGCGTTGTTATATGCGGACAGACAGACGGACGGACGGACCAGACGACGACAATAGGTGCTACGTATTTATATAATTACGAACGCACCTAAAAACTCATTTTGAGAAAAACTGAAAAAAAAAATAATTACGCATTACAAGTAAGCGTGCGGTATTGTTTGTTTACAAACTAATTTGAAACTATATGCGTGTGTGTGTGCGTGTGTGTGTGTGTATTAGTTGATTTCGGAATTGTTTGTCTTATTATTTAAATGCAAAAATGAAAATTTGAAGCAATTTGCGTAATTTATAGTTTTTAGAAATACATTTTAAATCATGTCTTTATTTTCACTCAATAAGGCAAAGATTTTAGAATTCATTAAAGTATTTTTTTTTTTTTTTTTTTTTTTTTTACGGCTATTTTTATATGATTCAAGTATTTTTTAAGATAGGGATTAAAAATAACAGTAATAACATACAGCAACATTTTGGGAGGGGAAAAAAGAAACAAAGCTTGTAACTAAAAAGTATCCATTAGAAACATAAAACAAGAGCGATAAATCATGCGTTAAGAATAGATTATGAAACACTTTCCAACACATTCAGAATACTAACGCTAACAAAACTTGATAGATTAATAAGGTGAAAGGTGATATATAAGTAAACAAGATCCTCCAGCCGGAGCACCAACCTGTGAGGGTTTGCGGCGTAAAACCTCCGGCGGTAGATTCCCCTTCACCACCCAGCAAAAACACAGCTCAAAGACGAACCCGAAACAAGGGTTGTTGGAATTAAATCAAAACAAAATGACAACACCCCACCAACTTAGTGAGAAAACACTGCTTCACGCAGGGAACTAGAAAAAGAAACGAACCTAACCGAAAACAGAATTCTACTACAGCTAAATTAGAAACTAAGAATTATAAGAGGCTCTAAAGACAGATTGGTTACATCTGTCACACTAAACCTAATTCTAAAGCTAAAATAAACCAAAAATACAAATACATAGCTTCCCATACAAGGCAATTAGTGTTAAATACAATAACCAATTATATAGTTACTGAAATCACAAAATTTCCAGCAAATCAAAAAAAAATAAAATTACGGAGCATCTCACCACGGAGAGTTACAGTATATTACAGATAAAACTTGAGATGTGAGCAGATAACTTGCTACCCATATACATACACAACTGAAAATGCAAAAGTCAATGTAAATCACCAGAATTTACAACAACCAGTTTGATATAGTTGAGTTCATTACTGTAGGAACCAAGCTATTAAATGAGGTCTCTTTAAAAAAAAATCACTGATCAGCCATTTACTGACCGAGATCCAATGAAAGCACCGGAGCTTACAAGATAGCAACAATAGTCCATAACTGTAGATAAAGTAGCAGCCAGAATTGAATGTCAATGTTATTTAACAAGTAAAGTACAGATTTGCCACAAAAGTCAATTGCAGGAATTAATTCCAACATTAAAATCACACTGAAAAATATGAAACAGGAAATGTGAATAAAAACATTAAAAGAATCATTCGCAGTTAACGTTCCAGACCATATCAGCAAACCGACTGCAACAGTGACAGCTGAAGAAGAGCCAACTCAGTAAAGCAATATTTTAACTAAAGAGTAGTCGCACGACTTTAACTAAGTAGAAATATTATCACTGCAACTTGCAAGGATTTAAAGATTTAAAAAAAAAGGACCACTGAAAAGCAATGACAACTAATTTGTCTTGGAAAACTGAAGAACAGGTGCATAAAAGAGAACAGTCCAACGCATTACAAAAGCTCATTCTATCAAATGACGGAAGTAAATAAGTAAAGTCCATGTCCATAGTCTTAAAAACTTTGACACTAAGCCTGGTACGCATTAACATGTGTAAATAATGAAGGATACTACATGTAATGATTTACACTGCAACTTCACTGCAACTTGTTGAAGAAGAATATTAGCTGAAAGAACATTGATATCTGAATAAGCTTGGTAGACTGTATCAAACGTGTATAAAAGACAACAGTCTGTCTTCTAATAAAGCGCTGCTCCATTATAGAGCAAATATAAACAGAAAAGTCATGCTTGAACACCGCTTTAGCAAAGCCTTAACAAAGTAAAACTAACTCTATGAACTCGATAATGATTAAGGTACAAAGGTTGGAATTGGCAACGTCCCAATTCGCAACTAACTTATACTTCATAAACAGTAGTCACACCATGACTCAATTAAAACTTATATCTAATAAAAGAATATAAATCATTCAACTTATTATAGTTTAAAGTCAGACGAGCAAAATATTGAGGATTTAAGATGACATTTTTTAAGTTCCACCTTACAGACTTATCTCTGTCAAAAGTGAAGTGTTCTGGCATTAAGAGCCTACGCTAGTCACGCGAAGAAACGCTCCAGCTAATGTTAAGTCTATGGGAAGGTTATCGCGTGATTTCTCGCTCGCATTTTAATATTTTTAAATGATTTTTTTTTTGCATAGGATAGCTGAGGTCGATCTCTAACGTTGTTAGTTTTTACTTTTGCGATTTTGGTTACGGTTTTTTTTATAAGCGGACATTTTCAATTTTGGAACCGGTTGGAACCGGTTCTGAAAGTGAAATTATCCTTATATAAAAAAACTGGAACCAAAATCGAAAAAGTAAAAACTAATAACGTTAGAGATCGACCTCAGCTATCCTATGTAAAAAAATCATTTAAAAATATTAAAATGCGCGCGAGAAATCGCGCGATAACCTTCCCATAGACTAAACATTAGCTGGAGCGTTTTTTCGCGTGACTGATGTAGGCTCTTAAAGAGCATTTACCAAAAATGAAATGGAAAAGCATCTCCTTTCTTGCCACAGTCACAGAGGTCATTTCTACGTTTTCCTATTTGATAGAGGAAACTTGGAAAACTGCCATGACTAGAAAGATAATAAACTAAAATTTGTTTTCTACAGATAAATTCAGTGTTAACCTTCTTTAAGACATTATAGGTATCCCTGCCATCCGCTGAGGCTATCCAGGACTGCTGCCAGGTATCAATCAACTTATCCCGATAATACGGTTTCAGCAAAGAGACTGGATATAAAATTTCAAGTAACGGAGCATTAGAGTCATCAGAATAAGTAAACAATTTGGAACACACATAACATATTTGAAAACTTAGTTTCAGTAATTATCATTAATAATCGGAAAAATATCCGAATTTTTTTGGGCAGCCCTGTACATGATCAGTATATTTGTATATATGCTACATAGCTAGGCTTAATTTCTAACAGAAAATGTACCGGAGCCCTAATATTCTACAGTACTAACACCCTCCGCCGTCACTCCCATCTGCATATTTATATTGCATACATTATTTTTTTAATTTAAAGCATTGTTTGTTTTTGTTTTTATTTAGCAAAATAAAAATTTTAAATATATCTATCTGCGCATACTTAGCTATTCCACTGTTAACTATTCCACTTTTTAGTTATTACTACTTCTAAATAGAAACCTTTGCCTAATCTTAATGTTAATTAATCGCAGAATTCTGTGATTAAATAAGCTCAGGATTATGATTCGTAAATAGTGTTAACAGCGGGAAAAAAAGGAATAGTTCGCAGCTATGCAGAATAGAAAAAATGCTATTTCTGTTTGCTCTTTATTCTTATCAAAATAGCATTAAAATGATTTGAAATGGAAATAAATAACATTTTGAATTTAAGACAGATTGTACTCGTGCCTGCCCAAACCCAAAGACTGATATAAAAATCGAGCCCGTTTCTCTGCATCTTTTACGTGAGCGACACATTACGTCACTTATAAGTGTTTTGATACAAATGAAGGCAAAAGATTGGAGACGAAAGGAAAAGGAAATGGTCATTTAGGATTCGTTTTTCTGAAGCGTTATTGCACTGGGCTCCGGAGCGCAGTGTTTATGAACTCTGGTGAATTCTGGCCAATATTTAAATTTTTAATAAAAATAGAGAAGTACCGGAACTGGGCTCCGGCGAAAATTAAGCCCTGCTACATAGTATGAAAAATTTAGTTCTGCGAAACGCACAGCACAGTTGAAAATCTCTGTTCGACAATTTCGGTCTGTGAACGATAATGTACTCGACATCTTTTGTGCAGCCCTGTATATGATCAATAGAATTTATACACACAAAGCAATATGCAAAAAAATACTTAAATTTAAAAATACGTGCCACAAATAAAAACGCGCTTCCAGTAATTATTGTTCATAGACAGTTTCTGCAACCGAATTATTTTGTGTGTCCTGTAAATGAACGATGAATGCTATGCACTTCACAATCTATAGTAATCATCATGTAATAAACCTCAGTGACATACATATCAATTTCAACGTGTTTGAAACAGATTAACACTATTAAAATACCCCGCAAACGGTTTTTTCCACATAGTCCGTAATGTAACAAAATTCTTTTGAGTGCCCCTGTAAATGAACTATATAGTGATAGGCGATTCTGAAAAATTTGATAATCGATCAACATCGATACTGTATAAAACAGCATCGATTAAAAAAATAATCGATTAACAAATTCTAGTATCGATGTTTTAGAATCGATTCTCACACAGATAGCTTAAAAAGAGTAACTCCGAAATTTATCGATTAAGTGGCAGGAAATTTGATCATACATCGTGATAATGGGAATTAGCAGATAATAATCGATATTTCTGGCGCTCATTTCTTTAGCATAGCAGTATATAATATATTAGCTACTGTCAAATTTTGTTTCAAGGCAGTTTTTTTTTCTTTCCAGGTAAAATTGTTATAATTTTCAGTTTAGAGGTAGAGGGTACTAAGAAGGAATCCAGAAAAGAAATAATATTCAAAATATGAACGATACGCGTAGGGAAGGGAAACAAGGGGTGGAGGGGGAAGAGGGCAGTGTTGAATTCAGGGGTTGGGCATTCACTCCCGGATCATTGAAATGCCCCCCCCCCCTCCGGAGCCACAGAAATCCCTCCTAGAAAAAAGTGTCTGAATTCAACACTGAAGAGGGCTAACTATATTTTAGCTAGAATTTCTTGTCCGAATTTAATAAAAATTTAGAAAGAAGTAGGGCTGATGCCCAAGCCGCCGAAAATAAAAGATCCTGAATGTGAGATAAAAATTAAGGGAGGGGGCAGTCTCCCCCCAAAATCATAAATTTTTTTATTATGGTCATATTTGAACGGGACCTTTTCTGACATTCTTCCCAAGTCATTTGGTTAATAACTAAACATTTGTATTATATCTGCAACTGTTTGTCACCACTATTTAAGAACAAGGGGGGGGGGAGCGCGTTTTCCCTACACGGGGGCACTTTTCTAAATTTCGCCGATACCCCTCATACGATATATCGTCGGAAAGGTCTGTGACCGCTTAATCATATTATGCATCTCCCGTGTCCACCCCCACTTCGCCTCCCCCCAAGGGGGGTACTTTTCTAAATTTTGCCCACAACCCTCATGTGCAATATCGTTGGTAAGGTCTGTGACTGCTTAATCATATTATGCATCTGAGGTGTCTATTACCCCCACTTTGCCCCCCCCAAGGGAGCACTTTTCTAAATTTTGCACACACCCCTCATGTGCTATATCGTTGGAGAGGTCTGTGACCGCTTAATCATATTATGCATCTCCGGTGTCCATCCCCCCACTTTCCCCCTACAAGGGGATACTTTTGGAAATTTTGCACGCACCCCTCATGTGATATATCGTTGGAAGGGTCTGTGAACGTTTAATAACGCTTATTCATATTATGACCGGTATACGATGCCGACTCGACATCTATAGCCTTAACGATTTCAGTGCCCAAAGTTCGTGTAGAACAGATTGCGCCACCTGGTGGTGAAACGTGGAACTAATGCATATTGCAGACGACTGCTATACGGTGCTGGAGGCATCGGAGACCCGAGCCGGAGGTTCGTTCAGTTAGAGGTTTATACTATTCCATGTTCAAATTAAAGGATTATCAGGTGCCGAAGGCAGCGGGGACACGGGTTGGAATTTCGTTCGGTTCGAGGTTTTACAAGATTCGAGGCCCGAATGTAAATTAAGAGCCCGCTAGCCGGCAAAGCCAGTTCATTAAGTTGTATTTTTCAAGTTCGTCCCCTTTCTGCTCTTCTTGCCCCCCCCCCCTCCCCCCCCCCAAATCCCAACTTTCTTAGTTATGCACAGATTTGAACGTGACCTTTTCTGACATTCTTCCCAAGTTATTTGGTTAATAACTAAACATTGGTATTATATCTGCAACTGTCTGTCACCGCTATTTATGAACAATAATCAAAATTTTCGGCTTTTTTCCAGTCAAAACACACCATCCATGATTTAGAGCCATTTTACTCAGTATGCTTGCTAGTTAAGTTATATCTGTCAATATTGTCTCCTCCCACTGTCCCCTTTCCTTGCCTCTCCCCCACCTCCACCCCCAAAATCATAACTCGTTTAATTATGGTCAGATTAGAACGGGACCTTTTCTGACATTCTTCCCAAGTACCCAAGTCATTTGGTTAATAACTAAACATTAGTATTATATCTGCAACTGTTTTGCACTATTTATGAACAATAGTCAAAATTTTCGCATTTTTTCAGTTAAAACACTCTTTTCGTGGATTAGAACCACATTACTCAGGGTTATCGTTAGCTAAGTTGTATCTCTCAAGTTTATCAAAATGTTTGTGTAAGTTATATTTTAAAAATTTCTCCGTGCTCGAAAAAATAAAACAGTAAAATTTCCAGTCATTTAGAGTTTAAAACCAAACCCTTTGAGTTATGATAATTTGAATTTTATGAAATATCGGATCTTTCCGACACTAAATAATCATCTGCTTGTTTTTAATATTTTTCAAGAGTACACGTATGATATTTCTTTAAAACTTATTTTTAAAATTAATATATCAAATAATTTAAACAAATTGACCCCGAGAATTTTGTACATTTGAGAATTTTGTTATTTTATTTCTTATATACAATAAACTATACAGGATAAAGACTACACTTGTGGATATTCCAATTAAATATTAAGCTTGTATTATATATAAAAACATCATAAAACAAAATAAAAGTCTTTACAAAATCAGTAATTTCAAATGGATTAGAAAATAACATTATATGAAAAACATATACGAAAAACATTATGCGAAAAACTTTTATACATATATTCTATATATATTCTGTAAAAATATTTGAGGTAATAGTGTTTATGTCTTAAAACACACAGAATTTTTTTTTTCAAATAAAATTTCTTCTAATAGTACTACTAGCTATAAAGTTAGAGCAAGACATTTTTATAATGAAATTTCACCTCGTATTACGACTAGGAGCTCTTAAGGGTCCTCTTCACGCACTTGAAAACACCTGCTCGCTAATATTAATCCTATGGGGCATTATTTTTCTAATATCTCGTTTACATTTGAATATTTTTAAACAATTGTTTTTTGCATTGAATAGCAGATATCAATATCTATTGCCGCCGTTGATTACTTTTTCGATTTTCTTTGCGGATTTTTTTTAGGAAGATACTTTTACTTTCGAAACCGGTTCCGAAAGTGAAAGTATCTTCGTAAAAAAAGCGGGGGGGGGGGGAGACAATATTGACAGATACAACTTAACTAACTAGCATCCCGAGTAAAGTGTCTCTAAAACAAGGATGTTGTGTTTTAACTGGGAAAAAAGCCGAAAATATTGATTATTGTTCATAAATAGTGGTGCCAAACAGTTGCAGATATAATACCAATGTTTAGTTACTAACCAAATGACTTGGGAAGAATGTCAGAAAAAGTCCCGTACAAATCTGACCATAATTAAAAAAGTTATAATTTCGGGCGAGGGGGAGGAGGGCAAGGAAGGGGGAGGAGACAATATTGACAGATACAACTTAACTAACTAGCATCCCAAGTAAAGTAGCTCTAAACCAGGGATAGTGTGTTTTAACTGGGAAAAAAGCCGAGAAAATTTTGATTATTATTCATAAATAGTGGTGACAAACAGTTGCAGATATAATACCAATGTTTAGTTACTAACCAAATGACTTGGGAAGAATGTCAGAAAAAGTCCCGTACAAATCTGACCATAATTAAAAAAGTTATAATTTCGGGCGAGGGGGAGAAGGGCAAGGAAGGGGGAGGAGACAATATTGACAGATACAACTTAACTAACTAGCATCCCGAGTAAAGTGGCTCTAAACCAGGGATAGTGTGTTTTAACTGGGAAAAAAGCCGAAAATTTTGATTATTATTCATAAATAGTGGTGACAAACAGTTGCAGATATAATACCAATGTTTAGTTACTAACCAAATGACTTGGGAAGAATGTCAGAAAAAGTCCCGTACAAATCTGACCATAATTAAAAAAGTTATAATTTCGGGCGAGGGGGAGAAGGGCAAGGAAGGGGGAGGAGACAATATTGACAGATACAACTTAACTAACTAGCATCCCGAGTAAAGTGTCCCTAAACCAAGGATGTTGTGTTTTAACTGGGAAAAAAGCCGAAAATATTGATTATTGTTCATAAATAGTGGTGCCAAACAGTTGCAGATATAATACCAATGTTTAGTTACTAACCAAATGACTTGGGAAGAATGTCAGAAAAAGTCCCGTACAAATCTGACCATAATTAAAAAAGTTATAATTTCGGGCGAGGGGGAGAAGGGCAAGGAAGGGGGAGGAGACAATATTGACAGATACAACTTAACTAACTAGCATCCCGAGTAAAGTGGCTCTAAACCAGGGATAGCGTGTTTTAACTGGGAAAAAAACCGAAAATTTTGATTATTATTCATAAATAGTGGTGACAAACAGTTCCAGATATAATACCAATGTTTAGTTATTAACCAAATGACTTGGGAAGAATGTCAGAAAAAGTCCCGTACAAATCTGACCATAATTAAAAAAGTTATAATTTCGGGTGAGGGGGAGAAGGGCAAGGAAGGGGGAGGAGACAATATTGACAGATACAACTTAACTAACTAGCATCCCGAGTAAAGTGGCTCTAAACCAGGGATAGTGTGTTTTAACTGGGAAAAAATCCGAAAATTTTGATTATTATTCATAAATAGTGGTGACAAACAGTTGCAGATATAATACCAATGTTTAGTTATTAACCAAATGACTTGGGAAGAATGTCAGAAAAAGTCCCGTACAAATCTGACCATAATTAAAAAAGTTATAATTTCGGGTGAGGGGGAGAAGGGCAAGGAAGGGGGAGGAGACAATATTGACAGATACAACTTAACTAACTAGCATCCCGAGTAAAGTGGCTCTAAACCAGGGATAGTGTGTTTTAACTGGGAAAAAATCCGAAAATTTTGATTATTATTCATAAATAGTGGTGACAAACAGTTGCAGATATAATACCAATGTTTAGTTACTAACCAAATGACTTGGGAAGAATGTCAGAAAAAGTCCCGTACAAATCTGACCATAATTAAAAAAGTTATAATTTCGGGCGAGGGGGAGAAGGGCAAGGAAGGGGGAGGAGACAATATTGACAGATACAACTTAACTAACTAGCATCCCGAGTAAAGTGGCTCTAAACCAGGGATAGCGTGTTTTAACTGGGAAAAAAACGGAAAATTTTGATTATTATTCATAAATAGTGGTGACAAACAGTTGCAGATATAATACCAATGTTTAGTTATTAACCAAATGACTTGGGAAGAATGTCAGAAAAAGTCCCGTACAAATGTGACCATAATTAAAAAAGTTATAATTTCGGGTGAGGGGGAGAAGGGCAAGGGGGAGGAGACAATATTGACAGATACAACTTAACTAACTAGCATCCCGAGTAAAGTGGCTCTAAACCAGGGATAGTGTGTTTTAACTGGGAAAAAAGCCGAAAATTTTGATTATTATTCATAAATAGTGGTGACAAACAGTTGCAGATATAATACCAATGTTTAGTTACTAACCAAATGACTTGGGAAGAATGTCAGAAAAAGTCCCGTTCAAATCTGACCATAATTAAAAAAAGTTATAATTTCGGGCGAGGGGGAGAAGGGCAAGGAAGGGGGAGGAGACAATATTGACAGATACAACTTAACTAACTAGCATCCCGAGTAAAGTGGCTCTAAACCAGGGATAGTGTGTTTTAACTGGGAAAAAAGCCGAAAGTTTTGATTATTATTCATAAATAGTGGTGACAAACAGTTGCAGATATAATACCAATGTTTAGTTACTAACCAAATGACTTGGGAAGAATGTCAGAAAAAGTCCCGTACAAATCTGACCATAATTAAAAAAGTTATAATTTCGGGCGAGGGGGAGAAGGGCAAGGAAGGGGGAGGAGACAATATTGACAGATACAACTTAACTAACTAGCATCCCGAGTGAAGTGGCTCTAAACCAGGGATAGTGTGTTTTAACTGGGAAAAAAGCCGAAAATTTTGATTATTATTCATAAATAGTGGTGACAAACAGTTGCAGATATAATACCAATGTTTAGTTACTAACCAAATGACTTGGGAAGAATGTCAGAAAAAGTCCCGTACAAATCTGACCATAATTAAAAAAGTTATAATTTCGGGCGAGGGGGAGAAGGGCAAGGAAGGGGGAGGAGACAATATTGACAGATACAACTTAACTAACTAGCATCCCGAGTAAAGTGTCCCTAAACCAAGGATGTTGTGTTTTAACTGGGAAAAAAGCCGAAAATATTGATTATTGTTCATAAATAGTGGTGCCAAACAGTTGCAGATATAATACCAATGTTTAGTTACTAACCAAATGGCTTGGGAAGAATGTCAGAAAAAGTCCCGTACAAATCTGACCATAATTAAAAAAGTTATAATTTCGGGCGAGGGGGAGAAGGGCAAGGAAGGGGGAGGGGACAATATTGACAGATACAACTTAACTAACTAGCATCCCGAGTAAAGTGGCTCTAAACCAGGGATAGTGTGTTTTAACTGGGAAAAAAGTCGAAAATTTTGATTATTATTCATAAATAGTGGTGACAAACAGTTGCAGATACAATACCAATGTTTAGTTACTAACCAAATGACTTGGGAAGTATGTCAGAAAAAGTCCCGTACAAATCTGACCATAATTAAAAAAGTTATAATTTCGGGCGAGGGGGAGAAGGGCAAGGAAGGGGGAGGAGACAATATTGGCAGATACAACTTAACTAACTAGCATCCCGAGTAAAGTGGCTCTAAACCAGGGATAGTGTGTTTTAACTGGGAAAAAAGCCGAAAATTTTTATTATTATTCATAAATAGTGGTGACAAACAGTTGCAGATATATTACCAATGTTTAGTTACTAACCAAATGACTTGGGAAGTATGTCAGAAAAAGTCCCGTACAAATCTGACCATAATTAAAAAAGTTATGATTTCGGGCGAGGGGGGGGGGGGCAAAAGGGGAACGGGGGAGGAGACAATATTGACAGATACAACTTAGCTAACTAGCACCCGGAGTAAAGTGGCTCTAAACCAAGGATAGTGTGTTTTAACTGGGAAAAAAGCCGAAAAGTTTGATTATTGTTCATAAATAGTGGTGACAAACAGTTGCAAATATGATACCAATGTTTATTTATTAACCAAATGATTTGGGAAGAATGTCAGAAAAGGTCCCGTTCAAATCTGTGCATAACTAGGAAAGTTAGGATTTTGGGGGGCAGGGGGAGGAGAAAGGAGACGAACTTGAAAAATACAACTTAATAAACTAACTAGCTGGCTTCGCCTGCTAGCGGGCACCTAATTTACATCGGGGCCTCGAATCTTGTAAAACCTCGAATATGATAAACCTCGATCCGAACGAAACTCCGGATCGGGTCCCCGCTGCCTTCGCCACTGTATACCGGTCGTGCTACGCACGCACCGGATAATCCCATAATTTGCACATCGAATAGTGTAAACCTCTAACCGAACGAACCTCCGACTAGGGTCCCCGCTTTCTTCGTCACCGGATAATCCCTTAATTTGCATATTAAATAGTATAAACCTCTAACTGAACGATCCTCCGGCTCGGGTGCTCTCCCGTTTCGGCAAAACGCGCTCCCCCCCCCCCCCCCCCCCCTCCCCATAATTTTTTACGCGCTTCCGGTTTAAAATTTATGTTATGCGTTATAAAGTATCGTAAACTTTCAAACAGATCGCCTTATTATATTTCCTAATTTTGTTCGCGCCCCTCCTCCTCCCCCCCCCACCCGAAATGTGACGCGAATCCCTTATTTATACGAAATTTGAGAGCAACAGCTGCTCATCTCTGCTGCTAAAATAATTAAAGTGAAAGAATAAATGTATGGAATTTAGTGCTAGAGAGATCGATGTACATAATCTATAGACTTCCGTTAGGCGTTATCCTCTGATGGTGATAAGATCGATCTGCAGTGACGATTTGAAAGAAAATAAAAATAAACGATCGATAATATTCGTAGAGACATCGATAAAAAAATTGATAAAATCGATCTGACCAATAGTATCGATTAAATCGATAAAAAAGATTGACATCGATAAAAATTTGATAACATCGATTAAATCGATCTGGCCATAGTATCGATTAAATCGATTAAAAAGATCGATGTCACCCATCACTACGTATAAATGCTTCATTTTCAATACCGAACATGCCATAGTAAACCTGAATAACATATTTCAATTCCATGTATATTTACGTAAGTTAGAGAACGGACAGACAGACCGAATTCTTTCAACACTTTTCAACTTTGTTGGAAATGGTTAAAAATAATAAAGAAGAGCAATAAAATAATATAAGAAATACATTATATTTCGTTGAATAAAATCGGGATGATTATTTTCAAAACGCTATTGCTTAAAAAAAAAAAATTAACCAATTTACTATCGCATTTATCACATTTTCAATATACTTGCTTTTGCTATAAAACGGGTATTAAAGAACATTCATTCCACGCTATTTACAGTTTCAAATATCCATAACTTTGTTATTTCTTTCATTTACATTCATAAATGAATAGAAAAAAGGCTGTAAAATTGCTTCTACAATAAGTATTTTAGGTACTTACGTATTATCCGTGCCAATTTTAAGCCAACTGCGCCAGGCATGGAGCCAATATTACTAATTATAGTAACCCTTATATATTTTTTTTTCTTGCTACATGGTACATGCCTGGGAATAATCTATAATATTATTCTTTCTTATTTACTATGCTATTTACCATTTATTAAATACTAGCAAGCTACGCCCGCTACGCTGGTCAATTTCTTATAACGAACTTTTAATCCAACAAAATATTGACATTTCATAATTCCCTTTTATATTTTAACAGAATAATAAGGCTACTATAATTTTTGACTCGTGCTATAGCCAATATACACGCCAGGACACGTCGCCCTTATCATTATCTTTTTACGCATGAAGGTTTTGCTATGGTTACTCTATTGTGAAATTTAGTAATTTTTCAAATTCAATATTTGAAAAATGGCATAATCATTAGATTTGAAATTTATATCAAGAAAAATACAATTTTTTACCTTTCAAACGCAGTTTGCCTAACAATTTTCTGACAAATACTTTTCGAGCTACTATTTTTTTTCAGTAACTTCAAATGTTTCATTTTCCGAGATTAATCTGTGGCAACAATTAGCGAAAAACCCAGTCGTCAGAAACGCATAGATTTTTATTAAAGAGGCTGTTGGAGCAGGGATTGTCACCACCAATTTGCCACCATCACTTTTGAAATCGGTTCGGTAGTTCCAGAGATTCCATACAAATTGTAATTTAGAATGTTTTTAGAACGCTTTTCGCTCATTTCACCCTTTTAAATTTCGATTTTTTTTAAATTTTTTTTTAGAGAGCATTTACATCTTATAAGTAACTACAATGCCAAATTTCATATTTCTAGCTCTTTCAGTATAAAAAAAAATCGCAATTTTAGAACGTTTTTCGCTCTTGCACCCCCCTGGGGTTAGTGACACCGACATAAAATATAGCTTATGTTGAAGCAGGGGTTGTCACCATCAATTTGCCACCATCACTTTTGAAATCGGTTCGGTAGTTCTAGAGAGTCCATAGAAATTGTAATTTTGAATGGTTTTAGAACGCATTTCACTCATTTCACCCTTTTAAATTTCGATTTTTTATTTATTTTTTTATTCTAGAGAGCATTTACATCTTATAAGTAACTACAATGCCAAATTTCAAATTTCTAGCTCCTTCATTATAAAAAAGATCTCAATTTTAGAATGTTTTTCGCTCCTGCACCCGCCTGGGATTAGTGACACCGACATAAAATATAGCCTATGTTGGAGCAGGGGTTGTCACCATCAATTTCCCACCATCACTTTTGTAATCGGTTTGGTAGTTCTAGAGATTCCATAGAAATTGTTTAGAACGCTTTTCGCTCATTTCACCCTTTTAAATTTCGAATTTTTTTTATTTTGTTCTTAGAAAGCATTTACATCTTATAAGTAACTACAACGCCAAATTTCAAATCGGTTCCGTAGTTTTAGAGATTCCATAGAAATTGTAATTTAGAATGTTTTTAGAACGCTTTTTGCTCATTTCACCCTTTTAAATTTCGAATTTTTTTTCTATTTTGTTCTTAGAGAGCATTTACATCTTATAAGTAACTACAACGCCAAATTTCAAATCGGTTCGGTAGTTCTAGAGATTCCATAGAAATTGTAATTTAGAATGTTTTTAGAACGCTTTTCGTTCATTTCACCCTTTTAAATTTCGATTTTTTTTTTTTTTTTTTTTTTTTTAGAGAGCTTTTACATCTTATAAGTAACTACAATGCCAAATTTCAAATCGGTTCGGTAGTTCTAGAGATTCCATAGAAATTGTAATTTAGAATGTTTTTAGAACGCTTTTCGCTCATTTCACCCTTTTAAATTTCGATTTTTTTTTATTTTGTTCTTAGAAAGCATTTACATCTTATAAGTAACTACAACGCCAAATTTCAAATCTGTTCGGTAGTTTTAGAGATTCCATAGAAATTGTAATTTAGAATGTTTTTAGAACGCTTTTTGCTCATTTCACCCTTTTAAATTTCGATTTTTTTTTTTTTTTTTTTTTTTTTTTTTTTTTTTTTTTTTTATTCTTAGAGAGCATTTAAGTCTTATAAGTAACTACAACGCCAAATTTCAAATCGGTTCGGTAGTTCTAGAGATTCCATAGAAATTGTAATTTGGAATGTTTTTAGAACGCTTTTCGTTCATTTCACCCTTTTAAATTTCGAATTTTTTTTAATTTTGTTTTTAGAGAGCATTTACATCTTATAAGTAACTACAACGCCAAATTTCAAATTGGTTCGGTAGTTCTAGAGATTCCATAGAAATTGTAATTTAGAATGTTTTTAGAACGCTTTTTGCTCATTTCACCCTTTTAAATTTCGAATTTTATTTTATTTTGTTTTTAGAGAGCATTTACATCTTATAAGTAACTACAATGCCAAAAATTTCAAATCGGTTCGGTAGTTCTAGAGATTCCATAGAAATTGTAATTTAGAATGTTTTTAGAACGCTTTTCGCTCATTTCACTCTTTTAAATTTCGAATTTTTTTTTTTTTTTTTTTTTTTTTTTTTTGTTCTTAGAGAGCATTTACATATTATAAGTAACTACAACGCCAAATTTCAAATTTCTAGCTGCTTCAGTATACAAAAGATCGCAATTTTAGAACGTTTTTCGCTCCTGCACCCCCCTGGGGTAGTGACACCGACATAAAATATAGCCTATGTTGGAGCAGAGGTTGTCACCATCAATTTGCCACCATCACTTTTGAAATCTGTTAGGTAGTTCCAGAGATCACCCCCTACAAACAAACAAAAAAACAAAAAAACAATCTTTACTCCTTTATAATATTAGTATAGATTTTAAAATAATGTTATTTACTATTTTTAACAATGTTATAAATTTAATAAACATATATTACATTTTATTTATTTTATAATATTAATTACCATTTTTAACAATGTTATTTGATAATGTTAAATTACTGCGTTTGAAAACATCATTGGCAACGATAAACAAGATTGGTACTTGGCAACCATTTTTGGCGATCAATCTCCTGGCACGGATAATACGTAAGTACCGTATTTTATTGCAGAACGTCTGAAATTTGAATAAAGATCACTTCGTTGCATTATTTATGATGAGTAAAAGACAATGACTCGAAGCAGATTATTACATAAAAAGAATTCTTCAGTTACGTATAAATAAAAAAGTACCATAAGAACATCTTACATTTTTTTATAGATGGGTCTTTTTTGTGTGTGATCATTATCTGGAGTTTTTTTTTGTTATGAGCCAAAATACAATAACGAAGAAAGCTATGTTCCCATTGTACTCGTATAATACAAACTGTTTATGCTGATTTTGAAATCAGATATACTGTAATCCCTCGACATTCGTGAGTTTTGATTATTCGCAAATATGAAAATGCGGAAAAACGTAACATTCGCGAGAATCTAACTTGATTATTCGTGATTTTTTAGGTGCATTTGTAATTGTCTGAGTGCAACGAAGACTCATACACAGCGCAGTATTACTTTGCCCCATATATAGCTACGATGGATATTAAAACCTTTCGTCAAGCATAACTCAAAAAATATTTAACGGATTTCGTTCAAATTTTTACAGCAGGTACCTATAAAGGTGACAACGACGTCTATTTATTACCAAGAATAAATGTCAAACCGTTTGGAAATTATATTAAAAAAATAGATAAAAAAGCACAATTAAAGTACATACGTCACGAAAATTTTGTGCGTACGTCATTTTCACCTTCGGAGATTTTCGTAAATAATAGGATTTCAAAATTTCATGCAGTAACACGGAGCAAAAAAATATGCACGCACAGTGAAATACAATATCAGTACAATGATAAAATCAGCACAATAAAGCATATTTCCATTTAATAAAAATGGAGAATTAATCTGGAATTTTTTCTGTTTGAAAGAAAAAAACCCGCAATAACTTAGTATTAGAGATTTGGCGTAAATCTCATCATTAGCCTAGCTTTTTTATTTCGCGTGTGTAAATCAGAAACATTTCTTTGATGTTTAAATAAAAGGTTTTGATTTGTGGCATTAAATTCTTCTTATTTTCTTTTTGTTTAGTATTTTAAATGGAATTAGTGAAATACATGTATTTTAAATTAAATGAGTAAAATACATGTATGTATGTAATGTATGTATTGTAATGTATGTAATGAGTGAAAGGTTTATAGTTAAATGAAATTAATGAAAGATTAAGATGTTATGCAAACAATATTTGGCGATTTATCAACTGCGCCAAGTTAACATGAAAGTACCAATACTTATGTAAAATGAAAACAAGGCACAGATGTCCTATACACCCACGTTGGCGCGATTGTTTCCCCCGCCAATTTGGCGAAAACTTTATTTTTGAATATTAGTTACAAATTAGCGTGCAATAATAGCACGTGAATTTTTATTTTAATATAAAATTAAAATAACGTAATAAATGAAATAGCTTCTATTATTTTAAAAAAAGAAATAAAAAGAAATAAATAATAGTTTGATATAAATAAATATTGATATACATATAAAAAATAAAAGGAAATGGTACTTCTCTATTATCCCGTCGACCACTTTTCATTACAAAAAACTATCGCCAAACTGTAACGCCCAATAAACGTGAGAACATTGCCATTGGAATATCAAAATAAATAAATAAAATATAAGATTTTAAGGACACAATTGTTATTTTAATTCATGAAATAACTAATAAATCAGTAAAACATAATAAAAAATACACGCAAATGTCGAATTAAAATCCACTTGATGACATAACAAACACGTATAATGCTTCTGACATCAAGTAAATGGGACTGCATTTTTGGCATTTAATATTACAGTTTGGCGATAGTTTTTTGTTATGAAAAGTGGTCGACGGGATAATAGAGTAGTACCAAAAATACTTATATCAGGCGTATAATGTTTTGCATTTTTATATGGACCACTTCTCCATTTTATGATTTTAAATGCTATCTATATCAGATATTTCTTTCCTGAGATTCCCACAAGTTATTTTCGGTAATTTTTTAGTTCGCTTATTAATTGTTTACAATTTGCCCCCCTGACAATAACAATTATTTATCACAAAAATGTTTCTTAGTTTTGTTAAATATGTTTGTTATGTATTTTTATTACTTGTTAAAATATCAAAAATGGCAATAAAATTTTATTTTAGCATCGAACTTAATTTTTTAAGATGGCGCATAAACATGGTTTAATAAACGTATATTTGTAAATATTTGAAAAACATGTTTTTCCACTCTCTAGAAAAATTTGGTAAGAGGCTAAAACTGCCTATTAGCACCATTTTTAATTTTTTCCCCAATGGTGCCAACCAGCACATGATACGGAACTTTTCCCCATTCAGATACACACACAAGGCTGATCTCAAACAAGAGTAATGCTAGCAACAATAATGACATTAAATTCTCCTATTAGCTTTGGGCCCGATTACGGATGTTTCTCCTAGAAAAAAAACTGTAGTAGAAGTCTTTTACATTTGTTTCGAATGAAGCTCTGTCACCAAAGTATTAATTAATAATACAAACAACATTAATATTAACAGGGGGGGGGGGGAGTTTGAATTTAAGTGTAAATATTTGGAACCTTCCCAAAAAAAAAAAAAAAGTTACAGAAATTAATTTAAAATGGCGTTAAGCCACGCTTTCTGACATATTGGCTGCGAACCCGATTACGAAACTTTCACTTAACTTAATAACATGTATCTAATAGCCCTGAGGGTACTTTCCCTTCCCAGTTATACGGAGCTTGGGGCTTTTTTAAAAAGCTTGACGCAGTTCGAGTTTAAGAAGTTGATATTTACTGCCAAATGACATAAACTACTATGAAAATAAACCTGATGAATTATTATGCTGGTTTATGTATGTATTTAAAAAGTTGCATCTGATTACTCTTATTAGATAAATTACTCCTGTTTGCATTTAATAACAGATGAACGGCTTCTGTATACTAAATTGTTTAAATATTGGGAAGAGGTGGCGAGAGGTAGAGAGATGTGTAAACAAACGGGTAGACAGACGGTTAGAGAGACTAATAGCGACATAGATAAGATAACGGGTAGCGAAACAAATAGACAGACGGGTAACAAGACAGGTAAAAAAGAGGGTTGACAGAGGGGTAGCGAGTCGAGTAGTGAGACCGTTAGACAGGATGTAGAGGGAAAGGTTGCGAGATGGGTAGCGTGGTGGATAGAGAGACAAGTATAGAGATGAGCACAGATACGAGTTGACAGACGGGTAGAGAGAGGGTATATAGACAGACAGACGTGTCGAGAGACGGGTAGTAAAACGGGAAGCGAGACAGTTAGAGAGACGGATAGACAGATGGGTAGAGAGATGGTTAAAGAGTAGGGTAGATAGAGAGACGGATAGTGAGATGGGTATACAGACGAGTAGAGAGACAGTAGACCGATGGGTACGGAGAGAGACACGATATAGAGACACGGCTAGACATATGGGTAGTTAGATGGGTAGACAGACGGTTAGAGAAACAGATAGGCGGGTAGCGAGACCAGTAAATAAATATACAGACATGTAGAGAGATGTGGAGAGAGAGAGTCAATCAGGTAGTGAGATGGGTAGAAGAACGGATAGGGAAACAAACAGATTGTAGAGAGATACAGGCAGGCAGGCAGAAGAAAAATCTGGGGTTTGAAGTAGTAAAGGCGCAGGGGGGAGAGCCTCCTAGAAAATAGTCAAGAAGTATTATCTTTTTTTTTCAATTTCGCCGATATGGAGATTTAATGTAAAATTTATCTTTACAGAAGTCATCGAATGATTTTTTATGTACTTTAGTAGGAATTTAGGCTACAATTTGGTAATCAGGTTTGTAGCAAAGCATGTTATCAATGTGGTTTGACGTGTATGAGTTTCTATAAATAGTTATTCAAATAAACAAGATGGAATATTTTTTAATTCAAATGTAAATATTTGGTACAAAGAAAATATTAAATCAATGAAATTAAATTTGCGTTAAACTACGCTTGATAAAATACGCTCTTTGCTGCAAATCCGATTACGAAACTTTAAAAAGCTTGGCGTTTTAAAAAATCCGGCTTTTTTTTTTTTTTAAGTTTTGAGCAATACCCGCTTAAGAAAATAAGATGCTTTGCCAAATGTTATAAAGAAATATATATGAAAACATAACAGTATATATGAATTTATATATGATATTTTGTAATTATATCATTTAATTTGCTCTTTTTCATATATTGTATCTTCTTTATATCTTAATTGTTAACCCCATGTTCTCAGCAATATCACTCAGACTAATCCCTTTGAGGGAAGTCCTAGTTATATAAATACGTAGCACCTATAGTCGCTGTTTGGTTTGTCCGCATATAACAGCGCAAAAACTACCCAGCCGAATGGTTTGAAATTTAATATATAGAATCATTGGCAGGATTTTGTCGAGTCATTTCAAATTTTATGAAAATCGAATCAAAACTTGAAAAAGATATTAATAAAAGTTTCCTTCATTCTATTAAATCCTATCACACGTCATTAATTCAGTGATATCCCATGACAGGTAAGGATTCTTAGGTTGTCATGGTGATTACGTCCTATTTAAGATGGAGTCCTTATTTCCGTACTACTGAATTTAAAAACCGAATTTGTATACTAAAATTGTTTAATTATAGGAATTCTGTAATCTACCGACAGTTTTTTGGATAGATGTTTCCGGAGAAATAGATACTAAATGGAAAAAGAGTCTATATATAGATTTCAAGTTCTGAAATATTCAAAGTTCGGCTTAAATTTCCCATTCGAATTTTCAAATTTGATAAATGTTTGAAAACAAGTAGAAGTAAATTAAAATAATAACAAACTTCATTTTTAGGGTTTCGTTCAACTCACGAAACCCTATTACTCCCGCTTCGTAGTCTGTCTGTCACAGAGCCTGTTCTCAGAAACTATTTAACTTACAGGCATGAAATTTTGTGTACTTATAGCTGAATACCTGCTATGAAGCTCAAAATCCTAAAATTTGAAAAAATAGTATTATTTTAATATATAGAGAGATAAAAAACCAAAAATCTAACAGCCTTTTCCCTATTAAATTTAAACATTTTTCGTTATAGCAGTTGCCAACAATTAAAAATTCACAATAAAATTTTCTACCATAATTAATTTTCTATTGAAAGATTTCCACATGAAAAATGAAAATGAAATAAAAAGTTTCACCCATTGAAAAAAAATATTAATATGACGTTAATATGACGTTATATTGGTAATAAAATGGAAATTTTCAAACATTTCTCAATAATACAAGGAGTATGAGTATGTGTAAATACAGAAAGCATCTTAATATGACGTCATAAGAGAATTAAAAAGAAAATTAATCTTATGTCATATTGGAAGTTTAACGGACTTTTTCAAATGTTTGAGAATAATACAGTAAGAGTATCAATATGAGTAATAGAAAAAGCTAGTAGATATGCGTCAGCAAGTGATTATAACGTCATATGAGTTTGAGGACCGTATTAAATCATGATAAAAATCCGATTATGGAAATATTGGCATATTTTAACATTTTGAAGGTCTCTATACAACATGTTTAATTTTGTTTAATTTTTTCTTTATAAAAAACATTTTTTTTAAATGAAGTTTATTTGAATTTATTAAGGAAAGGATAAAGTGTTTTGAAAGGAATATTAAACGAAACCCTTTGAGCTATCTTCGATCACACTTACCCACTTGTTTACATTGTCTTGTATTGGATATTTGCGCATAAACAATTTTAATGTAACAGAATTTTAATTAATTATTTGTAAAAGTGTATTGAAACTTAATAAAATTAAATTAATATCTATAATATGAAAATCTGCACAAGAGTTGTACCAAGATTTGAATATTTATAAAACTACTTATAGTTATAGTACGAACGCATCTCACTTGTCACGTTTAGCGTACAATTTCCCAATTCGTTTCATATTATTGACTGTTTCTGTTTCAGAATTTATAGCGGTTAAAAATTATTTCCTTTGTGTTTTCTTAGTATATATCTATTTACAAATCAATTTTCAGTTGTCAACTGAAAAAGGAGCGAGTGTTGTAGGAAAGCAAAATAATAACAACAGCAGAATACTCATTGCAACGGGGGTATTAGAAATGGTAAGGTAACGGCATCTTCAATCTATTAATTTAAAATACACAGGTTCTCATAGAGATAGAGCTGAAGCTGTTCTAGATGAAAAATAAAAGCATTTCTGAAGTATTTAGCTGTATTTAAATGTCGTATTTTAATATTGTATCGCATACGGACCCACTAATACATTATCATCTCTTTGAGAATCGAGAGATTCAAAATTACTTTATACAAAAACCTATGCTTTTTTGGAACAGCTTTGGCATTCGCCCGCGGTCCGCCATCTTGTTTTTTTAAATCAAAATACATTTGTTTTGTTTCTCGTTTCCAAAATAATTTCATCCATATTTACTTATTATAAAAAACACGTTATTTAATTTTATTGACTAATTTATTTATAGTAGTAATAAAAGTTAAAATGTTTTGATTTAAAAAAACAAGATGGCTGTGACCAACCGCGGGAGATAAATCAAAACATATTTGTCTTGTTTCTCATTTCCAAAATAATTTTCATCCATATTTATTTATTATAAACACGTTATTTAATTTTATTGAATAATTTATTGATATTTAATAATAACAGTTAAAATGTTTTGATTTAAAAACAAGAGGGTTGACCGCGGGCGAATGCAAAGCTTGGCCGCTTTTTTAGCTATATAATTATTTCTCCAATCAGTTAATTAGAATTATCTTCAACAAATAAATTTCGTATTTATGAATATGTTTGTACATTCACCTTCTACATATGTAGTAATAAAAGTCAACATAACGTATTGTTAACAACAACGTGGTTAAAAAAAAAGTGTATGTGAGATACAAGAATGGAGTTAATACAGTAATCCCTTAATACTTGCGAGGGTTCGTTCGAAAACAATCTCGCGAATGTTGAGTCTATCTCTCTGCACTAAAAAAGGAGTTACGTTCTATAACATTTTAATTAAGAGTGGCAAATTATTTCAAAGAACTAAAGGATATATGTATTAAAATTAAAACATATATATATATATATATATATATATATATATATATTTAGTTTGTTATTACGAGATCTTTCACAAGATATACAAAACGAATTCTTTTTTTTTATTATTATTTAAGTAACTTAATTAGCCCTTAAATTTTTCCTAAGCATATTTGTGAATGGCTAATAATCTATAAATATGTGGATCAACAGGCTTTATAACTCTCCCAAGTTTGAACTTTCCACATTCCATAGTTTACGAGAAAAATGACTGTGACAGACAGACAGACACACGAGTGAAATTATAATGGTTAGGAGTGGTCTTATATGCGTTTTTACTTTTTAAGTACGGAACACTAAGAACGTTTTACTGCACTAATTGAAAAGTACACTAACTGAAGCTGCACTAAACAAGGGATACTTGTGTGTGTGTATACAGGGTGAATCTAAACTCTTGTGCAAAACTGGGGGGGGGGGAGGGAGGTGTTTCGAATTTCAACTCCTGAACGCTGTTCAGTTTACGCTACTTAATCACTCCCAACGATTCAGATTTTGAGCTCAAAATTTAAGTTTAAGTCTAAGCTTTTGAAAGCATTTAATGAGATGCAAAAAATAACGGTAAAAAATAGTTTTTCGTTACTCCAAAGTCTAAAGCGCCCTCTATCGGGATTTTTTAAATTTTATCTTTAAAATTTATTTTTAAGAAAATATTGACATGTTTTAATGGAAACCGCAAACGAATTGACCAATTTTCCGTTTTTTATAATCATTTGAAATTTTGGACCCTAAACTTTAATGGCGCCTATCTCCTTCGGAAGACGTTTGGGACCCTTAGTTTCCTATTTAATATTGTTTGTCTTGATGTGTACTAACACCCCTTAAAATTTTGCCCAAGAGTTTAGATTCACCCTGTATATCCAAAATGTTGATGGTACAATATGTTTTACTGCAATTTCTCTTTTTGTCTAACAATTCCTTATTACTTTCTTCTATCTTTACAAGAAGAAAGTATTGGATGCATGAAAATTTTTGACTTCCTGTTTTCGACGGATTTATACGTTTTAGAAGGTCCTGAACACGATTTGACTATTTTTAGAAAATGTCTGTATGTGACTCTGGCCTGTCTGTCTGTATGTGACAAAAATTTTGTGGGCGCTCTATCTCAAAAACTAATGCTCGGAATTTAATAAAACTTTATATTCAGTTAGTCCCTGATATAAATTGGTGCTGATTAGTTTTTGGTGAAAATCGCCCTGCAGGTGGCGCTGCTATGCTGCATTTTTCGCGATTTCTGCAATAGCTCTATCTCAAGAAATAATGCACTTATTTTCATCAAACTTCAAATTCAGTTCGACCTTGACATAAAAAGAAGCTGATTATGTTTTGGTGTAGATATCCCCACAGGTGGCGCTGCTATGCAGCATTTTGCATGATTTTCACGATAGCTGTATCTCAAGAACTAATGCACGGAATTTCATTAAACTTCAGATCCTGTTAGGCCTTGACATAAATAGATGCAGATTACGTTTTAGTGTAAATATCCCAACAGGTGGCGCTGCTATGCTACTTTTTTCATGATAACTATTATCTCGAGAACTAAAGCACGGATTTTCACCAAACTTCAGATTGAGTTAGACATTGACATAAGTTGTTGTTGATTAGGTTTTGGTCTAAATCTCCCAACAGGTGGCGCTTCTATGCTGCATTTTTCAGGATTTACACGATTTTAGCGATGTCATATCTGAATAACTAATGCACGGAATTTAATAAAACTTTAGATTCAGTTAGACCTTGATATAAATTGGTGCTCATTCGTTTTTAGTGTATGCGAAACCTGTGTGAGATAGAAAAAAGTTTTGGGATTGGCACATCCGACTAGTTAACCTTTTCAGGGGCAAAGTACTTTCAATACTAAAATGTTGAAATAAATGACTGGCACCGGAATTTACAAAAAAATTTATTTGTAAATAAGAAAAGGGCTATATTTCACATACACATTAAATGGAAAAGATTTTAACAATATTCTGGTGTCATTGTGGCGTTTGGGAATTAAAATTAAGTGGTTTCATAAACATACCACTGCCCCTGAAAGGGTTAAATACGTTTTTGCATTTAATAATGCTCCCTATTTATTGATTTTTGCACATATCATGTCTCAGTTACTCAATATTTGTCCATTTTTATTCAATTTTCTTTAAATTTGACTCGGTAATTGATCGGGCAATTTGAGTTAATAAATTTGGCTCATAGCTATTAACTCAAACAGAAATCAATTAAATTTTACTTATATTAGTGGAATATTGCTCTTGAAAAAGTGTTCCACTATTATATAAGTTTCTAATTGCTTCTTGTAATAATTTTCACTTTCTGCATATTGGATTTTTTCTCTACATATCTTTAAGTATTTTTTCCACTTATTTTAATTTTGAGAATCTTAAATTTTTGAATACATTTATGTATTGTAATGTAATTATCGGTTATCTATTGTCGATTATTTATGTGGTTTAATAGTTACTAGCGGAGCTTCGCACGCTACGCTGATCGATTTATTCCAAACGGTCCTCGAATTAAACGAACTTAGGCACCCCATTGTCTTCGGATTCGGTAAATTCGGATTTAAATTTAAAAAAAAAAAAAAAAAAAAAAAAAATCATTTAGAATCCTGCAGAAACTGCATCAACGTATTTTTTAAAGATGCGGTTGATGATTTATTTTTTGTCCGAAGGGTGAAGAACGAAAATTGACTCAGCTACCATTTCAAAGAAAGAGAAAATTTTCTCTAGAAGGATAAATGGGTTTTTCATTGTGCGGGTTTGAACCCCTCCCTTTCCTTTGGTTTAGACCCAGTCCACTCTGAAACTACAGAAGGGCAGAGTCCCCCTGGTATTATATTCCTACTTTGAAAAGAAGTTGGAGCATGCGTATTGAGGTCGATTTCATGTGAAATTGGAATTTGACAAAACACTCTTTTAGTTTTAAATATATAAATTATTTACAAAACTTTTATTACATATATATACATTTATTGCTTCCAACAACAAACAATATGTTAAGTTCCAAACTTTCTTACAAAAAAAAAAAAAAAAAAAAAAAAAAAAAAGAAAGAAAATGAAAACTGTAATTTCCTTTGGATATTAAGCTACTCCTTGCCCTTGTATGTAAGCATCATGTTCAATCTATTAATTGAATTTTTATGTGTAACTTGACACAGAGCCATTATTCTTTTCTGTGAAAACTAGATTTAAATTGTAAATATGTAGTCATTAGACAAAAAAGCACCAGTGATATCTACTCCCTCAGACCTATTTACTTTTATTGGGATAAAAACATGTTACTATAATTATAATTATAATAAATAAGGAGAATATACTTCTAGCACTTCTATTTATTAACAAAAATACATAATCTTGAGACATGCAGTGAATAAACAAGAACATTCATATATTTCTTTATAGTCTTGTTTGCAGATTCCAAACTGTCCTCACTTCTATTCATCAAGACTTTAAAAAACTAAAACAGTTTAATATAAAAATACCACAATTTTTCATACGTTTAAATAGTAAACATTGCATAACATTTCTTCTTTTTCATTAGAGAAATTTAAAAAAGCATAAAAATATACAGCAGTATCATCTATCATAATAAGGCAGGCTAGTTGCGATATCAACTTGGCACAGGGTCATTACTGTCATTTTTTTGTGAAAACTACAGGGTGTCCCAAAAAAAGTATACATCCACTGTTTAACGAGTCATAACTTTCTGATTTTTTTTTCTTTTCAAGGTGTAATTCAGTGTTGAATTCCGATAAATTTTCTCTGGGAGGGATTTCTGTGGCTCCGGGGAGGACATTGCAGAGTTCCGAGGGGGAAATTGCACTTTTTTAACCATTAAAATTATTAAATCTTAAATCTTCTGGGTTGGACATTTCAATGCTACGGGGGGATGTCCCCTCCCCCGGGCCAGCCCCTGAATTCAACACTGGTGTAATTAATTGGAAAAAAATGAGTGGACTAAGATTAAGTTTTGAAAAAAGAAAATTTCTTTTAAAATGCTATTGGAAATAGGAAAATGTAGCAGAAGTACATAGACAATATCACAGGGAGTTGCAGGCAGATGCACCTATGTGACTTACAATTAATTGCATAAAAGATAAGTTTGAAATGAATGGATGTTCAGTATGTCCATAGACAAAGTTCCGGAACCGCAGCTGAGCAAGAATGCGCCACAACACCAAATGAAATGTTTGTTGAAGTTTGTGGATCAATAGCTCACCGTTATCAGCAATGTATTGACCAGAACAATAATAATTTTGAACATCTGTGGTAAGAGGAAAAGTTATACATTTTATGTACATACTTTTTCAATTTACATATTAATTATATGTGAATAAAAACTGAAGTTATAATCATTCAAACTGTGTGCACATTTTTTGGGGACACCCTGTTGATGTAAGTTGACATATGTAGTCGTTGGGCAAACAAGTACCCCTTAGACCTATTTACATTTACTAGAGTAGAAAATTTTAAATATAATTATAATTAATATATTGCCTCTAGTACTTCTATTTAATTACAAATAATACAAAATCTTGAGATATACAGTGAATAAACAAGAACATTAAACATAACAGTACAGTAAATAAAAGTAAATAGAGATATACAGTAAATAAACAAGAACATTCACAGACTTTTTCATAGTGTAGCTTACACACTTTCATTCATTAATTTTATTCATCAACATAATAATGAAATTGGATTGTTTAATATAAAAATATTAGTTTATCTTAACTTTAAATAACAAACATTGCATAACACATACAGGGAACAATGCAGGTTTTTTTTTTTTTTTTTCAGGAGGCGGAAGGAAGGAGATCACAAAAAAATGGGTTTTTTTGTGAAGTTTATTATATTTTTGTAATTTTTTTTTTTTTTTGACAAAGGATTAAATCTAGTTATTAAAATTCAAACTAATCTTTTATAATAGTGGTATACTGAGTAGTACTTTGGCCGAGTACCGAGTAGTTGTTTGAACATATATTTTTTTTATAATTAACCTTTGTAATTTGAAATTTAATTGAGAACCTTTTAAAGACAATTTTGAAAATAAAAAAAAGTTTAAAACAGTAGCATTATTTAAAATATATGAAAAAAAAAAAGAATTGTTCATAAACAGTACAATTAACCAATATGAAATTAAAATTAATTCTTCAACTCATCTAACTCATTCTCATACCTGAAATCTGTCTATCAAGAATGATTATTGGTTGCTGTAACAATCCATTGAATAATGCAAAACGTTGATGTTAAAAGTGTAGCTTGCACTATCCGCAGCTTATTATTCTGGTTTATTGTCTCAACATGACCACTCCACAGCTACATGCTTAAAATTTGAAACAAATCAATTGGTTTTTTCTATGAATCTAAAAAATTAATCCAGGATATTTCCACCAGATGGAACTGAACATGTTATATGTTAAAAAGATTGCATAAATTAAAGTGGTCTTTTTGCAAATCATTATTATTATTATTTGAGCATGTTTGTTTAATTGTTTTTAAGAAGGAAATTTCAGAATTATTGTCATTTTTCCTACAAACTCAAGCAAAGTGTTCTATTTTGAACATTTTAAACATTTAGCATTTTTTGCTGGACACAATTTTCTCTAATGTGTAGATTATCCACACCATTTACAAAGTTCAAGGGGTTTTTGGTAATCTTTTTACCCATAGTTCCTTTTATCAGTTTCTTTAAACTGCGGAGATTTTGACTGGATACCCTTTTTTTTAAATTCGCTTTTGTTTTGTTTACACTGGAAACTATCTGTACAGAAGCATTATTAGAAGTAAGAATTTCTTGTTGCTTTGTAATCGATTCCGATAAACAAACTTTTTCTATAGCATTGCTTAAAGAAAGTTCTGGATCTAAATGTAATATCTCACTTAATGAGTTATCTCTAATATCAACAACTATTCTATCACGTATTAGTTTATCATGAAGAACTTCATAATCACAATGTTCAGCAACTGGATAAAGTGAAGATAAAAAATCATTAACAGAATCCCCTTCATTCTGAATGCTTTGATTAAATTGTGCATGCTCGAAAATAGTGGTTTTCTTTACTATGAAATGATCATCAAAATGTTTGAGAACAATGTCATATTTCTACTAGCCAGCTTCCAGCAAGTTAAAAAACATAAAAATGTCTTCTGCGTTATCTCCCATGAGATAAAAAAGAGAATTCACCTGCTCTGCTTCTGTTTGATTTTTGAAACCGAAAGCAAATCGATACCTTTCCAAACGTTGCTTCCATTTCACCCAAAGTGCCGGTGATGAAAAAGTAATTTTTTCTGGCTGTGTAACCTGTGTAACCCTGTTATCTATATTCTATTTCCTTAGACATTATACGAGGGAAAGTCATTAAGTAAGTCACAAAAGATAATTAAATAATAACTTACAATGATATTTACTTCAAAACTATTTTTATTTCTCAACATATTCTCCACCAATATTTATGCACTTATATCACCGTTTTATCAGTGCCCCAACACCAGCTTTATAACATTCTTTCGAATGCTATCTCAGCTACATCAGGACTTCAAGTTGAACACAGGAGACAATTCAAAAGTTTGGTTGGCAACTTCTTCAACATCCACCATACAGCTTCGACTTAATCCCAAGTGATTTTCATCTGTTTAATCCACTAAAACCTCTCGTGAACATCCTCTTGGAAGCAAGATGATGTTCACAGTTGATGAAAAGGTTCAACTTGAAGTCTGAGACAGCAAACCAAAGAATCTTATGCAGCTGGTGTTGGGGCACTGATAAAACGGTGATATAAGTGCATAAATATTGGTGCAGAATATGTTGAGAAATAAAAATAGTTTTGAAGTGAATATCATTGTAAGTTATTATTTAATTATCTTTTGTGACTTACTTAATGACTTTCCCTCGTACTTCTTAATAAAATGAATATATATGTGCCGTATAATCATGCAAGAAAAAAAGTTTTCTTATTTGAAGTAATAGTTTCATTTCAACATTTTATTGTAGTAAACATCCTTTTAACCACTTGTCACCATGTGCTATTTAATTGTAGTGAACCGTAAAAGGCTCCAATGAAGACACAGTAAATTTACTTGCATTAATATATTTCACACATAACTATTCTACTTAGATTGCACTTTACAAACACAGAATCACACAACACGACATAAACAGTTCCATTAATCTAGATTACAGTTAATGTTCTTGTACCGTGATGGTTACAGTTCATATCATGACCTAATACCTCAAGTAGTGCTTACTGCAAATTTATTTTTTACTGAGGCTGGCCAAATCTACAATAATAATAATAAAAGAAATACCATACCTCCTGAAAATGTAGAACAATGTGTTTTTGCACCGTAATTTGTGATATAACAAATTTAATTATACAAATATATTTTAATTTCATTTATTGTATTTTCTGTTTCTTTATCCAAAATTATAGACTTTTCTTAGTTTTAAAAATGACCCATCTTTATTTGTATAAATATAAAACTAAATTTTTATCGGCATTAATTTTAAATTCGTTTTTTTTAAACTTTTCTATATTTTGTAGACAAATTTTTATATGCCAAGTAAATAGTTTGTTTGAATAATTACATATATTATACATTTATATTGAAACTAGGGGGCATACCCCCTGCGA
Source organism: Maratus michaelseni (assembly GCA_963931845.1). NCBI lineage: Eukaryota > Metazoa > Arthropoda > Arachnida > Araneae > Salticidae > Maratus > Maratus michaelseni. The sequence goes on along the minus strand of OZ007598.1, from coordinate 48,303,619 downwards.
GCTACGCTCGCCAACCCCCGCTCAGACTTCGAGGCCTCTAAAAACATGACAGCGTGCTTTGTTTTAAAAATATTGGTAAATCTGTAATTGGGTTGCCATGCTTTTAACGTTTTAATGGGGCATTTTTTGATTATCATGGCCTCATACACAGCTGTTGCGACAACTGACGACTGTTTTCGGGATTGATAAGTAAAATCAATTACAACTTGAAAACCAGCTTGTATAAAATGGTTAGGTTTAAATTGTGTCTACCTCTCGGACTTTTATAACAACGATCTGTATTCTATTCTTCCTTTGCGTTTAAGGATGAGAAAAATTCCATCTGCTTGTGAATAACATTAAGAACCACGGTATTGAAAAGTACTGTGTTATAGCCATTTTTAGTAACAGGTTTTAATTTTCTCTCTATTTTAGTTCACCATCATGCATATTTTCATGTTATTTTAAATATATAAATTATTTATTTTAATTAATATGTATATACGAATTTTCTAATAATTATTTATCATACAAAATTAATTAAATATTTTGTGCGTGCATGCCTGCATGTATTCGGCATCAATTGATGAGATATTTAAACAAATTTGCTATCCGCGATAATTTTACACCATGTTATGTCACTCGAATACTGTCCATAAGAAAATCGGGTACTTTTTCAGTATAGGATCCTTTGCTTTTAGGTTTGGCGTAATTCGAGCTTCAAAAAGGGATAGATTCGTTAATATACATAGATTTGTTGTCAAAAGTTATGAAAACAAACATAATGAACTTTTGGTACTTTTCTATTATAGGGGTCTTGACGCTTTTTAAAAAAGCTTGGCGTAATTCGGGCATCAGAAAGTGATATTTGGTGCCAAATGACATAAACAACCATGGAAACAAATTCGACAATTTTTTTGTTTATATGCGTATTTTAATTATACGTATATTATTATTGTTTTTTCTATACAAATTACTTCTGATTATATATAAAATAGGATAAATGATATTTTACGCTAAACAAATTGTATAAATATTGAAAAAACGCTTCTGTATACGAAATGACAAAGTAAATAAGTTGACAGAAAGTATGTTGCCAAATTTCCTTTTCCGCCAAGGCTATTTTCCCTGTTTCGTCAAGGCCCCATATACTGAAAAAGCACCGAACTTTTATGCTTGTTTATACATGTATTTATATGTATATATACAATTTATTTAGAATTGGACGATTAATCCTTACGATAGAAATGTGATTTTATTTTCAAATTTTCCTGAAAAACATATTTTAATCACAATCTTGTCTTCATTATCGATTGAAATAAAAGATAAATTCAATTTCAGTTTGAAAATGACGAATAAAAAGAAATCAATAATCCCTATCGGGATCCTTTTCAATTTTTTTCCCTTTTTCGTCACAAAAAAAACTGAGTATAGTTGCCATCATTACAGAAATATCATTAAAATTAGAAAAAAATTAATATCTCGAAAACTAATTCCAATTTCAAAATTCTATTACCAGTTTTGACATCCGCGAATTTTTATGGACAATTGGTATTAATTTCACCATCAAGCGTTTCATATTTTATTAAAAATAGCCCTGAAACATAATCAGTCGTTTCATAAAATCGTTTCATAAAATCGTTTCACAAATTCGTTTCATTAGGATTTTATATATATAGGGTAGATAACTTCTTACAGATCAATTATAAAATCCTTTGTCTTCAATAATGCTTAAAAAATTAAATTCTTACAACTACTCGGTATTGGCCAAGTACTCAGCTGAAATTTGACAGAGTATCCAGTACTCAGTAAATTGGCCGCCGAGTACCGAGTAACTACAGCAGGGTTCTAAAAAACCCGTTTTTTAGTAACCCAGCCCGGAAGGGTATCAGGGCAGCTACCGACTACAACCCTTGGGGTTGTAAAAAACCTGGATGGATACCTGGGCAGCTACCCACTACAACCCTCAGGGTTGTAAAAAACCCGGAATTGTTTTTTAAAACTCACCCTGGGCGGGTACCCGGGCAACTACCCACTACAACCTTGAAATACAGAGTACTCGCTACGGCTCAATTTTATAATTACTAACTTTTTTAAGTTTTCCTACTAAAGCTTTGTATGGAAAATATAAATATTTCAAATTCTACCAAAATAAAAAAACAGAACATTAAACATTAATTAAACAGAAACATTGCTTTTATGAAATGGAATTTTGTGAAAGTACTTATTTTGCGTAATAGAATTTTATGAAGGATCCTCTTTCATTAAGAGGAATTTTGTGAATGGCTGCTTTTATGAAATGAGATTTTGTTAAGGCTGATTGGTGTTTGATGCGGACGATTATCTGAGTGAGAATTCTGTGCAGGGACTCCAATTTTTGGCTGAATTGACCCTTGACTTCTCCTTCTGTATTACCAAAATTTTAATGAAAAAAGTTATATTCATCACTATCAAAATAATAATCGTCCTTTGCGATATCAATGCGTGGCTTATTAGGAAGCGTTTTACTAAAGTCCAATAATAATTTACAAGATGAGGATCAATAAAGCTAAAAATTGTCAAAGTCATCAAAGAAGGACAGTTCAAAAGCCGTTGACTTCTCCTTCTGTATTACCAAAATTCTAATGAAAAAAGTTATATTCATCACTATCAAAATAATAATCGCTCTTTGCGATATTAATGCATGGCTTTTAGGAAGCGTTTTACTAAAGTCCAATAAAAATTATCAAAAATAAGGCTCAATAAAGCTAAAAATTGTCAAAGTCATCAAAGAAGGACAGTTCAAAAGCCGTTGACTTCTCCTTCTGTATTACCAAAATTTTAATGAAAAAAGTTATATTCATCACTATCAAAATAATAATCGCTCTTTGCGATATCAATGCGTGGCTTATTAGGAAGCGTTTTACTAAAGTCCAATAATGATTTACAAAAACGAGGGTCAATAAAGCAAAAAATTGTCAAAGTCATCAAAGAAGGACAGTTCTCGAAGATATCTCTAAGAAAGTCTATTTTAATTCTGACACGTGCAAAGGAAAGCTCTTTTATACGACAACTCTTGCAACATTCTATAATATAATTATTTATAGGAGGAGATAAACCACATGATCTGAATGATATACGTTCTAATTTTGGTGAAGATAGTAATAAGTATTGTATTGCTTTATTTGTTGAATTAATAATTTCAGTTCCCCGTAAAAAACATTCAGTTAAACAATGAAAAACGTGTTGAGAATTATCATTAATTCCTAGAAAAGAAACATTTTTCATACACAACTGTTTAAGCTTTGGACAATAATCAGGTAAATCAAAGATGGGCATGATGCAATCATGAACCTTTAAACAAGTCAGATTATACCCTTTATTTTTCAAGAAATCGTCTATATTAATAAAGGGAGACCGTCTAAAAAATCTGAAATGCACTTTCTCCAAATTGAATTTGGTTAATAAATTAAACTCCACTTCGCCCCCTAAGCAGCATGCTATTGATTTAAGTTTAGGGCACATAGTCAAACACTTTCTAAGAAAATTAATATAGTATGGCACCCTATTCCAATGAAAATCAATCAAATCTAAGTCAATCAAATTATAGGTATGACCATTTTCAAACTTACATAAATCTATATTTTGCCGACAGTTTAGCTTCATAGGAAAATTTGGTCTATCAATAGTTTCAAGCGAGGGTAGATTTTGTAAAAGGTTTTTAAAACCTTCTACTGTAACACTACTCCATTCAATAAAAATTTTCTTTAATTCAGGACAGGGAACTTTTCCGTTTTCATCTCTACATACATATTTTAGTCCATTATCACTAACATCAGAACATCTTGCATCGATTTCATTTATTTTAGGACAAAATTTAGCTATGTTTGCTAAAATTTCATCACAGCAGGTTTCAGGCATTGCTATTTTTATTAGATTCGGAAGACGATGAAAAGTATCTTCTACTGAAATCAAAAAACGATTTTCAAACTCATCCGTAATCTCTGTTAAACATTTTGCATCAAGGCGCTTTAAATGTCTATTAATTAAAAATCCCATATATTCCTCTTTCAGTTTTTCTTTTTTACGTAATTCTGAAAGAAGTTCGGATGAATATCTTCTCTGTAAAAATTCAAAAAGTCTTTTTAAATTGTCATCTTTTAGTATAGTAAAAAGAAAATGAAAACTTTCAAATTCTTGAACTATAAAATTGAAGCATAACGTTTGTAAGGAAAGCATGTTGAAATAATAAAAAGTTGTAATCTATATTGTATAAGTTAAAATATCTTAAATGTGATGCTTTTCTGAGGATTAGCAATGTTCAGTTTTCAAAAGTCGTCTTCAAATATGGCATTTTGTCCATCGCTTTTTCGCTCTTTTACGACCTGCAAGACAAAAAATATTTTTTTTTAAATTACATATTGTGATATTTAATACTTTCGAAATATAAGCACTGCCGTGAAAGATATTTCAAAAAATATAAAAATACTGTACATGAAGGATCTCCGCTTCTTAAATTTTCTTTTCTTTATTTCTTTTATTTTTAGCATCCTGGAAAATAATGAACTTATTTTAAATATTTATAAATAATTCATTAAAAAAAACTATTTATTTAATAAATAATTTTAATAAATTATAATTTCTTTTATAAATCATAACTTAATAAAAATGTTAAATATTTGATCAATAGCAGATTGATTAAGAAAATTTGTTTTGTGTTTAAAAATATTTTTTTATAACATGTGAATAATCAGCAGTTTCTGTTCAGTCACAAAAATCTGTCTTATAAGGAGATTTGAATAATTATCTCCATTCTGAGGAATGGAGATAATTATTCAAATTTTGCTATGTTTTTGAAAAAAAAAAAAAAAAAAAGATTATTTTTTCTTCATCTTTTACTATGAAGACTGCATTACATCATTTACAAATTCGTAATCTGTGAGATATTGAGTGACTAGTGCTGCATTAGCATAAATCACCCAAACTATCTTGGAGTCAACCAATCTATATCTTGATTTTTTCATCAAATCTTAACTGAAAATTGTATTGTTTATATTGCAAATGATATGCAAACTTTAGAGTTGCAGATCTTTGCAAGTTGATTGTACATACACATGCATAGCTGAAAGAAAAAGAAAAAAATCTGGAATTCCCATCCTTTTTTTATAACTTAGGAGGCTGTCTTCGTATTGAAATTCTATCAAACTTTAACTTTTTCCACCGCCGCCGGTATATATATATATAGGGTAAGTCAAAATGAATATAGCGATTACAAATGGCTATAACTATTTAATTGAAAATAATGTATCGATAAGTTTAACACAGAATGTAGACGGGACTTCAAAATTTTGTATACATACGTCATAGATGTTCTATGTGACTTTCCCGTGGTCACACGGACAACATCTAGGCGGTAGTCCATTTCACGCCATGCATTCTGAAGCATTTGTTCAGTCACCGACCCAAGCGCATTACAAATGCGTACTTTGACACCCTGCGATTTTTTTCTATGGGATTATGTGAAAGACAGCGTGCCTCCCATGCCTCCCATTGTATGTGCCCCCCCCATTGTATTGCATGCCTCCCATTGTATGTGCCTCCCATGCCCAAAACAATTGAAGAACTCAAAGTACGCATTTGTAATGCGCTTGCGTCGGTGACTGAACAAATGCTTCTGAATGTATGGCGTGAAATGGACTACCACCTAGATGTTGTCCGTGTGACCAAGGGAAGTCACATACAACATCTATGACGTATGTATACAAAATTTTGAAGTTCCGTCTACATTCTGTGTTAATCTTATCGATAAATTATTTTCCATTAAATAGTTATAGCCGTTTGTAATCGCAATATTCATTTTGACTTACCCTGTATATATATTTTCGCTCTGTTGGAAAAAATCTCAACTATGATACTCCAACCATTGGATATAATTTACCTAGTTGAATATACTTTCCTCTATTCATTATGACCTAATTACATGGTATACAGGAGTTTTCGTGCTATTTCAAGATTCATCATGTAAATGCTATAGTTATAGCTCGGATGAATGGAATTAGCGCTGCAGTCTGCAGCCTTGTCCAATAAATAAGAGTGAAATATGCCAGTCCAGGATATCGTTGGGATAGCTCAGTAGGAAGAGCGTTGGTACGGCAAACCAAAGAACCCAGGTTCGAGTCCTGCTCCCGGCATATTTTCGCTCTGTTGGAAAAAATCTCAACTATGATACTCCAACCATTGGATATATATATATATATATATATATATATATATATATATACTCTCTTAAAACGAAAGAGTGGATTTGGCTTCTCAGAAAAGAGCTGTAATTTATTGGATCGTGAATGAGTTGATTTTTAAACGCTTCACTCATCTTGATCTGAATTTTTATTTTCCTAATGCACTCCAGAAGAACGAATACTAAGCAACTCAAGTCGATAAAAAAAGCACTCATTTGCGAGCGGACATGTCAATGCGGCTGACGTGACCATTCGCTGAGCAGACGACAGGCATGCGTAATCGAGTGGAGGCAAGCATTTCGCCTTCCGGACAACTGACAGCACGTTGTTGACTGTTGAAATATTATTCGCACTGTTCAAACGGGCAATTTTAAAGAAGGAATACTTGAAAAAGGTAAGAATTTCTGCTGTTTTAAATACTGTAATCATGTTTTTTATAATGATTCTGTTTTATATTTATTGTTATTTTATATATGGCGTGATATTTTTCAGTTTATATCAATATTTTTAACAAATATGTCTTAACCCTAACATTTAGGACTATTTACACGAACGAACAATTAGAGATCTTTTGAGTTGGAAGGATAAATATTAAAAAATGCTCTAAAATATAATTATACAAATCCTTTGCCTCTCATTTTAAGTTTTTTTTTTATGTTGTTTCAATAAATATGATTTATAAATAGCACTTAGTAGCAATTTAATCTTTTAAAGAAAATGTCTCGGCGGTACTGTGCGTTTGTTTATATATATATATTTTAATGATGTTTCAGAACTCTAACTTTCATAATACTATAAATTGAAAATTGACTTGTCTGACTTTAAAAATATTGTTTTAAAGTAAACAAATCATATTTCTTATTTTAGTTAGATTATTTGAAATGTATCTCAAATATATAAGAAAAGCTTTAGAATATTTATTTCATGTTGACGAAAACTTTTGAAAAGTAGCTTTATTAGTATATATACTGTTTTTCTAATATTTTAAAATAAATATACTTGATTTGTGAAGCTGTATAAATCCCATATTTTTTGTATCATATGTTGTTAAAAATAAGGTAAATATCTCCATTCCCGTATTTTCACTGTGTGAATATTCCTAAATAGTATTAGGATTAAAACATTTAATGATAATATTGATATAAACTGAAAAATATCATGCAATGTATAAAATAATATTGCATAGAAAACGTAATCATTATAACAAAATAAAAAAAAAGATTAAAATATTTAAATCAGCAGAAATTCTTATGTTTTCAAATATTCCCTTTAAAATTCTCTTTTTGGGTCGGGAGGGGGGGGGGGGGGTATTTATTTCAAGCAGCTCAGAAACAACAACAATACAAAAAAAAAAGATACTTTTCACTTAATTGTTGAATATATACATATATGTAAACATAGATATGTATACATTCAATATGCAAATTACTTTTTGTTTTCTAAAATAATAATCTACCTGTTCATGAAATTTATTATTTTACACTGAAATATTACATTTTACCATGAATTTTAATTCCCCTTCCCCTCCTCAAGTAAGAGTTAGTTATAAATCACTCAAGTGCTACTGGATTTAACCTTCATTGATTTGATTTAACTCAAGTATGAGTAAAATAGAGATCACTCAATCATGAGTTGCTTAAAAACAACTCGTTCACTCGAGTTGTTTCAACTCTTCATGAGAAGCTGACTTTCAAATCGTGAGATGAGTGGATTTCGGCTCAACTTGAGTTATTTTGGCTCTTTCGTTTTAAGAGAGTATATATATATATATATATATATTCACTTAATGGATTAACTTGATCAGAGTGTATATCAGTGCTCTAAAATTCTAAAAAATTTAATGTTCCCAGCTGGGAACCTACATGAAAAGTGTAAGTTCCTAGAAAAATTTAGGGGTTCACAGTATTTTAATAAATTGAGAGCTGATGAATGAAGATATTGTGTCACATAGAGACAGTTTTGAATAATAAACGAAAATTTTAGTTTTATGGTTTATCAATTAGTGTTTTGACTGTTCTCTATCCAAAAGCACCTCCTTCCTCCCTTCATATTCTTATAGATGTATAACTTAAAAGGGAAATGTTGCATTACATTTGCCCACTAAGATTAAGCATTACATATTGTATTTACTAATTTAATCAAACGGATACAGAACAAATAATTAATATATATATATATATATATATATATACAACAGAAATGCAACTCCTGTGTGTGCTCGGCGCTCCACACGTTCTTTGTTCCACCTCCCCCTTCCGAAGATCGCCACGGTCCATAGGAAAATACAAATTCATCGCTGATGGCAGCGGCCACGGTACCCAGAAGTGATTTCTGGGTACCTCGGGATCTCGGGAACGCTATTTTTCGAGCCCTGTAATATATATATATATATATATATATATATATATATACCTTCATAAAATATCTTTCTCTATTAGTTTTTTCCAGTTGTATAGCCCAACCCACTGCTTTAGAGTGAAACAAATTGACCTTGAACAGGTATTTACCTCAGATCTGATCATTTAAAAAAAAAAATACTCTTTTTCTGCAAATGCACCTCCTGCCACAACAAGGGTTACCAGATTTTAGCCAAGCTAAAAAAAGTCGGTTGGCTTTTTTTGGTTTTAGCCACTTAAAAAAAGCCAGCTTTTATTTAAAGAAAAAAAAAGGGTGGTTCACAGCTAATTTACATTCAATTTGCATTGATTTATTATTAATGAACTCATAGATGTTTTCTATTAAACAATTTATAAACTTCTATTAAATATTATCAAATAAATGCGTATTTATAACTGCTAAAAGGCAACTATGAAGGCAAAATTTCTAAACAAAAAATATACTATACACATTGAGGAGAATGCTTTAAATTCGACTCCAAGATGGTGTTTTGAAACTCTATTGTATTACATAACTTCACATATACTACACATTTTAAAGATTATAATTTAATTAAATAATGACAAATCACCACACATCAAAAAGGAAAAGACTCCCTTAAATCCGCAAAGCTTAAAACCAGAAGTTGTGCGGATTTTAGAATTTTGCAGATTTCTGGTCACTGTTTTGTTTACACTTTTAATCAGTAATTTAAATTTAATAATGTACTTGGAATTATAACGAATGCTTACAATAAAGTAAAAGAATAAAAATTAAGAAAATTACTATTTTTTTTTTAATATTAAAAGTAAAGGTTAAGTAAATAATGAATAATGCATAACTAAATATAAAATAAATAATGATGAGATAATTTTTTCTTGAATTATTCAGCGAAACTCTCCTTATAAATGTACATAAATAATTAACATCAATATCTTCAGGTTTAGCCCTATTTAATAATAAAAAAGCTTGATTAATAACATAACTGTATTTTGTAAAAAGAAAGTGATTGCAACTGATATCAGCGCTATCTTGAAATTTTTCAGAAATAAATTTATGCTTCCTTCATGCGAAAACAGTAGTTTAATCATATTAACCAGAATTACAAATTAAAATGTGTACAAAATGATATAAAAATAAAAATAAACTTAATTTTTCACCTACATCTTAGCTGTAAGTTTTATTGTTCACATCTGAAACGGTGCACAGTGGGGCGTTTTGACAATCTAGGTGGACAAAATTATTGCGTTGGAGTTTAATTAAGTTTTGCTTATTTTTCGAATGTATCACTAATAAAATGCTCAAACAGTGATAAATATTTGGTTTATTTAATTATTTATATTATTATTATTATTATTTATATTATTATTATTATTATTATTATTTATATTATTATTATTATTATTATTTATTAAAAGTGGTTTAAATGTGGTTTAAAATTGACTAGCATGATTTGAACAAAACATACATACTTACATTCTAAGTTAATGTAACTTAATGATTAAATAATAATTAAAATAATAATAATAAGGTTTCACTGATCTACCAGGGTGGCTTTTATTTAAGACATTTTCATTTTCTATTGCTTGAATAAGGCAATGTGGTTTGTGAAAGGTTCCTTGAAACCAGGCGGAATTGTATTGATAAAAACGCTGTCTATTTCTTTCTGATTTAGACCATTTTTGTTGAATTTGAAAACAAAATGTCCGGACACGTGATTTCAGATTCTTAAAAATGTCTTCAGTTAACTGAGGATTCCCCAGTTTTTCCAACAAAAATGAAAGGACAGCTTCGAATGTGCTTTCTTTTGGGTTGGAAACCCATAAGTCAACAACAGATTGTCGAGAAATGTGTGTAGTCATCCTGAAAAAATAAAAGTTTAAAAATAAAAACATATTTTAAAAAATAAGCTTTTATGTTTTGTGTGACTCTGTAAAAAATATATATGCTACTCAAATCATTTTCAGTTGAAAAAATGCTGTTGTGTAAATCAATAATCTATATAAATTTTATTGAATTTGAAATAAAATTTTTGCTTATAGACGGTGATGCATCCGAATTATTATCTGTGTGGCCCTTAAGAGAAATATAGCTGCTGCTCACTTTATTTTCACTTTATAAGATGGTATTGTGCATCTCGATAATCTCGATTAATTTTGTTGAAATTAAATTAAAATTTGTGTTTATAAATAACGATCTTTCCACAATCTTTTGTGTGTCCCTGTAAAAAATGTACAATTGCTACTTTCCTCAAATTATAATATAATTAAATTATCACGTAAAATAGACATGTAAGCTAAGTTTCAGCTCAATCCGATAATTATAAGTGGATTAAAATTGATTTGCTAACTAAACTTTTGTGTAGCCCTGTAGATACAGTATAACTTCTACTTTTCTTAAATTACAATAATATTGTATTGTCATTTAAACTACACATGTATTGAAAGTTTTCGATTAATCGAATAATTGGAAGTGGTTTAAAATTAACTTGCAAGATTTAAACTAAACTTTTGTGTAACCCTGTAGAAACAGTATAACTTCTATGCTCGTCAAATGATAATAATATTGTATTATCATTAAAACTACATATGGTTTCAAAGTTTCAGATTAATCGAATGATTAAAAGTGGTTTAAAATTGACTTGCAAAATTTTCACTAAATATAATACATACACTGAAAGTTAATATAAAGCTGGCTTATTGATAAAACTTTACGATTCGCAATCTTTCGCAGGAGTTTTCTTAAATTTCCAATACTTTAGGAATAACAGTTTTACTTAAAAAAGATCTTATTGCTTAATAACGCTTAATAATGTACTAAAAGTCAAGATAAAATTTGTAAACAACAACATGAATCATCCAAAAATATCATTTCTGAAAAAAGCACTTAAACTGGTTTAATGGCGCTTATTTTCAAACAACAGTAGGTTAAATCTTACCTTGACAAATATGTAATATGTTTTCAGTAAACTCGTGCTTTCACATTAAACAAAATAGTTAAGACGTGATTTCGAACTTAAGGAAATAAATGCAACACCCTCAAACCAATTGCGCAAATGTCTTCTTTACGGTCGTAATTAATCGACACCACTAATTTTTTCGACAAAAATTGTAAGGATCTCGACAAAAGAGACATTCAGCTACCAGAATATACGGTTTTGTTAAATTCTGATAATATCGGAAAAATGAATTTTGTTCACCTAGATCATCAAAACGCCCCACTGTGCGGTGTGCAGATTTTAGAGTTGCGGATTTGAGGGAGTCTACTGTATTCTTATATACTGCTATATACTTTTTAAATTAAATAATTTACAAGTATTTAATAAATAAAACTTTCTCATATATAACACTTAAAAGCATCCATATTTAGTTAAATAATCAGTGGGTTCTGATGGCAAAATGATATATTTTCAAGGTTTCAAAAAAAAAAAAAAAAAAAAAAAAAAAAAAAAAAACTAGAATTTAAACAAGGCCACGCCACCGGTGTCTTTTATCGGTTTCAATGGCTTTTTATTTGGCCAAAATTGGCTTTTATACAGTGAAGCATTTTAATTATAAATTGCAGATTTTAAACTGTTTTTTAATTAATTTTAACAACATTTTATTGAGTTAGAATTTAATAAATAACTTAATTTCTCAATAATGAGGATATTATAATATTGGAATAACACATACTACATGGAACCCCAATAGAAGAAACAGTGCAGCATGGCAGCGGACACTGCAGATTATTTTAGATCTTGCAGATTAATTCTAAAAGCTTAAAAAAAAAATTACAAACATTTATTTTTAATCCCTATATTATTGTTTTGGTTGTATCTGGTATTTTCTTTGTAAGTACAAATTTTCGTTATCTTATGTGTCACTGTTATTTCTCATGTTAGTTAGGCTTGGTCCGTCACTGTTGGGTCGCAAATAAACTTTGGTTAGCTGCAGATTGATACGAAAAATTAAGGTACTGAGGATGGAGCTACTAGTGATTTGTAGTAAAAAATTGCAAAAATGTCAGCTAAATTTTGATCAAAGCATACCCATTACTTTATTTGGTTTACACTAGCCTATGGCCTTTAACACTTTTTTTTTTTCATTTTTACAGCTTTAAATAATAAAATAGGACAATAATTTCTTAGTTACATATTTTATTACTCGACTAATTTTAAAGGTTATTGATATATGCAAGTCTTGCTACTTTTTTCCCCATAAATACTCAAATTCCTACATACAGTCATTTAATAAAAACATTATTTCTCACTATTAAAAACAATAGTAAGAATATACATAAATAACTCTTTTAAATAGCAGTAAGCTTTTCAAAATTTTATTTCAACAAGTTTTATTTTGAGAACAATTTTTTTTTAATTGTACCCTCTTTTTATCCATTTAAATGTACCAAAATCTAATCAAATATTACCTCTTTCTTAATTTCTCTTTCAACATTGATTGATCATTCTATGATTGAATCTCTTCATATGGACTTATCTGAAATAAGTTACACAATCGCTTAGTAGCAGAAAATGCATGAAAACAATTTAAATATATCATTTTTAAAAGTCATCAGAATACTTAACTAAATATAGATGTTCTCATGTATATCAGACATTTATTAACCCCTTCAGGGGCAAAGTACTCTTGGAGCTAAAATATTGAAATGATTGATTGGCACCAGGATTCACGTACAAATTTATTTTAAAATAAGTAAAAGTTTTCCTTTCTGTACGTTATAAATTCAAAATTTGATTCTAAAATTCTGGTGTCATTGCGACATTTTGGGATTAAAATTAGTGGTATATATAATATACTGGCGCCCTTCAAGGGGTTAAATACATGATATATTACATTATTTTACATTATATATATTACATTATTAATACATTATTTATAATATACATTTATTAAATGCATATAAATTATTTAGTTTTAATTAATTTTAAAAGTAAATAGTAGTATGTAAGAATAAACGTTTTCATTTTGATGTGTGGTGTTTTGTCATTGTTTAATTTAAATAGAATCTTTAACATGTATAGTATATGTGGAACTATGTAATGTAGAATTTCAAAAATCACTAATTTAATGTATTCTTCCCAATGTGTATGAACTTTTCTTTTAGACATATTGTCTTCATAGTTGCAGTTATAAAGACTTAGTTATTTGATAAAATTTAATAGAAGTTTAAATTAATGCGAATTATCTGTAAACTACCTTTATAACACTTTCCAACCTAGTTGAAAAGTGTTTATGACTTCGGTTTGTCTGGCCGTATGGTCGTCTGGGCGTGCTCTAACTCCCGTAAATATGCTCGGATTGCCCTGCAATTTTTATATGTTATTGTCGTTATCTATAGCATGTTCCCTATTTCAACTGAAGTGTGTAGCACTTATAGTTTTTTTACAGGGACACTCAAAAGAATTCCGTTACATTACGGTCTATGGGGAAAAATCATTTGCGATTTATTTTAATGATGTTACACATCACTAAATTTTTTGATGTTACACATCAAACACATTGTAATTGATATAAACACATTGTAATAGATATAAACACATTGTAATTGATATATCACTAAGGTGCATTTACAAGAAGCTTAATATGGAATATGCTGTGCATAGCACTTATAGTTACTTTACTGGGACAGTCAAAAGAAATCCGTTACATTACGTCTATGGAGAAAAATCGTTTGCGGTTTATTAATTAAATAATGTTTCACTATTTTAAACGCATTGAAATTTATATATATCACTAAGGTGCATTACAAGAGGCTTACTACAGAATATTGTGTGTATAGCAGTCATCGTTCATTTACAGGGACACACAAAAGTATTCTCTACTGTCTGTTAACAATAATTCCTGTAAGTGCGTTTTAAGTTGCTGAACGCGATTTTAAATTTAACTCACTTTTTGTCTATTACTTGGCGTGTATAAATTCTGTAGATCATATACAGGACAGCAAAAAAGTTCACGAACACATTTCCGTTTATTGACAGAAACTCCAGAAGGATAATTTTAAACTGTGCTACGCGTTTCCTAACTAAACTAAAATTTAGCATCCTATGTAGTATATATACAAATCTATAGATCCTATACAGGGCTGAATAAAAGTATTCGGATATTTTTCCGAATATTGTATATGTTGGAAATTCCTGAAATTACGTTTTTAAATATGTTATGCGTTTTCCAAATTGTTTACTTAGATGTTATCTTTCAACTTATTAAACGGTAATGATTTGTAAAATTATTTTGGAAGCGTTGGAAAGTGTTACATAATCTATGCTTGACGCATGATTTTTCGTTCTTGTTTTAAAATAAAAGCCGGCATTTTAAAAGTAGTTAAAAGTAATAAAAGCTTGGCCTGGCTATAATCCAGCAACACTGTATATTTTAAATACAGTAAGCCCTTAACATTCGCGGCGGTTATGTTCGAGGAAAACTTCGCGAATGTTGAGTCTATCTCTCTGCACTAAAAAAGGAGTTGCGTTCTATAAAATTTTCCTTAAAGTGGCACATCATTTCAAAGGACAAAAGATATATTTATTAACAATACGTTATGCATAACATATATATGTGTAAAGTGAATGTATATGCACATATTCAGAAACATGAAATTTGTTTATGAAAGATAATTTTAATTAACTGTCTGGAGAAATAATTACGGATAAAATATCATAGGTTTTTGTATAAAGTAATTTCTATTCTCTTTATTCGCAAAGAGATGATAATGCATTAGAGGGTCAGCATGCGATAGAATATTAAAATACGATATTTAAATACAGCTAAGGTCTTTCAAAAATGCTTTTATTTTCTATCTAGGTGCAGCTTCAGCTCCATCTGTACGAGAGACTGCACATTTTAAATTAATAGATTGAAGATGCCGTTACCTTACCACTCCTAATATCAACATCGCAAGGAATATTCTGCTGTTGTCATTATTTTGCTTTCTTACAACACTCGCTCCTTTTTCAGTTGACAACTGAAAACTGATTTTTAAGTAGATACTAAGGAAACACAGGGAAAATAATCTTTATCCACTATAAATTCTGAAAAAGAAAGAAATAACGAAAAAAAAAATCGCGAATAATCAAGTCAGATTTTCGCGAATAATCAAAACTCGCGAATGTTGAGGGATTACTGTAGTTTTCTGCCTTTCTGCTACTAACAAGGAGAGGTTCTGAGGTCGGGGACACAGAATGCGGTGAACGTTTGTGCATCGATAGAGCAGGGGGCGATGCAGGGTTTTATTCCTATAAGTTATTTTGTGAAAAGTGAAAGTTAATTTTGTGAAATTTATTATATTTTTGTGAAAAATAACATTTTGTAATGAAACATGAAATCCAGTTACTTAAATTCGAACCAAGTATTCATTACTAATAATTTATTTAAGTTCTTCTTCTAAAAATGTCCTTTTGGATGGACTTGTTTGGTGTACAATTTATTCATTTTTAAACCTAAGATAATAAAAATAATTAATGAATTATATTTTTTAATAGAATGGAATTTTGTGAAGAGATCTGTTTTGTTAAATAGAATTTTGTGAAAGGGCGTGTTTTATTAACAGGACTTTTGTGAAGGGAGCTGTTTTATTAACAAGAGTTTTGTGAAGGGTCCAAAATAGGCCCTGAATTTTGCCTGGATCGACCTCTGTAGAGTATAGTTAGTATATAAGTATATGAAAGCCATAAAGCGCAATGCTCAGGAGATCTTAAGAAAAAAGGACTCAAAGTTCACGTCGCAATTTATAATCGGATAAATTTCTTCCTTTGACAAGCGGCTTCATAACCTGGTTGGTAGTGCACTGGTTTACAAATTTTTGTGTTTGGGTTCGACCAGATAGACTTATTTTTCACAGTGGAAATTTTTATCAATTACTTTTCAACTACAATTAAAAAAATATGTATAATCTTTGAAATTTTACGATAAATATAAATTAAATATATGTTTTGTATCATATAAATATGAAATTTTGCATGTTTAAATATTTAATGTAAAGTTTAAAATAAATAAATAAATAAAAAAGTAGACAATTCATATTTCTATAGACCAGAAATTTTTGCTGTTATTGTAAATTATTTAGTTATTTAAATGAATAATCTCTTATTTTTCACAATAAAATAGATTAAAATATGTGATATAAATCTATAATATATTATTTTAATTTTATTTAATTATTCAAACCATTAAAAAAGTTCATGAGTTATTAAAAATATGCTTTTATATTTTTAATATGATTTTTTATATATAACTGTCTAAGTAGAGTGTAAAAAAAAATCAAAAAATTCGATTTTTTTAAATTAAAATCAGATTTTTTTAATTTAAATCAGATTTTTTTTCCTGGTGTTAAAATACAAAATAGCTACCAAGAATTTCAGCTTTAAAAAACAATTAATCCTCTTATTAGTAACTTTATCTATGTTTTTATTCTTTAATTTAAAAAATTGTAATTATTAGTTAGTAATTACAAAAATTATAAAAACTACAAAATAGTAATTTCATTAGTTAGTAGTATACAATGTTATGTACATCTTTGTAATAATTATGTGAAACCATATTAAATACTATTGATTTTTATATTTATTAAAATTATTAATAACTGCTTCAATATTAAATTGTTAGCACTACTTTAACCTTTAACTCTCTTATTAGGAAAATAAAATACATTTTCATGCTTTAATTACTAAAATGATAATTAATAATTTAATATTCAGTCTACAAAGAAAAAGGGGCACAGTACTAGTTCCCAAAAAGGGCACTAGAAAAGGGATTATTTCATGAGGAAATATATTAGTAAAATGTGTTTAGTAAAAATATAAGGGTCATTCCATGTCAAATCACCCAGAATTTTCTAAAAATGACACCCACCACCTTCAATTTTAATAAAAATTTGGTTATTTATAGAACTTTTAATGCAGATTCCAAAAATATCAATCATATTGAAATTGATCAAACGGTTTAAGAGTTATGAGCGTTTAAAGATCTTCCAAGATGGTCGATTTGACGCCATTTTGAATAGCGCATGTGACGACATAAAAGTCTATAACTCCTTATAGATTTAACCTAGAATGTTAATTTTTTTGTTTTGTTTTGTCCAGAATAAAGTAAACTTTCATTGAAACATATTTCTGTTCAGTTTATTCCATTAAATTGCTTCAAAAAATTATTTTTTGGAATTTTTTTAATTAAAAAAAGGTGTAACTTCAACAGCCGATTTCCCCCATTGCCCCCCCCCCCTCCTTCAATTTTCATCAGATTGCATACACAGACAACTCAAAGTGTGTTTTGAAGCCTGATAAAAAATTTAATGGGCAGTTCACAGGCATTTTGTTTAAAGAAGAATTACCTTCCAAAAATAACGGAAAACACAAGTTGTTTGGTATTTCTTCTATTATCAGAAATATCATATATCTTTAAAAGTTTGATAAGGTTTTATTTATCTTAAATAAAGATAATATTTTTTTGTAAATGTAGCTAAAAAGAAGTGGAATCCCATGGAAATAAACAGGAATGCTAATAATGAATTCCTGCAAGACGTAGAAATATGGTCATGTCAAATTGAAATCTGTTGCAAAACTTCAGTAAATTATAAATAAAAATGATATGATGGAAAAAATTCTACAAAATCATAATTTATAGCAAAGCCATATTTGTATATTATACCGAATATGATAAAGTTACAACTCTTAAATACAAAATATTGTCAAGTAAAAATTATCATAGTATTTTAAAATTAAACAAAATAACCTTTAGCACATACACAGTAACAATACACCATTAAAATATATCTACATTAATAACAATTTAAAGTAAAGATATTTAATTAAAAAAATTAACTCTATTTGTAATATTGATGAAAAAATCACAAAATTGTTTTAGTTAAAATTTGTTCACGTTATCTTTCAATTTTATTTCCCTCTCATTTTATGTTTTGCCAACTTGGTGTTTATTAAAGCATTGAATATATCAGTAAGTTTATATGTTCTACCAGTTGTGATATTGATGTCAATTGCACAAAGGATGTGATTGAAACTGTCATTTTCTGGCCAATTTTACGAAGGTGATGGGTCATTGTGGATACATGAATTTAACAGTTACATTGCCTTCTACTTTGTGGAATTCTGAAACTAATCTTATATACCAATTCGATTCATATATACAACATGCCATATAACTGTTAAGAGATGGAATATTCAAAGTCTCTAACATTTCTATCAAAAGATTAACAAACAGAAACTTTTTCATCAGTACTTATTCTTTTTCCACCATATTAATAAATTTCCTGTAGATTCGAAATAATGCATACTATGTGTTCCAGGATAGCAAGTTGCATCCGTTGAGATATATTGCTACGCAGTTTCAACGTCACTTTTTGTGATAATAAAAAATGTTATACTTCAATGTTTTGTCTGCAATATTCGTACATCATAGTCACATTTGTTTGGCCATACAGCCGTCTTTGCAGACTTGCTTTTGTCACAAGTCTTTTAACAGTCTCTCCCACCTCATCTCAATCAGATTTTTCGTGACTTGTAGCAAAAAAGATTCATTTTGCTTTTATTCCACCAAAATCATATTCGTGGTAACATAGGTTAAAAAATGTTTTGCAATTTTTGTACTGGGCAGCACAGCTGTCAGTAAAATATTCTACATTTGTAACATAAGGGTACTCATTATTCAGGATGGTTACAGAAATTGTGAAAAGAAGTTCCCTAATTTTTCAACGATTTCCCTGACTACCTTTATCAAATTTCCTTGATTTTCATTATTAATGATACACATACGATATTTCTAATATATGCCGCTTCGTCGTATAACATACAGGGCCGTAGCGAAAGAAAAATTTGGGGGGGGGGGCAAAAGGCAAGATTGGCCGATTCAAAAATGTTTCAAATCCGACTAATGTAAAATAGTCAATCTGTCGCATTATTTCTTAATTAATAGTTTTTACAATTAATTTTAACTGATTAATTATAATTGATAGTTAAAAATAAAATACATGATTTTGTATTCTTAAAATGTTTCTTAGATATAACTCAGTAATTATTTAAAAGATTTACGAAGAACTTTACTGGAGAAAAAAAAGGAAATATGTATTGATAAGAGAAAATCCTACAGTTATATTTGTGGAAAACACATTTGTTTAGAATGATAGAATGAAGTGCTAATTTAGTAAATAGAATGTGGTGATTTTCAAAATAAAATCTAAATAAAAATTTGATCTCTTAGTTCTAAAAATTATGATAATGTAATGAATGGGAAGTACTTTCAATATTTTATTAGCATGCGATAGAAAATAATTTTAACTTTATATTCCAATTAGAGATAATATCGTGTGGAACGAACAACATACACTATTAGTAATTCTAATTGTAAAACTAAACAAGACCGAAAAATTATGCGTCAGCATAGATTATGTAACACTTTTCAATAAAATAATTTTACAAATCGTTAACAAACAAAATAATTTTACAAATCGTTACCGTTTAATAAGCTGAAAGATAACATCTAAGTAAACAATTTGGAAAACGCATAACATATTTAAAAACGTAATTTCAGGAATTTCCAACATATATTTCCAACATATACAATATTTGGAAATATATCCGAATACTTTTATTCAGCCCTGTATATGATCTATAGATTTGTATAGATACTACATAGGATGCTAAATTTTAGTTTAGTTAGGAAACGCGTAGCACAGTTTAAAATTCTCTTTCTGGAGTTTCTTACAATAAACGGAAATGTGTTCGTGAATTTTTGTGCTGCCCTGTATATGAAATACAGAATTTATACGCACCCAGTAATAGACAAAAAGTGAGTTAATTTAAAATCGCGTTCAGCAACTTAAAACCCACTTCCAGGAGTTATTGTTAACAGACAGTAGAGAATTATTTTGTGTGTCCCTGTAAATGAACGATGACTGCTATACACACAATATTCTGTAGTAAGCCTCTTGTAACGCACCTTAGTGATATATATAAATTTCAATGCGTTTAAAATAGTGAAACAATATTTAATTAAACCGCAAACGATTTTTCTCCATAGACGTAATGTAACGGAATTCTTTTGACTGTCCCTGTAAAGTAACTATAAGTGCTATGCACACCCTATTCCATATTAAGCTTCTTGTAATGCACCTTAGTGATATATATCAATTACAATGTATTTGAAATTGGGTAACATCATTAATGTGTGATGGCTCGCTTTTCTTTATTTGTGAATAAACCGCTTTTACAGGTCATTGTGTGTTTTTTATTAAGAATCAGCAGTGTGTGTGTAGTCAGAAACGCAAAAACACCGACTAATGTAAAATAGTTAATCTGTTACATTATTTCATAATTAATAGTTTTTACAATTAATTTTAACTGATTAATTATAATTGATAGTTAAAAATAAAATATATGATTTTGTATTACTAAAATGTTTCTTTGATATTACTCAGTAATTATTTAAAAGATTTACCAAGAACTTTACTGGAAAAAAAAGAATATGTATTGATAAGAAAAAATCCTACAGTTATATTTGTGAAAAACACATTTGTTTACAATGATAGAATGACGTGATAGTTTAGTAAATAGATCGTAGTGATTTTCAAAAAAAAAGCTAAATAAAAATGTGATCTCTTAGTTCTAAAAAATATGATAATGTAATGAATGGGAAGTACTTTCAATATTTTATTAGCATGCGATAGAAAATAATTTTAACTTTATATTCCAATTAGAGATAATATCGTATGGAATTAACAACATACACTTTCAGTAATTCTAATTGTAAAACTAAAAAATGCACGGTACTGAAAATATTTGGAGGGACCTCAAAATTTTATTGCGCCTGGGGCCTCTTGAGTGCTTAATCCACCACTGATTGTGTTTTATAGGAATGTCAAGAGACCGACAAAAACATTTGAATTATCCACGATTTCGAATTATACACGTTCGAATTATTCAAGTTTGACTGTACTATTTTTACATGAATTACACATCACACTGAATAAAGCAAACCATTCATGCCTTTCTTATCACCATTCCCTGTCGAGTGGTTTCCACTGTCCAGCCATGTTGATAACTTCTTCGAACTTTTTGCAGCCTCCAAGTTTCTTATTTTTAGAGTCTGTCTTTTTTTATTTCCACTTGGCTGGTGCCGAATTCGTTTCATAATATAAACTATTATCTCAACATAAGCAAAGTAAGATTAACCTCTTGGGGACGAGCGACACGTATACGTGACGCATAAGATGCTCAGAATCCTCGATTATTCCCACCAGTTAATTTTTATTGTAAGCTTTGCCTTATTTAATGACAGCATTTCTGCGATTCAATTAGGCGAAAATTTCTGTTTTGAAAAACCGGTGGTAAAAGATTAAAAATTCCGTAAAAGACGCTCGTCACGAAGGGGTTAAGTAATAAACTATCGTACTATCACTACTATGCTACTCTCAACTGCTCTGACAGTCCGATATTGATGAGCAGTTAGTAAACGAATGACTCATCATGAATAGCACTAGCTCACTGCACGTCCTAGCCTACCCTTGACTCATCACTCGGCAAGGCACCTGGCGCGACATGACACATTCGACTCGATATTCTGCTGTCTGCTCTAGAGATGCTTTTGCATGCGAAGCGTATGGAGTATTTGAACGGACACGCAAAAACATTTACTCTAGCACTTTGATGGATTTTTTTTATTAACTTTTAGCTAGATGCTGGGTATTTTATAGGAAGTTAGATTAGAT
The DNA here is from genome assembly GCA_963931845.1 of Maratus michaelseni. NCBI lineage: Eukaryota > Metazoa > Arthropoda > Arachnida > Araneae > Salticidae > Maratus > Maratus michaelseni. Next base: position 48,281,330 of record OZ007598.1, on the reverse strand, counting down.
ATTAAAATACAATAATTTTTTAACCATCAGTTTGGAGCCCCGGCGGTAGTTACGGGCCTGAAACGCTGAACTATTTATATTGTTTTAAGTGCAAAGCAAACGTGTTAATGTTCCGCAATCGCTTCAAGTTTTTTTTTCTTTTTACCATAAAATTACTTTTGATAATTAAATTTTTCCTGAAATCCTCTACTTTCGGAATTCTTTATTAAAAAAATAATTCCTCTTACGTATGATTTAGTTTTTAAAAAAAGTAATCGCTAACATGTATCGTAATTTCCGACATATAATACGCGGATCAAACAATTATGTTTAGACCCAGAAATTTTATTTAATAATTGAAGTAAAATATTTACAGCGATCTAGTATGTTCCGTTATATAAAATAAAACTTCTGGGTCGAAACATAATTGTTTGATCCGCGGATTATACGCCGGAAATTACGGTAATCAGGGTATACAATAAATATTAAGTAATTAATAAAGGCTCCAATGCTAATTTTTATAATAACAAGTGAAAAATCAGTGAAAATTATGTAATTATCTTATGTTGGCACAAGCATATAAATTTAGTTTTAGTTTTATCAAAAAAAAATAAAAAAGTAAGAAGTTTTTAGGTATTAAATGTTAAATGCACGGATATTTTTTAAATTTATTCATTTTCTTTTTTTAAATAGTTTAAAAATTCTTTGTTTTTATTTCCCAAACGTTCCTAAAACAGTTCCAAAGGGCGTAAACATCATATCGTTGCTAGAACCTACTATGTATCAAGTATAAAATATCTTGAATTTTCTTAAGCGACTTTCGCATTCGGTCGACCTAGTTTATATATTGATAGTTTTTATCTATGTAAGTTGGGAGTGTTACTGTAGGACAAATTTCTGATATTTTCAAATCAATAAATTAGATTCATTTTTCCCCTATTGGCTTATGTATCGACGGACGACTTAGCTTTACCATGTGTGGGTAAGGTATAGTATATGTCCAACATTTCCGGCTCTGCAGACAAGATTTATACATGATAAATTTTTTTTCAGTGCGTAGGCCGACTAGCTATTTATGTGATTCGAAAATGTGACAGAACCCGTGACTTTCATACCGGCTGACCAGATAGATCTATTGAAACCATTACTTTTTTTACTCATAACCTATCTATTGACAGACCCACTAGCTTTTGCCATATGATTGTAAGGGTGTAGTGAAATGCATTCTGAAGACTTAAAGTCCTGCCAACCAGAATTTTTCCGAATTGTTTTTTTTTAATCGGCCTACTGACATACTACAGAGACACTAATTAAATCTGCTGATAAGCCGACTGAATCCTTTTACCAAACATTGGGGGGGGGGGCAGCTGCCCCCCCTGCCCCCCCCCCGCTCGCTACGCCCCTGATAACATACTTATCCAGCTTACCAACGTCATTTTGTAGAAAAAACAAGAGAAAACATAAAAATTGCACAATATTCATAAAGTACAGGTTCACAGTTTCATAAATCCAAACTCAAAATGTAGTCCAACAACTTCATATAGTAGCAAATGAATATATTGCGACTAGAAAATTCCCTCATTTTCTGAAGAATGTTCAATTCTAAGACATAGCTATATCTGACGGGTAAGCTAATTGGATTAAGCTGACCATCTGTTCAGCTTATGATAATGTATCATAAAATTTTCAAAAATGAGTAAATTGCCTTCAACATAAGATCCACAGAAAATGAGGACATCTGATCACCTTAACCACTTCAATGGTCACCCCGAGATAGGTCAAAGGAAAAAATACCATTTTCTCATATCTTTGCCCGTTGAAGAGGTTAATTTGTGTTAAATACTAAAAAACACATATCATGTGCATCTGTTAAAAACTATATAAAAATTTTACTTTTCTTCATCGTGTGCTGTTATTGGCTTAGATATCATCTGTTTGTCGATGAATCAGTCTTGTGAGGAAACACAAATTTTCGCATATAGACAAATTTCCCTGATTTTCAAGTACCTTTACGAAATTACCTGACTTTTACAGATTGATAAATCTCCCTGATTTCCAGAATCTGTAGCCACCTTGTTATTTAAATACTGCATGATTAATTCTTGAGTCTGATAAACCATTGGTATATCATGGTTCATATCATCTAAAACCACTTAAAGGCTTTCACTTTTTAAGTTACTTCCATTTTCCTTTACATGGAGTACAAGTGTGTAAAGTACAGCATCCATGCATCCAATGGTAGTCTTGTGCTTCATCTTGCAGTACAAAAAGAAAAGTTCTCACTAAAATCCATTTGTATAACAACCTCATAAGTAATAAGTTTTTTTTTTTTTTTTTTTTTTTTTTTTTTTTTTTTTTCAAATAAATACTTTGGGACCATACAAGATGTATTGTATGTCTATGTTTGGGACTTGGATATGTATGCATGGGATAAAAGCTTTTCAATCTTTTTAAGAACAAGACTGATGAAATCACCCAGAGTAAATGTATGTGATGTTAAATCTACTTTGTCAGTTCATACACACTGTTTAGATTCAATTGTATCTTCAGAATCAAAGTCCGGAAATTCTAACTTTAAAAAAATCTCAAAGAGCATTTTTCTTGGGACATTTGCTGCATATACGTAACATACAGTACCAAATATTAGAACTGCAAACCAATTTCTGAATCAAATCTTGATATCTTTCTTCAATCAGCAACTGAACATTTTGTGTAATTTTAAAGTACGATAATTTTTATTTGCTGTATTTTTTTTATTTAAGAGTTCTAAATTCATCATATTTGGTATAATATACAAGTATGATTTAGCTATAAAATGTGACTATTTGTAGACTTTTTTCCATCATTTCTTTTTTATTTATAATTTACTGAAACTTTGCAACAGATTTCAATTTGGCATGAAAATATTCCTAAGTCCTGCAGAAATTCATTATTAGCATTCTTGTTTATTTCCAAGAGATTCCACTTCTTTTTAGCTACTTTATAAAACATATTATCTTTATCTAAGATAAATAAAACCTTATCAAACTTTTAGGTATAAAGATGTAGGATATTTCTGATAATTAGAGATCGACCGAAATTTCGGTTTCGGTTTCGGTTTCGGTTTCGGCGCAAAATCGGAGTTTCGCCGAATGTTCGTTTTCGGCGAAACTGCTGCCAAAATTTCGGCCTGACCGAAACTCGACCGAAACTATCTGTATTTCAAAATATCGCTCCTTCTTTCGGAAAATTTCAACTTTACTCATTGATATGAGTTGTCAGAGATCTGCACGGACCGGAATTTCCAGGCCCAGACCCGGCCCGATCCGTACTAAAAAATTATTGGCCCAACCCGATATCAAAGTTAAAATTTAGGCCCGATTCCGGCCCGGCCCGTGCAAAAAAAGTGATTGGTCCGGCCGGGCCCGGTATAAAAGCTAAAAGTTCGGCCCGGCCCGTGTAAAAAAAGTATTGGGTAATTTCTGAAAGATCCATGAAGTCATTTTTTATCTCAGATGTAAGACGATTAATTGCAAGTGTACTTATTCAGAACAAATGTGATTGAATAGCATTTTCCATTTTTCGATAAAGGCAAAAAAACTTCCGGGGAAATCGCTATAAAATAGGAGTTATAATCTGAATTTCAGGCCACAACAGCCAATTACTTTCTCATGACAGCATTTCTGTAACTGCCAAGTCTTAAAAATTGGCTTAAAATGCTCATTTTCTGGATGATTCTTTGCCTTTATAAGAAAATGGGAAATTTCTCAATTTCTTGTTATCTAAATAAAATGTGTAAATTCTATATTTTTACAAATATTAATATAATATTTTTGTAATTACAAATGAAAATGACTTTCTAAAAGTTTCGGAGAAGTAGCTATTTTGGATATGGTAACAGCCTTTCATATAAAAGTTGCTTATTAAGAGATGTGACCCCCCCCCCCCCCCACACACACACACACCACAAAAAAAAAGGTGGGGGATGGGCATGTCTTCCCGTCTAAATGGAGGGCTGGATCCGTCCTTGATTGTTGCGCCGGCACACATTTTACTAATTTTTGCATGGATCGAGTCCGGCCAATAATGATCTTCATACGACTTAGATTGTAAGTGCCCTTTGCAGACCTCTAAGAAGAATGAAGATTGGACGCGGTTCGGCCTAGAAAAACGAAGTCTAGTCCAACCAAACAGAGTCTGCAGAATAAAGAAAGGCTCAAGCCTGGTCCGGCCCGAAAGAACTAAAGACCAGGCCCGGGCACAGCCAACTTCAGTACCGGCCGAGAAAGCTCTTGTTTGTTTCTCCCGCCTTAAGACGAAATTCATGACGTCAGACCACGTGATCTTCGGCCGACCGAATCGGCTGAGAAAACTCTTATTTGTTTCCCTCCTCCCTAGGACAGTTTTCTCGGCCGATTGGTTCGGCGGAGATCACGCGATCTGACGTCATGAACTCCGTCTTAAGGCGGGAGAAACAAACAAGAGCTTTCTCGTCCGGTACTGAAGTTGGCTGTGGCCCGGGCCCTGCCCGGAAAGAGGGAAGACTAAGACCAGCCCGGCCCGAGTTTTCAAAATAAAGTAAAGCCCGAGCCCGTGCAGGCCTCTATGAGTTGTATCGGCTCAAATGAGACACTGTTTATTGTTGTGAACCCCACTGTTGGTCATTAATGGTCATGACTGATTCATGATGCAAGTGTAAATTATAAAGCAAGCAATGCATATATGACTAACCTTAAAAGACACTTATCACGTGATCTTTAAAAGCTGCAAACTTAATAGCAATAAAAATTTTTACTTTGAAACTCCAGATTGTTTCGAATGTTTTATGAGAAAGGTGTTGTTAAAACATATGAAGATTTACGAAATTTATTACGAAAGATATATCGAAGTATGTATACTTAAAATATTTTTTTATTGGATGAAATTCGTATAATTGGAAACTATTTCTGTCTTATTGATAAATTAATTACGTTTTATTTTATATGAAAATAAATACTTTTGGATAGAGGCACAGAGAGTCAACTTGGCATCGGAAATAAAATTTTCAAATAGGGGTGCTTTTTTAATACTTTCTTAGGGAGGCAGGGAGTGGCAAAGCTTTTTTTATGTAAACATGTTATTTAAACATATGTACCATAAAAATGTTTGTACAAAATTTTAAATAATTAATAATAATATTCAGCAATATTTAAACATATATCTATATTTAAACGTCTATTAAATTCATAATATTTATAATTATAAAATGATTAAAACATATTTAATGTTAGTTTCCTAAAAAACAAACTTTTAAGTACTTTATTTCAAGCAATTTAAATGCAAAATATTAACGAACTGAAAATATGAATATATTTAAAAATTAAATATTCATTATTGAATTTGTTTTACATTATTTAACTTCATTGTTAATTAATTATTAAAAAATGCCTATAATTATTGGTTGTTATAAAAAGTAAAATATAAAAGTTGTATTATTTATGTTTCATTTTTGTTTGAAACCTATACTATACACACATATACAGTGTCTCACATAAGTGATGGGACACTTGTGCTTTACAAAAGGAAACTAATCAAATAAATTAAAAAAAACATGTACACATTTTTTTGTGGGTGTGTTTCATACTTAAATTTAGTAAAGATTATTACATGACATACATTTTGTCAAAATATTAAAATATTAATTTAATAAAAATACAAATGTTTAGAACGGAGCAAAAAATAGCTCACATAAGTGATGGGACACCATTATATATGCAACAAAAATCGCCTGAAATAAGCAATAAAAATATTTTTGGGGGTTTTATTTTTACTTAAAAGCAATTGGCAATAATTGATAAAATCGTCTGCAGTATTTCTCTCCAGTTTGTTTTGGAATTTTTGTGTTTTTTAGCTCTGTGTAGCCATGAATGCTAAACGAAAAGAAACTTCGCCTGAAATTCGAAAATTAGTTATTCATTTGCATATTGAACGTGGAAAATCTATTAGAAAAACTGCTGAAACAGTTAACTTGAGTCGTTCAACAGTTTTCAATATCATTAAACGATATAAAAAGAATCATATGATTCAGGATAAAAGAAGACCTGGCCGACCATCAAAGCTATCCAATGGAATAAAGCGAATTATCGTTCGAAATATTAAAAAAAATCCAAGAATTAGTGCTTCAAAAGTTGCTGCTGATTTACAAGCATTATATGGAATAATTGTTAATCCTGAGACTATTAGAAGGGTAATTCGATCTGCTGGATGTCACGGTAGAGTAGCCAGGAAAAAATTCTTCGTAAGTGAAAAGAATAGAAAACTCAGACTAGCTTTCGCAAAATCCAACATAAATAAGAATTCTGATTACTGGAATAAAGTTATATTTGCTGATGAGAGTAAATTTAATATATTTGGTTCTGACGGTAGAATCTTGGTGTGGAGAAAACCCAGGGAAGAATTTCGCAAACAGAACTTGGTACCAACAGTAAAACATGGTGGAGGAGGAGTTATGGTATGGGGGTGTATGTCGTCCGCTGGAGTTGGTAATCTTGTTTTTATTGACAGTATAATGGATCAGTACAAGTATATTGATATTTTAAAGCAAAATTTGAAATCTTCAGCACGAAAATTGAACCTTCATAACGATTTTAAATTCTACCAGGACAATGACCCCAAGCACACTGCTCTGAACGTTAGACTCTGGCTGCTATATAACTGTCCTGAAATAATAAAAACACCACCACAATCTCCAGACTTAAATCCCATAGAGAATATTTGGCAAGAATTGGAATCAAGAATTCGCAAACACACCATTTCTTCAAAACAACAACTAAAATCGGTGCTTCAAGAAGAATGGGGTAAAATCACTCCAGAAATCACAAAAAAATTAGTCGAATCCATCCCAAAAAGATTAAATCATGTTTTAAAAGTAAAAGGAAATCCAACAAAATATTAAAACCTTTTAAAAAGTAAAATTTTTGGATAAATATTTGATGGAAAAGTAAGTGTCCCATCACTTATGTGAGCCATTTTTTGCTCCGTTCTGAACAATTGTATTTTTACTAAATTAATATTTTAATATTTTGACAAAATGTATGTTATGTAATAATTGTTACTAACTCTAAATATGAAACACACCCAAAAAATTTTTGCACATGTTTGTTTATTTATTTTATTGCAGTTTCTTTTTATAAAGCACAAGTGTCCCATCACTTTTGTGAGACACTGTATATGTACGTTTGTTTATTAGAAATGTCGTTCAATACACGTATAATTAATAAATTAATTAGTAACGTAATTACTTATTATTAAGTAATTATTAATTATTTGTTAATAATTAATTAATTAATTAATAATTATATGCAGTTATGTATGTATTAATCTGTTTTTAATTTTTTAACACTTTCGGTTTCGGCCGAAAGTGAGAAGGTCACCGAAATCCGGTTTCGGTTTCTGTTTCGGTCTTAAAAACCTGTTTCGGTCGATCTCTACTGATAATAAAAGAAATATCAAACATCTTGTGTTTTCCGTTATTTTTGGAAGGTCAGTAAAATTGAAATTCTTCTTTAAACAAAATGTCTGTGAACTGCCCATTAAAATTTTTTTTATCAGGCTTCAAAATACACTTTGAGTTGTCTGTGAATGAAATTAGATGAAAATTGAAGGGGGGGGGGGCAATGGGGGAAATCAGCTGTTGAAGTTACACCTTTTTTTAATTAAAAAAATTCCAAAAAATAATTTTTTGAAAGCAATTTAATGGAATAAACTGAACAGAAATATGTTTCAATGAAAGTTTACTTTATTCTGAACAAAACAAAAAAAATTAACGTTCTAGGTTAAACCTATGAGGAGTTATAGACTTTTATGTCATCACATGCGCTATTCAAAATGGCGGCAAATCGGCCATCTTGGAAGATCATTAAAAGCTCATAACTCTTAAACCATTTGATCAACTTCAATATGATTGATATTTTTGGAATCAGCATTAAAAGTTCTACAAATACACCAAATTTTATCAAAATTGGTGATGGTGGGTGCCATGCTCTGGGTGATTTGACATGGAATGACCCGGGGGGGGGAGTATCTCTTTTTAATATGATAAATAAAGTGACATTGATTTTTAACAATTTTTATGAATTACAAATTGAAAAATAGAATTAAATTACAACATGATTTAATAACTTCCTGTTTTTTGTAAATAAAGTTCAATATTTTTGCAGGGTCTTGGGCACAGAGATTTAGAACTATTGCTGGTGCGGAAATTTTTTTTTACAAAAAATCTGTGGGTACAACTTCAGATGAATTTCACTGTTTTTTTTTAAAAAAGCAGAAATGCATTTTGTCAATTTAATAAAGGATAGGGTGCTGCACAGCTGCACCCTTAAAAAAATAAGGGAACCGTAATTAGAAAATTAATAAAAACTGAAAATAAGTAATTTCATTAGTTAGTAGCACAAATAACAAAATATTATTTGCAATTTGTTTTGCATTTGTACAGTTAATCGCCTAAATCTAAACTCACACACTATGTATGTACAGGGTGTCCCAAATTAAACGACCCTATTTTAAAGTTGTCTACAGACGAAACTATTGGTCAGAAAGTTGTGAAATTTTGTTAAGGACATAATGAAGGAATGGGAATTTGTTTAACCGAAAAAAAAATTGGTTCAAAATTTCGCCACCAGAGGGCGTTTTTAAGAAATTACACATTTAGCATACATTTACGATAGGTTACAAATTTTATTACAACAAAACATGTTGATGGTTTATTTATGACGGCCGATTATCTACACAAGGGATATAGGCACTAGGGGAGAGTGCCCTCCGTCGGGGTCTTTCTAAGGGATCCTAACAAAACATGTTGTACAAAACTTTTTCACGACATGTTTTTAGCATTTCCCAGAACACACTGCGGTCAACTGTGGAACATGCTATCTTACGATTCCAGATGGTAGCTGAAAATGATGGCCATAATGTGGAACATGTTTCGTTGCAACAAAATATGTAAACTATCGTAAATGTATGTTAAATGTATAACTCATTAAAAACGCCATCTAGTGGAGAAATTTTGGACTAATTTTTTTTGTCGCTTAAACAAATTCCCATCTTCATTATGTCCTCCACAAAATTTCACAACTTTCCGACCAATAGTTTCGTCTGTAGACAACTTTAAAGTAGGGTTGTTTAATTATGGACATAATATATGAAGAAAAAAATTATGAAAATGAGTTACTCATTCATGCACACATACAGATACAGAGTAAATATAAGATAGCCAGTTACGTCTGAAATTCTCAAAATATTAAATAGCAGCATCGTTACTACTCAGTGGGGATTATTATCATTCAGCGTTTCAAATTAAAACCGAAAACAAGAACGAAAAATCATGCATCAAGCATAGATTATGTAACACTTTCCAACGCTCCCAAAATAATTTTACAAATCATACCGTTTAATAAGCTAAAAGATAACATCTAAGTAAACAATTTGGAAAACGCATAACATATTTAAAAACATAATTTCAGGAATTTCCAACATATACAATATTCGGGCCAAAATGATGATTTTCTTAAGTCCATATTCAGAAAAAAAAAAAAAAAAAAAAAAAAAAAAAAAAAAGGTCGTGTGTATAGTCTTGAAATATTTGTATAAAAATGTAAAATATCACAAACGGACGCAAGATTTATATCCATAATATATCGTACTTTAAAACTAAATAATTTTTTTTATCATTAGAAATAACATTTCTATGAATTTTTAGAGATGGCAGTAGAAACCGGTAAAAGAAGCCATGTGTCAAAAACCTGTTAGTATGTTTAGTTCAATAATATTAAAAACCTCCAAAGTTCACGATAACTACATAGAAACACGACATAACTCGCATACATTTTTTCCTCGAAAAATTATATTCTAGATTTTTTTTTTTTTTACGAAATAGGAAAATAAATTATGATAAATCATGCAAAACATTCAATCAAAATATCCGAATTAACTATAAACAATACCGAATGTAACATACATATTTAGAAAAAGATCATAACATACTTTTTTTTTACGAAACTTTTAAGAGAAAATTTTTGAGTAGATCCAGATGACACGAGTTTTCAAAATATAAACAATAACAATGGCAAATCGCGTCCCACACAAACAAGCGTGAATGTGAAGCGTCTGTTTGGAAGAGAACGACCATGAAGGATTATTAGAAGGAGACCAATAATAATGTTTCCTGTCCTGGAAAGACCGAAGCTTGTGGACTTTGAAAATGTGGTGCCATCTATATTCTGTGTCGAAACCTAAACTTTAATATATCAATGAATTCATTTTAATAGCTTTGAGTCGTGATCGTTTAATATCGATATATATATTTTTTTTTTTAAGAATAATTTGAAAATATAGATTTGTGACATGGGATTTTAAAGACTTCTTTTCACAATTTTTTCCTAACTCTTTAGATATTTTGAAAGTATTGCTACCAGACAACAAATATATGTACATTCACTTTAGTTAACTTGTAAATATATAAATCACGTTAAAATCTTTATCTAGATTTAAGTAATGAATTTTGTTCTATACATTTAATAAATTTCATAACTATATATGTTAACTTCTCTCCCAATAAAAATTTATATCAGATTAAAAGATATTTTCATAGTTCATTTCATTTCTTTAATTAACTGTAATTTTCTGTAATTCGAATATCATTCATATATAGTCCAATAGCTGTGAAAGAAATAAAATTTAGAGCAATGGGCCCAGATGTTAAAATTGGACAAAAAAAATACAAATCACGGTTTGAAAAAACTCCTCCATAATTACATGATTAATAAATACAAATGTAAATAAGAAAAACTGCTAGTAGACAAAGTTATAGGATTTTATTTTCTTAACTTAAACTTAAGTTCATAGCAAAAAACATAAATTTCTATCAAAATATCTACATTTAACTCTTTCAGGTGTAAAATATATTTTCCATACTCATATTAATGAGTAGAAGTCTATTTTATATATTATTCTGTACCTGATATTAATTTTGTGACTTTCAAATTCAATAAAGGAAATAATTTTGAAATATACTGTAACACACCAGACAGCAATTTAATAATTTAAATCTGGATCCTTTATCAAAGCAAATTTTTAAATGCTGGTGAAATTGATCCTATATTTGTAAAACTGTAATAAATTCAGGCGGCGCACCCCCTCCCGGAGAAAAATGTGTAAAATCAACACTGTTTGGTAAGTGTTTTTTTTTGTTGTTGTTGTTGTTATTGTTGTTGTTTTTAAATCTTTTAGCAGTTATAAAAATTATACACTGACTAGAAAAGAAAAGACTATATATCAAAAAGTAATGCCATTACTTTTTTAGCTTCATGTTTGAATATTTTAATATATTTTTGTAACAGATTAAATTAAAAAATAAGTAGATTGGTAAATTTTGAAATATATTTATCCGACAGTAAATTCTACATATAAATATATAGAAATACTATAATTTCAAGAATAGCTCAGCTACAGTGTCTTGTAGCTCAGCTATAAACAACTGACAATTAACTTTTGTTGGTGCTGCCATCTGCCGCTCTGAAATAAATATAACTGCAGATTTAAAAACCCTGTCTCAAAATCTTCAAAAAAAACTTTTATATGAGACTTTTAAACAAGACTTCGAACAAAAATAACTCGCTTTTTATGTCATAGAAATACTTAACAGATTTTAGGTCTTATTTTATATACTTGCATTAAATATCTCATTTAAAAGCCCCTGTTTAGAATCTTGTCAAAGTCTTTTTCGAAATTTTAATGAAACTTTTGTATAGATTCTTAAACAAGACTTTTAGAAAGAATTAAAAGAAGTTTAGACCTTGTCTTTCTCACTCATCAATGTTTATTCAACTTAAAATTAAAATCAGTTAAATATTAAATCAACAAGGTACATAAGCCCATTTTACAGCAAAAAACTGATGGATTTCTTATACCCAATTCTTTATTCCATTTTTCGGCTTTCACATATACGTCACATCAATATTAAAAACAGTTTCGAGTCATATCAAAATATAATGTAAAAATATTAATTTATAAAGGAAATAATAACGCACTTGTATAGCAAACAATGTTAAAGTAGTGCATAGTGCAATGTTAAAGTATAATGACCGCAGCGCCGCGATGCGGCCACTTCAACGTTAAACGCGAGTTCACTTGAGGGTGCCATAAGGGAGATTTCTCCTTACCTTTAAGCATGGAAGAAGGTCAATGACTTCATGACTTTAGAAAAAAATTCACCTTACCCACTATCTTCCTCTGTGACCTTCCCTATGAGCAGTGGAGAAGCAGGGATGTAGCTAGAAGTAAACAACAGGGGGTGCTCAAGAAAATGTAGGGGGGGGAGGGGGGGGGCTCATACTATTTCTCTCTCTCTCTGACACATGCACTGCACGCACAAACACAGATATATATGATCAAAGTACTATATAGAAAGATAAATTATTGCATATTCATATTGTAGGCACTACGTTTCTTATTAAACTGTTTATAATAACTTTATTTGATGATAAGAAAACTAAAAGCTGCAGACGGGAATGTATACATTATTATAATGGAGGATATACGGTGGATACGACTTATACGGTATACCTTCTGGATTATTTTAAGGAATACCGGATACCCTCTACTCAAAAACATTATAGCATATACTCTTTAGGGTATATACTCTTTAGGGAATGAAAATTTTCGTGAAATAATAAGTGATGATATGATGCCAATAAGTAAATAAAAAGCTAGCAGTTCACCTGTTTCAAAAGAGTTGCAATCTTTAATTTTTTTTTTCTGAATATTCCCTGCCCTTAAGAATTCTAAAGTTATGTTTTTATAGGATAACAAACATTAGAAAAACCAAGGATGTATTTTGCATTTTAAAATTATTTTTGTGTTTAGTCAAATGCTTGTATTTAAATTACCTATTAGCTTTCTTCATTAGTATGATTTATAAATCAAGGATCTTATCTACCCTATATATATATATAAAATCCTAATGAAACGAATTTGTGAAACGATTTTTTGAAACGAATTTATGAAACGATTTTATGAAACGACTGATTAAACGACTGATTATGTTTCAAGGCTATTTTTAATAAAATATTAAACGCTTGATGGTGAAATTAATACCAATTGTTCATAAAAATCCGCGGATGTCAAAACTGGTAATAGAATTTTGAAATTGGAATTAGTTTTCGAGATATTAATTTTTTTCTAATTTTAATGACATTTCTGTAATGATGGCAACTAATTACTCAGTTTTTTTGTGACAAAAAAGGGAAAAAAATTGAAAAGGATCCCAATAGGGATTATTGATTTCTTTTTATTCGTCATTTTCAAATTGAAATTGAATTTATCTTTAAGTTCAATCGATAATGAAGACAAGATTGTGATTAAATTATGTTTTTCAGGAAAATTTGAAAAAAAAAATCACATTTCTATCGTCAGGATTCAATCGTCTGTCAGCATTTAATTTAATTTATAAACTGAAAATATTTTGAATAAATTCGTCCAAATGACGTCATTTAGGTAAACGCAAAAGAAAGGGGGGAAAAGGAATTAATAGTAATTATTATTTATTGATATCATTTTGTTATTTTTTTGTAAAATTTAACTAAACGAATTTATAAAATCATTAATTCGGATATTTGAAACTAATATATAAAATAATAATTGCCCAACTGAACGGAAGAATAAAATATTCTGCTTGGTTTTTTCCGCCAAGCTTTTTAAAAAAGCGTCAAGACCCCTAATAGAAAAGCACCAAAAGTTCATTGGGTTTATTTTCATAACTTTTGGCAACAAATCTATGTATATTAACGAATCTATCCCTTTTTGAAGCTCGAATTACGCCAAACCTAAAAGCAAAGGATCCTATAATGGAAAAGTACCCGATTTTCTTATGCACAATATTCAAGTGACAGAACATGGTGTAAAATTACCGCGGATAGCAAATTTGTTTAAATATCTCATCAATTGATGCCGAATAAATGCAGGCATGCATGCACAAAATATTTAATTAATTTTGTATGATAAATAATTATTAGAAAATTCGTATATACATATTAATTTAAAAAAATAATTTACATATTTAAAATAACATGAAAATATGCATGATGGTGCACTAAAATAGAGAGAAAATTAAAACCTGTTACTGAAAATGTCTATAACATAGTACTTTTCAATACCGTGGTTCTTAATGTTATTCCCAAGCAGATGGAATTTTTCTCATCCTTAAACGCAAAGGAAGAATAGAATAGAGATTGTTGTTATAAAAGTCCGAGAGGTAGTCACAATTTAAACCTAACCATTTTATACAAGCTGGTTTTCAAGTAGTAATTGATTTTACTTATCAATCCCGAAAACAGTCGTCATTTGTCGCAACAGCTGTGTATGAGGCCATGATAATCGAAAAATGTCCCATTAAAATGTTAAAAGCATGGCAACCCAATTACAGATTTACCAATATTTTTAAAACAAAGCACGTTGCCATGTTTTTAGAGGCCTCGAAGTGTGAGCGGGGGTTGGCGAGCGTAGCTCGCAGGGGGTAGGCCCCCTAGTATATATATATTTTTTTAAACTAGGATGACTCAAATACGAAACATAATGTTTATCAAAAGCATTATATTTACTATCAAACTCATTAGAATGTTTTATGTTAATAATGGAAAACGCTGCAAAATGAAAAATTTCAGTATATAACTTATGTAAAAGTCAATGTTTGCATCAGCAAAATGTTGCTAATTCTGAGTATGTGCAGATAGGTTGTGCGCATATTGAAGCACTTATTTGCAGTTTTTAAACAAATACTATAATTTAGTATTTATGCAAAACTGTAAAAGTCCCCCAAAACTAAGTTCAATTTTTTTAACACACGATTTTTGAAACAGAATTTCATTTGGTGTCCTTGGCAACTTTCCCAGGAGGGGGGGCTAAAAAATTTTCAGGGGTTGCTGAGCCCCCCCCCTGGCACCTCCCCCCCTCCCCCCCCCCCCCCTAGCTACGGCCCTGTGGAGAAGGAGAAGGAGAAAACGCAGCCCTGGGTTCTTTCTCCAACAGTTACGTAGATTTATTATTCGGTTACGTTACGGAAATCATTAAAATTACAAATAAACTGCGAAGAATGTTGAATTTTATAATTGGAACACAGAAACATCTTATTTTCAAACATAATTAATTATGGTAAAAAGGATGTTAGTTATATATATATAGATTGTATAAATCAGTGAAAAGTTACTTCAAATTAAAACTTCGTAGTAAAGCTTCATATTTTAATATATTTTTGTAACAGACTTGAAATAAAAAATACGTAGATTAGTCAATTATTGGTCAATATCTTCAATATATTTATATGTAGTATATTTATTCGACAATAAATATTATATAGCCGAAAGTTAGCTGTGTCTGTTCACAAAACTGATTTTTTTTTCTCTCTCTCTCAGAGGGCTCATCTTTACGGTATTCATTTTTTATTAAGATTTATAAATGAATGATTTACTTTTCTATCTGTTAACCTATCCTTTTCTGCCTTGTTAAAATAGGCTAATTGTCTTAAACGTTCATCGTTAAGATTAGCACGAGCCCTTTAAAAATAATCATCGTAGCCTTTTTAGGGTTTCGTTCATCTTACGAAACCCTATTACTCCCGCTCCATTGCCTGTCTGTCACAGAGCCATTCTCAAAAACTATGTAACTTACAGAGTTGAAACTTTCTGTATATAGCTGAATATCAGCTATAAATAGCTCAAAATATTAAAATTTGAAAAATTCGTATTATTTTAATAATTAGAGATAAAAAACCAAAATTCTAACAGCCTTTTCCTATTGAATTTAAACATTTTTCGTTATAGCAGATGCCAAAAATTAAAAATCCAAGATGAAATTCTTTCTACAATAATTAATTTTCCATCAGACGATTTCCACGTGAAAAATGAAAATGAAATAAAAAGTTTCACCAATTGGAAAAAAGATTAATATGAAATAAAATTGATTGACGTCATAGTGGTAATAAAACGGAATGATTTCTCAATAATACAAGGAGTATGGGTATGAGTACGTACACAAAGCAGATTAATATCACGTCATTAGAGAATTTTAAAAAAAAATCTGACGTCATATCGGAAGTTTAACCGATTTTTCAAATGTTTCAGAATAATACAAAGCGAGTATCAATATGGGTAATAGAGAATAGTAAATATATGAGTTTGAATCATGATAAAAACCCGATTATGGAAATATTCGCATATTTTAACATTTTGAAGGTGTACAACATGTTTAATTTTGAATTTTTTTTTTTTTTTTTTTTTTTTTTTTTTTTTTTTTTTTTTGTTTGCTAAATGATATTTATTTGAATTTATTAAAGAAAGGATAAAGTGTTTTGAAAGGAATATTAAACGAAACCCTTTGAGCGATCTTCGGTCACACTTACCCACTTGTTTTTTTTTTCTCCTTTTGGTAAGCTCGTGTCAAAATTTGCAGCTAAGGGTCCTCTTCACGCACTGGAAAACACCCGCTCGCTAATGTTAATCCTATGGGGTATTATTTTTCTAATATCTCGTTTGCATTTCAATATTTTTAAAAGATTTTTTTTTTTTTTTTGCATTGGATAACAGAGATCAATCCCTATCAATTTCCGCCGTTGATTACTTTTTCGATTTTTTTTTTACGAAAATACTTTCACTTTTGAAACCGGTTCCGAAAGTGAAAGTATCTTCGTAAAAAAAAATGCGGAAAGAAAATCGAAAAAGTAATCAACGGCGGAAATAGAGATTAAAATCTCTGCTATCCAATGAAATAAAAAAAAATTGTTTAAAAATATTGAAATGCAAACGAGATATCAGAAAAATAATGCCCCACAGGATTAACATTAGCGAGCGGGTGTTTTCAAGTGCGTGAAGAGAACCTTTAACGGAATTCGGTAACTTTTGAACTTTTTTTTAATTTGAATATTTTATAATACCTTTTTGACTTAATATTATAGGTTCTTCTGAATATTCAATAAATTAAGCTCTAACAAATGTTCAGTTCTCCATTTCTACAACATTCAGTAGAAAGTTTCGGTGAAGCTGGAACTGAAAATCTCTGAGTTACAAAGGACTGTAAGGGAATAGACAAAAAGATTTATGCACGAGAGGCGAAACACTCTTTACAGTACTTATGAAGAGCAAAGTTTGGTTTTAACCTTTTAAACGCCGCACTAGGATCGAAAGATAATACAAACTATTTACTAGTAAAAATCACATTAAAACTCAAATATAAGAACTATGAGTACTTTTTTTTTATATGATTTGTAGCATGTTCCAGAAATGGAACATTGGCGGGAAACACTTAGTTTTTTCACATGTTTTTATAAAATATGAATAACGACATTTAAATTAAAATCTCTATTTCTGAGCACAATTTTCTAATAGATATAGGTAAAGTTATAAAAGGTATTCAGGAATAACTCAGTTTAAGCAAAAAAAAATAACCGGGCTTCGCCCGTCGAGCTCTGGTTCTGCTCAAGAAGTACTCCAGCAAAAATTGTCAAGAAATTGTCACGAAGCTTTCACGGATAAAAGCTTTCCCACTAACTTAAATATATATATATATATATATATATATATATATATATATATTATGGATGATGAGCAGAAATTACTGTATATAAATAATTTTGCAATTTTTTATTAGAATGGTAAAATATGATAAAAACAGCATCAGAAAAAAATAATTTCTGTACTAAAATTCATTGCACTATAACCATATAAATAAAATATAAAAAATACAAAGAGAAAAAAAAAATCATGAAAACTATTTTTAAAAAAATAAAAATTAATTAGTGTCCTTAGCTTTTATGTCCTACATTTTTTATACTGTCCATGGTATGCATTATTTTCATTCGAAGCAAACACAAAGCAGTGTAACCTAGCAGTAACCTAGTTACTTCTCTCCGGAAATTGAGATGTGATAGTTCTGCTGTTGTACCTTTGTGCAAATGTAAATGCAAAATCCATCCAACAGCGACAGCAATGTTTAGTGTATTGCTAAATAGATTCCAATACCTTTTTTTGCTTCTAAACATAAGTCTCTATATGATCCAAGAAATATGTCTAGCATATCGACACTTCCCATTCCCTCATTATATATTTTTATTAGATGTGGCTGAGAAACACTATTTCTCTCCTTTTTTTTTTTGTGCACGACAAAATCACTTTTTTTACAAATAGGCTAATGCATTGAATAATTGGATGCAGTAGTTACTACAACGCTGTCTTTCCAGCGGCAAATGTAAAATTGACCGTCACTTCGGTACTCAAAAATTCTTCTTTGTCATTTTGAGGTTTCCTTTGGTGATTTGAGAGGGCATCTTCCTGTCCGAGGTTCACAAATTGTGCGAGTTGTTTTGAAACCTTTTTCAGACAACTCAGTAAAAAGCTTATGTGATGAGAAAAAATTGTTAGAGAAAATTTCATGCTTTTCTGGATTTTCAACATTGGATAAGAAGCTCCCTTATAACTCTAGATCCAAGAGGAAAATTTTCTATCTCTGAACTTTTTTCCGCTGTAGATTCTTATAGCATATGGATAACCACTGCTAAAACACAACATCCACATTTTAAAACCAAACCTTATTGGTTTACCCCGTACAAACCTTTTAGCCGAATAATGACCATAGTAGGATACCATGACAGACCTGCCAAGTCTCCGGCTTTTTGGACACTGGTATTTTAGTACAGAAAATGTTATTTTATTTAATTTTAGCATTCTGTGATTTGAAAGAAAAACATTTTTCTCTAAACAATTACTGATGTGCAAAAAGCCGGAGACTTGACAACTCTGCCATGAATTCATCTATACTCAATTTAGAATCAAATGTAACAAACTGCTGAAAGTGTTTTTCAATTCTGAATAAAAGGGTTATATTTTCTCCATTTTATCTCCTAATTTCAAGTTGTAATTGTCTGTAATATGATTTTTTTTAGCTTTCTAAATTTATTTCTAGGCATTACTGTAAAAAAAAATTGGGACCGATAGATATTCTTGAGTGCTCCAGTATAAATCTTCTCCGGGTACTTGGTGATATCCGCTAAACAATAATAATCCAAAAAATTGACCTATATCATTTTCATCTCAACTTCTTCTTTTTGTAATGCATAAAGTGTTGTCATATTTGCTAAATGCAGTAAATATTCTATTGGAATGAACTTGTAAAATATTTCAACTGAAAATAAGGTAACCAACTCGTGATACATTTCAGAAATATTCGCAGTGATATCAGTTTTTAAGATTTTTTTTTAATTTTTCCTTTTTCCCATTGATGTTGGATTTTATTTCTCTTTTAACATTAGTTTCGTTTCAAATGCAGTCTTCCTTTTGGTGTTGAAGGTATTTCAGGATCAATTGCATGTATATTAGCTATATTTCATTGTCATCTATTTTTGTAGCTATTTCAATTTTACCGCAAACATCTCCTGGCAGAACAGGCTCAAATATGTCTTCATTTATATTTTCCTCATCTTTTAAACATCTATTTGATTCTGTTGGTAGTTGACAAGTATCAATACATTTTTCTTCAGAATCATCAAATTATTTGTAAAACTATTCTAAATAAGTGCCTCTTCTACTGCCTAAAATGTTTTGTATGAGATATTTCATCTATGTGGCATATCCTTCTAATTGAAGAAAATCACAGGGTAAAGTAAAAGAATAAGAATTCCTTAACACGTTATTTTCCGAATATCTCCACTACAATTATATCTTGGCTCTCAATTTGAGTCATAAAAAATGTCTAACTATAACTATAAACAAAAACACGTGTTTTTCAGCGGCAACGATGAATAATCGACTTCATGTCTTTTTCACGGGCGGGGGGGGGGGGGGGGGGGGGGAATGAGGGTGACGAAAAAGCAATTAACAGCCTGGCGACTTGTAAATAAGAAAGGTAGCCAGATTCAACCCTTAATCGCTCCTTCTTTACAAACAATCATTGATATACGGGCTCCGAATGGAGATAAAACGAAGAAACATTTTTGCTCATTAAAAGACATCTGTAAGACATCCCCCCTCCCATCCATTACTATTCATTCTTTCAATGTCAGTTCCTCTTGTAGATAAATTCCACAACTTCTACTGTTTTCAAAGTAAAAATCACAGAAAAAAAAACATTCTGCATATAAAAGTTTCATAAAAATTATAACTATACAATTCAGCTTTTTGTATCATTAGCAAAAACCATAACAAATTTCGTCTGGCCTAACAAAAAACAAGAAATGTATTATGTAAAACATATAATTGTACAAACATTTTTAGAACATGTTTATTTATTTCCTCATCAAAGATATGCCAAGATTCCGTTAAGGTGGTTCTCAAATGATATGCTCAACAGCACGAAACTTTCTGACGCATTTTGTGACTCATTTTTAAACGTAAAGCCATATAATTAGTAGGCTTGACTATTGAAACAATTTGGAATCCAAATAAGTTTTCCATTTTTTTGATAAATAAATTACTTATCGAGTTATGAACGATTCTTGTCACGTGACAACACGTTTTTCCCCTTTCTTGTGCTGCGGCGTCGGAAATTCGATTCAAAACGCTGACTTTGACTGAATTTTCTGAAATATCTTCTGCCTTTACCAAAAACTGGAGCCTCCAACCAAAGCGCCTTTCGATTACAAAGTTTCTGAATTAAGAACACTTGCCAATTTCCGAACTTCCCAAGTTTCTGAACAAAAGTAAATTAAAAAATATGTCGTAAAGTAGCTAGTTTGGATTTGAGAATAGTTTTAAGGGGGTTGCTCAATCAGCTGTCTAATTCCCCTCGCTAATATTAAAGATATGGCGTAGAAGAATGCATCGTACATTTAAAATATCTCCTTAGAAAATTACATTTTTTTTTAAATTTCTTTTTTCTTCGTACTCTTGTTAAAAGATGTTTTTTTTTTCGCCTTAGTTGTTAAAATATTTCTGAAATATCTGCTTAATTTAATATTTTATGTGTTAAAAGCTGACGAGCTGTGAGTTATATTTTAACACTTCAAGATAAATTATGATAAAAACATTAGCAACTATGAATTTCATTTCAACCAACGTTTAAAAGGGTCTGTATTCACTATATCTTTGGTGAAATCTTGCGGTCTGATATTTATCGCTATTTTAATACTATTTGTGTGTTTACAGTTTGATTATTTTTAATGTGTTAATTAAATAGCTGTCGTTAAGGATTATTAAGTTTAGTGTATAATTTGTTGAGGATATACATTTTTTGGAACATGGTCAATTTAGTGCAAAAACTATAAACAAAATTTCGAAAGTTTATGTTTGCAAAATGCAGTGTCCAATGTTTTGTTTTACTCTCTTTATTTTATTTTGTTCAAATTTTCCAAATAATTTTACAAACCATTACCTTTTAATAAGCTGAAAGATAACATCTAAGTAAACAATTTGGAAAACGCATAACATATTTTAAAACGTAATTTCAGGAAATACCAACAATATTCGGAAAAATATCCGAATACTTTTATTCAACCCTGTATAGGATCTATAGATTTGTATATATACTACATAGGTTGCTAAATTTTAGTACAGTTAGAAAACGCGTAGCGCAGTTTAAAATTCTCCTTCTGGAGTTTCTGTCAATAAACGGAAATGTGTTCGCGAACTTTTGTGTTGCCCTGTATATAATCTACAGAATTTATACACACCAAGTAATAGACAAAAAGTGAGTTAAATTTAAAATCGCGTTCAGCAACTTTAAACGCACTTCCGGGAATTATTGTTAACAGAAAGAAGATAATTCTTTTGTGTGTCCCTGTAAATGAACGATGACTGCTACACACGCAATATTCTGTAGTAAGCCTTTTGTAATGCACCTTAGTGATATATATAAATTTCAATGCGTTTAAAACAGTGAAACATTATTTAAATAAACCGCAAACGATTTTTCACCATAGACGTAATGTAACGGAATTCTTTTGCCTGTCCCTGTAAAGTAACTATAAGTGCTATGCACACCCTATTCCATAGTAAGCTTCTTGTAATGCACCTTAGTGATATATATATCAATTACAACTTGTTTGAAATTGTGTAACATTATTAAAATAAACCGCAAATGATTTTTCCCCATAGACCGTAATGTAACCGAATTATTTTGAGTGTCCCTGTAAAAAAAACTATAAGTGCTACACACTTCAGTAGAAATAGGGAACATGCTATAGATAACGACAATAACATACAAACATTTCAGAGCATTCCGAGCATATTTACGGGAGTTAGAGCACGGACAGACGGCCAGACAAACCGAAGTCATAAACACTTTTCAACTAGGTTGGAAAGAGTTAAAAAAAGCGGGGGTGGAGATTTTAGATAATAAAATTAATTATAATGTACTATATATATATCATAAGCAAAAACAACTATAATCTTTCATATAAATCATTAAAAAAAATAATAATTAAAACAAATCAGTAAAAAAGATGCATGTGCTGTTAATATACTTTATCGTAATCGGAAATATAGAAATACTAAATTAACATTAAACAAAAAAAAAAAAAAAATGTGAAATTAGGAAATTAGGAAATTATTGCTAAAATTGAAACAAGGATTCGCTATGTAAATTGTCACAACAAGAACTGTTAACCCTTTCAGGTACAAGTAATTGTGTTGCTGTAATGTTGAATTCGCAGCAGGAATTTCGAGAAATTTCATTTGACTATATAGACAGGTTTTCATCTTAGCAGGTACACTATTCCTTATAGTTTATATTATTTTCACCGAGACCATGAAATTTTCCGTTTAAAAATGTTTTCCGCTTTGCATACGTTCTGTTTCACTGGTTTTAGTATTTAATCTAGCTTACTTAATTTAATTGTGATATGCATAACCTCTTCAAAATGCATGTAAAATATAACATTTCATAAAAAATAATGTGTGCGATTTTTTAAACTGAATCTGGGGAAAAAATTCATACCACTTTTAAGCAGGGATCGTTGATTTAAATCAGCTTGATTTTAATCATGATTAAGATTAAACTGATTTTTTTTTTTTTTTTAATCATTGATTTAAAACAACTTTCGTAAAAAATTATTTCAAATTTAGGTCAAGAAATTTTGTAATAAATATTATGTTTTGAAAATAATAATAATAATAATAATAATAATAATAATAATAATAATAATAAACTTTGTAAATTTAAGGAGTCGGAGAGACTGAGAACTCAAAATCCATGATTTTTAATTTTATTTAAATCAAATATCACACTTTAAAATAAAAATCCCAATTTAAAAATAGAGAATCTTAGCTGAAAAACGTTAAAAGATTAATGAATATTTATCTATTAAAAAACATCTAAATCTTATGTAAATTTTTTAATACAAAATCATGGGGACTTTCTGCGATGATATGGAAAGCATTAGAATAAATAAATATAGGCCATTCAAAAGTTTTTTTAATTGAATTTATATGGACATTTCATTACTTCCACATGTATAAATAACAAGTGGTTCAATATTCTGATGTAAGTTTATTTATGGAAATATTTGGAAAATAAAATGATTTCATGGCTTGTAATAGTCTGATATGTTTTTATGTATATTTTTATATAATATTTTATAATATATTTTCAACAAAGTTGAAAAGTGTTTATTAATTCGGTTTGTCTGTCCGTCTGAGCTCCAACTTTCGTAAATGTACTCGGATTTCCATGCAATTCATATGTCATTGAGGTCAACTATGGCATGTTCGGCATTGAGAATGAAGTATGTAGCACTTATAGTTCATTTACAGGCACACTCAAAAGAATTCTTTTACATCATTACGGTCTATGGGGCAAAATCGTTTGCGGTGTATTTTAATGATGTTAATGTATCGCAAACATATTGAAATTGATATATATCACTGAGTTGCATTACAAAATGCTTATCATAGATTATAGAAAGCATAGCATTTATCGTTCATTTACAGGGATATACAAAATAATTCGGTACAGCACTGTCTGTGAACATTAATTTCTGGAAGCGTGTTTTCCGTTGTGCCACACGTTTTTAAATGTAACTAATTTTCTACATATTGCTTGGTGTATATAAATTCTATAGATCATATACAGGGTTGCGCAAAAGATGTCGAGTACATTATCTTTCATTGACCGAAATTGAAGAATGGAATTTTTGAACTTTACTGTGCGTTTCCTAACTGAATTAAATTTTAGCATATTATGTGGCATGTATACAAATCTATTGATCATGTACAAGGGATACACAAAAATAAATAAATAAATCAGATATTTTTTTAATTACTCATTTTAATTACTGAAGCTGGGATTTCAAATATGATATACGTTTTCGAGAATTGTTTACTTAGATATCACATTTCACCTTATGAATCTATGAAGTTTTGTTACAGTATTCTGATTGTGCTGGTAGGTGTTTCATAATCTATGCTTAACGTATGATTTTTCGTTCTTGTTAAATATAATTTCAATTTTAATTACTGATAAATGTAAGCTAATAAACAACTAAACTTTTTAAAGTCTTAGGAAAAAAAAGATTTAATTTTTTAAAAATTTAAATTAAATAAATCCAACTTTGATTTGGTCTAAACTCCGTAATTGCTTAGGAACTCAGCTGGAAAATTGGTTTCTTTTCAAATATTTTAATAACAAAGAATAACTTTTTTTCAGATCCATTGCAATTTGTAACATATAATCATGATCATCTTTATGTATGTATAATACATTCTCAAAATTCATTAAATGCATATTGTATGTATTCCAGAATATTGTATATAATCCGGAATAGATGTTTTTAAAAGAATTCTGTACCAATCTGGAATAGAATGTTTAAAATTTCATTCATAACGGTTTTCTTGTTTTATAAATATAATTATCTTTTGTATTTTAAGATTTTTAATAAAACAAAATTGGTATTAAAAATTTTTAGCTTTTAGTAATGAAGGGTGCATATGATTTTTAATTTATTAAATGGGTAATTTAAAGAGGTATATATTTTTTATATAGAATAGTATATATTTGTTAAATTGCAGTTTAAGCAAGTGATCATATAACACAAAATAATTCGTTTTATTTATTTCATGTTTTCAAAAGTAAAAGATAATTCACCTTTCCAAATTAAATCTGTTTCTATTGCTCTATTTTTTGTAACTGTAATATTTAATTATTCATATGATTAAAATATTTCAAATTAACCAAGTGAATGAGTATTTTTTTATTTCAAATAAATTTAAATGAGCTTTTTTAGTTGTTAATTTTAATGATTTTGTAAAAAGGTTATTTTACTTTAAAAAGTGTAATTTAAAAAAAATTAAATCTGATTTAAATAAAAAAAATGCGAATAATAAAAAAAAAATCCTATTTATTTATTTATTTTTTAATACTTTTAATACTTCGAAATATACCTGCGCCGGTAAAGTGGAGCCAGAAAGGATTTATTTATTTATTTTGCTGTAAGAGTTGGTCCTATAAAAAACTTGCCAATATAAAACTTGTAGATAATATTAAGAAGATTTATAATAAATTTAAGCGTATTTGATATCTTGCGAATGGACGAAGTTATGAATTTTTTTCTTCTTAAACCCCTATCCCCCCCTCCCCCCCCCCACACACACCTTGAGGCCTTTTTTAATGATATGAAAAATCTGTCATATAAATAAATTTTTGGCTCTTTTCCTAGAAGTAATAATAACTTTAAACGGATTCGATACGAATCATAATTAAGAAGTTATGATGGTTTTTCTGTTTTCACAAAAAATTAATGATTAACGAACATGACGAACTTGACCGAGATTTTATGCCGGTTGATTTTATGTACCACTTTGGAAGAGATTTGTGCAGAATTATGGAAGTTATCGCGTCCATAAAAAAGTGATATATATATATAAAGTTTTGAACTAGGGTTGGATGGGTTGTGGGAGTCATGATCGGCGTATAGATCTTAAAAAATGTTTCAGGAATTCCAACTTAGGGGAGAATGTAATAGGTAGTATTTCTTACGAAATCTACCTAATATTTATTTCAAAAGTTTGTCGACAAATTAAGTACTAATCTAATTTACGTGTCAAAGTGGATTTGGTATGTATGAACTTTATTGGGAGTAAATAAAAATGAAGAAATGAAATAAAAAATCATGAACCTTGCTTTTAAGGCGCTTCTGGAGGGGAAAAAAAATCCCCGACTCAATAATGCAAAACTCTAGCACATTTCAGTGATTTGAAATCGAATATATATTTTTTTCATTTTTCGAGAAAGTAATATCTTGAGTTATAAGCAATTGTTGTCTCACAACAACCTTTATCGGGCTGTCGCATCCAGAAATTCTGTTAAAAACGTCATTTTACACAAGTTTTTCTGAAAGACCTATTTTTAACGAAGAATGGAAAAGCTATTCGGTTCCTGAACAACATGGTTTCTGAATAGCAGCACCTGCCAATCTCACGCGTTTGCGATCAAAAATGGATTCATATGTATGTCGGCTCATCTGAGCATTACAACACAATCAAATTTCATTCTTACACAAGTATTTTTACTGAAATTGAGACATTCAGAGTGCGAACAGACATAAATCTGACAAACAAAAGTGAAACAATTTTTCATTTTCATTCGAAGTGTAAATAGTGGTATTTTTCTGGTACTTCGAGGCGAAATTGCTTTTCATAAAGACATTACTATAATTTACAATAATTATATTACTCTAATTTACAGAAAATATGAGAAAAAATTTAACGATGACTTCGTTGAGAGAATTTTTGAAGAATATCCATGCAGTCAACTGATTTTATTTCAGTTTCATCAATCAATTTTCATAGTTTCATAAATTATTTTATCTTTACCTTTTTTTATTCAACTTAAAATTTTACAACTTGATAAAGTAACTACGCATGTTTATACAGTTTAATGCTTGCTAAGTTTTAGTTTTTAATTAGATTTTTATTTTTTATCAAATATCTTGCACGTCTGAAATATAACCGAAGTCTGTATTTTTGTTGTTGCTGTTTCTTTAAATCATTAAAAGTATTTTTCCAAAATATATGTAATGAAATCATACGAGTATATTAGAA
This sequence comes from Maratus michaelseni, assembly GCA_963931845.1. Classification (NCBI taxonomy): domain Eukaryota; kingdom Metazoa; phylum Arthropoda; class Arachnida; order Araneae; family Salticidae; genus Maratus; species Maratus michaelseni. The sequence continues at coordinate 48,254,319 of OZ007598.1, read as the reverse complement.
GCGACTTTGTACAATATTCCTATGTCAATGTTCCATTTATTAGCATATTTGGTTTAAATTGATATCACACCTTTCCAGATTCATGTGTAGTGTATTATCCACTGACTCTTCTCCCTCAAACAAATGTTTTGGGGTAAAAGTGCCTGTTTATAAAATGAAATACATGTTTGAAATAAAAGTCTAAATAATGTAAATCAACACTTTAAGTCTATTTTTCTTATTTTCTTGATAAATTCTCTGAATGTTAAAACATATGGAATTACTTGAACACCAGACTAAAAAAAAGTTGACAATAAGTTTTACAAAAAGAACTTTGATGCAATCCGTAATGATTCATTGATGCAGTGATATTCAGTCTTCATAAATCCATTCTAGGTTAGTATTAGCATAAAACATGTTCTTTAATTAATAATAATTGGGAAAAAAACTGGGCATAAATTATGTAATAATTTCTAAATTGATATATTCGTGTTGTCCCCCCCCCCCCCGCGCTGAATTATCATTGCAAAATATACAACATTCAAGCTTAATAATAAATCCTAAGTTCATTCACTTTTAATAATAATGTTTAAAAAATAATCTTAATATAATAGTTTAAAATTTAACAATTTCGTCTCAAATAGAATTTGTTCCTATTTCAGTACTCATGTTTAAAAGATAAAGTTTTCGAAGCTTTCTATAAAAATCAAATATTTTAACAAAACCGAGAAAGAGTGCAGGTGTGCAGGTGCCTTTTTACGGAAGTTAAAATAATCATTTTTAGTTTCCAAAGATGGAGAACATGTGGTATTTATTATCATCGCTCTGCGGCTTTGAAGGGACTATCTCAACCAAGAAATTTGCCTAAATGCAAATAGTTCAGTCCGCTTAGAGTTACTGGTAACCTTATGGTTAAAGAGGTGGTTGACGCACCCTTTCACAGTGTTGATTGATAGTACCCATCAGATTGTCGTTCTCCCGAGATGGGGATGGGGGGGTGCAGGAGAATCGAAAGTAGATCAAAGTCGTGAACAGTTTTCCTTGACACTTAGTAAAAGGTCTTGTATTCCGAAACTTTTTATCAATACTTATATGCACTGTAAGCAAAGAACTTTATCATGTTAAAAAATATACCTTTACACGCCAATGTTCCATTTCTTGAACATGCAAATTTGTTATCTAATAAAAGCAATAAAAAATTATTTTTTTTTTTTTGTTATAACTTATGTTCTATGAATAGAATGATCATTTTTAATTATTCTCACTTAGTTATAAAAATCTTTATTAAATTTTGAATTTTATATGAATTTGTGAATTTTGTCAGACGAAAAGTTAAGAAAAAGACCGAAATTACGATTTTTTCCCCTAGAAACTATTTATTTTATCAACATAATCTTCATGCCAAAAAATCAATCCATACTTTCTTTTTAAATAATAATTTTTATAGAGCGATACGAATAAAATTGTATTTTTAGCATAATTTTGAAGTGGATGTTCCATTTATGGAACATTGGCGTGTAAAAGGTTTAATGGTGCTGTAATATCAAATCCTTAGTTTTATAAGAAACATTTTCCTATTTTTTTTTCTTGGAAGTTAAAAAAAATTCTAGCTTTTTCTTAGAATTTTCAAATTTCCCTGACTTTTCCAATTATTTTAGAAATATTTTGACAATCAAGGAAAAATGAGACATTATTTAAGAGGATTACAAAGAAAAAAAAGAAGTTAAAAATATTAATTTCCTGAGGAGATATTTTAAATATACGAATGCATCCTATACCCACAGGTTTAACATTAGCGAGGGTAACGCTTATTTTAATGATATTTGGTTTTCTTTCAGATTTCGGTATTAGAATAAACACCCCTAAAAGACCACCTCTTTCCTAAAAGAATATATACATATGTACCAGGGATCTGTTTAGGGAGAAATTGGGTCCTTTAAAGGACCCTTCACAATTTTTTTTATTTAAAAACAGGACCCTTCATAATTAGTTTCATTTCAAAACAGAACCCTTCACAAATCTTTTCACCTTAAAACAGAACCCTTCACAAGTCTTTTCACCTTAAAACTGAACCCTTCATAACTCTTTTCACCTTAAAACAGAACCCTTCACAAGTCTTTTCACCTTAAAACAGAACCCTTCACAACTCTTTTCACCTTAAAACAGAACCCTTCACATGTCTTTTTCACCTTAAAACAGAACCCTTCACAAGTCTTTTCACCTTAAAACAGAACCCTTCACAAGTCTTTTCACCTTAAAACAGAACCCTTCACAAGTCTTTTCACCTTAAAACTGAACCTTTTACAAAGTTTTCACCTTAAATCAAAACCCTTCACATATCTTTTCACCTTAAAACAGGACCCTCAGTGGTCGATGCAGGTTTTTTTTTTCTTGGGGACAATTTTGCGAAAAATAAAGGTTAGTTTTGTGAAATTTATTATATTTTTGTGAAAAATAACATTTTGTAACGAAAGTTGAAATCCAGTTACTCAAATTCGAGCCACGTATTTATTAACAAAAACTTTTTTAAATCCTTTTGCTGCAGTTTTTCTCTCTGGTGAACTTGTTTGTTTACAAATTACACATTTTAAAATGCCACAAAATAATAAATAGTAAGTTTTTATGGAATACAATTTTGTGAAGGGAAAATTTTAGTAAAAGAAATTTTGTGAAGGTGCATGTTTTATTATAAAGAATTTTGTGAAGGGAGCCATTTTATCAAACTGATTTTTGTGAAGGGCCCTGTTTAATTAAATAGATTTTTGTGAAGAGGCCCTAAATAGGCCCCACATTTTGCCTGGATCGACCCGTTAACCTGCACACAATTCTTTGTCTTAAAAATAGTCATTTCACAAAACTTTTCCCTCTCCAAACCGAACCTATCACAGATTTAATCATTTAAAATTAAAATCCGACTGTCACTTTTCTAAAAGAAAATATGTGTATTTTACATACATATATCTTCTTTAAAACGTATAAACAAGAACCAGAATATAACGATCATTTGAAATTAACAAAATTATGACTAGATTGTTTTCAAAAATGTAAAAAGCTCTTCACAATTTCACAAAAACAGGACCCAGAAAAGTCTGGACAAAACCCTGTATACGCACGTACCAAAAAGAAGAGCAAAAGTCCTTCCGGCCTGTACCGGGAGAAAAAGGTAGCTTTCATAGTCCATGTTTTTAAAAACTCAACTCATTAAATTGCCATATCTCAGCCATTTTTTAAGATAAAACCAAAACAAAAAAAGTTCAGGAATCCTTGTATCACGATCTAACACTTAACGGAAAAACAACTTCTTCAATTTATAATTTTTAATACATCTTTTAGAATTTTAAAAAAAAATTTAACTGGCCGCCATTTTGAAACAAGATGGCGCATGAAGATGACCAACGAACTCGGTCGAGACCTTCATATGTTTTGTACACATGATCAGTCACATTCATATCGGTTCATAAATACGAGAGTTAAAGCATAACAAATATCAGATTATTTCAAAGTCTCAGCCACCCTAGAATTTCAAACTGCCATATCTCAGCCATTTTTTAAGATATAGCCAAAACAAAAAATGTTTCAGAATCCTTGTATCACGCTCTAACATTTAACGGAAACAATATTTTCAATTTATAATTTTCTTGTACATCTTTTTGAATTTTTTAAAAATATTTTTTTTTAACTGGCCGCCATTTTGATACAAGATGGCGGATGAAGCTGAGTAGTAGAAGAACAAGAGTTAGAGTCCAGCAGGCGCTATGTGCGCGGAGCCGGAGCCGGAAGTAGCAGGTGTGGACACCAGAAGTTCTGCGAACGGTGAAGGTCACCGGAAGTCACAGGTGTGAATAACAAACAGGTTAAGACAGGAAGTGATCCTGAAAGCGGAAGTAAGACAAAGGGATTACGAGATAAGGACAGGATGAGACGTATTTTTTATGGGTTTTAATCAGATTCTTTCTTGACAGGGAAAATTTTTCTACACCAGATGTGCTGATGTCTCAAGGTTAGCGGAAGGGACAGGTGATGATAACAGACATGTTTATACAGGAAGTGATTCCATAAGTAAGGCCGGAAGGTAATTGGAGATAACGTTTGGATGTTCTACATCAGATGTGCTGACCACGCAAGGTCATAGGAAATGACAGATGTTGATAACACACAGGATGGAACAGGTATCTTTAGACAGGAAGTAATTCCGTAAGTAAGACTGGAAGGGATCAGGAAGTGAAATGTGATAAGACTTTCTGACTTTATAAAAGCTTAATATGAATTTTTTTTTTCTATAAAAAGGGTTTTAATTAGATTCTTTTTTGAGAGGGAAAAAAATTTAGTTTTTTTTTTTTTTAATTTTATAAAAGTTTTTATGGTTGGTGGGAAATGTGATTTTAAGTGTTTAAAAGGGTGTAACATGTGTAAGATGTATCATTTGTAAACATGACTTCGAGAGAGGAAGTGTTGAGTGTTGTGTGTCTCTATATAACAATTTGCATTGTGTATTCGTTGATTTATGTGTTTACCGGTAGTGAAAAATTTAAAGTGGATTTTATACTGAATTTAAATGAAACGGGTAATTTATCTGTTTCGATATGATGCGATTCGATATTAACGTCTCGCGTAATAAAATTTTATGTTGTAATGAAGGCGATTTATCCGATTCCAAGTCACGCAGCAAGTTTTGGTGGTGTAAATGCCTTGTATCTTGCTGCCAAAGGCAAAGTCAAGAAGAAGACGATACAGAAATGGTTAAGCGGAGTCGACTCGTACACGCTTCACAAACCGGTTCGAAGACATTTTCCGACGAATCGAGTGATTGTGCATTCGATGGATCAACAATGGCAGACCGATCTGGTGGATCTCATCAGTTTACAAAAGTACAATCAAGGGTTCCGTTACCTACTGACAAGTATAGACATTCTCTCTAAATATGCGTGGGTGATTCCCTTAAAAACGAAACGAGGAGAAGAAGTTGTGAAAGCGTTTCAAACTATTTTTGTAACGAGAAAACCCAAGGCGCTTCAATCGGATGCTGGACAGGAATTTAAAAACCAGCTTTTGCAAAGATTATTAAAACAAGAAGGTATTCGATTTTTTACGACACATAATAATACGAAAGCTTCGGTCGTTGAACGCTTTAACCGTACCCTGAAAACTAAAATGTGGAAATATTTTACCCACAACCATACTTATCGTTATATCGATGTGTTAGACTCATTAGTGGATAGTTATAACCATACCTATCATTCGAGTATCAAGAGAACCCCAGCAGAAGTAACACCCGAGAACGAAAGCGATGTCTGGTTTACTTTGTATGGAAACTTGGAAAATGTGAAAAGAAAACCTTGTATGTTTCAACCGGGTGATGTGGTGCGGGTTTCGAAACAGAAACTGACCTTTGAAAAAGGATACGAAACCAATTGGACGGAAGAACTGTTTGTAGTGACAGAGTGTGTCACAAGAGATCCTCCTGTCTATCGAATTAAGGATTTGATGGACGAACCCATCCAAGGCACCTTTTATCCCCAAGAACTTCAAAAAGTCCAAATGAAAGACACTTATACAATTGAAAAGATTTTAGAGAAACGTACCCGTAAAGGTCGAGTGGAATATCATGTGAAATATAAAGGGTATTCAAACAAATTTAATCAATGGATTCCCTCGTCTGATTTATCTTCCTTATAAGGGAGTGCAAGAAGGTTGAAAGCGCATTTAGCAACATGTCGTTCTACTTGACATTACCCTCGGACAGTTCTAGGAATTATTTTCCCGAGAATAAAATTTCACATTTTATTACTCGATTACCCGCCCCTATCGAATTAAGAGGAGAGTGGGAAGTGGGTCTTGTGGAATTTATTTACCCGCATACCTGGTATAATGTGAATAGTACGACCAATCTGATTGGATTTGACTTGAACGACGGAAAGACTATTGGTAGACGCATCCCCCCAGGATTTTATGAGACGGTACCGGATATTTTGAAAGCCATCTGTATTAAAGACATTGAAAAAAAGATTTCGTTCACCTATAATAACGTTACGAAGAGAGTGACTATCAACGTGCGAGAAAATGCTAAAGTGATTTTGGAAAACGGTCTGGCACAGATGTTGGGATTCGAACCGTCTGAAATTGAATCCTTAGATGGAAATGTAGAACAAACTGTTATGAGTTCGTATGTAGCAGATCCGTGTGCTCATTATAGAGTGTTAATGATTTATTCGGATATTGTGGAACCGCAAATTGTCGGTGATGTGTTAGCCCCCTTGTTACGAATCGTGAATGTAACAGGAAAAGACGGAGAAGTGATTTGTGCGACCTTTGATCGCCCGCATTACATGCCAATCAGTCGAAAATCATTCGACTCTTTAGAAATTGTTATAAGGACGCACCTGGGCGAATTAACGCCATTTGAGCGTGGACGGTCGTACGTGAAACTTCACTTTCGTCAAAAATATCTCTCGTGATGTTGGTTCCCTACCAGTGTTGTGCGAAATCTTTTGAAGATTATTATACACAACAGTTGGGGCATGGTTTAAACTATTACCAAGGCGCCCCTTTACAAAGAGGTTATGGATTCGGCGGATTGTTTCGGTCTATTTTTCGTGCTGCGGTACCCCTTTTCAAGTCAGGGGCGAAAGCCGTAGGAAAACAATTGTTTCATACAGGTGTAGATGTACTCAACGACCTATCCCGAGGCGAGAACATTAAAATAGCTGCCAAACGACGATTTAAAGAAGCTGGAAAAAACTTAACAGATAAAGCGGCTACGAAAGTGAAAACGATGATTGGTTCCGGTCGCCAATATAAAAAGAGAAAGCGACCCGCTAAAGTAGTCACTCAACACAAAGTCAAGAGAGCGAAAGTACACGATATTTTCGGCTAAAGATGACTGGACTTATTCACCGAGATTCTCCTGCCTGTGCTAAATCGGAATTGGACCTATTTTTAATCCCACCCACGCAAACGGCTATTGAAAAAGGATATTACGTTGAATACCACCCTCTCGCTAATATTCGCGATGGGGGGCCTGTAGAATTTCTCATCTCAGGAACCGGTGAAGATTACTCGGATTTATCTGCTTCTTACATTCATGTGAAAGCGAAAATTGTGAAATCCGACGGAACGGATCTACCTGCGGGTGAACCGGTTGCCTTTATCAATAATTCTTTAGATTCAGTTTTTCAACAAGTGGATGTGAGTGCCAACGACCGTTGCATCTCCTCTTCTAATAATACCTATCCCTTTCGTGCATACCTCGAATCGTTAGTGAACTATAGTGAAGATGCTAAAAAAACTTTGTTAAGCTGCAAGTGTTTTTACAAAGATGAGAATTTAGCAACATCGGATCCCACTAGCAACGCAAACCCTGGACTTAAGAAACGCTATGAACTGACGCAAAACAGTAAAACGTTGGATATGATTGGTCCTTTACATTCTGATATTTTTCAACAAAATCGCCTATTACTGAATATGGTGGATATGAAAATTAAAATGACTCGAAGCAAACCCGAGTTTTGTTTGATGGTGAAGAAAGATGCCGCTCGACCCTTCCACGACTATAAAGTGATTTTAGAACATGCCTCTCTTTTCATTCGGAAAGTGAAAGTCAGTCCTGGTGTGTTATTGGGTCATGCCAAAGCCTTGGAAAAAACAACTGCGAAATATCCCATCGATCGAGTTCTATGCAAGACTTATTCCATATCGACCGGTAGTAAGTCGTTTATGCAAGATAATGTGTTTTTAGGAACCATGCCGAAACGTATTATTATTGGACTTTTAGATAACAGTGCTTATACAGGACAATATGATTTAAATCCCTTTTACTTTCACCATCACAACGTCAACTTTTTAAGTGTTTATGTGGACGGACAACCTGTACCGAGCAAGCCTTTGGAATTGGATTTCAAGAATAACAATTATATAAGAGCTTACCATCGCCTATTCTCTGGTTTTCATCAAGACGCTGGGAATTATTTAACACGTGAAGACTTTGCTAACGGACATACCTTATACGTGTTTGATTTAAGTCCCGATTTATGTGACGGACCTCATTTAAATTTACAACAACAAGGCAATTTACGCATCGAAATTAAATTTGCCGAAGCCTTAGAAAAAACAACGACTGTGTTCATTTACGCTGAATTTGAAAACATTATCGAAATTAGTAAATCACGTCACGTGATATGCGACTTTCCCAACTAAATGAATTCACTGCAAATTGAGAAGATTCTTACAGAAGACCCTGTTACTCGAAATTATTTTTTGGGTGTGTTTCCAAGTGATCAACTCCCTACAAGAATCGAGAACTATCCTGCCTGTTTTATCTGCAATGTGGACGCGTCTACAGAACCCGGAAGCCATTGGGTAGCCTTTTTTATGTCTTTGTCTCATCGAGTTGAATTTTTCGATTCATACGGAAATAAAAAAAACGCATGCGGGTGCTTAAAAAAAAGCTGGCTCCCATTCAATATGGACATTGCCCCCTTTTTGACTCTATGGATGCCTGAATCGGTGAGATTCGTAACCCCACGCATGGGTACGAGAGTGGCCGGACAGGCTCGGTTCATGAGCGACAGTCCGTAACATCCTCGACGCCGGGCTTGTCTGGAAAGCTCATAGGAGCAACCAGGGCCCAGCGACTAGTCAGGGGCTCCCTCTCATGATTTGCTGTATCCCAATTCGAGATCGAGAATAACTCACACGAGTAATCTCATGTCTCTCTTATCGGGAATGGACAAACACATCTTAAAAACTAGGTTAGTGAACACAGATAGGCTAAAAAACTAGGAAGGGGTTCCGACCCCCGTCACGCTGTCGGGTGACCAGGCCGCCAGAGCTGTAGGGCCGGGAGAGCGTTAGTTCGAAAGCGAAAAGTGAAGGGATCGAAACAGGTAGTGCTAGAGTTTCGTCCCAGTGGTCCGGCCGGACCTGCGTAACCGTCTGCGTCCGCTAGCTCACCATCACTAGACACGAACACCAGCTTTCCAGAACCTTAACCATGTGGCTCCCACCCATGGCTCCATATCTCAACAACAGCTGTCTCCGGCGCCCCCCGCCGAGGGCCCTGGGGACGGACAAGAGAAGCACTCATCTTGTCTATCCCCTGGAGTGCCGTACGCTGAGAAAGGATGAGTTCCAGGCCGCTCGATTTCGTGCCCGGTTCAGGATCCCCAGGCTGCACTTAGGATTGTCCGAGCGTACCGGCGACAGCCGGCAGCCCAGTCCTCCCGGAAGTGGACTTACATCGGTTACTGCTCCCTCTGAGACCGCGCTTTGTCCCAAACTCCTGAAAGTGGAATCCGGACGCCACGGCGTCTTCTGCCGGGCTCCAGGTCATCCCTCCGCGTCCCGAAGGACCGGATTGATTCCGGAACACCCGGAGGAGCACGCAGCCCATACGGAAATAAGCCTACCTTTTTTCAAGGACCTATAGCGAACTATGTACAACGTTTTTCACGAGTCAAGTTTAATCCGCTTGTTTTACAAACCCACGTAACTGCCGTCTGCGGGCAATATTGTATCTTTTATCTTTTTTCTCGATGTAGAGGTAAAACTTTGAAACAATTTCTATCCTATTTTATCACAGAAGATCTGTCGAATGACCGACGAGTTTATAATTTTGTAGCCAAACGTTTTGGCATCTATGCTCCTTTTTATCAATAAATGTCTGTGTAAACTGTAAACCTCTGTGTCTGTGATTATTTAAAGTGTGTTCTAATGAGTGTCTGTTTATTAACGATGGAGTTTCCACGCTTTCAACATCCTTGTACGATGCTTTTATCGGGTCCCACTCGAGTCGGTAAAAGTTGGTTTTTACGTGATTTGTTAGCAGAAAGGACCCGTATGTTTAACCCGCCTCCCGACAAAGTCGTCTGGTTTTACGGAATTCATCAAAAGCTCTTTGACGAAATAGAAAATGTAACTTTTGTGGAAAGTTTCCCAGCAGATTATCGCAAGTATTTAGGGACCGATTCCCTTATTATTTTAGATGATTTAATGGCGGAATGCGGTGACGACGAACGACTCACCTATCTTTATACAAAGGGAAGTCACCATTTAAATATTAGTGTTTTATTTATCACGCAAAATTTGTTTCATAAAGGTAAAGAAATGAGAGGTGTTTCACTCAACAGCCAATATTTATTTCTGTTTAAAAATCGTCGTGACATGAGTCAAATTATTCATTTAGGTCGTCAGTTATACCCAAGTCAAAGTAAATTTTTTCAAGAAGTTTTTGAAGACGCCACTAAAAAACCGTTCTCATATTTACTCGTGGATTTAAGAAATGAAACGGATGAACACATGCGCTTAAGAACACAAATCTTACCCGGACAAACGCAGTATGTGTATACCCCGAAAAAGGGTTTAAAAAGAAAATCATTTACATCTTAATTCAGTTGCGATCATGACAGTGACGGAGAAACAACGTCGCGACTTGGAATTGATTCATACATGTCCAAAAGCTTTACGTAGACAACTTTTAAAAAAATTACCTTCTCGATCGGTAAAAGCTATCTGCGAATGTTCGTTGAATGTGTTGAACGGAAATATACCTTTATCCAAATATCAGAAAAAGACTTTAAAGAAATATAAAACTACACTTAGAAAAATTAGCATAAAGAAAGGTCCTCTGTTTCAAAAAAAGAAACTGATTATTCAAAACGGAGGCTTTTTAAATATTTTAATACCAGCTGCGTTGAGTGTGTTAACGGGACTTATCAATGGAGTTCGCCACTAAATATGCCCTCGTGCCAGAAGAAGAGTTGACTCGAAATGTGCCTACTAAAAAGCAAATGACAGAGTTTGATGCAGCCATGTCTAAAATACTCAACAGTGCACGACCCGATTATGAAAAAGTACAAATGTACTATGAACTGTTAAAACGGAAAATGAATTTACAAGAATTTAATGTTCCTTGGAGATCGAAGCCATTTGAGGAAGATGAACCTCACAAGACGGAACCTGAAGTGGAACCTGTTGAGACGAAACCTGTTAAGACGGAACCTGTTAAGACGGAACCTGTTAAGACGGAACATGATAAACTAGAATCCCCTCACAAGACAGAAACAACCCAAGAGACTGCTTACGACGAATTTGTGATAAATTCAGTACCCAAATACATGAAGAAACATGCTAGTAATTTACTCAAGTTTCTGAAATCAAGCAACATGAAATGGGACCCGGCTGGAAATATTATGTATAATGGAAACACCCTGGAAAATGCAAACTTGGCTGAACTGTTTCATCTTATTTTTAATGTTAGCAAGAAGCCACCTGTGAAACCACCAACAGAATTTTTAAGGGCTCTTCGTGAAATGGGAGTACCCTCCAACACGATTAAAAATAAATATTTATCATTAGAAGCCTTAAAGGACAAGCCTAAAAATGTATCCCCTCGAATGAATTTTGTAAAACCCAAAAATAGATCTGTTACGAAACCTAATGTATTACTCAAACCTACTTGGTCAACTTTATTTTAATAAAACTGAATTGAAATGTATCCCTTTGTGTGTTTTCTGTAACGAGTTTACATAAAAACAAATAAAATATGAAAATTCGACACTTACCCTTAAAAACACGTCCACTCTGGCTGTTGATCTTCACACAACTAACCTTACAACCTTATCTTTAGTAGGGGGCGCTGCCCGTCTTGCGGTGTATGACGTCATTTCCGGTTTGAGATAAAAATAAACTTTAAATACACTCGCACTGTTATTTTTCCTCGCTAGCAGTGATCTGTTTCTTGTTTAGACGTGTTGGGTGACGTCATTACGTATTGGTCTAAACTTGTCCAGACTTGTTTTTGTGTGGCACGTTAAATTGGGTGAGTCATTGTTTACTTTTCTTGTTTGGACATGTTTACAAATCCTTAGCATAGACCTACTAGAAAAGATTAGCTTAAACTTATTAAAAATAGATTTTAATTCTATTCTAATTTTTTCTCTTATATTTATATAGCTTTTTCATGGTGTAAATAGACCAAAATTTAACATATTTTTTAATTTAATCAGCTTCATTTTAAACACTATAAAAAATGAGTATTTATTACACTATGTTTAAAAAATAGATTTCTATTTAAATATTTTCTATTTGTAAAGTTATTTTCACAACATAAATAGGACAGAAAAAAAAAATTCTAACACTCACGAAACAAGAAATTGTCTCAAAATATTAATTGTGTTTAAACTTTACAATGTTATAAAAAAAAATGAAAAGTACAACCATTAAACAGAAACGAGCCTTTCTTCACAAATCGATAAGACTTATCTAAATAAAAGCAATTTGAAAAACCCTATGTGTTATCTAATTTTAGGTCAAGAAAGGAAATAAGCTTCTTGAAAAATCACGCAAATAATGAATGATTCTATTTCCTGTTTTAACTACGAACATTCGAGAAACTCACCCTATGTTTGTTCAGATAACATTACTATTTTGCTAATTTTAAAAACAGGAAAGAAGCTTGTTGATAAACACCTGCCTGACTTCCTGTTTTTTTAATTAGAAACTGACCCTATGTTTCTTAAGATAACATTACTATTTTGCTAATTTTAAACACACAAGAAATTGACTTGTTGATAAAACACGCACACATCCAGAATGTCTTACACTTCCTGTTTTGTTAATTAGAAACATTTGATAAGCTACACATATGTTTTTCAGATAACACAGGAAATTACCTTGTGGATAAAACACATCCGAAATGCCTTACACTTCCTGTTTTATAATTAGAAACATTCGATAAGACAACACTAGTCTTTTGCTAATTTTAAACATAGGAAATAAACTTGTTGATAAAACTATCGGAAATAAGGTTTCTTTGGAACATTCGAGAATCCTGGTTAGTGATGCAATATGTTCTAGAAAATGCCATCGAATGACGTAATCATGGTGATGCTGATAAGAAATTGAGGAAGGGAGATATGTTTAAAATTTATTGACTGATAAGGAAAATGATTCGACCAATGACAGATAAAAGGGGAGTGTTTCAACTTCCGGTCTAAATAGATAAAGAAGAACTCACTTCCCAAATCAAGTCATTCTTATTTTAGAATTTGCTTTGTGACTAGTGTTATTTTACTCAAAGTGCTATTTTACTTGAGAATTTCTTGTTTTGTGCTGAAGGATTATTTCAACTTAGCTATGGATTATTCAACTCAAGATTTACATTCTGCGTTACAGGATTTTGAAGTAAGTTAATTATGTTTGTTTAAACTATTATCTTTAAAAAAGATTAGTAATTTAAGAGAATAGTATAGTAAATGGTTTAAATTTATTTATTGTTGTGATTTTTTAAAAGCCATTTGAGTGTTTAATATTTTAAAAGAATATTTTCGTATGTTCTTAATCCAAATTTAGTTTTACTTTTTCTGCTATGATATTTTAAATAGTTTAAAAGTATTTATTGTTGTGATTTTTTTTAAAAAGCTATTTGAATGTTTAATATTTTAAAAGAATATTTTCGTCTGTTCTTAATCCAAATTTAGTTTTACTTTTTCTGCTATGATATTTTAAATTATTTATTGTTGTGATATTTTAAAAACTATTTGAATACTTTATACTTAAAAAGAATATTTTCGACACTTCTTAAATAAAAAATTAATCAAACTTTTCTACTATTTAAAAATGGTTTAATCTATTTCTAATTATAAAAACTTTGAATTATTTACATGTGTTTGAAAAAAAAAAAAAAATCTTTTAAGAATGAAAGAGATTAGCAATCGTAATGCATTTTTTTCTTTTTTCTCTGTCTGTTTAGAAAAACTTTGAAATATTTGTGTATGTATGATAAAATTTCTATCTTAAGATTTTACTATTGAAATAGATTAGCAATCGTAACGCATTTTTCTTTTTCTGTTTACAGAAACTTTGAAATATTTGTATGATACAAATTTCTAACTTAAGCTTTTACTATTGAAGTAGTTTAGCAATCGTTTTTCTTTAAAGTTTTCTGTTTACAAAAAACTTTGAAATATTTGTGTATATGTGATAAAATTTCCCCCATTTAATATTCAAATAGATTAACAATCGTAACATTTTTTGATAAAGTACTCTCTTTATTGTTTTCATAGACTTTGAAATATTTTTGTTTGAAAAAGCAGATAGTCTTATAGAGAAACTTTGTCATCGAAACGCGTTTTTCATTTTTTTTTTATAAAGGAGGATACATTTCTAGAAAATGTTGTCAAATTTGATAGTTTTAAAATTGTATGCGAATAGTTTAAATTTGTTTCCATAAATCTTTTAATCGATAAACTTTGTCATCGAAACACGTTTTCCATTTTTCGGTAAAGATAGATACATTTAAAGAAAATGCTGTCAATGTTGCCATTTTATGCCTTTATGATTTAAAATAGAGTAGTAAGTGTGTGTAACATTTTTTAAATATGAACGTGTTTATTTTGTAGAGTGTTATGGAAACACCTCTCATCGAAGAAATCATGCAAGAGTTACCACCCAGTTTATTTAATGATTTGCAGAAGATGGGTGACTCCTCTCTACAACACTTCTTATCATCCGTGACCTCTGTGCCTTCTACCAGTACAGACATGAGCAATGCAAACAAGGTTAGTTATTATTTTTATTCAAAAAGATATATGTTTAATGGGGTTTGTGAACGAGGGGGTGAAAAAATTATTTTTAAAGTTTGAAAAAGAAACATGTTTAATGGGATTCTTAAACGATTTATTTTATTAAATAAGTTTTTAAAATTTTATTATTTAAAAAAAAAAAAACTCAATTTTAAACTAGGTCTTTTTGTTTAATTTTAGAGTCTGACTTGTGAAGTCTGTGGAAAATCATTTTCGAAAAAGACAAATCTAAGTAGACATAAATTAACTCATGAGAGGGTAGCCCTGAAAATAAATGAGGGTGCTCCAACATCGGGTGTGCAGACATCATCGAAACAGGTAGGCGAATTTGATTATTATTTTTACAGGTTTTCGCGATTTTAGTTGTTTTAGGTATGTTAAAAAAGTAATTCAAGTTTTTTTATATTAGGAAAAAATTAAAATATACTTAATTTTTTTTAGGTATTATACACGTGCGATGTTTGTCAAAAGTCATTCTCTCATGGAAAGAGTTTAACACGACATAAAAAAATCCATGGAGAGAATCAAAGGAAATTTAGCTGCTCTATTTGTCAAAAACAATTTTCACGAGCAGATAATTTGAAAAGTCATATGAAATTACATGAAAACCCGTTATATAGTTGTAAGGATTGTGAGCGAAAATTCGCTACTAAATTTAATTTAATGCAACATGCAAGAACTGTGCATAGTGAAAATAGTAATCTTACGTGTATGAAAAAACAAAGAGTTTCCCGATTCCCAAAAAATAATAATAGAACCACAAAACAAGCACTTGAAATGTTTAAGTCTATATACATCGAACCGGAAGAAGACTTGAAATTTGACATTTCTGTTTTTTTCGATTCTTCTCGCATTGAATTAATTGACACTTTAGAAGATGTTCTTGAAGAATATCGCGCCATTAAGTGGAGACTAATAATTAAAGTATTATTGGAAAAGACCTCGCCTGAAGGTGACGTTGAAGTTATTTCCACCTATTTTTGGTCGGACACGTATACTGATTATACGATTGACACAATTGAGGATAATCTTGCACAGGCACATCAAAAAATTTTAGCAAGCTTTGAAAAGTTTTTACAAAAGGGGTCTGGGTGGGTACTTCGTGAAGTTCAACACTTTGAACTTCAAACTGCAAAACATGCTCCTTTAAAAGGCAACAGTTACATTCGTTTACCGAAAGACTTGCGTGGAAAGGATGCTGTTTTGAATATTGAAAATTTTGAAGATGAAAAATGTCTATTATGGTGCCTGTTAGCTTCAAAAATGAACCTCCCTTATGATGAACATCCAGAAAGAGTGTCTAAATACATAGATCATGAACATACGATTGATATGAAAGGAGTTACCTACCCAGTACCTTATCAACAAGTACGCCTTATCGAATCACAAAACGATTTGAGGATCAATGTGTTTGGATATGAAGAAGGCGAAATTTATATATTATACGTATCAAAAAAAACAAATGATAAGGTCATTAACTTACTTCTGATAGGTGATGGTGAAAAGTCACACTATTGCCTTATCAGAAATTTTTCAAGATTTATGGGGCATCGAAGCAAATATAATGGTGCCATGTTTTATTGTTTTAACTGCTTGCATGCTTTTATGCGTCAAGACCTTTTAGATAAGCATGCACCCTATTGCCAAAAGCAAGCACCCCAAGTTGTTTACATGCCGGAAGAAGGCAAAAATATTTTAAATTTTACAGGCATTCACCTTCAAGCCCCCGTTCCATTTACGATTTATGCTGACTTTGAGTCGCTTATCGTACCAGTACCAACTGCCCAACCTTCCAACATGTCATCTTACAAAATGGATCTTGCCAAGCATGTGCCGTGCGGTTATGCCTGTGTCGTTGTCGGGTCCGACCAAAAAACTTATAAGTGCAAACAAACACCCTCTAATCAAGAGGGTGTTTATGTTTATCGAGGTGAAGATGGTGGATCACTTCATCGATACGTTAATAAACATAAAAGAAGAACTCGGAAAAAAACTCCTGACTGTAGAACCCATGAATTTAACGAAAGAAGAAGAAGAAAGTTTCCAACAAGCAAAAACATGTTGCATTTGTCGAAAACCGTTGGGAACCAAAAAAGTACGGGATCACGATCATGTGACTTCAAAATACAGAGGAGCTGCCCATCCGTTTTGCAATCTGCACTTTAAACAGTCCACAACCATACCTGTGGTTTTCCACAACTTAAAAAAATATGACGGACACATAATAATGAGTAGGCTAGGCCGTTATAAAGACCATAAAATCGATGTGATCGCTTCAACGTTAGAACAGTATATAACCTTTAAAATCAAAAAACAAGGATCCAAAATAAGCTTATCATTTATCGATTCGTTTCTGTTTCTGGCAACGTCATTAGATAAGCTATCCAGTAATTTGGAACCTGATCAATTTCAAGTTTTGTATGAAAACTTTCCTGTTCAAACAAACTTTGATATGATAAGGAAAAAAGGTATTTACCCTTATGAATATGTTGACAGTTTTAAAAAGTTTGAAGATACATCATTACCCCCCAAATCTGCCTTTTATAGCACCCTTACCGA
This sequence comes from Maratus michaelseni, assembly GCA_963931845.1. NCBI lineage: Eukaryota > Metazoa > Arthropoda > Arachnida > Araneae > Salticidae > Maratus > Maratus michaelseni. Next base: position 48,237,202 of record OZ007598.1, on the reverse strand, counting down.
AGAACATATCACAGAAGAAGAATATGCACATAAAGTTTGGAAAGACTTTCAGATACAAAACCTCGGTCAGTATCACGATCTGTATGTCAAAACAGACGTGTTGTTGCTGGCCGATGTGTTTGAAAATTTCCGAAAATTATGTAATCAATATTACCAACTGGATCCAGCACATTTGGTCACACTTCCCAGTCTGTCATGGCAGGCTTGCCTAAAGATGACCGATGTGAAATTGGAACTTTTAACGGACGTGGATATGCTTCTTTTTATAGAACAAGGTGTGCGTGGGGGCGTATCTCAGATATCGCATAGGTTCGCCACAGCCAACAACACAGATTGCCCACACTTTAAACAAGATGACGAAAAATCCCATTTGATTTATTTAGACGCCAATAACTTATATGGGTGGTCTATGTCGCAGTTTTTACCTCACGGAGGATTTCAATGGGGTAATCCCGAAGAATTTAATGAAAGAAGAATTTTAAACATGAATGAAAAAAGCAAAATTGGTTTCATCTTTGAAGTTGATTTGGAGTATCCTGAATCCCTTCACACACTCCACAACGAGTATCCACTGGCGCCCGAAAGACTTACCGTACAAGAAAACATGTTATTGCCCTATGCGAAAAGTTTGATCAACAAGGGGTTCAAGGGTACTCCAAAACTAATTCCGAATCTGTTCAATAAACATAAATATATTTGTCATTATAGAAATTTACAACTATATTTACAATTAGGATTAAAACTAACCAAAATTCATAAGGTATTGCAATTTAATCAGTCCCCTTAGCTCGAAAAATACATTACATTCAACACAGAAAAAAGAAAACAAGCAAAGACCAGTTTCGAGCGTGATTTTTTCAAGCTCTTAAATAACTCCATTTACGGTAAATGCATAGAAAATCTTAGAAAAAGACGAAATATTGAGCTAACCAATAACACAAGAAGAGGTGAAAAGTTGGTGGCCTCACCCAACTATAAAGGCTGTAAAATATTTGACGAGAATCTCGTGGGTGTAGAAAGACAAAAGAACAGTATCTTGATGAATCGACCCATATACGTCGGTTTTACGATACTCGAGTTGTCAAAAACACTCATGTATGATTTTCACTATAACTTTATAAAAAAAATTTATAGTGGAAATCGTGCAGTTCTTCTTTTTACCGATACGGATTCTCTCATGTATCACATAAAGACACAAGACCTACAAACTGATTTGGGGCTCCACAGCTCCAGATTTGATTTCTCTGATTATCCCAAAAGCCACCCACTTTATTCTTCCACGAATAAAAAAGTTTTGGGAAAATTTAAGGATGAATTGAATGGTGAAGCTGCCCATCAATTCGTAGGTCTTAAGTCTAAAATGTACAGCATAAAATCTGCACAAGAAGAAAAAAAACGAGCCAAGGGGGTTTCTACAAGAATTGTACGAAGAAAACTTCGACATGAAGATTATGTTGCCGTTTAAATAACCAGACAAGTACTTACGAAGTTCAAAAAAAGATTGACCAAAGGCTGCATCAACTATACACGGTACAATTCAACAAAAAATGTTTATCTGCGTTTGACGATAAACGTTATCTTTTATCGGATGGTATAACGAGCCTAGCCTACGGACATTACAAGATTAAAGAAATTGAAGAAAATGGCGAATGCTGAAAATTGTATATATTTATTTTTCATTCTGTTGTATATCTGAATTAATCTCTACAAAGAAATTTATGGACGATGAACCTATTTCGTTGCGAAAAGTTGTATATATATTTATTTTTCATCATGTTGTATATAATTAATCTCTACAAAGAAATTTATGGACGATGAACCTATTTCGTTGCGAAAAGTTGTATATATATTTATTTTTCATCATGTTGTATATAATTAATCTCTACAAAGAAATTTATGGACGATGAACCTATTTCGTTGCGAAAAGTTGTATATATATTTATTTTTCATCATGTTGTATATAATTAATCTCTACAAAGAAATTTATGGACGATGAACCTATTTCGTTGCGAAAAGTTGTATAAAAATTCTGTATATATTCATTTTTTACTAATCAATACAAAAAGTATTGTTTGTTGTATGTGAATCGAAGGCAACAATGAGTGGTGTGGCGGCCATGCGACCCCTGCTTAGTCAGATAATACAACCTATATAAAATTATTTAAAATTTTGTATAGGTTGGGGGGCCTTTAGCTATCACATATATCAAGCAAGACTTGTTTTTTTTTTTATTTCTAGGTTCCGTGAAGCTGAATTTCCTCATAGACACTCTACATCTTTAGCAGACGTCACACATCTGATTTCCTGTATGACACAACTCTCGCTTAAACATAATAATAATTAAACCCTTTTATTTCGTTACAGGTCTCTCGCAGATGACTGATGTAACAGGATTGGCAAATGGGAAAAAAATAATAATTGTGGCGTTATGAATTGTTTTCATAGCGGGTGGTTATGGTGGGTCCACAATTAAAAAAAAAAATTCCCTATCAAGAAATAACCTGTTCAGGATCATTTCCTGTCTTAACCTGTTTGTTATTCACACCTGTGACTTCCGGTGACCTTCACCGTTCGCAGAACTTCTGGTGTCCACACCTGCTACTTCCGGCTCCGGCTCCGCGCACATAGCGCCTGCTGGACTCTAACTCTTGTTCTTCTACTACTAAGCTGGCCAACGAACTCGGACGAGACCTTTATGTCCTAGGCACATACTCAGTCACATCCAAATCGTTTCATAAATAAGAGAGTTACAGCATGACAAATATCACACACATATCTACCCTATATATATAAAATCCTAATGAAACGAATTTGTGAAACAATTTTATGAAACGAATTTATGAAACGATTTTATGAAACGACTGATTAAACGACTGATTTTGTTTCAAGGCTATTTTTAATAAAATATTGAACGCTTGATGGTGAAATTAATACCAATTGTTCATAAAAATCCGCGGATGTCAAAACTGGTAATAGAATTTTGAAATTGGAAATAGTTTTCGAGATATTAATTTTTTTCTAATTTTAATGACATATCTGTAATGATGGCAACTAATTACTCAGTTTTTTTGTGACAAAAAAGGGAAAAAAATTGAAAAGGATCCCGATAGGGATTATTGATTTCTTTTTATTCGTCATTTTCAAATTGAAATTGAATTTATCTTTTATTTCAATCGATAATGAAGACAAGATTGTGATTAAATTATGTTTTTCAGGAAAATTTGAAAAAAAAAAATCGCATTTCTATCGTCAGGATTCAATCGTCTGTCAGCATTTAATTTAATTTATAAACTGAAAATATTTTGAATAAATTCGTCCAAATGACGTCATTTAGGTAAACGCAAAAGAAAGGGAGGAAAAGGAATTAATAGTAATTATTATTTATTGATATCATTTTGTTATTTTTTTGTAAAATTTAACTAAACGAATTTATAAAATCATTAATTCGGATATTTGAAACTAATATATAAAATAATATTTGCCCAACTGAACGGAAGAATAAAGTATCCTGCTTGGTTTTTTCCGCCAAGCTTTTTAAAAAAGCGTCAAGACCCTTATAATAGAAAAGCACCAAAAGTTCACTAGGTTTATTTTCATAACTTTTGGCAACAAATCTATGTATATTAACGAATCTATTCCTTTTTGAAGCTCGAATTACGCCAAACCTAAAAGCAAAGGATCCTATAATGGAAAAGTACCCGATTTTCTTATGGACAATATTCAAGTGACAGAACATGGTGTAAAATTACCGCGGATAGCAAATTTGTTTAAATATCTCATCAATTGATGCCGAATAAATGCAGGCACATGCATGCACAAAATATTTAATTAATTTTGTATGATAAATAATTATTATAAAATTCGTATATACATATTAATTAAAAAAAATAATTTACATATTTAAAATATCGTGAAAATATGCATGATGGTGCACTAAAATAGAGAGAAAATTAAAACCTGTTACTGAAAATGTCTATAACATAGTACTTTTCAATACCGTGGTTCTTAATGTTATTCATAAGTAGATGGAATTTTTCTCATCCTTAAACGCAAAGGAAGAATAGAATAGAGATTGTTGTTATAAAAGTCCGAGAGGTAGTCACAATTTAAACCTAACCATTTTATACAAGCTGGTTTTCAAGTAGTAATTGATTTTACTTATCAATCCCGAAAACAGTCGTCAGTTGTCGCAACAGCTGTGTATGAGGCCATGATAATCGAAAAATGTCCCAGTAAAATGTTAAAAGCATGGCAACCCAATTATAGATTTACCAATATTTTTAAAATAAAGCACGCTGTCATGTTTTTAGAGGCCTCGAAGTCTGAGCGGGGGTTGGCGAGCGTAGCTCGCAGGGGGTAGGCCCCCTAGTATACATATATATATATTTAATTTTTATTTTTTTATCCTATTTCTACTTTGTAGTTATCTGATACCTTGCTATAAGAATTCCCAATTATTGGTACATTATTTGCATCACGTGATTCAATCTATGAATTTTACTGCTCCCATTGTTTATGTGTGTTACATTTATTTATATTCATTGTGCTGAGGTTACAATTTCGTTGTCAATAAATTATTACTTCCTAAATCATAATTTCATGTTTCAGTTGGTGTTATGGTAATGTTTCATTAATGGTTATATATATATATATATATATATATATATAATTATAATATCTATGAATTTCAAAAAACATATCAAGTTCTATTATCATTCTACTTAAATCTCCAAAGAGATAATTAATGATATTGTGTATACAGAATACCACATAGCTAATAATTAACATGTGCAAACATAATATTACCATAGCTTGTGCTTCAATGGTAATTGGCCAAATTTTACTCATACCTAAAGAATATTGAAAAAAGAAAAAAAAAGAGAGAAAGGGAAAAAAAAAAAAAATTATAAATTGGAGTTTCAATTAAGTAAATACAAATGGATTAATAAATTAAATATGAACCATATACAATGGAAAATTGGACCACATGAGAATTAAATATGAATTGGATATGAAAAAACACATGCACATGTACTCATCAGCCTGGATGCACCCACATGTGTTTTAAATAATAATTCAGTGTTTCATAATTCTACTGGCATAATGCTAAGATCAGTAGAATCATCCAGGTACACTGAATTATTACCAGACAACAATTGGAAATATTAAAATTTGGAAATATTTAAATAGGAAATAAAAAACCATTAAGAATATACAATATATTTCACTCACAACGATTATCCCAAAACTGTATTTAACACCTCACGAAATTACCTCGAGATAACAGTTTTGAAATAATAAAATTGGAAATATGAACGCGTAAAGTGTAGATAAAATATTTTACTCACAATAATTATACAGAATCCTTAAAATGTCACAACTTCTGCATAATATTCACATATATATATATAATAACATTTGAACGGAGGGTGGTTTGGGGGTCTGAGGGTCATGATCGGTGAAAATGTATACCAAAATTTTTTGGAATTGCTTTCCTCCGAACGGCTGCAATAGGTAGCTTTTTGTAATGAAAGCTACCTAAAAATGCTAACATAAGCTATCAAATAATTTTTTAACTTAGAGAACAATTTTCATTAAAATGTATAAAACACATTTTTTTTTTTTTTTTTTTTTTTTACGTTAGTGAACAAATACTGTACAGGATGTAATTTATAAAGTTTTTGTAGAAATAATGAATTGAACGCTATATCTTTTATGTTCATGAACAAATACAGGATGTAATTTATAAAGTTTTTGTAAAAATAATGATATGAATGCTAAAACTTTTTTTTCCTTTTTGAATCATGGGAACATTTTGACCTCTTTTATTCAGATGCTTTCCTCAGACTTTATATTTCAAATTTCAGAATGCATATTTATTATTGTTTAGGCTAATACCGAATTCATTTCCTGCATTTTTTTTTTTTTTTTTTTTTTTTTTTTTTTTTTTTCAGAAAAGCAATGGACCGCTCAGCCAATAAACAATCAAAAAAAAAAAAAAAAAAAAAAAAAAAAAAGAATTTATTCAGAAGAATCAAACTGGATGATTGCAAAATAATAAGTATCAGATGAGATTACATAAATATGAAATCTCATTTATATAAATTCAAAATTTTCCTCATAAGAAAATACCTGAGTATTTGTTTTTTTCCAACTCAGCTTGATTGTCGTATGCAAAGATTGCATTTTGTAATGAATTTTTACAAAGTTGTTTCCTATGACAATACAGCGTTTTAATATTTTTAGAACTAATTATAAATTAATAATTTTATTTTAAGGCATTTTTCCGTTAAGCCCACCACATGTGATAAATCGTCAAATATTCTTTATGGTTGCAATTGCATGAGAGTTACAACAACAACGTATTTAATGATGCTCCAACTTACGCTCGCCAAGAAAAGCCAACTGGCTGTGAAGTTGCAACAACGAAATATTTAAACAGTAAAAAGTAGAAAATTTAAATTAAAAAAAAAAAATTATATATTTTTTTAAAAATACGCTTCAATCAATTAATAGTTTCACATTAATTAAATTATGATTATACGTTCAGAAATCAATTTAGAAATCCTAAAAAGATAGTTTAAATATTGTTTTTCTTTTCCTATTGCCATATCTTAAAACAGAAACAGGACAAAAAATATAATATATACATCTTGTTTTTTTTTCTTTGATACATCCACTATCTCACATACCCCCCCACCCCCCCAAACAAACAAAAAAAAAAAGCAGTGAATTTTCTATAATATCGGATTTGCTGTTTACGCCAAATTAACGTACTGTATCGGACATTTTTGGGAAAAATCATGAATTCCAGTCATGAAATTAGACGTGATTTTCAAGATAAACATCGAATGCTTATAAAAGAGTGTATTTTTAAAAAACTACATTTATTTTTCAAGATAAATATCGAATGCTTATAAAAGAGTGTATTTTTAAAAAACTACATTTATTTTTCAAGATAAACATCGAATGCTTATAAAAGAGTGCATTTTTAAAAAACTACATTTATTTTTCAAGATAAACATCGAATGCTTATAAAAGAGTGCATTTTTAAAAAAACTACATTTATTTTTCAAGATAAACATCGAATGCTTATAAAAGAGTGTATTTTTTAAAAAACTACATTTTTTTTTTTCAAGATAAACATCGAATGCTTATAAAAGAGTGTATTTTTAAAAAGCTACAATTATTTTTCCAGGTAAACATCGAATGCTTATAAAAGAGTGCATTTTTAAAAAACTACATTTATTTTTCAAGATAAACATCGAATGCTTATAAAAGAGTGTATTTTTTAAAAAACTACATTTTTTTTTTCAAGATAAACATCGAATGCTTATAAAAGAGTGTATTTTTAAAAAGCTACATTTATTTTTCAAGATAAACATCGAATGCTTATAAAAGAGTGTATTTTTAAAAAACTACATTTATTTTTCAAGATAAACATCGAATGCTTATAAAAGAGTGCATTTTTAAAAAACTACATTTATTTTTTCAGATAAACATCGAATGCTTATAAAACAGTGCATTTTTAAAAAACTACATTTATTTTTCAAGATAAACATCGAATGCTTATAAAAGAGTGTATTTTTTAAAAAACTACATTTATTATTCAAGATAAACATCGAATGCTTATAAAAGAGTGTATTTTTTAAAAAAATACATTTATTTTTCAAAATACATCGAATGCTTATAACAGAGTGTATTTTTAAAAAGCTACATTTATTTTTCAAGATAAACATCGAATGTTTATAAAAGAGTGCATTTTTAAAAAACTACATTTATTTTTCAAAATAAACATCGAATGCTTATAAAAGAGTGCATTTTTAAAAAACTACATTTATTTTTCAAGATAAACATCGAATGCTTATAAAAGAGTGTATTTTTTAAAAAACTACATTTATTTTTCAAGATAAACATCGAATGCTTATAAAAGAGTATATTTTTAAAAAGCTACATTTATTTTTCAAGATAAACATCGAATGCTTATAAAAGAGTGTATTTTTAAAAAACTACATTTATTTTTCAAGATAAACATCGAATGCTTATAAAAGAGTGTATTTTTAAAAAACTACATTTATTATTCAAGATAAACATCGAATGCTTATAAAAGAGTGTATTTTTTAAAAAACTACATTTATTTTCCAAGATAAACATCGAATGCTTATAAAAGAGTGCATTTTTAAAAAACTACATTTATTTTTCCAGATAAACATCGAATGCTTATAAAAGAGTGCATTTTTAAAAAACTACATTTATTTTTCAAGATAAACATCGAATGCTTATAAAAGAGTGCATTTTTAAAAAACTACATTTATTTTTCAAGATAAACATCGAATGCTTATAAAAGACTGTATTTTTTAAAAAACTACATTTATTTTTCAAGATAAACATCGAATGCTTATAAAAGAGTGTATTTTTAAAAAGCTACATTTATTTTTCAAGATAAACATCGAATGCTTATAAAAGAGTGTATTTTAAAAAAACTACATTTATTTTTCAAGATAAACATCGAATGCTTATAAAAGAGTGCATTTTTAAAAAACTACATTTATTATTCAAGATAAACATCGAATGCTTATAAAAGAGTGTATTTTTTAAAAAACTACATTTATTTTTCAAGATAAACATCGAATGCTTATAAAAGAGTGTATTTTTAAAAAACTACATTTATTATTCAAGATAAACATCGAATGCTTATAAAAGAGTGTATTTTTAAAAAAACTACATTTATTTTGCAAAATAAACATCGAATGCTTATAAAAGAGTGTATTTTTAAAAAGCTACATTTATTTTTCAAGATAAACATCGAATGCTTATAAAAGAGTGCATTTTTAAAAAACTACATTTATTTTTCAAGATAAACATCGAATGCTTATAAAAGAGTGCATTTTTAAAAAACTACATTTATTTTTCAAGATAAACATCGAATGCTTATAAAAGAGTGTATTTTTTAAAAAACTACATTTATTTTTCAAGATAAACATCGAATGCTTATAAAAGACTGTATTTTTAAAAAGCTACATTTATTTTTCAAGATAAACATCGAATGCTTATAAAAGAGTGTATTTTTAAAAACTACATTTATTATTCAAGATAAACATCGAATGCTTATAAAAGAGTGTATTTTTAAAAAAACTACATTTATTTTTCAAGATAAACATCGAATGCTTATAAAAGAGTGTATTTTTAAAAAACTACATTTATTTTTCTACTTATTTCACAGATTTTTTTTTTTAACAGAGGGTTTGAAAAAGAAAATTGCGGGTACTTACGTGAATAAATAAGGTAATTCAATAGCGGATCTAAGAGGAGGGGCGATGGTACGATCGCCCACCCTTAGGCTAATTGAGAGTCTAGAAATCGACATTACTGTTTCAGGGCCAAGCTGAACCCCTTTTTCTGCTCGGACCGGGCCAGATTTCAATTTTTCGGGTCGAGCCTGGCCTGAACTTCATTCTTCTTAGAGGTCTGCACGGGCCGAAATTTCCAGACCCAGACCCTGCCCGCCCGTATAAAAACCATTATTATTAAACCATACGTGCAAACCTATACCCCCCCCCCCCCCCGAGCCCATGTTGGGCTGGCATTTTATTTATTTATTTTTGTAAAATTTATACTAATGTCATACAGCGAAATTCTTAAAAATTTCAATTTGGTTTGATAAATTACATAGATATATTTTTTAAAAACTCCTTTTTTTCTTTGTAGATCTTTAAAATTATGATTTTTATTATCATCTGTTTCTTGCATTCTACGCTGTTTTTCTTACTGAAACTTCATTTGAATGAGATGTCTAATAAAGGTGAAAATAAAGAATTTCGCTTAGTAGCCACTGGCCGGTAGGTTGATTTTTTTAGTAGCCAATTACTGGCTAATGAGAATAATTTCTTTAGTAGCCAGTAGGTATATTTATGTCACTGAATATTTATTTTTTTAAATACAATGACTTTACAGTAAAAAAGTAATTTATATACTAAATAAAAATATTTTAATTTATATTGTTTTGAATAAACTTCAGATATTAATTTCCAATCTATTTTAAATTTTAAAATAAGTTAACAGCATAGTTCTACACAACATGCTTATGTAGCTAACTACTTATGTCACAATAAGCTTAGGCACTTGTGTAGCTAACGACATAAGTACCTTTAAAAAAAAAATTATTTGTCTAGAATTAAGGTCTGACAATAATAAAATAGGTATATTTCTGCACTAAATAATAACCCACAACATGATAAGCATTACACATGCACAACCTGTGGCCATCAGGCCAAAATCTCCACAAATTAAGGAATTATGTGTATTTCGGCAATTGGTTTCGGAAGAAATTGCAAATTTCGTCATTCGAGAGTGTAAAAATCCTGAATTTCGTCAATAGTGCATGTAAAATGAAATCATGAATTTTGTCAATTGTACGCGGAAAAATAATGAATTTTGTCGATCGTGTGCAGAAAAATAATGAATTTTGTCGGTCGTGAGCAGAAAAATAATGAATTTTGTCGATCGACTATGTAAAAAAATTTCGTCATTCGGGAGTGTAAAAATCCTGAATTTCGTCGATCAAATGCGTAAAAATCCTGAATTTCGTCGATCAAATGCGTAAAAATCATGAATTTCGTCGATCGAATGTGTAAAAATCACGATTTTCGTCGATCGGGCGTGTAAAAATCATGAATTTTAACGACCAAGTGCGTAAAAATCATGAGCTTGGTCGATCGAACAAGTAAAAATCATGAATTTTATCGATCGGCGCGTAATAATCACGTATTTCATCGATCGGTTACGTAAAAAGCAAATTTCGTCATTCAGGAGTGTAAAAATCATGAATTTCGTCGGTCGAACGCGTAAAAGTAATGAATTTTATCGACTGAGCGTGTAAAAATCATGAATTTTATCGACCGAGCACGTAACAATAATGAATTTCGTCGATTGAATGAGTAAAAATCATGAATTTTACCGATCGGCCCGTAAAAATCATGAATTTCTTTGATCGCCGCAGGAAAATAATGAATTTTGTCGATCGGCTACGTAAAAATCAAATTTCGTCATTCGGCAGTGTAAAAATCCTGAATTTCGTCACTCGGCAGTGTAAAATTCCTGAATTTCGTCGATCGGCGCATAAAAATCATGAATTTCGTCGATTATGCACGGAAAATCGTAAATTTCTTCGAACGGACTCGTAAAAGCCATGAATTTCTTCGAACGGGCGCATAAAAATTATGAATTTCGTCGAACGGACGCTGAAAAATCTTGAAATTTAGGGAAAAATGGTAATTGGGAAATCCTGCATTTGGCAAGTTCTGTCCACATTTTTAATCGCCAGTTTTTAAAGTTTAATCGACGAGTGGCGACTGCTTATTTTCACCTTTAATGTCTAAGTCATTTTTAAAAAAAAATCAGTGTTTATGTATGTAATTGTCTAAGTAGTCTCATTAATACTGTTGTTATTCTGTTTGCCAAATGAATTTCGAACATTACCTGAAAATAAAATCTGAGCATAAGTAAGCGTGCATTATTAATAAATTTAATTGTAGGATAACGTTGCTTCAGAAGTATCAGCATGCTTTATAGAAAATCAGACTGGCAGGACTCGGTCCGAACTTTTCTTTTAAGTAGATTTCATAAGAAATACTAATACTACCCATTACATTCTCCCCTAAGATGGAATTCCTAGAAAACTTTTGCAGATCTACGCCGATCATGACTCCTAGAACCCCAAACCACCCCTAGTTCAAAACTTCTATCTATATCACTTTTTTATGAACACGATAACTTCCATAATTCTAAACAAATCTCTTCCAAACTGATACATAAAATCAAGCGGCATAAAATCTCGGTCAAATTCGTTAATGGGCAAAATCAGACCAGTGGGGAGGGAAGCATTTTGTAAAAAAAAAAACATAACTTCTTAATTATGATACATATCGAATCCGTTTAAAGTTATTACTTCTAGGAAAAGGGCTAAAAATTTATGTATGAAAGATTTTTGAAGTCATTTAAAATGACCTCAAGGGACGAAAAAAATTCATAACTTTGTCAATTCACAAGATATCAAATCCGCTTAAATTTATTGTAAATCTTCTTAATATTAGCTACAACTTTTATACTGACAAGTTTTTTATAGGACCAACTCTTACAGCCAAAAAAAAATCCCTGCTGGCTCCACCTACAGGCACAGGTATATTTCGAAGTGGGCGGTCCCAACCGCCGCATCATGGCAAAAAGTATTTCTTCGGCAATACCCAATCAACAGGCGCCCTACGTTCTGCGTCTTCAAAATCTACCTGTGCCTGTAGGCCGAGCCGTCAGAGATTTTTAAAATTACGTTATTATACATATTGTATTTAAGTGAGGGAAGATGACCGGAAGCCCGGCACTGCGAGATGTTCTTCGACACGACGGGAGCAGGGAAACGGACGAATCGCACCTCAACGTAGAGCGGCGGTGGTAGAGGGGCGTCCGAAAATGCCGGAGGTGCCGCAAAGCTTCGGTGACGCGAGTCACCGAATCTGGACTACCCTCTCATAAGTGCAGGTTTTCTGTGGCGTGAAGACTCGGCCAATATTGAAAGCCTCCTTCCTAGGTAGTGGAAGGATGCCTCATACGCCAATCTCAGTTGCTCGAACGGGACCTTCGCCCCGTGTTGAGGTGGTGATGTTGAGCAACGGCTAGCGAACGCCGATAGGGCCGTTTTCCGCAATTTATTCGGGGCGATGGAGGCGCGATCGGACTCCGAAGAGCAAGGTGCGTGGTGGCTCTGTTGTGATGCCTAGTTAGTGCGTGAAGCAACCCTTGCTATGGCATGCGGGCGTTTGGGCCGCAACCCTCAATGATCGGGCAGAAAGAGGTTTGTCCGTTCGTACCAAGTGTGGTAGGTGTCCTCGAGGCCACTCAGGACACCGTGGACCGTATCACCTTCTTGGGAGGGTGTAGGTTTTTTCCCTGGACTGTTCGATTACGAGGAACCGGACCAGTGACTCGCCGACTAACGCGGCGGCGATCAATCCGAAATTGGAACCCTGGTCAGGGCTACACTAGATACCGGGCTTGCTCATTCATTATCATGACGTCACAAAAGGTGGCCAGCGATTGGTACAAAGCGAAACGACAAAATGAAAGACCAACAGCGATTGGCACAAAACGACGGGCTCGTCGCTTTGCACCAATCGCTGGTCGCGGCCAGCCACCTTTTGTGACGTCATGATAATGAATGAGCAAGCCCGGTATCTAGTGAAGCCTTGCCCTGGGTCGAAAACCAATCCAGCGTGTCTTTGCGTAATCGGAGCTTTCTGCGACCGATGGTTGGATCAGCAGGAATCTTAGAAATAACTTTCACGCTACTAATCTCGATCGGCACCGCCTCTTTGGCACTTTTGAAGGAGTTTTCCACGACCTTCAGAGTCCGATAACGGTGCCTAACCGAATTTTCTGTTGTTGTCTTAACATTTGTTGTGTTTTTTTTATTATGTGTTTTCGAATGACCCCCAGTAGAGTCGACCGGCCACGCCTGCATTCTGCTGTAGGAGTTTGTTGGAAGGAAAGCTTCTGGGGGCTACGTGGAGACAACCTAAGCCAGGAACTTTTTCCTTGAAGTCCTGGGCTGGTGAGAGGCCCTTTTCTTCTCGCCGTAGCCGATGATACTAGTCGTTTTCTCCCTCCATAGGACTCGATGATCGGAAGCTGCGGTAAAGCAAGAGTTTGTCGGGGGAACCCAGCTTAAAGCCTAGGGTCCGGTCTCCACTTTTGGATTCTGTCTCCAAAGCTGTCGGGCGACTCCCCAAGTGTTTTGTGGTGGTGTCCTCCACCGCATATCACAGCGACCTTTGTCGTCATTCATTTGGGAGTGGTCAGCAGGTGAGAGCGCTCCCATGGCCGTAACGTTTACAGGAGGACCCTCATGGTCGAGTGTGTTAAAAGTCCCTCAGGACTTGGGTACAGCGGTTGACGTGCCAGATGGGCGCCACTCGGTGCAGCTCAGTTTTATATCTTCCAATATAAATTTTGTGGTCATTATTTTATCACTCATAATTGAAATTATATTCTTGCAAAACGTTATCCAATTTTCATTTCTAGAATCATTAATCTTCTAAGAGTTGATAGGTTTAATAATATAATAATTATTAATTCTCTCATAAATAATCTTGTTTGTTCCTATTACATCACAATTGACTCCAGCATATTATATGTCCCCCCCCCCTCTTTTTTTTCAGACTTGGTTTTACCGACAATTTCTCTCTCACCAAGCTGTAAGCATAGGTCACAAGTAGGTCACACGAATAGGTCACAAGTTTTGTCTTCTGATGCCCTGAGGATATGCCTTATAGCCCTGAGGATGGCTATAAAGTTTAGCTGAAACTGTTGGAAAATTATGAGTTTTAACTAAGTTTCAATATTCCCATCTTACACTGCTTTTAGCAAAGTAGAATTATGTACTGTTTAGATTTTTAATTTGTATAAAATAAATCTTATACATTGAATGCAAGAAACTGCAATAGATCTATGGTGACAACTTTCTCAAAAACCCAATATACATAAACAGACAATGTAATAATGTACTATGATATTGTTTCTGATGTATTATTGGTTAGAAAGTACATATTACAGCTTGATTTGAAACTTTAAGAAAAGTTTATCTAATTTTCATGAACTTCCATTAACATAAATATGTGAGCTAATTTAATAGGTAACAATCGTGAAACATTGAAAAATCAATTTTACTTTTATTTCTGCATTACTACAATCATTTAGGCTATTTATATTAGCTTACTTACAACTAGGATATCTTTAAAAAATATTCATAATTTGATTTAAAACTTATTGTAACACAATTTTATTACCTTACACTTACATACATTTTAATTTATTTAAGTGAAAACTTATCAATTGGCAGTTGAAAACATTTTTCCTTCTTTTTGGAATTCATCTTGTAGTAACACAAAATTAGATTTCCTAATCCTCATTGTACTTGCATGCTTTTACTACATACTACTAGGAATTTCAGTTTTTGTAAAGCTTCTTAGAATTCTTTCAATGTATTTTGCTTCTGTTAATGTTATTTCTTTTTTCAGAATTTTCTGAAAATTTCAGTTTTAAAACTTTGATGTCACCTTGCTGGGAAAATAAAGGATCCCCCATTTTTTGCCTTGCACACTAATTAACAGAACATCTAAAAAATGTTTTACTGCACTAATTGAAAATTACACTAACTGAAACTGCACTAAACGAGGGATACTTGTGTATGTATGTATTTATACATACAGGGGAAGATCGGGTAGCCCCGGGCACTTGGATAAATTGCAAATAAAAAACAAATGAATGAAATTTCTGTCTTTATTTTATACTTAAAATAAAATTACGAACTTCTTTAATGATTTTAATGAAACATTGCTAATAATATCGAATTATTTAATGAAATATACGGAAAATAGTTTGGCCTTATTTTTTTGGCGTCACAAGAAACGGCGGGTAGCCCCGGACATATTAATCAATGGTGTCCCAACCGCTTTTTGGCCTTAAACATCACAATTATAATAAAAATCCGATGCATCTATATAAACACAATCTTCATGGGCCCAGTCTTTGCATTCCTGCACTGAATACAGTCTTCTTCAAATGTTTCTCCGCATAGGATGCATTCTGTCTCGTTTTGTCGAAAATTTATTGACAAAAACAAAACACTCACTCACGACTAACTTACTCGGCGCCCACGTCACAATTAAACTGTATTTGTTTCGACTCTAGAGGCCGTTCATTTACAATAACTCTTTATTTATGCAACACTTTGAATTTCTTAGAAATGGAAATGTCTGTGGTTACCTGCCATCTGTGGCTACCCAACTTACCCCTACAATAGAAGATCTTCATAACGCAAACCTAAAAATGTGAGGTTGTGCGTAATATAGATCACATTTCATGAATCATTAAACTTACCTTGTAAGCATGGCCAAATATGTCTTAAACATATCAAAATTCAGTAAAGAATCTTTATATTGCATTTCTTGAGAAAAAAGTTGCGCAGAATATAAATTTCATTGTTAAATTTAATTCATACACGTGGTCCAAATATTCCTGGACCAAATAAATTCCTATTACTCAATTTAATTTTTTTTTAATATAATTAAAAAAAATTTCGTTTAAAAAGCTCTGAATTAAGGACATAAAATTGAACTAACGCATCAAATTTGGTCCTCTAAACAGTAGCAATTTTTTACAATGTGGGAATGCAGGTACTTCTTAAATACAAAATTCATTGTTTACATTTGAGAAGTTGTGCGTTATAAACAGGGCTGTACAAATTTGATAAAATCTGGTAGCCAGTAAAAAATATTTACCACCCCCTCCTTCCTCAATCCTCGTCATTAATTTTCGAAACACACAAAAGTTTTTATCAAATAATTGAGGAAAAATAATAACAGGTATTGTTTAGAATTATTAGTTACATAGTAGTAAGATAATATAAACTAAGTTTTCTAATGAAACTTATCAAAATCATATATGTTTTAAAAAATAAATAAATAAATAAATACTGTAAAGAGTGAATTAACCGGCATTTTTAGAAAATGCTTATTGTCGAATGCTTCCAATGTCCGGATAGTTGAATGCTACAAAATCTATATCTGCTGAGGAGCACATCGACGAAATTTGTGAAGCAGGAAAACAAGTTTTCGCCTATTTCTCTGTCGAAGTCTCAAATAATTCGGATTTGATTATTTTAAAATTTACATTGGATGAACTTATTTTTGCCAAATTAAAAACAAAAGTTACAAATATTTTTGTGTGAATATAGTTTCAAAGTTTATTTTTTAATATTGGGAAAGGATGGGGGATGGCATCTGTGCTCATTTCAAGAAACAACAAAAAGCCCATTAGATTAAATAACTTGGTCGCCAGATAAAAATATTTGGTCGCCAGTGGCGATCTGGCGACCATATTTGTCAAGCCCAGGTTATAAAGATCCTCTACTGTATATATATTTAATGCTTCTAACAAAAAACAACATGTTAAATTCCAAACTTTCTTTAAAAAAAAGAAAAAAAAATGAAAACTGTAGTTTCCTTATTTGGATATTAAGCTACTCCTTTGTAGAAAAAGTATTTTCTGAATGGCAACGCCACTGCCAATTGTGTGTGCACTCCCTTAAAAGTTTCTGTTTGAAATGTGCCATAAGTGAGTGCACTCACTAAAAAGTTTGACTTTAGAACTGAATTTGATCCGATGCGATAAGCATCGTAGTTTTTTTGACATGACAAATTGTCACCATTTTAGATGGTACTTAATCTTCCTCTAGGACATCTATTTATGTCTATATTGTACATATGTAAGATATAATGTAAATAATCTGCTTGCTAATCTACAATTAAAAAATTATCTGATGCACCTCTTTGAACTGGGATTGTTTTCACCATGTCCTTATAAGCATCATAATCAAACTATTGAGTACAACTGGACACAGAGTCATTATTCTTTTCTGTGAAAACTAGATTTAAAGTGTAAATATGTAGTCATTAGACAAACAAGCACCAGTGATACCTACTCCCTCAGACCTATTTACTGTTACTGGGATAAAAACATGTTACTATAATCATAATTAATAAGGAGAATATACATCTAGCACTTCTATTTATTTGCAAAGAATACATAATTTTGAGATATGCAGTGAATAAACAAGAATATTTATACATTTCTTTATAGTCTAGTTTGCAGATTCCAAACTGCCCTCAGTTTGATTCATCAAGGCTTTAAAAAACAAAACAGTTTAATATAAAAATATCACACTATTTCATAAGTTTAAATAGTAAACATTACACAACAATTCTTGCTTTTCATTACTGAATTTAAAAAAAAAAAGCATAAAAATGTACAGCAGTATCATAATAAGGCACACTTTCTGTGATATCAACTTGGCACAGGGTCATTACTATTATTTTTTTGTGAAAACTACAGGGTGTCCCCCCAAAAATGTATTCATTCACTGTTTAACAGGTCATAACTTTTTGATTTTCCTTTCTTTTCAGGGTGTAATTAATTGGAAAACAGGAGTGGACGAAGATTAATTTTTGAAAAAAAAAGAAACTATTTTAAAATGCTATTGGAAGTATGAAAATGCAGTAAAAGTACAAAGACAATATCGCAGGGAGTTTCAGGCAGATCAACCTATATGACTTACATTTAATTGGATAAAAGATAAGTTTGAAACGAATGAATGCTCAGGATGATCATAGACAAAGTTCCAGAACCGCAATTGAGCAAGAACACCAAATGAAATGTTTGTTGAAGCTTGTGGATCAATATTCCACCATTATCAGCAATTATTGACCATAACAGTAATAACTTTGAACATCTGTGGTAAGAGGAAAAGTTCTACATTTTATGTATATAATTTTTCAATTTAAATATTAGTTATATGGTAATAAAAATTAAAATTATAAACATTCAAACTATGCATAATTTTTTTTGGACACCTTGTAGATAGATGTTAAGTTACAATATGAAGTCGTTAGGGAAAAAGTACCAGTGGTATTTACCCCCTTAGACTTTATTTACATTCACTACAGTAGAAAAAGTTAACTATAATTAATTAATAAGAAGATTATGCCTCTAGTACTTTTATTTAATTACAAATAATAAAAATCATGAGATATATACAGTCAAACCTCGTTAACATGAACACGCTTAACGCCAATTACTTTTAGCACGAACTGTTTCCGATTGCCCTGTCCAGTTGTATGTAATGTATTTAAGTTCGCATAACACGAACTACTTTTAACACAAACCAAAAAAAATTCCCCTTGAATGTTCGCGTTAACGAGGTTCGACTGTAGTGAAAAAACAAGAACATTCATAGATTTTCACTTCTCCACTTCTATTTCTTAATTTTATTCATCAGGATAACAAAGAAATGGAACAGTTTAATATAACAATATCACACTTTTTTATAAATTTAAATAGTAAACATTTCTTCCTTTTCATTACTGAAATTTTAAAGAAAGCATAAAAATGTACAGCAGTATCATAATAAGGCAGGCTTTCTGCAATATCAACCTGGCACAGAGTCATTACTATTATTATTTTTTTTTTTTTTTGGAAAACTAGATGCAAGTTAACAATATGTAGTGTGTAGTCATAAGGCAAACAAGTACTAGTGGTACTTACCCCCTTAAGACCTATTTACATTTAATGAACTAGAAAAATTGAACTACAGTAGACTGTCTCAAATCCACATAGCTTGGGGCCATAGGTTGTGCAGATTTTATAATTTTGTAGATTTCTGGTCACTGGTTTGTTTACATTTTTTAAACAGTAATTTGAATGTAATAATGCAATCAGAATCATAATAAATGCTCACAATAAAGTAAAACAATAAAATAATTAAGTAAAAACAAAGTAATAAACTAAAATAATATAAAAAAAATTAAATGATTCAAATATTAAAAGCAAAGGTCAAGTAAATAATTAATAATGAATAACTAAATATGCATAATACTGATGAGGTAAATTTTTCTTGAATTATTTAAGGAAAATCACCTCTTAAAGGCACACTAATAATTTACATCAAAATCATAAAATAACGAAGCTTTATTCCATGTTTAGCCAGACTTAATAACCAAAAAAGCTTTATTAATTAATAAATGTATTTGGTAAAAAGATCATCACTGATATCAACACCAACTTGAATTTTTGGGGAAATAAATTTATGCTTCTTTCATGAGAAAGTATGAGATCAGTCATATTAACCAGAATCTACCCTATTAAAATCTGTGTACGTATCTATCTATATAACCTCAAAAACGCGGAAATCACAGGGCACAAGGCTACAAAATTTGGCAGATGGGTTGCTGGTAGGGTGCCCGTGAATGATTGGGGCAAAAACTTTGAAATTTTTAAATAGATTTTTTTTTTAATTTAATGTTTTTGACGATTTTTTATGTTCAACCCGTAATTGTGCGAGTTCTAACCAGTCCTAAATGTTTACTGCAATGTGAGATATACATATTACATATACCACACTGCAATACTAAGAAGCTGTAGCGGGTATTATGATAATTCTTTTACCTCATCTCACATGCAAATAATTAGAGATCATTTAATTGTGCTTAGTTATTACCTTTTTTTAAAAAATAAAGAAAAACATTTTATCACAAACAGCAACAAAACTTTTTTATTCTATTTATTCTCTTATCCCAAAGATATTGTTTTATCGTCTGCTGCCATAACAACATGGTAAATTAAATTTCATTAAAAAAAATGCACAGTGATAGAAAAATATTTTTCTACATATTACATAGATACATTTGGTTGTACTGATTTTTATTTTTGGTTTTAGAATTAAATTCATGAACTCCCATGCATAGAATGGGTTAAACAGCTAGTTACATATTAAAATGCGTACAAAATGATATAAAAATTAAAAAAATTCTTGTCTTTTTTCCTTAAATCTTAACTGTAAGTTTCACTGTTTACATCTGCTACAATGTAGATTTTAGAGTCACAGATTTGAAAGGGTTTACTGTATAATTACAATTAATAAGAAGAATTTGCCTCTAATACTTCTATTTAATTTCAAAGAATACAAAATCTTGAGCTATACAGTGAATAAACAAGAACATATACATATTTTTCCATAGTGTAGCTTACCCACTTCCATTCATTCATTTTATTTATCAAGATAATAAAGAAATTGAACAGTTT
The DNA here is from genome assembly GCA_963931845.1 of Maratus michaelseni. Taxonomy (NCBI): domain Eukaryota; kingdom Metazoa; phylum Arthropoda; class Arachnida; order Araneae; family Salticidae; genus Maratus; species Maratus michaelseni. The sequence goes on along the minus strand of OZ007598.1, from coordinate 48,216,514 downwards.
AATATAAAAATATCAGTTTCTCTTAATTTTAATCAATGCAGAACTTTTTTTTTTTTTTTTTTCAAAAGGAGGAGATAAGAAAGTCACCATTTTGTGAAACAAAAAAAAAGGGGGGGGATGTTGTGAGGTTTTATATAGTATGTTTTGTGAAATTCATTATATTTTTGTCAAAAATAATTTTTTTAACAAAGGATTAAATTTAGTAATTCAAATTCAAACCAAGTTTTCATAACTACTTTTTTAAGTTTACCTGCTGAAGCTTTGTATGCAAAGTACATATTTCAAAATAAAAAACATAACATTAAACATTAATTAGACAGTTAACATTGTTTTTATGGAATGGAATTTTGTGAAGATACTTATTTTGCGAAATGGAATTCTATAAAGGATCCTCTTTCATTATGAGGAATTTTGTAAAGGGCCTCTTTCATGAATTGAGATTTTGTGAAGGTTGGTTGGTACTTATTTTGCGAAATGGAATTCTATGAAGGATCCTCTTTTATTATGAGGAATTTTGTAAAGGGCCTCTTTCATGAATTGAGATTTTGTGAAGGTTGGTTGGTACTTATTTTGCGAAATGGAATTCTATGAAGGATCCTCTTTTATTATGAAAATTTTATAAAGAGCCTCTTTCATGAACTGAGATTTTGTGAAGGTTGGTTAGTGTTTGACACGGTCGATTATCAGAGCAAGGATTTTGTGAAAGGATCCCATTTTTTGCCTGAATTGACCCCTGACTTCTCCCTCTGATTACCAAAATTTTAATGAAAAAAGTAATAATAATCATCAGTATCGAAATAATAATAGCTTTTTGCAATATCAATACATGGCTTATTAGGCAGCGTTTTACTAAAGTCTGATAAATCCCTAATATCAGCATAACCAAAACTATAAATATTCAAAGTCATCAAAGACGGACAGTTCAAAAGGATATCTTTAAGAGAGTCTATTTCAATTTTGACACATGCAAAGGAAAGCTCTTTTATAAGGCAATTCTTGCAAGATTCTAAGATATAGTTATTTACAGGAAAAGATAAATCACATGATCTGAATGCTATACATTCCAATTTTGGTGAAGATACTAATAAATAATACATTGCTTTATTTGTTGGATTAATAACTTTAGTTCTGTGGAAAAAACATTCAGTTAAACAAGGAAAAACGGGTTGGGAATTATCATCAATGTCTAGAAAAGTAACATTACTTATATACAACTGTTTAAGCTTGGGACAATAATCAGGTAAATCAGCAATGGACATAATGCAGTTGTGAACCTTTAAACAAGTCAGATTATACCCTTTATTTTTCAAGAAATTGTTTATATTACTCTTTGGATAGTTTCTAAAAAATCTGAAATGCAATTTCTCCAAATTGAATTTGGTAAATAAATTAAACTCATCTTCGCCTGATATGCAGCATGCTATTGATTTTAATTTAGGGCACATAGTCAGACACATTTTAAGAAAATTAGAATAGTATAACACATTTTCCCAATGAATATCAATCAAATCTAAGTCAATCAAATTAGAGGTATGACTATTTTCAAGCTTACATAAATATTTTTCCTGCAGAAGGTTTAGATTCATGGGAAAATTTGGTCGATCAATAGTTTCAAGAGAGGGTAGATTTTGTAAAAGATATTTAAAACCTTCCACTGTAACGCTACTCCATTCAATAAAAATTTTCTTTAATTCAGGACAGGGAATTTTCCCGTTTTCATCTCTACATACATATTTTAGTCCATTATCACTAACATCAGAACATCTTGCATCGATTTCAGTTATTTTAGGACAAAATTTAGCGATGTTTGCTAAAATTTCGTCACTGCAGGTTTCAGGCATTGATATCCTTTTGAGATTTGGAAGACGATGGAAAATATCTTCTACTGAAATCAAAAAACGTTTTTGAAACTGATCTGTAATCTCTGTTAAACATTTTCCATCAAGGAACTTTAAATGTCCATTAATTAAAAATCGCATATATTCCTCTTTCAGTTTTTCTTTTTTACGTAATTCTGAAAGAAGTTCAGATGAATATTTTCTCTGTAAAAATTCAAAAAGTCTTTTTAAAGTGTCATCTTTTAATATTGTAAAAAGAAAATGAAAACTTTCAAATTCTCGAACTATCAAATTGAAGCATAACGTTTGTAGAGAAAGCATGTTCATAGATAAAAAATAATAAAAAGTTGTAAGCTGTATTGTATAATTTAAGATATCTTAAATGTGATGCTTTTCTGAGGATTAACAATGCTCAGTTTTCAAAAGTCGTCTTCAAATATGGTAATTTTTTGCATCTCTTTTTCGTTCTTCATGTTTACAACCTGAAAGACAAAAAATATTTTTTAAATTACATATTGTGATATTTAATACATTCGAAATACAAACACTGTCGGGAAATATATTTAAAAAAATATAAAAATACTGTACATGAAAAGTCTCAGTTTCTTACGTTTTCTTTTAGTGATTTATTTCATTTTTATTTTTTGTATCCTGGAAAAAAAATACCTAAACTTTATTGAAATCCTGGGTTTTATGAATAATTCATTAAAAAACTATTTATTTAATGAATTATTTTAATAAATTATAATTTTGATTACAAATCATAACTTAAAGATTTTAAACATTTGGTCAAGGGTAGACTGATTAAGAAAATTTGTTTATGGTTAAAATATATATATATATATATATATATATATATATATATTATAACCTGTGAATAGTCAGCAGTTTGTGTTCAGTCACACAAATCTAAATATTTATCTCCAGGGGGCAATGCAGATTTTTTTTCTTGGGCCCCATTTTGTGAAAAATAAAGGTTATTGTGGGAAAATTTATTATAATTTTGGAAAAATAACATTTTGTAAAGAAAGTTGAAATCCAGTTAATCAAATTCAAACCAAGCATTTATAAACAAAAACTTTTTAAAATCCTTTTGCTGAAGTTTTCCTCTCTGATGAACTTGTTTGTTTACAAATTACACACTTTAAAACATCATAAAATAATAAATAGTAAGTTTTTATGGAATAGAATTTTGTGAAAGTTCCTATTTCAATAAAAAGAATTTTATAAAGGGGCCTATTTTATCAAATTGATTTTTGTGAAGGGACCCATTTTATTAAATTGATTTTTGTGAAGGGACCCATTTTAGTTAATTGATTTTTGTGAAGGGGCCTGTTTTATTAAATAGATTTTTGTGAAGGGGCCTTAAATAGGCCCCAAATTTTGCCTGGATTGACCCCTAATCTCCATTCCTCATTAAAATAATTTTTTCTCTTTCTTCCTTTTATTCAGTATCTGATGAGCACTATGAAAACCACATTACATTGCTTACAATTTCTTAATCTCTGAAATGCTGAGTGACTAGTGCTTCATTAGCATAAATTTTTTGGCTATGTTTTACTTTTTCAATTTCAGTTGAAGATTTTTTTAATAAAGATACGTTCACTTTCGGAACCGGTTTTGAAAGTGAAAGTACCTTTATTAAAAAAATCTGCAACTAAAATCAAAAAAGATTTCTGTGCTGTTAAATTAAAAAGTAATGAAAATTAAAGTATATAGTATTAAGTAAAATACTTGCAAACCAGGGTTGGCAAGTTTTTGACGCATGACGGTTTTTACCAGTTTTAACCATGGTTTTTATCGTCATGTCAAAAACCTCTTTGTCAAAAACCCATTTTTTAGTAGTTTGTATTTACATTTTTTTTTTCATTCTATCTTTAATATTAAGTTGTTTTATATGAAATATTCAGTATCAAAAAGACTCTAAAGTATATTTATCCATCCAAGAAAAACAAAAAAGAATTGCATTAGACTAATACGTGTGTACATCTCTGTTAGAAGATCTCTACAATAATCTTAAGCTATTTGGCATAGTCTAAAAAAAATTAGATTTTTTGAAGAAATCCTGTAACCTATAAGTATTAGATTAAACAAAGTGTATAATTTTGGTTAATTTATTACATTGTTGAAAACAAAACTTTAAGATTCTACTTATTGAAGTGCAAATGGAAATCACCATAATTGCATTTATGAAATATATAAGACATGCATTTCAAAATATTATATCTAAGAATATTCAAATTTATTCACTGCCAGTCTATGCTTAACATCTATTGTCATACAATGCAAGAGCATTTTTGCATATCTAAAATAATTTTAATCTATTAAAAATCTATATTGAATGTTATTTTAATAATTATAATAACCTTTTATTATCATTTAATATTAAGTTAATTGCAGTTAGTAGAATCTATATTAGTGAAGATTATGACAAATATTGTTATTTTCTTTTACTCTTGTATTTTTAAATCTTCCCTATATTAGGAAATGATCTTCTTTTAAATAAATTTAACAAATGTAATTATAAATAATAATAATAACAAGAACAACAAGATAAAATCAATCTAGAAATGTATTGTATGCTACACTTACACCATAAATTGGAGGACAATCGAAAATGATAAGTTTTTGATGGAATAAACCGGTAAAAACACGGTTTTTACCACTGTCATGTCAAAAACCAGTTTTTGACGTCAAAAACCCAACCCTGTTGCAAACCCTTCCAAATGTCGTACAAGGTTCCCAGCAAAACATGACTGACAAATTCTCTGAATTTCCCTGACCAAATCTCAAAAAATTCCCTGACCAAACGGGCATACAACGAAATTTGTTACTTATTTTTGCAATTCTTTGTCAAAAATTAGCGATTTTTTTTCTGTGATCGCTCTTCAAAATTCTCTATTTTTTCTCCTGAGACTATATGCTGAATTTCTCATCATTTTTCATTTTTTCTCCAAAACTTAAAAAAAAATATTTGTAAATTCCCTGACTTTTTCTATATATTTTTAAATTTTTCTGACTTTTCCTGACTAATTCCATGACTTTCCAGATTTTCCCTGACTATCCATGACGCTGGGAACCCTGTTGTAGCACTAAATTTATCATTTAACAAAATAAATTTTCAGTTATTTTCCCAGTCAAAATGAGATACGGCTACTGATGATCAAAACATATTTTGACCAGGATGGTTAAAACACAGTTTTTTTCCATGGTTAAAACCACCCTTTTTTAAGATTCATACAACCTTGCATTGTTGTCTTGAAATGAGTGCCCTGAATCTGAATTTAAATATATATATATATTTAAATCAAAAGAATACCTTTAGAGATCAAAAAAGTGTCCTTGATAATCTAAATTGTGCCCTTTTTAAAATTTGGGGGGAAACTCTGATGTTATCCTCACAAATATACAAGAACTTTTGAATTAAAGCATTGCATTCCAACACTCTTAAATATATGTATAGTCAGGGTTTTCTTTTTTGTTAGACGTGTTCCCTAAAACATTTTGTAAATCTAAGTAGAAAACAATAAATTTTGATAAGATTTTATAATTTTTTTGATAAATTTTGGTGTGTTTTTTAAAATATACTTAGCAGAAATTACTCAATTAGTATAGACCGTCAAAATGGTGATTTCCTTGAGTCAACTCTAACTTTTTATTGACAGAAAGAAAGAAGAAAAAAAAAGCCCTGTGTATAATCCTGAAATATTTGTATAAAAATGTAAAAATATCACAAAGGGAAGCAAGAAAACACCATAATCTATCATGATTAATTTTATTAAAAGTCGTATCCATGAAATTATTCTTTTATCAGTAGAAATTACATTTCTATTAAATTTTAGAGATGTGGTAAAAACCTGTAAATGTTCCCCTGTGTCAAAAACCTGTGGACAATGGTCAGTATATTTAATTTAATATTATTAAACAATTAAACTTCTCTAAAGCCCACGATTACAACATAGAAACACTACGTAGCACATATATATTTTCGCAGCAAAATAAGATTATTATTTATTTATTTATTTTTACTAAATAAGAAAATAAACGATACGAAACATTCAATAAAAACAACCGAATTAAATACAAGTAAAACCGACTGTTATATAAGTATTTATAAAAAGATCATAACATACTTTATTTTATTTGACTTTGAGTAGATCTAAATGACAGTGACACGTGCTTTCGGAATGTAAACAATATTTACAATGGTTGACTGACTGGTTACCCTGTTGTTAATAGTCAAATGTACATCGTAACAAGAAAATTATTTAAAAAAACTTAAACTTCACATAGTTACAGAAAAGTAGAAGAACTTACGATATATTTATATACTTGTGACATGAAGATAGGGTATTAGTTATTACTCGATTCCGCAAAAGTTTTCAGTTTCGGCCAACCAATCAACCAGTAGTATAAACATAGAAGATCCTACGGTTTTTAATTTCTTTGCATGAACGAACGAACAGATAAAAATTTGAAAAATGTGTCCCCAGGCTACATGTGTTAAAGACGTTATTGAGCAGGCTAATGTGACTGTAGTAATTATATTGTAATCCATATTCCTGTCCGGCATTTGGAACAAAGAATAATGGATATTCTACAATATAATCCATTATAGATATCTACCTCTGTGATGAAGGATATGTTTCAATCTCTCTTTAAATAGCATTATTTCAATCACTAGAGAATGTCATTGTAGAAATTTAACACATAATTTTGTAGCATAACAAAAGACTAAGAATTTATAAATTAGATGGCCTAAAGTTCTAGCAGGATAAACAGAGTTTCCCCCAGATAGTTTCAGAAGGGTCTTGCAACCTGACTGCCCTTTGGTTTACAAAATAGCACCCTTTTTGCCCCTCATAAAAAGAATTAGCACCCTTCTTGTCCCCTCCAGTAAAATAATTAGCACCCTTGGCTATGATGTCATTACACTCACGCACGTTTTTTTTTTTTTTAATCGGTTATAAAAAGGAAAAAAGCCGCCAAATTTAGGGGATTTTTCTCTTTAATGGCAACTTAGCCATTGTATTAAGTTATTAGTTTGGTGCGGTCTTGAAAATCGCACCAACCAAAAAGTCGCCAAACTTATGTTTATATGTTTGCGTGAGTGTAAAGCATCTGTTCCGCACCCTTCTTGCCCCTCATTAAAAAAAGTGCCCTTTCTTCTTTTTGCATTAAAAAATTTGCCTTCATAGTAAAAACTGACTCAATGTTGTCTTAAAAAGAGCCTTGACTTTTAAATATCAAAAGTGGCTTTAAAAACCAAATTAATAACTTTTAACAATTAAAAAAGTGCTCTTAAGAATCTGAAAAGTGCACCCAAGAATCCAAAAAGTGCCCTTAAGAATAAAAAAAAGTGCCCTTTTCTCACCAGCAGCACCCTGTCCTTTTTTAAACCTGGGGGAAACTCTGGGTAAATATATAATTGATGTTTCTGTCATAAAATTTGCAGACATTACTCTTTACTTCACTCACGCACAATTACTCGCTCGCTGATGTTAATCCTATGGGAGAGTTCTTTTAAAATATTTCGTTTTCATTTTGTATTGGATAGTCTCCAAGCAGGGGTAGATTCCCTAGTTGAGCCCAATGTTTTTCATTCTCTTTTACATGTGATACAGCTTCAGTTATAACTAATTGTTCTCACATGATGATCTGTTTGTGACCATCTAGTCCCCCAAAACAGCTTAAAATTCCAACTGAGGCAACATTTTCTGAACCAACCTGAAAGATCCTTTGACTTTATACGAAAATTGGAAACTGTTAGAATTTTCAGTATCTGAATAGAGCTTGCAAATATTATAGATTTACCTGGCTTGCAAATATTATCACACATCTAAAAATTTTATTAATTTATGAATGAAAATTACTTTATGTGTCCAGGGTTCGTACAGACTACTTAGAAACTCCTTAGAAATGAAAAAGTTTCTAAGTAGTGCTTAGAACTCCTTAGCTATACAAAATACTCCTTATAAACACGTTAGAATTATCGAGAAGCAAAATTAAGTGACTTCATGCTCTTAATTGAAGTAGTATACAAGATTATAAAATAGAGACATGAGGATTAATATTGCCTGTATGTAATGATCTATCTTAGGTAGGGCATGAAGTAAAATAAAATAAAAATAAAATTTTATGTTTACAAAAGAAAAATTAAAGTGAATACAGGTGATTTTCTTACCATTCTAAAAAGAAAGCAATACATTGTGAATACTGTGCCGATGCTAGACCAACATACGATCCTAAAGACCTGCCCATTCGCCGACTTTCCATTCATAAAAACGTGCCCGTTTCTCCGTTGTCTGCTAGCAGATAGCGTAGAATAATAGAACAACATTCCGGGTTTTTCCCTTTAAATACGTTAGTAATATTTTTAGCATATATTTCTATTCAGGATGAATGAAACTGGTGAAAAAAACATATTTAAAGTCGAGAATTAAAGTCTCATCGCAAAAAAGTGTTTATTCATTAATAAAATTTTCATATTGTGTAAAAAGAATATCTGATTAGTAAACTACTAGATATGATGTAAGAGCTCGATTAAGATAAGTTTTTAAATATTTCAACAATATCTAGGATTTTCATTTTTAAGACAAATACAATATATCAATAATTTAAAGATCCATCTCAGGAATTGCGTTTTGGCGTGGTTCTATTATATATCGTTTTATAATTTCCACCTTTATTTTAGGATTAAAGTAATTTCAAGACTATTCTATTATTGCTTCGATTTTACATATTTAAATTATTGCTTATATAATATATATAATACACAATGATTTGAGAGTTAATTTTGTTGGGGACGAATACTAAAAAATATGAGCACCGGCAAAATAAAATCTAGGGAGGGGCAAACATTTTTAACAGGTGTGCCTATGGCCCAGTTGCAATTTATAAAATTCATTTTTAACATAACTAACATTGATATGTTATTTTATCAAAAATTTCCCTTATTTAAAGATCGATTATATCAGTTTTACCAACTCCCCCCCCCCCCCCCCCCTTTCCCAAGCTATTAAGATGTTTCAATATATTCCCTTTATTTAAGTCTTTTTTTTAAATGATATGCAATTGCGTATTCTATCCAAAAACTAATGGCACTGGATATGAGTCAATTATTAGAATTCTTTGCAGATGTGCTATTTTAATAAATATGTTTATTACTTTTTAGTGCATATGAAATGTAAATGTACTGTTACTGATGCTCAGCAATTTATAAAAATATTATGATAATTTACAAAAAAAAGCTGAAAAGGAAACAAAACACAATGAATTGAGAGTTAATTTTGTTAGGGACAAAAACTAAAAAATATGAGCACTGCCAAATAAAATCTAGGGAGGGGCAAATTTTTTTAACAGGTGTACCTATGGCCCAGTTGCAATTTATAAAATTCATTTTTAACATAACTAACATTGATATGTTATTTTATCAAAAATTTTCCTTATTTAAAGATAAATTATAATCTGTTTTACCAACTCCCCCCCCTCCCCTTCTCCCAATCTATTAAGATGTTTCAATATATTCTTGGAGCCCATTTTGTGAAAAGTAAAGGTTATTTTGTGAAATTTTATTATATTTTTGTGAAAAATAACATTTTGTAATAAAAGTCGAAATCAAGCTACTCAAATTCGAACCAAGCGTTTATTAACAAAAACTTTTTAAAATACTTTTTCTGAAGTTTTCCTCTCTGGTGATCTTGTTTATTTACAAATTATACATTTTAAAAGTCAAAGAATAATAAATAAACAATAAATAGTAAGTTTTTATAAAATGGAATTTTGTGAAAGTGCCTATTTTGTTAAAAGGAATTTTGTGGAGGGGCCCATTTTATCAAATTGATGTTTGTGAAGGGACCCATTTTATGAAATTTATTTTTGTGAAGGGGCCCTAAATAGGCCCTAAATTTCGTCTGGATCGAACCTTGAAAACATTTATTGTAAACAGTGCAAAATCAAAATGGATTTAAAACATCAGTTTATGAAAATTGTGCACTAAAATTGGAGGTGCCCTAGAGTCTCAGCCCATGTTTCCTTTAGGCGCTGATTGAAAAAACAATAAGCCAACATTCATTGAAGGCCAATAGTATTTGCCCCTTTCATCATATTTTGACCAGTAAATTTCCTTCAAACGTTTTTTTTTTTTTTTTTTTTTTTTTTTTTTTTTTTTTTTTTTTTAAATATGAATTTTACAGAAAAAAGTAATCACTTTTAAGCACCTTAAAAACTATTTTCAACTTTTAAGGGAAAGTTTGCTTTACATCCTGAGTATGAATTTGAGAAAAAACTGGGTCCCCGCTTTGATGCCCCTGACAAAATTTCATCCCATGAAAGTAAACACTTCATAAATATTTCATCTCCATAAGATTTTAAATATATAACTTGTAATTTAAAAAGTTCATTAGATAAAAGAAAAAATTCACAAAAATAACTTCATTAAAACAAAACAGTGCAACAAGAAAAAAATCTTTCACTAAAAAATTGACTAACAGCATTACAACTTACACACACAAAAAAAAAAAAATAAATAAATAAATAAATAAATGGACATTTCCTTAAAGAATTAAAGTGATAGGAATCAGGCAAATAATGCTTCTTTGGGAATACGTTATCAGATGCTGACAATCCTAAATACTGTATATATGCTTGCATTATTAATAGATACATAAAAGGAAATTAACGCAGTATTATGCAAGTAATATTGTGATGATAAAGCTATTCTAAAATTTTTTGTTTTCTATCACTGGTTTTCAAAAGTTTCAATTGTACAAAATAAATTAAAAATGCTGAGAAAATTCAAAATTTACTCATTAAAATATAAAATATTGATTATCTTGAATGATTCAAGTTTCAAAAAGATTAATTTAAAACGTCATCGCAATAAAAGTTTTTAATTCAAAAGATTATGTTACACATGGGTGAATTATTATAAACGTCACTTAAAATTAAAAAAAAAAAATCCTGAAATACAAAAGCCAAAAAATACAGAAATCAGGATAATTTCCTATGCACATCCCTTGGCTACAGTCATAGATAAAAGAAAAGTTTGATTGTATAAATTCTTAATATTAGAATGTTTTAAAGATTTATGATTTTACAAATGTATAGCGCTAGCCGCACATGTGGGTCTAGGTATGGCGTGCTTGTGATGAAAAAAAAAGCAGTTTTATTTTAATAGCCATAATGTTTAGAACAGATATTTTATTATTCTATAAGTTTCTGTTCCTTTTATAGTAAAATTATGAGCCATCTTATTAGATTAAATGCATAATTAACATTTAATAAACTTAAATAAAATAGTAAAAGGTAAATAAACATACCTTGCCTGCCGATTGCTTGAATCCATGCTTGTTTAATTTTTTCCTCTTTCGGAAAATAATTCATCGAAATTTTATTATCATCAGGGTCAAAATAGTCTGCCCGACTGTCAATACTACAGAAAGGCACACAACACCTCATATTTGTAAGGATATAGCAACCAGAATGAAAAGAAAAATCACATAACTATAACATTAACGTGTTCTATAAACTGCAGTTTGTTGTTCTAGTGCTGACCACGAGACGCCAAACGCCGCATTCCGAAACTAGCACGCGGAAAATCGGCGAATGGTCGGGTCTTTTAAGATCATATGTTGGTCTAGGCAGATGTAACACTGATACATTAGATTTTAATGGTATAAGATCTGTTTGAAAGTCTTTTCTGTTAATTTTTTTAATTAAAAATTGTGCATGTTACAGTGCAAGGTAATAATACTTTTTAAAAAAATGGCAAGCTCTTTAAAATTTTTGGACTCCTTAGATACTCCTTGGATTTTTTCATCTGAATTCTGTATGAACCCTGTGTGTCACAAAAGAGCCATTTTGGAATTATGGACAAACTCAGAGTGCTTTTCCATTTGCCAACATGACACTAATAAATCTTACACGAGTGTCATTATCCGGCATTGGCGCATGCATAATACTTTCATATTTACAGTATGCACTCTTCCACCTACCGATCATTTGATGATTATTTTGTCGTCATTGTATAGTTGAATATATTTTGTGTGCAATCGATGTTGGATAAAGACAATCATGTACATTTATTGGTGTTGTGTCAGTAAATGAAAAAGCACTCTTAAGATATAAAATTGTCCATGGTGCAGTATTGAATTCAGGGCATGGGCCAATGGAGGGGACAATCTCCTTCCCTCCCAGGCAATGAAATACAACCTTTTCCCCAGAAGATTTTGGAAAATAGATTTTTCAAAAATATTGAACATGCATTTTGCCGTTTTTCAATCCGATGTATATATTTCTCGAGTTATTTGACCATTTCCAGACTTTTTGGGCACCCTGTAAATTAAAATATGTACAGAATAATAGAAAAAAATCCCTGACGGCTCGGCCTACAGGCACAGGTAGATTTCGAAGACTCAGACCGTGGGGCACCTGTTTGTCGGGAATTGCAAAAGAAATGACCTTTTTGCGATGATGCTGCAGTTGGAACCGCATACATCGAAACCAAACTTTTTTGCAGGCGGAGCCAGCAAGGAATTTTTTTTTTTTTTTTTTGCTATAAGAGTTGGTCCTATAAAAAACATGTCAATATAAAAGTTTTAGATAATATTAAGAGGATTTATAATAAATTTAAGCGGATTTGAAATTTTGGGAATTGACGAAGTTATAAATTTTTTTCTTCTAAAACCCCCCTCCCCCCCCCCTTAAGACAAATTTTAATTATATCAAAAATCTGTCATACATAAATTTTCGGCCCTTCTCCTAGAAGTAATAATAACTTCAAACGGATTCGATACATATCATAATTAAGAAATTATGGGGTTTTTTCTGTTTTCACAAAAAGGTCCCCCATCCCCCCCCCCCCTGGTTCGATTTTGCCCATTAACGAACTTGACCGAGAATTTATGCCCCTTGATTTTATGTATCAGTTTCGAAAAGATGCGAGAGTTGGAATCGCCTACTTCGAAAAATAACTTGTTTGCAGGCGGAGCCGGCAGGGATTTTTTGGTATTTTTTTTTGCTATAACGGTTGGTCCTATAAAAAACTTATCAATATAAAAGTTTTAGATAATATTAAGAGGATTTATAATACATTTAAGCGGATTTGAAATCTTGGGAATTGACGAAATTATGAATTTTTTTCTTCTAAAACGCCCCTTTCCTCCCCCCCTTAAGGCAATTTTTAATTATATCAAAAATCTGTCATACATAAGTTTTTGGCTCTGTTCCTAGAAGTAATAATAACTTTAAATAGATTCAATACGTATCATAATTAAGAAATTATGGGTTTTTTTCTGTTTTCACAAAAAGCCCCCCCCACCCATCCCCCCTCCTTGGTTTGATTTTGCCCATTAACGAACTTGACCGAGATTTTATGACCCTTGATTTTATGTATCAGTTTCGAAAAGATGCGGGAGTCGGAACCGCTTACTTCGAAAAATAACTTGTTTGCAGGCGGAGCCGGCAGGGATTTTTTTTGTTTTTAATTTTTTTTTGCTAGAACGGTTGGTCCTATAAAAAACTTGTCAATATAAAAGTTTTAGATAATACTAAGAGGATTAATAATAAATTTACGCGGATTTGATATCCTGTGAATTGACGAAGCTATGATTTTTTTCTTCTAAAACCCCCCTTTTTCCCCCCCTTGGGGCCATTTTTAATTATATCAAAAATCTGTCATACATAAATTTTCGGCCCTTTTCCTAGAAGTAATAATAACTTTAAATGGATTCGATACGTATAATAATAAAGAAATTATGAGGGTTTTTCTGTTTTCACAAAAAGCCCCCCCATTTCCCCCCCCCCCCTTGGTTCGATTTTGACCATTAACGAACTTGACCGAGATTTTATGACCCTTGATTTTATGTATCAGTTTGGAAGAGATTTATGCAGAATTTTTCCAGTTATCGTGGTCAGAAAAAAATGACATAGATAGATAGATAGATAGATAGATAGATAGATAAAGTTTTGAACTGGGGGTGGTTTTGGGTTCTGGGAGTCATGATCGGCTTAGATCTGCAAAAATTTTTCAAAATTTCCAACTTAGGTGAGAATGTAATAGGTAGTATTTCTTACGAAATCTACCTAAAAAAAAAACTTGAATTTTACACTTACATCACAACTGTAAGTTTCATTGTTTACATAAGAAATGATGTGCAGATTTTAGACATTAGTGGATTTTAAGGTGGTAGAATTGAGAGAGTCTACAGTATATCTATCAAAGAGACAATTTATACAAAATTTCGTTCTTGTGGAAGGGGAGTTTACAGTAAAAAAAAATCCCTGACGGCTCGGCCTACAGGCACAGGTAGATTTCGAAGACGCAGAACGTGGGGTGCCTGTTTGTCGGGAATTGCGGAAGAAATGACCTTTTTGCGATGATGCTGCAGTTGGAACCGCCTACTTCGAAACGAAACTTGTTTGCAGGCGGAGCCAGCAAGGATTTTTTTTTTTTGCTATAAGAGTTGGTCCTATAAAAAACATGTCAATATAAAAGTTTTATATAATATAAAGATGATTTATAATATATTTAAGCGGATTTGAAATATTGGGAATTGACGAAGTTATGAATTTTTTTTCTAAAACCCCCCTTCCCTCCCCCCCTTAAGGCAATTTTTAATTATATCAAAAATCTGTCATACATAAGTTTTTGGCCCTGTTCCTAGAAGTAATAATAACTTCAAACGGATTCGATACGTATCATAATTAAGAAATTATGGGGTTTTTTTCTGTTTTTACAAAAAGCCCCCCCCCCCCTCCCCTTGGTTTGATTTTACCCATTAACGAACTTGACCGAGATTTTATGTCCCTTGATTTTATGTATCAGTTTCGAAAAGATGCGGGAGTTGGAACCGCCTACTTCGAAAAATAACTTGTTTGCAAGCGGAGCCGGCAGGGATTTTTTTTGTTTTTAATTTTTTTTGCTATAACGGTTGGTCCTATAAAAAACTTGTCAATGTAAAAGTTTTAGATAATATTAAGAGGATTAATAATAAATTTACGCGGATTTGATATCTTGTGAATTGACGAAGCTATGATTTTTTTTCTCCTAAAACCCCCCTTTTTTCCCCCCCTTGGGGCCATTTTTAATTATATCAAAAATCTGTCATACATACATTTTCGGCCCTTTTCCTAGAAGTAATAATAACTTTAAACGGATTCGATACGTATAATAATAAAGAAATTATGAGGATTTTTCTGTTTTCACAAAAAGCCCCCCCATTTCCCCCCCCCCTTGGTTCGATTTTGCCCATTAACGAACTTGACCGAGATTTTATGACCCTTGATTTTATGTATCAGTTTGGAAGAGATTTATGCAGAATTTTTCCAGTTATCGTGGTCAGAAAAAAGTGACATAGATAGATAGATAGATAGATAGATAGATAAAGTTTTGAACTGGGGGTGGTTTTGGTTTCTGGGAGTCATGATCGGCGTAGATCTGCAAAAATTTTTCAAAATTTCCAACTTAGGTGAGAATGTAATAGGTAGTATTTCTTACGAAATCTACCTAAAAATCCCTGACGGCTCGGCCTACAGGCACAGGTAGATTTCGAAGACACAGACCGTGGGGCGCCTGTTTGTCAGGAATTGCGGAAGAAATGACCTTTTTTACGATGATGCGGCAGTTTGAACCGCCTACTTCGAAACCTAACTTGTGTGCAGGCGGATCCGGCAGGGATTTTTTTTTTTTTTTTTTTTTTTTTTGGTATAACGGTTGATCCTATAAAAAACTTGTCAATATAAAAGTTTTAGATAATATTAAGAGGATTTATAATAAATTTAAGCGGATTTGAAATCTTGGGAATTGACGAAGTTATGCATTTTTTTCTTCTAACCCCCCCCTCCTCCCCCCCTCTTAAGGCAATTTTTAATTATATCAAAAATCTGTCATACATAAATTTTCGGCCCTTCTCCTAGAAGTAATAATAACTTCAAACGGATTCGATACGTATCATAATTAAGAAATTATGGGTTTTTTTCTGTTTTCACAAAAAGGTAATCATAATTAAGAAATTATGGGTTTTTTTCTGTTTTCACAAAAAGGTCCCCCCCCCCCCCCCCCCCTGGTTCGATTTTGCCCATTAACGAACTTGACCGAGATTTTATGCCCCTTGATTTTATGTATCAGTTTCGAAAAGATGCGGGAGTTGGAACCGCCTACTTCGAAAAATAACTTGTTTGCAGGCGGAGCCGGCAGGGATTTTTTTTGTTTTTAATTTTTTTTTTGCTATAACGGTTGGTCCTATAAAAAACTTGTCAATATAAAAGTTTTAGATAATATTAAGAGGATTAATAATAAATTTACGTGGATTTGATATCTTGTGAATTGACGAAGCTATGATTTTTTTTCTTCTAAAACCCCCCCTTTTTCCCCCCCTTGGAGCCATTTTTAATTAAAGCATAAATCTGTCATACATAAATTTTCGGCCCTTCTCCTAGAAGTATTAATAACTTTAAATGGATTCGATACGTATAATAATTAAGAAATTATGGGGTTTTTTCTGTTTTCACAAAAAGCCCCCCCAACCTCCCCCCTCCTTCGTTCGATTTTGCCAATTAACGAACTTGACCGAGATTTTATGCCCCTTGATTTTATGTATCAGTTTGTAAAAGATTAATGCAGAATTTTTCCAGTTATCGTGATCAGAAAAAAGTGACATAGATAGATAGATAGATAGATATATAAAGTTTTGAACTGGGGGTGGTTTTGGGTTCTGGGAGTCATGATCGGCGTAGATCTGCAAAAATTTTTCAAAATTTCCAACTTAGGTGAGAATGTAATAGGTAGTATTTCTTACGAAATCTACCTAAAAATAAAGAAATAAGCATGAATAGTAAAATTTAGAAAATCAACTTAAAAATTATTAAATATAGTATATTGTTACACTGTCACTTTTAGCAACAAGCAAAATTTTGAAATTGTTTTTGATAATCTCTATAAATAGCAAGATATAGAAGAAACTTGTTTGATATATAAAACAGTTTACTAGATTTAGAGCTTGATCATTTGCAACTGCGGAAAATTGTGCCAACTACAAAAGATTACATAAATACCTAAAAAAAATAATAATTGTCATATTTTTTATATTTAATTATTATGTAGTGAGTAGCATTTGTTTGTTTCTAGTTTTAAGCAGTATATTTGGTACTTTTCGGTTAGCCGGGCGCCAGTGATTTATATACATGTATATATACACATATATATATAGATACAAAAATATCTACATACACACATATATACATACATATATGTACACCAGGGGTCGATCCAGGCAAAATTTGGGGCCTATTTAGGGTCCCTTCACAAAAATCAATTTAATAAAATGGCCCCTTCACAAAAATCAATTTAATAAAAATGGGCCCCTTTACAAAAATCAATTTAATAAAATGGGCCCCTTCACAAAAATCAATTTGACTAAATGGGCCCCTTCACAAAAATCAATTTGACTAAATGGCCCCCTTCACAAAATTCCTTTTACTAAAATAGGCCTTTTCACAAAATTCCACTCCACAAAAACTTGCTATTTATTATTTATTTATTGTTTTGTGATGTTTTAAAATGTGTAATTTGTAAACAAACAAGTTCACCAGAGAAGAAATTTCACCAAAAGGATTTTAAAAAGTTTTTGTTTATAAATGCTTGGTTCGAATTTGATTAACTGGATTTCAACTTCCGTTACAAAATGTTATTTTTCACAAAAATATAATAAATTTCACAAAAATAACCTTTACTTTTCACAAAATGGGCCCCAAGAAAAAAAACCTGCATCGACCCCTGATGTACACACATATATGTATGAATATACATATATAGGCATATACATATATATTTATATATGTACATATATCACTGGCGCCCGGCTAACCGAAAAGTACCGTATATTTTAGTTTCCCCTAGGTTTGAAAAAGGACAGCGTGTTGCTGGTGAGAAAGGCCACTTTTTAGATTCTAAAGGACACCTTTTTTTTTTTTTTTTACATTATGGACACTTTTAATATTTAAAAGTTAGAACACTCTTTTTGAATGGCAAAAATGAGTCTGTTTTTACTATAGAAGCAATTTTTTTTAATACAAAAAGCAATATGGATGTAATTCTTCAGATGAGGGGGTAAGAAGGGTGTTACTTTTTTAGCTAAAGTACAGGCAGGGTGTTGTGCACTCTTCTGAAATTGTCTGGAGAAATATATTTCTTCATTTCTTTCAGATGAAAATTTCTGTTTCTTAAATTTTTTTTATCTTTTTCAGAATTTTATTGGACAATGCAGATAGATGATAACAGATGGTTGTCTATCATGCGTGAAAGTACCAGACTCGGAAAAGCTTTTTCTCGTCAAAGATATGCAGATATGCCGTGGACTGAAATTGAAACACTGGAAGAAAAAATGTAGGAAAGGTAATTGCATAGATGTGGTCAATCTTTTTATAAATGGGTCATTCCATGGTAACTTACGTTACATTTAGAATAATTTTCTTTAGTAATTTGCATAATATAACACCAAAAAATATTGAAAATGTAATGTTGATATGATTTGTTAATTAAACCTATCCAAAGCGAAATTTGGATGAAAATTTCCTACCTTTAGTGCTATTTTTTGAACACTGGCCATTATATTTATTATGGTAACTTACATTCTTTTTGTCAGAAACGTAAGTTACCATAGTAAATATAATTTTTAGCTTTCAAGAAATATTACTAAATTTAAGTAATTTTTATCCAAATTTAGCTTTGTTAGGTTTAATTAACAAATCATATAAACATTACATTTTGAATATTTTTTAGTGTTGTATTACTAAAATTACTGAAGTCAATTATTCTAAATGTAATGTAAGTTACCATGGAATGACTCAAATATTTAATTAGCCAAGAAACCACCTCTTGGAATGACCAATTTTTAATGGATTGGTATATTTTAATGGATTGGCGTGGTCGCTTTAGGGTTTTTTTTACTGTATGTGTTACCTATGGATTTTGAGAGTAAAACCTATAGGGCACTTCCGGTTGACCTAGAACCTTGAAATTTGGCACGAAGGAAGGTCTTATAGTACATGTAAAGGAAAAAATCTGAAAATCATTATAGTTCTATGTTGATTTATTATGTGACAAACTCATGAATTTCCGTAATTGGGATTAATGCCAAATTAATGTATTGTAACAGAATTTTTTGTAAATTTGTCAAGAAACTAGATACTTACTAAACTTTATGGTAATATGACATAACGGTACAGAGCCCTCGGAGTGCAATACTTGCACGTGTGCTGTTTTTTCTAAAGATGTTTCAACTTTATGTTGTTTTTATTGCTGTTGTAAACTATCCCTCTTATATTACAAAATGAGAAAGGGAAATTTTATGAGCCAAAAAAATACTGATAAGCAAATTGTTTGTGACTTA
This sequence comes from Maratus michaelseni, assembly GCA_963931845.1. Lineage (NCBI taxonomy): Eukaryota > Metazoa > Arthropoda > Arachnida > Araneae > Salticidae > Maratus > Maratus michaelseni. The sequence continues at coordinate 48,197,286 of OZ007598.1, read as the reverse complement.
TTGCTTTTTTAGGTTACAAAAGATTAGTTAGTTTCCAATTTAAGCTATCAACAATGATGCAGTTTTGTAGAAGTTTCAAAATTTTCCATTTCCATGAAAATATTCTGCATAACTTTTTACCCTTTTGTTTGTGGGGGTGGGGGGAGAAGGAATATCATCCCTTAAGGGGCTACTTCACTCAGTTGAAAGATTGAAATAGCCGAAAAAAGAAAAAACGTTGCCATCTGTAAGGCGTATCCTGTGACTAAGATTGACACTTTTAAAGTCCAATGATATTTACTAAACTTGCAATGGACAAACAGAAAGGTCATCCCACAACATAAAACAAGACACTTTTTGCCTCCGGCGGATAGTAAGGGAGAGTGATACCCCACCGCGAGAAAAGTGATTAGCAAACAGGAGATAGGTTTCCAATCACACTTTCTCAGATAGCTCCGCTGGGCTCAAGTCTAAACTTTATTTTCTAACACATTCTTAAAATCAATTATATACCTTCTTAAATGCACGAAATTATTTACAGATATTCAGATGCTATTTTTTTTTTCCCTATGAAGGCAAAACATTATTCGGAAAACGATGGCAAAGATGGCGTTTTGTATTGATTTTATACACAACAGGAAAAAGTTGTATTCGAGTAGCCATTCTTTTATAATTCAAATTATATTAAAATAAAAATGTAAAAAAAAACGATATTAGATTCCAAAGTGATTGAGTAATAATGTCAGCAAAGATTCACGCTGTTGAGCGAGTCTCTGTTCTTTATTTTTAACTTTCCTACATAGTTGAAAAGTGTTTATGAATTCGGTTTGTCTATCTGTCTGTCCGTGCTCTAACTCACATAAATATACTCAGATTGTCCCGCAATTGATATATGTTATTGATGCTCACTGTGGCATGTTCGGCATTGAAAATGAAGTGTGTCGCGCTTATAATTACTTTAAAGGGACACACAAAAGAGTTCTGCTATATTACGGTCTATAGAGGAAAATTCTTTGCGTATTATTTAAATGATGTTATACTATTTCAAATATATTGAAATTGATGTATATCACTGAGAGTTGCATTACATGGAACTTTCTTACTATAGAATCCTACTTCATTAGAATAACCATAACTTTGTACACGAGATTTTATCCTATCCTTAAAAGGCTACTTATATTTCAACCGCTAAATATCATATGTTGCTGAAATTGAATAAAATTTCGTGTATAAAATATACTTATACAAATATAGTTGCTTAGCAACCATTTAATGAAAGAGAGAAAAAAAAATGCATTGGAAATTTTTGTAAAAAATGAGAAATTAAAATGTTTTATATCTTTCAAAGTAATGCATAAAATTTCCCAATAATTTATGCAATTAATTTCAAAATTCTAATAAATATATTGGCAAATTTTCAAAGCAATTAGATAGCAAATAAGCGCTTTTTCATTTTGTTATTGTAGGCAATTAAAAAAATTATCGGTTATTAAACTTCAGAGGTGAGACGTGAAAAAAAGTTTTATCGATCCCAAATCAATAATGTTTTTTAAAAATCTTTATGATGCCTAGTAAAACAAATAATCAACATCTATTTACATCATTCAAAAGGCTATTTTTAAAACTTTCTTCTCTGCTTTTAAAATGAAATTTGCAGCTTCCTACAAGTTGCATATAACTAGCCAAAGGCTAAGTTTCACACATTAGGTGGTCTTTCTTATCACTCCATGAGGATTTTCCCCGTTTGACTACCCGCTGAGTTCCCCGAAAGATACGGTGGCAACTTAGATGGGGCGGGCATTTTACTAGTTTCGACTATTTTAAAAAAGACAGTATTATTTTTTTAGAATTGTAGCATCGATTTAAATTTTTTTTTAAGCAAAATAAAAAGCATTTTTGGAAAGCTAAATAATCAGGCTACGATTGTCTCGATACCAAATTTTAAAATGTCAAACAGATTTTACGCGATAAGACACTTAACATGAATCTTTAATAATCCAAAAATAACGCATTTATATCACATTAAAATTTAAATAAAATTTGAAAGGAGCGTGCATAATTTAAATGTACAGGTTTTGAAAGTTACAAAAATTACTAAATTCGAGCAAAATGCGAAAAGTAGACACTTCTAAATTTCTCCCATTGAAATAACATTAGCTGCTCTATCTGGGAGAATCAGTGAAGTAGCCCCTTAACTGAACACATTGTAAACATGATGTTATATGAACTTGATTTTTAAGTTTCTAAGTGTTTTATTTGCTTTGACAAGCATTAAAGTTTCAAATTTATATTATTGCAAATTATTTTTGCATATGCAAAGCTGCCAACTGTTACAAAAAAAATTGCAGATGCTATGATTTGGAGCTAAAAGCTATGAAAATCGATCAAAAACTACGATTTTTTCCAAAAAACGAAAACACAAAAAAAATAGGTGTACTTTTCGGTTAGCTGGTCACCAGTAATATATGTACATATACACACACACATATATATATACATACATATATATATATATATTTATTTATTTATTTATTTATTTATGTACATATATCACTGGTGCCCGGCTAACCAAAAAGTATCAAAATAGGTCATGGAAAAAAATCGGGAATTTTGTCAAACTATCGGGAAAAAAATCGAAAATTTTGTCAAACAATTGCAAAAGTCGTCGAACGACCGCATAAAAAGAACGCAAATGTTGTCAGTCGGTTGCAAAAAATAAAAAGCAATTTTTGTCAATTGGTACCCACAAAAAAATATCGAGAATTTTGTCAAACCAGCTACAGAAAAAAATCATGAATTTCGTTGCCGAAAGATGCGAAAGACGACTGCTAATTTCATCAATCAGTCGTGGGTGAAATCATGAATTCCGCCATTTGGTCGCGGAAAAAAAATCGAGAATTTTGTCCAACAATTGTAGAAAATCTTGAAACGTGGAATAAAATCACAAATTTCATCAATAGGCCGAAGAAATAATCTCAATTTTCGTCCAACTGTGCGGAAAAAAATCATGACTTTTGTCGAACGATTGCAAATTTCGTCAAGAGGTTGCATAAAAAAGGTCATGAAATTTGGCAATTAGTTTCAAACTATGCAGTTATTTTTCTCTATAGGAACAAAAAACAATGATTTTTTGCCAACAAAAATTGCAACAAGGCTTACAGTGTTTTATTTCTCTCCATCCACAATTTTACTGTCAGAATTTATTCTGTTAAAACCTAAAAACTAAAAGAAAAGAAAATCTCTCCATATTTCTTGCATATTTATTTGGGTGAAAGAATGTTAATGTAGTATTAAACCGTACAAGTTGACAGGTAGTCATATTCTTTAACTCAACTATAAAAATGCAATATATTTATTACAGAAAATACTATAAAACATTTTAATATAAGAAAATTTCAAATGTATTTATTTTATATATGATTACAAAATTCACACATAAATATTGTGAAAAATGTTGTACATTTTTCTTTCACATGTATTTTTCTCTTTTTATTTTCTGAGTGGCATCCCTGGAAATAGGTGTTTATAAGTACATACAGTGGAACCCCGATTTTGCGTTTTTCAAGGGACCAGCAGAAAAAAATGTACGAAACGGGAAAACGTAAAATCGGGGTCAAATTGAGAAAAACACTAAGAAAACAAATTATACAAAAATTAACTTACCAATACCATATTAGTATTTAAAAAAATGTGTTATTCTTTATTGCGTTTTCTTTTTAAGTTTCACATGTACTCTATTTTCAATACATGCAAGTTTTTGCAATTTTTTTCTTAATTTTCATGTCTAGTTAAAATTTCTTTAAAATTTTTAAACTCGCAATGGCCTCTGCCGATGAGGGCACGATGTGTTCTGGATCTTCATCAATATCATCCTCACTTCAATATTGCGAAATCAAATCGGAAATAATCTGAATGTCTGTGGTAGCGATAACATCTTTATCGTAATCAATGTACTCATCAACATTGATGTCTGCAAGTATAAATTCATTCTCTTTTGTGTAGTCCTCCATTGAGAGCTCTTCCGTCGGCACTTCACCGTTAATTTCGGATTTTGAAAATTCTCCCTTCAGAAAAGCATTTGACATGCATTTTTCATCTACTCAATCCCACGGCGATGAGATGAAATGAAAAGCATCCAGCACATTTAGCTTTGTTTTCCAAGCACCTTGAAGCTCACCAGAATCAAGTGAAAAAAGGCCTTTTCTGACCAGTTGCTTTCTATAATGCATTTTGGAGAATCTGTTTATTCCCAAGTCACATGGCTGAAGTAAACTGGTACAGTTGGGTGGGGAAAATTCTGTACGCACATTCTTTAAATTCAGATTAACATGAGTGCATTGGTCTATGAATAAAATAGCTTTTGTAATCTCATTTTTATATTCAATTTTCTTACAAAATCTTCGAAAAGATTTAGAGTCATCCAAGCATTGTGGTTGGCATTGAAATCTGTCGATAAACTCTTAATGTTTTTGAAGCATCGTGGCTTCTTGGATTTACCAATCACAAAGGGTGTTAACTTCTCAGTTCCGTCTGCATTCGGAAATAACAAAACTGTTAATCGCACTTTTGATAGCTACCGACTGTGACACGTTTCTCCTTTCACGGCGTATGTTCTATCAGGGAAGAGATTAAAAAACAATCCAGTCTCATCTGCATTAAAGATGTCTTTTTTGAGTAATTACACACAAGAGAAGGCAAAGTTTTTTCCATTCATTCCTCAATGACCGCAGTATTTACTCCATCTGCCTCACCACAAATAAACTTATAAGATAAATTATACCTCTTCTTGAATCGGTCGATCCAACCGTTGGATGCCATGAAATTCTGCATTTTAAGTCGAGAAGAAATTTCAAGAGCCTTTCTTACAAAATTGAGCCATTGATTGGAATCTTAGCTGAACGGGCTTGTTTAAACCAGTTGTACAAAATCTTTCAGAGTTTCACAAAAATAGAGGTTTTCAATGTTTTTCTTTTCTTTGACAAATTTCCCAAGTTTTCAGATTTCAATTCCACAGAGACCTCTTGTTTTAGGATGGTTTGTAACGTGGAACAAACGACACCGAACTTTTGCGAGATCCACTTTAGTTCCTTTGGAAATTTTGGATTTTTCCTGCCTTTTCGGCTACAGAGAAACATTTTCTTTTAGACGTCCTACTTTTGACAAATAATAGTTCATCGTTACTTTCTCACGGGAGTATTAACGTGGAGGGGAAGAACTGTTTTTGATAACAAACAACCAGTTGACCAAGTGGAAATCATTTTTGTTCTTTTGACAATTTTTCCATGAATGAAAAAAGAAAAAAAATTCCTGAGGTAGTTGGCCTAAAATGACGTACCAAGCGGGAAACATTAAAAGTAAATAATGTAGAATCGAGGTACTTTTAACATTATCGGAATAGGAATTTTCTGGGACCGACGAAAAATAACGTAGGAAGCGGGATAACGTACGAAACGGGTTACGTAAAATCGGGGTTCCACTGTATATGAAAACAAGTGTTTTATTTTGTGTGCTTATGCATAACACATACGTTCAATTTATTAGTATTTGTTCAGTTAAAACTTGCAGTGTAAAAAACAGCCACCAACCAGCCAACCTCCAGATTAGCCTGAATTTTGTGTGCTACTATTTCTTATTTTCAAAGGTTGGCAGGTCTGCATATATACAATAGAACACTGTCTATCCAAGGCAATGAGTGGTATGATTACTACAGATAACTGAAATCAAGAATAATTTGTATATAAGAAATTTTTAAAGCTATGAAATATGTAGTGATTCTTAAACTATGGGTTTTTGTTACACACATAGTGTAAATGCATTGTGCTATTATTATACAATAAATCCTGTATTACTATTTTTCTTGAACTTTTATTATTTCTTATTTTTGTTATTTATCATATCAAATTAGAATGAAATGTTAGAAGGGATTTTATTAGCCTCTGTATTATCGGTAATTATCTGTCATCGGCCATTAGTAATTACATAAATTTGGGGCATCAATCTTACATTTAAATTTATAAAAATATTAAACTTTTGGGATAGGTATTTTAAGTATTGATGAAAAGTCATTCCTTTTTGAAAAATCACAAATAAATCTTAAAATCTAGCAAATTCTTCTTTTCCTTACAGTTATTGTTAATCATGCCACCTCGAAGTACAGGTTAACAATAACTGTGGGGGTGAAGACGCTCGTAGATTTTAAGATCATTATTGTGTTTTAAGAATGGATGCTTTCTAGGCAATATTTAAAACACCATTTCTGTAAAGGTTAAACAATGCATTAAGAATAATGGACAATTTTTGCACTAACTGTTAAATTTTAATAGAATAAAAAGTGATTTAATAAAATAACTTGTTAACTTTAAATTAAAGTGTAATTACTGCTTAAAGTGATAAAAACATAACACAAAAGGCTAAAAAATACCTATTAATATATAGATAACATATGTTTCACACTCTCTAATAGTGACTTCTTCAAGATCGAAATGATAAAAAAAAAACATTTTTGCAAAGTTTTTGAAAATGAATTTTCAAAAACTTTGCAAAAATAGTTTATTTATCATTTTGATTTTGAAGACATCGCCGTTAGAGCTCATGAAACATATGTCATCTATATATTAAAGAGCATTTTTAAGCCTTTTGTGTCATGTTTTTGTCATTTTAAGCAGTAATTACACTTTAATTTAGAATAAAAAATGTTTAAAACTTTTTTTTTGTCTTCAAATGTTCTGTTCTCTAAATGAAGCATTAAAAAATAGGATGCTTATGTTACATGGGTGTGCAACATACATTAAATAAATATGGTAACAGTTAAATAGCTTCTTGGTGGTGAAATATATCAATGGATATATTTTATGATACATATACAATATTTATTTTCAAAATATGATGAGGATTTACATTTTTGATATTTTCATTTGTTTTATATTTATTTTCAAAGTACCAAAATTGTGCAGGATATTTTTTATATTTTATGTCAAACCAAGTGTAAATTAATTTTTTTAAATTTTCATGTTATTTTTTTAGAAAAGAAAAAAAAAATCTTTTCCACACTTTGTTTGAAGTTGAATTTTCAAATGTAGAACCAAGTATGTAGGAGAAAATTTATTTAGAATAGACATTGAAAGAAAAGCTTGTCTAATTTAGATAATAAGTTACAAAGTGCGTTTTATAAAAACAGAGAGTAAAATCATAAAAATTCAAGAAATTTATTTACAGCAAAATCTCCTTCAATGTCATAAACAGCCAGAAGTTGCATGGTGCGAGATCTGGACTGTAAGGGGGATATGGTATGATTTTAATATTGCAGAACAGAGGTAGCGACATGGGGTGAGCATTATCCTGATGTAATGTAGAAATTCCTTACCAGTTCATCTCTTTCTCGATATGTGTTGTCGCAAAATTTTCAAAACTGAAACATATTCAACATTCACCGTAAATTTTGGAGGCATAGCATGCTGTTGGATTACACCTTTATGATCAAAGAACTTTCCAACAGATTTGGTTTGTCGGATTTTTTTCAGAGGCAGAGAATTAGTGTGTTTCCATACACTTGTTGCGGACTTGCTAAGGGGATCAAAATGATGCACCCAAGTTTCATCACCTGTTATTACAGTCTTTAGGAAATTCGAATCATTTTGAAGTATCTGTTTCCACTCACAACATTGGTGAATTCTAGTTGGCATTTGTCCTTTAGTAAGGTGATGAGGGACCCATCTGGAACAAACATGGCGAAGCTGTAAATTGTTGCATAGAATGCAAAATATCAATGTTTTCGAAAGCTGCTATCTCCTCACATGTCATTCGGCAATTGTCTTGCAAGATTGCCCACACAGTGTTAACATTTCGATCATTCACAACACTTTCTGGTTGGCCAGGCTTAGGAGCCAGTTCTACAGACAAACATCCTTTTTTGAAATCACCATGACATCTAAAAATCGTAAACTCACCAAAACATTTGTCTTTGTAAGCTTCTTCATTAACTTAACTGTTTCTGGAGCTGTTTTGCCCAAACAATAGCAAAATTTTATGGTACAATGCATTTTGATTTTTAACTCTGAATCACTCACCTCAATTTCTGTAAAGCAAATAAAAACAGTTCTTTAAACAAGCACAAAACTAGGAAAATAAAATTGTCTGCTTCGTTTAGAATATTTATAAATGTACAGTTAACAGTTTGAAAAAATCACCGGCAGTTTTATTTTTTAGTTTTGCAGTGTTGCCACTACGTAAAAAAATAACTCCCAGTTTTCATGGAATGCCCTTTGTACTTACAGCTTCATTAGAAAAAATCTTTTTTTGTTTTTTATTTAGTTCAGTTGAAACTGCACAACAGGTCAGGGAACGAAAAAACAGACAAGCTTACATTTATGTTAAAATTTTTCAATAAAAAAGAATTATTTTGTATTTAAAATTTTGTTGTATAAAACAAAATTTCCTTGATACTTGATGTTAAATCCTTATTTTTTGTGAGTGTAAAAAGTAAATTGTATCAGTATTCAATTCTTTGATCTTCAATTTTGTTATGTAAGTAAAATAAAAAAAAAATAGAATACTGTTTTATTGAGTTTTCATGCTGTGTAAATAAAATTGTCTGCTTCGTTTAGAATATTTATAAATGTACAGTTAACAGTTTGAAAAAATCACCGGCAGTTTTATTTTTTAGTTTTGCAGTGTTGCCACTACGTAAAAAAATAACTCCCAGTTTTCATGGAATGCCCTTTGTACTTACAGCTTCATTAGAAAAAATCTTTTTTTGTTTTTTATTTAGTTCAGTTGAAACTGCACAACAGGTCAGGGAACGAAAAAACAGACAAGCTTACATTTATGTTAAAATTTTTCAATAAAAAAGAATTATTTTGTATTTAAAATTTTGTTGTATAAAACAAAATTTCCTTGATACTTGATGTTAAATCCTTATTTTTTGTGAGTGTAAAAAGTAAATTGTATCAGTATTCAATTCTTTGATCTTCAATTTTGTTATGTAAGTAAAATAAAAAAAAAATAGAATACTGTTTTATTGAGTTTTCATGCTAAGTGCAGTATGTTTTAGTTTCTAATTTAAATTAAGTTTGAAAATATGTATAATCATCAATAAGTTAATTATTTTGAAAATATTGGATCTATATCGAAAATATGATATTTACAACCCCTGCCTATATGTAAACATAAATATTAAATAAATTGTATAAATATTGAACAAACTGCTTTGTTTATGCCAGATGTTTTCTCATGCCAAGACCATTTTGTCAATCTCATCTAGTCCCTTATAAAAGTGATGTATGAATCAAACTTTGTAAATTTTATTTTTTAGTAATTATTCATTTATAAATGATGGCTGATTTTATTTAAATTAAAGTGTAATAACTGCTTCAAGTGAAAAGTATAAGGCACAAAAGGCTTAAAAATACCTTTACTATATAGATGACATGTGTTTCATTCGCTCAAACAGCTATTTCTTCAGATCAAAGTGATAAATAAAATATTCTCGCAAAGTATTTGAAAATGATAAAACATAAATCATGAGATCACATGTCCAATGTAAGCAGGTGCTTAAATTGGTCAAACTAGAAAACGTGAAAATTATTATTATTATTTAAATTTTTATTGCTTTTTTAATTTGTAAAACATCACGTGCCAAATTTTAGGTAATTCAAAAGAAGCTGATTTGTTGCAAATGTTCTTGTTTTGCAAATATATTTCTATTGATTCACAGATAATAGAAGAGAAATAAACTCTTGCTGTAAAAATTATTTTACTATTCTTGAAATCAATCTGCAAAGGCTCTATTCTATGTAGTCTAGTTAAGGCTGTAGTTCTTCTGTCATATTTGATATCTGCCATATGTTCCTTTATTCTAGTTTTAAATTTTCTGTTTGTCATTCCAATATAATGAATAATTTTCACGTTTTCTAGTAGTTCGACCAATTTAAGCACCTGCTTACATTGGACATGTGATCTCGTGATTTATGTTTTATCATTTTCAAAAACTTTGCGAGACTATTTTATTTATCATTTTCATCTAAAGAAGTCGCCGTTTGAGCTCATGAAACATATGTCATCTATATATTAAAAGGTATTTTTAAGCCTTTTGTGTTAAGTTTTTTTATCACTTTAAGCAGTTATTACACTGTAATTTAAAGTTAACAAGGGATTTTATTATGTTATTTGATTTTATTTAGTTCATCAATTGCTAAATAACATCTGTATTTAGACAGTACATGTTGTATGACATTGTATTATTTTCTAACTTATCTCTATTTTCATCTTTATTGTTTTTTGTCTGGTTTTAGATCTTATTGTTTAATGAATACAGAATAAGATGGTGATTGGTGCCCTTAAAATCCTTAATGGCCTGTCAAGCCTTAAAGTTGCTTGAATTACAGTAGACCCTTGTACGTCTACAGAGAAGCTGACATTAACTACATCTTAAGTAAGTTAAATTATTTTATTTTATAACTTTTATTATGGTAATTTGGGGCCGTTAAAGTATTATCAAGTATATTTTTAATTATTTTGTACCCCCCCTCCCTTTTCGATTACATAATATTTTATGATATTTTGTACATCAACACTATTTGCCAGAAAAAAACAGCAGTAAATTACATTATTAATCTTGCAAATTTATATAAATAGGCATATATAGGAATTGTGGTATCAAAAGAATACAAAATGGTTTTGGTTGTTGTTGCACTGTAGTTGCTTCATTGTCTTCTGCTTACATAAGAATTGTCATGACCCCCTCCCCCTTGTCAGTAAAAATAGCAGACCCTGGACCCTCCTTCTCCCCCCTTTACTGCTTGCATAATACTTTAATGGCTCCTTTTCCACTATAGGGGCCTTGATGTTTTTTTAAAAAGTTTGCCTCTATTCGAGCTTCAGAAAGGGAGATTTGTTGCCAAAGGATATAAACAGCTATGAAAACAAAGCAGATGAACTTATATGCTTGTTTATTTATATATATATAAACATTTTATATATATATATATATATATATATATATACACTGTTGTCCAAAAATTAAGGGGCAGTGACCGGACACTTTTGCTTTTTACATGGTTTGTCTAATATCTACTGAAATTTTTGGCAAATTGTTCTTGAAATTCAAGGATGTAAAGCATATGTTTGACTTCAAAAACAGTAGAAACAGTATGCTGCAATTGCAAAATTAATATATTGAGTATTTGATGAGATATGGGCATTTGTATGAAATAATTTATAACTGTGCATGCACAAATTATATCAAAGACACTTTTTCATGATTTGGTAGTCAATTCTATAGAGTAGCTCATATAGAGAGACCAGTCAAATATTGTGAAAACTCAGAAAGATACTAGCAATACAGTGAGCTAATTGACAAATTTGTGGGGAGATACCATATGATCCAATGGAATTTCCCCCTGGATTTGTCAATTAGCTCACTGCATTGCTGGTAAATCTGGTTCTAAGTTTTCACGCTGTTTGACTGATCTTTTTATATGAGTTACTCTATAGAAATGACTACCAAATCATGAAAAAGTGTCTTTGACATAGTTCACACATGCACAGTTGTAATATATTTTATATGAATGTCCATATCTCATCAAATCTACTATATATATAAAACACAAACAGAAATTTCGTTCCGTTCCTTTATAACTCGAGTTCCACTGAATGGATTTTGATGGAACTGGTGTTGTTCGATAGATAATTTTTCAGGAAAGGTTTTAGTATATAACATATTGTTCTACGTACATTAGTTACAGAATTAGGATAGAAATTTCTGTTATTTTGGCCGGAAAGGTTACCATTGCTAATTTTTTGGCGACCATTATTATTGCAGAAAGAAATGAAAAGGCTATACATCTCGAAAAAAAAAAAAAAAATTGTTGCTAATTTTATTTTAAAAAAAGAAAGAAAAAAAGAAAGAGAAAGAAAAGAAAAAGTTTTGATGAGAGATAATATTATAAAACGAAAATATTTAATTTAAACATGATTGGGAATGTTTGTAATGCTTAAAAAATTATTCAAGGGGCAAGATTGCTATTGAAACAATATTTCGAGAATTTATCTTTTGTTTTTGGCGATTTTGATTTTACTTTTGACCCCCAATAATTTGATTTTAATCCAAAAGGTTTATTTTCCTTTTTCAGAAAGAATTGAAATGGCTATACATCTGGAAAAATAAAAGAAAAAACTATTACTAATTTTATATAAAAAAGAAAAACAGTTTTGATGAGAGATTTTAAGCCAAAAAGTGTTTTTTTCAAGTGTACGACAGTATTTTTGCAATTTATTTTTGGTACTTTTCGGTTAGTCGGGCGCCAGTAATATATATATACACACACATATATATACACATATATCTACACAAATACATATATATACATACATATATATATACACGTATATGTATGTATATACATATATATATATGTATATACATATATATATTTATATATGTACATATGTCACTGGTGCCCGCCTAACCGAAAAGTACCTCCCTTTTTTTTATTCAGATGCAAACTATATTAATGGCAATATACTTCTATTTACTTCTACATATATGAAATTTCATTCCGACTGCTTATAACTCGAGTTCTGCTGAATGGATTTTCGTAGAACTTAAACTGTAAGATAATTTTTCAGGGATGGTTTTATTGTATAACGTATCGTTCTACGTAGCTTAGTTATAGAATTATTCCGAGAAGTTCTATAATCAAATCAGTCCGATTATGAAAGATGTTGCCAAATGGATTTCGATAGAACCTACACTGTTAGATAATTTTCTAGGGAAAGTTTTATTATATAACATATCATTCTACGTTGCTGAATTCTAGAATTATAGGGGGAAATTCAAAAATCGGGTGACCATTTATTTTATCAAATATTTTCTATTCGTGTTTACTGGGCGTATTTTTTGCGACTTGCATTGTTAAGTAGGTAATTTGTAAGAATGGTTTTAGTATATTTCATATCATTCTGTTAGTTTTAGAATTATGTGGAAAAGTTCTATAATCGGATGAACCCGATTATCAAAGATTAGCCTTTATAAAAACTTCTACTGAATGGATTTTGTTAGTTAATTTGTTTGCATTGTTAGTTCAATAATTTTTAGTGATGGTTTTAGTATATTGCATATAGTTTTATCTTTCTTTAGTAAACCCGAACTATAAATGACCAAATAAAAGGGTTGGTCCTTAACAGCTAAAATTTTGACAGCACATTAGAAAATATAATAGCGCAATGACGTCATGTTTCGGTAATGTGGAAGGATATTCCAGGTAAATATACAGATTGCTTTCAAATACAAGGTCAAATGAAACAATATATGTGGTGACTGGAAACGGACTCTACCGCAAAGCCTAGCAGATTCTCTAATGAGGCTCTTGATGGTAAACATCAACTGCCAAACAATAGGTTTTGATGAGTTCAGTAATTTTTACTGCGTGAGAAAGAGAGGAACAGAAGGAGTTGAGATAGAGACGGAGTCAGACGGACTCTCAGGATGCTCTGAAATCTCTGCGGCCAGCCTTTACGAGCTGAGCTGACCAATGTTTGATTGGAAAACAGCCTTTACGAGCTACGGAATCTGCCATGTTGTTAAAATTATCTGTAAACTTGTAAATATTTGTAATTATTTGATATATATCCAAGAAAATTAAACTGTGTAAGATTTCGTCAAAAATCTGCCTGAATTATTCATATCTTTAGACAACCGACCAAGATAACATATATCTACATATATTTCATTTGATTCGAGGTTCATTTGTAGAAACCGACCAGTGCAGTGGGCGTAGTTTGCTAGTAATCAATATAATCATTTTTTAATTGCAGTATACTGTTTCTAGTGTTCTTGAAGTCAAACATATACGTTACATCCTTGAATTTCAAGAACAATTTGCCAAAAATTTCAGTATATTCGTCAAACTGTATAAAAAGCGAAAGCATCCAGTCACTGCCCCTTAATTTTTGAACAGCAGTGTATAAACATTTTATTTATATATATATTATTATTGTTGTTTAGGTACTTTCATGTTATAGTTTATAACGATCCCCTTAATTACGATTATGCCAAGATTGCATTACGATTTCGGCATCGTCAAAGTGAAGCTTATATATGCCTCATATAAACACATATATATACTTCTAATGCTCATATATGTGCCTTATACATCATTATACACATATTGTTTAAGTCTTATGTGCCGTATATACATCACATTACATCTTATACACATGTCATATATATGCGTCATATTTGAGGTATATATCACTATAACTGGTCAATATACCTCATAAAATGTTATATACATCATATATTTTTATAAAGTCACATATCCTTTATAATTTGGTGATAAATCTTGGTCACTTGAGAATTAATTCTTAGGAGCAGCTATAACATGAAAGTACCGTTTTTTATATACAATTTATTTCTGTAATTGCCTTTTGTAACTGCAATTAAAAGGTTTTAACATTGGAGTTGAGAGATGTATAAGAAATTTATGATGCTATTAAGTAAGAAAATACAGTATTATCAGACAGTGAAGGTAATCCAATTGATGAAAAAGAATCATCCCCTCAGACATTTAAAGATGCCACTGGAATCTCTTGATGTTTAAAAATAATAATTATTTCATCTAGTACAGATGTCAGCTCTTTTTATCTTCTGAAAAAAATTTGAGAAAATTTTGAAAATCTTAACACAACTAAGCCAATCAACTCTATTTCAATTTTTTTTTTAATTTCTTTTCCCTTATTACGTGTATGCATTTCTATTAATTTAATATTACATATTTTAATGTGTTATATATTTTTCTCTGTAAAGTCATATAATTTGCTTAGATTTGCTCTATATTATCTTTGATTTGATCCTGCTTCTCAATGTTTTATTAAAATGAAAGTAAATAAAAGAGTTTTTAAAAAAAAAGAATTAAAAAAAAAAAAGATTTTTACGCCTGCTAACACATTTTTCTGCTTATACATAATGTGTTGACAGTCCTAAGCTTGCAAGTGTGGAGGGAAGTCTTTTTTTTTTTTTTTTTCTCTTATTCATTTAAAGCAAAATTTTGTGTAATTAAATTATGTTTGTGACAAGCAAGAATCTTTCTCCATCGATATTTTTTGTTTTCTTTTGTCAAGAAGTCATCTAAATACACTAAGTTCTCTTGTTAATGACACTATTTTGTAGTCCTGACAAAATGCCCATAAGAAGTTAAAAATAATTTTGTTTAATTGCATTTGCTTTTCCGTTCGACATTTTTCAGTGAAATTGGAGTTTTTACCTGGAAATTGACAGGACTGTTTTTATGATCTTACCAATGAGTATGTTTTTTACATTAGAATATCTGTCAGCCATGTGCTGCTAATGAGTAAAAATAAGATGTCGTTCTTGCTTTAATACAGGCAGTCAGACAACAGAATGCATAGACAGAATAGAATGACATTACTGCTTGTTGATTGTTGTCCTGCACATCCAAAAAAACATCTGTGGCCTTATAAATGTTATTATCTAGTTTTTACAATCTAATTGTAGTATTCCAACTGTTGGAGCTTGGCATTATTCGCTGTGTTAAATAATATTACAGGAAACAAACTTGCCAGGTATCCTGATTTCGGCTGCAGATTCCTGATTTTCGTATGTTTTCCCACACTCTTTATTTTTGACATAATTCTCCTGATTTCTTCCATATTTTTCAATATTCTATTATTTTTATCCTCAAATGCACTGCGATTTAGTGATAAAAACTGCAATGCAAGTTCTTTAGTATGATTGATCAGTAGTAGTATTTTATGTGATAAATTACACTCGGATTCATTATAAATGATAAATTGTTAAAGCTTTGTGACTGTTACTATGGATATGTCATAGATTATCAATAATTTTTCTCAATTAAGACTTATTTAAGATCTTCACTATAGTTTTATATGTGTTTATGTAGGGAAAAAACTTTTGCTTGTAATATTTAATTAATTTAAAATTATGTTAAAACAAAACCTTCTAAACATAATATGTTTAAGTTCATTTTACATGTAAGAAGTACATATATTTTTCTCATTTGAGTAAGTGTGATATACTTATTTTAATAACAAAGCATTGTTTAAAATTAAACTTGTACTGAACATGTTTATCTTTATATTTAAAAATTAATAAATTTTCACTGAAAAAGAATTCCTTATTTTTGAAATAAAATCTCCTGATTTTTGTCTTTTATAATGGGGTAAATCTGAGGAAATCTCTCATTTGGAAGTTAGTAATCAGTGTCAGTGAAAAGCAGGAGCTGCGAAAGCTAACAATTTTAGAAGCAATGCACATATTGTGTTCACCATATTGAGAAGTTTCTTCAAAGACCATGAGAAACTGCTTTCAATAAAGTGGAATTTTTAGCACAGAAATAACATACAAGACAAGATACACAAACCGAATTTGATATAACTCAAGAAAATACACCAGAAGAATTGAAAACTCTTGTTGATAATACACCAGAAGAATTGAAAACCCTTGTTGATTGATCTAACATAACAACGGAAGAATTCTGTAACTGCAATTAAAAGGTTTTAACATTGAGAGATGTGTAAGAAAATACAGTAATATCGGACAGTGAAGGTAATCCAATTGACAAAAGGGAACACCCCGTCTGACATTTAAAGATGCTATTGCTTCACTTAATTTTTTTCAAAAGTACATTATTTTGTCTAATGCAAGTGTCAGGTTTTTTTTTTCTTTTGAAAAAACTGAGGAGAAAATTGTGAAAGCCCAAACACAACTGAAGCAATCTACTCAGGAGTCCCATGTGATCGAGGAGAATAATAAGAATCACTCTGTCAGTCTGGACAAGCCTAAACAGGGAGGAGAGAAAAGGGGGGGGATGAAGAGAGTGGATTAAAAGTCCGTCACATGGGACTCTTGACTCCACTGTTGGTTTTTTCAACACTCATTGCCATTCCATCTTGGCTGCTAGCGGAGACGCTAGCATACATGGTCTAAGCAAACACAGATATAACGTTTACATCTGTTTTTAACCTTTTTGGTTTGCCACTGATGATGGAGCTTCAGCGGCTCCAAAACATCAGTTTGCCCTTTTATATGTATTTTATTTGTGCTATTTATTTACTTTGTTAATTTATTTTTAATATAAAAGTCCAAAGTTCATTCCTCCCATTTTAAACTTTAAGAAACAGTCTTCTTGTTTCTCAACTAGCAAGTTTTTTTTTTCCCTTTTTCTCAATTTGTGAATAACTAAAATTTTGACTTTAAGCCCAAGCCTGGTATAAAAACAGAGCTTGAGGTCATTTTGAGACTAGGATCCATGCTGAGTCTGTCTCGTCTCATCTCTAATATAAAACACCTTCAGATAGTTTCAGTGCAGTGAAGATGTTGGGGCAAAGATGTCATCAATGCAGGATTATTTAGCATGAAGAAAGAAAAAACTCTTTTAAAGGTAGAGAAAATCTATGGTCTCAAAACCAAGTAAAAGTTGTGAGTATTATTATCCAGTTACTGCGTAGAACACTTCTGCTGTGTAAAATATCCATTAAAATTAAATTAAATTACAAGAATTCGTCGTCATTGTATGCCGTGAGAAAACTTACACCTTTTTTCCATTGAGTCACTTTCATGCCTGTAACTTGCAGTTGTTTTTCAGCCCCTAATTATTAAAATTAAAATTACAATTAGATGTAGCTTTCTTTTTTGTTTGCTACAAAAGCGTGACTTTATACTCTCCATCATTAGTCTGGGAGGCAGTGTCACATTTTTGCCACCAATTTTAGCATTGATCATTTTGGTATATATGATAGATTAGATAGTGCAGGCCTCCTAAGTGGTCCCCTTCCCCCCCCCCCCCCTAAAGTCCCCTTTTTAGAAAAAGGTCCTCTTTTATGTGTTTTGGTCCCCTTAGTACCCTTTTAGTGACTGGACCTTAAAAAAAATTTTGCTAATGTGGAAAAATTGCCGCTAAATGCAAAAAAACTTTAAAAATTGCTAAAAGTTCAAATATCATAGAGGACAAAATTTACTATAGTGGACTAAAACATTGTAGCTTGAATTCTTTTATGAATGTCAAAATATCACTGCACAATGTGGAAAAAGTTATATAATGTATTGAAAATCTAATTAAAAAATCTTAGAGGACAAGCCAAAATTTACTGTCAAAATATTGCTGCAAAGTAAAAAAAAAACTCAAATTGAATAAAAAAATTAGCTAAAAGTTCAAAAATCGCTACATGAATTCAGAATAAATTTTATTAAAAAGAGGACAAAATTTATTAAACTGGGCTAAAAGATTGAAATCGAATTTCTTTTCAAAATGTCAAAAAATCACCGCAGAATGCAAAAAAAAATTTTTTAATTGTGCAAAATTAAAAAATTGCTGCCTGAATTCCGAATAAACTTTATTAAAAAGAGGACAACAGTTACTATATTGGGCTAAAAAAAATTAAAACCAGATTCCTTTTACTACTCTGCAAAATGTATAAAAACCCAGAAAAAAAGTTACTATAATTAACATTGTAACCGGAATTCTTTCACCAATGCCAAAAAAATCACCCCTGGGTGGGGAAAAAAACCGCTAAAAATTGGTAAAATTTTAAATCAAAGGATGCAGTTGCAGAAGGACAAAATATTACAATAAGGCTGAAAGTTTGAAACCGAATTCTTTTTATGAATGTCAAAAAATTACTGTATTACTGGGGGGGGGGGGGGGGGTGACTCGAAAGCCAAAGCACTGTGACCAGAGGTCTATTGTGCTGTCCCCCAAAGATGAAAGAGGAAAAACCATCCCCACTTAGTCCCTAAACAGGCCAGTAGCTGACATAAAATTCAGCAGACATTTGATAGAAGTATCCTGAATTTCCCATGGCTCAATCAGATCTCGACCCAGGTGCTAGAAACGAGAAGCAGCACAGCTACAAAGGACATGTAAAGCAGTCTCTTCCTCGTATTTACACCTACAAAGAGGATCACTAACCATCTTTATAATGCAGTGTCTATAAGTCTGCAGTGTCCTGTTAACAGTTCCACCATATTTCGTAGACTATTCCTTCTGAGCCCAATGAGTTCCTTTGCCCTTTTAGTAGGGCAGCAACTGTTAAGCTCTTTCGCTTGCCTCTGTCCACTTGAATCAAGCCATTCTTGATACTGCTACTCTCTTAGAATTTTAAAAACAGTAGTTCTGATGCAGTCCTTAGAAATGCCAATAGCTGGTTCTGGTCCAATAAAGGGAGTAACCGACCCTTTCCTTGCTAGACTAGACTATCAGCAAGCTCATTACCTGGGATGCCAGTATGGCCTGGCACCCAATGTATAGTAACATTGTTGCCATTTCTGGCAAGCCTGTTCAAAGAGCAGTAACACTCCCAAACAATCCTGGAAGTAATTATATGTTTCTGCAGGGCAAGTAACGCTGCCTGACTATCAGAGTAGATATTGACAGAAAGGCCTCTATACTTCCTGTCAATGCAGATATAACTACACATAAGTATTGCATAGACCTCTGCTTGAAAGACAGTGGTATAGCTATCCAGTATCCAGCGGATAAAAGAGAGAGGTACCATCCGCTAGGCAGCAAACCCCAGCTCCTGTTCCAGCATTTATCTTGGAACCATCAGTGAACCAGGTCATACGTGTCTCTAGTTCCATCACAGAAGGAGTCTTCCAGTCAGCTCTAGAATGAAGGCTAATTCTAAATGACTTGTCAAATACATGTTTTAAAGGCATACCGTCACTCTTCATGGTAAAGACTGGGTGCTTGCTGATTTTACAGTTAAGCCTACCCCAAGTATAACGGTATCTGGGGATCGTGATGAACATAAAAGGAAAAACTAATAAAGGATGAATCACCAGCGACTAGCACCGGAGTGATTCCGAATACCTAAACAATTTTGACAAAACATATATTCAACACTTTCCCCAAACACCATTATAGGCATGATCGTAAGTAGCAGCACATAATGCGATGCCATAAAAGTTAAGCTTAAAGTTACGTTAAATTCATAAAGTTAATACTTAAGTTATAATATACTTATATAAATTAGGAAATAGAACTTATTCCATTACTTCAAACATAGCTGAAACACATAAATATAAATAATAGAAAAAGACAAACTCACCAAGATGAAGTTAAACTGTAATTTATTCACAAACTAGTGCACCAAAATAAAATAAATAAATCACTAACTAACATCACAACAGACATCTTAATCATATATGTAGCGATACGAGCTTTTCTAATAATACGAATGCATCAATGATAACAAGGATTATGAAGTGACTGACAATTGTAATCTAATATCTTTAGGATATATTATTTCAAATATCAGATACAGTTTATTATTATAATATTATATTTTCTTTAAATAAAATTTGCAGATCTTAGTAGATATAAAAAGTTATATTGAATTAGTGTTGTTAGCTCGGTCCAGTGTATACAGTTATTCTTTAAATATCTTTGATAGTTCTAATAAGTTGTTACTTATCAAAGGAAGATGAAGGTTTTTAAGATATGAACAGCAAAAATTAGGAAGCTAGATTAATTTCTGAGAAGCAGCAACGTTTGGCGACAGGATGACAGATGGATATGTATATCTCATCAATACACTCCTAAGTCTCAACACTTAAGAAGTCATATTTCCGTCAGTAAAACTTGACAATCAAACTGTTGATACAGGCACATAAGAAGATTAAGAAGTAGAATTTTTGAAGTCGAATTACTTAAAGAACATTTAAATTGCTGATTCAGCCACAGCATTGATGAACAAACATATTAAGTGAAGATTCAAGAAATCATGAAAAAACATCTCAAGTGAATATCCAATCGCAGCTTATATCTGATCCAGCATCTCCATCCATCAGGAAGATATCATTTGTAGATTTAAATTTGACTTATTGCTCAATTCATTACGTTGAAAAATTATTCAATATCTGGATACATCGTATTACTAAAATCACACATTAACATCATCCTAGAGTCCTGACTTTCGCCAAAGAAAATGGCAGAAGCCCGGATAACTAAAAATCGTCGCGACTACATCTTTTCGAATCTTGAGTAGAACTGAATACTCTCTAGAATTTCCCTCTCAGGTAAAGGTTCCAGGCGGTTACGCAACAACCAATCAAAAAATCCGAACCGTCCGAAAGTTACTGAACAAGCCCCAACAGATCATAGTCAAAGTTACAGTCAGACGTTTCACTGACACTTCCAACCCTAGCAACAGCATTAAATAGTATTTAGAACATTCGATCGCGACCTTGGAGCGCTGTCAAAACGACCTTGTTCAAAATCCGCGGGAAGAAAGGTTCTTGTTTACTTGAAACATCTAAATACTCATCAATGGCGTCTGATCGCAAATCTCGACGAAATTCAAAACAGAAAAAACGAAAGTAATTAAAAATCTATAATTGCCAAACTAATGGATGAAAACAAATGAAATTTTAGCAATCTAAATAAAATTAAATTTTCTTTCCACCAGATATGTTTTTGAAAGTAAAATATTTAAATTAAGAAATTTTGAAAAATGATTATTGGACTTAGAAATTTTGAAATGAAATATGGAAAAGTTCGTTATTCTGAAAGAATTTGCCTGAATTAAAATAAATGAATTTGAACTTTCTGAAAAGAATAAAATTAACAATTAACCAATTTTTTAATCAATATTATTAAAGAGGAAATACACTATATTTTAGAATAATTTATTTTAGACTGTATATTATTTAAAAGTTAGAAAAAGTAAGTTATAAATATTTTGTTTTTAGATAATTTGAAATGAAGTTTAATTAATATTGTAAAGTGAATGAAATGTAAATTAAAATTGAAATGAATATCCTAAAACATATGTAATGGAAAGATTCTGAAATTAAATTATACTCTCACCAAAAGTAAACAATTTAAAAAGAATGTTTGATTTAAAATGCAAAAATGAAATTTAGCTTAATTAATTTAAATGAATTTTATGAGTTTAATTAAATTGATGAATAAATTAAAGTTAAATATTAAAATCCTGAATAAATTAAGAGTCAAAATTTTAAATCATAACATTTTACCTCCAGAAAATGGAAAAAAAAAGAGTAAAAAAAAATTTTTTGCCAAAGGGTTGAAAATTTTTAAAATTTTTTGAATAAGACACACTGAACCGAACCAGAGCAAAATGAAATAATAACATTACAAAACAATCACCTGAAAACACTAAAGTATGACATTTACCTTCTGAGAAATATAAGTAATATACAAACTTTCTAGAAAATATCTATTGCACATTTAAAAATTCATCTAACTTTTGCAGAATATACAAACAAATAATAAAATTATACCGTTAACAAAATACAACATATTGAATAGTGATAAAAATCCGAGAAGAATTATATACATAAACCAATTCAGAGATACTGCAAGTGACTTGTAAGTATATATATGTATGAAAAAATTACAGATGTTATCACAATTGAAGGTATGAGAATCAAACAGTTGTGAGTAATAAATATGAAATAGTAAGAAAATAAAAACAATTTAAGAATAAATTTTATATTGCAACACAAATACAAGGTATGTGTACTAAGAAGTTAGTGAGATATGTGACTATGGAAAAAAAAATGAATATGACTCTCCAAGATTGCAATTAAAAGTAATAAAAATAAATTTTACATAAATAATTAATATTGTGAATCATTGTTGTTCAATGATTTTTAAATAAACTATAAAATTTCTTAAATGAATAAATAAACATTTTAGAGCTCCCAAATTTTGCACACACTCCAAATCACCAAAGATACTGTTCGGCCAGTAAACAATATCCCTAATAACCCAAAATCCTAAGCAAAATATATCAGTAAAGTTATGTAAAAAGGAATTTTATTAAAGAAAATCAGTTGTAGAAATGCAGATTTATAAAATTTTGAAATAGGTAAAATTAATTTAATTTCTAAAAAGTAAAAATGATTTGCTGAGGATAATAAAAGCCGAAAAACATTGAGACTACCATATCTTAATGGTTCGTGCACTTCGCCTATTGCTCTGTGGTAAAGGAACTTACCGATTCTCAGCATAGTATTTACCAACAATGGCGGAAAACAAGTCATGATTAAATTTGTATCTCTTGGATACATTAGCCATCCACAATTTTTTAAAGTGTACACTGTAAAAGGAAGAAACTGTTCGTTGTCCCCAAAATTAGAGTAGCCCGCGCGTAAGCTATTGATCTCCAAAATTAGCTAAACTTCACAAGAATCTTTAAAAAAAAATACAATTCGCCTCAATTTGATAGATACTGTCGGATCATAATATTACTATGTATAACAGCCTGAGGGAAAGGAAAAAATTTTGAAAGCTCATGACATTTTATATTATTTTTTATTTATCAATCATTATTTTTGATATATTTCTTTATACATCAATTTTGATTGATTTTACCTTTATTTTTATTTACAATTTATCCTTCATCACATTTCTCCAGTCTCAAAAAAAATATTTTCATCATATTAATTTTCCTTAAGGAATTATGAGCTGTACTCATTTCTATATACATAATGATGAATTTTATTTACAAGTAAATTTAAACATTATTCCCCAGCGAAATCAAAATCTCTATGACACCTAAAAAAATAAAAATTTATTGTACAAATAGAGGATTTTAAAGTATGAAAAGGTAAAGTTGAACTATAGCAAATGAATTTTGGAAAAAAAAAATCAAAATTTTCACTGAAGTTCTGTACCATCATCCGAAAACAAGTAGGTCCAATGAGGCGCATTCTCATGTTGTGCGGATCCTATGTTATCCGGAACAAATTATTGTTTCAATTTTACCAGACAGCACAAAACAAAAGCAAAAGTAGGAAATTAAATTTAATCTATATGATCGACAGAAACGCTTCAGGATTTCTCGCCACCTGAGATTTCAAACTAATGACAACTCTCAAGGGTTAACACAATTAGATTTTCACAATATAAATATTGACTTGTGCCTTTATAGTGGCAATAGATGCAAGAGCACTTTCCTAGTAATTTAAAACTATATATATCTTAAATATATGAAAAATAATAGGGAGGAATAATTTTAAATTGCTATAGTTAAAAAAATCAATTCTAAGGAATAATGGTGTCATGAGGTAATCTTATCAAATTTGTTTAATAAATAAATTAGTAATTTTATATCCAAAATGTTACAAAAAATATATCAGAATTTCCAAGATCAATAATGTTCACTCTAAATCATAAGGATTTACCGTGAAGGATTTGTCAGAGGGGAAGAATCTAGGATCCTCCTTATAAATTCCCATACCAGGCTGAGTTTCCCTTCTGTGTGTATTCTCCTACTACAACTCTTTGTAAACAAATAAAATTTCCGAAAACATCTATATTCCATTTTTCAAATTAAATATAAATAGTATTTTATTTTAAATATTTTTTAAAGAAAATCTTTTATTTCAAAATATCACTTTTATGATTCAAAGAAGTATTTAGAGTTTAATAAATAATATTTATTAATTTTAAAGTCAAAGTAAAATTAAAACCACTTTTCGCTTCTGCAAATAAATTACTTTAAGCCGTTTATCCCCAAGATTTAATAATTAATTTTAAATAATATGACTTAAGTATTTGTCAGAAGATTCTACCTAACCTGATTTTCACTGAAATAGAACATTTATATATTTAACTTTATTATATTATTATTGAGATTATTGAAAATTAAAAAATATTCAGTTAAAATAATTGACAGAAAAAAAAATATTAGACTTTATATAGTTTTTGTTTAAAATTCCTGTAGCAGAATATCTATCAAAGAATATAATCATATCAATCTTTTAATGGAGAGTCAACAAATTAAAAAATTTTTAAATATTGCACTTTTAAAATTATTGTAAATGAGTTGAGTCATATATGAAATAAATAAAATTAATTTCAAATTTTAAACCAGATAATCTTAATAATCTATAAAAAGTTTATGTACACATTGAAAATAAAATTGCACAAGTTTATATTCCACACAATACAATTACTTCCAACATTCTAGATGCTATATCAAAAATTTTCTTAAAATTTAAAACTTTATATAAATAAAATAAATTTCATCAGTTTGATTTCATTTAAATCAATTATAAAATGTTTAATAATTTATATTTATTATTTTAATATAAATAATTTAATATTGCCAGTATTAGAAATTACCAAATACATTAAAAAAAATGCATACCATATTATTTACCTGCAAACACATTAAAATTAGCAATAATCAGAGCCAATTTATTTTTACCAACATTGCCATCTACATCTTTTATATTATAAATTTAATTTGAAAATCATACTTTTTAAATTATTGTTAATATTTTTTATCACCATATCTACTCTTAAAGAAAAATTAAGTTGAAATTACCGTTTTCAATTACGTTACTGAATAAATTTATTAAGTTTTAACTTATTTCAAAAGTAATAGTATTTTTATCTAAAGTTAATCTTATCTGCAATTAATCAATTAATTTATTTTGAATATCTGTTATCATAGACAAAAATATTTTAACAACGGCAACCACTAGACAAATTCAAATAATGTTACTGTCTGCTCTTAATAAAATAAAATAAGTTTCAGAAATGGCACAATAATAATCATTAAAGTTTGATAAGTAAAACACAATAAAAATGAGAATCACATATTATTGCATGAAAAAAAATAAACACCAAGTCACTGACTGGTTCACGGCGCCAATAAATAGGAACACAACCCAAATCGTGACTGGTACACGGCGCCAATAAATACTACGGTATCTGGGGATCGTGATGAACATAAAAGGAAAAACTAATAAAGGATGAATCACCAGTGACTAGCACCGGAGTGATTCCGAATACCTAAACAATTTTGACAAAACATATATTCAACACTTTCCCCAAACACCATTATAGGCATGATCGTAAGTAGCAGCACATAATGCGATGCCATAAAAGTTAAGCTTAAAGTTACGTTAAATTCATAAAGTTAATACTTAAGTTATAATATACTTATATAAATTAGGAAATAGAACTTATTCCATTACTTCAAACATAGCTGAAACACATAAATATAAATAATAGAAAAAGACAAACTCACCAAGATGAAGTTAAACTGTAATTTATTCACAAACTAGTGCGCCAAAATAAAATAAATAAATCACTAACTAACATCACAACAGACATCTTAATCATATATGTAGCGATACGAGCTTTTCTAATAATACGAATGCATCAATGATAACAAGGATTATGAAGTGACTGACAATTGTAATCTAATATCTTTAGGATATATTATTTCAAATATCAGATACAGTTTATTATTATAATATTATATTTTCTTTAAATAAAATTTGCAGATCTTAGTAGATATAAAAAGTTATATTGAATTAGTGTTGTTAGCTCGGTCCAGTGTATACAGTTATTCTTTAAATATCTTTGATAGTTCTAATAAGTTGTTACTTATCAAAGGAAGATGAAGGTTTTTAAGATATGAACAGCAAAAATTAGGAAGCTAGATTAATTTCTGAGAAGCAGCAACGTTTGGCGACAGGATGACAGATGGATATGTATATCTCATCAATACACTCCTAAGTCTCAACACTTAAGAAGTCATATTTCCGTCAGTAAAACTTGACAATCAAACTGTTGATACAGGCACATAAGAAGATTAAGAAGTAGAATTTTTGAAGTCGAATTACTTAAAGAACGTTTAAATTGCTGATTCAGCCACAGCATTGATGAACAAACATATTAAGTGAAGATTCAAGAAATCATGAAAAAACATCTCAAGTGAATATCCAATCGCAGCTTATATCTGATCCAGCATCTCCATCCATCAGGAAGATATCATTTGTAGATTTAAATTTGACTTATTGTTCAATTCATTACGTTGAAAAATTATTCAATATCTGGATACATCGTATTACTAAAATCACACATTAACATCATCCTAGAGTCCTGACTTTCGCCAAAGAAAATGGCAGAAGCCCGGATAACTAAAAATCGTCGCGACTACATCTTTTCGAATCTTGAGTAGAACTGAATACTCTCTAGAATTTCCCTCTCAGGTAAAGGTTCCAGGCGGTTACGCAACAACCAATCAAAAAATCCGAACCGTCCGAAAGTTACTGAACAAGCCCCAACAGATCATAGTCAAAGTTACAGTCAGACGTTTCACTGACACTTCCAACCCTAGCAACAGCATTAAATAGTATTTAGAACATTCGATCGCGACCTTGGAGCGCTGTCAAAACGACCTTGTTCAAAATCCGCGGGAAGAAAGGTTCTTGTTTACTTGAAACATCTAAATACTCATCAATGGCGTCTGATCGCAAATCTCGACGAAATTCAAAACAGAAAAAACGAAAGTAATTAAAAATCTATAATTGCCAAACTAATGGATGAAAACAAATGAAATTTTAGCAATCTAAATAAAATTAAATTTTCTTTCCACCAGATATGTTTTTGAAAGTAAAATATTTAAATTAAGAAATTTTGAAAAATGATTATTGGACTTAGAAATTTTGAAATGAAATATGGAAAAGTTCGTTATTCTGAAAGAATTTGCCTGAATTAAAATAAATGAATTTGAACTTTCTGAAAAGAATAAAATTAACAATTAACCAATTTTTTAATCAATATTATTAAAGAGGAAATACACTATATTTTAGAATAATTTATTTTAGACTGTATATTATTTAAAAGTTAGAAAAAGTAAGTTATAAATATTTTGTTTTTAGATAATTTGAAATGAAGTTTAATTAATATTGTAAAGTGAATGAAATGTAAATTAAAATTGAAATGAATATCCTAAAACATATGTAATGGAAAGATTCTGAAATTAAATTATACTCTCACCAAAAGTAAACAATTTAAAAAGAATGTTTGATTTAAAATGCAAAAATGAAATTTAGCTTAATTAATTTAAATGAATTTTATGAGTTTAATTAAATTGATAAATAAATTAAAGTTAAATATTAAAATCCTGAATAAATTAAGAGTCAAAATTTTAAATCATAACACCAAGTAAGATATCTCAAGTAACTTTGCCATTGCCCATGTAAAATGAGCCTATGTGAGCAGATCAAAAAAGTACTTCAAATTGCAAAAAAAATCTGAAATTTGCATAAAAAATTCATGAAAAATTTAAAAATCACTATACAGATTCAAAATAAACTATTGGAAAAAGGAAAAAAATTACTACTGGGCTAAAAAATTGAAATGGAATTCCTTTTATTAATGTGAAAAAATCACCATGAAACATTAAAAAAAAAAAAAAAAAAGGAAAAATTGCACAAAAAATGAAATTTAAAAAAATCTAATAAAAAAACTGACTTTAGGCATACAGTTACTTCAGCACACAAACTTCTATATTATTATAGATGTAGTTTTGTTTTTGGTCTTGATGGAGAAGTATATCCCAGCTATTAAAGGAAATCTTAATTACAAATTCTTTTTTTTTTTTTTTTTTTTTTTTTAAGTACTGCTTTCTTTAATATATATTTATCAGAATTGCAATCATGAAAATAATTTTCGTTTTTTGATGATTTTTCACATTTTAGATTGACCTAAATACAATTTGATATATTTAAAAATCTCTCTCTGTATGAGATATAAATTTTGCAGCCATTCTATATCAAAAACTGAACCATAGAATTTCATCAAATGCCATATTTTAATAATACTTTAGCACATAGAGGTGCTGATTATGTTTTGGTGTATATGGCCCAAACAGGTGGCACTGCTATGCTGCATTTTTTACATTTTACATGAGGTATTTTAATATGACAATTTCAGTATCTCTGGATGTGAAATTTCATCAAATTTCACATTCAGTTAACCCTTAACATAAATTGATGCTGATTAGATTTTGGTGTATTTCACCCAACAGATGGCGCTACTGGGTTGCATTTTTAACGATTTCTGTGATAGGTAGATCTCGGCATGTTTGGGATAGAATTTCACCTAATTTAATATACAAGATGATTGCGAATAACAGTTGATTCAATATTGGTTTTGATCAATCCCCAGGGGGTGTTGCTATACTATACTATGCTTTTTTGGATGAACATTATAGCTTATCTCAGCTTCTTTTGTGTAAAAAGGAACTGAATTTTATGTTTGAGGTTAATAAATAACAATATACATATTAGTCTAATTTAAAATTTTATTACTCAACAAAAGGCATTGTTACACTGTGCTTTTTTTATGTACTATTACTCCATGTTAAATTTCAAGAAATGCACTATACTTTTGTAATTGTTAATGTGTAATTGATTTAATATTTTCTTAGATACATTAATTTTTACAGTTTTTTCTGCTCTAAATATTGCCAATCATGCAGTAGGATATTTAACTGTGTTAAATAAAGCTGTGTATATTGTTTAATGACATCCTTGTAAAAATAACCAATTAATATATTTTCTGAGGTAATTAAAAAAAATTTGCATGTTTAAAAAAATTTGGTGCAGTATTTTTAGACATGGTCCCTTTTTATTCCCCCTTTTTAATATAAATTGTCCCCAAAGTCCTCTTTTAAAATAAAAATGGTCCCGTTTCCCCCTTTTGGAGAACTAAAATCTGTTGAGAGCCCTGATAGTGCAGCAACTGGAACACAAGCAGGAGAGTGGGAGAGGTGTTGCTATAACAACACAGAACACTCTGCTGCAATGTTAAATGAGTGGCAACCCAATTGCTGATGTTGCAGTGACTTGGAGGCAACATCAATTGTTGGGTTGCCATTCATTGCAGTGGGCTGCACGATATTGCTATGGCAACAGCCACCACTTGAGTGCCAGCTGACTGTTTCGTCATCTGCATCATCTAATCTGTCATATTTATGAAAATCTTCTACAATTTAAATTTATTGCAAAAGCGTGACGCTGCTTCCCACGCTAAATGTTTTATTTTATGAGTAAGAAAAGTTTTTTTGAGTGCCAGTTATTTCCACCTCAGTTTTTTAAATAGAAGAGTAACATACAATCTAAATCCCCCTCTTTTTTTTTTTTTTTAAATAAATAAATACGTTGGAGCACAGATGTCGAAATTTCTTATGAAAGACAGTTTTAAAGATATCAACATAAAAAGCAAATACAGAAATTAAAAAAATAT
The DNA here is from genome assembly GCA_963931845.1 of Maratus michaelseni. Classification (NCBI taxonomy): domain Eukaryota; kingdom Metazoa; phylum Arthropoda; class Arachnida; order Araneae; family Salticidae; genus Maratus; species Maratus michaelseni. The sequence goes on along the minus strand of OZ007598.1, from coordinate 48,167,248 downwards.
ATGTATATTAAACATTCAAAAATAAGTTTCTATCAACATTTGGAAATAAAAAATTTAAACTGTCAGTTTTTTTTTTTGTTTTTTTTAAATCGGGAAAGTTGTTGATATAAATTTATACTTAAATTATATTATGTAAAGTATAATGTCAGCAAATATAAATTATAATAAATTTATATTTACCCCTCCCCCCCCCCAATCACCATTTAATATCAAATTTACATGCATGGCAACTCAATACAATTGCTAAACATAAAAAACATTAAAAAATAAAATGGAACTAAAGATTGCCTTCCATAGGGGTTCAGGGAGGCTGCAGACCTTGTGAAAAATTCTTTGTTGAGATTTATCGTACTGTTTAATTTTCTTATGTCAATGTCATTTAAGTATAAATTTATATACTTAATAAATATTAATATATATTTATAAATATATATATATATTTTTTTTTCAAAATCACCAGAAAAAAAAATGTTAATTAAATTTCAAAATCCTGGGAGGGTCAATGGCCTTCCATTCCCCATTCCCTGCTGTTGCTGGCACCCTTAGTTTTATCTTTTATTTAATACCTAAAACTAAATTTCAGAAGTTTTTTTCTTTATTTTTTCAGAAACTGAATCTCCGTAAAGTAATTTTAACAATGGATAAACATTAATGCAATGGACAAAGAATACAAATGATACCTGGAAAGAATTACTGTGGATAATTAAGAATCGTGGATTTTGTGGCTTATGATATCATACCCTGCTGAAATGGTAAATTTTTAGTTGTGATTCTATCTACACTATTATTGCTCAATTATTTTGTAATGTATATGAATAAATAAATAAGTTATTGCTTCAAGATTTGCTGGCTGATTTTATTTATTGTGGTAATTTGAATAACGTGTTCATTTTATGATTTATTTCAAAAGAAGAAACATCCTTTGTAATGCATCTACTTCAAATACCAAATGTTTCACTGGATAGTTGCACAGGCTTTGTATGATCCTTCAACTTTAATATGACAATTTCCAAATAGTTATCTCTCTATCTCTGCCTTACTTAATTGCAGAATTTCTGTCATTAAATAAGGCCGATATTTTTATTCAGATAAGTGTCAAATTCGAAAACTGTATGAATCCTGCATACTACTCAGTAAAACCCCTGTTATGAGGAATATTAATATTCAGGATATTAATTTCAAATGATATATATATTGAAATTCTTATTGGAAAATAACTTGAATTCTAACCTAAGAATTTAATAGAAATAGATTTCTAAAAGCTTAAAATGTGTGAATCCAAAATTACTGTTCATTCTGTCAAATAACTTGTTAGTTATGTTTAAAAAAACTACCCACACTATCTGTTTTGTAACAATTAAAATTGGATTTAGCATTAGAAGTTCCAGTCTTTAAAGCTGCATAATTTCTAAACTGCTGGACCAAATGGCTTCTCATTTGGTATTCAAAGGTAAAATTTAGAATCTAATAAATACGATGTCAAAATTAGGTGTTAGTATTGAAAATTTTATATTTTGTTACAATTTCTATACATAGACTATAGGGTTCATACAGACGTGTTAAGAAAAAATCCAAGGAGTCTAAAAAAATGCCAAGGAGTACAAGAATTTTAAAGTAGTAACCATAGTTTTTCATCTATGCCATGCCCTCGTGTAACACGGACACCCATCTTAATTTTTAACACTTTCCAACATAGTGGAAAAGTGCTTATGAATTTGGTTTGACTGTCTGTCTGTCCATGCTCTAACTCGCATAAATATATTCCGATTGTCATACAATTGATATATGTTATTGAGGTTTACTATGGCATGTTTGGTATTGAAAATAAAGTGTGTAACACTTATAGTTTTTGTACAGAGATACTCAAAAGAATTCCGTTACATTATGATTTATGGGGAAAAATCGTTTGTGATTTATTTTAATGATGTTACACAATTTCAAACATATTGAAATTGATATATATATATATATCACTCAGGTGCACTACAAGAGGCTTGCTATAGAATATTGTGTGTATAGCTTTCATCGTTCATTTACAAGGACACACAAAAGAATTTGGTATTCTCTGTTAATAATAATTGCTGGAAGGGCTATGCTATGTCAGTTGCTGAATGCTTTTTTTAAATTTAACTCATTCTTTGTCTGTTACTTGGTGTGTATTAATTCTATAGATCATATACAGGGTAGCACAAAAGTTCTCGAGTGCATATCCGTTTACTGACGGAAATTCCAGAAGGGAAATTTCAAACTGTACGACGTGTTTCCCAACTGAACTAAAATTTAGCCTTCTATGAAGTATCTATACAAATCTATAGATCATATACAGGGCTGCACAAAAGAGTTCAGATATTTTTCCAAATATTGTTGGTAATTCTTGAAATTGTGTTTTTAAATATGCTATGCGTTTTCCGTCTCACAACACTTCCAAATACAAAACCTTTACTTATTTTTAACCAACTACGGACCATTTCAACAACACTTATATACAATAAATAAACGTGACTCACCACTTTGTATCTGTGGATCACAATCAACATCTTTACACTGTATTCTGAATTGTACACTAACTTCACATTACCACATTAAAAAAACCTAACACTGTAAATTTACGTGATTGGCTGATCTAGCTACTTGACCGCCCAGTTCCTTTGAATAGAATAATAGATTGTATGAAATTTATAGAAATCAATGAATTCCTTTTCTCAAATCATCAGCCTTTTTATTTTCCGGCCAGCACTCATCTTCTTACTCACCCGAACAGGAGCTTTTCTATTTCAATTTGTATTGTTTTATCAGAGTTTGTAAATTCCAGTGTTTTTCCCATTGTAAATATTGTACATATTTATCAGTTTATATTATTAGTTTGTTATATCCATTAATCTCTATAAGTAATATTTATCAGCTTGCTTAGTATTTGTTATATTCATTAATCTCTATAAAGTAATATTTGTTAGCTTGCTTAGCATTATTATACCACTATATTTCTTCACAAACATTGTATATTCTTTCCCAATCATCTTTTACCTTTGCCAAATTTGTTAAGTTAAGCTAATGTGAATCTTTAATACAGTTAAGTATGTAAACACTTGGTTAGACAAGTTTAGTTAAATAATTGTGCACTTTAAATATTGTAAAAACTGTCTAACCTTCAACACATTGCATGTATCTTAGAGTAAACAGTGGGCTTGTGTCTTCGTCCTGGGATTGAACTTATACTCTAAAGTGAAAGCTTTGTTCCCGGGGCGGTCATCTCTTGTTTACTTAGATATCATCTTTCACCTTCTTAAACAGTAGAGATTTGTAAAATTAATTTGGAAGTGTTGGAAAGTGTTACATAATCTATGCTTGATGCATGATTTTCCGTTCTTGTTAATACCTCATTTAGAGAGAAAACAAACAGATTTTATTCTATTAAAAAAACTAGTGCTAAAATTACAAAGTATTTATTCACAATGCATTGCTTACTGGTTTCATAAATTTGAATACGAAATTGACAGAGAACTATTTTATGCAGTGACCAATGGCCATATATACAGAAGCCAGTCAAATTCCAAACACTCATAATTTATCACATGCACCTAGATTTTTAAAGTAAATTTTGAAGAGAAAAATTATGTTGTATATACAAAAAAAATACAGTAAACTTAACCTTTATTATTATTATTTTTTTAGAATGGCAGTAATTACTTGAACTTTACCTTTGTAAACATGAGAAGATTTTTATTTTACTTCTTTTAAAGGTAAATCTCTTCCAAGCTGTACATGCTTAAGCTGTATTATTCAATGTGTAATATATGTTTCTATTTTCAACTCTTGTATACTTCAATTAAATCATTGTTCAATGCTAAATTATACTGCACAATAATTTAAGGAGTATTTTATTTATTTAAGGAATTTTAAGTACTTCTTGGAAACTTTTTCATTTCCAAGGAGTTTCTATGAACCCTGAGACTACTTCCTAAGCAAAATTTAAGTATTGCAATAATTAGTAGACATTATTACTAATCAAATGCTATCAGTCACATTTTTATATGATCATTTGTGGCAGAGTTAGTAGGGGTATACTTTTTTTACCCACATGATTGTACATTAAAAAAATATATAATATTAATTTTATTAAATAATAAATTTAAAGTTAGACATTTACTATGCAGGCTTTTCTCCATAACAATGCATGTTTTCAATTATTTCTTTTGTTAAAAGAATGTTGTTCTAATCTCAGAGCTTAGTGGAATAAAAATTGCACCTTTTTCAGGAACTTACACAAATATTTTTCCCATTTTTGAATTAAAATGAATGCTTGAAGAATATAATTTTTCTCACTAAACCATCAATTTTTTATTGCTGTTGTGAAAATTTTTAACTGCCATCCTGCATAAATAAATAGTTTTAATAATCTGAGTTACTTCTTTAAATTAATTTCTTGTAAGTAGGAAGCAATAAGTGCATAGTTAAATCCAGAGTGTTTAACCTTCTTGATTGAATGTAAAACTTAAACAAGTGGGTAAGTGTGATCGAAGATCGCTCAAAGGATTTTTTTTAATATTCCTTTCAAAACATTTTATCCTTTCTTTAATAAATCCAAATAAATTTCATTTAGCAAAAAAAAAAAAAAAAAAAAAAAAAAAACATTTTTTTTATAAAGTAAAAATTTACCGGTCTATTTTTTCATTTTTTCGAGTATCCAAACCAGCCCAGCCGATAGCGAGCAAAGCCGGCTATTATATTCTGTCATAATAATATCTGTCACACGGACTAAATGTAATATAAAAAAATAATTTCAAAATTAAACATGTAGTACACCTTCAAAATGTTGAAATATGCAAATATTTTCATAATCGTATTTTCATCATGATTCAATATGTTTCTCAAACTCATATATTTACTATTCTCTATTACTCATATTGATACACGCTTTGTATTATTCTCAAACATCTGAAAAATTCGTTAAACTTCCAATATGACGTCAGACTTTCTTTTCAATTTTCTAATGATGTGATATTAATCTGCTTTGTGTACATACACATACTCCTTGTATTATTGAGAAATCTTTGAAAAATTCTGCTTTATTACCACTATGACGTCAATCACTTTTATCTCATATTAATCTTTTTTTCCATTGGTGAAACTTTTTATTTAATTTTCATTTTTCACGTGGAAATCGTCTGATAGAAAATTAATTATTGTAGAAAGAATTTTATCATGGATTTTTAATTTTTGGCATCTGCTATAACAAAAAAAAGTTTAAATTTAATAGGAAAAGGCTGTTAGAATTTTGGTTTTTTATCTCTATTTATTAAAATAATACGAATTTTTCAAATTTTAATATTTTGAGCTCTTCATAGCTAGTATTGAGCTATATACACAAAGTTTCAACTCTGTAAGTTACATAGTTTCTTAGAATAGCTCCGTGACAGAGAGACAACGGAGCTGGAGTAATAGGGTTTCATGAGATGAACGAAACCCTAAAAACTAAAATGAAATGATTTCTTAATGTCAATTGTAATATTTTCTTCTACAACAAACTGATTTCCTGACATTTAAATGTGTGAAGATATAGTTTTATTTTTTAGAATTTTCTTGAAAAATGTATTTAATCAAGATATTTTATTTTACTATCTATTCAAACAAGAAAATAATTTTTCGTATACAATTTTTTTTTTTTTAATTAATGACAAGACTATTTTATTAATATAACCTTATTTTCTGGATTTTGAACACTTTTACAACTTACATTGCCTACTTATTTCCAACAGGTAAAAAAAATTAAACATTTCAACTGTTTTGAAACACTCTGTATATTGTTTGTCTTTTCAATACTTTTTTTATATTAAAAATGAAAAGAATTTTGAATCAATGTTAAGTTTTATGAAGATATCATAAAAAAATTAAATTTTTGGAAATTTTTTGGATGTGGAGATAAAAATTCACTACTTTGACAGCAGGGTTGTTCGATTTAAATCAGCTTGATTTAAATCGTGATTTAAATCAAATGATTTTTTAAAAAAAATCTTTGATTTAAATCATTATTTTTAACATTGATATTTACAGGCTGAATAAAAGTTAAATTAATCATTCATATTCAAAGAAATGTCATAATTCATGTCAGGTTAAAAATTAGCTTTTAATAATGTTAAATAAAAGTTTTATAAGTTGAAAATAATTATTTTATGAAAGTAAATGCAACACTACATTCAAAATATTATTTATCCATAGTGCATCCTAAAATAAATACTGATAAATGCTCTCTCATTTTTAAACTTTTGTCTTTCCTAGATGATTACTTCATTTTTGCAAGTTAGATGTTGAATCTAAAGTTAAATATATTCAATATAAAAGTATTTAATATAATATATTTTCAGTGAGGAGTTACTTCCTCTAAAGTAGATTATACACGATTCACAAGTTTGTTTTATGTTTAGTTACTTAGGCCTGCAAGTTTCAATATCCCATACGTTGACGGGAGATGTATTGATCATATATTGATCAATAGAAGGACTAAATTGTAACATAATAAATATTTAGTCTGTTTGTCTAACATAGAATTATAGAATTCCAATTTTATGTTTCTTCTATAACTGAAAATAATTTAATCACTGTGACTGATCCCTTTGCCCTTTCCTTTTCTAGAATTCAAATTCATTGCTTACTGCAATGGAAAATACAAGATATGTTATTATGCCTTATTTCTAAGCTAAACAGCTGTTAAGTTCTACTATTAAGTAAGCATGATTTATTGCTGAAATTGTCATTGGCTGAGGGCTGGATAACACTGACAATTGATAGCTTCGTACTTTTAGTTATGTGATTACCTTGCATCATAAAACTGTTTTGTAATCATTAATATAGTATAGTGTGAAACACAAGTTGGGACAAGAATATCATTATCTAATACTAGATACAGTACCAAGAGCTTTTGGATACATTTGAAAAATGGCTAGTAAAAAGAAAGATCCAATGTAGCTTTATTTTACAGCAAAAAAAAAAAAAAAAAACTATTTCTGGAAAATGTGTGAAAGCAATATGCAAATCATGTAGTGTAGAAATGGTGGAGATTGTGGAAAAAATAAAAAAATACAAAGAAACTTACAGTCTATGTGATAAAGATGACATTAGTGAATATGAATTAGTTGAAATCAGGGTTGGCTTTTTGCCGGCAAAAATGTATTTTTGACAGAACAGTGGCAAAAAGTGGAAAAAAACAGATCAAGATTGTAATTTAAATCACTGATTTTAATCTGTTAAAATTGTGATTTAAACATTGGAATCATGTAATTAAAATAAAATCCTTAAAACCCTGTTTTAAAATACTAGTAATATTTCCCAGTGGCAAAAATTATGGCAAAAAGTGTTTTTGCTGTGGCGGTTTTTTCCACTTAGGCAAAAATTGGCCAACCCTAGTTGAAATACACATATATATGTAGCATTCTTTGCTGCATTTATTATGTGATTAGATATTATTGGAGTAATACCTTAATGAAAAATTTAATAACTTAAATTAACTAGAAATTTATACACACAACACACATAGGTATATCTTATCTATAACAATTTAATAGTAGAATAATATGATTTTAAGTTTTAAATAAATCTGAGTTTGTTTGCAAGATTTTTTTTTTATTTAAATTATTTTGAATTTTTATCTAGAAACTGTAATTAAATTAATAGAAATGTGTAAATCTATGCAGAAAAAATAAAATAAATACATTCACAGTACATAAATAATATTAATAAAAAAAAAATCTGATTTAAATTAAAAAAAATCCGATTTAAATCAAATAAATCCGATTTTTTTAAAAAAATCGTGATTTTTATCATCCCTGTTTGACAGTTATACAATGAAACAAACCTGCTGATTTCTAACCTTGTTCGCTAAATTGTACATTGTTTGCTATCTTATTTTTTAATGTTAAAAATAAATGGAATTTTCACCTAGTGATCAATTTGGAGAATGTATAATAAGTTTCTTTTGAATATTTTTTCACTTCAAAATACCCTGTGTACTTTTTGTAATACTTTTTTTTTTTAATAATACAAATGAAAAGAATTTTTAATTCAAAGTTGAATTTTATGAATGTATCATCAAAAATTAGATTTTTGGAAATTTCTTGGATGTAAAGATAGAAATTCATTACCTTGAAAATTACGCAAATATCAATGACACAAACATGCTGATTTATAAACCTTGTTTGCTAAACTGTATATTGTTTACAATGTTATTTTTTAATGTTAAAAATAAAAGACATTTTCACTTAGTAATGAGTTTGGAGAAGGTATAATAAATTTCAGTTTTGGAAATTTCTTGAATGTAAAAACAAATTAATTATCATAAAAATTATGCAAAAATTAATAAAGTAAACCATATGGACAGATGAAAGTTCAAACACAAATGCTGCATGCTTCTTACTTATGCTTTTGAATTAAGGGTGTATTCAAATCCAAACTGCTTATTTTGAGACACATTTTTAAATTCATTTTTGCTCTAAAATGCATCCAATTGGCAGATTCTCTTATTCAGAAACTTTATAATGTCCGTATTGTCTCGATTTTTTGATAAAGGCAGAATATATTTTTTAAAATGCTGTCAAAGTGGACATTTTGAACCGAATTTCCCAAAGCGATAGCACTGGAAACAAAAAAAATTATCATACTGTGAAAATAATTGTTTGTAAATCAATTTCTAATTAAGTGAACGAAAAATAAAAACATGGGTCCATTATAAATCTCTTTATAATTCACGCTGCCAAGTTTCATGTTTTTACTTTTAAAAATGAGTCTGAAAATGTGTCTCAAAATTTTGAGTTGTTGAGCGTGGATTTTTTTTTTTTTAATACCGCCTTAATAAAATTACTGAAGATATAACTCATAGTTAAATTGTATAATTAGTGTATTTGGGAAAAAAATTAAGTTATTAAAATATCTAGGAAAAAAGAAATTACCTGAGAAGTGTTATTTTCTGAAAAAAATAATAATAACATGGTTACAAAATTTATAAATATTTGGTGAATCTTGTTATTCTTAACACAGTACACCCAGGACTGATTTAGATTTTTATTTATTTATTTTGTTTGTTTTGTTTCTGGGTGTATGTGTGGGAAGTGTCTTGAGTAATCCTCAAATTATGGCATTAGAATTATAATACTTTAATTTTATAAACTTTAAAAAATATATTTGAAATTTTCAAAATAGCACTTTCAATGAACATGCCTCTAATTAAATTGTTTCATCTTTGCTGTTTTCAATGTAATAAAAAAAGAAAAATTTTTTAAAAAAAAAAGCTCTTTTATAAGCATCCAATGTTTATCGTACAAATCACGCCTAATTTCATGACTGCAATTCATGTAGTTCCAAAAAATTACCGTTATAATACTTTAATTTGGTATGGACCCTGATTATTGAAATATCGTCGCTTTGATTTACACTTGATAGAAAGCACGAATTAATACATTTATAAAAATAATAATTTTTGCTCTGTTTCTTTTCTGAGATATGGAAACAGAAAAGAGAAAAAAGCATTATTTAAACTATCTGCTCAGGATTTCTACATTGTTTTCTTAATTTATAATAATTTATTTAATATGAATTTATTAAATGATAAAAGAGCATTTAAAAAAATTAGTCTTTATTTTTTATTTATATTGTCTACTTTTTAGTGTTTAAAATATTTCATTCTTGAAATTTCATAGCCTGTTGTCATATTTTGGCAAGAGTGGTTTGGTGCATCATGAACTACATTGTTATTGTAACTCGTAAACAGTTATAACCATAAAGATTATTTCATGATTTAGCAATTGTTGCCAGCTAATAGAAAAATATCTTAAAATTAATTTATAATTAAGTTCTAAAATTATTAAAATTTTGTCATCGGAAACATACCTGTGTCCACATTTTTTTATAATTCTAGCCTATCAGGAAGTGAGTAACAAATGGATTATAAAATTCAATCTTTACTTACAAAATCAAAGATAAATTAAATTAGAGTATAAAAATATATAAAGTTTCAGTACCAATAAATATTTACACAGTGGGGAAATTTGGGTAGCATTATCTATCTTGTTATGACAATAAAAAACCCCTTTGTTCAAGGGCTAGTGTTTATCATGTGAAATGTGCATAAAAAAATTGAAATTAATCACTACTGCTGTAGTCAAGATATTTTGATCACGCACTAGTTTTGAGAGAAAATATATTTAATGTTTGGCATTACAGCTATGTTTTTATTTATTTATTTCTAAAAGCTTTTCATAGCTTTGCTGTTTTTTTATTAGATAACCATAAAATTTTCTGGAAATAATTTTAGAGTAATAACAGGGATATTTAAGGAAAATCAATTTTCTTGAAGTTATGACTGAATGTTTCGTCTTAAATAAGAAGGCTAACTTTAAGGCTGTACTCAAATCCAAACAAGCTACTTTCTGACACATTTCAGAATTCAGTTTTGTTTGGAAACGCATGAAATTGGCAAATGTTCTTATTCAGAAACTATGTAATCAAATGGGTGTTTTCCATTTTTTTGGTAGAAGCAAAAGATTTTCAAAAGACACTGTCAAAGTTGGCATTTTGAACTGAATTCCCTGACGAAACAACGGAGGAAAGGAGAAAAAAGTGTCATGTGACAACAATCGCTTATAACTCAATAAGTAATATATATATATATATATATATATATATATATATATATATATATATATATATTTAAAATGGAAAACACCATTCGATTCTGAATTGCTTCAATAGTCACGTCAGGCCTGCCAATTTACGCCAGGTCGTTACATTTAAAATGAGCCAAAAATGTGTCAAAAAGTTTTGTGTTCTTGAGCAGGGAATTTGAAAACCACCTTAACCCTTTTCGGCACAGACAAATTCTGTTCGTAAAATGAGAAATTACTGACTGACACCGGAATTTACAAACGACTTTTTTAGAAAATAACAACTCCTTATTTTAAGCTTTCATTGTGGAAACAAAATTTTATTAAAATATTCTTGGTGCCAAATGCATCTTTATGGTTATAACTGTTTACGAGTTACAAAAACAATGGAGTTCATGATGCAGCAAACCACTCTTGCCCAAAATGATACAACTGGCTATGAAGTTGCAAGAATGAAATATTTTAAACGCTAAAAAGTAGACAATATAAATAAAAATTAGACTAAGTTTTGAATTAAAATTAGGTGTGCCCGGAGTGGGACCACTGTGCCGGAAAGGGTTAACCTACACTAGCTGTACATATACTTATTTACTCAGGCAACAAACATTACAAGCATTCATATATTGACAGATGCATATTTCTGAGAAGAGTGAAAATTGCACAAAAATATTTTTAAAATTTTGTGAGTTTTATTTCTTTATCTATACTTTTTCTTCTGACATGATGTATTTCTTCTGTCATGTTCATTTCAGTCTTCTTAACACCATTTGTGTGCTTTGTCTTATCACTTTTATCTGGGGCATCATCTTCATCATAGTTCCATGGCTGAACCTCTGCAGAACCAAACACTGCGAATGCAATGCCTGATGACAGGACAACAGCGATAGTAATGAAAAATACTTTGTTCCACTGTTCAATGGTTTGCTATACAAAAACATAACTTACAATGAAATACTATTGTTATTTGTTAATACAAAATGATTTTCTTCATATTTAATTAATTACAAATAATTATTTTCAAAAATATGAAAACAGCTTCAGTTACATGGCATCCAACTTCATTTGCTGAAGCTAGAAGTCTGAGTCATTGGTGGTTTAACTAAGTGGGGGTGAGGGGATGGTTAAGTCACGGCCATACCCAGAGGGGATGTTATAGTTGTCCAGACCCCCTCCAAAATTAAATTAGTCAAGTAAAATTTAAATCTTTTTGTCTGTTGATGAAAACATTAACAGTTATTTTATAAAATTGAAAAAAAGTATTTTTCCCTTTATGATTTATTAGCTTCACTTATAGCAAATGTGAGTTCAGTTCTAATTAAAAATGTTTACATTATAAACAGGGTTGTCGGCTTTTAGCTAGGCCAAGGAAAATCGGCTGGCCCTCATTTAAAAAAGGGGGGGGTCTAGAACTAATACAAATTAAATTTGCATTAATTTATTTTTAATGCACTCATAAATTATTTTCTACTAAAAAAATTTATAAATTTCTATTAAATTTTATCAAATAATTGCTTATAACCACTAGAAGGCCAACCATGAAGGCATGATGTCTAAAAGAAAAATATATACATATTGAGAAGAATAACATTAAATCAAATACCACCGTGGTTTTTTTAAAATTTTATATTACATAGCTCCATATATATTATACATTTTAAAAATTGTATTTAATTAAATAATAACAAAATGCTACACATGAAAAAGAAAACATTTTTCTTACATATTGCTATTTATTTTTTAATTGATCAAAACTAAATAAATTATGTGTATTTAATAAATGAAATTATATGATATAATACATGAGAACATCCATATTTAGTTACCAATTAGTATTCTGATGACTTTAGGGCTGCCATTTGCCATTAAAAGTGACTATTTTCAGCTTCAGGCGACTATGGTGACTATTTTAGGCCGAAAACCATTAAAAAGCGACTATTTTAACAAAAATGCAAATAAAGGCAGCTTTTTTCAGATTTCAGAAACTATTTTTCCACTGTAGTTTGAGGAGATTCACAATTTTTCCCGCGACGAATTGGTAAAATTCCCGATTTTTCTGTCCGCGGTCGATTGACGAAAATAGCTATTTCTTTCCGCTATCTTTGATGATATCCGCAATATTTTTCTATGATCGTTGGAGGGAATTTTGCTATTTTTCACGCGGCCGATTGCGAATTTTGCATTTTTTCCCCCGACGGTTGTTTCATGGAATTCACCTTTTCTTTTTGTTTTTTCCACGATCCTTTGCCAAATTTAACGTTTTTTTCTGCGACCGATTGACGAAATTTACTTATATTTTTTTTTCTTGGGATCATTTGTCGAAATTTACGATAGATATTTTTCCGCGACCGATTGATGAAATTCGCTATTTATTTGTTTTAGAGATCGTTTGCCGAAATTCGTGATTTACTTTTTATAGTCGACTGACGAAATTCTTGATTTTTTGCACGATCATTTGATTAAATTCTCGATTTTTTGCGCGATTGTTTGACGAAATTCACGATGATTTCCGCGACCTTTCATAAAATTCGAGATGTTTTTACACGATCGTTTGAGGTGATTCGTAATTTTTTCCACGACGAATTGGTAAAATTCGCGGTTTTTCTTCATCGATCGATTGACGAAATTGGCTATTTCTGTCCACAATCTTTGATGAAATTCGCGATATTTTTCTGCGATCGTTGGAGGAGATTTTGCGATTTTTCCCGCGACTGAATGCAAATTTTGCGTTAGAGCATTGCTCTTGATTCTTTAGGTTGCTGGTTCGATTCTCCTAAATTTCTGTTTGATTTTTCTACTTTGTTTCCTCTGACCATGTGCCAATCTAGCTGCAGGTCTCTCATCTGGAATTGGTTCAAAATTAAGAGACAAGCTCTTCCGGACGGGGCTTGTGAGTGCTTAAGTCATTTGGTAGGCCTCCCCATCCAGCTGACTTTTGACTCTTGCAAATTTTGCGATTTTTTTTCCCGGCGATTCACATTTATTTTCTTTATTCAACATATTCTTTCATTTTTAATTTTAAATACTTTTTTCAATCGGTTTTAGTCAACTTTTGTGATATAACGGGACTAATATTATTGATTTTACAAGTTTTGAGGCGAAATTCAGGGTGTTTGGACAAATGTATATGCTTAGAGCCTGAATTCCAGCTTTTCATCCCTTTCAACTTAGTAATAGTTCCTTAAAGTTGTCAAATGTGTGCTGAAAAATGATTATAACTAAAATTAAAGCTACAGATAATACAAATAAAATATTTTAGTACAAAAATTTTCCGAAAGGCGGCGCTGTAGAACTCAAATAGAATAGATTTTGGTTATTTGGGACACCGTTTAATTGGGTCAGCCGTTTAAGAGGGATAAAATGCTAAGAACTAAATCGAAAAATATCATTAACTTTACTTCTGACAATTGGGACAGCCGTTTTATCGGAACAAATCATGCTAGAACCGACGAAACGTGTCCCAGTCTCAATTAAGCAGAATCTACTGTAAATGTTAACAGGACTTATACATTTTAATACCCAAATAGGCCTTCAATAAATGTTTAATAAGCTGTGCAATAAATGTTCAACATGCTCCTTTCATTGTTAGCAACGTGCAGGCCCGACTTATGCGGGGCAGCTGCCCCGGGCCCCCCATTTGAGAGAGGCCTAATCAGGATTTTCCTTAAAAGGGTGCAAAATGGTTAAAATTGGCCAAAATTCTTACATTTTCAAAGATTTGGGAAGGGACTGTAGCCTTCCACTTCCACAATCTGCTTTCTGCACTCCATGTCTCCTCCTCTCCAAAAAGGAACAATCTACATCATCATAAAACTATTGTTATAAAATTTTATACAAAAGTACTTTAAAGTGCATGAGGAATGCAGTAACAACAGAACAAGTGTTGAAATGTGTTGCTATTAGTATAAGTGCATGCCTTCACTCGTTTTTCCATATTATAGAATCAACCAAATGCATATTGATGCAATACAAAGATTAAATTTTATATTGTGGTAGAAAATTTTATACTATAACAAATAACCAAGAGTGACTGAAAGACCTGTATTTACACTTCAAAAGCTCACATGAGTCGCTATAATTCCGATACAAAAAAAAAAAAAAATGTTCGGTCATCTGTAAAAGTTGTGACCATCTTAAATTGTGATACCCTGTATACAGATGTAAAAAGTACTTGGTTCGAAATTTATGTATACATACAATAGGTATGAAGTTTAATACTAGTCACTTCAACATAATTCTCGAACAATTTCTATGGACAGATAGGAGGGGGACCCCCAGAATGATGCTTGCCCGGGGGCCCCAGATAGTCTATGTCGGGCCCTGGCAACGTGCTATAATGCAAAATCAGGTTTTTAACATTTTCACAACATAGTTGAAAAGTGTTTATGCATCCAGTTTGTCTGTGCGTCTGTCCGCGCTTTAACTCGCGTAAATATAGTCAGATTCCCATGTAATTGATATATGTTATTGAGGTCTACCATGGCATGTTCGGTATTGAAACTGAAGTGTGTAACATTTGTATTTCGTTTACAGGGGAACTCAAAAGAATGCAGTTACATTGTGGTCTATGGGAGAAAAATCGCTTGCAGTGTATTTTAATGATGTTACACCATTTCAAATGTATTGAAATTTATATGCATCACTGAGGTGGATTACAAGATGCTTACTATAGAATAGGATGTTCACAGCATTTCTCGTGCATTTACAGTGACACACCAAAAATTCGGTCACAGCACTGTCCAAGAACAATAATTAATATAAGCGAGTTTTAAATTGTCGTATGCGTTTGGAAATTTAACAATTTTTTTGCATATTACTTGGTGTGTATAAATTCTATAGATCATATATAGGGCTGCACAAAAGAATTCTGTTAAATCGAGTTATTTCTGCTTATTGACGGAAATTGATGAAGGGGAGTTTTCCATTGTTATGCGTTTCCTAATTGAACTAAATTTTTGCATACTATGTAGTGTATGTACAAATCTATAGATCATATACGGAGTTCCACAAAAGAATTCGGATTATTTTTTACCACTATAGATGATGGTAATTGCTGAATTTGGGTTTTCAAATGTGTTATGGCGTTTTCCAAACTTTTTACTTAAACATCCTCTTTAACATAATAAAACGGTCGAGTTTTGTTACAGTGTTCTGGCTGTGTTGGAAAGTGTTTCATAATCTATGCTTGACGCATGATTTTTAGGTGCGTTCATAATTATAGAAATACGTAGCACCTATTGTCGTCGTCTGGTCCGTCCGTCTGTCCGCATATAACAACGCAAAAACTACCCAACCGAATGCTTTGAAATTGCAGAATTTTGTCGTGACATTTCAAATTTTATGAAAATCGAATCAAAACTTTAGACGATATTAATAAAAATATTTATTAAAAAATTTGAATAAAAAAAAAAATGGTGATTTTTTTTTTTTTTTTTTATAGGAGTTTCCGAGGTTTAACCGTCAAGCGACCGAGATACTTATTTTATTATAGAAATTAATCTGCAGACGATATAATTCATTTCACAGAATTAAAAATCATCAAGATATGAATATTTATATAACTAGCTATAGTACGACGCACCTCATTTGTCACGTTTGACGTACAATTTCCGACTTGTTCTTTCTTGTTGTAGCTACACCAGATCTAAAAGAAAGCATTTGCCGCTTTATTTTCGAGATATCGGCCAGACTTACTACTCTCAGCTATCAAAAATATGTTTTGAACTTGCAGAACGTTGTTGACTTATGAACATATTGAATATCTGTTATAGGATATCAAAAATTTATCTGAAAGCATTTAGGATATTAAAATATATAAGCTTGTTGAACATTTATTTCAGTGCTAGAGCGTCACGTTGGGGGAAAATTTCTGCACTAAAAATTTTTATTGAATAAATGACAAGCGCATCACTTGAAATGTCTATAGTTTTAATTTGATCTCAATTGGAACACGTGCAGGGATGTAGCTAGACGTAAACAACAGGGGGTGCTCAAGAAAATGTAGGGGGGGGGGGGGGGGCTCATACTATTTCTCTCTCTTTGACACATGCACGCACAAACACAGATATATATGATCAAAGTACTATATAGAAAGATAAATTATTGCATATTCATATTGTAGGCACTACGTTTCTTATTAAACTGTTTATAATAACTTTATTTGATGATAAGAAAAGTAAAAGCTGCAGACGGGAATGTAAAGGAGGATATATACGGTGGATACGACCTATACGGTATACCTTCTGGATTATTTTAAGGAATACCGGATACCCGCTACTCAAAAACACTATAGCATATACTCTTTAGGGTATACCCTCTGCCTACAGCGTATGCCTTCTGGATTTTTAACGACTACTTCACTGGCTGCAGAATGAAAATTTTCAGTGTATAATTATACTAGTGAAATAATAAGTGATGATGTCAATAAGTAAATAAAAAGCTGACAGTTGACCTGTTTCAAAAGAGTTGCAACTTTATTTTTTTTTTCTGAATATTCCCTGCCCTTAAGAATTCTAAAGTTATGTTTTTATAGGATAACATTAGAAAACCAAGGATGTATTTTGCATTTTAAAATTATTTTTGTGTTTAGTCAAATGCTTGTATTTAAATTGGCTATCAGTTTTTTTTTTCATTAGTATGATTTATAAATCAAGGATCTTATATATATTTTTTTTAAACTAGGATGACTCAAATACGAAACATAATGTTTATCATAAGCATTATATTTACTATCAAACTCATTAGAATAACTTTGTTTTATGTTAAAAATGGAAAACGCTACAAAATGAAAATTTTCAGTGTATAACTTATTTAAAAGTCAATGATTGCATCATCAAAAGGTTGCTAATTCTGAGTATGTGCAGATAGGATGTGCGCATATTGAAGCACTTATTGCAGTTTTTAAGCAAATACTATAATTTAGTATTTATGCAAAACTGTAAAAAGCCCCCAAAACTAAATTCAATTTTTTAACACAAATTTTTTAACACACCACTTTTGAAACAGAATTTCATTTGGTGTCCTTGGCAACTTTCCCAGGGGGGGGGGGGGGCTCAAAAATTTTCAGGGGGTGCTGAACCCCTGTTTGCTTTGCAGTGCCCTTTGAACTTACTTTCAGGAAATTTCAACGCGTTATTAAGGGGACGTCAACAGTTTCGAAATTACACACTAAACAGTTGTCATTGATATGCCGGTTTCTCGGGAACTATTGAAGCAATTTTTAATAGTTCCGACAGTAGCTAAGCTGTAAATTGATTGTTCGGCGAGAAATTAAAAAAAAAATTACCTTAGCTACATAGTTTTAACGCAAATGCGCCAATTTTGGAATGCCCGACCTGGGTTTGGACAAGAGAAAAATCGGTGTTTCAATTTCGTGAAGCCCAAACTCAGTTCGTCGTAATTTACCATTTTCCCAATAGATGGCGATACTTTCCCGCGAAAAGTTCGGCAGTTTTGCGCCATTTGTCGGATTTTTGTAATTTTGTAGTTCTCAAATTTCATTCAAACCAAATTATGTTTCACAGGCAGGTATATATATTTTTCGCAAGTTTAAAAATTTCTTTGCATTGTTTTTTAAGATATTTTTTTTTCCATTTTTGGCAAGTTTTTCTCAAATATATTCTCCACAGGCAAGGGGTTAAATAAATCACGTGTAAAACATCTGACATTGATTCTTTTTCTCATGAACTACTGAAGTGATTTTAGCATTTTACTTATTAATACCCATCATACGTAGTATAGGGTAAATCTTGCAATCGTTTTAAAAATCTAAAAAAAAAAAAAGAAAAAAAATTGACAGATTTACACCAGACACTGGAGATTCCGAAAAACATATTTTTAGAAAAAAAAAAATTGCCGTCCGTCTGTGTGTCTGTAAACGCTCTATCTCCCGAACAAATTGAGATAGAAACTTGAAATTTGATATGTACTTAGTATGTAATAATGGGAAGAAGCCTATTGAATTTCAGTAACCTCCTTTATCCGGAACTATTTTTTTCGCACTCTCGAAATATTCGTTCTGATAAAAGGTATATAAAATTTTTCGAAATTGTTTATTTTAAGGAGTAAATAAAAAAACAAACAAATTTTGCATAAAGAATGAAGTCGATCAGATAATGAGTTGCCTAGATATTTGTAATCCTATTTTACACACTCTTCGATTTTTCATGACCCTGTATTTCATTCAAATTTCAATTCAAAGATATATTTTAATTGGAAATTAAACGCTTAATCCGACGCAATAAACCGTTAGTTAATAGGATTTTCATTTTTGGACTTATAAGGATGTTTCTTTTACGCCATTCAGTTATAGAGCATTTAAAGTTTATGACGTCATCAAGCCACGATTTTATTCGAATTGCAATGCATTTTATAAATAGTTTACACACGTTTTATTTTCATATTTTATGTTAGGCATATCCATGATGGGTAAGTACAACGGTGGCCCCCAACGACTAGTTTTAAATTTGTTTTGGCAGCGGCAGAAAATATAAATATAAAATACAATAGTTACGCAATTTCGCAAACAAATCTCGTTTGTTATTATTAATATTAGCATAAGTATTGCAGTTTTTTATTATTATTTCTTGCCTAATGATCAATTTATAGTTTAGCCACTGCCAGCACTATTAAAAAGAGTATTGAAATCGCTTCAGTAGTTTTCGGGAAAAAATATATCGGTGTTTTACATGTGATTTCGCAACTGCCAGTCGTCCAGTTAAGGTGGGAAAGGAGACAGATGTAAATATAGTAATAATAATTTAAATAATTTCACCATCAAATTGAAATAAGAACGAAAAATCAAGCGTCAAGCATATATTATGCAACACTTTCCAAAACTTCCAAAATAATTTTATAAATCTTTACCGTTTAATAAGGTGAAATGTGATAGCTAAGTAAATAATTTGGAAAACGCATACCATATTTAAAAACCTAATTTCAATAATGACCAACAATATTCGGAAAAATATCCGAATTATTTTGTTCAGTCCTGTATATGATCTATGGATTTGTATATATACTACACAGAATGCTAAATTTTAGTTCGGTTAGGAAACGTGTAGCACAGTTTAAAATTCTCCTTCTGGATTTTCTGTCAATAAACGGAAATATTCTCTAGAACTTTTGTACTACCCTATATATGATCTATAGAATTTATACACACCAAGTAATAGATAAAAAAATAAGTTAAATATAAAAATGCGTCCAGCAACTAGAAACGCACTTCCAGCAATTATTGTTAACATACAGTAGCGAATTCTTTTGTGTGTCCCTGTAAAGGAACGAGGAATGTTACACACATAATATTCTGTAGTAAGCCTCTTGTAATACACCTTGGTTAGATATATATCAATATGTTTGAAATAGTGAAACATTATTAAAATAAACTGCAAACGATTTTTCTTCAAAACCGTAATGTGACGAAATTCCTTTGAGTGTCCCTGTAAAGGAGCTTTAAGTGCTATGCGCACCCTATTCTATAGTAAGCCTCTTGTAGTGCATGCACCTCAGTGATATATATTATCAATTTCATTACATTTCATTTGTAATAATGTAACATCATTAAAATAAACCGCATATGGTTTTTCCTCATAGACCGTAATGTAACGGAATACTTTTGAGTGTCCCTGTAAATAAACTATAAGTGCTATACACTTCATTTTCAATATCGAACATGCTATAGTAAACCTCAATAACTTATATCAATTGCATGACAATCCGAATATATTTACGCGAGTTAAAGCACGGACAGACAGACAAACAGAATTCATTGTTAACCCATATTGGACCGCCGTCATATAAATATGACAGCTCGTATTATAATTTTTAAAATAAAAATAAAATTTAGGTTTATTAAAATCTCTTTAAAACGAAAATAACATTTCATGCTTGGGTCTATTTCGAAACTTATGAAAAAATGTACCCAAATTAATTTTGTTAATTTTACTTTAAAGGTGTTATATATAGCTGTCCTATTTATAGGACAGTCCGATATGGGTTAGAAAGTACCATAATCAATACGATCTTCTTAAAAATGTCTCTCTTGCTAATAAATCTACTAAATAGTTACTCACCATTTCGTCTGTTAAATGTCCGACGATGACGGGTAAAATTACACTAGACAAGCATGCAGAAGTACAACATATTGCCATCATAGTTCCTGACAAAAGGAAAACATATATATATATATATATATATATATATTATAAATAAGAGAATATGAGTATTTAGGATCACACAAAAAGAAAATAAATGAACAAAGAATAAAGATCTATCTCCCAATATTAATCCTAGAAGTTCTTATATCAACCTATTTTTTTTCTATGCACATACAAATGAATGAGACATTAAAAGAATTGCAATTAGTTAAAAAGGAATGAAAATAACATAGCAAATAATCTCAAAGATTGATATCTGTGCAAAGTTTTCGCACTGCAAACTCCCAAAAAGTAATATAACGAGAATAATATAATAGGTGTGTCTTAATAATATACATTTTGCTAAGAGTTGTAAAATTTCCGGAAATTTTGAAGTGGCGGAAAAAAAACAGTTTTTTTCCGGGGGTTTTCTGGAAAAATTGATTTCTTACAAATGTTTCTCAAATATAAATTACATTTTCTTAAAAAATATAAAATAATATACATTTTTTAAATTTCTGCACACTAAAAAAAAAAAACAATTTTTTTTTTCACTTTACATGAATATATTACAAAAAAAAAAAAAAAAAAAAAAAAAGTCAGCCCTCCAAAAGTTTAGCCTTTCAATCTCAGAATTTTCAAAGTAGCTTTTCTTGCTTAATTTAAACCACTGTTTGTAATATATCATGTCTCTGTTGAAATGATTTTTCAGTTACATACCTTCAAATACCAGTACAGAAAAAAAAAAAAAAATCTTATGAGTTTCAACCAATATCACTGATGTTTGAAAGAAAATTTAAATTGAATTAAATATCACCTCAACATAGTATTGCTTGAGTATATAAATGATGCCATTTTATAAAGAAACAAATTATTGTTGTTGTTAAATATTATCATTTTTAAATCTTCCCTTCCTTAAAAATTTATACTAGTTTACAATGTTATATATATTTTTACTTACAATTAGAATTTTCATTTCCCGTGTATTTAGTTTTAATACAGCTTTACAGTCTAAACCTAAACCAGGGGTCTGTCTAGACTGTTTTCCCAGGCTCCTGTTTTTGTGAAATTGTGAACAGCTTTTTATATTTGTGAAAAATCTAGTCATAATTTTGTGAATTTGAAATGATCGTTATATTCAGGTTCTTGTTTATACATTTTTAAGAAGATATATGGATGTAAAATACATATATTTTCTTTATATGCGTAAAAATGACAGGTCAGAGTTTACTTTTAAATGATTAATTTGTGAAATGTTCAGTTTAAAGATGGAAAATTTTTGTGAAAAACCTATTTTTAAGATAAAGAAGGGTCCTGTTTTAAGAAAAATAGTTTTGTGAAGGGTCCTGTTTTAGGGAAAATATTACCCAATTTTTTCCTAAACAGATCCCTGCCTAAACCAACCCTATATGTTTTGGTTTTAATGTCAAACTTAATATCAAAGTAAATGTATGTTTCTTTAATGAAAGTTATAAATCAGGTGGATTTTTGAATACTTATAAAAATTGTTTTCAACTAAATTTTTCACCGAAAATTTACATTTTCTTTGCAAAGCTTATTTGTATGCATTTATATTAAAAAAAATACAGTTAGACGAGTCTTAGATTCTATATTTTAAATAAAAGGAAGAGAAGAGAAAAAAGCTTGAAAAGGCTAAATTTCAGTTGCATGTTATAAAAAAGTATATGTTTCTAATACTAATTAAATATTTCTGGGGATTATCATCTGATTACATGAAAAATCACAGTTATGCCAATAAAAATAAATGCATGTTTCAAATTTTATGTTCAATTTTTAACCTATTGGTATTATTGAAATAATTTTGCACACAGATTTTCATTTTTAACAAGAGAAGTTGCATGGGTCTACTTACATTTTTTTTCTTTTTTTTTTCTCTTTGTATAAAAAATATTGCCTAAAAAAACTTACAAAATTGTCATAAAAAATATAATCAAAATTTTGTGAATTAGAAATTATCATTATATTAAGGTTTATAATTAGATATTTTTAATAAGGTCCTTCATATATATGTACAGCTAGATAATAGATTCATTGATGATTTCAGCTGCTATGTGACAGGTTTTGTTATTCTAAAATCGTCGCATTTCTAAGAGGATTCAGAATGAAGATTGAACAATTTTCCAAATTTTGTGAAGACTCCTATCTTTTAAGATGAAAAAATTGTGAAGGGTCCTTTAAAGGACTGAAGTTCTTCTTAAACAGCTTACAGATAATATTTTTCCTGGTTAACATTTTCATGCAAGACACTGAACATGAAAAAACATCAGAATGCAGACATAATAACATTTTGAATGTATTATTTTATAAATTAAATTTCAATTTTTTCGATTTGGAAAAATTGAAAAATACACCTTTTGAAAAAAACGGAAAAAAAAACAGTTTTTTTTCCCCAAAGTTTCCGGTTTTTTTCCGAGCATTCCCATCTCTAGGCGTTACTAATACATTTGTTGGTATAGACTATAGACTAATGAAGTCTATGGCGTTTTGGAGGGTAAACATACGCCATCAAAAGCCAGTTCGTTATTAATGCTCATTGTATACAAAAAACATTAGTTTTTTGCTTTCCTACATAATTGAAAAGTGTTTATGAACTCTGTTTGTGTGTCTGTCTGTCCATGCTCTAACTTGCGTAAATAAATTCGGATCGCCATGCTATTGATATATGTTATTGAGGCTTACTATGGCATGTTCGTTATTGAAAATGAAGTGTGTAGCACTTATAGTTTTTTTACAGGGACACTCAAAAGAATTCCGTTACATTACGGTCTATGAGGAAAAATCATTTGCGGTTTTTAATAATGTTTCACAATTTCAAACATATTGAAATTGATATATATCACTGAAGTGCACTACAATAGACTTATTATAGAATAGGGTGTGCATAGCACTTATAGTTCTTTTACAGGGATACTCAAAATAATTCCGTTGCATTATACGGTATATGGAGAAAAATCGTTTGCGGTTTATTTTAATAATGTTTCACTATTTCAAACATATTGAAATTGATATATATCACTGAGATGCATTGCAACAAGCTTACTATAGAATATTGTGGGTATAGCATTCATCGTTCATTTACAGGGACACGCAAAATAATTCGATGCTGTCTTTTAACAATAATTACTGGGAATGCTTTTTCAGTTGCTGAACGCGTTTTTAAATGTTACTCCTTTTTTGTCTTTTATTTGTTGTGTATAAATTCTATAGATCATATACTGGGCAGTACAAAAATTCTCGATTACATTTCTGTTTATTGACGAAAATTCCAGAAGGGGGATTTAAACTGTGCCACGCGTTTTCTAACTGAACTAAAATTTAGCATTCTATCTAGTATCTACAAATCTATAGATCATATATAGGGCTGCACAAAATAATTCGGATATTTTTCGGAATATTGTTGATAATTGCTGAAATTGGGTTTTTATATATGTTATGCGTTTTCCAAATTCTTTACTTACATATCATATTTCACCTTACTAAACGGTAAAGATTTGTAAAATTATTTTGGAAGTGTTGGAAAGTGTTACATAATCTATGCTTGACGCATAATTTTTTTTTTGTTCTTGTTTCATTTGAAGAAAACTGATGCTGAAAGTTATAGACAGTTTGTTGAAGATTATGGTAAACATGCTCTAACTCAAAAAACTTGTGAACGATTGTTTAAGCGTTTTAAAGGTGGTGATTTTGATAAAAAGAAAACAAGGAGCGTTTAGAACAGCTGAAAAAGTTTGAAGATGCAGATTTGCAAGCATTATTAGATGTAGAACCTGGTCAAACAATTACTGGCGAACACTACCGACAACGACCGATAAAATGGAACCGTGCGTTGAAGGAAGAACGATTTTTGAATACGCCCAAAGACACGATAAAGTCATTTTTCAACATGACAATACTCGGTCCCACGTTGCTAAATGTGTAAAAAACTAATTGTAAAACGTTAAATGGGACGTTCTACCCTACCCGCTGTATTCACCAGACTTAGCCACTTCGGACTACCACTTATTTCGATCAGTGCAGCACGGACTTTCAGCAGAGCACTTCAATTCTTTCGAAGAAGTCAAAAATTGGGTCGATTAAATAGATTGCTTCAAAAGATGAGTTGTTTTATCGATGCGGAATCCATTGTTTGCTAGAAAGATGGGAAAAAGTCGTAGCTAACGATGGACATTACATTGATCAATAAGTTAGTTAATTTTGTTATGGAAATAAACGCTCCAATTTTGCGAAAAAATAGACATTATTAACCGAAACTCCTATTACTAAGTCCAAAAATTAAGGTACTGTTTTATTGTGCCTAAATTATCAATTAATCAAGTTAATATAAAAATATGAAATTTCAATTAAATGTTTTTTTTATACAATTATGAATTGAATTTTACACCAGTTTGACATCTTGCACAATGTACAAATTAATATTTATATCTTTTCACAAAATCCATTATTGGAATTAAATAAATGGAAGTTTTTTACAAAAATATGCTAATTAAGGGTTTTTAATTTGTACTCCCCTAGCTGTAATGCAATCATTAGATCACTTTTCTATAATGGCAATCGAGTTGGATTCTTGAACGAGAAGCAACAACCAAACATGATTGTTTGACCTCATTTAAATTTGAGGGAGGATTTGCAGCATCCAGTTGCGTTCGAAGTTTCATAGGTGCAAGGTGGGTGTAAATGTGCAAAAAAAATCTCGACTTATACCCTTCAAAAAACAGGTTTATTTCCTCCCAAAACTCGATTTATTCCCAAGGTTAAACCAGGTTTTTACCTATCTTTGCAATTCTACTCATAGGTGCTTGGTAGAAGGTAATACTAATGTCTGGAGATCTTTCGAAAGGTCATCTTTTGGTTCTTTTGGTACAAAAGAAACTAGTTTTTTTGCAAAATCTCGTTGCAAGCCATTTCGTTTCAGCATAAACAGGAATATCTGTTATTACTGCGCAAAGGTGGTCTTCATAGTCATATCAACATACCAGAAGACCGGTTATTTGTTTCAGCAGAACAATACACGATTACGTTGAACCCGTCTCTTGAATGAGACGACAATGGAAGCCTGTATTTTTTCAAGGATGAATTCATGATTACTTTTTAAAGTGGTTCAAGCCGTGCTCTTATCTGAGCAGAGCAAAATATCAAGCATTATCAATCTAAATACTAATTGAAAAGTACTTTTATAAAGGTATGGCCAGACATGGTCTGGTCTGAAATCTGTCTAGACAGTCGCAGAGCAAAGTTCCAAGTATTATTAATTTAAGTCGATTGAAAAATATCGCTTATAAAGAAGGTGGCCTATCCTGAAATATAAATATATAAAAATAAAAAATAATATGAAATACAGTTTATATTTGAATTTATATTTCATATGAAAATTTTAAATATGAAATATAAAAACTACTTGACGAAATAGGGGAGTTTTAAATGACGTCACAAATCGACCATTGGAGATCAAACAACCATTGGATGGCAGTTGTGATTGGTAGCTGATAGGATTGTGCGCGCGGTTGGAGGTGAACTGGACAATTGTGATTGGTGGATGAAAAGTTCATCAGCTGATTGCAACTTCCCTAATATGTAATTCTGGATTCGTATAGAGAAGTTGTAATCAGCTGATCAACCATTGTACTTCACTTGGAGGTCAAGGTACTTACACCAATCATAACTGCCTATTTGTAGTGTGTGACCTCCAACCTGATGTCAATTGCAATTGCCCTATATTTGAAGCTTCTAGAGATTTGTGTTAAAAAAATTCATAAGTTACAATTCAAATATGTATTTTTAAAAATAATTTTTAAATATATATGTTGTTTTGAACTTAATTTTTAAAAAAAGTTGAAGTGTAACTTATGTATTTTTTAACAGAAACCGATTTCTAGAAGGTTCAAATATGCGAATGCAAAATTACAACTTATTACGGCAAGTAGTTTTTGAGTTAGGCTTAAAAAACTAGCGATATTGCAATCTGTTTTGCAACGATTAAAAATGAATTTCACATTAAGAGTTCCAAACTGTAAACCTGCAATAATTCCTAAACTACTTGACTGAATGACTTCCTGTTTGGTATCCAAAGGTAAAATTTACCGAAAAATCCACATTGATGCCAAAATTAGGTGTTAGTATTGAAAATTTTTCAAGTTAGGTACAATTTCTATATGTTACCAACCTTCTAAGCAAATTTTAAATATAGCATAAATTAGTAGCCGTTATTACCAATCGATTGGTACCAGTCACATTTTCATACGATGGTTTGCGTCAGAGTTAACTTTTTTTTTGGTCTATTATATATACTGAGTTTGCTTAATTTTTACTTTAAAATTTCTATAGCTGACAGTTTTTACGCTTTTTTGTTACTACTAAAATTTAATAATTTTTTTTAACCTTTTTTTAAATCGTAGATTTTGGCCATTAAATAAGGTAAAGAATCAGGGTCCATAAGCCGTGTTTGTGGCCCTTGAAATAAGACAAACTCGATTTTGTTTTACTGACTTAATTATTTCACTTTTTAATATGAGAAGGTTTATCCTGTACGATTTCAACTATAGTTTTTGCATTTTGTTCGGATTTATATGACTCACACAAGCTCAAAGTTCGTATTATTCGTAGTTTTTGATGAAAAATACACAATTTCTCCTAATTTTACCTCAATTATTTATATACGAGCGCAATCGTGCAACAACTTTCTTCTTTACATATTATAAAATACATCAAAATGTACAATATATGTAAAAATAAAAGTATTGCAAAGCTGCGCTCATAGTAAAATATTTAAAAATATTAAAAATTGAGGTAAAATTAGGAAAAATTGCGTATTTTTCATCAAAAATTACGAATAAAACGAACTTTGAGCTTGTGTAAGTTATATAAATCCGAACAAAATGCAAAAAATATTGTTAAAATCGTACAGGATAAAGCTTCTAATATTAAAAAGTGAAATAATTAAGTCAGTATAACAAAATCAAATTTTAGTCTTATTTCTTGGGCCAAAAACACAGCTTATGGACTCTGATCCTTATATTACGAAGAAAAGAACACAAAAGTTGGCAGCTATGAATCTCTATAGCAGGGTAGGGGTGTCCAATGCGGCGCCCTTTCGATTGTTTCCTTTTAAAATTAAAAAAAAAAAAGAAAAAAAAAATCCATTTTAAACAAGAACGAAAAATTATGCGTCAAGCATAGAATATGCAACACTTTCCAAGACTTCCAGAATACTGTCACAAAACTTCACAGTTTACTAAGTAAACAATCTAGAAAACGCATAACACATTTGAAAACCTTGTTTCAGCAATTACTATCAATAGTCAAAGAAAATATCCGAATTCTTTTGTGCAGCCATGTATATAATCTATAGATTTGTACGTATACCACACAGTATGGTAAAATTTACATCAGTTAAGGAAATACATACCACAATTGAAAATTCCCTTTCAGCAATTTCCCCCAATAAACGAAAATGTACGTGGGACCTTTTGAGCAGCCCTGTATATTATTTACAGAATTTATATACACCAATTAATATGCAAAAAAATAGTTACATTTAAAAACGCGTACCACAACTGAAAACGAGCTACCAGCAATTGAAAACGGGCTACCAGTAATTATTGTTCATAGACAGTACTGCATAAAGGCACCTGCACGACATAAAGGCACCTGCAAAACCCAAAGCCCGTAAAACCTGTCGACAAGACAGAAAAGATGGAACTTAACTCTCTATCACAGCCAACAAAATACATGCCAAATACACATCCTGAATATCCCAGGCACCCCCAACACCAGCTGCATTACATTCTTTGGGTTGCTGTCTCGGCCACATTAGGACTTCAGGTTGAACCTTTTCATCATCTGTGGACATCATCTTGCTTCCAAGATGGTTTTTAGTGGACTAAACAGATGAAAATCGTTTGGGGCTAAGTCGAAGCTGTATGGTGGATGTTGAAGAAGTTGCAAGATGATGTTCACAAATGATGAAAAAGTTCAACCTGAAGTCCTAATGTGGCTGAGACAGCAACCCAAAGAATTGTATGCAGCTGGTGGCCAAATTCTTTTGAGTGTCCCTGTAAATGAACGATACAGTCTAAGCATACCCTATTCTGCAGTAAACGCCTTGTAGTGCAACTCGGTGATATGTATCAATTTCAATATGTGTAAAATAGCGTACATCAATAACATCATCAAACTACGACTAGAACGATTTTTCCCCCATAGACGTAACATAATTCTTTTGAGTGTCCCTGTAAAAGAACCATAAATTCTACGCACTTTATTGTCAATATCACACTTGCCGTAGTAAACCCAATAACATATATCAATTTCAAGGCAATTCGAGTATATTACCGCGAGTTACAGCACAGACAGACAAACCGAAACACTTTTCAACTATGTTGGAAAGTGTTAAATATATGCCTTTTTTTAAAGTGAATAACATTGACATGTTTCTTTATTATAAGGACGATTAAACAGTTTTGGTTCCTTCCCGTGCAAAAAGTTTGAGATCCATATCAGAAAAATGTAATTCTATATTTACCATGATTTACATTTATCTGTAAAATTATTTTTACATGGATTTAGTCACTCGATAGGGGCCTTATGGCTATCAATGTGCGATGTATGTAATCGTCTAAAACGCTTGTATATCGCTACTACTACTACAATAATAAAATATTCTAGCATATCATGAGAATAATGGCGTCTTTCAATCTTTACCACCAGCTGAGATGCGCCTCATTTTATTGAAAGTTTTGACAGGCGTGCTCTATAGTATCTCTTTAGCTGAAAAGTAAAAATGCTACTCTTATTATAGGATTATTATTATAGATATATTCTTATTATCTGAAATGTATTATTATTATATAAGAACATTACTTATTAAAATAAAAATGATTACAGTAAATATAAAGGCTTAAAAAAAACTTTTAATAAACAGACCTACTAGTTTCGTACACACAACCGGTGACATTCTAAAGATCAATAATGATAAAAGAAAGCTGCGCCGCGTAGGCGACCACCGAACCAAAGTCCTGAAGGACTTTTATCACATCTGCAGGAGCTGCTTCGGACGGCCAGAGAACCGCCACCTGCGGACCCTCCAACCTTAAACCCATGTGTCGACGACGTAAGTCGTTGCGATACGCTGTCAAACGCAATAGGGGAGTCACCACGAGACACTTGGGGACGGGACGGGCCGGCGTCCCCCAACAGCTTCGGAGCTGGACACCCAGAAGGGAACCAAGCCCTAGGCCTTAAGTCGGGCTTTTTCGACCCGTACTTGCTTTACCAGAACTCGAAGGATGTGAAAACCTACAGAGGTAGTATCAATAATGATAAAATAAACTATATTCGCAAAAAATTTTGAAATATGAAAACAAACATCACGAGATATCAGGTATCATGAAAGCAAGTGCTTTAATAAAAAATGTAAACATGATTTAATCGATCTTAGTTTTAAATTTATAAATCATCTCGCGCCAAATTCTAGGTAACTCAAAGGAGACTGATTCCTTGCATATGTTCTCGCTGCGTACATAAATTTCTATTGATTCACGGATAATGGAGGAGAAATGAAATCTTGATGGATAATTTATTCTACTATTTTTAAAACTAATCTGCAAAATCTCTGTGTTATGTAGTATGGCTAAAGCTGTAGTTTTCTTGTTGTATTTTATATCTGCTATATGTTCCTTCCATCGTCGTTTTAAACTTTCTATTTGTCATTTCTACGAGGGAAAGTCATTAAGTAAGTCCCAAAAGATAATTAAATAATAATTACAATGATATCACTTCAAAACTATTTTTATTTCTCAACATATTCTCCATCAATATTTATGCACTTATACAACCTTTTTATCATTGCCCCAACACCAGCTGCATACAATTCTTTGGGTTGCTGTCTCAGCCACATTAGGACTTCAGGTTGAACTTTTTCATCATTTGTGAACATCATCTTGCAACTTCTTCAACATCCACCATACAGCTTCGACTTAGCCCCAAACGATTTTCATCTGTTTAGTCCACTAAAAACCATCTTGGAAGCAAGATGATGTCCACAGATGATGAAAAGGTTCAACCTGAAGTCCTAATGTGGCTGAGACAGCAACCCAAAGAATGTAATGCAGCTGGTGTTGGGGCACTGATAAAGCGGTGATATAAGTGCATATAAATATATTGGTGGAGAAGATGTTGAGAAATAAAAATAGTTTTGAAGTGAATATCATTATAAGTTAGTATTTAATTATATTTTGTGATTTACTTAATGACTTTCCCTCGTATATAATATTGCAATGTTCCATCCGCTTTAGAGAACAAGTTTTTATTATTATTATTATTCTCAATAAGTGCATGTTCCGACCACCTTAATTATAATAATAAAATAACTCATGTTCTTGTCATGTTGTTAGAAAATCTCATAGAAACGCTATTTTCCCCAGAGACGTTATTTCTTCTTTCTGAAAATTGTGTAGTGTGTGTGTGTGTTTGTGTTTGTGTGTGTGTGTGTGTTCAGTCCCAATTATCTAATATGATCTCTTCTGAATTTTGTTGACATTTTTTTTTTCAATTTTGACTCAATTATGCATCGGAAATATGTTTTTCATACTTCTAGCACTTACCTGCGAATTTAGGACTCATATCTGCGGATACTATAAAGGCACCTGCAAACCCAAAGCCCGTAAAACCTGTCGACAGGACAGAAAAGATGGAGCTTAACTCTCTATCACAGCCAACAAAATACATGCCAAATACACATCCTGAATATCCCAGGCAGGCTGAAAAATAAAGCAAATTTAATATGAATTTTTAATTAGATGTTTTAACATTAAACAAGAAAGAAAGATCATTATCTATTTAGAGATTATGATACACTTTCCTAACAAGTATGTTTTTTGAGCAACCCTCGATTTGAAAATTCGTTCGTGGTGAAATAATGGGGTATTTGCTGATGAAAATGTTGATTCTAATCCTGATAAATTAATCCTTTATGCTATGCAATGGACTTTAGACATGTCACGTCATTTGCAGGTATGTAGAAGAAAAACACCAATAGGCGTGAAGAGCATTTTAACACAGCTTCCCCTTCGTCCAATAAACAGTCTTTTCTGGAGGGCATATACCCGCAGAGTCGTAGCTGTTGCCATTCGTGGGTAAAGTCCATTGAACAACAGAAGGATCTTGTTTACAGCATAGATACGGCACTAAGATTTTAATATACAAGATAGGACACTATCATAGAGCTAGAGTTGCAAAAAACCGGTTTATTTCCAGGTTTATTCCCAAAAGACCTGGTTTATTCCCAAAAAACCAAGTTTATTCCCAAAAAACCCGGTTTATTCCCAAAAAACTCGGTTTATTACCAGGTTTAAACCGAGATTTTTTCTAACCTTTGCAGCTTTACATAGAGCCTAATGGTAACGCGATGACGATCGCAGCGCCTGTAGTGACAATGGGGAAGGAATTTCCCAAACATGGTATGTTTCTGCTTTTGAACGTCTATCTTGTTATGATCTTTCTTTTTTAAATGTCACATGTTTACGTTTCCAACTTAGTAGAAAAAGCAAAAAACGAAAGCTTTGAACTCCGATTTGTATGCAGACAAGATTCTGCTTGACGCATACTTTAATATGTTTAGACATACTAAAAATGTTTTGAAACGAACTGTTGTTTCAAGAATAATAAAAGAAAGAATAGAAATGAAGCAGTTTAAAAAAGAAGCGAAACAACGCACCAGTGGTCAATTTGAAGAGAATCGTCTGCCTCGAAGAAAAAAGAATAGATATTAAAAAGATAGAGTATAAACAGATTTCATATACATAGGTAAATTTCGGAAGCTTGATAGTTTTTCCCCGTTGCCACTAGAGACGCTAGCCAGATGCTAGAGATGCCATTACAGATTTTGCTGTAACTGTCCTAGTTTACAGAATTCCATGTGGAAACTGTGATGCGATATACATTGGCGAGACAGGGTCGCAACCCTAGAAACAAGAATCAGAGAACATAACATTCATTTAAATCAAAGAACCTTAACTCTAAATTCGTTTCACATGCAATTGAAACAGACCATTCACCTGACTTTACGAAAACTACGATTACTGAGCGGAACTGTTATGTTTATAGAAGCCGAATTTTCCCGGAATCTTGGCATACGAATTCAGCTGTTAAACCAATTAATGAAGCTGGGAACATTCCACCTGAGTACTCTATTCTTTTATAAAAATGCTAACTTTATAATTAACTCTAATACAGGGGTCGGAAGTAGAGCGCTACAAGTAGCGAAACTACAGTTGTCGCTGCTTTTTTTAGTAGTTAGTAGTGTAGCGCGCAACATTTTGAACAATGTAGTGTAGCGAGTAGCGCGATACAAAAAATCAGTAGTTTGTAGCGAGAATCGACGCTACTTTTAACGCTACTTCAATGGGGGAAATATGTGACATTCTACAAATCACGTGACCGTAAATTGCTTCTTTTGTGCAAAATTTGTTCTGCACAATATTTTGCAAATTTCAGCAGCAAATCTCAGGTGCAGTGTATATTAGCATATCTCATGAAGTCATAGATTTTCTCCATTGACACTTGCTGATAAAATAAAGTATACTAATCCACTGAAGAAATTAATTTTCTTTTTTGACTATTCACTCTTTATTAGGTCCTCAAGTTTTTAATGCCGGGTTACTTGTTATTTGGAATTAGTTTATTTGCAGATTTATTTATTGTTTACATTTCGAGTTGTTTTTCTGCAATTTTCCAGAACACAATAATTTTTTTTGTTGTTTATTATCTATTTTTTGTTTTTTAATGCCCTCAGTTATATCGCACTTATTTAATTGTATGCGAACAGATAAGGGTCGCCGGAGTATTATTTAATCAGTGTCTTCAGTTTGTATTGAACGCTGAATCTTTTGACAAAATCTGAAAGTAGCGAAGTAGTGACTACTTTTGAAAAGTAGTTTGTAGTCGCTACTTTTTATAACAAGCAGTTGTAGTTGTAGTTAACTACATTTTTGATAAAGTAGTTGTAGTTGTAGTTCGCTACAATAAAAAAGTAGTTTTTCCGACCCCTGCTCTAATACATGTTTTGATGTAAGTTTCACATGGGTAAGTTGGTTTTCATTATCTTTATTGATTTTTCGTAATTTGTACTGGAGAGGGATGAAGGTTTCCATCCGTAACGTGTATATATAGTTGTTTTGAAGTGTTTTTATATGTTTATTTTAATTAAAAGTGTTTGCATTTAAAGTAATTTTATTTCTTATTCCTTTATGCCCGACGGTATTTTTAAGTATCATTAAAGAAAATTTAGTGTAAAAATCATTTAATCCGTCTATCCGTCTATTAATAAAAGTAGATTTACTTTTCATATAAAAATTTTTTTTGATCGATCGCATTTAGAAAGTACAGCGAAACAGTCGCAGCTAAATATTTTTTTAAGTTGTTATTTTCTAAACCATTTACATAGGAGTAAATTTTCTCTTATTAAAAAATGTTATATGAAAAAATTGCAACTAAAAAAAAAAAAATCCTTCCATTTACACATAGGGTCACAATACATTTATTTACATGCTCTCTATAAGAATTACAAGATTTCCATAACAGTATTTTTCGTTAATTTATCTAATTATCCTTGTAAATATTTTACAAAAAGAGCTATAATTACCGATTTATTAACTCATGTGTTAATGAAAAAATGCATCTAAATTTCAGATCAAAATCAATTAAGGAAGTTAATTGTTGATGTGGAGCAAATTCTTGATTCATAATTTGGTGCATAAAATTTATATTTTGGTATCATATGGTCATATATCATTTGGTATCATCATATTTTGGTGCATTTAAATAAAAAACATTGAATCTTTATCCATATAAGCGAAAGATTGAAGTTAAGATGAGTACAGAAGACGATTATCACCAATCATAATTGACGCATCGATGCTACCATTACGCGTTGAAATTAATCAATAATAATAAATGCATCTTAACCATACAAGAGCAAGATTTAAATGAAGATTTCTATAAAAGAAGATATGACCACTGGCTTTTAACACATTTTTTCTATGTTACATTAAACTAGAAATTCTCTAACAAAAGTGTCAGCTCTGGTTACCAAAGGTTGTTTATCAAAGGTGTTGGAAGCTATATAGTTTATATACAGAGCCGTCCTTAGCGAAAGCGAAGCCGGGTGCAAGAACTTTTGCGAGGCCATTCCATTCAAAACTTGTTAATGATCACCACCCTATTTCCACCAATGTTGCCAATTTAGCTGATTTTTTTAACTCATCTACCAGACATTTTGAATAGTATTTCTTGCTTTATTTAATGGCAGACATTACCTGATTAAATAAAGTAAAGGAACAAAAATTCGGAAATTTTGGTAGATATTTTGAATAAACAAGAACGAAAAATCATGCGTCAAGCATAGATTATGTAACACTTTCCAACGCTTCCAAAATAATTTTATGAATCATACTCTTTTATAAGCTAAAAGATAACATCTAAGTAATCCGAATACTTTATTCAGCCCTGTATAGGATCTATAGATTTGTATATATACTACATAGGATGCTAAATTTTAGTTCAGTTAGGAAACACGTAGCACAGTTTAAAATTCTCCGTCTGGAGTTAAATAATACGGAAATGTGTTCCCGAACTTTTGTACTTCCCTGTATAGGATCTACAGAATTTATACACACCACGTAATATACAAAAAGCGATTTAAAATTAAAATCGCATTCAGTAACTTAAAACGCACTTCCAGGAATTATTGTTAACATACAGTAGAGAATTCTTTTGTGTGTCCCTGTAAATGAACGATGACTGCTATACACACAATATTCTGTAGTAAGTCTCTTGTAATGAACCTTATATAAATTTCAATGCGTTTAAAATAGTGAAACATTATTTAAATAAACCGCAGACGATTTTTCTCCATAGACGTAATGTAACGGAATTCTTTTGACTGTCCCTGTAAAGTAAGTATAAGTGCTATGCACACCCTATTCCATATTAAGCTTCTTCTAATGCACCTTAGTGATATATATAAATTTCAATGCGTTTAAAGTATTGAAACATTATTTAAATAAACCGCAAATGATTTTTCCCCATAGACCGCAATGTAACGGAATTCTTTTGAGTGTCCCTGTAAAAAAACTATAAGTGCTACACACTTCCGTTGAAATAGGGAACATGCTATAGATAACGATTATAACATATAAAATTTGCAGGGCAATCCGAGCATATTTACGGGAGTTAGAGCACGGACAGACGGCAGACGGCCAGACGGCCAGACGGCAGACGGCCAGACGGCAGACAAACCGAAGTCATAAACACTTTTCAACTAGGTTGGAAAGTGTTAAAAATTGCTAAATTGGCAGTATATTTTCCCACAACGCAATCAACTTTCCAAAAAGCTCCCACGACATACTGAGTGGCGCACCCAGGATTATGCTTTATTTTATTTTCTTATTTTGGGGGGAGGGGGTCGTAGGTTTTAATAGATTATACAGACTTGGGTCAATTTCCTTTCATAGTTACTCGACTATTCATTTTTCTGCAGATTTGAGCCGAGCCGGGAATTCAATCTTGTCGTATCATGTCAGAGTGGCATTGTTTCTTTCTTTTTTTTTTTTTTTTTTTATTGGATTTTTTTAAGTTCTGACATTCTACAGTCGTAAAATATGTATATATATATATAATTTAACAAATTACAATAACCAATGGGAAAATGTTCCGAAAGCTTAAAAAAAATTACCCTACTTTCGTGCTATAGCGGCCCCCACAATTATGATTATGCCAAGGTTGCAGTTATGATTTCGCCACGATCATCGCAAAGCTTATATATGCATCCTATATACGCATATATATATATTCCAAACACATTCCAAAGATATGTGCCATATACGTCATTATACACATATTATTTACATCTTATATGCATCATATACACATGTCATATATATATACATCATATCATATATTCCAAACACATTCCAAAGATATGTGCCATATACGTCATTATACACATATTATTTACATCTTATATGCATCATATACACATGTCATATATATATATACATCATATCATATATGCATCATATATGACTATAACTTGGCCACATACGTCAAGAAATGTTATATATATCATATACTTTTATAATGTTGTACATGCTTTATAATTTGGCGATAAATCTTGGTCGCTTGGCGATTCATCCTTGGCGGCCACTATAACACGAAAGTACCAAATTTACAATATATTAATGAAAACAGAAACAAAAAATTTCATCCTTGGGGTCCCGCTATAACACGAAAGTACCAAATTCTACTTTATTTTTCATATCTGATAATTTGCATGGGGCCGCTATAACACGAAAGTACCAAATTTACAATATATTAATGAAAACAGAAACAAAAGTATTTCATCCTTGGGGGCCGCTATAACAGAAAAGTACCAAATTTCTACTTTATTTTTCATATCTGATAATTTGCATCTATCCTTTTTGTAACTTTAAGATTTTTGTAACGATTTTATGCATTTCTATTGCCTATTCAAAGAAAAATTCTTCTGAAGTTACAGAATTTCGTTAAAAACGCTTAAAAAAATAAAGTGAAGATGTCAATGAAATGACGACGTCAATGGCTCCATTCTCGACCGAAAACAACAACCATTTTCCCAATGGTTAAAAAAAAAAGAGAGAGAGAGAACATCCTCATACTTTGTAATCACCAAATTTCTGCAGAGAGATGCTAAATGCACTGTTCGACTGGGAAGTGGATCTACTTTTCTAATGTAAATATAAATTTCTAAATAAGGGTAAT
Organism: Maratus michaelseni; assembly: GCA_963931845.1. Lineage (NCBI taxonomy): Eukaryota > Metazoa > Arthropoda > Arachnida > Araneae > Salticidae > Maratus > Maratus michaelseni. The sequence continues at coordinate 48,129,654 of OZ007598.1, read as the reverse complement.
CCACATATTAAAACATGCATCTACTTTGAATTTCCCAATAGTAAAACACACTTTTGACATTATGTTTCAGTTTCTTTGATCAAGGTAGCCCGGAAAAAGACATCGATTGTATACTTTTTCTTATATATTTGCAGAGTTAGACTAGTTCAAAGTGTTAATTCATGTAACAAATTTTTATCTTTCTAAAAAAAAAAAAGAATCCTCTGACTGTTTTTTTTTTTTTTTTTTTTTTTTCTTTCTTTTAAATGAGATACAATGCATAGACCCAAAGATATTTTCGGCATTTTTTTCAAACAAATTTTCAATTATGAAAATTATAATCTACATTAATTTTACAGAAAACGAACCGTAATTGTACATAAAACAATGGTATGTAAGTGTGCAGCTGATTCCAGTCATTAGTTTTCGAGATAGAGATAAACATTTTTTTCGGCTTAAAAGGACCACCTTTTGTTGTCAAAGGATCCACACAAAAGAAAATATTAGATTTTAACCGGAAAAAAAATATGTACTCTCTTACATAAAAATTGAGTTTGTTTTACATTAAAACATTTTGTATAATTTTTCTGGCATTTATCTAGTTTAATATTCCCCATACATCTTCTTATAAGGTATAAATTTATTTTTCTAAATTTATGGATAAACCACTAACACATTTTCTATTGTAACTCTATGAAGATTTAAGAAAAAGTATATAAATAATACTTTTTTCCGGGCTGCCTTGATTCAAGGAACTCAAATATGAAGTCAAAAATTGATGTTACCAATTGAAAATTGGCACAATTTTTAATATGCAGACGACATTTATTGCAAAATTTATCTTCAGATTTGGAAAGTTGATAATAACTCACAAGGAAAGTCTCCTTAAAAGTTATACTCAGAAAATGTTTTAAAAAAATGCTAATGAAGCTACTCATGTATGTAATAAAGGAACAGTGAAATTTAGCTGCGGAATCCCAGTAGAAAATCTGCAAAAAAATAAAATACTTTCGGGTATTTGGCGCAAAAAGACGCGATTTGGCTAGCAACATATTTTCCTCGCCAAACGCAAACGATTTTAATGCATTTTGAAATTGCTTGTAAAATGATTATTCGAATACGCAATACTTAATGAATTTAAACTTAAACGATGAAAGTTTATTATTTTTTGTATTTTCAACAATGCTGCTTTTAAATTTCTAAATATGTCTATGATATTTTTATAAAATTTGAAAGCGTAAAATTGTCATTAGCTTAAAAAAAAAATTATACTAATCGGTTAATTCTAGGGCTCATGATACCATAAATATATCCTCTTGTTCAGAATCGTTTGCATTTTGCGTTCACCATTTTCAACTTAATGTACGTTTGCAGTAATATCAATTAAAAATATTCTTTAAAACGGATTAAATAAATCATTCACCTTTTTTTTTTCTGAATTTATTACCGATTGAATGAAATTTTACTATTGTTTTATCCCCCATTCCACGATTTTTTCTAATTGAAACGGCTTCATCGGTTATATAAGTAATTTTTAAATGTATTTTAAAAAGAAAAGTCCGATGACAAACGTATTCATTATACATTTCCATATCATAGAAGGAGTTGTTTGCATAGCAACAATAATTTTTCCTTGAATTGACAATGTTCAGAATCGGGCTTATTTTTGAGCTTGAAACAATTTCAATCCATTTAAAGTTTGTTTTAAATCGTAAATTAAGATCTATAAATTTCATTATATACAAATATAAATGTGCCCACAAAATTGTAGTTTTAAAAATTTATTTATTATGTAAGTTTAACTTACATAAACAAGTTCATGTAAGTTTAACTTACATAAACAAGTTCAGCGTGAAAAAAGAATATTTGTCATAAAACCATATTTTTTCAAATTTTATTCCGTCACCAACCGATGATAAATCGCTAAATAAACGAAATTTTCACAATTATTTTCGGACGTTATATCGAGGTTCTGCAGAAGTTTTTTTTATAGACGTTTATATCCCCATGAGAAGAACATTCTGTAATTTTTTCAAAATTTTCTGAGTATGCGCTTATGGAGACCTTCCTTGTCAGAGTCGAAAGGTACTTTTATATACTTTCTGCGCAATTTAAAAATTAAAAAGTATTGGATGTTCTCTCTCGCTATTTTCTTTTTTGACTGTACATTTCTTAACGGAATCTTTAGAAATTTATTTTGGTTTATTAAATTAAAGAGAATTTTTTTTTAAATCTACCCTTTTCCCTTTTAGAGCTTAAAAATTATAACCTTTTTAATCATTTTATTTCCTTCTAAACTATTTAATTTTAACGAGTCTTCATTTGAATGCAATTGTCTTATGTGATCATTAATATTGTAATTCCGGATACCACGACTTTCGGACATAAAATCTCAAAAATGTTTTTTTAAATATGTATCCCATATTCTTTTAAAGAATTTGAATTGTAAGATAATATTGGCTAAGAAATATTGGAAATTTATTTAGAAATTGAATCGGATTGCGCTGATTTGAATGATTTTTTCTCGGATCGTGTCGGGGTCGATTTTTTAGCTTTTATACAGGGTCAGGATAGCTCTCTCTGGCCTGTGCTGGACCTGGTTCTGAAAATTTTGGCCCATGCACATCTGTAGTATATTTACTCGACACCCGACAGTCTATAACATTTTGAAAAATTAAGCAATTCTTAAAATAATTTGGTGGAGAAAATTCTTAATTCCTTTCTGATAATTTAAACAGAAACATTATTCAAATATAATAGTTAATATATCTATGTATTTGACTACGGCGGGGCAGATACGTACCATGGACGGCGAGCAGGACTGCTACTATCCAATATTTTTATATTCTATTACTACCACTATTTACAAAAAAAAAAAAAAAAAAAAAAATTTTGGTGTAGACTTATCTTGAAATTGTCACGGCAAAGATTATTTATTTGAAAAAGTACTTAGAATAAAATAACAAAGAAGTAAATTCGTTGTCAAAGGATTAATCGATTAAATTACTCGATCAGTCCACTTCCTATTATGGCAGAATATCATAGACATAAAATTTTTTATCTAGAAATTCTATCCTTTCTTTAATTGTAACATATTTAAAGTTTTTGATAAGATTAGCAAATATTAAACATGCAATTTTTTAAAAAAAAGAGAATTTAAAACTAGGAAAAATCTGAGTTAAACTCAATATTTCCCATAATTGTCTTTTTTTTCTACGAACATTTAAAAACATTAACATTTCATAATATTTGGAGACTTTAAATCTTTAGTTTAGTCTCGAGGTCTGGGGCATGGGGGTTTCAGCTTCCTTGCCTCCCCGCCGTGTTTACGTGACAAGACATATGTATGCGTGTGGACAGGAACATCGATATTCTTATAACAAAATGATAAACTTGATTACACAACGTGGCAAGCTAATCTGTGTTGTTACATTACAAATAATCATTAAAACGTTAGTGAACAGTTTTTCAGAATCATCAACAGCCCGGACGTCTTATGAATTCACATTCAGTTCATGCGTCTATATCCAGATTTGTTGCACGTCTGGTGCTGCCTAGGCTAGAGTAAAACAATGCCTATAAATTGAAAATAAGCTACAAAAAAACTATTATCTTCTCGAGTGTCCACAGATTGCACCAATCACTTTATTGATAAAACATTTTACATTTTATAAATAAGCATGTGTAAGCATATAAATTCTATTAAATAAATAATTCACAATAAAAAATTAATAATAAATATTTAACTATTTTGTATTAAATTTATTTTCGGGCGCAAGCCCCTGTGCGGCCGCACACAACTAAGGACGGCTCTGTTTATATATATATATATATATATATATATATATATATATATATATATATAATAGAGCTTCAGATACTTGGGCAAGCTCATTTATATGGATGCAAGAGGCATTCATCTGATAGTCTAATTATTTTGGGCACTGTAGGGGGTGCAATATTCTAATTGGTGAAATAACATATCAGCTTTTCAGCTGTACTTTCTTTCTTCTATTTGTAGAAGAAGAAAAATTATTGAATTCGTAAAAAAATTCAATTTCCAGTTTTCGACGAATTTATGCATTTTAGAAGGTCCTGAACACGATTTGGTTGTTTTTTTTCTGTCCATGAGTCTGTATGTGGCACAAATTTTGTGGCATACAAATCTTAGAATTAATGCACGGAATTTAATAAAATTTCATATTCTGTTAGATCTTGGCATAATTAGACGCTAATTAGGTTTTGGTGTTCAACGCCCAACAGCTGGCGCGGCTATGTTATATTTTTCACGATACCCACGATAGTTATATCTCAAGAACTAATGCGCGGAATTTTGACAGACTTCATTAGACCTTCACACAAATAGATCCTTGTTAGGGTCCGCTGTATATCACCAAGGCAACACTAGACACCGGGCTTGCTTAAGACTCCTATAATAGGAGCTGACGCATAACCATTTTGTTTCGCATTATTGGTACGCAGCTCAGCATCAATCTACCGCAGCCGGAGTTGGAGTTGCCTAAGACTCTGTTCTGATTGGCTGAACCGGTTCTGATTAGCTTGGTTTTTCGACTGGGCTGCAATTCTGGTACCAAATCTGCGAGGATGCGTCAGCCTCTATTATAGGAGTTCTAGGCTTGCTCATTCATTCTCATGACGTCACGAATTGTGGCTGGCCGCCCGTGACCAGCGATTGGTACACAGCGACGTGCCCATCGTTTTGTGCCAATCGCTGTATGTCTTTCGTCGCGGCTAGAGCTCCTATACTAGGCTAGAGCTACTACCCTTATAGTAGTCTTAGTCGCGACTAAGGCTCCTATCCCCCTTCCACCCATCCAAAAAATAAATAAGGTGGAGTTTCTAGACATGGGGGGTGAATAAGATTTTTTTCTCTCTCTTTAACAATTAGGCTTTTCTCACCCGTCTGCAATATACCATATCGGACTCTAAGAACCGGTTTATTGTATACAAGTGATCTGATTGGCATGGCATTTGGCGAAATTCTTCAATCCTGATCTATTCTTCTAGCATTTATAGTCAAATTATTCCGTCTTTCTTTATTTATACGGATTTTAAATATTCTAAATCCACTCCTTGACAGATTAGAACAATTTTATGCGAAACAACCATCCATTTTAAACGATTTTGTAACTCGATAATCGTTTAAACATTTCTCGCCTCATAGGCAGCAATGGGCAACAAACAATAAGTGGGCATCAAAATGCTTGATGATTCAGCCTGTATTATAGGAACCCTAGTCGCGGCCTGCCACCATTTGTAACGTCATGATAATGAATGAGCAAGCCCGGTGTCTATAAGTGTAGCCTTAGTGTAATAAGTCTTATAATGTAGCCCTGATATCAACCAACAGGTAATGCTGATATGCTGCTCTGTTTTCACGATTTCCGTGGTAGCTATATTTCAAGGAAAAAAAAGATTGCCATTTAATTTTGATTGCAGACGATTTGATTTATATAGAAGAAAGATTTGTGATGCCACAACATATTTGTTTTCGAATTGTTTTAAGCTAAAATCAAAAAAATATTCATTCACATTCACCTTTAATTACGCCATAAACTAAAGCAAGGTTCTTAGATTTAAGGTTGAAATTTAATGAATGAAATCAGTAGGTTTTATTTATTCTACCTGTGCAACAAAATTATATAGTTAAAACTTTTTAAAAGAAATCAAGATTGAATTCGATATTTGCATCTGAAAGAGCTATTAATTATAATACTCTACAACAGGGAAACTATTCCTGCAAACATTAAAAAAAAAACATATCTGCATTGTTTAATGCAAATGCATAACTTTAAAATGATACAGATGACCTGATATTGCGGTTGAAGATGCTTAAAAAGATTCCTGGTATTAAAAGATAAAAATAAATTAAAACAATTTTCTTACAAATCAGGGTAAAAAATTTTCGGAGGAAATCCACCCCAGCGAATTTTTTCCTGAGCATGACAGACGACAAGCAGCCTCCTACTTGTGAACTGAAAAACTGAAGCAAGAATGGCGCAGCACTGAGCAAACCATTCTGAAACAAATAAAATAAAAAGTAATAACGTAGTACAAAATCACAATCCTTCCCTGCAAATATTATTTTTTTTTATTACATACTAGTAATTTTCTGTTTTTATTACTTTCTTCTATACACATAAGAAAAAAGTATTGGTTACGTAAAAATTTGACTCTTTTTTTTTTTCTTTTTTTTTTTTTTTTTTTTTTTTGGTAATTTACATGGATTGAGATGTTCTGAATTATAGTACAGGTAAAATAGATCAAAAATTGAGTAATAGACGACAACTGGTGGCCATTCACGAAAATTTGGGTAGAACTTCGTTTTGGCACTAGAAATGAAGATCAAATGAGTCCCAAAAATAAAGCTATTTTACACTTTTTTTTTGGGGGGGGGAGGGGGATTTAACTCAGGGGGATCAACTTTTTCTAAATATGCCAAAAGGAATATCATTTGTAATGTATATTTCAATTCTGAATCGAATGATTACCCTCCGCAAGTCGATACGATTATTTGTTACAAAGTTACTGCCGGGTTTATGAAACAAAAAAGTCGAAAATTATTTTTAGTACAGGTAAAATAAGGTTTTAGAGCAATAACTGGTGGCCATTCACGAAAATTTGGAAAGAACTTCGTTTTGGAATAAGAAATGAAGATCCGATTCACCCCCCCCCCCCCCAAAAAAAAAAAAAAAAAAAAGTTGTTTCATTATGGTTTGGGGGGAAGGGACAAAAGCTGATATTTTAACTCAGGGGGGAAGGAACTCTATCCTCTCTTTTCCCCCCCCCCTTCCAAAAAATAAATAAATAGTAAAGCAACTTTATTTTTTTTTTGACTCAACGGATCTTGATTTCTAGGGCCAAAACGAAGTTCTTCCCAAATTTGGATGAATTGCCATCAGTTGTCCCTGAAAACCTTATTTTACCTGTACTAGTATGTCTGTCTGTGTAGCCACAAATTTTGTGGCTACTCTAGCTCAAGAACTAATGCACGGAATTTAATCAAACTTCATATTCAGTTAGAGTTTAACATAAATTGGCGCTGATTACATTTTGGAGCATATCGCCCAACAATGCTACTATTTTTTTTTCAATTTCTGTGATAGTTATATCTCGGAATCTCTGGAACTGAGTCTGACCAAACTTTATATGTAAGGTGCTTATTTTGAAAAACCATGCTTATTTTTTTAATCTTTCAACAGGAGGTGTTGCTATGCTGTTCTTTTTTGTGATTAACATTATAGCAGTATTTCAGTTTCTATAAGGTAGAAATGCACCAAATTTTATATTTAAAGTGCTTATTTACAAATATACATGTTAATATAATTTTGAATATGACTATGCGGCAGAGGGGCACTATTTTGTTATGATTCTTTTAATTCACTGATCAATGTAACTACTTGTTAAATTCAAAGAAATGTACCATATTTCATATTCATAATTGCTAATGTACAACTGAGATATTTAAATTTTAATATTAGAATACAACAGAAGAAAGTTCTGTGGTGGCCACAACATAGTAGTTTTGCATGACATTAAAAATCGTGCATGTACAAAAATATTACGTTGTTCCAAAAACTTCAAACTCAATGGGTAGCACGAGCATTTGCCACGTTGCAGCAACGTTAGATCATCGACTGCTACTGTTCATAATTTTTTTCGGAAAATTCTGCGATTTTTCCCTATAAAATGTTACATGTTCAGCAATTGTTGAAGCTCATAAATCGTAGTGTATACGCACAATTGCCGCATCTGTGATGAAGAAAATTCTTAATCGATTCTTCAGGTTCCGCTGTATTATCAGAAAGTTACAATATGGTGCGGATATACTGCAAGAGGTCAGTTTTCTTTCAAAGAATTAACACTAAGAGGTCTGTTAACATACCCCGTAACTGGAAAACGTTATACGTAGCTGCTAGAGTAGCATTATCCCGTATTTGCAAGCACGCTAGTGCCTTGACAGGGCAATTTTTATGGGGTATGGAGCTCTTTCAAACACTGCCACTCGCATTCAAAATGTGCTTAGGAGGCATTTTACAGAAGATAGTGTCATAGTCGTCATTTTCGTCATATCTGGCCTGTAAGATCCTTAGACCTGAAGCGCTGTGATTTTTGGTTCTGGAGCTACTTAAAACTGTTGGTCGGTCGTGACAACGCAAGAACTTTGCCAGAACTCAAGGACAGTATTTCCCGTCACACCCTCGAGATTTCCAAGAATTTGCTTCGCGTGACTGTTGGAACATGCTATTTTGCGATTTCAAACGGTACTTGACAACAATGTTCAAACATTGAACAGTCTTGATAAACCAATTTTACAGTATATATAAGCTTGTATTTTGTTAAATTATTGAAAAAAAAAATAATACGCCCTCTGGCGGCCATTTTTGATTATTTTTCTTTTAAATGCCTTTTGCACCCCTTCATTTAGAAGCATACCAAATTTTATACTTTTCTGATGAATACAATAATAAATGATGAATAGTTTCGACCACAGACAGCTCTGAGTAGATGTACCTGAAAGGAGGCACAAAATGATTAAATGTTGGGGGCGCTCAACTGAGAGACTCTTTAAATCGAAATTATCCCACATAATTCGACAATAAATTTTTTTTGCGAGTGGGTATGCATGTGTGCGAATGTTTAGTAAAATATTTTATTATATCCATCCAAATAATGAAAGAAAAAGCTTCTGTGAATGTTTCTAAGAATAGCTCAACATAATTTTGTACCTTACTTGATTACGTACCTGAAAAGAGGCACAAAATGATTAAATGTTGAGTGCCACATAGTCTTTCTCTGAACTCTGTGATTGGAGGCGTCCAAATGAGAGACACTTTAAACAGAAATTATCTCACATATTTTGACAATAAATAAGAATTGTTGACCTTTTTCCTGTGTGTGTGAATGCTTTCAATAAATTCGGCGAAGGAGGGGGGGGGGGATACCCTTCACTATCTGGCATCCAGCTTATAAACCAAGCGGCCCTGTGACGTCACATTTCTGAAGTATTTCTTTATTTCTATATCGGTTTTCACTTTCATTTTTTTGTTGTTAGAATTCCATATGAATATTTTAGTGTAATAGGGGATTCTGTGAATCAGTGCAAAATGGATTTAGCTGGTGAAACTGTAAGTAAAGATATTATTCCTTTTTTTATTGGGAATTATATTTTTTCATCAACTAGCATTGAGAAAAACCAAAAAATAAAATGGGGACGACATACCGCTAAATTTTCCTTTGTTAAAACGTATACAAACAAAAGCAGGACATTTTAGTCTTCCTAGTACGACCAGTACAAATAGTTGTATGGAAATGGAGAAAAATCAAAATTATTCTGTTGTCCTTGTTACCTGTTAACTGTGTGATCTTTAGAAGAATTTGACGATTTTAAAAATATATTTCGCGAGCGTTATTAAGACTTTCAGCCTCCAAGAATCATTTAAATGCTCATAGCCTTGAACAAACATTCAAAGTATCTGAACTATTACATGGAAAATTGCAGAAAATTAAGTACAATGAAGAAATAAAAAAGAACTTGTTGGATTTTTAATTGTTAATTTCACGACAAAATCGAGTTAAGTTGCCAAGCTATACGAATCCAAACCACTACTCACACACAGCAGACGAGCCAATCAGCCAGTGTTGCCGAAACAAATTCTGTGGTAACAAATAAAGATTTCGCGCCGCTTTAAATGTAATTTTAATGTTGAATTTTTTCAAAATGAAATTTGTAGGTTCTTGAAGGAATTTTTAAACTTTTTTTCAATATTTTATTCTTATTATTAACAAATTTGCATTTTAAAGTACTTTTTCAAGAAAACTTCTATGTTAATAGTCCCATAAGTGGTCTCGAAAATTGCATTTTTAGAAAATTATGCTGCTGAAAAAAAAATATATGATTTTAACAGAAATTTTTTATCGATTCTCAATCTAATAGAGGGCTTTAAAACGCACCAGGTCTCAATACCAGGTGCGAGCTGCACCAAAAGTGGTTCCCTTGTAAATATGGTGCCATTGGCAATATCGGTAGAGCGCTGGATTTGTAATCCTTAGGTCGTGAGTTCGAATCCGCCTTGGGTAAAAAATGAAAAATAAGGCTATTCTCCCATATCGACAAATAAAACTGCTTCTGGAAAACTCATTATATGACCGTACTGGCACTTTTTCACTCTTTTTTTTTTTTTACACTTTTTCTAAGTAGGTATTACCTCGGTAAAAAATGGCGGTATTTCAGACTTTTTAACACGTTCGCTGCCAAGCCAAAATACCGGAATTTTCATTTTATTTAGAAAGTTCAAATTCATACCAGAAAATACTAATAGCAATATTTACTTTGTTTTATTACAGACATTTCGTGATTACATAAAATTAAAATTCTTCTTTTGAAATTTCCGATGCGAATAACTAATTTTAGATTAAAGAAACGTAGATAGCACTACGAGTATACTCGTAGTTGGCAGCGAACGTGTTAAGTGTGTGAAATTCAGACAGAAAAAGTGTCATTTTAAAAGTCTTAAAATTGAACATCCCTTTTCAGACGCATAATTGTCGGAATTTCAGATATTTCAGTTTACAGTGCGAGAAAACCATTACACGACAACATTAAAAATTGCTTGAAAACCTCGAAAGAAAAAGTTACTGACCTTAAAAATGTATATATATTTTTTTTAAGTTGGATTCAAAAGATATTACAATAAAGTCTTTTGTTACTGGAAGTGTAAAAACTTAATTTCTGATTAGTACCCGGTTTTACCCTACCACCGAATTTCGGAGCTGTTTCAGATGATCCTAGAAAATGCCTTTTCCCAAGTACAGAATTGTCTTGTGGCAACAGATGGGGTTTTTCAGTACCCCAGATGTCTCTGAACCCTTTTGTGGGATGTTCCGATTTTTCCGTTCTTCTAGACTTTTTTCAACAAAGGAAAATCTTTAGGTACCCAGTTTTACCCTACTTTCCCCTGTTTGTTAAGAAAGTGCCATATTTTTTCCAAAATTTCTATGGCAAAAAAGAAAAAATAAAAATAAATAAATACCTGGGCAATAGGATAATGCAGAATGGTTCCCAAGAAAGTCGAATGGACTAGCATAAATTGTGAAATGGCCCACATCTGCCCAAAACATCCGAATGCTGCCGCATATACTGGAACAGATCTAATTATTTTACTCCAAGGAGGGCTAGGTCGCTAGAAAAAAAAAGCAAAATAAAGCATTCTTATAAATATGCAATCCCTCCCCTCAATAGTGATAAAATATTTTTCTTTTAATTTTTTTATGTGTAGGAATGATTGTCTTTCTAAGAATATACCCAATCTTAAATTGTTTATTTACTAAAAGTTTTAAACAAAATCCTAATGACAAATATAACTGATATCCTTGATAAGCAAGTACTCAAAATATACTGTGTATTACGTAGAGAATGATATACTGAACAAAGGAAGGAAATGAAGGCAGGAATTTAAGTATGGTCACCCTCGAAACACTAGTGGGCTTCCGTCATAGAACATAACTACTTTGTGTACAGGACATAGATGAGAATCATTTTTAATTGAAAACACTAATAGACTTTTTAAATGAAAAATATTTTTTAGATTGCCTACTAACAACAACAAAAAACATTTTTATATGAAAAATATTAATTGTGCATGCAAATAAAGTTTTGAAATTTATTTAAACTGGTACGTTCGTATTAGTCGCTTGTCAGGGATTAACAGCGAAAGAAATCAAAGATTCCACTATTTATAGCAACCTTTTTTTTATTCTGATAAATTCAGTGGTTTAAGCGCGTAGTTCGATTACATATCTGTTAAATTTTGTGTTTTATTTATGTTATTTTGTTTATCTATCTATTGATTTTTAATTTCGCTATGGCATATTAGCCGAAAACAAACGCTGAACTATTTATATTGTTTTAAATGCAAACGAATTAATCTTCCGTAATCCGGTTGCACGCAGTTGAGATAGATCAGAAAAGAAATTCATGTTTGAAAATTATTTCCAAAAACCATAAACAAATCAGTAAACTGAGATACAGTTTTCAGACAAATTGCATTTGAAAGTACTTTTTTTTCATTCGATGCTGCAAAAATTGAAATTGTGCGATGTTTAAAAGTTAAAAAATTTGCAATAAAAGCTAAATTTATTGGTCAGGTCGTTACCACCGTCAATATGACGTGAGTGTTACTCACGGACATGTTTTCGCATAATATTGTAAATAGTAGAGGAGAAGGTCCAAATACCGAGTAGGGTCCAAATACCGGCTAGTAGGTGTTCTGAGAACTGAACAAAGAATTGGTTGGCAGAAATTGGTTTAATTGAGAGAAGAAAGGAACGAGCAGTGCATAGCTGAAGTCAGTCTAATTTACAAACAGTAAGAGCAAATGTGTCGACATGACGAAGTCTGAGATATCAAAAGCTTTTCCGATACGTGTTTTTCATTTAAAAAAAAAAAAAAATCCCCGACGGCTTGGCTTATAGGCACAGGTAGATTTCTAAGACGCAGACCGTGGGGCGCCTGTTTGTTGGGAATTGCGGATGAAATGACCTTTTTGCCATGATGCGGTAGTTGGAACCACCCACTTTGAAACCTAACTTGTTTGCAAGTGGAGCCGGCAGGGATTTTTTTTTAAATATTTTTTTTAATGTTATCAAAAATCTGCCATGCATACATTTTCGGCAATTTTCCTAGAAGTAATACTAACTTTAAACGGATTCGATACGCATCATAATTAAGAAATTATGGGTTTTTTTCTGTTTTCACAAAAAGCCCCCCCCCCCCCCCCCATTGGTTCGAATTTGCCCATTAACGAACTGGACCGAGATTTTATGCCCCTTGATTTTATGTATCAATTTGGAAGAGATTTGTGCAGAATTATTGCAGTTATCGTGTCCATAAAAAAGTGACATAGACTTATATATATGTATTAAAAGTTTTGAACTGGGGGTGGTTTTGGGTTCTGGGAGTCTTGATCGGCGTAGATCTGCAAATTTTTTTCAAAAATTCCAACTTAGGGGAGAATGCAGTAGGTAGTATTTCTTACGAAATCTACCTAAAATATATACTGATCGTATATTGTCCTGAATAGTCGATTAATTTCTTTTTTAGACATATTTAGCCCCCAAATACCGCACACACGTTATTGGTTTTTTACTATATGGATGAGTAATACCGGTTTTAACTTAAACATAGCAGTGATCCAAATATCGGCCTCCCAGAGTGGTCTAAATACTGGCTAGCCGGTATTTGGACCTCTCTGGGTTTGCTCCGCATGAAGAGGAGGAAAAGAAATTAATTTATAGGATCACAAACGTTGTATTGCTTTCTTGCGTCATTTTACTCTTACAAGTTACAATGTAAGGCTATGGTTACAATGTTGGCCAAAATCGTTCGCAATAAATGGGAAGAGAAAAAAGAAAGATGATTAAGGAAAAACTAAGAAAATGCAAGCGAAAGGGCAGAAATTAGATTTTAAAAAGGCAAAAAAGTAAGATATCTGACAGAGGAAGATGATGCAATTTGCGTCTTCTGCGAGGGTGCTTTTTTCTGCAGACAAGGAGGGAAACTCTGAGTTCCATGTTTAGAATGCGATATGTGGGCCCATAGCGACTGCACCAACGCAGAAAGTGATAACTATGTTTGTGATTTTTGTAGATAAAGTAACCTACATCTCAAGCAGCAAGCTTTTTTTTTTTTTCGCTTAACACGTTAAAAAACAAAACTAAGAATAGAATGGAAAGAGACTGTCAGAGATAGTCGTTAAGATTTTTGTATATTTGATGAATTTGCTTGTTTATAAAAAATTTAACGTTCTTTCTGTACATATTAAATGTCATTAATCAATACAATTTATTAAAAAGATGTTCTTCTCTCTTAATTAGTGAAATTAGCACTGTTTGTGCGATTCTTTTGGAAAAACTGAGGGTAGCCGGTTTTTAAACCCCATTTTCAAAACTGAAAATTTGCAGACATTTGGAATTTTTCTTTTTATAAACGGAAAACGCTTTTTAAACGAAATTATTTTTTATAAGAGGATGTGAAACATATGAAGATACCCTAGCATGACTTTTTCCGCCATTAATTTTCAAAATTGTAGAATCTAGGTTGACAATAAAAGCGGTAGCCGGTATTTGTACCTTTTCCTCTATACTTGAGTAGTTCACTTTTAACAAAATAACGTACCCTTCTACTGAGAGTGGTTTCTTGATTGCTTAATATAAAATTTAATTCAGCTTTAGATATCTTACGATGTTCATTCGGGCCTTCAACAACGAAAAACAGAATGATAGCTGATAGAAGAATTCCACCGACACCTGAAACAAATCACATAGTTAGAAACAAACTCTTTTTACATATATTATAGCCTTTTGGGTACTTACATATTTAATTGCACACAAATACACACTTTAAAAAATTTAAATCTCTGATAGAAGAGCTAATAGAAGAAATCCGCCGGCACCTAGAACAAATCACAGTTAGAAACAAACTCTTTATACATAGATTATAGCTTTTTGGGTGTCAAACTTGCATGTTTAATTGTTCACAAATACACACTTTAAAGAAAATTTAAGAAATGTTTGATAGAAGAGCTGATAGAAGAATTCCGCCGACACCTAGAACAAATCACAGTTAGAAACAAACTCTTTATACATAGATTATAGCTTTTTGGGTCAAACTTACATGTTTAATTGTTCACAAATACACACTTTAAAGAAAATTTAAGAAATGTCTGATAGAAGAATTCCGCCGACACCTAGAACAAATCACAGTTGGAAACAAACTCTTTATACATAGATTATAGCTTTTTAAGTCAAACTTACATGTTTAATTGTTCACAAATACACACTTTAAAGAAAATTTAAGAAATGTCTGATAGAAGAGCTGATAGAAGAATTCCGCCGACACCTAGAACAAATCACAGTCGGAAACAAACTCTTTATACATAGATTATAGCTTTTTGGGTCAAACTTACATGTTTAATGGGTCTCAGGACTCTTAACCCTTCAAAATTTTGGAATTTTTAATTTTTTTATATATTAAACTGCTATTTTCCTGAACATTTTAGCGTAAATGTTTTCTTGAAATTCCCATTAGAACAGACGTTATGACTTTTAGAATTATACCCACTCAAAGCTAAAGCATACTCAAAGCTGAAGCAAAACATCATTTTTCTCAAAAGGATGTTTTTGGGCACAACGCGCATGATATCTCAAAAACTTATCAATATTTTTTCATGAAATTTTCTAAAAATATGTGTCATGTTAGTCTACATAAATTGAACCTAAAATTTCATTTTTATTATTAAAACAAATATTTTTTTTAAGTGGTTATAATGTTGAAATTAAAAAAAAAAATTGTATTAGCTCAATATAACTTTGCATTAAAAATATAAAAATGCTTTAAATACAAATTTATTGAGGTTCAGTGTAATTATTACAATATGAAGTATAATTAGACTCCAAAATTTTTATTCTAGATGCAAAAATTATTTTGTAATCGTGCGCGTAAGCTGAGATGTCAATTTTCTGCTCGACAAATGTCTGACAGTTTGAAGCCCCCTATAAATATTAATTCTGCATCTTGTAACTTTTTAAATATCTGAAATGAAAGAACACGCTTATATCGTTTCATCCCAATAAAAATTGTGTTTTTAAATCATATACATTTCAAGATATTAAATGTTATATATGATCATTTTTTTTCTTTTTTTCCAATTTTAAGAGTCCTGAGACGCCTTAATTGTTCACAAATACACACTTTAAAGAAAATTTAAGAAATGTCTGATAGAAGAGCTGATAGAAGAATTCCGCCGACACCTAGAACAAATCACAGTTGGAAACAAACTCTTTATACATAGATTATAGCTTTTTAGGTCAAACTTACATGTTTAATTGTTCACAAATACACACTTTAAAGAAAATTTAAGAAATGTTTGATAGAAGAGATGATAGAAGAATTCCGCCGACACCTGGAACAAATCACAGTTAGAAACAAACTCTTTATACATAGATTATAGCTTTTTGGGTCAAACTTACATGTTTAATTGTTCATAAATACACACTTTAAAGAAAATTTAAGAAATGTCTGATAGAAGAGCTGATAGAAGAATTCCGCCGACACCTAGAACAAATCACAGTTAGAAACAAACTCTTTATACATAGATTATAGCTTTTTGGGTCACACTTACATGTTTAATTGTTCACAAATACACACTTTAAAGAAAATTTAAGAAATGTCTGATAGAAGAATTCCGCCGACACCTAGAACAAATCACAGTTAAAAACAAACTCTTTATACATATGATTATAGCTTTTTGGGTCAAACTTACATGTTTAATTGTTCACAAATACACACTTTAAAGAAAATTTAAGAAATGTCTGATAGAAGAATTCCGCCGACACCTAGAACAAATCACAGTTAAAAACAAACTCTTTATACATATGATTATAGCTTTTTGGGTCAAACTTACATGTTTAATTGTTCACAAATACACACTTTAAAGAAAATTTAAGAAATGTCTGATAGAAAAGCTGATAGAAGAATTCCGCTGACACCTAGAACAAATCACAGTTGGAAACAAACTCTTTATGTATAGATTATAGCTTTTTGGGTCAAACTTACATGTTTAATTGTTCACAAATACACACTTTAAAGAAAATTTAAGAAATGTCTGATAGAAGAATTCCCCCGACACCTAGAACAAATCACAGTTAGAAACAAACTCTTTATACATATGATTATAGCTTTTTGGGTCAAACTTACATGTTTAATTGTTCACAAATACACACTTTAAAGAAAATTTAAGAAATGTCTGCAAATGTTACTTGAGATTAGGGTAGGAAACAAATGTTTCGATTTATAAAAAAGTTATGTTTGGCATTTATTTAAAAAATCAGCAAATTGTATTTCAGTTTTCAATGAAACGCATTTTCATTTTAAAATACATGTTTTGTTCAATTCGATGGTGTAAAAATTTAAATTATGCGATATTTAGACGCGATATGCACGATAAAAGCGACAGGGCAGGTCATTGTCACCATCGTTAGGATTTCAGTGTTAATAACGGACATGTTTGTGCTTTATAATAGAGAAACACAAAATACATGATTAAAATAATAGATGCACATTGTTGGAAGCTTTTCAGTCCGGAATGTGCAATTTTGAATTTTTACCTTAACACATTCGCATCGGGAAATGAGAATTCTCGTTTTGAAAAAATAAACGTTGTCATCGTGAAATGAGAATTCTCGTTTTGAAAAAATAAACGTTGTCATCGGGAAATGAGAATTCTCGTTTTGAAAAAATGAACGTTGTCATCGGGAAATGAGAATTCTCGTTTTGAAAAAATGAACGTTATCATCGGGAAATGAGAATTCTCGTTTTGAAAAAATGAACGTTCTCATCGGGAAATGAGAATTCTCGTTTTGAAAAAATGAATGTTGTCATCGGGAAATGAGAATTCTCGTTTTGAAAAAATAAGAGTTGTCACCGAGAAACGAGAATTCTCGTTTTTATTTTAAAAAAAAACATAATTGACTAAGTGTAAAAAATACATTTATAGCATGTTGCCCATACTTTTTTAGATCGTAAGACATTTTATAATAAATCAGTATCCGTATATTTATTGATGTATAAACTTGAGAAAATTATCTAGGAAACAATTTATGAGAGCCTTATTTCAGAAAAAGAGGGAAATACCATTGTTTTAAAATCATCAAAATATCCCATTTTATAGGAAAGTTTAAGGAAAAATTACCCGATGCGAATGTGTTAAAATTATACTAAAAACGTTTCTCTATAAGAACGCATCTTTAATTAAATAAGAAGTGGGTAAGTGTGATCGAAGATCGCACAAAGGGTTTCGTTTAATATTCCTTTCTTTAAAAAAATCCAAATAAATTTCATTTAAAAAAAAAAAAAAAAAGTCATGTTTTTTATAAAGTAAAAATTTAACGGTCTATTTTTCGCGTTTTTTCGAATATCTGAACCACCCGATAGCGGGCGAAGCCCGCTATTATATTCTGTCATAATAATATCCATCATGTGGACTAAATGCGATATTTAAAAAAAAAAATTATTTCAAAATTCAACTCAATTGCTATTCACCTTCGAAATGTTAGACGCCAGATTAATTTTCTTTTTAGTTCTGTAAGGACATCATATTAAGCTACTTTCTGTATTTACACATACTCATACCCCTTGTATTATTGAGAAATGTTTGAAAATTTCCGTTTTACTACCAATATGACGTCATATTAATCTTTTTTTCAATTGGTGAAACTTTTTATTTCATTTTCATTTTTCACTTGGAAATCTTTCAATAGAAAATTAATTATTGTAGAAAGAATTTTTTTGTGGATTTTTAATTGTTGGCAACTGCTATAACGAAAAATGTTTAAATTTAATAGGAAAAGGGTGTTAGATTTTTTGGTTTTTTATCTCTATATATTAAAATACGATTTTTTCAAATTTTATTATTTTGAGCTTCATAGTAGATATTCAGCTATAAGTACATAAAATTTCATGACTGTGAGTTATATAGTTTCTGAGAACCGGCTCTGTGACAGACAGACAACGAAGCGGGACTAATAGGGTTTCGTAAGATGAACGAAACCCTAAAAAAGGAATTTTGTAAAACTCATTTTATAAAATTCAGCAGAAGGAAAAGAAAATAAAGGAAAAAAGAAAATTATTATATGAATTAAACTTTTAATTAAAATACATTTGTTACGTAGTACCACACAGTTTAGAGAAATATTTGCTCTGTACTTTTTTATCATTTAGATAAACAAATAAAAGAGATTAAAAAAATAAACCCACTGAGCAAAGATACGATAAAAAGAATAAGATGAACAATCAACAATGATGTTTGCCCACTTGTTATCCTGATAGTAACAGAGAATTTTACTTTGCAGACATTAAAAAAAAAAGGCTTATTTTCAAATTCTCCAAAAAGTTAAGTAAAAGAAAACACATCTTATTTAAAAAAATCATTCGAATAAAATGCACTTTAAAAGAGTTTTTCACGTAATTTGCATTGTTAGCTTTAGATAATGCATCTAATTTCTATTGTTAGTTCATTGTCAATATATCCCATATCCTTTAGTGAAATCTATATTACAAAGTATTTGTCACGTAATTTCTATTGTTAATTTTAGATAATACATCTCATTTTCGTTGTTATTTCACTATTAGTATGTTTTAAGTGAAATATACGTTAGAAGAGTTTTTCACGAAATTTGCATTGTTAGTGTTAGATCAAACTGTTCAACAAAATATCTGTTTCACATGAAGTAAGTGATATTTTTTATATTTTAGGGGATGCTGAAAATGAAAAAAAACACTGAAAAGCTTGTGAATTATGACATCCAGCACCCACAGATTAAAAAAAAAAAAAAAAAAAAAAAAAGCTAATTTTAATACATTTTTGTATTATGCTATATAACATATAAAGGTACATTTCGGTTAGCCGGGCGCCAATGATATATGTACATATATAAATACATATGTATATACATATATATGTATATATATATGTGTATGTATATATATGTATACGTAGATATGTGTATATGTGTGTGTGTGTTTACATGTGTGTGTGATATATATACATGTATATATATCACTGGTGCCCAGCTAACCGAAAAGTACCCATATAAATTTTATCATTTGAATTTAATAATGAAATAAATGGTTAAATGAACCCTTACATAGCTGAAATGTTAAATAACAATAATGAAAAGCTGCAGTGTTAATTATATTGTAGAAAAATTAAACATAAATTTTATAAACATAAATGAAATTTAATGCATGAAGGTACTATAAAAAATGACAAAGTAAAATTTGTTTCTACTCTTTTATTGTTGGTGCTTGATATATGTACTTGTTGTTTAAAAGCAATTAAAATGGCACTGCGATATTATCATAAGCGCTACTCGAATGTCCATAAAGTCCAAGTATTTAAAGTAAAATTTCTTAAAATTGAAGAGCGATAGAAATTTTTAACAACTTTTTCTTTTTTAAATCCCTAAAATGTATGGAAAACATCCAACAATGTATATTTAAAAACAGAAAGTTTGTAAAAATGTGTTGAAAATTGTAATACATCTAATTTTCATTGCTAGTCTAATGCCAGTATACATTCTTTAATGAAATCTACATTAAAAGATTTTCTAGTAATTGTCAGTTTTAGATAATACATTTTAATGTTAGGTAATAAAGTTACTAACGAATTTATATACGACGGTTGTTCAATAAGTTTTGCCTTAAAGTAGTTCTGTAACTACTTTATTAACGGAACAAAAAGAAATATTTTACATTGACAAGTAATCCTTGCCCTTCATCTCCTGATGTTTTTATTTTGCAGGTGGGACCACTAACGTGTTAACAGTGAAACTGAGAAAGTCGGACTATATGGAAGTGCGGTTAAAACAGAGTGCGGTGATCCTGACGGCTGTAGCTCTCCGCCTCTCTGTCGTTTTGACCATTCTTGCTTTTTCTAACACGGTGCTTTGCTCTTTGTCGCTCTGAAGAAGAATCTCGCTTGTGGATTCGAAATAGCCGTTTGCTGTTTTTTTTTTTTTTTTTTTTTTTTTTTTTTTATGAATTTTTAACGTTGGTTTTCTGCCTTTTAATATTCTTCCGCAATGGTTTTATTTGCTATTTTCTGTACAATATGTTTATAATTAATTATTCAAATTTATTTACAGCATATACTTTTGGATGCTTAATAAATATACTTCTTACGTTTCAATTGATTTTTTCTATGTTAAAATAAATCATAAAACCTAATCCCCTTTTATGCACAGGAAGATGGTTTCAACATTCGCGGAGGTTTCTGCGAATCTAACCTTCGAGAATGTTAGGGAATTATTGTATATTGCATATTGAGTGTTCACAATTTGGGGGTTGTGACTTATTATTAAAGGGGTTTTATTTTTACTCGATTTAGGCCAATTTACAATATAACTGGTAAACGCATAGATATGCAAGTTTGTACTTATCTGAAGTTCGAATCACATGTACACCGTGCTGCCCATCAGACAAAAATCCTTCTCAAGCCGCGCGGTACGCACGTGATTCGTACTACAGCGCATACCTTCTGCACATATATAATCTTTTCTTTTTTACGACTGTTTTTATGAGTTACGCCATTTTAGCCTACAACAGTCAACAGAGTGAAGGTGCGCTTAGAGACACTGACATCACAATGTCTATACCAGGGTCATCGCTGCCGATCGCCATTGTGCCAAATCGCGGCAAAATGATTCATTTGGCGAGAAAACAAAATGATGAAATCGCCGAATTGCGGGAGTTTCAAAACTTTTTTTTTTTCGGCAACACTGTCAATCATGATATGTCAGGGTTTTTTTTTTTCCAATTTATTGTATTTTGAATTTTTCAGAACTCATTCACACACACACACACACACACATATATATATATATATAATGATTTATTGGAGTGAAAGGATTTGGCGCGGGACCTCTTTGCAGACCAACTGATTTATTAATCCAAATAGATAATACACACAGAGTGGGAGTTGCAAGAGGCCCCGAGAACCATATTTTTACTTACATAGTCGTGGGTTGGTAAAGCACCTCAAATGCTACCAAAAATCTCTAAAAAAACTGAGCTTTTGGTGAGTTGCACGCCAGTTTTGTTAACCCATTTGCTGCCAACCACGAGTATACTCGTGGATTTTCAATCTAACATTACGAATTTCGTACCAGAAATTTCGAAAGAAGAATTTTTATTTTATGTAATCACAAAGTGTCTGTAATTAAATAAAGTAAATATTGCTCATAGTATTTTCTGGTATGAATTCGAACTTTCTAAATAAAATAAAATTCCGGTAATTTTAACCCGGCAGTGAACGTGTTAGTCATTTAGAATATTTTACAGAGAGTGAACTAATCAAATGTAGGCGGGAACTTACTTTTATTTGGATAGAATTCTTGATTAATGGGGTCTTATAATGCAATTGGTTTTGCCAATTGCATCACAACAGTCCTTTCTAAATTTAATGTTAATGGTTAATTGTGAACCTATCATATTAATAACTGTCAAACAGACAAAAGTTAATTAGAATGTACAACCAAAAATATAAACATTATAATTTCTTATTTTGACAATAATTTTAAATTTATATCTAAACATAATTATCTACATTGATTTAATCATCTGAATGTAATAACTGTCATATTGGAGAAAGTTTATTAAACTTTACGATCTAAACGTAATTCTGGATATTTCTTATTAGAATTTATTGTCTGAACATAATCATTTAGTTTGACTTTATTAGATGAGCATAATAACTGTCATGTTGGTGAAGAGTGATTTGAATTTATATCTTTGACATGATGTGATTAGAAATTATAGCTTTGAGCAATCATCCAATATAAACATGTCAATCAACTTCTGTTTGGGGAAATTAATTTCACAAACATTTATAATCATTAAACATGTTTATGATGGATAATTTGTTTTCAATAAATATGTTTGTCTGAGAAACAAAATTAACAGGGGCAAAAAGGGTTTTTTGAATACAACACTTTAATTTAGAAAAGGAACTGGAAACTTTCAATTTTCAATTTTAAACTTTTTGAATTTTAAAGAGGGTTTATTTTTATCCTTTCATATAATGGGTAAGTCAAAATGAATATAGCGATTACAAACGGCTATAACTATTTAACGGAAAATAATTTATCGATAAGATTAACACAGAATGTAGACGGAACTTCCAAATTTTGTATAAATACGTCATAGATGTTCTATGTGACTTACCTTGGTTACATGGACAACATCTAGACGGTAATCTATTTCACGCCATACATTCTGAAGCATTTGTTCAGTCACCGACGCAAGCGCATTACAAATGCGTACTTTGAGTTCTTCAATTGTTTTGGGCATGCGAGGCACATAACCCCTTTCACATAACCCCATAGATCGGTCGAAGTGGAGATGCCGACGATGTCTTCTGCTCTTGGCCACCGAGATCTCCGGATTTGACACCCTGCGATTTTTTTCTATGGGGTTATGTGAAAGTATGTGCCTCCCATGCCCAAAACAATTGAAGAACTCAAAGTACGCATTTGTAATGCGCTTGCGTCGGTGACTGAACATGCTTCGACATGTGTGCTTCAGAATGTATGGCGTGAAATGGATTACCGCCTAGATGTTGTCCGTGTGACCAAGGTAAGTCACATAGAACAAATATGAAGTATGTATACAAAATTTTGAAGTTCCGTCTATATTCTGTGTTAATCTTATCGATAAAAATTATTTTCCATTAATTAGTCATAGCCATTTGTAATCGCTATATTCATTTTGACTTACCTGATATATATTTGTTTTTATTAAAAACCAATGACATACTAACCCGGTCACAAGTTAATTCGAGTTTTGTTCCGAAACAGTTTTTATAAAACTTTTTTTTTTTCGAAATATTTTTCAAATCGAAGTTATTGAGTCACAAAGGGTTAACTCTCGTCGAATAAAAAAATTTCACTTCAACGCAAGAGAAGTACAGTTGCGTTGCTCAAAAAAAAAAAAAAAAAAAACTTACCAAACGTGTAAAAAGAAGAGGGCCATCTTCCGGATGAATCGCACAAAAATCCTGCCAATAAACTTCCCAGGCAAGATCCTAAAGCGGCACCTGATTGCATGATTGTGAAGAAAAAACCTCTTTCTAGTTTTGGAAACCAGTTGGCAGTCAGAAGGGTCAATGACGGTGGAACAACACCCTGTAATAACATCCTCTTCTCAGAAAAATATTAAACAAGCAAGAAAAATCATGCGTCAAAGCATAGATTATGAAAAACTTTCCAGCACTTCCAGAATACTTTAACAAAACTTCACCGTTTAATAAGGTAAAAAATAATGTTTAACCCTTTCAGGTGCAACGAAATTATATTCGTAAAATAGTGAAATGATCTACTGACACCAGAATTTATAAACGAATTTATTTGCAAAAAAGCAAAAGTATTTATTCACGTACTTAAGAAAAAGAAAATTTTCATTCCAAAATTCTGATGCCAGTGTAGCATTTAAGCATTAAAATTAAGTGATGAAGAAATGCATCACCGCTCTTGAAGGGATTAAGTAAACAAGGAATGACAAGGGATGACCGCCGCGGGAACCAAGCTTTCGGTTTAGAGTATAAGTGCAATCCCTGAGCGAAGAATCAAACCCAATGTTTATTTTTACATACATACAATACGTTGAAGGTTAGCCAGTTTTTACAATGTTTTAACTAAACGTGTCTAACTAAGTATAGCTTTACATACTTAACTACATTAAGGATGCACATTAGTTTAACTTAACAAATTTGGTAAAGGTAAAAGATGATTGGGGAAGGTTATACAATGTTTCTGAAGAAGTACAGTGGTATAGTACTTTGTGATGGAAATTGCTGAAGGGGAATTTTTAACTGTGCTATGCGTAGAGTTGCAAAGAACCGGTTTATTACAAGGTTTATTTCCAATAGACCGGGTTTATTCCTAGGTTTATTCCCAACAGATCTGGGTTATTCCAAAAAAACAAGTTTATTCCCAAAAAAACCCGGTTTATTCCCAGGTTTAAACCGGGTTTTTTCTAATCTTTGCAACTCTAGCTATGCGTTTCTTAACTGAGCTAAATTTTAGCATACTATGCAGTATATATACAAATCTATAGATCATATACAGGGCTGCTCAAAACAATTCGAATATTGTTTCCGACTATTGATGGTAATTACTGAAATTGGGTTTTCAAATGTGTAATGCGTTTGCCAAAAATCCTCTGTCTTTTTAGCTTCCGGCCAGCACTCCTCTTCTGACTCATCCGAACAGGATAATGTGGGTATAGTGGTACACCAGTGGTATAGTACAGCACTAAACAAGCTGATAATTATTACTTTACAGAGATTAATGAAAATAAAACAAACTAATAATATGAACTGATAAATATGTAAAAAAATTACAATCGGAAAACGCCGGAATTTACCAGCTCTGATAAAACAATACAAATTGAAACAGTTAAAAAGCCCCTGTTCGCGTGAGTGAGAAGAGCAGTGCTGGCCGGAAGATAAAAAGACAGAGGATTTTTGGAAAACGCATTACACATTTGAAAACCCAATTTCAGTAATTACCATCAATAGTCGGAAACAATGTCCGAATTGTTTTGTGCAGCCCTGTATATGATCTATAGATTTGTATACATACTACATAGTATGCTAAAATTTAGCTCAGCTAAAAAACGCATAGCACAGTTAAAAATTCCCATTCAGAAATTTCCATCAATGCACGGAAATGTATTCGAGATCTTTTGTGGCTGCCTTGTATATGATCTATAAAATAGATACACACCAAGTAATATGTAAAAAAAATAGTTAAATTTGAAAACGCGATTACTTTAACAAAACTTCACTGTCTAATAAGGTAAAAGATGATGTCTAAGTAAGCAATTTGGAAAACTCATAACACATTTGAAAACACGATTTCAGCAATTACCATCAACAGTTTTTGTGCAGCTCTGTATGTGATCTGAAGATTTGTATATACTGCATAGTATGTTAAAATTTAGTTCAGTTAGGAAACGCATAGCACTGTTGAAAATCCCCTCTTCCGCAATTTCCGTCAATAAACGGAAATGCACTAGAGATATTTTGTTCTGCCCTGTATATGATCTATGGAATTTATGCACATCAAATTATAAGCAAAAATGTAGTTACATTTAAAAACGCGTAACCACAACTGAAAACGTACTTCCATCAATTTTTGTTAATAGACAGTACTGTACTTCCCCCATAGACTGAATTCTTTTGAGTGTCTCCGTACAGGAACTATAAGTGCTACACACTTCATTTTCAATACCGAACATGCCATAGTAAACTTTAACTAGGACTTCCCTCAAAGGAATTAGTCTGAGTGATATTGCTGAGAACATAGGGTTAACAATTACAATATAAAGAAAAAGAGCAAATTAAATGATAGAATTACAAAATATCATATATAAATTCATATACACTGTTAAAAAAATAGAAAAGAAGTACCGTTCATCAGATGTTTTGTCATAATTTTTTTTTAACATGTGGCAAAGAATCTCATTTTCTTAAGCGCGTATTGCGCAAAACTTGAAAAAAAAAAAAAAAAACCACGCCGGGTCTTTTAAAACGCCAAGCTTTTTAAAGTTACGTAATTGGATTTGCAGCCAATAGATTATTCTATCAAGCGTGGCCTAACGCAAATTTAATTTCATTGTTACACCTTTTTTTGTGTGTGAATTTCAAATTTTTCTTCCTTGATTATATATCTATTATTATTTGTATAACTGTTTATAGAAACTCTTACACTTCAAACCACATTGATAGCATGCTTTGCTGCAAACCAGATTGCAAAACTATAGTCTAAATCATTCTTAAAGTATACAAAAAAACTTTTGATGACTTCTGTAAAATAACTTTTACATTAAATCTCCATATCGGCAAAATTAAAAAATTATATATATTTCAAAGTTAAGCTTAACAGATACTTCTTGATTATTCTCTAGGAGGCTCTGCCCCCTGCGCTTTTACTGCGCCAATCCGCAGACTTTTCTTTTGCCTGTCTGTCTGTGTCTCCACAATCTGTCTGTTTCCCTATCCGTTCTTCTGACCGTCTCTCTAAACGATTGTCTATATCTCTACACGTCTCGCTACCTGTCTCTATATTTCTCTACCGGTCTCGCTACCCGCCAATCTATTTCTCTAACCGTCTGTCTATCCGTCTAACTACTTGTATGTCTAGCCGCGTCTCTATCCACTTCGCTACCCATTTGTCTATCTGTCTCTCTACCCGTCTGGCTATACGCCTCTCTACCCATCTTCTTACCCATCTCCGTACCCATCTACTGTCTCTCTACTCGTCTGTATACCCGTCTCACTATCCGTCTGTTTTTGTACCCGACTCGCTACCAATCTCATTACCCGTCAGTCAACTCGTCTCTGTACTCATCTCTCTACCCGTCTCTTTAACTACCACGATACGCGTCTCACAACCTTTCTCGCTACATTCCTGTCTACCGGTGTCGCTACCCGTCTCGTGACCCATCTCGCTACCCCTCTGTCAACCCTCTTTTTACCTTTCTCTCTAGCCGTCTGTCTATTCGTTTCGCTACCCATCAGACTACCTATATCGCTACTCGTCTTACTACCCGTCTGTCTACCCGTTTGTTTACTCGTCTTTCTACCTCTCGCCACCTCTTCCCAATATTTAAACAATTCATTTAATATACAGAAGCCGTTTATCAGTTATTAAATGCAAACAGAAGTAATTTATCTAATAAGTGTAATCAGATGCAAGTTTTTTTAAAAATACATACATAAACCTGAATAATAATTCATCAGTTTTGTGTTCATTGTTCTTTATATCATTTGACAGTAAATCTCAACTTCTTAAACCTGAATTGTCTCAAGCTTTTTAAAAAGACCGCAAGGTCTGTATAACTGCAAAGTACCCTGAGGGCTATATTAGCTACATGTTATTAAGTTAAGTGAAAGTTTCGTTATCGCGTTTGCAGCTAATTGCTTATGTCAGAAAACGTGGCTTAACGCCATTTTAAATTCATTACTGTAAGTTTCTTTTCTTTTTCTTTTTTTTTTTTTTGGGGGGGGGGGGTAGGGGGGGGGGCGGGTTTCAAATATATACATTCATTTGAAACAAATGTAAAAGACTTCTTCTACAGTTTTTTTTAGGAGAAACTTTCGTAATTGGGCCCAAAGCCAATCGGAGCATTTAATATCATTATTGTAATTCTTATCCTTCTATATTAAAAAAAAGTAATCTTGAACTGAGCCAAAAACGAAATGGACCAATCAAATTCTGCGTAGATATTCCGGGTTATTCTCATCGCTTTTTTACTTGGGACTTTTTGGAGGAGCTATTACTTTTTTTCGAGCCATCCTACGGATTCGAAAAATCATACCACAAGACGCGAAATATAACAAGCTTTCAGAAATTAAAAAAATTATCACGGTCGGACAATAAAAACTCAAAAAATCCTTAAAAATCGAGTAAAATATCTTTTATTGAAAAAGTCATTTTTTATATTGTTGTCAATTTCTAAATAAGCGCAAAGGATTATGTTTTATCTCAAATAAAAAATGTATTTGCGCGAGACTATTAAAAAACAATAATGAAAGTTTAAAATAATAATTAAATGATCACGTGTTGAAAGCAGGAAAAAAAGAAAATTACGTCATAAAAATTGTGTTTACACATGAATATTAAAAATTAAAAAAAAGGAATTAAATGAAAAAGCATTATAACCAGTTAAATGAAAAAGCATTATAACCTGATTACAGAAGAAAGTCGCCGTTCGTGATATCATCATCTTTTTAAAACAGGATACATTACCAGGTTTTAAGAGGCTGTGAAATCAGAACGGGGGTTGGTGAGCGTAGCGAGCAGGGGGCAGAGCCTACTAGTAGAGTTAAAACAATATTGTTGCTAGCTTTACTCTTGTTTGAGACCAGCCTTGCCTGTGTATCTGAATGGAGAAAAGTTTCGTATCCTATGTCGGTTGGCGAAAAAAATTTAAAATGGTGCCAAAAGGTAGTTTTAGCATCTTACAAAATTTTTCAAGAGAGCGGTAAAACATGTTTTTCAAATATTTACAAACATACGTTTATTAAAGCATGTTTTTGCACCATCTTAAAAATTTAAGCACGATGCTAAAATAAAATTTTATCGCCATATTCGATATTTTAATAAGTAATGAAAATACATAAACAAACTTATTTAACAAACCTAAGAGGCATTTTTGTGATAAATAATTGCTATTGTCAGGGGGGTAAATTGTAAACAATTCATAAACGGCTAGTAAATAATAAATGGCATTTAAAATCTAAAAATGGAGAAGTGGTCCGTATAAAAATGCAAAACATAACATTATATGCTTGATATATGTAAATCTTTTTTTATTTTTTAATATTTCCGAAGGCACAGATAAAAAGGTAAAAATCTCTTTTCCAAATGCCAAATAGAAAATATACAAAATAGAATGCCAAATATACAAAATAGAAAAATATCTGCAAAAAAATATATTTACATAATACTACATCTGCAAAAAAAATAAGATTTGGAAAAAATAAGCCAAATCCTGCAGATCCCAACAATCACATCGAAAAACTTATCACCAAAAAAGAACTCGCCAAATCTTATGGGACAGGAGATGGATTTTTCCCTCTGAATGCAGAATATTAGTTTTTTTTCTTGTACGATGGGTGATTATAATATAATTGTTTCATTTCACATACTACATATACCGTTTGATATATTGGTACTTTTATACTATCCTGGCGCAGTTGATAAATCGCCAAATATTGTTCCTTTAACATTTCCATATTGAATTCATTTCATTTAAATATAAACCTTTCACTCATTTAATTTAAAATACACGCCTTTCATTAATCCCATTTAAAATGCTAAAAAGAAAAAAAAAGAAATAATGCCATAAATCGAAACCTTTTATTTAAACACCAAATATATATATTTTTTTTAATTTACACACGAGAAATAAAAAAAGCTGCTATTGCTGAGATTTGCGCCAAATCTCTAATACCAAGTCTGCCAAGTTATTGCGGGGTTTTTCTTTCAAACAGAAAAAAATCCAGATTAATTTTCGATTTCTACTAAATTGAAATATATTTTATTGTGCTGAATATTAGTGCGTGCATATTTTTTTGCTGCATGTACTCCATGAACTTTTCAATTCCGATTGTCAACGAAAATCTTCCGCCGGTGAAAATGACGTACGCACAAAATTTTCGTGACGTATGTACTTTAATTGTTCTTTTTTATCTATTTTTTTAATATAATTTCCAAACGGTTTAGCATTTATTCTTGGTAATAAATAGACGACGTTGTCACCTTTATAGGTACCTGCTGTAAAAATTTGAACGAAATCCGTTAAATATTTTTTGAGTTATGCTTGACGAAAGGTTTTAATATCCATTGTAGCTATATATGGGGCAAAGTAATACTGCGCTGTGTATGAGTCTTCGTTGCACTCAGACAATAATATATATCAATTGCATCAGAATCAGAGTATTTTTACGTGAGTTAGAGCACGGATAGACAAACGGCAGACAAACTGCATTCATAAATACTTTTGAATTATGTTGGAAGGTGTTCAAAAGATGGTCTGTCGTAAGTTATTCATCCGTAATAAAAGTAATATACGGTTCAGACCACAAATATAGGGACTCTTAAAATTAACTAAACGTTTTTAAAATTCAATCAGAAATAAACGTTAACAGCTATTGAAGTTATTCTTGCCGGAATGTAATGCGTGAAGTCAGGAATTTTTTTTTACTACGCTCCCTTCTTTTAGTTCTAAATATCAGTGATAGATGGCGCTGCGTTGTCTCAGACTGTAATACTATAACCCTGCAACCCTGTACTAATAAAGAAATCATGCACCTTCAAAATGTTAACCATTTGCTGGCGTTTCAACAGCTAAACAGAATGAAGATTAAAAGCTGGGTGAATTTTGTTCCATTTTTAGGTGCGTTCGTAATTATATAAATACGTAGCACCTATAGTCGTCGTCTGGTCCGTCCGTCTGTCCGCATATAACAGCGCAAAAACTACCCAACCAAAGGGTTTGAAATTTAATATATATTATCGTTATAGAATTTTGTCGAGTCATTTCAAATTTTAAGAAAATCGAATCAAAACTTAAAAAGATGTTAATAAAAGTTTTCTTTATTCTATATAATAAAAGTGCAAATCATGTGACTGAGGAAAACAAATACGGACAAACCACTTCTTTTTTCATATGCCAGGCGGCCATTTTTATTCAAAATTAATTTTTCGAATAAATTGCATAAAAGTTACATTTTTAGAGAGATCGTTGAAAAAAATGTTTGTTGAGAGATGAGTTACATTAAAAAATGTGTAGATTCTGAGATTATTTCTGTAAAAATTACGTTAACAGCCGAATATCCCAATCTGTTAGAGTAAATAAACAAAGGAAATTCGTCCATTAAGAGTCATAAAAATATTAAACCATGGACGTAATCATTCGCAAAGGGAGATCTCCATGGTGAATTTTATTGTGCTGTCTAGTGTAGAAAAAAAATCGCATTTGTAAACGTGACATACCTAATAATAATAATAATAAAGGCATGCTCATTTTGCTCATAGCAGACGATATAATTCATTTCACTGAAATAATAACGATGATTTTTTTACATTGTGAAACTAGTTATAAAACGAACGCACCTGCTATGTCACGTTTAACGGACAATTTCCAACTTTTTATTTGTTAGTTTGAACGGTCTAACAGTTTTAGACAGTGCTATATATCGGTGACATTTAGAACTTAAACAAGAAAGCGTGATAACAAATAATTCCTGGCTTCACACAACACTATACTGCAAAAATAACTCCAAAAGCTGTCACCATTTTTTTTTTTTATTGGATTTTTAAAACGTTCAATCCATTTTAGATTACCCTGTACAAAATAATTACATCATTGTAGGGTCACCAACTGTCATTTTGTTACACTGAGTTACGCTCTTTTAGAAAAACAAGAACAAAAAAAATCATGCGTCAAGCATAGATTATGAAACACTTTCCAACACATACAGAAAACTATAACGAAACTTCATCATTAAAACAGTGAAAGAAAGTATAAACAGTATAGGAAACATATAACACATTTAAAAGTCCAGTTTTAGCAATAACCTTTCACAATCAAAAATGTAGCCCAATTCTTTTGTGCAGCCCTGTATATAATCTATAGATTTGAATAAATACTACATAGCATGATAAAATATAGTTCATTTAGAAAATTCACATTTAGCAGTTTTCGCTAATCGATGGAAATGCACTCGAAATCTTTTGTACAACCTTGTATATTATCTAAAGACTTTTGTACTCACCATATATCAATCTAAAATTTAATTCAGGTAAAAAAACGCATAAGTCAACCTAAAACAAACTTCCAGCAATGTACCAACCATAAACGACAATGTATCTTGTTCTTTGCGTAGCCCTGTACAATAATATATTTTCCACAAACTTCTATAAGTTTACTAACTATAGCTCAGCAGGAAAATGCGTGACACAATTAAAAACTACCCTAAGCAATTCACTCCCATGCTCTGTAATACTTACGAATTCCCTTGTGTAGCCCTGTTTGTGATCAACCGAATTTATACACACAACGTACTATGCCAAAATTTAGTTAAACTTAAAAACACAAACCAATGATGAATACGCACTTATTACAGATAGACTGTAATTATTGCACGTATACTGTAACCGATATCTTTTGTGTTTCCCTGTAAATGAACGATAAACGCAATGCACACCATACTTTTAAGTGAGTAATGAATAGTGCACCTGAGTAATGTACATAAATTTCATCATGTTTGAAATAGTGAAACATTATTAAATTACACTGCAAACAATTTTTCCTCGTAGAACAATGTGGAACAGAATTCTTTTGTTTGACCCTGTAAATGAATAATAAATACTTTGCACCCCATATTCTACAAAAAGCATGTTTTAGTGCGCTTCATAATTGTATATCAGTTTCAACATGTTTCAAATGGCGTAGCATCATCAAAATGCGCTTGAAACGATTTTTTTCCCATTGACTGTAATGTAATGGAATACTTTTGACTGTCCCTGTAAAAAATCTAAGTGGTACACACTTCATTTTCAATAGGGATCATGCTATAGCAAACGACCATAACATACAAAAATTTTAGGACAATTCGAGTATATTTTCGCGATCGGGCAGACGGCCAGACAAACCGAAGTCATAAACACTTTTAAACTAGGTTAAAAAGTGTTAAAAATTAAAAATGCTCAAAATTTACCTGTGACAAAC
The DNA here is from genome assembly GCA_963931845.1 of Maratus michaelseni. Lineage (NCBI taxonomy): Eukaryota > Metazoa > Arthropoda > Arachnida > Araneae > Salticidae > Maratus > Maratus michaelseni. The sequence continues at coordinate 48,096,797 of OZ007598.1, read as the reverse complement.
CTCTCAGCGCCTGTAGTGCTATCAAGACGTAGACATCCACCCACGATAAAAAGGGAACTAGTAATGTCCCTACGCCTGATATAAATGAGCCTGCGAAAACGAACCACTTGCATCCGTACCTCTCTATCAGTCTTCCAACTGGAATAGGTGCAATAGCGTAGCCAATGAAATAACTGCTGATTATATAACCTTGTATTTCATAAGACCAACTGAAATCGCCATCCTAAATGAAAAAAAAGGAACAGGAAAGAAAAATCATGCGTCATCACATACACTGTAAAAAATTTTGGTCAACAATTACGGTACATATACTGGCAACTTTGTGACCAGTATATATACCGTAATTAAACTGGACGGTATATGTACCGTAAAATATTTAAAGTATATGTACCGGCTGTACTCCCCCCTCTCCTCAGGCGTGCACGCAGTACGTAACAATAGAAATAGCATCACTTCAGGGGTTGCCATACACCGAGGCGGGGCTACGAGCTTTTGCCTTACTGAAAAATAATTATTTTTCGGTATAAATAGTAATTTTTTACTGAAAAACAATCATTTTACGGTATAAATACCGTTCATAATCGAAATGGCACATATACGGTTTTTTTACGCTTAATATACCTTAGAAGTACGGTACTCATACCGTAAAGAGTGAAAACGGTACAAGTACCGTTAATTTACGGTACATCTACTGAAATTTTACAAATTTTTTTACAGTGTAGATTATGAAATACTTTCCAACCCCACTATAAGATACCTAATAACCCGTTCAGACTGGATTCTTAAGATATCTTAATTTTGGAGGTGGTACATCCCGGAATTAGAACACCTGTGAACACTCTGAAACTCATCTAAGATAATTCATTGAATGTCACTGTGTCTGAGATCTGAACAAATGTACACTGCTGTCCAAAAATTAAGGGTCAGTAACCGGACGCTTTCGCTTTTTACATGGTTTGTCGAATGTCTACCGAAATCCTTGACAAATTGTTCTTGAAATTCGAGGATGTAAAGCACATGTTTGACTTCAAGAACAGTAGAAACAGTATACTGCAATTAAAAAATTAATATATTGAATATTTGATGAGATATGGGCATTTGTATGAAATAATTTATAACTGCGTATGAGCGAACTATGCCTAAGATTATTTTTTTTTCATGATTTGGATCACTCTATATAGTCTATATAGTCAATTCTATATAGAGTTAGACCCGCCAAATATCGTGAAAACTCAGAAAGATAACAGCAATACAGTGAGCTAATTGACAAATTCGGAAGGGAACTCCCATTGGATTATATGAAACTTTGTCATTTCTTTCATTATTTCTAGTTTTCATTTAAAAAAAATTAATATTAATAAAAAATTTGAAAAACACACACTTTTTACACTCCACTCCTTAGTTCTCGTACAGAAGAAAAGACCAAAAAAGTACGAGAAATACACAGAAAAAAAAACAAATTTTAGGTAAATATTTTATCCTCAAAAAATATACAGGGTGTCCACGTATAACCTGACCGACCTTTATTTTCGCAACCGTTGGTCCTAGATGCATACTTCCAATTACAAAAATGGTTTAAATAAGGTAAAGAATTATTTTTAAAGTGATTTGGGTCAAGAAAAGTATTTATTAAAAAATTACGAAATTTAAATTTTTATATGGTCCTCCGGTCCTATAAGTGATATTTAGTAAAAATTTACTGTGACGCTAACAAGACAAAAAAAAGTTCCATTCATCTAACATTAAAACTGACCGAGTAATAGCTGTTTAAAGTTGGGAGTATATTTTTTGATGCGAAATAGGGGTCATTCACAAATGTAGTAGAGATATAAATAATCGTCAGATAAAAAAAAAAAAAAAAAAAAAAAAAAAAGTTGAGAGCAAAATTAACATTGCAATCTAATATAAATGTGAACTCTATAATCATTCTGACATATTAATGCAAAATATACAATTTGTACTGAACATATAAGAGGATAAAAATAACAGAATTTTTGTTAAATAAAAGGATGAAAAACAACAGCCTCATTTCTTTACAAAATGATACAGATTTTAAAATGCTGTTACACAGTCTTTCAAAATTTGGTTTGTGACATGTTTTTTATCTTTTGAAAATTGATTATTATGTATTTTTTAGCGCTGAATCTGAAAATGACCTTCACTTTAAACCATCACGTCAGGATTTTTCTCAAATCGCACATTTCAAAGTTAAAAAGCTCAAAGTTAAAATTGATCCCCCCTCCCCTCTCAACCTCATCGGACCCCTGAGCTGTTTAGCTGTAAGAAACCCAGTAAAGCCAAAAAATTAAAAAAAATTATTGAATTAAATAAAATTAAACTGAATAAAAAAGTCTTGCATCAATTTTATAGTATCAGATTTTTCGCTATTTTTTAATCTTAAAATTTACGATTTGCGAAAAATCCTGACATGACGGTTAAAAGAGAAGGTAATTTTTTTTATTCAGCGTTAAAAAATACATAAAACATAATTATAAAAGTTAAAAAACACAACCACCGCAGGTTTATTTTATCTAATCTAAAACTCTCTTTCTTAAACTTGTTGACTGTAATCTATCCGAATTTTTTTGTGTTATCCTCTAATATAAGTATGTATAAGATGGTAAGCGTCGAAAATTATAATAATATTACATTGTCATCGGATTTAAGGGGATCGGGGTCAGTATGTGAAATTTAACTTCGATCGGACTTTTGGAAGTGAGTTAAAGTTCAATTACAAATTTTAAACTGGAAAGACGATCGTTGCAAGTTAAATAAAACCTTATGAAAATAACAATTTTTGTTAAAAGAAATCCTAGCCTCAAATCCTTACAAAATAAAACATATGTTAAAATACAATTATTTTAACTAATCTGAAACTTAATTAATAACAGTTAACTCAATCGTAATAGTTGTACGATTTCTTTTAAAGCGCAGATACCTTGAAATAAGTTTAAGTACTTTATATACGACCCCTGAAAGCATGGCTGAAATCATCTGTTTTGAGATGCAAAAAAGTGGTATAAGTCATGCATTTCAAAATTTCATAACTCGGTCAATTTTAATGTTAGATGAATGGGACTTTTTTTGTCTTACTTGTTAGTGTCACAGTAAATTTTTACTAAATATCACTTATAGGACCGGGGAACCGTATAAAAATTTAAATTTTGTAATTTTTAAATAAATGTTTTTCTTGACCCAAATCGCTTTAAAAATAAGTCTCTACCTTATTTAAACCATTTTTGTAATTGGAAGTATGCATCTAGGACCAATGGTTACGAAAATAAAGATCGGTCAGGTTATACATGGACACCCTGTATGTATCACTAACTGGCGTAGACAATTTGCATTGCATGAGATCTTTTGAGTGGGGAAAAGAAATCCAATTTAATTCTACATTTGCAAAATATTTATAATAATTTTATTTAAATTTCAAACTATCGGCAATAAATCATGTTTACAATCCAAATGAGCTGAAAATTGCGAAACATTTTGCAATAAAATTCCATTAATCGAGAGGGTTTTGGATAAAAGTTTGGAGAGCTTGTCATTATTTCCAAGCTAATGCTTACTTTACTTGTCTAACTCGTCTAATACTGCGTTCATATTATGAAAGTTGAGTCACTTAGCTTAATCTTTTTTAACCGAACAACCCTTAGGTTTCACCTGTTCACATTACCAAACGTTTTAAGAGATTTAAGTTAGACAAACAGATATCTGGGTATGCGCATAAGTTATTAAATTTCTAACTCCGACTTCTGATTATATATAATTTATTATTGTTTTCACTGTTTGCGGCGTCTTAAATAAATAAACGATTGAAAGAATCATTCGGAAAAGCTGATTAACTATTTGTAAAACTCGACTCGAAATTTAAGAGCAGCTTCAAATAAGAAAAAGAGATCAGAAGACAGAATTCTGCTCAATTCTTAGTTAAGAGAGCATCAGAAGTTAATACCCTGTTTGCACTGGATATTTAAGAAATCTTAGATCGCCATTTTTGAGGTGATAACCCTTCCGGAATTGAATATCTGTTCATACCGCAAAACTCATCTAAGATAACTCACTGAACATTACCGTGTCTGAGATATGTGCAAACATAGAAAATGCGTATGCGCATAAGTTAAAGCCAGCATCAACATCCAATCAGTTAAAGCTAGCCTCCAGAGCCAATCAAGGCGAGTGATAGTGGTTGTATCTATCAATAGAAAGTTTGAACTCACTGAGCGAGTTTGTGCAACTCCCTCAGTGAGTTAAGTGAGTTCGGCGATCTAAGATATCTTAAATATCCATGTTTCAGAAACTTGCTCAGGTCGAAAATTTTGATTCCGGGTCGTCTGCTACAAAAAACTTCAAGTTAAGTGACTTAACTATCATAACGTGAACGCCATATCAGAAAGTTCGTCCACGCGAATATCGTCGAGTTTTGTAAGTATAGGTTACTATCGATCGGGCAAAAACTTTTAATCTGAGCATATATCCTTATACTTATATTCAGACTCCATGCTCAAAACTCCATGTTCTATCACAATCCATTCCTTTACATTTTAAACAAATTCGGAAGATAATTTTTCATACGGATCAATAATGTTAAAATCTTTCGGTATTTGATAATAATTTTAGTAAATGTGGATGTAAGTCATATGAATTTTCTTTACATTACATTTTTTTTAAAGAGAATGCAAACTAAAAATACTAAATCGATTTATTCAAACAAAACAAATATAAAGATATTGGTTCACCATTTTGGATAGCAGACGATATCCACTGTTTTCCTTTTTCTTCCCCTTTTTTCACAAAAATGGAGTAATTTAATTGCCATCTTCAGAGAACTTTTGTTAACAGTTACAAAACAAATTATATCTCAGAAACTAATTCAAATTTTAAAATTCTGAGACCTTATATTACATTATCGGAAAAATGTGGATAACTGATGTTAATTTCACCGCTCTGCAGTCCATATTCTAGGAAGAAATACTTGTGAAATACAAACAGAAGGTCAGATTTTAATTTAAGAGATACAAACCTTCTCGGTGTCAGTTTGGTTTAGTAATTCAGTCGTGTTCCTTTTGAGATGTAGGCATGAGATGGACTCTGTTTTATTTACTTTAGTTAATGCCGAACTGTTTACCATGGCTACGATATTGACACTCATAGTTATTCTGTACGCATTTAAATAGAAGTAGAGGAAAAAACCGGCCAAGACGACGACATAGCGACACTTCCATATCGGTTCTTTTTCTCCTAAAAAAGGAATAAGAAATATATATAGTGGTAGCAATAATACAGGATGTGAAAAAAATCTCTGTACAATTGCAAGCTTTTATTATAAACACAAATTAACAGATACATGTAAAGAGAGTAGTACAATATTATAGACCGGGCAACGCCGCACAAACCATCCACCTCATCGAGTTCACGGCTGAAATTGCAGGATTAGATAGAACTCGATTAGCATATTAAAATGGTCTGCCAAGGCCTATCTTGGTGGAAACCACCTGCAGACCAAATTTTAGTGGTTGATTGGTAGATCCCCATTGAGTTGTCTAATGAAATTTCTTTTATCTCTTTCCTCCTGACTGACCAGTTTCTATTGTATAATGTGCTATCTAATGCAGGAATTTCATTAGAAAACTGTATGGGGAACTATACTATATTTCCAATGATCACCGGTCACTTGCGATTTTAGACGTTTTGTTAAATATCTGGAAAGATACATGAGGAATTATCCTGAAACTTCAGGAGTGTAAACAACATGATAAACGTCATATATTTCCGCGAAGATTTTTTCTCGAAACCCCATAAGGGGCCGTCAACAAATTGAAGAAAAACGAATATCTTTTGGATAACCTGTAAAAACTAATATTGCAAAAGCATTCAGATTGTAGATTATGATTAAGTGTCCTATTGTAATAATTTGGGTTCATTTTTATGAAGATAGCATGTATACTCGAAGAGAAATTCCGGTTTTTATAAAAATAGTCCCAAATTTTACCAAGTTTTTTGCTTATAATTTGCAGAGTTTTTAATATAAAAACAAGTTATTTTCAGAAAATATGACAAACAAAATTATACACAATACCCTGCAATCAGAATTAAAAAATAATAAAAAAATTATGCAAAATGAGCAGGTTTACTACATATTGTTTCACTGCGCATGCGCGAATTCAATCAAAATATACTGTGCATAATATATTTAGCTAAATGTATATACCAACTTTTATGAAAGTCTCAAAAACATAGCTTGAAAATTCTGATAGCAATCGTCGATAGAATAAGCTCGAATTTCGCTGTTCCCAAAAGGAAGCAAAAAGATGAGGGGTTGTATTCAAATATACTAGCTTATGAAAGTTGACATAATAAGAATGAAGTGTCTCTCATTCTATATTTGATACAACCCCTCATCTTTTTGCTTCCTTTTGGGAACAGCGAATTTCGAGCTTATTCTATCGACGATTACTATCAGAATTTTCAAGCTATGTTTTAGAGACTTTCATAAAAGTTGCTCTATATACTTAGCTAATACATTACGCATATTATATTTTGATTGCATTCGCGCATAGTGAAACATCTTTTAGTAAACCTGCTCATTTTTCATCCAATTTTTATTATTTTTTAATTCTGATTGCAGGGTGTTGTTTACAATTTGTTTGTCATATTTTCTGAAAATAACTTGTTTTTATATTAAAAACTCTGCAAATTATAAGAAAAAAACTTGATAAAATTTGGGACTGTTTTTATAAAAACCTGAATTTCTCTTTGAGTATACATGCTATCTTCATAAAAATGAACCCAAATTATTACAATAATCCACTTAATCATAATCTACAGTTTGAATGCTTTTGCTATATTAGTTTTTACAGGGTTATCCAAAATATATTAGTTTTTCTTCAATTTGTTGACGGCCCCTTATGGGGTTTAGGGAAAAAATCTTCGCGGAAATATATGACGTATATCATGTTTACACTCCTGAAGTTTCAGGATAATTTCTCATGTATCTTTCCAGATATTTAACAAAACGTCTAAAATCGCAAGTGACCGGTCATCATTGGAAATATAAAGTATCAATCAAACATTAAATTTGGTCTACAGGTGGTTTCCATCAAGACTTGGCACACCAGTTCCATTTTAATATGCTAATCGAGTTCTATATAATCCTGGAATTTGTACTTTGAACTCGGTGAGATGATTGTTTTTGCAGCCTCCGCCGGCAGTATTAGGAGTATATATGCTACATTTTTTTTTATCAATTAACTAGGGGGCCTACCCCCTGCGAGCTACGCTCGCCAACCCCCGCTCAGACTTCGATTCCTCTAAAAACATGACAGCGTGCTTCGTTTTAAAAATATTGGTAAATCTGTAATTGGGTTGCCATGCTTTTAACGTTTTAATTGGGCATTTTTTTATTATCATGGCCTCATACACAGCTGTTGCGACAACTGACGACTGTTTTAGGGATTGATAAGTAAAATCAATTACACCTTGAAAACCAGCTTGTATAAAATGGTTAGGTTTAAATTGTGGCTACCTCTTGCACTTTTATAACAACGATCTGTATTCTATTCTTTCTTTGCGTTTAAGGATGAGAAAAATTCCATCTGCTTGTGAATAACATTAAGAACGACGGTATTGAAAAGTACTATGTTATAGACATTTTCAGTAACAGGTTTTAATTTTCTCTGTATTTTAGTGCACCATCATGCATATTTTCATGTTATTTTAAATATGTAAATTATTTATTTTAATTAATATGTATATACGAATTTTCTAATAATTATTTATCATACAAAATTAATTAAATATTTTGTGCATGCATGCCTGCATTTATTCGGCATCAATTGATAAGATAAACAAATTTGCTATCCGCGATAATTTTACACCATGTTATGTCACTTGAATATTGTCCATAAGAAAATCGGGTACTTTTCCAGTATAGGATCCTTTGGTTTTAGGTTTGTCGTAATTCGAGTTTCAAAAACGAATAGATTCGTTAATATACATATATTTGTTGCCAAAAGTTATGAAAACAAACCCAATGAACTTTTGGTGATTTTCTATAATAGGGGTCTTGACGCTTTTTTAAAAAGCTTGGCGCAATTCGGGCATCAGAAAGTGAGATTTGGTGCCAAATGACATAAACAGCCATGGAAACAAATTCGACGATTTTTTTTGTTTATATGCGTATTTTAATTATACGTATATTATTATTGCTTTTTCTATACAAATTATTTCTGATTATATATAAAATAGGATAAATGACATTTTACGCTAAACAAATTGTATAAATATTGAAAAAATGCTTCTGTATACGAAATGACAAAGTAAATAGGTTGACAGAAAGTATGTTGCCAAATTTCCTTTTCCGCCAAGGCTATTTTCTCTGTTTCGTCAAGGCCCCATATACTGGAAAAGCACCGAATTTTTATGCTTGTTTATACATGTATTTATATGTATATATACAATTTATTTATAATTGTCTTTCAATTTACTTCTTTTTGTACATAAAAATAGATAAATGGCTTCTTTATATTAAATAAATTGTATAAACATAAATGACGTATTTACATAAATGACGTCATTTGGACGAATTTATTCAAAATATTTTCAGTTGATAAATTAAATTAAATGCTGACAGACGATTGAATCCTGACGATAGAAATGTGATTTTTTTTTTAATTTTTCGTGAAAAACATAATTTAATCACAATCTTGTCTTCATTATCGATTGAAATAAAAGATAAATTCAATTTCAATTTGAAAATGACGAATAAAAATAAATCAATAATCCCTATCGGGATCCTTTTCGATTTTTTTCTCTTTTTTGTCACAAAAAAACTGAGTAATTAGTTGCCATCATTACAGAAATGTCATTAAAATTAGAAAAAAATTAATATCTCGAAAACTAATTCCAATTTCAAAATTCTATTACCAGTTTTGACATCCGCGGATTTTTATGGGCAATTGGTATTAATTTCACCATCAAGCGTTTAATATTTTATTAAAAATAGCCCTGAAACATAATCAGTCGTTTAATCAGTCGTTTCATAAAATCGTTTCATAAATTCGTTTCATAAAATCGTTTCACAAATTCGTTTCATTAGGATTTTATATATATAGGGTAGATAAACCTTTATATGTGCACGAAGCACGTCATGACGATAATCGTCGACAGTTTCCTTTTTCGTCCACCCCATTCTTTATAAAATACTGACCATGCCAATTCACAAATTGGCGTAGACACAAGAAAGCAAGGAGTAGACCAAAAAGAGTATCAGTGGAAAACGCTGACGATTATTGCTTTGATGTGCTTCCTGCAACCAAAAAGGGTGCGCATATATATGTTTATTAATTGATGCAAAACAATCTTCAATATATTACTAATATTGTACTACTTTTCCTACACGTATTTGTTAATTTGTGTTTGTAACAAACGCTTGAAATTGTAAAGATACCTTGTATAATGGAAGACAACATCTATACTAATATTTTAAAAACACAAATTGCACAAATTGTGCTTATTAGTTGCTAAAATCAGTGTAAAAATTGTTTTAAACTCATAAAAGAGCTAAAATCCTACATGTTTCGGCTTCAAACTTAAAGCCATCATCGGGGAAGAGGAACAACACAAACGACTACTGATCTTTTAATTTTCGACACGAGAAGATTGAAATCAACAGTATGGAAAAATTTAAATAAAATAAGCGGGCACTCTCTGTTGCCAAAGAGCGAAAAACAAAACAATGAATTAACAAGGGGTTAAAAATGTATCCCATAAACCAGGTATGCTGAAAGAAAAGTTATCATTACAAATACAAGCTTTTCTAATTTTAATTTCCAATGATTCCCTAATGGCGGCTTTAAATGGGTTATTGAACCTATGGATAATTCTTGCTTTATCGAAATTAATTACAATATCATTATTTTTAGCGTAAAACCGGGAGAGTGCAGTGGATAACTTTCCAAATTTTATGTCGTTTTTATGCTCTTTTAATCTTTCCAAAAACTTTCTTTTAGTCATACCAATGTAAAATATTATACTATTATTATTTAAGCTAATGGGGATTTCATAAACACCTGCGAATTGATCAGGGGGGATAGGATCTAATTTATATGAAACTAAGTCAACCAATTTTCTGGGAGGGACAGCAATAAGATGGATATTGTATTTACGGAGGTCCCTTTTAATCCTTTCAAATATAATAGGTATATATTGGAATTTCCGATAGTTTGGTTTATTATTGCTAGGGACAGGATGCTGAATTAAATGGCCATTGAATTTTTCTATGATTTTCTGTACGTGATGAGCGGGGAAACCATGGTCAATGGCGATATCTCTGATAAAATTAAGTTCATCTTGGATGAATTCACTTGAACAAACCAGAAAAGCACGCTTGATGAATGAATTGAAGGCAGCAATCTTATAAGTGAAAGTTGTAGAGGTATTAAATGGGATTACTGTGTTACTTCTCATCGGTTTACGATAGACTTTACGTTTTAGGTTGTTGTCATCTTTAATTAATTGAATATCCAGGAACGGCAGTGATGGAAATTAAAATTAGAAAAGCTTGTATTTGTAATGATAACTTTTCTTTCAGCATACCTGGTTTATGGGATACATTTTTAACCCCTTGTTAATTCATTGTTTTGTTTTTCGCTCTTTGGCAACAGAGAGTGCCCGCTTATTTTATTTAAATTTTTCCATACTGTTGATTTCAATCTTCTCGTGTCGAAAATTAAAAGATCAGTAGTCGTTTGTGTTGTTCCTCTTCCCCGATGATGGCTTTAAGTTTGAAGCCGAAACATGTAGGATTTTAGCTCTTTTATGAGTTTAAAACAATTTTTACACTGATTTTAGCAACTAATAAGCACAATTTGTGCAATTTGTGTTTTTAAAATACTAGTTAACAGTGTAGTGTCCAAATGGATTCAATCTATACTAATATTATACAGTAGTAAAGATTGTTTGTTTGATTATTTGTTTGTTTGTTTGTTTGTAGGGGGTAATCTCTGGAACTACTGAAGCAATTTCCAAAGTGATGGTGGCAAATTGATGGTAACAATCACTGCTCCAACATAGGCTGTATTTTATGTCGGTTCCACTACCCCCAGGGGGGTGCAAGTGCTAAAAACGTTCTAAAATTCCTTTTTAGCACTTTCCAACCTAGTTGAAAAGTGCTTATGACTTCGGTTTGTCTGGCCGTATGGCCGTCTGCCGTCTGGCCGTCTGGCCGTCTGCCGTCTGGCCGTCTGCCGTCTGCCGTCTGTCCGTGCTCTAACTCCCGTAAATATGCTCGGATTGCTCTGCAATTTTTATATGTTATTGTCGCCATCTATAGCATGTTCCCTATTTCAACAGAAGTGTGTAGCACTTATAGTTATTTTACAGGGACACTCAAAAGAATTCCGTTATATTGCGTTCTATGGGGAAAAATCATTTGCGGTTTATTTAAATAATGTTTCACTAATTTAAACGCATTGAAATTTATATATATCACTAAGGTGCATTAGAAGAAGCTTAATATGGAATAGGGTGTGCATAGCACTTTTAGATACTTTACAGGGACAGTCAAAAGAATTCCGTTACATTACGTCTATGGAGAAAAATCGTCTGCGGTTTATTTAAGTAATGTTTCACTATTTTAAACGCACTGAAATTTATATATATCACTAATGTGCATTACAACAGGCTTACTACAGAATATTGCGTACATAGCGTTCATTTACAGGGACACACAAAAGAATTCTCTACTGCCTGTTAACAATAATTCCTGGAAGTCAATTTTAAGTTACTGAACGCGATTTTAAATTTAACTCACTTTTTGTTTATTACGTGGTGTGTATAAATTCTGTAGATCATATACAGGGAAGCACAAAAGTTCGCAAACACATTTCCGTTTATTGACAAACTCCAGATGGAGAATTTTAAACTGGGCTACGCGTTTCCTAACTGAACTAAAATTTAGCATTCTATGTAGTATATATACAAACCTATAGATCCTATACAGGGCTGAATAAAAGTATTCGGATATTTTTCCGAATATTGTATATGTTGGAAATTCCTGAAATTATAATTTTAAATATGTTATGCGTTTTCCAAATTGTTTACTTAGATGTTATCTTTTAGCTTATTAAACGGTATGATTTGTAACATTATTTTGGAAGCGTTGGAAAGTGCTACATAATCTATGCTTGACGTATGATTTTTCGTTCTTGTTTTATACTGAAGGTGTTAGAAACATGAATTTAGCATGGTAGTTACTTATAAGATGTAAATGCTCTCCAAGAGCAAATACTAAAAAAATTCGAAATTTAAAAGGGTGAGATGAGCGAAAAGCGTTCTAAAAGCATTCTAAATTACAATTTATATGGAATCTCTGGAACTACAGAGCAGTTTTCAAAATTAATGGTGGCAAATTGATGGTGACAGTCCCTGCTGTAACATAGGCTATATTTTATATAGGTGCCACTACCACAGGGCGGTGCATAAGCAAAAAAAGTTCTAAAATTTCGATTTTTTTTATACTGAAGGAACTAGAAACTTGAAATTTGGTATGGTAGTTATTTATAAAATGTAAATGCTCTCTAAGAACAAATTCTAAAAAAATTAGAAATTTAAAAGGGCGAAAATCGTTCTAAAAACATTTTAAATTACAATTTCTATGGAATCTCTGGAACTACAGAACCGTTTTCAAAAGTGATGGTAAAGTGATGGTGGCAAATTGACGGTATAACTGTCCCTGCTACAACATAGGCTATATTTTATGTCGCTGCAACTACTACCAGGGGGTGCAGGAGCTGAAAACGTTCTAAAATTTCAAATTTTTTTTTATACTGAAGGTGTTAGAAACATGTAAATTAACATGGTAGTTACTTATAAGATGTAAATGCTCTCTACGAACAAATTCTAAAAAAATTCGAAATTTTAAACTGTGAGATGGGCGAAAAGCGTTCTAAAAACATTCTAAATTACAATTTCAATGGAATCTCTGGAGCTACCGAACCCTTTTCAAAAGTTATGGTAGCAAATTGATGGTGACAGTCCCTGCTGTAACATAGGCTATATTTTAAATCGTTGCCACTACCACAAGGAGGTGCAAAAGCGAAAAACGTTCTTAAATTTTGATTTTTTTTTTTATACTGAAGGAACTAAAAGCTTTAAATTTGGCATGGTAGTTATTTATAAAATGTAAATGCTCTCTAAGAACAAATTCTAAAAAAAATTGAAATTTAAAAGGGTGAGATGAGCGAAAAGCGGTCTAAAAACATTCGAAATTACAATTTCTATGGAATCTCTGGAACTACAGAACCATTTTTAAAAGTGATGGTAACAGTTCGGGCTGTAACATAGGCTATATTTTTTATCGGTGACACTACCACTGGGGGAGGGGGGGGTGAAAAAGCGAAAAACGCTCTAAATTTTCGATTTTTTTCGACATTAGTGTGGCTTAATTAATAATTTCTGAATTATATGTGACAGTAAAATTTCCTCTAATGAAAATAAGCCAACGATTACCACTTGACATTTTTCAAGAATTACGAAAGCAAAGCCGAGGATTTTGCTAGTATGCAATAAAATACTATGTAGGGAAAAGTGGGATAAAACAACATACCTTACTAATACTAGTTGCTTCTTAAAGACAGAATATTTCCATCAGAATCTAAGATAACTTTGCGCCCATACGCTGTACGTATCCTTGTATTGAATACCATTTTAAATATATGATTAGTTCATTATATTTTTTATTAATAAATGATAATTTATAAAAAGTCAAATCATCCGGTCTTACACCACCGGTAAGGTAAAACCGCACGGATATGTTAATCATACAGGAATTGAAAATTTTTGCATACTACGTGGTGTGTATAAATGCCCCTATGTGTCATAGATCTATAGTTCGTAAGATTTACCAAGTATGAGCGTGAATTGCCTAAATGTGTTTTTTAATTGAGTTATGCATTTTCAAGCTGAATTGAGGGGGTCGGGGCAAGAAAGTGTCAAGGCACATTTTTGGTGAAATAAATCTAGCACTGTAATCCGTTGCTTAATATTGTAAATTATAATATCCTGCATATAATTTGTTTCTAAAGTCAATTGGTGGCAGCATATGTCCCAGGTTTTGTTTTTGCCCCCAATGAACAATGAAGATAGCTAATTTACAAAGAACGTAATAGTAATTGCCTTAAAGTATAATGCCATATTGTTACTCAGATTATCTCAAATGTTACTGAGACATTGGAGAGAAAACTATGTTATATATCTTGATTTGAGTATTTGATCAAATTTTCAAATTGAAATATCCCAGAAGTTCAAAAATGTGGCTTGACACTCTCTTGCCCCGACCCCCTCAATTATATTTAGTATACTAAGAGATGTCTGTAGAATATATATAAAATCATTTACAAGGTAACGCAAAGAACTGGATACATGGCCGCGGTAGATAATTTCTGGAAATGTGATTTCGGTAGTTTTCAGCGTGTTTGAGCCTGAATTAAATTTTAGCTTAATATGTGGCGTGTATATAAATATGTAAATAATATCACGACCAAACTCGATTCACCTTATAAGAGGAATCGAGTTTGGCTGAATTCAAGTATGTTTCCATCTATTGATAGTAGGTGAATTTTAAAACTATTATGCGTTTTCTTACTAAAATAAATTTTAACATTCTATGTAGAATATATACAAATCTATTGATTAAATACAGGGCTGCACAAAAAATTTGGAGTACCTTTCCGTCTGTGGAAGGTAATTACTGAAATCTGGTTTTCAAATGTGTTATGCGTTTTCTAAAATGTTTAATTAGGTATTTTATTTATATTATTATACAGCGTAGATTTGTTAAAGTAATCTGGAAGTGTTGCAAAGCGTTCCATAATCTATGCTTGATGCATGATTTTTCTTTCTTATTTTTTCTTGGACACGATTTCTCAAGACACAAAAAACCTCACAAGAGGAAAAATAGTAGTTGGAGAGCGTAAAAAAAAACTAAATTTCGCAAAAAATAAATTTTGTTATTGAAGTTGCCTGTTTCTTTCCCGAATGTTCCCCAATTAAAAAAAAATATATATATATATATTAAGAACTGTAAGTTTAAGAATGGGGATGGAGTTGAATTAGTTTTTATTGGATGGAGTTTGGAATCCTTCAAAATTAGGATAAAAGGGTTACTTTCGTGTTTGCTTACTCAGACGTAAAGGTATAAGTACAATTATGCCCAATTATACAGAGTGTGTCATTTATTTTGTAACCCGCGTAAACACGAAACAAATAAACAACACGAGTACACGAGCACACCGTTAGCGCAGGTAGCGGTGTGGATGGGTGTGCGAGCAACACTACCAACACTCTAGAAAACTGCACGAGACACTTCAATGCTAAGGAGGACGAAGTGAAAGGTAGTTTTGCGTCATGGTGCTATGTGCAGAAAAACATGCGGTTATTATTGAACATTATTTTCGAACATATTCGTACAAAACAGTCAAGTAACGATATGAAAACAAGTTTCCAGACTAGGTGGTGACGAATAAAAGCACAATTAAGCGAATCGTGGACCATTTTCAAACAGAATGGACTGTGGAACCGAAAAGAAAGAACCGTCTGTCGTTTGTCCTAACTGACCACAAAATGAACGAAATCGAGACGAAAATCAAGGAGAAACCGGTCAGTAAGAAAATTAGCTTTACAAACAAACAAATTGAAAATGCAGGCTTATCGCGCCACATTGGGGCAGGAATTGAAGGCACCTGATCCAGCGCATCGTCTCAACTTTTGTCGCTGGTTAAAAACTTTTGTTCGAAAACATGGCATTTGTGTTTTAGATCGGGTGTTCTTTAGTGACGAAGCCTGGTTTCATAGAACAGGCTGCAGTAATGCACGCAATTATCGTTTTCGGTCATCCTCAAAAGAGACCACATTGCGGAAGAGATAAACGCTATCACACCAAACACACTACAGAATGTGCCTGGAAACCTCCTCAAACGGGCCCAGATATGTAAAGATGAAGACGGTGGTCACTTCCAACACCTTTTGCAGTCGTTTAAGCACTTCTGTAAAATAAAAAATAATGTTTGTACATTGTTCTTTTTTGGGGGTTGCAAAATAAATGAGACACTCTGTACTAGCTTCTGTTACACTCGTCTTCACCATCTACCTCAATTGCCGGTTATTGCGAAAACCTCCGTCGAACGCTCAAATGGTATTAATCATTAACCTGATAGGACATGATCGCCGTAGATGTCCAATCATACTAATCGTGAATACCATCTGAGTTTTCGAAGAGGTTTCACGATTAGTCAGCAGTTGAGGTAGATGGTGAATACGAGCATTAGTAAGGAGTAGGACTGCTTAAAATGATTTTCCTGACACTTTTGGCTGATTCTTAATTTTTAAAATAGCGGATTTTCCTTAGAGGGACGATATTTGAACATTGTACATTAATACTCCCATTGAAAAATATTTATGTAATTTGTATTAAATGAACTTCTTTTTTTGAGATGACTCCCCACCTCCAAAAAAACCCCCTTTAATATAGATAATCTCTGGAACTAATCATAGGAACAGCATGAAAAACTATAGCAAGGTTACTTCGATTGTCTAAATTTGTATTCTACTGTCAAAATTAGACATTGGTCTTTAAAAATTTTAAGTTTCTTCATTTTTGACACTTTTCAACGTAGTTGAAAAGGGTTTATGTTTTCGGTTTGTTCGGTTTTGAAAATGAAGTGTGTAGCATGTATAGTTCATTTACAGGGCCACTCAAAAGATTTCCGTTACATTACGGTGTATGGAGAAAAATCGTTTGCGGTGTATTTTAATTATGTTTGACTATCTGAAACATATTGGAAATGATATATATCACTGAGGAGTTATAGTTCATTTACAGGGACACAAAAGAATTCGGTTATAGTACTGTCTATCAATAATAATTGCTGGAAGTGTGTTTTCAGTTGTGGTACACGTTTTTGAATTTAACTAATTTTTTGTATATTATACTGGGTGTATATAATTTCTATAGATCCTATACAGGGCTGAACAAAATATCTCGAATACAATTGCGTTTCTTGGCGAGATTTGCTGTAGGGGAATTTTCAACTGTGCTATGCGTTTCCTAACAGAAGTAAATTGTAGAATATTATGTGATACACATGCAAAACTATTGATTCTATACAGGAATGTATAAAAGAATTAGGACGGCTTTCCGACTGCTGACGGTAATTGCTGACATTAGCTTTTCAAATGTGTCATGCGTTTTCTAAATTGTTTATTTAGACGTCATCTTTCACCTTATTTAACGGTGAAGTTTCGTTACAGTTTTCTGGATGTGTTGGAATGTGTTTTATAATCTATGCTTGACGCATGATTATTTGTTCTTGTTCATTATGAAGACAGTATTATTATTATTATTATTTATTATTATTTATTATTATTATTATTATCACTATTATTATTATTATTTAAATTTATAAAGTTAAAGAAGGTAACAATTCCCAATTGGATGAATATTCTTCAGATCCCCCCCCCCCTCTCTTTTACGTTTTTAGGGTTTCGTTCATCTCACGAAACTCTATTACCCCCGCTCCGTTGTCTGTTCGTCACAGAGCCATTCTCAGAAACTATGTAACTTACAGAGTTGAAACTTTGCGTATATATATATATCTGAATAGCAGCTATGAAGCTCAAAATATTAAAATTTGAAAAAATCCTATTATTTTAATAAATAGAGATAAAAAACCAAAATTCTAACAGCCTATTCCTATTAAATTTAAACATATTTCGTTATAGCAGTTGCCAAAAATTAAAAATCCACAATGAAATTCTTTTTACAATAATTAATTTTCTATTGAACGATTTCCACGTGAAAAATGAAAATGAAATAAAAAGTTTCACCAATTGAAAAAAAGATAAATATGAAATAAAATTGATTGACGTCATAGTGGTAATAAAACGGAAAATTTCTAAGATTTCTCAATAATATAAGGAGTATGAGTACGTGTATGTACACAAAGCAGATTAATATCACGTCATTAGAGAATTAAAAAGAAAATCTGACGTCCTATTGGAAGTTTAACGAATTTTTCAAATATTTGAGAATAATACAAAGCGAGTATCAATATGAGTAATAGAGAATTGTAAATATATGAATTTGAGAAACATATTGAATCGTGATAAAAATCCGATTAGGGAAATATTCGCATATTTTAACATTTTGAAGGTGTACAAATTGTTTAATTTCGAAATTATTTTTTTAAATATTGCATTTAGTCCGTATGACGGATATTATTATGACAGAATATAATAGCGGGCTTCACCCGCTATCGGGCTGGTTTAGATATTCGAAAAACGAAAAAATAGACCGATAAATTTTTACTTTATAAAAAACATGACTTTTTTTTTTTTTTTTTTTTGTTGCTGATAAGCATAGATTATGAAACACTTTCCAACACTTCCAGAATACAGTAACAAAATATCACAGTTTAATAAGGTGAAAGACGATGTTCAAGTAAACAATTTGGAAACGCAAAACTCATTTGAAAAGTACCTTCAACAAATGGGAAAATATCCGAATTATTTTGTGCAACCCTGTAGATGATCCATAAATATGCATATATGCTTACAGAGTATGCAAAAATTTAGTTCATTTAGAAAACGCAAAGTGCAGTTGAAAATCCCCCTACAGCAATTTCCGTCAATACACGGAAATGTACTCGAGATTTTTTGAGCAGCCCTGTATAAGATCTATAGAATTTATACACACCAAGTAGGGGAAGGTGGCCTAAATTGATCCCCTTAAGGAAAAAACTTTTTAAAATAACATAACTGTTTAAATAAAACTTTGGCTCTTTGCTAGTATGTTTTACACTACATTTTGCATTATAAACATATCTTAATAATATTTTAAACCCAAATTGAGTAATGAAAAAAATAGATTTTTTAAAAAGTGTCAAAGGATCATTTTAGCCTCACCAAAGGGCAAAATAATCTTTCATTTAAAAATAATTGTAAATTGTTTTTTATCGGCAAAATAAAGGATATAAAAGTAATTATGACAATACATAAGTGTACCTCACATCTAAAAACATACTCCATTAAGTAAACCAAGTGATATTTCTGTACATGAAAGACTGTATATCTAAATAAATATGAAAGTTAGTGCTTACCTTATAACAGATGTTATAAAACCCAATTTTTCAAAGAATTCTATTCAGACGCGTAATACTGCAATCCCATGAATACCGCCATTGCTTCTTCTTCACGTATCACAACTAGTTTATGTGTTACCCTGTCTGGAGGAAAACATATGTGGATCGTTTTGCCCACTAGGATCATTTTAGGCCACCTTCCCCTAATATTCAACAAAATAGTTAAATTTGAAAACGCGTACCGTAAACTGAAAACTCATTTCGAGCAAATATTGTTCATAGCCATTACTGCAACCGAATTATTTTTTGTGTCCCTGTAAATGAACGATGAATACTACACACACCCTATTTTATAGTATTAGGCATCTTTTAATACACCGCACTACTATATAACAATTTTAATATGTTAGAAACAGTGTAACATCTTTCAAATATACCGCAAACGATTTTTCCCCATACACCGTAATGTAAACATAATTCTTTTGAGTATCTCTGTAAACGAACTATAAATACTACACACTTCATTTTCAATACCGAACATACCATAATAAACCTCAATAACATATATCCATTTCATGGCAATCTGACGATATATACGCGAGTTAGAACTTGGATAGACAAACCGAATTCTTAAACACTTTTCACCTATGTTGGAAAGTGTTAAAACAGAAAAGAAAGAGACTAAAAGTACTATAGAAAAGATAAACAAGTTGGAAATTGTACGTCAAACGGGACAAATGAGATGCTTTCGTACTATAACTAGTTTTATAAATATTCAGATGTTGGTGCATTCTTATGCAAAAATACATGAATACAAAAATTTATTTTATGTGCAGATTTTCACATATTATAATTAATGAAATTAAGTTTCAATACACATTTACAAACAATTAATTACAATTCTGTTACATTAAAATTATATATACATAAAAAATATCTTTATTATTTCAGTGAAATGAATTATATCGTCTGTTATTATAATATGATAGGATTAATTTCCGTAATAAAATAAGCACATTTTAAGTTGCCAACATTTTATGTTTTTAAATTCAGTAATACGAAAATAATATGACTATCTTAAATAGAACGTAATCACCATGACAACCTAGAATCATTAGCTATCATGGGATATCATTGAATTAATTACATATGATAGGATTTAATAGAATGGAGAAACTTTTATTAATATCTTTTTAAGTTGTGATTCGATTTTCATATAATTTGAAACGACTCGACAAAATTATGCAACGATTATATCTATACTAATATTAAAAAGTAGTAAAAGATTGTTTGTTTGTTTGTTTGTTTGTTTGTAGGGGGTAATCTCTGGAACTACTGAAGCGATTTCAAAAGTGATGGTGGCAAATTGATCGTGAGAATCCCTTCTCCAACATAGGCCATATTTTTATGTCGGTGCCACTACCCCCAGGGGGGTGCAAAAGCGAAAAACGTTTTAAAATTTCGATTTTTTTTATACTGAAGTAGCTAGAAACATGAAATTTGGCATGGTAGTTACTTATAAGATGAAATGCTCTCTAAGAACAAATTCTACAAAAAATCGAAATTTAAAAAGGATGAGATGAGCGAAAAGCGTTCTAAAAACATTCTAAATTACAATTTCTATGGAATCTCTGGAACTACAGAACTGTTTTCAAAAGTGATGGTGGCAAATTGATGGTGACAGTCCCTGCTCCAACATAGGCTATATTTTATGTCAGTGCCACTACCACAGGGAGGTGCAAAAGCGAAAAAGTTAAATTTCGATTTTTTTAATAATGAAGGAGCTAGAAACTTGAAATTTGGCATGGTAGTTATTTATAAAATATAAATGCTTTCTAAGAACAAATTCTAAAAAAATCCGAAATTTAAAAAAGGGTGAGATGAGCGAAAAGCGGTCTAAAAATATTCTAAATTACAATTTCTATGGAATCTCTGGAACTACAGAACCATTTTCAAAAGTGATGGTAACAGTCCCTGCTGTGACATAGACTATATTTTATATCGGTGACACTAACACAGGGGGGGGGGGGTAAAAGAGTGAAAGACGTTCTTAAATTTCGATGATTTTTTCGACATTAGTGTGGTTTAATTAGTAATTTCTGAATTATCTGTGGCAGTAAAATTTCCTCTAATGGAAGTAGGCCAACGAATACCACTTGGCATTTTTCAAGAATTACGCGAGCAAAGCCGTGGGTTTTGCTAGTATATATTAAATTTCAACCATTCGGTTGGGTAGTTTTTACATTGTTATATGCCGACAGACGGATCAGACAACGACTATGAGTGCTACGTATTTATATTATTACGAACGCACCTATAAAATTGATATGAACAAACAGAATTAGGAAAAATATTTATTAAAATAGATAAATAAGAGAAATGATTAATTTTTACCTTTCTGGTACTTTTTCTCTGTATCGGAAATTTCCTTTGATATTGTGCTAACAGTAACATCATAACTCTTTTTATGACTCTGAAGAGGATTTAAAATATAGAGAATTCCCATTTTTTCAGAACATCGAGTATCATTAATGATAACTCAAGGAAACTGCTTTTGAAAATCCTAGAATAGAAAGGAAATTCTTAAATTTAAATATATATCTCACAATATAATAATTTGAATTTCATGTATTATTTAAGATATCTGACTACGTTTAAAAAGTAGTTTTCGACCAAAATTGTCAAAACGATTTTATTACATTTTATTAAAACTCAACTTTTTACATTTCCAAAACTATTAATTTTTATTGTACGATAAATAGAACCGGAGTTGTAGCAGTTTTTAAACTACTCAACAGCTGTCACTCAAACCGGAAGTACTGTTTAAAAGACCGGAAGTACTGTTTAAAGGTACTAACTGGCAATGGGGAAGCAAAAATATGGCCTTCTAGAAATAAACAAATGCTCAGTACTTGAAAAAAAAAGAGTAAGGCTCATGAAAACAGTGATTTTTAGATGCATATTACTGCGTACATTCTTGTGGTAAAACATAAATCTAAACTTTAAATGCATCTTTTGGAATATGTAATTTTTGGTGAAAATTCTATACGCAAAACACGATTTCTCAAAAAGTTATAAGAATATTACTATGAAATTTAAAGTGCATGTTATTTACACTATTGTGAAGGCAATGAACTAAATATTTAATTTTAGAATAAATATTTTTTGTTTTATGGATGTTTTCGTGGAATGACATCGATGAATTTTATGAAAATCAGCATGTAAAGAGGTGCGATACACTATAAATTTGAGATATTTAAAACATCTCTTATATTTTAGTTCATTGCCTTCATCAATGTCATAAGTATGAACGTGTAAAAAGAAAATTAAGATACATACAATAGAATTTTCTCTAGAGCGTTTTGCGGGCCTATAGAAAAGACCCAATATCACTAAATTTTACCGCAAAATCCCTCATTTACCAAAATTTTATGAATTAATGAAATATTTTTTGCTTTTTTTTTTTTTTTTACAGTTTCTAGCCGTAATCTTAATAAAAATATGTTCAAAAAATAATTAAATAGCTTTTTTGGAAAAAATTGCTCCGTACGTAGTCAGGCACCTAAAAACAAAACAAAAAAACAATGGCACTCCGGGAGTGCCGACAGAAGTGAAAACTTGAACAATTACGTGTGTATTTTTTTAATCGTCAGGAAACGCTTTATTGCGCAGGAAATACTTTTAAATGAAGTGTTTTTTTATTCATTATTATAAACTACTACTACAAAAATTATATTACAATTTTCATTTAATGCGCTATTGTACATGAAAAATAATGCATATTATTTTACATACAAAAATTGCAATCTATTGCTTAAAACGTAAATTTACAAATAAATGAAATATAAAATTTAATTAATTGGTATTCTTTGAAATGAATACCAATGAAACTTATAAATTTTCATCCACAATTTAAACAGCTCTCAATACATTCATCATTTCTTCCATGAGATTTAGTTTCATATCTTTTGTAATAACATTTATCTGCAAAATAGGGTTCCCGCTTCCCATCACTCCAAAAATGACTTCTTTGCTGCCTGTCTTGTTTATGGTATTCGTGAACATTATGCTTTTTTCTATCTTCATGCTGCACGTATTGTTTGCGGTATCTATAATTTCTATCAACATCAACAAACTTTTCTTTTCTATAAAATGATTTCACTTCATTTCCGTATCGGTAACCACGTTTCTTAAAACTTTCGTGAAATATTTCATTATTTTCATTTTTTTTTATATTACTTCCGTCGATTTTTCTCGTGCTCGTTAAATTATAATATTTTCCGTGTTTTGTTATTTCATTTTCATCTTTTGATTTGGTCTCGCGAGTTGAGTCACTTTTATCTGTTTTCACCGCGCGTGCTAAATTTATCTTGAAATTATTTTCTGAATTATTTTTATTCATAATACCAATCATTTCGCTTTCTGCACGTGAACTATTTCCTTTTGATACTTTCGCTTCATTGTATGAATTGGCAACATATACAGTGGTGTCGGTAACAGTGTCACGAATTCAGTGGTTTTTTCCCATCTCAAAAATGCCCAACGCGCCTAAAGAAGTTTTCACTTAAAAAAAAAAAAAAAAAAAAACGATAAATGTATATTTTTAAAAGTACGTAATCTACAGAAATTAAAATAATTAATTTTCGAAAACAATAGTACTTTTTACTCTGCTTGATTTTTATAAATGCATGTATCTATATTATATTAATGTCTGACTGTCTCTGTTTCACAACTCCTCCTCCTAGAAAATGGAACGCAGAGCAATAAAGTTAACACCAGTTATCCGCATGGATCCGAGGATATCATATAAGCTCTCAGAACTGTAAAATTTGAATTAGATTCCAAGATATTATTTATTTTTTTGTTTTTAATGAAGTTTCTCTCTAAAGATGGCAACTAAATTACTCCATTTCTTAAGAAAAGAAAGGAAAGAAAAAGGTAAAATAATGAGATATCATCTGCTATCCAAAATGGTGAACAAATATCCTTATTTTAGTTTTGTTTGAATATAGCGATTTATTGATTTTTAGTTTACATTCTCATTTTTAAAAAAAATGTAATATAGGGTGAAACCCCCAGTTTTTGACACCTAACCAGTAACTGACACTTTAGCAGCAATCTAACTCAAATAAGCATTTTCTAGTAAAATTCTGCAAAGTAATGTCATCTAGTGGTAACTTATTTGTCTTAACTGTTATGAATTATTTTTCAGTTATTGGTTTTTCAAAAAAGGGATGGTGTCAGTTACTGGAGATATTGACATTATTTATGAAAAAAAAAATATTTTTTTGTAATAAAAAGTATAATTTTTCAAAATTTTGTCCAACAATAATTTTTGAAGTGAAAACTTCTTTAGGCGCGTTGGGCATTTTTTGAGATGGGAAAAAACCACTGAATTCGCGACACTGTTACCGACACCACTGTATATGTTGCCAATTCATACAATGAAGCGAAAGTATCAAAAGGAAATAGTTCACGTGCAGAAAGCGAAATGATTGGTATTATGAATAAAAATAATTCAGAAAATAATTTCAAGATAAATTTAGCACGCGCGGTGAAAACAGATAAAAGTGACTCAACTCGCGAGACCAAATCAAAAGATGAAAATGAAATAACAAAACACGGAAAATATTATAATTTAACGAGCACGAGAAAAATCGACGGAAGTAATATAAAAAAAAAATAAAATAATGAAATATTTCATGAAAGTTTTAAGAAACGTGGTTACCGATACGGAAATGAAGTGAAATCATTTTATAGAAAAGAAAATTTTGTTGATAGATATTATAGATACCGCAAACAATACGCGCAGTATGAAGATAGAAAAAAGCATAATGTTCACGAATACCGTAAACAAGACAGGCAGCAAAGAAGTCATTTTTGGAGTGATAGGAAGCGGGAACCCTATTTTGCAGATAAATGTTATTACAAAAGATATGAAACTAAATCTCATGGAAGAAATGATGAATGTATTGAGAGTTGTTTAAATTGTGGAGGAAAATTCATAAGTTTCATTGGTATTCATTTCAAAGAATACCAATTAATTAAATTTTATATTTCATTTATTTATAAATTTACGTTTTAAGCAATTGATTGCAATTTTTGTATGTAAAATAATATGCATTATTTTTCATGTACAATATAGCGCATTAAATGAAAATTGTAATATAATTTTTGTAGTAGTAGTTTATAATGATGAATAAAAAAAACACTTCATTTAAAAGTATTTCCTGAGCAATAAAACGTTTCCTGACGATTCAAAAAATACACACGTAACTGTTCAAGTTTTCACTTCTGTCGGCACTCCCGGAGTCAGGGCCTGATTACCATCGGGGCACACTTCCACCAGTAAAAAAGAATAGAAGTTTTTTTCCTTATTCTTGGCAGTAATGTTTCATGCGTTTTAATAAGACGAAAATTTCTATTAAATTTTACTGGTGGAAGTGTGCCCCGTGGGTAATCAGGCTCCGCCCGGAGTGCCATTGTTTTTTTTTAATGTATCTTTACTATACTTTCATAAACAAAGATAAGTATAAAACGAAGTGGAAGTGTGCCCCGTGGGTAATCAGGCTCCACCCGGAGTGCCATTGTTTTTTTTAAATGTATCTTTACTATACTTTCATGAACAAAGATAAGTATAAAACGATGTGGAAGTGTGCCCCGTGGGTAATCAGGCTCTGCCCGGAGTGCCATTGTTTTTTTTAATGTATCTTTACTATACTTTCATAAACAAAGATAAGTATAAAACGTACAGAGTGTCTCATTTATTTTGCAACCCGCGTAAACGCGAAGCAAATAAGCAACGCGAGTGCACGCGCACACCGTTAGTACAGGTTGCGGTGTGGAGGGGCATGCGAGCAACACTACCAACACGCTAGAAAACCACACGAGACACTTCAGTGCTAAGGAGAACGAACTGAAAGGTAGTTTTGTGACATGGTGCTATGTGCAGAAAAACGCGCGTTTATTATTAAACATTATTTTCGAACGTTTTCGTACAAAACAGCAAGGAACGATATAAATCAGTTTCCAGACTAGCTGGGGCAGAATAAAAGCACAATTTAGCGAATCGTGGACCATTTTCAAACACAGTGGACTGTGGAACCGAAAAGAAAGAACCGTCTGTCGTTTGTCCTAATAACTGACCACAAAATGTAGGAAATCGAGGCGAAAACCAAGGAGAAACCGGCCACGTCAGTAAGAAAATTAGCTTTACAAACAAACGTTCACCGAGCCACTGCATACCGCGCCTTGACACTCGGCCAACGGCACTCTGTCATTTCTCCAAGAATCTTTAAGTGATCGGCTAATTACAAATGGACTATGGCCTCCACGCAGTCCAGACCTGCCACCGCCCGATTTCTTCTTGTAAGGCTATTTGAAAAATCGCGTGTTCCGTGAACCGGTAGCCTCGATTACTGAACTGAAAACTCTCATTACGGAAGAGATAAACGCTATCACACCAAACACACTACAGAATGTGCCTGGAAACCTCCTCAAACGAGCCCAGATATGTAAAGATGAAGACGGCGGTGACTTCCAACACCTTTTGTAGTCATTTAAGTACTACTGTAAAATAAAAATTAATGTTTGTACATTGTTCTTTTTTGTTGGTTGCAAAATAAATGAGACACTCTGCATTTAAAACTTTGTAATAGTGATTTGAACAAGAAAAAAATCCTTAAAGTGTCAGTTACTGGGGGGGGGGGGGGGGGTTCACCCTAAACAATATTCCTGTGACTTATTTCTACATTTACTAAGATTATTATCAAAAAGCTTAAAGATTTTAATATTATTGATCCGTATGAAAGAATATTTTCGAATTTTGTTCAAAATGTAAATGAATAGACCTTGAAAGGAAATGGAGTCTGAACAAATGTACAGGACATATGCTCAGATTAAAAGTTTTTGTCCGAACCAGGGCAAGCCATGTTACAGAACTTGCCGATGCTCGCCTGGACGAATTTGTTTAGACGAGTTAGACAGTAAAAATATTAGCTTGGCAATAATAGCAAGGTCCCCAAATTTTTATTCAAAATCCTCTCAATTAGTGGAATTTCATTTCCCGTATGTTGTCATTTTCTTATAAAGGCATTCTACTATAATTGCATGGAAATCACGTAATTTTCAGTTCATTTATATTGTAAACATAATTTCTTACTTATAACAGGAAATTTAATAAAATTTATATTTTAATTTTTTTCTAAATGTAGAATTAAATAATATTCTTTTCCCCCCCCAAAAAAATCGAAAGATGTCACGCAATGCAAAAGCAACACATCGGATTGCTACGCCAGATAGTTACATACAAAATAGTTATACTTATAAAACAAACATACATGGGCGTACTTATAAAACAAACATACATGAATGTGATTGAAAATCACATTCATCATATCAGAATCAATCACTGAAAACTCATCAATAATCAAGAAGTATACAGTGAACAAGAATGGTATGATGAAAGGAGAACAAATTGTGCAATTTTCTGCCTTCAATATTAATAGCTGCAACGCCAGTAGAAGCTTAAACCATAAAAGATATATGGAGGGATGTAGTGGAGGGTATACGCCGTATACTTTCTGTATTTTCTCAAGAACCTCCATATAACCCTCTTTTTCTCACGCAAAGCTAAAGCGTATACTCTCTACCATATACTTTCTGCCTATAGCGTATACCCTCTGGTTATTTTAAGACTACAGCAGTGGATATTGGCTTCAATGTTTCAAAGATAACTTGTACCATTTTTTTTTCACCACACTGTATTTTTTTCATACCAACATTTATTTCTCGGGATAAAAGATAGCTTAAAACATTCCTTATTATATACAGTGGTGGGAATTTATTTATCAAAACACGGTTTTTTTAACAAAAACTTCTATAATATTCATTAAAAATGAATGAAATTTCATACATTATATATTCAATGTATAACAAATGGTTTACAAAAATAAAATTTTATACAAAATCATAGGGTCAAAAATGAGATTTTCGCAACATTAAAACATAGATATTGATTTATGAAATATCCCGTTTCATTGAAATTAATAGTTAGTAAAGCCACCTTTCGTTGTCAAAGTTTCTTTTATTCTAGATGGCATTGATGAAACAAGATTTTGAATGTACTTCTGATCAATTAATTTCCAGTTTCGACAGATTGAAGCCTTTAATTCTACAAGTGATGTGTACTGCATCCCATCTGCATTAACCATTCGAACAAACTGTCCCCAAACGATTTCGATGGGATTCAAATCAGGAATAATAGGAGGATCATCTAAAATAATAATATTCTGTTCGTCAAACCAATCTTTTATTGCATTTGAAGTGTGATGATAGGTTGCATTGTCTGGCATGAAGATGTAATATAAACGATAATATTGTCATGTAAATGGAAGAAGGGAAGTTTCTATAAATTAATCTGTAATTCAAATGAATTCTGGCGACCATTTAAAAATACAATTTCACTTCTGCCATCATAAGCAATCGCTGCCCAAATCATCAAACCTCCGCCACCATTCTGCTGAATGTAGATTTTTTTTTTTTGGAAGATCCTTCCAATAATACTTCAATTCAAAGAAATTATTTTTTTTTTTCATCGGAGAAAATGACCTTCTTCCAGTTGTCGCCCATTCTCCAATTGTCGCAATACTGCAAACGCATTTCCTTGTGACGCAGAAGTAACTTTGGGCCAGACTTCATTTTCGACCACATCAAGCTCCGTAAAGAATGTAAAATTTCAAGTTGTAAATTTCCAACTGGACGAAAAATGTCCGGGCCAGGATTCGAACCTGGGATCGCTTGGCTGAAGCCGCCACCCTCTACCACTGAGCTATCCCGGTCGAATCTGGAGGGCATAATTCATCCAGTTAACCTTATGGATCAAAGCATCTGGTCTGATATTTTAATCAGCTCAACAGAAAAGATCGCAGGTAATGGAACTCCAGTAAACGCTGGATACGTGAATACACTGGATTATTTTTAACACAATTATTTCAAATTGGTAAAGTAATAATTACTTTACCAATTTGAAATAATTGTGTTAAAAATAATCCAATGTAAAATTTGCCTAACTCTTCTAGAAGTAGAGGAAGGTATAAATCTGCACAAATCTGATTTGAACTGTGGCCAGTTTGAAGAATCCCCCTTTTCCTCTCTTAGTTATTAAACGTGTATTACCTTTTTTGTTAACATTTTTGCAAGAATTTGCTAGATCTTTTCTATAGTTATATATCAGACCAACTGATCTTTTAATTAATTTACTAATTTTCGAAACGCATTTTTCATATTCTAGATATACAACGATTTTGATTCTTTCGTCCTCAGACAACACCTTTCGTTTACCCATCATGAAAAGTATGACTCAAATGTATTGTTTCCAATATACAACTTTTTTTACCTCTATTGCAGCATGTTACTTTGCGCATGTAATATTTTGTTTTATGCAAATTTTTGTCACATTACTTCAGCATAGCCAATGAAATGTGATATTTCATAAATCAACTTCCATGTTTGTATGTTACGAAAATCTAATTTTTGATTTTATGTTTTTAGTTTATTATCATGTGTGAAATTTCATTTTTGTAAATCATTTGTTATACATGGAATGTTTAATGTATGACATTTCATTCTTTTTTAATGAATATTATCGACATTTTTGTTAAAAAACCGCATTTTCATAAATCAATTTCCAGCACTGTATGTGATGAGCAGGGCCGATTTACTCTGAAGTCAAGGGAACCACAAAATCATTTCCTGCCTTTTCATTTCATGAATATGAGCAGATGAGAACTCATCAATGCTGCAACTGTTAATCCCAGAAGTAGTTTATCAGATTTCATAAAACAACCTTTTTATGGCGTTGTTTGTTCTGTATTTAGTCAAACATACTAGCGCTTCCAAATACTGATGCTACAGTTATTGGTTATACTGTGGTTACAGTTGTTGTATGTTAAGCTATCTGTGCAGTTTTTCAACAGGACATCAGAGGATGCCCATATGACTGGTTAAAAGACTATGTGTTTGGATTTACTTGGAACTGTATATTAAACTACCCGAAATAAATGAATCTTGGCTAATGAATTAATTTAAAGCAACAATTATAAATTTAACAAAAGGAAAAAATTACAAACAAAAAAAGTTTAAACTTGCAAAGAAGTAATGTTTTTCAAGTTAGATAATTAAATCTGAAATGAGATTAAATTTAGCAAGATTCTAAGTTAATACAAATTCCAAAATCCCCAACATACAGGTATTGAATCAGAAAACTATCATAACATGAAAAAGGTTCATCATAAAAATATGAATTGGTTAAACTACAGTAAAATCTCGTAATAAAGAATTAGTGAAGGCCACCGATTACCGTTGGGATTTGCGCCGGGTGACGAAGGGCGTAGTATGTACCAGAAACTTCGTGACAGTATGTATCTATCACCCGTCTTTGTACGTCGTATACTTATAAATAAACAGTCTTTTGAAATCCGATGAATCATTTAGGTTTAACACCAT
Source organism: Maratus michaelseni (assembly GCA_963931845.1). Classification (NCBI taxonomy): domain Eukaryota; kingdom Metazoa; phylum Arthropoda; class Arachnida; order Araneae; family Salticidae; genus Maratus; species Maratus michaelseni. Next base: position 48,066,156 of record OZ007598.1, on the reverse strand, counting down.
TCAGTAAAATCTGTCAAAGCGGAATCGCTAGAGACCAAAAGAAAATATCGTTTTGGGAGGGTTTTTTTCGATTGAGCAGTTATAATGGTATGGAATTGCTTCCACAGAAAGTAAAAAAAAATTACGTTTCAGGCAGGCACCATTTTCACAGGTGCACACATTTTCACACTGCAAAGAAAGAAAAAATTGATCTTGCAGTATCAATGCAGTAAATCAATAAATCAGTCATAAATCAATAAATCTGCAGTAAATCAATAATACGGGCATCACAGCTGCCAGTATTATACCGTAAAATTAACAGTAATAAACAGTAAAATAAGCAGTAATACGCTACCGCGCATGCGCGGCAGCGTAATCCTGCTTAGCGAGCTGAAAAATATTCCGTTTTAGCAGTTAGATTTGTACGGCATTCTTTTAGACAGCATCATAAAAATGTTCCATTATAGACAGGTTCTGTTTTCACAGGTTTTTACTGCATTAAGATCCACTCGATACAAACTAACGAATAGCATGGTACTAAAAAAAAAAAATAAAAGGATTTACGCATAATCATATAATAAAATCAATAATTATCATTAAAATTACAGATTTAAATGCTAATCATATAACAAAATCAATAATTATCATTAAAATTACAGATTTAAATGCTTAAGTGATAAAAGTAGAAAGTCAAAAAGGCTTAGAAAAACCTTTTAATATAATGATCGACATGTTTCGAACATACAAACATTATCAAGATGTACACGATAAACAAACAATTCTCGCAATTTTTTTTAAAAAATAAACTTGAAAAACATAAATCACGAGTAATGATTTGCGAAAATTTAAAAAAAACAAGCAATAAGGAAATATTAATTTACACGTTTACAGTTGACTATTTTTAAGAAACTGTTTTCATTACACATATGATCTCGTGATTTATGTTTTTCACGTTTATTCTCAAATTTTTTTGCGAGAATAATTTGTTTATCGTATCGATCTTGATAATGGCGCCGTTTGTGCGTTCGAAACACGTCGGTCATCATATTAAAAGTTTTTTTATAAGCCTTCTTGTGTTCTATTTCTATCACTTAAGCATTTAAACTTGTATTTTAAAAATTTATGCATCATGGACAAACGGGACATTTGGCGTCCTGCGGGGCGGGTCTTGAAACCTCTGAAAATCGAAACGTCCCGCCAGGCCCGGCGCAATGTCGCGCGAGGCCCTAGCACAGCAGTTAGTGGGGCCCAACGTACACTCCAATACTCGGTCAATAAAATTTTTTAAATTGTATGTACCATAAAATAATATATAAGTTAGTTTTTTTTATGTGAAAAAAAAACTAACTGCACTGCAAAAAAAAGTGTTGTTTTTACAGTATGATACAGGCATCTCAGCTGCCAGTATTATACCGTAAAATTAACAGTAATAAACAGTAAAATAAGCAGTAATACGCTGCCGCGTGAACACCATTTTTTTTTTTTTTTTTTTTTTTTGTTCCAGTATAACACTATTTTCACATTTAAAGGAGATCATTATTTGTAGTTTAGCAAAATCTTCTAGCTTTTACAATATTTTAAGTATTGTTTTTTTTTTTTTTTTTTTTTTTTTTTTCATTCACGGTTACTTTCGGGATCCGAAAAATTTATACATTCCCCGACAATTATACCAATTTTGCTTGTAAAAGGTAAAGTTTAAGTAATTTCTTTTTTCTCTCACGATGAAAACATTTAAATACAAATCTAGAGCAAAAGGATTATTATTTTACACAGAGAAAATGTTATTTCGAATTCTATAGAGAGTCTAACAAGACCCCGTTTGGCCTTGGGCGCTGGGCAACCGCTAAGCGTCAAGCGCCCACACTTTTTCTATTTTGATCCCTGGTCACTGACCCTGTGGAATCAGCTCCCTGCGCATATCCTTCCGTGCATGATGCAGGGAGCTTACAATACGCTTGTATTTAAAATCAGTACAAAAACCCTTAACGGGTTAAAAGTTGCGACGCACTTTCTTCTGGCTCTAAGAATTTTAAATATTGGTCTTAAAAGCAATGATATCAAATTTGAGTGACGCTACGTTAATATTTTTTTAAAAAATCATTTTCTTTTTCGTTTTATTTACATTCACAGATGCAATTATTTTTAACCTGAAAAGATATATAAAATTTATCCGTTGATGCTTTTTCATTCACATATCTTCTGAATTAAAAACATGGGTTTTAAAAGAAATTATATCAAAAGTCGAGTGAAAACATCACATGAATTTAATAGGATTGTTTTAAAATTCAATTTAAGTTATTTTTGGTTTGTTTTCTAAAGTATATTTACACATACAAACAATACTTTTAATTTTCCAATACACTGTTAAATATATTACTTTCACTGAGCCTATATTATGCATTGAAATGTATTTTTTTTTCAATAAACTGATTTATCTTTTGTGTCACGTTATCCAAAATCATAAGTAAAATTTATGTAAACTAGGGGGCTCTGCCCCTGCTCGCTACGCTCACCAATCCCGTTCTGATTTCACAGCCTCTTAAAACCTGGTAATTGCAATGTATCCTGTTTTAAAAAGATGATGATGATGATGATATCACGAACGGCGACTATCTTCTGTAATCAGGTTATAATGCTTTTTCATTTAATTCATCTTTTTATTTTTAATATTCATGTGCAAACACGATTTTTATGACGTAATTTTCTTTATTTCCTGCTTTCAATACGTGATCATTTAATTATTATTTTAAACTTTCATTATTGTTTTTAACAGTCTCGCGCAAATACATTTTTTATTTGAGATAAAATATAATCCTTTGCGCTTATTTAGAAACAGGAAACAATATAAAAAAATGACTTTTTCAATAAAAGATTTTTACTCGATTTTTAAGGATTTTTGAGTTTTTATTGTCCGACCGTGATAATTTTTTGAATTTCTGAAAGCTTGTTATATTTCGCGTCTGGTGGAATGATTTTGGAATCCGTAGGATGGCTAGAAAAAAGTAATCGCTCCTCAAAAAAGTCCCTAGTAAAAAAGGGATGAGAAAATCCTGGAATATCTACGCAGATTTTCATTGGTCCATTTTTAAACCACTACTTTTTTTTATACATAGGATGATGATTATTTTGCATCATATTATCCACCTGCATACATTTCCCTTTGTTTGGATACTACGACGCAAAATAATCATTTACATAAATTTTACTTATGATTTTGGAAAACGTTCTAAACTACTTCTTGCTAGTGGCTTAGTGACAAGACGCTTAACTCCAGATCTGACAACCAAAGTTCGATTATCTGCCGCGGAAAATTTTAAACAAAATGGAAATAAATATCAAATTTTGTAAAAAAAAAAAAGTTGAAGGGAGAAATGGAAATTTTCTATTTTTCAATATTAAATTTTAAGCTATAAAAATAATTTGTACCAATATTAACAATTTATATAATATGAAATTTTTTTTTTAAATATTCATTATAGTGATCGCATTTTTAACGAATTTTCTATATTTAGAACCAAGACGAATTATTAGTGCATTTTTTTCGTAATTTTTAAATTTAATAATAATTAAATAATTTTTTTTTTCATAATTTTAAATTTAATAATAATATTTTTTTTTCATAATTTTAAATCTAATAATAATTTTTTTTTTCATAATTTAAAATTTAGTATTAATTTTTTTTCCTAATTTTAAATTTATTAATAATTACTTCTTTTTTCATAATTTCAAATTTATTAACAATTACTTCTTTTTTCATAATTTCAAATTCTTTAATAATTACTTCTTTTTTCATAATTTTAAATTTAATATTAATTATTTTTTTTCATAATTTTAAATTTAATCATAATTAATTTTTTTCATAATTTTAAATTTAATAATAATTTTTTTTTCATAACTTTAAAATATAATAATAATTTTTTTTATAATTTTAAAATTTAATATTTTTTTTCATAATTTTAAATCTAACAATAATTTAATAATTTAATTTTTTCCATAATGTTAAATCCAATAATAATTTTAATTTTTTCATTCTTTTAAATTAATTTTAGATTTTAATAATTAATAAATTTGACTAAAAATTTAAATGCTAATAACTTAAAAACTAACTAGGTGGAACCCATCAAAACTTATTGAAAAATGACTTGATATACCAAAATAATGTTCATAACCTCTTAACAATAGTATAAAAAAAAGAAAGAAAGAAAACCTCTCCTTTTACATGCAGGCCTGATCCCACAGGATTAGAGATCAAAATTGAAAAAAAAAAATCCCTAACGGCTCGGCCTACAGGCACAGGTAGATTTCGAAGGTGCACACCGTGGGGCGCCTATTTGTTGGGAATTGCGGAAGAAATGACCTTTTTGCCATGATGCCGCAGTTGAGACCGCCCACTTCAAAATCTAACTTATTTGCAGGCGGAGCCGGCAGGGATTTTTTTTTAAATTTTTTTCTGCTATAAGGGTTGGTTCTATAAAAAACTTGTCAATATAAAAGTTTTACGGAATTGATATCTTGTGAATTGACGAAGATATGAATTTTGTTCTTCTACCCCCCCCCCCCCCCCCTGGAGCCATTTTTAATATCATCAAAAATCTGTCATACATAAATTTTCGGCCCTTTTCCTAGAAGTAATAATAACTTTAAACGGATTCGATACGTATCATAATTAAGAAGTTATGGTTTTTTTTTCTGTTTTCAACAAAAGCCTTACCCCCCACCCCCTGGTTAGATTTTGCCCATTAACGAACCGAGGGGACATCAGCTATCCTATGCAACAAAATAATTGAAAAATATTAAAATGCGAGTGAGAAATTTTCCCATAGACTTCCATTAGCTTGCGCGTTTTTTCGCATGACTGATATAGGCTCTTAAGTAATAAAAGTAGAAACACAAAAAGGCTTATAAAAACCTTTTAATATAATGATCGACATGTTTCGAACATACAAATATTATCAAGATGTACACGATAAACAAACAATTCTCGCAATTTTTTTAAAAAAATAAACTTGAAAAACATAAATCACGAGTAATGATTTACCAAAATTTTAAAAAAGCAATAAGGAAATATTAACTTTTACGTTTACAGTTGACTATTTTTATGAAACTGTTTTCATTACACATATGATCTCGTGATTTATGCTTTTCATGTTTATTCTCAAAATTTTTTTTGCGAGAGTAATTTGTTTATCGTATCGATCTTGATAATGACTCCGTTTGTGCGTTCGAAACACGTCGGTCATCATATTAAAAGGTTTTTTTATAAGCCTTCTTGTGTTCTATTTTTATCACTTAAGCATTTAAACTTTAATTTTAAGAATTTATGGTTCATGAACAAACGCCACATTTGGCGTCCTGCGGACGGGTCTTGAAACCTCCGAAAATCGAATCGTCTCGACAGGCCTGGCGCAATGTTGCGCGGGGCCCTTGCACAGGAGTAACTGGGGCACAATGTATACTCCAATACTCGGTCAATAAAAATTATTTTTAAATTGTATGTACCATAAAATATAAAATATAATTTTTTTTTTATGTGAAAAAAAACTACACTGAAAAAAAAAAAAAAAAGTGTTGATTTTACAGTATAATACTGGCATCTCAGCTGCTAGTATTATACAGTAAAATTAACAGTAATAAACAGTAAAATAAGCAGTAATACGCGGCCGCGCGTTTTTTTTTTCCGCAGTGTAACACTATTTTCACATTTAATAGAGATAATTATTTGTAATTTAGCAAAATCTTCTAACTTTTACAATATTTTAAATATTAATTTTTTTTTTTCATTCACGGTTACTTTCGGGATCCGCAAATTTATACATTCCCCGACAATTATACCAATTTTGCTTGTAAAAGGTAAAGTTTAAGTAATGTCTTTTTTCTCTCACGAAGAAAACATTTAAAAACAAATCTAGAGCAAAAGTATAACTATTTTATACAGAGGAAATGTTATTTCGAATTCTATAGAGAGTCTAACAAGACCCCATTTGGCCTTGGGTGCTAGGCAACCACTAGCGTCAAGCGCCCACACTTTTTCTATTTTGATCCCTGGTCACTGACCCTGTGGAATCAGCTCCCTGCGCATACCCTTCCGTGCATGATGCAGGGAGCTTACAATACGCTTGTATTTAAAATCAGTACAAAAACCCTTAACGGGTTAAAAGTTGCGACGCAGCACTTTCTTCTGGCTCTAAGAATTTTAAATACGAGTCTTAAAAGCAATGATATCAAATTTGAGTGACGCTATGTTAATATTTTTTTTTTTAAATCATCATTTTCTTTTTCATTTTATTTACATTCACAGATGCAATTATTTTTAACCTGAAAAGATATATAAAATTTATCCGTTGATGCTTTTTCATTCACATATCTTCTGAATTCAAAATATGGGTTTTAAAAGAAATGATATCAAAATTCGAGTGACAACGTCACATGAATTTAATAGGATTGTTTTAAAATGCAATTTAAGTTATTTTTGGTTTGTCTTCTAAAGTATATTTACAAATACAAACAATACTTTTAATTTTCCAATACACTGTTAAATATATTACTTTCACTGAGCCTATATTATGCATTGAAATGTATTTTTTTCAATAAACTGATTTATCTTTTGTGTCACGTTATCCAAAATCATAAGTAAAATTTATGTAAGCTAGCCGATCTCGCGCAGAGTATCTGCACTCTGGTGTCTACTCTTTTAAATACTATATGCATATTAGGATACACGAATTTCAACATTATATGTATAAATATGATATATAAAAACTGCTCCACTTAAGATTGGGTACTTTGAAATAAAAAATATATACACATCATAAGATCCAAGTATAAAGGGGGGAACGGAGGGCTAATACCCCCTTATTTTATATAAATTGGTTTTTCATGCAGAATTATTCCGTTTTCCTTCAAATTTTGTTTATAGGTTCACTGTGTTAAGGCGCATCCCTGATTAGTTTTCGGGATTGATTGGTTAAGTATAAAGGGGGGAACAGAGGGCTAATCCCCCCTTATTTTATATAAATGTGTTTTTCATGCAGAATTATTCCGTTTTCCTTCAAATTTTGTTTATAGGTTCACTGTGTTAAGGCACTTCCCTGATTAGTTTTCGGGATTGATTGGTTAAGTATAAAGGGGGGGAACGGAGGGGGCTAATCCCGCCTTAATTTATATAAATGGGTTTTTCATGCAGAATTATCCGATTTTCTTCAAATTTTGTATATATATTCATTGTAATTAGAGATTTACCTGATTAGTTTAAGGGGTTCATTAGTTAACTATGAGGGGGGTAACGGGGGGATGACCCCCCCCCTTAATATATTGTTTATTTCTTTATTTTTCGATGGGCTTATTTGAAATTCTTTGAAATAGGAGTATAATATACAATTAATGTGAATAGCCTGTGAACTCAATGCCCTCAGTTTATCTGGGCAGTTTTATTTTTATTTTTTATACTGAAGGAGCTAGAAATTTTAAATTTGTCATTGTAGTTACTTATAAGATGTAAATGCTCTCTAAGAACAAAATAAAAAAGAAATTTAAATTTAAAAGGGTGAAATGAGCGTAAAGCGTTCTAAAAACAGTATAAATTACAATTTCTATGAAATCTCTGGAACTACAGAACCGATTTCAAAAGTAATGGTGGCAAATTGATGGGGACAATCCCTACTCCAACATAGGCTATATTTTATGTCGGTGCCACTGACATCAATGGAGTGCAGGATCGAAAAATGTTCGAAAATTGCGACTCTTTTATACTGAAGGGGCAAGAAATTTGAAATTTAGCATTGTAGTTACTTATAAGATGTAAATGCTCTCTAAGAATAAATTTAAAAAAAATCGAAATTTAAATGTGTAAAATGAGCGAAAAGCGTTCTGAAGTCATTCTAAATTACAATTTCTATGGAATCTCTGGAACCACGGAACCGATTTCAAAAGTGATGGTGGCAAATTGGTGCTGACAATCCCTGCTCCAACAGCCTCTTTAATAAACAACTATGCGTTGCTGACGACTGGGTTTTTCGCTAATTGTTGCAACAGATTAATCTCGGAAAATGAAACATTTGAAGTTACTGAAAAAAATTATAGCTCGAAAAGTATTTGTCAGAAAATTGTTAGACAAACTGTGTTTGAAAGGTAAAAAATTGTATTTTTCTTGATATAAATTTCAAATCTAATGATTATGCCGTTTTTCAAATATTGAATTTCAAAAATTACCAAATTTTCCCAATGGAGTACCATAGCGAAACCTTCATGCGTAAAAAGATAATGATAAGGGCGACGTGTCCTGACGTGTATATTGGCTATAGCACGAGTCACAAATTATAGTAGCCTTATTATTCTGTTAAAATATAAAAGTTATTTATGAAATGTCAATATTTTGTTTGATTAAAGGTTCGTTAAAAGAAATTGACCAGCGTAGCGGGCGTAGCTTGCTAGTGCTTTCATAAACCCTTTAAGTTCCTGTCTTGGCATACATTGTAAAACACGATTATTAATTTCAATTGACAAATTGTTTGTCACTGTTAGTATGGCTCGTCCTTTAAGCTTTTGAGGTGTCACCGTTAAAAAATCAATGTAACTGAAAAGTTGCTGCACTGAATCTTGTATATTTGGATAGCAAAATGCGGGCAACTTAATAGTTGCCCCACTTTGACATTCGCTAAACTGTAACAGCCAATTTGCTTGCTAACTCTCTCTCTGTTTGAAAGGCACGCATATTATCTGTAAGTTGCATAATCTAAAATCTTCTCTTCTTTATGCAACTTGAAACTGTTAGTGATCTTGAACCTTTAAAAATGACAGGTAGGACTGATTTGACGGAAATCTCCACCTAATAAGATTGTTTTATTCATTCATTATTATTATTTAATTGTTATTACTCAATCTATATTATAAATAACAAATATGTGCATGCGTAACACTGACGTCATAACTATGTGGACAACAATGAGGTTAAACTGCATAAAGTACAACAATGGAGTTAATGTTTCAATTAACAACAAAATGGCGCGTTTCTTCGTTTGATTTCGCACTTTATTTTCTTTCCTTTTTAGAAAGTAGCTAGTTTTTAAAAATAAATAAGAAAATTGCCGGCCTATTTTTACAAAAATTGTATTTTCGGATGCAAAAAAATTTTCTACATATGTTTGGGGACTTTTAAATCGATACCTCAAATACTTTTCTTAATATTCGCAAATTAGTGAAAACAAACCTCTCGTTGCCATCGGCAAATGATAAATAATCGCGATTTCTGTGCCACGTACGATAGCGTAATATATATATAGATAGATGATTATTTTGCATCATATTATCCACCTGCATACATTTCCCTTTGTTTGGATACTATGACGCAAAATAATCATTTACATAAATTTTACTTATGATTTTGGATAACATTCTAAATTACTTCTTGCTACTGGCTTAGTGGCAAGACGCTTAACTCCAGATCTGACAACCAAAGTTCGATTACCTGCCGCGGAAAATTTTAAACAAAAAGGAAATAAATATAAAATTTTGTAAAAAAAAAAATTTCAATATTAAATTAAGCTATAAAAATAATTTGTACCAATATTAACAATTTATATAATGTGATTTTTTTTTCTTTTTTCATATTCATTATAGTGATCGCACTTTTAACGAATTTTCTATATTTAGAACCTAGACGAATTATTAGTGCATTTTTTTCATAATTTTTAAATTTAATAATTATTAACTTTTTTTTCATAATTTTAAATCTAATAATAATAATATTTTTTCATAATTTTAAATTTATTAATAATTACTTCTTTTTTTTTTTTAATTTAATAATTAATTTTTTTTCATAACTTTAAAGTTTAATTATAATTAATTTTTTTTCATAACTTTAAAATTTAATAATAATATTTTCTTTTTTCATAATTTTAAATCTAACAATAATTCAATAATTTAATTTTTTTCCATAATGTTAAATCCAATAATAATTTTAAGATTTTCGTTCTTTTAAATTAATTATAAATTCTAATAATTAATAAATTTGACTAAAAAATAAAATGCTAATAATTTCAAAACTAACTAGGTAGAACCCATCAAAACTTGATGGAAAATGACTTGATATACCAAAAGATTGTTCATAACCTCTTAACAATAGTTTAAGAAAAAAAAAAAAAAAAGAAAGAAAGACTGTTTTTTTACATGCAGGCCTGATCCCACAGGATCAGTGATCAAAATTGAACTAGTCGGATGTACCAATCCCAAAACTTTCTTCTATCTCACACACGTTTCACATACATTAAAAAGAATCAGCAACCAATTTATATCAAGGTCTAACAGAATCTAAAGTTTTATTAACTTCCGTGCATTAGTTCTTGACATAGGACTATTGCTAAAGTCGTATAAATCCTGCAAAATGCAGGATAGCAGCGCCACCTGTTGAGAGATTTAGACCAAAACCTAATCAACAATAACTTATGACAACGTCTAACTGAATCTGAAGTTTGATGAAAATCCGTGCATTACTTCTTCAGATATAGTTATCGTGATAATAATGAAAAAAGTAGCATAGCAGCGCCACCTGTTGGGCTATTTACGCCAAAACGTAATCAACATCTAATTATATCAAGGTCTAACAGAATCTCAAGTTTGATGAAATTCAGTGCATTAGTTCCTGAGATATAGCTTTTTCGTAAAAATAATGAAAAAAGTGGTATAGCAGCGCCACCTGTTGGTATATCTACACTAAAATGTAATCAGCGTCTATTTATGACAAGGTCTAACTGAATCTGAAATTTGATTAAAGTAACTGCATTAGTTCTTCAGATAGAACTATTGCGGAAATCGCAAAAAATGCAGCGCCACCTGTCGGGCGATTGTCACCAAAAACTAATCAGCAACAATTTATATCAGGAACTAACTGAATATAAAGTTTTATTAATTTTCGCGCATTAGTTCTTGAGATACAGCGCCCACAAAATGTTTGTCACATACAGACAGACAGACGGACGGACGGACAGACAGACATTTTCTAAAAACAGTCAAATCGTGTTCAGGACCTTCTAAAACGTATAAATCCGTCGAAAACCAGATGTCGAAAATTTTCATGAATCCAATACTTTCTTCTTGTAAAGATAGAAGGAAGTAAAAAGTGTGAGCGCTAGACGCTTGTCAGGGGCAGCCGCCTGTTCGCCCGATGGTTGCACCGGCCCTGCGTCCCGCATAAATCGGGAGACCTAGAAACGCTATTTATAAGACATGGAAAAAACTTACCACTGCATCATTTTTATCCACAATAGATAAACCGTGCGAAACAATGGGAAGGCAAGTGATCCCGAATATTATCATAACTGAATAAAGAGTCATCATGGAATAAATGTTTCTTTGTACGAATTATTGCCTGTTAGACACAGGGCGAGCAGACTTTCTTTATAACTACCTCTGGATTCCCTTTTATAGGAGTGGATCAAAAGTCACATGTCGTGTTTATTCATTAAGAGGCGTCATCACATTGAAATTGATTTTCGCAATATTTCGGTAGTTTCCAGCATTAGAAAATGATGAGAAAAACGATCTCGTCATATACATTTGAAAATCAGCAGAATCTTGTCACTTTATTTATTTTCTAGAAAAACCAGACGCTTTTCCCGCGAGTGGTTGTTGAAATGTAAGAAGATATAAGCGTTTCCGTTCTGACCCAACAGGAAGTAAAAATGATATTGTTACCGATAAGAAACGTGTTACTTTAGAAGGCTAATAAAATGATGAAAAGTTTCTTTAAATATTGAATTTAACCCTTTCAGCGTTTGAGGGTTTTCCTATATTTTCATAAGTATGCTTCTAAATCCCAGAATCAGGGTTGCTACGGGTCAGGAATTTTTTCAGGAAAAATACCAGTATTTTCTTACAGAAATACTAGCCTAATTTTATTGTACGATACTTTTGCTATTTTAAGGCTGATTTTTCTATAAGAATATAGTGGTGTTTACCCTGAAAAATTCCCTGACCCGTAGCAACCCTGCAGAATATATATATTTTTTAATCGCAGTTTGATGCTATAATATCTTTCATATCCCCTCATTCTACATATGGTTCAAAAATTATTTTGTTAAAAATATTTTTGTCTACAGCCATTTTAACATGACTTCTAGTAACGGGAAAACACGGGCCTAGCGTTCAAAGAGTTTGTATCGCTAGTATCTTTTCAACTAAGCGACTGCCGTTGATTTTCAATAAATTACGAAATGGAATACGTCGAATTTTGACCGGAAAAAAAATGTTTAAAAAGCAACTGTTACATTGATTTATGATAAACATACAAAATTAATTACAATAAAAAAATCCATCTGACATTGGTTAGTCTTAACTCTTAAAACAAATATTATTTTAACCTAAAGTTACCAATATACTATTTCAATAAACATCAACTGTTCAAATTATTGAAAAAATAAACTTTGTTCTTTGTACGTAATCAGTAACATATAATCAAGATCAGTAATTATGATGAAGTTATATGTTGAGGCTCTTACGGTTGGTATTGCGAAATGAAAAATCACAAAAATTATTTCACTTTGACATAATCATAGATTTTTTCTCCCATGAAATCTAAACATAACTCTTTTTCACCGTCTCAAAATTTACATACGCACTTCTCATATCCGTAATTCTCCATTTAAAAAATATTTTGACGCGCTATTAACAAATTCAAATATATTTCCAAACTTGAAGCAAGGCATGTGATATATCATAGTCTATATTACGAATATATATTACATATATTATATTAATATATTACATATTATACACAGGGTGTTTCAAAACTATGTGTCAGAAGTATAAAGGCAGGTAGAGGGGACCTAAATAAGTAAATTTCTTACAGGAATGTGGGTGCGGAAATGTAGTGTTGAGGCAATAGAGGGCGCTGTTGAGTTCGGCTGATAAAAGCTTTTCGCTGGCTTGCATTCCCCGCACGGATTTCGAGCAACATGCATCGTTTGCCGACATGCATTTCGTGTATGGGGCTGTACAAGGAAATGAAGCAGCTGCTCAAAGGATGAGCACGTTCAACGGCTCTCTAGCTTGTCGAAGGACTAACCTCTACTGTGCGAAATAAATACTTCTTCTACTGTAGGAATTCTACGATATCTTCCAGCGCCCATATCACGCCTGGAAGCCTAAAACGATCCACTCGCGCACAACTCCCGATGAAGACGCTCAAATGTTCGGCAGATTCCTACCCGGGAATCGTTCCATGTACATCCTTTGAGCAGCCACTCCATTTCCTTCTGCAGCCCCATACATGAAATGCATGCCGGCAAGATCCGCATTGGTGTAACGATGCATATTGCTCGAAATCCGTGCGGGGAATGACGATTCAAGCCAACGAAACGCTTTCATCCGCCGAACTCAACAGCGCCCTCTACTGCCTCAACGCTGCATTTCCGCACCCACATTCCTATACGAAATCTACTTATTTAGGTCCCTCCCCTACCTGCCTTTACATATAGTTTTGAAACACCCTGTATTTACTATTCTATAATTGACGCAGGCAACGCTTGAAGTCACGTTTGTTAGCTACATACAACTTTGTACGTGAACATTTTCACTCTTGACTTACGGTTCTAATTTCAGTACCGGCGAGTAATAACTGCGGACATTTATGTGTTTTAGAGGTATTTGTGGTGTTTTATCAAAGAAAATTATTGTTTTCTTTTAAAAATAAGTCATTTTCACTCACTGAAGCATTTCACTTATCGTCTCAAACGCTGTATCAGCTTAATGAAAAAATATTGGAATGTAACAACTTTATGACATGAGGGAAAATGCGTGTTTTTTTTTTTTTTAAGCGTGACGTTTTTTTTATTATTATTCTTATTTTTATTTTATTTTTTTTTTGAAAAAGTTATTTTTAATTGTAATGAGAAAATGGCAGCAATAAGGATATAATGTTTAAAAATATTGAAATGCGAACGAGGTATTAGAAAAATAATGCCCCATAGGATTAACATTAGCCAGCGTGTGTTTTCGCGCAAGGGGAGAGGACCCTTTTAGTTATGAAGACTTAGACGAGATTCGTCTATTTAACATTTAAACAGATAAATCAGAACCAAATAACATTTTACTTAACGGCACTTTGAGAGTAGTTAATCCAACACGAATTTACAATCGTAGTCCAAAAGAAAGGTCTTTAATTATCACTTTCCCGTTTACAAAACTGTTCCAGTTATTCTTTGCATTTTTCTTTGTTTGCATTCACATTCAGAAAGCAGTTCCAATTCAGTTTAGAGTTTGAAAGTAAAAGGGGGGGGGGGGGGTTAATGGATGTTTATGGGCGCAATAAAAAAACTTCCCACATCACACTGCTGGCCTTCACTCTTTTTTGGGGATTTTTTTCTAACGCTTAATTGATTGTTGCAATGTTATCTATCATCCCACGATCCTGATAGATAGATGTCGGTCTCTTAGACATCCTTTCCTTTAAGATTCGGAAATAGATATTTATCGTGCTTCGAAACTGTGAAGAGCTGTTTAATATAGATTTCACAATGCGCGTCTTGCGTGCAGACATCAGTGACGGTTAATCATCATTATTGGTTACTTCGTTTGCTCGACACTGAATTCTAACCAAAGATTACATCACGAAAATCTTTTGAGTCGCATAATCAACTTTCTGTATACCTGTGCCTTTGGTGCAAAAAAAGTAAAACAAACGAGTAACAGAGAACCTCTTCTCTTGAACTCCTTTCTCCCTTTCTCCTAAAACAGCAATTCCCAACATTTTATTTTCTTTCACGTACCCCTTGCTTAAGTTTTTTTATTTAGAAGTACCCCCTTTTCTTATAAACTAGCCCCAACTCACCCCCGTAATTCGAACATATTTTTATAGATTGGTAAACTTCTTAGCATAACTCAATAATAAATCAACTAAAATTACATTGAAATTACATTTCTAACCATTTATTTTTTTTAGCATACAACTTTAAGTTAATTTTACTTTTTATAATTTTAGCTTAGCATGAAAAAAATAATCAATCTATAATTAAAAGAACTTGTAACTAACTTAGGATAAAACTTTATAACAATTTTGCATCATAATAATTAAATACGGAACAATAATGAAAAAAAAGTGTGGAAAAATATTTTTGTATAATAATCAATGATAGTTTTCGCAAAGATGGGGAAAACATGTACGTAATCATGCAATATGATTCGGGGTAGGCGGAGCTAGTCACATAAAATTATGATTGTATTACTAGGTCTAGTGGCCCTTTTCCCCTCATTTTGGAGAGTAACATATTGGAGTTACAACTTACAAATGTGACTAACTTTGCAATCTGACACTAACAACTTTATTTATCCATTTTCAGATGAACCATTTTTGTGATTTCCGCAATTACCTATATTTTATTCACGTAACCCCAAATACTCGTCACCTACCCCGTGGGTACGCATACCCTAGGTTGGGAACCACTGTCCTAAAAGGGGTACTGCCAAATCCTTACCTGAGAAAAAAAGGGGGGGGGGACGCAAGGGCCACCCCTCACTCAAAACTTTTTTCTATCCTTCTCTTTTTCACTTTCTCATGTTAAGGTTTTTTACTAGATTTCTATAACTGTGCTCACGTGCAATACTTGAATTTCTGCGCCCCCTACCATTTCCTTTTTAACAAAACGTCCATAAAATTTAGAAATGACACTCGTGAAACGCACATTGTTTTTTAACACTTTCCAACAAAGTTCAAAAGTGTTTATGAATTCGGTTTGTCTGTCTGTCCGTGCTCTAACGGGCGTAAATATACACGGATTACCATGCAATTGATATATGTTATTAAGGTTCACTATGGCATGTTCGGTATTGAAAATAAAGCTTGTAGCGTTTTTAGTTCATTTACAGGGACACTCAAAAGATTTCCGTTACGTTACGACCTATGGGGAAAAACCGTTTGAGGTGTATTTTAATGTTAATATATTTCAAACATGTTGAAATTGATATATAAATCACTGAGATGCACTACAAGATGCTTACTATAGATTATGGAGTGCATAGCATTCATCGTTCATATACAGGGATATACAAAAGGATACGGTACAGGACAGTCTATGAACAATAATTGCTGGAATCACGTTTTCAGTTGCGGCACGCGTTTGTAAATTTAACTAATTTTTTGTATATTGCTTTGTGTGTATAAATTATATAGATCATGTAAGTGCTCCACAAAAAATGTCGAGTACATTACGGATGTTTGACCAAAATTGACGAATGCAAATTTTCATTTATGCTGCGCGTTTCCTAACTGAACTAAACTTTCGCATACTTTGTAGCATACATACAAATCGATTGATCATATACAAGTCTACACAAAAAAATTGATATTTTTACGATTATTGATGACCAGTGGACCCGTGCAAGGATTTCGTATTGCAGTCTAATATTTTCTTTTTTTTTTTTTTTAGCAATATCCAATATTTCTGAGAAGCAGGTTTAAATTTTTAAAGAAAAATTAAGGATAAAAAAATATGCAAACAACATTAATCAAGCCAGAATATATCTCATTTATTCCATCACAGTTACAATAAAAACTGATCCAAGATAGCGAAAGGCACGAGCGAGAAAAAACAATTAACAGTCTTATTTTAACTACATTAGAAGATGGCGTCACTCGCTTCGAAAAAAAAAAAACGAGAAAGCCTTTCATTTCATTTACGAAAACAATGCTGATTTAAATTTTAATTAACTGCAATTTTGCTTCGATCGATCGATGGTGTTTTTTTCTTCTAAACATTTCGCTTTTAATTTTTAATCATAAATATAAAATAAACCCGCGCGCAGGTGTCACACTTTATACTTGTTGGACTCATTATGTATTCTACATTATGTATTACGTAAATAATGTATTCTTATTAGCTATACCACGGTTGTACTATTTATTTTTTTATAATCATTGTTGAGCATAACATAATTCGGTATTTTATTTTTGTGGCAACACTAATTTGAGGAAAATCATTCATTTCATTTCAGAAAACAATGCCGATTTAATTTTTAATTAATTGCAATTTTTAATAAAAAAAACATGTTTTAACGAAACATTAAGTGTGCTATGTCAGAAGCCTGTTCAAAATCCTTTCATATGGTATCTCATTTATCGTTCTGCGTTTCGTATTTTCTGAGAAAAGGGATGTTGACATAGGAGAAATAATATATACGATAATTACTGCAACTGGGTTTTCAAATATGTTGTGTGTTTTCAAAATTGTTTACTTAAATATCAACTTTCACCTTATTAATCTATGAAATTTTGTTACAGTACTCTGTTAGTTTTGGAAAGTGTTTCATAATCTATGCTTGACGCATGATTTATCGTTCTTGTTTTATGCTGCAATCGCTTTACAAAGTGCAATTGCATTTTACTGCGTCAAGGAAAAAGACAGCGTCTTAAAGGTCTTTCAAAAATAATTGAATTATAAACTAACTAAATACCAAATAGAATTATGCAAATAAGGTCACATAAAAGTATGGCTAAAAGGCTATATGGCAAAAAGATTTGCTTTTAACGCTAAAAGGGTATTTACAAAAGCATGGTTATAAAAGGCACTGATATTTAAGAAAAAAGGGGGCTACTCAGACTCGCTTCATATGAGAAAGTATATCGTAACTAAGTAAGAGAAAATTACATTACTTTTCTTTAAAAGGAAGGAGAAAGAATACGAAAAACGAAAAAATTATCCATACAATATTTTAAATAAGGGACACGACGGAAGTGAGGAATATAAAATAAATAAGCCTAATGCAATTTATTAGAAGGATTGTACAAATTATTAAAAGTGCAAATGAAGTATAGGGGAGAATTATAACTTAGAAAAAAAATATCGATCATGTTCAAATTTTCTTGTCTGATAACAACTTTCCCGAAGTAGTGTAGATTTCCTCTTGTTTGTTGTCAGTTCCTCTTGTTGTTTTATGTAAAAGTAAGCTGCGCCGCCAGCCGCCCTGAGAGAGCGCCCGGCGCGTAGACGACCACCGAACCCAAGTCCTGAGGGACTTTTATTGCGCCAGCAGGTTTGTGTCCCTGCGGCGCTTCGGCCGGTCAGAGCATCGCCACCTGCGGACCCTCTGACCTTAAACCCCCGTGTCGACGACGTATGTCGTTGCAATACGCGGTGAAACCTAGTAGGGGAGTCAACACGAGACACTTGGAGACGGGTCGGCGTCCCCCGACAGATTCGGAACTTTATACCCAAAAGGGAACCAGGCCCTAGGCCCAACACTTACTTGCTCTACCAGAAATCGAGGGGTGTGAAAACCTACAGAGGTAGTCACAGTTCCCTCTCGTAGTGGACCCTTGTTTTAGGTAAGCTTTCTCAAAAACTCTTTAGAGTGCAATGTAAACTAGTCGGATGGCCCAAAGCCAAAACTTTCTTCTATTTCATACAGGTTTCACATACACTGAAAACGATCAGCACCAATTTATATCAATGTCTAACTGAATCTAAAGTTTCTTAAAATTCCGTGCATTAGTTCTTGAGCTATGACTAATGCTAAAATCATGTAAATCTGGAAAAATGTAGTATAGAAGCGCCACCGGTTGGTATATTTGCACCAAAGCCTAATCCACAACAACTTATGTCAAAGGTCTAACAGCATCTGTGGTTTGATGAAATTTCGTGCATTAGTTATTGAGACACAGCTATCCTGAAAATCATGAAAAAAGTAGCATAGCAACGCCACCTGTTCGGATATTTACACCAAAACGTAATCAACGCCTATTTATGTCTATGTCTAAAAGAATCTGAAGTTTGATGAAAATAAATGGAGATTCCGAAAAACATATTTTTAGAAAAAAAAAATTGCCGTCCGTCTGTGTGTCTGTAAACGCTCTACCTCCCGAACAAATTGAGATAGAGACTTGAAATTTGGTATGTACTTAGTATGTAATAATGTGAAGAATCTTATTGAATTTAAGTAATCTCGATTATTCGAAACTATTTTTTTCGGACTCTCGAAATATTAGTTCTGATAAAAGGTATGTAAACATTTTCGAAATTGTTTATTTTAAGGAGTGAATATAAAAGACAATAACAAAACATAAATTTTGCATAAAGAATGAAGTCAATCGGATAATGAGTTACAGAGATATTTGTAATCCTATTTCCCACACTTTTTTTCATGACCCTGTATTTCATTCAAATTTCAATTCAAAGATATATTTGAATTGGAAATGAGACACTTAATCCGACACAGTAAACCGTTAGTTAATATGATTATCAATTTTTGAGCTATAAGGATGTTTCTTTTACGAAATTCAGTTATAGAGCATTTAGGACGTTTAAAGTTTAGGACGTCATCAAGCCACGATTTTATTCGAATTGCAATGCATTTTATAAATAGTTTACACATGTTTTATTTTCATATTTTATATTATGCATATCCATGATGGGTAAGTATTACGGTGGTCCCCAACGACTAGTTTTCTAATCTGTTAAATCTGTGTTTTATTAATTAATATATTTATTTTGGGAAAAGTTTAAATTTTGTTATGGGATATCCAGCTTGCACGCGATAGAGATAGCTTTTCTTTAAAAAAATCGTGCTTGAAAATTATTTTAAAAATCTTAAAAAATCTGTACATTATGATATAGTTGGGCCCTCCGTGGCCGAGTGGTTAAGGCACCACTGCGCTAATCGCTTGAGAGCGTAGGAGTCAGGGCGACGGGTTCAACTCCCATCACCTCCATTGCACACTCATTGTGTAGGTCCGGGCTGTAATTCTTCAGTCACTGACTATCATCCAGATTCTGATATTCACTCTCGGATCTTGTAAAGATCTCTAAAAAGATGTGTTTTAATTGGTTGATCTAATTTCTGGTCATGTGTCTGGCGGTAACGCTTTGACTTCAGTGTGTTCCCAAGTGTCAATTTAAAACAATTCAAACAAAAAATGATTTAAATCAGAAAATTTATTTTGCTGATTATTTTTTAAATTTGTGTTTTATATTTGATAACTTTTTAAAAGAGTTTTTCAAATTGTTTTAGAATTCAGCGGATGGACATCTGAATTTCGCTGAATTCTCAAATTGCCCCCTCATTGGGAACCACTGCTCTATATGCTTGCTAACATAACATATGTGCTTCAAAACATACATATTTCAAAATGAATATAGTGTACATTTAAATATTTATAATAATAATAGTTCTACTATTTTATACTTGGTCTCTAAGGTTTCCAAATTGTAATCATAAACGCAAATATATATCCGAGTACTTTTGGTTTGGTTACATGAGCACTTTTTGAGTTGTTCAGAGTCAAAAAACCGATTTTATGAGTTTTTTTTTTTTTAGAAAAGTTTGAAAAATGTACTTGTTTGATTTATCATATCTCGTTTATTATTGATGGAATTTTTAGTCTGTAGTACTCAATCGACGCAACATTTTATGCTCTACAATTTGTGAAGGATGTTTTCTGTAGAGAGAACGGTTTTTGAGTTGTTGGCGAAACACTGAAAGAAGTCCGAAAATTTTGAGGTTTTTGTGGTGCTACGTCTAAAGCTCACCAGGAAAAATAGGGCAAACTTCAAATTCATTCATTTGGATGTAAAACAAAGCGATTAAAACAATTTCCAGCTTTCCGCGAATTTTCGATTAGTACGGCTCTTTTTTGAACTAATTTTATTGGCCTATAAGTTTCTTAAAGTGTTTCAGAATACTTTACAAGGGCGCGAAAACCCAGTGGGCCATGCGTGCGCCGCACATAGGCGCTAGGGTAGTAAAGGCACCAAAGATTTAAGGCTAGGAAGAAATACTTGAAGAAAAAGTAACTTAATTATATTAAAATTACAATTACTTGAAAAATTTATTATTACTTTTTTTTTTAAAATTGCCGCAAAACAAAATTATACTTATTAACCCTTTGACTACGTCGCCTTCGAAACCCCTGTAGCAGGATTAGTCCAATTTATACATTTTAATAGCACCATATCGGAACAGTAAACCTTTTTTTTATTTAAACGCAGAATTTTTTATATTAAATAACTCAAATATTACTATTCAAAAATAGTGGTACTCAAATTAAAAGACCGTACTAATCTTGCGTAGTTTCAACTATGTACATGACCGTAATAAAAAGGTTAATTATACATTTTTAGCTCACAGACTGTCAAAGCTTGAGAGATAATGTGCCCGCAGGTTCGGTATGTATACGTACGTATATATGTACTATGTACTTATGTATGTACGCAACGCGATAATTCTTGATAAAAATTTTGCTTCAAATTTTGTATATAGGTACTTTCTGATAAGGCGCTTCCCTGATTAGTTTTGGGGTTAATTGGTTAAGTATAAAGGGGGGAACGGGGGGCTATTCCCTTAATTTAGATAAATGGGTTTTCATGCAGAATTATCCGATTTGCTTCAAATTGGGTATACAGGTTTATTTTGATAAGGCGCTTCCCTGATTAGATTTGGGGGTTCATTGGTTAAGTATAAAGGGGGACGGGGGGCAATCGCTCCCCTTAATTTAATTAAATGGGTTTTTCATGTAGAATTGTCCGATTTGCTTCAAATTTGGTAAATATGTTTATTCTGATAAGGCGCTTTCCTGATTAGATTTGGGAGCTCATTGGTTAAGTATACAGGGGAGTGACGGGGGGCTAATTCCCCCTTAATTTAGGGGGGGGGTATGCAGATTTATCAGATTTGCTTCAAATTCGGTGTACAGGTTTATTTTGATAAGGTGCTTCCCAGCTTAGATTTGGAGGTTCATTGGTTAAGTATAAAGAGGAGAAACGGGGGGATGATCCCCCCCCCCCCATTAATTTAGCTAAATGAGTATTTCATGCTGAATTATCCGATTTGCTTCAAATTTGGTATACAGGTTTATTGTCGATTTCTTTATTTTTCGAGAGGCCTTATTCTTCTAAATAAGAGTATAACCAGTGGGCCCGTGCGAAGATTTCGCACTACAATCTAATATTTTTTTATCAATATGTAATATTTATTAGATGCAGGTTTAAACTTCTAAAGAAAAAGTGAGGATAAAAATATCTGCAAACAACATTTAGTTTTTAATCAAGACAGAATATCACTTAATTTATTCCATTAAAGTTAGAGTAAAAACAAAATAGAGTAAATTGCAAAAGGCACGCGCCAGAAAAAAAAAAAAATAACAATCGTATTTTAACTGCAATAGAGGATGACGTCATCCGCTTCGGGAAAAACATGGAATATAGAAATATAAATCTAAACGTTTCAATTTCAACTTTGCTTTTTAATCATAAATATAAAATAAACCCATGTGGTGTTTGTTATAATCATTGCTGAGCATCCTATAATGTGGTATTTTATTTTTGTGGCAACAGTAATTTGAAGAAAACCTTTCATTTCTTTCATGAAATCAATGCAGATTTAATTTTTAATTATCAGCAATTTTTAATCAAAAACATATTTTAACGAAATGTTAAGTGTGCTATGTCAGAAGCCCGTTCAAAATCCTTTCATATGGTATCTCATTCGTCGTTCTGCGTTTCATATTTTCTTAGAAAAAGGGATGTTGTCAGGAGAAATAATATATATGATATACAATTAGTGTGACTAACCTGTGAGCTCAATGCCATCAGTTTAACTGGGTGCTTTTTTTTTTCTTTTCCTGATCATAGCTCTGGTAAGTTGTTATCGTAGTTTTCCAGTTAGCAGTTTAGAATAGAGGAAAAGGTGTAAATATGGGCACCCTTTTTTGCTTTTGTCGTAAAGTGACTTTTCCTTAAAAAAAATTCCAGATTTTCTACCTTTATTTACAATTATAACAAGTTTACTAAATGATAGGAGGCAAAACAATAACTAATATCAATTATTTCAATTCGAAAACGAAGGTTTGCAAAAAGCTTTAATAAAAGCACCGGAAAAAATAGGATGCAAATAGGGGCCAATCCAGGTAGGCTCTCCAAAAATGTCACAAAAATAGTTTAAAATATTTTAAAACAGGCTAAAACAATACAAAATTGTAGAGAATTTATTTATTACAGAAAAAAAAGTATTTACAGAAATCGCAATCATAACTGGCTCTTTCAGCTCCGGCACAATCTAAGTGTGCCCACAGTTGGCACATAACACATTTTACCCACACTTCTCCGCGAGTGTCTTCAGAGAACTTTCCATTACAAAAGATGCAAATTGCATCGCTCCAGTCTGGTTTATCTCCATCGTTGATCCGATATCCAGATTGATATCATCATCGCTGTCCACAAGGGGAGGGTCACAGTAATCTGATGAGTCCAGAAGGTCTTTGGTCGTCGCACCCCTCCCCCCTGGCATTACGCCATTATGTTAGATTACGCATATTACCAGATATATTATAAAATAAAACTAACGAATACTTTGAGGATTTATAGATAATAAAATGTCCTTATAATTACCTCAAAATTTATTATTATCTACATCTAAGGTAATTTTAAAGTTCTCTTATCTAAAAGCATTTGTTAGGTTTATTTTATAATATATTGTATAATATATGTGTTATATAATGTATATATTGTAGGTAATTGCTGTTTTCGCGTAAAAAAATATTGAAATAATTTATGTTGTTTAAGAGAAAAGGTAGTGTAATTAGGGGCCGCCTTTAAAGGAATGCCCATATTTACACCAACCCCACCTAAGAAAGATGCCCCCTTTCACAAGTATAAACTAAAGGCGTGCGTGACTAAAGGCGTACTTCTGAAAGTAGCTTAGGATCTGTGCTTTCCGGATATCACTGTGAAATTATTTTTAACTATAATAACATGAAAAGAAAACGATTTCCGATAGCTGTCAAAAGTTTGCAGTCCAGAACAAATACCAATTCACATAATAACTCACGCTGCATCCACACTACTTGAATGACTAGTTCCAACTGCTCTCTGCTATCTCATATAAACTAAGGCTCCTATATACCATCCTATATATGTATTATAGGAGCTCTAATATAAACGAACAATCCTGGTTGCCAGTCTTCAGCACCTCCCATAGCCACTTCGGGTGGGGAGCCCATATTTACACCTGTGCCCGTTTTTACACCTTCTCCTCTAATTAAAATGTGTTTTTTGCTTTTATTGAATAAAGTCAGAGGCGGTCATGTGTTTACAAAAGGTTATAGAGCGCCAACTGAATTTCTGCAGATAGGCGCTGTACACTATCGGCGCGCCACTGAAATTGAATTACTACAAGGACACTGCGAAAAGTTAAGAGCAATAACGGTAGGGACGATTGGGTGGGTCCATGGACACATAAAATGAAAATCCAACCATATAATTACAAAAACTTTCCTTCTACAGGTGTTGGGAAGGCAAACTGTTTTATCTTACCTGAATTTCAAAGAATCTTTAGACTAATTTCCTTGACTACTAATATAACTAATGCAAACCTCATGTTTTTCGATCCGGCAGAAAGTCAGTCACGACATATCTCGATTTGACGGCAGCTAGAAAATTAATAGGTTGAACCAGGCTGCACATCATATAAGGAAGCAACAACAACTGAGTAAGACGGATTAGTTTTTGCCATGTTATTGTGATATGTGTTATGTAATAGATTCTAATTAATATTATACTAACCGATTTCCGAAAACTGAGTGTAAAGAATGGTATGAATAAGTTTCTGTTTAAAAAGTTACCAATAAATACTGTATTTTCCCAAATTGTTGATTACGATTATTACAAAGATTACGTGATGGAACGGAACGTTTAGATTATGATTATATGTAGCCAAAAAGTTTGCCCCAGATACAACTATGGTTTCTATCAATATAGATTTTTTTAAAAGATTCGCCAATATTAAATGTTGAAAAAAACTTATCACTGACAGTTTTATTTCATGCGAAAAAATGTATTTCATGTATAATTACATACTTGACATTATAGTTGTCTCATGTTTAATGAAAACTTATTTAAACTGTACTTACTGAAAAATTAATACACCTAACATTTAATTTCAGTCTAGGATCCTACGAATCAATTTAAAATGCTAATAGCCGCTTGCTCGTGGATTAGTTTGTGTGTATACATATATATATATATATATATATATATATATATATATATATATATAAGTAGATAATAATTGGGGGTTCTGCATCAGCTGTGGGTGCTGTGGTGACCTCTGAAGGTGAAGTTCAAGGTTACCGGAAGTGGCAGGTGTGGACACCGGAAGTCGCAGGTAGGGATAACAGGCATGTTGAGACAGGAAGTGAACAGGAAGTGTAGATAGGAAGTTTAGCCGGAAATGTGACAGGAAGTGAATGCGATAAGGGAGAGAGGGGGAGGGCTTATTTTTGTGTGGGGCTTAATTTATTTTGTTGGTTTTAATCCTTCTAGTCGAGTGGAGTTGAGTTGTAGGAATCCTGCTATCAGAATGAATTTAGTTTGAAAGTAATATTAGCAAAATGTTCGATTTTTTTTTTTTTTTTTTTTTGTTTCACCTGAAATAAAAATTTTATTTGCTAACTAACACCTAATATAAAAATGGAAATCTTTCTGACTTTGTTTTACTTTATAAAAGTTTAACGTGAAATTTATTTTTAGACTGGAAACGCGACAGGAAATAAGATCGGAAACGGGATTAGACATGCTTTTTCCAAAAAGGGTTTTCAGGAAGCAGTAAACATGTTTTAGGAACATGTTTGGGAGCTTGTTGGAACAGGACAGGTGGTTTGTGAGACCGGAAGTAATTAAGATGAGAGAGATAAAGAAGGTGCATGATTAGACACATAGATTTTGTTCTTTGTAGAGGGTTAAATTATTTTTTAGTGTTTTGAATTTTATTTATTCTTAAACCGTTATAAATTATTTTTTTCTATCATTTTAATTTTTAGTGACACCAATTTTAGAAGTAATTGCTCATTAAAAGAATTATTTTTCAACGCTGGCACAGGCAGGAATTGAACCCACTATCTTATATGTGGTAAACCAATGTGTTTATCCACTGTGCTAGCGGGAACTTGTAATGCTATCTCTTTAAATGCAAGAGATGGGGACTTCAGACATGTATTGAGATATCTTTATCATAGTTTTAATGAACTGCAGGAAATTTTCTTTAGCTATTGAGTAATTCGAGAGTTTTGGTTTAATATGAATGCTATTACATCTATTTGTTTAATTTACAAACACATTTCTTTCACAACACTCTGTCAACACATCACTTCAATATTCGAAATAATAATTTAGAGGGAAAATTTTTACTTTCTATACGAAATTTTATTTATAGAGATTGACGAAGATAGTATACCTAATTCTTTCTTGTATTAACATTATATTCGAAATAGAGTTTTGTTACGAAAAATAACGTGTTTATACATTTTAAAAACGAAAGCAAAGTGATTTTAAAAAATGTAAATATAAGCTATACACCCACGCATTTTTGTTATTGAATTAAATTACAAGGCTTAATATTGTATTCAGCGTAATATTTTCTTATAAAAGCCGTTTCACAAACTTGTATACTAAAAGTAATGTGTCATTTTTAGGGGAAAAAATTAATTCAAGTCATTGAGACTAATCCTTTATGGGGGAAAAAATTTGTCATACTTCTTTGTGTTACATTATATCTTCCGTTTTTTAAGTTTACAAATTTGTGGACTAACTTAAATAATCGTTTTTAGGATACTTAAACAATATATATATATACTTTTTAATTATATAATTTTTTTAATTGACTTGTAATATAGCTTTTTTTTCTTTTTTTTTTCTTAAAAGGGTACTGTAGAATAACTTATGTCACAAATACTACATCCTTCTTTAGTTAAATATGTTTCACTTAAGACATGACAAAGTGTCTTAGAAACATTTCATTTTGGAGTTAAGTGATTAAACAAGAAAAATATTATTTATAAAAACACAACACATAAGACCAGTGACTGAGAGGTTCTGGTTTTAAAGCTACTAGACGTTTGGGTTTAAACTTCTCTCGCGCTCGTCGACCTAACCGTTCGGAGTTTTCTTCGAACCTTGTCAATACGAGTTAGGAGCCCTTAGAATGACCCCTAGAGTGACCTATATCCCTAACGCAGATAATCGGTTTTAACAAATAACCAACCATCCACAACACATAAGACATTTTAGATCATTTTAGATCATTCCATTTAGTTAATAAGTGATTTAACGTGCAAAATATTATTCATAAAACATACAATAAGAGAATTTTAAAGAATTTTTTCTTTCCAATGAACAATTTTTAGTGACTATTTAACTTATTAAAGAGAGCGGGTATTTTGTTTAGAGTTATACGATTAAAATAAATTTTCAATAGATTTGACTTTATACAACAAACATTTAAAAAAAAAGGGGGGGAATGGAATCTAGTTTTTATAAAGTAACGTTTTTCAATTTTACAAATACTTCACACCTCGTCTTTTTCCCCCCTCTTTTAGTAGACTTTACATACATAAGACATAAAAAGCGTTTTAGAATACATCATTTAGAAATTAAGTGGTTTGATAAATAAAATATTATTTATAAAAGCAATAGATACAAAAGTAATAAAGATTTTTACTTACAAATGTACGAACTTCTGATAGGTAAGACTTTCTAAATCATTGTGCAAGAATTAAGTGGTTATTGAACTTATAACATTATAGGATGAAATAATCATGTGACGTATTTTTAAATCAATAAAATGTCAATATTTTTAAACCAATAAAATGTCAATATTTTTAAACCAATAAAAAGTTAGTATTTTTTACACGAGCGCCCTCTATTACTATATAAATTTCAATAAAACGAGTTCATAACATTCTACTGTAACCTGGTATCGTTGTAATAGGTTGTATTTTTCGTTAAGTTAGTTTTCATTTAAGTTATTATGGAACGAGTTATGAATTCTTATGTTGGTGACGTAACCAACTTGGAGTGTCAACACTCATCACCAAAGTTAAATAATCAAGAGATGGATTCTACACTTTTATCCAAAGAAGGACTCG
Source organism: Maratus michaelseni (assembly GCA_963931845.1). Taxonomy (NCBI): domain Eukaryota; kingdom Metazoa; phylum Arthropoda; class Arachnida; order Araneae; family Salticidae; genus Maratus; species Maratus michaelseni. The sequence continues at coordinate 48,038,279 of OZ007598.1, read as the reverse complement.
TTTCGAATTATGAAGTGAAACCCACCTCATCAGGACTAAAGAAACAGAAGTTACCCCATGTGTGCAAGACGTGTAACAAAGCATTTCCTCGAAAAGTTAACTTAATGTTTCACACGAAATGTCATTTAAAAGAAAAGTCTTTTCGTTGTGAGGTGTGTGCTGAAGTTTTTTCACAAAAGAGTGATTTACGTAATCATCAAAAGATTCACAAATCGCCCAAACAATACAAGTGTAGTGATTGCAACGAGATATTTTCAAGAATGGCTGACTTATTGAAACATAAGAAGACTCATAAGATTCGTAAACAACAGTCATGTACAAAGTGTAGCGAAATGTTTGATTGTGAATCAGATTTAGTACAACATTGTGATACTTTTCATAAAGTTTTACCTAATGTGAAGAAGTCACCTGATTTGTTATTTGAAAAAGTGAAACATTTTAAAAGACAACATGATGTGCGAAATATTTGTACTAAAACTATCATTGTGTCCAATGAGATGAATCAAAAAGACTTTCGTTCATTTTTTAACAGTGTTCGATCAGATGTTTTAAAAGAATTAAATTATCAATTGCAAATGAAAAAGTCAATAAAATGGTATGCAGCCGTTAAAGTGGATGTATATCGTGAATCACAGGATGGTGACTTAGAGAGAGCAACCCCCTTTTTCCTTTCCAAAAGTGAACTGGAATTAACAGAACAAAACATACATGTGCATGTTGAGAATGCCTTTCTAAAGTTGTACAACGGCTTTGAAGATTTTACTGAACGAGTGTTTAATTGGACATTACAAAAAATTTTGAAATTAGAATTGATTACAGCTCAATATGACAGGCTTATTTGATTTGTATTACTTTAAATGATTAATAAATAGTTTTAATATGAAAAAGCATAGTGGTTTTTTCTTATAGTTGATGTAAATTAATTTGAACAGTTTGACAATGCAACATAAACTACTGTTTAACATTTTGAATGTCTTAGACAAAATGGAAATGAATTTGTTGAAATTATGTAAAACATGATGAAATAAATGTGATGTATTTATTATATGTTACTTAAACTACAAGAGAAATGATTGGAAATGTGTTATTTTAAATCTATGATACTTTTAATCACTAACAAAGTAAGACGTGACGTTATGAATCATCGATGGGTTTTCCTTTGAATAGGTATTAATCTTACTTATTGATAAGAAAGTTGAATTTTTCTCTTCGTTTAAACAATGACACTGCATGTTTTGATAATTTTCTCTCAACAGTCAACATCAATGTTTTTAACCTAGTTAAGAAAATTTTTAACTTAAACCGTCACTGAGTTTATCCTAGATAAGTAAATTTTTATATTTAACCTACATATAAATTAAATGATTAACTATAACCATGACTGTTTTTAAAATCTAGATAAGTAGACGTTTTTATGAAACACATCCAGTGTTCTGCTGACTTTTATCGAGATTACATCAGTTAGTGAAGCAGATTAAATTGCATAAAAATATTTTATGAAATGAATATGCGATCCCACGAAGAAGTGTTTCCACCTTCAAAGCGTCCACGCTTAGAAAAAGCTATGGAAAAATCAAATACTTGTGAGAAGGAATTAAAAGACCCAAGATTAAAACTTTCTAAAATGGACAATGACTGTGTAACTATATCACGTGATATCTCCTCTACTAAGAACTTACCAGATGTGAAACCTGAGATCGCTATGAATTTTTCAAACTTTACCGGTGGTTACGATGCAACATCCTTCGAGAATCCACATCAAGAGTCAGTTTTTGCCCAGGACTATTTAAATACATTTTTCAAAGACATAAATTTTGAAAATTTAGATTGTTCTACCCCCTTAACCTCGTTAAAGGATGAACCCTTTCAAGAACCTACGAATAATATCTTACAGACTACTGTTAAACATGAGATGAACGAGATACAAGCAAACAGCCTTTCACAAGCAAGTGGTGAAATACAAAGCATCACTACACCTACATTTGCCACTAAAAGTGACAAATTATACAATTCCAATGTGTTTCACAAAGAACTAAGTGACTGTTTCTACTTAACTTTGAAGTTAAAAAATAAACAATATTCTATACATATACGAGAATTTAAACGCAATGTATCTACTAATGAAGAAATCCCAACCAAAAACGGAGTTAATATGGATATTCATAGCTGGTATGAGTTTCAATATAAAATCCTTGCATTTAATTTAAGATACAAAAGTGCATCCTTTGTTTCTAATAACACGATTTTAGTGTTAGATCAAGATTCTATGATGCGAATTAAAAATTTGAAGAATTTTTCTCATGTTGACTTAAACGAACAACAAATGGAAAAATTAAAAGAAAGTACCTCACACTTAAATACTGTACTTTTACAACATATGTACACAAAACTATTACCCTTTCTCATTAAACAGAAATGTGTGGTGAGTAACAGATCCACAGAAAAAGAACCTGTGTTATGGTCTAAACTTAATACGTGTATCGAGAATAATATGGTAACAATACTTAACCAGTTGTATGAATGTACAGGATGTATTTTTCGACATGCAAGTCAAAGCCTTCACTCATGCTTCGCATTTAATAATAAGGAAAAATTTAATCAACTAGGTGAAGCTTTGTTAATGCTCATCGATTTCGATTATGTAATTTCAACGTTTTTGAATGGAGTTTATAGTGTTAGTGAACACTTTGTACATAAGCTTCATGAACAAACTGTTTATAATGAATTGTTTAAGACAAAATAAATGATTTGTTTTGTTAAAGATCTGTGTGTGTTTATTTCTACAAAGTGTCTCTGTGTGAATTTATTAGTTTTTTATCTAATCGAACTTTTAAGTGAAGAGATGTAATTTAACTTTTTTGTATATTCCAATTCAAAAATTTCAACAATTGCAAAAAAAAGATTAAACTATTGAAAAAAAAAATATCCACGTTAGAAAAAAATAAGTTATGTTGAAAAGTTAAGAAAACAATGAAAAGTAAACAAAAATATAGTTTTTAAATTAAAATTTTTTAAAGTCTTCAAGTTAATCAAAATTAACTTTTTACTTTTAACTATTGAGAGACTATGATCTAACTGTTTATCCTCGCAACCAACTGGTGCATATCAACTATATACTCTATATCTGCATATGCGCAGAAAAACATAGACATTTACACTAACGACTTTAAAATTCGACTTTAAATTCGTTAAATTTGTTCGACTTTAAATTCTTTGCCAACTTTTAAGTTTAATTACTATACACAACTCGATTACCTTTCCCACAAAACACCTTTCAGAAACAAAACAGAAATTAACACTTACCGAAAAACACGTCAACTTCTTGTGCTTGCTTTCACTCAACTAACGTTTCTCCCTTATCTTTGCTAGGGGGCGCTGCAATCGCCGCTAGAGGCGTTAGTAGTCTTCCGGTGTGTGATAAGAATAAACTTTAAATCCAGCTTACACTCGCTCAGTCATTCTTGCTTCTCTCTACCTTGCTAACAACCGTTTGCTGCTGGCTCATTGTTTGGTTGTTTAAACTTGTTGAATGACGTCATCATGTGTTTGTCTAAACTTGTCCAGTCTTGTTTTTATGCAGTACGTCTATTTAGATGAGTCATCACTCGCTTATCTTGGTTGACTTGTCCAAACTTGTTTTTGTTTGACACGTCTATTTGGGTGAGTCATCGTTCGCTTATCTTGCTTTACTTGTTTGAACTTGTCTAGTATACACCACCTCATGTCTTTTGTCATAGCTTGAATATACTTTACACCAATCACTTAAATATAAAAGTCTTGTCACAACTTACTTAAACTTTGATAAAATTATTAATTATTTATAAATTTCATCAAATTCTTATTTTTCTGATACATTTACTATGTAATTTTCGTTCAAAAATATGGTAAAGCCCGATTTTAAATCGAAGTCTAAGATAAATTCCCCAAATTTGTAACATTTTAACACTAATAATAAATATTGTAAGCACCCAGTACATACAAGTTTTGTAAAAATAATATTACTTATAGCTAACTCGTTATGTCCCATGATACAAAATTTCAATATAGCTAAAATCAGTGTTAAACGAAAATCTAATCACGTGTCTTTATATATTATTTTGAAATGCAAAGCATTATATCTAAACGAATGATATAAGGAGTAGTTAGAATAGTTCTTATATTGTTGTTAGTAAAAAATTTATACACATTATCTTACAAGGTTGCAATATTCAACACACGGTTCACCATATTTAAAAACGATTCACCATGATTTAAAAACTTAGTAACATATTTTTAATTTATAAATTTAAATTAAAAATACTTAAGTATTTATAATTGTTTATTTATAAAAATATGTTTTAATTTAAATTTATAAATTTAAAATATGTTACTAAGTTTTTAAATCATGGTGAATCGTTTTTAAATATGGTGAACCGTGTGTTGAATATTGCAACCTTGTAAGATAATGTGTATAAATTTTTTACTAACAACAATATAAGAACTATTCTAACTACTCCTTATATCATTCGTTTAGATATAATGCTTTGCATTTCAAAATAATATATAAAGACACGTGATTAGATTTTCGTTTAACACTGATTTTAGCTATATTGAAATTTTGTATCATGGGACATAACGAGTTAGCTATAAGTAATATTATTTTTACAAAACTTGTATGTACTGGGTGCTTACAATATTTATTATTAGTGTTAAAATGTTACAAATTTGGGGAATTTATCTTAGACTTCGATTTAAAATCGGGCTTTACCATATTTTTGAACGAAAATTACATAGTAAATGTATCAGAAAAATAAGAATTTGATGAAATTTATAAATAATTAATAATTTTATCAAAGTTTAAGTAAGTTGTGACAAGACTTTTATATTTAAGTGATTGGTGTAAAGTATATTCAAGCTATGACAAAAGACATGAGGTGGTGTATACTAGACAAGTTCAAACAAGTAAAGCAAGATAAGCGAACGATGACTCACCCAAATAGACGTGTCAAACAAAAACAAGTTTGGACAAGTCAACCAAGATAAGCGAGTGATGACTCATCTAAATAGACGTACTGCATAAAAACAAGACTGGACAAGTTTAGACAAACACATGATGACGTCATTCAACAAGTTTAAACAACCAAACAATGAGCCAGCAGCAAACGGTTGTTAGCAAGGTAGAGAGAAGCAAGAATGACTGAGCGAGTGTAAGCTGGATTTAAAGTTTATTCTTATCACACACCGGAAGACTACTAACGCCTCTAGCGGCGATTGCAGCGCCCCTAGCAAAGATAAGGGAGAAACGTTAGTTGAGTGAAAGCAAGCACAAGAAGTTGACGTGTTTTTCGGTAAGTGTTAATTTCTGTTTTGTTTCTGAAAGGTGTTTTGTGGGAAAGGTAATCGAGTTGTGTATAGTAATTAAACTTAAAAGTTGGCAAAGAATTTAAAGTCGAACAAATTTAACGAATTTAAAGTCGAATTTTAAAGTCGTTAGTGTAAATGTCTATGTTTTTCTGCGCATATGCAGATATAGAGTATATAGTTGATATGCACCAGTTGGTTGCGAGGATAAACAGTTAGATCATAGTCTCTCAATAGTTAAAAGTAAAAAGTTAATTTTGATTAACTTGAAGACTTTAAAAAATTTTAATTTAAAAACTATATTTTTGTTTACTTTTCATTGTTTTCTTAACTTTTCAACATAACTTATTTTTTTCTAACGTGGATATTTTTTTTTTCAATAGTTTAATCTTTTTTTTGCAATTGTTGAAATTTTTGAATTGGAATATACAAAAAAGTTAAATTACATCTCTTCACTTAAAAGTTCGATTAGATAAAAAACTAATAAATTCACACAGAGACACTTTGTAGAAATAAACACACACAGATCTTTAACAAAACAAATCATTTATTTTGTCTTAAACAATTCATTATAAACAGTTTGTTCATGAAGCTTATGTACAAAGTGTTCACTAACACTATAAACTCCATTCAAAAACGTTGAAATTACATAATCGAAATCGATGAGCATTAACAAAGCTTCACCTAGTTGATTAAATTTTTCCTTATTATTAAATGCGAAGCATGAGTGAAGGCTTTGACTTGCATGTCGAAAAATACATCCTGTACATTCATACAACTGGTTAAGTATTGTTACCATATTATTCTCGATACACGTATTAAGTTTAGACCATAACACAGGTTCTTTTTCTGTGGATCTGTTACTCACCACACATTTCTGTTTAATGAGAAAGGGTAATAGTTTTGTGTACATATGTTGTAAAAGTACAGTATTTAAGTGTGAGGTACTTTCTTTTAATTTTTCCATTTGTTGTTCGTTTAAGTCAACATGAGAAAAATTCTTCAAATTTTTAATTCGCATCATAGAATCTTGATTTAACACTAAAATCGTGTTATTAGAAACAAAGGATGCACTTTTGTATCTTAAATTAAATGCAAGGATTTTATATTGAAACTCATACCAGCTATGAATATCCATATTAACTCCGTTTTTGGTTGGGATTTCTTCATTAGTAGATACATTGCGTTTAAATTCTCGTATATGTATAGAATATTGTTTATTTTTTAACTTCAAAGTTAAGTAGAAACAGTCACTTAGTTCTTTGTGAAACACATTGGAATTGTATAATTTGTCACTTTTAGTGGCAAATGTAGGTGTAGTGATGCTTTGTATTTCACCACTTGCTTGTGAAAGGCTGTTTGCTTGTATCTCGTTCATCTCATGTTTAACAGTAGTCTGTAAGATATTATTCGTAGGTTCTTGAAAGGGTTCATCCTTTAACGAGGTTAAGGGGGTAGAACAATCTAAATTTTCAAAATTTATGTCTTTGAAAAATGTATTTAAATAGTCCTGGGCAAAAACTGACTCTTGATGTGGATTCTCGAAGGATGTTGCATCGTAACCACCGGTAAAGTTTGAAAAATTCATAGCGATCTCAGGTTTCACATCTGGTAAGTTCTTAGTAGAGGAGATATCACGTGATATAGTTACACAGTCATTGTCCATTTTAGAAAGTTTTAATCTTGGGTCTTTTAATTCCTTCTCACAAGTATTTGATTTTTCCATAGCTTTTTCTAAGCGTGGACGCTTTGAAGGTGGAAACACTTCTTCGTGGGATCGCATATTCATTTCATAAAATATTTTTATGCAATTTAATCTGCTTCACTAACTGATGTAATCTCGATAAAAGTCAGCAGAACACTGGATGTGTTTCATAAAAACGTCTACTTATCTAGATTTTAAAAACAGTCATGGTTATAGTTAATCATTTAATTTATATGTAGGTTAAATATAAAAATTTACTTATCTAGGATAAACTCAGTGACGGTTTAAGTTAAAAATTTTCTTAACTAGGTTAAAAACATTGATGTTGACTGTTGAGAGAAAATTATCAAAACATGCAGTGTCATTGTTTAAACGAAGAGAAAAATTCAACTTTCTTATCAATAAGTAAGATTAATACCTATTCAAAGGAAAACCCATCGATGATTCATAACGTCACGTCTTACTTTGTTAGTGATTAAAAGTATCATAGATTTAAAATAACACATTTCCAATCATTTCTCTTGTAGTTTAAGTAACATATAATAAATACATCACATTTATTTCATCATGTTTTACATAATTTCAACAAATTCATTTCCATTTTGTCTAAGACATTCAAAATGTTAAACAGTAGTTTATGTTGCATTGTCAAACTGTTCAAATTAATTTACATCAACTATAAGAAAAAACCACTATGCTTTTTCATATTAAAACTATTTATTAATCATTTAAAGTAATACAAATCAAATAAGCCTGTCATATTGAGCTGTAATCAATTCTAATTTCAAAATTTTTTGTAATGTCCAATTAAACACTCGTTCAGTAAAATCTTCAAAGCCGTTGTACAACTTTAGAAAGGCATTCTCAACATGCACATGTATGTTTTGTTCTGTTAATTCCAGTTCACTTTTGGAAAGGAAAAAGGGGGTTGCTCTCTCTAAGTCACCATCCTGTGATTCACGATATACATCCACTTTAACGGCTGCATACCATTTTATTGACTTTTTCATTTGCAATTGATAATTTAATTCTTTTAAAACATCTGATCGAACACTGTTAAAAAATGAACGAAAGTCTTTTTGATTCATCTCATTGGACACAATGATAGTTTTAGTACAAATATTTCGCACATCATGTTGTCTTTTAAAATGTTTCACTTTTTCAAATAACAAATCAGGTGACTTCTTCACATTAGGTAAAACTTTATGAAAAGTATCACAATGTTGTACTAAATCTGATTCACAATCAAACATTTCGCTACACTTTGTACATGACTGTTGTTTACGAATCTTATGAGTCTTCTTATGTTTCAATAAGTCAGCCATTCTTGAAAATATCTCGTTGCAATCACTACACTTGTATTGTTTGGGCGATTTGTGAATCTTTTGATGATTACGTAAATCACTCTTTTGTGAAAAAACTTCAGCACACACCTCACAACGAAAAGACTTTTCTTTTAAATGACATTTCATGTGAAACATTAAGTTAACTTTTCGAGGAAATGCTTTGTTACACGTCTTACACACATGGGGTAACTTCTGTTTCTTTAGTCCTGATGAGGTGGGTTTCACTTCATAATTCGAAACGAGTCCTTCTTTGGATAAAAGTGTAGAATCCATCTCTTGATTATTTAACTTTGGTGATGAGTGTTGACACTCCAAGTTGGTTACGTCACCAACATAAGAATTCATAACTCGTTCCATAATAACTTAAATGAAAACTAACTTAACGAAAAATACAACCTATTACAACGATACCAGGTTACAGTAGAATGTTATGAACTCGTTTTATTGAAATTTATATAGTAATAGAGGGCGCTCGTGTAAAAAATACTAACTTTTTATTGGTTTAAAAATATTGACATTTTATTGGTTTAAAAATATTGACATTTTATTGATTTAAAAATACGTCACATGATTATTTCATCCTATAATGTTATAAGTTCAATAACCACTTAATTCTTGCACAATGATTTAGAAAGTCTTACCTATCAGAAGTTCGTACATTTGTAAGTAAAAATCTTTATTACTTTTGTATCTATTGCTTTTATAAATAATATTTTATTTATCAAACCACTTAATTTCTAAATGATGTATTCTAAAACGCTTTTTATGTCTTATGTATGTAAAGTCTACTAAAAGAGGGGGGAAAAAGACGAGGTGTGAAGTATTTGTAAAATTGAAAAACGTTACTTTATAAAAACTAGATTCCATTCCCCCCCCTTTTTTTTTTTTAAATGTTTGTTGTATAAAGTCAAATCTATTGAAAATTTATTTTAATCGTATAACTCTAAACAAAATACCCGCTCTCTTTAATAAGTTAAATAGTCACTAAAAATTGTTCATTGGAAAGAAAAAATTCTTTAAAATTCTCTTATTGTATGTTTTATGAATAATATTTTGCACGTTAAATCACTTATTAACTAAATGGAATGATCTAAAATGATCTAAAATGTCTTATGTGTTGTGGATGGTTGGTTATTTGTTAAAACCGATTATCTGCGTTAGGGATATAGGTCACTCTAGGGGTCATTCTAAGGGCTCCTAACTCGTATTGACAAGGTTCGAAGAAAACTCCGAACGGTTAGGTCGACGAGCGCGAGAGAAGTTTAAACCCAAACGTCTAGTAGCTTTAAAACCAGAACCTCTCAGTCACTGGTCTTATGTGTTGTGTTTTTATAAATAATATTTTTCTTGTTTAATCACTTAACTCCAAAATGAAATGTTTCTAAGACACTTTGTCATGTCTTAAGTGAAACATATTTAACTAAAGAAGGATGTAGTATTTGTGACATAAGCTATTCTACAGTACCCTTTTAAGAAAAAAAAAAGAAAAAAAAGCTATATTACAAGTCAATTAAAAAAATTATATAATTAAAAAGTATATATATATATTGTTTAAGTATCCTAAAAACGATTATTTAAGTTAGTCCACAAATTTGTAAACTTAAAAAACGGAAGATATAATGTAACACAAAGAAGTATGACAAATTTTTTCCCCCATAAAGGATTAGTCTCAATGACTTGAATTAATTTTTTCCCCTAAAAATGACACATTACTTTTAGTATACAAGTTTGTGAAACGGCTTTTATAAGAAAATATTACGCTGAATACAATATTAAGCCTTGTAATTTAATTCAATAACAAAAATGCGTGGGTGTATAGCTTATATTTACATTTTTTAAAATCACTTTGCTTTCGTTTTTAAAATGTATAAACACGTTATTTTTCGTAACAAAACTCTATTTCGAATATAATGTTAATACAAGAAAGAATTAGGTATACTATCTTCGTCAATCTCTATAAATAAAATTTCGTATAGAAAGTAAAAATTTTCCCTCTAAATTATTATTTCGAATATTGAAGTGATGTGTTGACAGAGTGTTGTGAAAGAAATGTGTTTGTAAATTAAACAAATAGATGTAATAGCATTCATATTAAACCAAAACTCTCGAATTACTCAATAGCTAAAGAAAATTTCCTGCAGTTCATTAAAACTATGATAAATATATCTCAATACATGTCTGAAGTCCCCATCTCTTGCATTTAAAGAGATAGCATTACAAGTTCCCGCTAGCACAGTGGATAAACACATTGGTTTACCACATATAAGATAGTGGGTTCAATTCCTGCCTGTGCCAGCGTTGAAAAATAATTCTTTTAATGAGCAATTACTTCTAAAATTGGTGTCACTAAAAATTAAAATGATAGAAAAAAATAATTTATAACGGTTTAAGAATAAATAAAATTCAAAACACTAAAAAATAATTTAACCCTCTACAAAGAACAAAATCTATGTGTCTAATCATGCACCTTCTTTATCTCTCTCATCTTAATTACTTCCGGTCTCACAAACCACCTGTCCTGTTCCAACAAGCTCCCAAACATGTTCCTAAAACATGTTTACTGCTTCCTGAAAACCCTTTTTGGAAAAAGCATGTCTAATCCCGTTTCCGATCTTATTTCCTGTCGCGTTTCCAGTCTAAAAATAAATTTCACGTTAAACTTTTATAAAGTAAAACAAAGTCAGAAAGATTTCCATTTTTATATTAGGTGTTAGTTAGCAAATAAAATTTTTATTTCAGGTGAAACAAAAAAAAAAAAAAAAAAAAAAAAATCGAACATTTTGCTAATATTACTTTCAAACTAAATTCATTCTGATAGCAGGATTCCTACAACTCAACTCCACTCGACTAGAAGGATTAAAACCAACAAAATAAATTAAGCCCCACACAAAAATAAGCCCTCCCCCTCTCTCCCTTATCGCATTCACTTCCTGTCACATTTCCGGCTAAACTTCCTATCTACACTTCCTGTTCACTTCCTGTCTCAACATGCCTGTTATCCCTACCTGCGACTTCCGGTGTCCACACCTGCCACTTCCGGTAACCTTGAACTTCACCTTCAGAGGTCACCACAGCACCCACAGCTGAGAACCCCCAATTATTATCTACTTATATATATAATCCCGATTCAACTGAAAGTTAATAAATATACATTTAAATTTTGGAAAATATTCCTTAATCGAAGTCTCTGGAAATTTTTGGTAACAAGGCTTTTCTAATAAAGTAAAACCAGTGGACCCGTGCGACGATTTCGCACAGCATTCTGATATTTTTTAGAGGCAGATTTAAACTTCTAAAGAAAAATTAAGGATAAAAGTATCTGCAAACAACATTAGTCAAGGCAGTATAATATCATCTTATTTATTCTATCAAAGATACAGTTAAAGCTGATAGAAGATAGCAAAAGGGACGCGCGAGGAAAACAAAATAATCGTATTTTAATCGCATTAGAGCAGCCATACACTGTAAAAAAAATTCTGTAGTACTACTAGAAAATCTTCAGGCAACTGGGATTCCATGAACTTTTCTAGTAACCAATACAGCTTCTTCTTAAGTAAGATTACTGCATTAAACTTAGTAAACAGCACATAGACTTCCTTAGTGAACATACTAAGAAATCGTTTGTAGCCATTACAGGGTTTTTTTTAGTAATGTATACTAAGAAATGGTTAGTAGTATTACAGATACTTCTCTTGTACCTTCACTAAGAAATGGTTAGTAGTATTACATATACTTCTCTTGTACCTTCACTAAGAAATTGTTAGAAGCCGTTACAGGTTCGTTCTTAAAATTTTTAACCAAGAAATGGTTAGTAGTATTACACACTTCTATTGTATCTTTACTAAGAAAATATGTGTAATAATTACAGGTGCTTTTCCTGTATGTTTACTAAGAAATCTTTAGTAGCATTACAAAAATTTCTTTTGCATATTCACTTTCACAATGTTAGAATATTTATAAGAAAACATCTGTAACACTACTAAGAAACTGTAGTAATGTTACAGGTACTTTTCTCATAATTTACACAAGAGTTTTAAATGGGATAGCATTTTATCTTTCAAGAGGTGAATTAATACTTGTTAGGGCAGTTTAAAAGAATAAGAAATATTCGATAAATATTAATCCAAATATTCTGCAACAACTTCTGAATGTCTTTCATAATATTTTATGCTACAAAATTATAATATATATATATATATATGTAATTATATAGTAAAATATAATGTAATTAATTATAATATATATATATATATATATATATATATAATTATATATATATATAATTATATAGTAAAATATAATGTAATTAATTATAATATATATATATATATAATATCAATTGCAATTATAAACATTAAATTTTTTTATACCAAATACAGAGGCATCCTTTAAATATAACTTCCATTTGAGTTTTTTATCCCTGTTAATTTTTAATTTTATAATATAAAGATCTAATTCTTTAATAAATGCATATGTATTTAGTATACAAATATTTTAATGTTAATAATTATATTTATACTAAATTATTTTTGTAGCATAATATATTATATAAAGACAAAGAAATATTTGGCTTACTATATTTCTTATTCTTTTAAACTGCTCTAAGTAGCATTCTCAATCTATCTGTTGAAAATTAAAATTCTATCCCATTTAAAACAAAAGTGTACATTCATCTAGATTACCTGAAGTATTTCTTCAAGTTTAGCTTGACACTTAAAAGCTAGACAAGACATTCATGTTAAATATAAACTGAAGACTTTTTCAAATAACCTATTTTCTCCTTTTCAAACACAATTTAATAAGTTTTTTCAAGCTAGAAGACACTGTCCTGCTTCACTGACTGCAAATCCAAGCAACACAATACAGAACGCAAAACTAACACAACTTTTGAATGCATAAAATGTGTTCATAATGTGTTTCGTGGTGTTCTTGTATAGTAAAAATTAAGGATAAAAGTATCTGCAAACAACATTAGTCAAGGCAGTATAATATCATCTTATTTATTCTATCAAAGATACAGTAAAAGCTGATAGAAGATAGCAAAAGGGACGCGCGAGGAAAACAAAATAATCGTATTTTAATTGCATTAGAGCAGCCATACACTGTAAAAAAAAATTCTGTAGTACTACTAGAAAATCTCTAGGCAACTGGGATTCCATGAACTTTTCTAGTAACCAATACAGCTTCTTCTTAAGTAAGATTACTGCATTAAACTTAGTAAACAGCACATAGACTTCCTTAGTGAACATACTAAGAAATCGTTTGTAGCCATTACAGGTGCTTTTTTAGTAATGTATACTAAGGAATGGTTAGTAGTATTACAGATACTTTTCTTGTATCTTCACTAAGAAATGAATAGTAATATTACAGACACTTCTCTTGTATCTTCACTAAGAAATGGTTAGTAGTATTACATATACTTCTCTTGTACCTTCACTAAGAAATTGTTAGAAGCCGTTACAGGTTCGTTTTTAGTATTTTTACCAAGAAATGGTTAGTAGTATTACACACTTCTGTTGTATCTTTACTAAGAAAATATGTGTAATAATTACAGGTGCTTTTCCTGTATGTTTACTAAGAAATCTTTAGTAGCATTACAAAAATTTCTTTTACATGTTCACTTTCACAATGTTAGAATATTTATAAGAAAATATCTGTAACACTACTAAGAAACTGTAGTAATGTTACAGGGACTTTTCTCATAATTTACACTAGAGTTTTAAATGGGATAGCATTTTATCTTTCAAGAGATGAATTAATTCTTTTTAGGGCAGTTTAAAAGAATAAGAAATAATCGATAAATATTAAGACAAATATTCTGCAACAACTTCTGAATGTCTTTCATAATATTTTATGCTACAAAATTATAATATATATATATATATATACATTATATATATATATATATATATATATTACAATTATAAACATTAAATTTTTTTATACCAAATACAGAGGCATCCTTTAAATATAACTTCCATTTGAGTTTTTTATCCCTGTTAATTTTTAATTTTATAATATAAAGATCTAATTATTTAATAAGTGCATATGTATTTAGTATACAAATATTTTAATGTTAATAATTATATTTATACTAAATTATTTTTGTAGCATAATATATTATATAAAGACAAAGAAATATTTGGCTTACTATATTTCTTATTCTTTTAAACTGCTCTAAGTAGCATTCTCAATCTATCTGTTGAAAATTAAAATTCTATCCCATTTAAAACAAAAGTGTACAATCATCTAGATTACCTGAAGTATTTCTTCAAGTTTAGCTTGACACTTAAAAGCTAGACAAGACATTCATGTTAAATATAAACTGAAGACTTTTTCAAATAACCTATTTTCTCCTTTTCAAACACAATTTAATAAGTTTTTTCAAGCTAGAAGACACTGTCCTGCTTCACTGACTGCAAATCCCAGCAACATAATACAGAACGCAAAACTAACACAACTTTTGAATGCATAAAATGTGTTCATAATGTGTTTCGTGGTGTTCTTGTATAGTAAAAAATGTTTTACTCCTGATGCTAAATAAAGTGTTCGTGAGGTGTAGTTTTATACAGTTTTTACATGCATCGCTTTCTTAAATGCATTCACACCACATGTTTATATACACTTTAAAACACAATGTTATGCATTTTGGAAAGCATTTGGACCAGATAAAAGGATGCGTATGCATCGGGAAGCATATTTTGACATCGGGGATTTCAAACTTACAATGTTTCTGGTTTAAGTCATAATTTCTTGATGAAATATATTATCTTTTCCAATCTTTTTTGTTAATAACTGATATTGGTTAAGGAGACATGGTGGTTTGTGTTATGCAGTTGTATAGGGACTTTCGGTTATGAGGCTGTGTAATGTCATCAATATCTTCTATTTTCCCATATCTCTTTAGTACTTACCAGATAAATTTCAGCCTTCCCGCTTAAAAGAAAAAAAAAAAAAAAACTTGTACTTTGTTTTTATATTTAAGCCAATAAAAATTCAGACTCACCATATTTTCACATAAGAAATTGATGTCATTCAGAGCAGATAATGCACATTTTTAATTTATAAAAATAAAAACTATAAGTGTGTTAAAATGGCGTAGTACTACACTGTTAAAACTACAGGTGACACATGGCACCTCTAAGGGGTGAAAGGCTTGTCTGACTGGTGACACCCCTAGGGGAGCCAGAATGGCACCTTTAACAAGGGTTTACATAAATTCTTCGGACAATTTCATGTTAGTGTGTCATTTCTAGGTGTGTGTAATAAACTAAAAATAATGGTTAAAGTGAAAAAGTTACATTTTACATACATTTACGAGAAAAAAAACAAGAAATTATTTTTATCGTTTCTGATTTTATCGATTTTCAACTTTACTTACAACTTTTAAAAAAGTTTGAGTTTATTACACACAGTATGTATCCAAAACATTGTTTTAAAACAAAATTTAAATATGTTTATAAGAAATGACTTTGTTTTCATACCAAAACAAGTAAAATTGCAAAAAATGTTGAGCGGTTACAATTGAAAATATTGTTGTAATAACCAAAATTCCTAAATTTTATATAAATGAGTGTCTCTTATATAAATTATTCCTTATTTTAGTTGTTGCAAGCAATCTGAACACACTTTATTTCTCAAATGTAAAAATTTAAGAAGCATTCCTAGAAAAACATTTGATCTTTCATTTGCAACAGAATAGTGTACTCACATGAATATGTAAATAGTTTGTGTTTCTTTACATAAATTCTTCGGACAATTTCAGGTTAGTGTGTCATTTCTAGCTGTGTGTAATAAACTAAAAGTAATGGTTAAAATGAAGAAGTTACATTTTACATACATTTACGAGAAAAAAAAAAACAAGAAATTATTTTTATCGTTTCTGATTTTATTGATTTTCAACTTTACTTACAACTTTTAACAAAGTTTGAGTTTATTACACACAGTATGTATCCAAAACATTGTTTTAAAACAAAATTTAAATATGTTTATAAAAAATGACTTTGTTTTCATACCAAAACAAGTAAAATTGCAAAAAATGTTGAGCGGTTACAATTGAAAATATTGCTGTAATAACCAAAATTCCCAAATTTTATATAAATGAGTGTCTCTTATATAAATTATTCCTTATTTTAGTTGTTGCAAGCAATCTGAACACACTTTATTTCTCAAATGTAAATATTTAAGAAGCATTCCTAGAAAAACATTTGATTTTTCATTTGCAACAGAATAGTGTACTCACATGAATATGTAAATACATAGTTTGTGTTTGTTTACATAAATTCTTCGGACAATTTCATGTTAGTGTGTCATTTCTAGCTGTGTGTTTAATAAACTAAAAATAATGGTTAAAGTGAAAAAGTTACATTTTACATACTTTTACGAGAAATAAACAAGAAATTATTTTTATAGATTTTCAACTTTACTTACAACTTTTAACAAAGTTTGAGTTTATTACACACAGTATGTATCCAAAACATTGTTTTAA
This sequence comes from Maratus michaelseni, assembly GCA_963931845.1. Classification (NCBI taxonomy): domain Eukaryota; kingdom Metazoa; phylum Arthropoda; class Arachnida; order Araneae; family Salticidae; genus Maratus; species Maratus michaelseni. Next base: position 48,021,400 of record OZ007598.1, on the reverse strand, counting down.
AACAAAATTTAAATATGTTTATAAGAAATGACTTTGTTTTCATACCAAAACAAGTAAAATTGCAAAAAATGTTGAGCGGTTACAATTGAAAATATTGCTGTAATAACCAAAATTCCCAAATTTTATATAAATGAGTGTCTCTTATATAAATTATTCCTTATTTTAGTTGTTGCAAGCAATCTGAACACACTTTATTTCTCAAATGTAAATATTTAAGAAGCATTCCTAGAAAAACATTTGATTTTTCATTTGCAACAGAATAGTGTACTCACATGAATATGTAAATACATAGTTTGTGTTTGTTTACATAAATTCTTCGGACAATTTCATGTTAGTGTGTCATTTCTAGCTGTGTGTAATAAACTAAAAATAATGGTTAAAGTGAAAAAGTTACATTTTACATACTTTTACGAGAAATAAACAAGAAATTATTTTTATATATTTTCAACTTTACTTACAACTTTTAACAAAGTTTGAGTTTATTACACACAGTATGTATCCAAAACATTGTTTTAAAACAAAATTTAAATATGTTTATAAGAAATGACTTTGTTTTCATACCAAAACAAGTAAAATTGCAAAAAATGTTGAGCGGTTACAACTGAAAATATTGCTTGTTTCCAACATTACTGTTTACCAAATCATTATTAATTTTAAAAAAATATTGTAATAAAAGCAGTTTTTTCATGAAAAGCTCTGAATTAAGAAGTTAAAGATGAAATAATAAATAAAAATTTATCCTCTAAAGAAGAGTAGAAATTTTTCTACAATGTAGAATGCAGGTGCTTTATAACTGCGAAATTCATTGCTTATGTCTGAGAGATTGTAGGTTATAAACAGTTGTTTTGAATGTTCATAAAATCTTATATCAGTCAAAGATTTGTTTTTACCAGCTAGCAAGATGGAATACACAGTAAAAAAAATTATGGTAAATTTTACATGACTTCAAAAATAAAGCATACTACACAGCATTGCAACATTATCATTTGTATAAAATTATGGAAGATATGTAACAGAAGAAAGTTTAGTATATGTAGGAACTTAGTGCCCTGTTTACATTGCAGAAATTGGGAAAAAACGTAAAATATGGCCAATAACTAAATATAAAGTTTTTGTTATATTTTTATAGACTAGTGCTTAAAAGACTGCCTAAAATTCACTATCCTTGTCAGAAAATCCACTTGCCAGTGTAGAGTAGATTTATATAATCTCCCACTCCTGGTTATAAAGCTACTGTATACTATATTAATTTTCAACTATAAGATTTGACTCGCACCTTTTAAAATTTGATTCACAGTTTTGGTCGTAGTGAGCCGATTTGACTTGCTGATTTTCAAGTCTAAAGCAAACTCTGTTTATTGTGTTGTAGATAGGGAATAAAAAAAATGGAGACTAAAAATATTAAAAATGTGTACTAAAGATCAGTTTGGACTCTTTTTTTTTTTTTTTTTAATTCTTAAGTCAACCATGAGGGAAAAATTGCAAAACTCGTCTATGAATGTGTGAAAAAAATCCTTTGAGTTTTGCCAGCATGGTGCGGGAAAAAATCCATCCGAAAATTCGCCAATCGGTTGCAAGAAACAGTAGGCAGTAGGCTACTTTTTTAAAATTAAGATTGCTTCATTCCCACCACTTTGTTAAAATGGTATAATTGGCCTTGTTCTTACATTATTTAATCTGTCATTAAATAAGGCAAATATTTTTATTTTGAAAAAGTCGTGGCAATCAAGCAATTTGAATTTTAAAAAAGTAGCAAACTGGCAAGAAATAAAAAACGAAAAATTGCCAAACAGTAGAAGGAATATATTACAAATTTCATCAATAGATTATGGAAAAACAATCGCGAAAGTCATTATTCGGTTGCGGGAAAAAAAATCGCAAAATTCTTCAGTCGGTCACAGGAAAAAATCTGAAATTCTGCCGTCAGGTATGTAAGAATATCGCAAAATTCATCTATGGGCCGCATGAAAATATTGCGAAATGCATCACTCAGACGAGAGAAAAAAAAATCTCAAAATATTTGTACTCAGTGAAAAGACCTCGTGAGTTTCGCCAGCGAGATGCAGAAAAAAATTTGTCAATCGGTCACAAGAAAAACCCTTTGCAAAAATAGTCAATCAGTTGCAAGAAAAAAGCGCGAATTTCATCAATCAATCGTCGGAAAACAATCGTGAAAATCATTTGTTAGCTGCAGGAAAAAAACAAAACATTGCAAACTTTTTCAGTCAGTAGCAGGAAAAAACACCTGAAATTCTGCCATCAGGTGCGAAAGAATCTTGCAAAATTTGTCTATAGGTCGAGGGAAAATATTGCAAAATGGGTAAGTCAGTCTTGACGAAAAATCTTGAAATATTTGCACTCGGACAAAATCGTGAATTTAGCCTATCTATAGCAGGTAAATAGCAAAATTCGCCAGTCGGTCGCAGAAAATATCGTGAAATTTGTCAATTGCCTCGCGTGATAAAAAAAAAACGTAAAATTTGTCTACAATCACATGAAGCAAAAAAAAGTACGAGTTTCATTTATAAAACACGGGGGAGAAATTCTTAAATTCACTTATCAGTCGCTAAAAAAACATAAAATTTGCCAATTGGTAGCAGGAAAATATCACGAATTTCGTAAAACGATCGTAGGCAAACAATCACGAAATTAGTCAGTCGGTTATGCGATAAAATCGGCTAAATTCGCCAATAGGTTGCTGAAAAATATCGAGAAATTCGTCAATTGGTCGCAAGAAAAAAAAATCAAAATTCATCAATAGGTCGCGGAAAAATACAGAAATTTGTATATGTATCTGTCGAGAAAGAACATTCACTTCTATGCTAAAGTGCCCCATTTTTGAAGGAGCACCCTGCCCTTCATTCTGGGGGAAACACTACTGATATGTATTATTCCATGGCTATAGGAATAAATTAACTTTATACTCACTGGCCACTGGCCAGTACATGGATTTTTTTACTCGGCAGCTTTAAGCACTGGCCAGTAACAAATTTACAAATACTTGATTAAAAAATCGCAAAATTTGTCAAACAATTGAGGAATAAATAGCGAAATTCATCAAATGGCATCGGGAAAGAAATCTCAAAATTCGTCAAATGTCTCGGGAAAGAAATCAGGAAATTCGGCAAATTGTCTTGGTTAATAAATTGCAAAATTTGTCAATCAGTTGCAGAAAAATCACGAAATTCGTCAAATGACCGCAAAAAAAGAACACAGAAAAAAAAATAAAACCCAATTTGGGTCGAAAGATTCTTAGGTATGTGCCCAAATTGGGCCATGCCTGTTTTGGTTACCACTGTGTATCCATTTTGGGCACTGTTAAACACCCATTTTCAAAAAAAAAATATACATGTATGTAAATATGTATTGTTGATTATTTATGTTGTTTAATGGTTATTATTTACAAAAGTTTTATTATATATATATTACAGTCTTAATTTTTTATTTATATTTTCTACGTTTAGTTTTTAAAATATTTTGTTCTAGCCACTTTTCGTTGTTGCAGTTTTCGTTGTTTTGGTGCATATTTAAATCCACTGTTGTAGTAACTCGTATATAATTGTAACCAAAAAGAGTAATGGGCGATTTCTCTCCTGTCGCGGGGTAACAGAAATACATCTTAAAATTAAGATATTAATTTACAATTAAGTTCTAAAAATATTAAAATGATGTATTCTTATAGGAAACATACCTGTGTACACAGTGTTTATAATTCTACCCTATCAGGAAGTGATTTAAAAGTCGATTTGAAAATTCCATCCTTATATACAAAAATCGGTACTTCTCTATTATCCCGTCGACCACTTTTCATAACAAAAAACTAACGCCAAACTGTAAGATTAAACGCCAAAAATGCAGTCCCATTTACTTGATGTCAGAAGTGTATATACGTGTTTGTCATGTCATCAAGTGGTTTAAATTCGACATTTTTCTGTATTTTTCATTATGTTTTACTGATTTATTAGTTATTTCATCAATTAAAATAACAATTGTGTCCTTAAATTCTTATATTTTATTTATTTATTTATTTTGATATTCCAATGGCAACGTTCTCCCGTTTGTTTGGCGTTACAGTTTGGCGATAGTTTTTTATTATGAAAAGTGGTCGACGGGATAATAGAGTAGTACCCAAAAATCAAGTTGACTTAAATAAAAAAAAGTGTAATAATAAGGTAGTGTTTTATATAATTTAAAATTTAGAGCTCTATTATAAACATTTGAGGATCCTTACGAATAATTGATGTTCATTTTAGTTCTCAGTTTCCCAGATTCTCGGAAGACGAGAGGTGAAACACAGGCATACATAAAGTCGGATTTTAATAATAATACTTAAGGCATTGGATCCAATTTTCTGAGAAATTTCACTGAAAGTCCACAATTTGTTTAAGTGCCGCGTAAATAGAAATAAATTAATCTACATTTTATGTAAATTGAGACCGTTCATACGTGCATTCCTGCGTATTTCTTCGATGCGCACGAATTACTGACAAAGAAACATATATTATCACACTGCAAAAAAAAAATTATTGATTTTACAGTATAATACTGGCATCCCAGCTGCCAGTATTATACCGTAAAATTAACAGTAATAAACAGTAATACACTGCCTCGCAATACTGTAAAATCAAAATTTTTTTTTTTTTGCAGTGTAGCAGAATTTACTTTTACAAATAACAGTAATAACAATATAGAATAACTGCGATACATTTTAAATACAATGTCTCATATTCTTAGAGGATTAAAAAAAAAAAAAAAACTTTTGATTTTATTTCTCGAAACTTTTGAACTCGAAGCCTGACATTTTGAAATTCTTCTCCTTAATTTATTTCACCGAAATTTCCTAACATTTTAAAATTCTTACACTTGCTCAATACCAAGAATAAAAGCGGACTATTTTCACTCCGAGTTCCCGTTAATGGAAGTTGTTACATCCCCCATTTCATCTTTCCTGAAAATAATCTATTTATCAATAAGTCTCTTTTTTTCCCCTAAATTTTCCTCTAATTTTCCCTCGGCGCGTTACTCGGTAAACATCGGTATTGCGGCACATTTCAATTGCGAGAAAATAAAGGCATTTTGAAGTTCTTGGAATTCAAACTAACGAAGGTTTTCTGTGAATTATATACAGGACAGATTTCTCAACATTTTCTGAGGTATATGTGCAGAGGAGAGTTTTAAGAACTAAGAAGGGGGGTAAATAATCCCTAAATGCTTTACGGTTCCGAAGAGATAAATACTGGGAAATGTAGCAAATTTACTTATATTTTTATTCATACGTACATTTAAGTTTTAAGTAAGCTATTAAATACATTTCTGACAAAATAATTTTAATACTTAACATTAATCTTTTAATGAATATAAGTCGAAAGTGCCCTCCGTGGGCGTCTTTACATCTAAAACTCCACGTTCATTTCACTGACATTTAAACAATTTAAATTCTTTTACATTTTTTTCCCAATAATAGCTAATTAACCCTTTAACGGATAAAGCACTTCAATTGCTAAAATGTTGAAATAAATGTTTTACACCGGAAATTATGAACAAATTTATTTGTATATAAGAAAAAAGCGATATTTCACATACATAATAAATGGAAAACATTTCTATTAAAATTCTGCTGTCATTGTTGTATTTCGTAATTAAAATTTTGTGGTTTCGTAGGGAAACCAATGAACGTTAAAGGGCTAAAAGTCTTTAGTTAAGTTTTAACTTAAATTTTACTTTCTTCTATCTTTACAAGAAGAAAGTATTGGATTCATGAAAATTTTCGACGGATTTATACGTTTTAGAAGGTCCTGAACACGATTTGACTGTTTTTAGAAAATGTCTGTCTGTGAGTCTGTCTGCCTGTCTGTATGTGACACAAATTTTGTGGACGCTCTATCTCAAGAACTAATGCTAGGAATTTAATAAAACTTTATATTCAGTTAGTCTCTGATATAAATTGGTGCTGATTAGTTTTTGGTAAAAATCGTCCGGCAGGTGGCGCTGCTATGCAGCATTTTTCGCGATTTCCACAATAGCTCTATCTCAAGAACTAATGCTCGGAATTTAATAAAACTTTATATTCAGTTAGTCTGATATAAATTGGTGCTAATAAGTTTTTGGTAAAAATCGCCAAGCAGGTGCCGCTGCTATGCAGCATTTTGCAGGATTTACATGATTTTAGCGATAGTCATATCTCAAGAAATAATGCACGGAATTTATTAAAACTTGAGTTTCAGTTAGACCTTGCTATAAATTGGTGCTGATTCTTTTTAGTGTATGCGAAACCTGTGTGAGATAGAAGAAAGTTTTGGGATTGACACATCCGACTAGTTTTTTAAATGGTTTTATTTTTACTAAACAATTAACTTATAAAATTTGTCCCAAAATAGTCCACCTCCGTGGACACTGAAAAATAATGCCATAAATGCCAGTGCATGCTAAATTATCAGGGAGAAAGAAAGCCTTTTTTGTTTTTAACACTTTCTAACAAAGTTGAAAAGTGCTTATGAATTCGGTTTGTCTGCCGTCTGTCCGTGCTCTAATTCGCGTAACTATACTCGGATTGTAATGCAATGGATATAGATGATTAAGGTTTACTATGGCATGTTCAGTATTGAAAATTAAGTATGTAGCTTTTGCAATTCATCTGCAGGGCCACTCAAAAGAATTCTTTTACATTACGGCCTACGGAAAAAATCGTTTGCGGTCTATTTTAACGATGTTACTGTATTTCAAACATATTGAATTTCATATGTTTTCAAAAAAAAAAATTTTTTTTTTTTTTGAAAATGGGTATTTAACAGTGCCCAAAATGGATACACAGTGGTAACCAAAACAGGCATGACCCAATTTGGGCACATACCTAAGAATCTTTCGACCCAAATTGGGTTTTTTTCTTTCTGCGAAAGCTAATTTTGTCAAGGAATCGCGGAATTGAATAGCAAAAATTTAGTGAATTTTGCAAAATTAATGACGGAAAAAAAATTAATTTCGTCAGACTGTCGTAAAAAGTTTGTCAAATAATCTCGGGGGAAAAAATCGTGAAATTCGTCAAACGATCTCGGGAGAAAAATCGCGAAATTCGTCAAACGATCTTGGGAAAAAAATCACAAAATTCGTCTAACAATCGCGGAACAGAATTGCGAAGTTCGGCGAACAACAACAGAAAAAAGTCCGCAATTCATCGAACATCAGTGTAAAGAAAGTGCACGATTCGTCGAACATTTACGGAAAAAAATCGTGAAATTCGTTAATCGATAGTCGATAAATCGCGAAATTCGTCAATCGATAGTGGAAAAATCGCAAAATTCATCAATCAATAGCAGAAAAATCACGAAATTCATCAAATGGTCTCAGGAAAAAAATACTAATATCGTCAAATGGTCTCAGGTAAAATAAAATTCGACTATCGTCAAATGATTTCTGGAAAAAAAATCGCATAATTCGCCAAATGGTTTCGAAATTCGTTGGGCGAAAGCGGGAAAAAAAATCTTTTTTCCATTCAATTATCACAATTGGCGGGTGTGACTATTAAGTTTGGCGAGTAGTGGCAATAAAGTCAATCGTCAAATTTTCAGTATTACTCACCGATTGGCAAGTGGCGAATGCTAATGTTGTCCTATATCATGGCCTTCTAATATTGTTCAATATAATTATTGTTTACTGGGACATTTAAAATATTTTAAAGTAAAAAAAAAATGTGCGTGAGCACATTTTTATTTAACAAATTTTTACATAAAAATTTTACCGAATTAGAAAAATGTACGTAACAGTAATACTTTACTAGATATTAATTATTGATATGTATAACTTGAATTGTAATATAGTTTACCTGCAGAATATTTTCTGCTTCTAAAATATCCGTCGCAGACACTTGGAGCATTTTCTGCTACTGGGTTAATAACATTTTAAATTGTTTCAAAGATAATGTTCTCATTTAAAAATTCCTTCACACATAAAAATAAGTACTATCTGAAATATAGGACAAAATTAGCACCCGCCACTCGGCGAGTAATACTGAAAATTTGGCGATTGACTTTATTGCCACCACAGGTCAAAGTTAATAGTCACACTCGCCAATTGCGATGATTGAATGGAAAAAGATTTTTTCCCCCGCTGTCGCTCGACAAATTTCGAAACCATTTGGCAAATTTCACGATTTTTTCCCCAAAATTATTTGACGGATTGTGATTTTTTTTTCTCGAAGCCATTCGACGATATTCGAAAAACTTTTCCTCAGAAACCAGTTGATGGATTTTGCGATTTTTCCACTATCGTTTAATGAATTTTGCGATTTTTCTGCTATCGATTGACAAATTTCGCGATTTATCGACTATCGATTAACGAATTTCACGATCTTTTCCATGAACGAACAAATTGCGCACTTTCTTTCCGATGATGTTCGACAAATTTCGCACTCTATTTCCACTGCCGTTCGACGAATTTTGCAATTCTGTTCCGCGATTGTTAGACAAATTTCACTATTTTTCTCCCGAGATCATTTGACGAATTTTGCGATTTTTTCCCCCGAACCTATTTGACGAATTTCTCGAATTTTTTCACGACAGTTAGACATAATTAATTTTTTTCCTGCAATGCCTGATTGCTTTCCCGAGACCATTTGACGAATGTTGCGATTTCTTTCCCGACACTATTTGACGAATTTCGTTGTTAATTCCACAATCGTTTGACAAATTTCGCAAATTTTTTATCAAGTATTTGTAAATTTGTTATTGGCCAGTGCTGAAAAACAATGGCGAGTAAAAAAATCCATGTACTGGCCAGTAGCGAATGAGTATAAAAGTTAATTTTTACCTATAATCTTAAATACTCCCTCGTGACATTTCATCATTTTCATGTACGTCTGGGAATACGTTTAAAATAGCAAATTTGTTATTTATACCAAACAACACAAATCTGAAAAAAATCCCAATTCTTATTCTTTTAAAATATCACTGTACAACTATAGGAGTAGTTTCGTAAGTGACTACTTTTTATAAACAAGTGGCCACTTTTTTTATTTAAAAGCGCTAAACAGAAAACTTTTGTTAAAATTTCTATTACTGTTATTCTAAAATTAAATAGACCAATAAATGTGCTAACATATTTCAACGAACAATAGTGGAATCATTGATGGAATGCAAGAAAAGTGGCCGATGGTAGACAAATTTTGGTAATTTTCCGTTATACGGACACCATGCCAAAATGTATGCTAATGCATAATATATGTAAATGTATGCTTAGTAACAATGGTGTCCGTCTAGCAGAAAAATACCCCGATTTTTCATTTGGTGGGCCTGTGGACGGTCCTAATTTTGCCCTTTTTTTTAACTGACGGTGCAAAGTCTTCAGAATCAGATCAAGTATTTATCCTTGTATTCCATCGATAACAATTAAATTTCCTTTTAAACTGATTTTTCAAAGATTGTAAAGCACTTTAAGAAACTTTAGAAGATATTCTTGTTTCAATTTTTTTTTCCCCAAGTTGAGAATAAAATTTTTTTTTACTTCGAGTCCGAAGCCAAAGACTAGCATAAAATTCGAGCCCACCTCTTCTTTAATATATTGTAGAGATGAGTTTGGCTTTGGGCTCTTTTTTTGGAGCCCTTGCTCGACGATTTTAAATTCAATCCCAACTTTGATGCAACTTCGAATTTATTTTTCGTTAAACTCCTATCCTGTTGCTACAACACAGCTATCACAGTTAGTCCTGAAAAGTATTAATGGATTTATGCTTCTTATATTATCCAGAAATATGTGGGATTGGAATTTCTTTCTGTAGAAGTAGTATGTAAGGGTTAAAAAGAGAAGTTAGGTATGAAATAAAATGCTAATAAGTGACTGTGCTAGATTTCTTCATGCAACTCACAATTGTGTTACTATACTATATCTGAAATGCAATCTGTATGAAATTTCCAAGATGAAGAACTGTTGCGGAATTTTAAAATATGCAAATCTTTCATTAGTTGCTAGAGTTCATACTGAATTAAACTGTCTCCCCCGCCCCACCTCCTTTTCTTTCTAAAGTTTTAAGGGAGATTGAATTTTTTTGATGAGGTGGATTTTTTTTAAAAGATTAACTGTAATGCCAGTTAATGCATAGTACATTTGTCACTGTAGTCTACAAAAATAATAATAATAATAATAATAATAAATAAAAAAATCTCTCTTTCACATTTATGTATCAAATCTTTCAGAAGATGCAAAGATTTCAATTGTCAACAAAGTATTGACATAGCTATTAAAATTACCAAACAGTTCACACATCATGTAACAAAATCTCATGCACAGGTATGGAGAATTTTCCTAAAATCTTACCAGCCAAAGATTTGTTTAAAGCCAGCAAGAGCTTAGTTTTGGCAAATTTTTTGTTAAAATAATTCATTGCTATCATTCTACATATCATTTGCCAAGCTCAATATCAACACCTATTTTGCATGCATAATTTTTGCCTAAAAATTACATTACCCCCCTTTTTATAGGTGAAATTCAACGTAAATTTTACCAAATTTTACTCTTAATGATCCCATTTTTATTAATTTAATGGTTATGAAATACAACATGAACATAATTTTTGCACAAACAGTCTTAATAAAAATATAAAACAGAAAAAATGAATATTTTCAGTTTTAAAATAACAAATTTGATGAAGAAAATATGTTTACTTACACTATCTCATTCTGAGAGCATTCAAAAATACTTTAAATTCTTAGAAGAGAAAAAACATCTTTTTATTGTGATTGGGCAAATGATAGGTAGTATAGGGGCAACTAATATAGTAGAGCAATAAAAATTATTTATTTTTGCAGTAACGAAACTTTGCCAAAACTGTTTTTGTTTATATTTTTACATCTTGCTGTCTGACAAAAACAAATCTTTGGCTGGTGAGATTTTACGAAAATTCTTCAACCTTGTGAATGAGATTTTGTTACGTAATCAATGAACTGTTTATTAATTTTAATAGATGACGTGTCATTATTTATTTGACGAATGAAATCTTTGCATCTTCTTAACGGTTCGATACTTTTCTCGTCAAGATCTGGACACCTCAAGCGTTTATAATGTGTTGTATTATGAGGAAAATATGTTTCGGGATTTGCAGTGTGGCGTTGACTCTGACTGTGATTCGTTACGGTTACGGAAGCGTAAGGACGCATGTGCAATAAGCATTCAGTTACAGCTATTTTCTTTGTAATACTACTAGCAGCGATTGGTTACAGGTGATTTTCTAGTAACTGCTACAATATCTGTAATGATACTAAGTATATTTTAGTAAAATTGCATACTTTTTTTACAGTGTACTCAACCTGCGGCCCGGCGACCTTTTATACGCGACCCGAGACACATAATCATAATACATATTTATAGAATTGTGTGTGCATAAAAAGTATTTAAGATTTTCGCTTTTGTTTTATATATTTTCATGGATAGACAAAATATGTCCTCTTATTTATAATTAAATTTTTAAAAAATGTTAAAACATCTTAAATGGTCAAAGGTGTTTTCTTAGTCAAAATTTCTTTGTACATGCAGTCTTATTTGTGCTATAGGGATGTATATACTTCTTACAAATAAAAAGAAAATAATAAAAGTTTTTGCATTATACAAAACATTTATAAGAGAAAATTTCCAGATTTTTTTTGCTTAGAATTTGGAAATTCAGCATTTCTTTATTAAAAGTTTTATGCTTATTACATAGATAATACTGATTTTTAGAGTTGAATATTTGTTTCGAAAAAAATGGAGCCAAAAACTTTTTACACCACTATTTTCAAACAACAAACTTCGCGGCAAACTTCTAAATCATTTACAATAGAAATCTACCCCGAAGTTAATTGTTTAAAAATAGTGGTGTTAAAACTTTTTGGTAACATTCTTCCGCGACAAACGTTCAACCCTACTGATAATTTTAACTTTGTTATACTACTTTGTGTTATCGTACTGTTTTAATTACTCATTTTTATCATTTTATAATGATGTTGGGGCAAGCCTAATGTAGCAAACATAGGTTTGCGGCCCGCAAGAAAAAAAAAAGTTAGTATGGATGCATTAGAGTATCGTTATTCGCTTCGGGAAAAACATGGGACAAAGAAAGATATTTTCTTCATCTGTTGTGGTTACCGGGATAATATAAATTCCTGCATTTTCATATATGGAGATGGGATTGATACTGATATGAAGTTTAACCTTTAGTTTTACAGGTGGGTTACCAATTAACTTTACTTTAAATTTTTGTATACAATATTCCAATATCACAAATAAGCCCGGGATGTATTGGAATTTGTGGAGTCTAAACTCCTTCTGAATAAACTAACTGTTATTACTGTTATGTTTGATTTGATAGACAAGCTTATTAATACACTTTCTAGAAAAACCATTATATTCTGCATTATCTCTAATAATATCTAATTCATATTCAAATGCTTTTCCGTGCATACCGTAAAAGCTCTCCTAATATAGAACCTATATGCTGCAGCCTTAAAATTTGAGGGGGTAACTCTCAAATGCAATTGTGCTGTTAGATTGCATGCTCTTTCTATAAACAGCTCTCTCAATTTTCAACTCGTCCAAATTCTTATGTAACTGTACATCCAAGAATGGTAATCGATTATCCTGTTCTATTTCCAAAGTGAATTAAATATTAACCTTTTGCTTACTGGGTTGGGACATATGTCGTCCCAGAGACTTTTTCTTTATTCTATTCTCACCACTTTTTCAATACCAATAACTGCCATACACTTATACCAAGATAATTTCAAAATAAATCTACCACAAAGAAATTCTTTTGGTTGGGACATATGTCGTCCCAGAGACTTTTTCTTTATTCTATTCTCACCACTTTTTCAATACCAATACCTGCCATACACTTATACCAAGATAATTTCCAGATAAATCTACCACAAAGAAATTCTTTTGTAAATTGTGGTACGATTGAATATAAAAATAGTTGCCAGTCTAAGCCCGTAATCAAAAGGTTAACGTCAAATGTGTTAATATCATTCAAAAATTCTCTCAACACACTATGGTCCCAAATGATAAATACGTCATCAACATATCTATAACAAACGGTCAGTTTAAACCGAAAGTGACTCATAATTTTATTTTCAATTGGGCGAAGAATAATCTCTGTCAAACATCCTGAAATAGGAGATTCCATTTGGGCTTCTTCATCTGTTTATAAAATGTATTGTTAAATTTAAATACATTGCTATTTATAATCAAATTAAAACCCGACTTCAGGCTATTCTTGATGCAGATGTTGAAAAAAACATCGTTTTTTATTTTATGTGTTCAGGGTTTTTTTTTTTTAAGAATCCTAAAATCTATGCATTCCTCGACAATTATATAAACTTTGGCTGTAAGAAATAACGTTAAAACTGACTTTTTCAAGAACAAAAAAACGTAATTTTTTTTATATCTAAAATATCATTATTTACCCAGAGGCTACGTTATTTAGAACTGTATTAGAGAGACTCGGGACCCTTAACAAGACCCCAACTGGCGCAGGTCCTGGGCCGGGGCTGTCTCAATATATCAAGATGGCCTTGCCTGGGCAACCGCCCCATTTCTCCAATGTTTGCGCCGGCTCTGAGTATTATGCTGTAATAATTATAGTAACAATTATGTTTCAGAAAGTAATAAAATAATAAATACGGTTTCTGTTTTCTCATCTTAAGTGTTACATAATGGGTATCGTGTTCATACTTTTAACAGAATGCAATGCGATTCGAAGTCAGATGGCAAGCGGTTTCAACTTGAGCTCTGATCATTATTTTCAGAAAATAACGACTCGCAGGAATAGGCAGGTAGAAAATAACGTTAAAATTGCCAAATCCAGCATGTTTAATATAGCCAAGTCTAGACTACAAGTCTAGAGTTTCATTCAAAGTCGCCATAATTTCATCGGTGGCCATTTTTCAGTGTTGCCAGATTGGGTATTTTGTCCCCATTTTGAGGAAATTTGAACCTTCAAGGAAATTTTTTGGGGACAGGATATTCATGGAGAAATTTTTGGGGACTATTAACATTATTGAGAAAAAACTTGGGAATTTTTTTTCATTATTTGTTGTCTCGATTTTGATTCGAAAAATGAAAATAAAATACGGAAATCAGAAATATCAATCATTATTCTTGTGGTCGTGCTTGTCGTTTATAACATTACAGTTTACGCGTTTATTTCCATCGTTTTTTGAGCCATTTATTTACGTCTTTAACGTTCTGACAACGGAAGTTCTATTATTACTTTTTATCTAAAGCTTTAATTCTTCTTAATTTCTCAAAGTACCAATAAACAAATACAGTACGCGAAATTAAATTAATGTCATAAAGCATTGTTGCCCTTTTTTCCCCATGTCATTTTGAATACAATATGTTTTTTTGTATTTTCATCTAACAAATTGTAACGGAAGCAGATAAGATTTTAGATTTAGATATCTGCTAAACATACATAACCATGTGTGTCATAGTGGTAATAAAAAGGAAATTTTCAATAATACAAGGAGTATGAGTATGTGTATGTACACAAAGCCGATTAATATCACGTCATTAGAGAATTAAAAAGAAAATCTGACGTCATATTAGAAGTTTAACGAATTTTTCAAATGTTTGAGAATAATACAAAGCGAGTATCAATATGAGTAATAGAGAATAGTAAATATATGCGTTTGAGAAACATATTGAATCATGATAAAAATCAGATTATGGAAATATTCGCATATTTTAACATTTTGAAGGTGTACAACATGTTTAATTTTGAAATTATTTTTTTAAATTGCATTTAGTCCGCGTGACAGATATTAATATGATAGAATATAATAGCCGGCATTGCCCACTATCGGGCTGGTTTGGATACTCGAAAAAACGGAAAAATAGACCGGTAAATTTTTACTTTATAAAAAACGAAAAACATGTTTTTTTTTTTTTTTTTTTTTTTTTTGCTAAATTAAATTTATTTGTATTTATTAAACAAAGGATAAAGTGTTTTGAAAGGAATATTAAACGAAACCCTTTGAGCGATCTTCGATCACACTTACCCACTTAGTTAATTATATATTTCTTATTCAGAATTTATAGTGGTTAAAGATTATTTCCCCTGTGGTTTCTTAGTATCAACGTATTTACTAATCAATTTTCAGTTGTCAACTGAAAAAAGGAGCGAGTGTTGTAGAAAAGCAAAATAACAACAACAGTAGAATACTCATTGCAATGGGGATATTAAAAGTGGTAACGGCATCTTGAATTTATTATTTTAAAATGTGCAGGTTCTCGTACAGATAGAGCTGAAGCTGCAGTTAAATAGAAAATAAAAGCATTTAGCTGTATTTAAATATCGCATTTTAATATTGTATCGCATACTGACCCACTAACACATTATCATCTCTTTGCGAATAGAGAGAGTCGAAATTACTCATGCCTGTAATTATTTCTCCAGTCAGTTAATTTGAATTATCTTCGATGAATAAATTTTATATTTATGAATATATGTGTACATTCACTTTCTACATATATGTTATGTAACACATTATTAATACATAGCATATCATTAATACATGTATCCTTTAGTTCTTTGAAATGCTGTTCCACTCTAATTAAAATTTTATAGAACGTATAACTTCTTTTTTAGTGCAGAGAGATAGACTCAACATTTGTGAGGTTTTTCTGAGGTTTTACTGTATTGTCTGAATGTCTGTTATAATCTTTTCTTTTCAATAATTTCCAAATCTTTTTTACACATTTTTGAGCCCATATTGACCTAAATTGTTATTCAGTAAATTTGTTTTCCAATAACAAACTACTTCTTGAAAAGGGAAAAAGGTTTTTTTTTTTTCTTCTATGAGCGATTTGAAATATGAATTTTTTTTAACTTTTGGAAATCCTTAACTTCCTAACATAAACATATATAAAAATTATACCTTGGTACACTCTGTATGAAAAAAAAAGTAAAATGTAAAAATTAAAAAAGAAAAAAATGTTAAAAAAAATAGCCAAGTTTGGCCACCAAAAAACAATTTGTTCGATAAAAATTGTAGTGAACCTAAATATTATACAATACTAAGGTAGGTAACAAAAAATAAATATATTATAACAACATTTAGAAGAAAATTTTATTTTTATCTTCGAAAGGGGGACTTTTCCATGGTCTAATTAACATAGTCCTTGTGTAGCTTGATTCCTTGAATCGATACATTATAGAAAGAGATTTTGATTAATTTATATGGAGCCATAGAGGTCGGAAAAACTACTTTTTTATTGTAGCGAACTACAACTATACAACTACTTTGTCGAAAATATAGTTAACTACAACTACTTGTTTTAAAAAGTAGCGACTGCAAACTACTTTTCAAAAGTAACTTTTCGCTACTTTCAAATTTTGTCAAAGTGTTTAATTTACATAAGAAATTGAAGACACGGATTAAATAATAAAGTGACCTCGTTATATCGCGTCTGCCGGGATACAATTAAATAAAAGCGACATAACAGAGGGCATTAAAAAAATAATAAAGATAACATAAAAGAAAATGTTTTGTGTTTGTCTCCAAAACGTTAGTTTATACACACTTAACAAATTTCGTAGCAAAATTAAGAAAAATATTATAATCTAGAAAGTTGTTAAAAAAAAAAAAAAAAAAAAAAAAAAAAAAAAAAAACTCTAACTGCAAACAATAAATAAATCTGTAAATTGAGCAATTTCGAATAATAAGAAGCCCCTCGTTAAAACATGAAGGCTTAATAACGAATAAATATACATGTGTTGCCAACAAGAAAGTTAATTCTTTTGGTGAGTTAATACTTGATTTCAGCAGCAAATGTCATCGGAAAATATCTATGACTTCATGCGATGCGTAGCTGAGATTTGCCACTGGGATTCGGAAATTGTTGCGCAGAATAAATTCTGCACAAAAGAAGCAATTTCGACCACGTGATTTGCAGAATGGCACTTTTTTCCCCCTGAAGTAGTGTTAAAAGTAGCATCGGTTCTCGCTACAAACTACTTATTTTTTGAATCGCGCTACTCGCTACACAACATTATTCAAAATGTAGACCGCTACACTACAAACTACTGTAAAAAGTAGCGACTACAGTAGTTTCGCTACTTGTAGCGCGCTACTTCCGAGTCCTGTATGGAGCAATAAGCAAACTAGATTAAAAAATGAATGATATGAGCCCAATTTTTTCTATATTTCGTAGACGGATACCTGATTTAACCTAATTAAAGCTATTCAGGAATTTTGGAAACCTGACTATCGTACTTATACGATCATGAGGTGGAGTGAATTTTGCATCATGCATCTCAAAATAAACAGATGTTAGTGGTGGCGGAATGTTATCTTCAGATGTCGTTTTAAGCACATTTTTTTTTTTTTGTCGAATATTTATCTAGTATTAATTTACATAACAATTGGAAGATTTCCAGTGAAAAAAATATTTTGGTGAAATATTTAAATTGAAATTTTTACAGAGAACTGTCAACGTTTTCACAGAATAAATGTTACAAATAAATTAATTTGTCAATTATAAATGTTACGAATTAATTATTTTTTAACTGTTCATTAAAATTTCAGTTTGTCTATAGTTAGCTTGCTTTCTGAAAAGCAGAAAATCTTTTACTATAGAATAAAAGTTTTCGTTAAAAATTTGCAAATGTTTGGAATCAAGCAAAGCTGGCATGAAAATCTTCTTACTGTTTTCAAAATAAATCGAGATTTCTGCATAAATAAAACTAGTTTAAAGATTTAATTATTCATAAATAAATTAAAATTCATAAATTATTAGCATTCTTCGAAATTTTAAAAAATCAAAATATATTTTTAAAAACATTGTTGCAAGTAGTGAAATTAATAAAACTAGTTGTACCAGGGTTCATATTCTATGAGAGTGGTGACATATGGGAAATAAAATTTGACTGGTCAAGACGATTTTGGACAAAAAGGAATCACCGAACATTTTGGTGAACCTGATATGGACCCCATCATCGCCCCCTCAATACAGGGCCTGAGCGCTGAAGCAAAAATGCGGCAGTCGCAGGCGGACTTTAAGCATTTGTACTGTCCCCTGAATTTACATACCAGTAATTTCTAAAAGTTTTCTTTGACTTATTTAATATGAGAAAAATAAGTACCAAAAATCTTTTTAAAATAATTGATATTCAAAATGAAGGGACCATGCTGACGCTGAAACAAATTCGGCCTACGATAGGCGCCATTTTTGTGTCAGCGCGTAGGCCTAGTATTCAAGGGGCGGTGACCCTATCAATGGTGACGTCACAGGCTCATCAACCGTAAATTGGAACAACACAACCCATTGCGAAAACGTTCTAAATTATGATTTAAATTGGATTTATAGAGTTAAAATTCAGTAAAGTGATAACTTTTAAGATGCGGACACTCGGTATAAACAGTTTATTAAAAATTCGAAATGTAAAGCTGTAAAATGAGCGGAAAACGTTCTAAATTATGGTTTATTCAGAATTATTCAGGATAGAAACTTAAAATTTCACATATCTGTTATTTTTTAGACGTAAATGCTCGCACAGAACAGTTTTTAAAAAATTCAAAATTAAAAAAGTTACAGAAGCAAAAAACGTTCTAAAATTGCGATTTTGGTGATGTTGCTCGTCTAGAAACTTGAAAATTGGCATGGTGGCTATTTTTAAGATTTCAGTGCTTTATGAACAGTTTCTAAAAACGTTCTGTGTTTAAAAAGGTGAAATGGGCGGGAAATATTCTAAAAATCTTCTAAAATCTATCCTTCTAAAATCTCATATCTGAAATTGTTAGGGATAGAAGCTTGAAATTTTACATGGCTGTTACGTAAGAGACAAATTCATCCATGGAACAGCTTTTAAAAAAGTAGACATTTTAATGCGTGCAGGAACAAAAAAGTTCTAAAACTGCGATTTCTGTGATATAGTTGTTATACAGGGTGTTTCAAAAATGACCGGTATATTTGAAAAATCAATAAAAAATAAACGGGCAGCGATAGAAATACACCGTCTGTTGCAATATGCTTGGGACAACAGTGAATTTTCAGGCAGACAAACTTTCGAAATTAGTTACAATTTTCAACAACAGATGGCGCTGCAGTCTGGAAAAATCTAAACCACGATATTTTCCACATACTCACCATGCGCAGCAATAATATGGCGTAGTCTCTGAACGAAATTACCAGAAACCTTTGTAAACGTGGATGGCTTCACATGCAGCAGAGATGTACTGCTTCAGTTGTTCAATTGTTTCTGGATTGTGGCGGTACACCTGGTCTTTCAAGCGTCCCCACAGAAAGAAACCACAGGTTTACAAAGGTTTCTGGTAATTTCGTTCAGAGACTACGCCACATTATTGCTGCGCATGGTGGATAAGTGGAAAATATCGTGGTTTAGATTTTTCCAGACTGCAGCGCCATCTGTTGTTGAAAATTGTAACTAATTTGGAAAGTTTATCTGCCTGAAAATTTACTGTTATCCCAAGCATATTGCAACAAACAGTGTATTTCTATCGCTGCCTGTTTAGTTTTTATTGATTTTTCAAATATACCGGTCATTTTTGAAACACCCTGTAGCTGTTTGCTTAACTAGAAGTTTGGAGTTTGACATGGTGCTGACTTTTAAAATGTAAATACTCGCTTAGTACAGTTTCTAAAAATTTCTAAATTTCAAATGAAAAATGAAATGAGCGGAAAACCTTAAATACATTCTAAATTACCATTTATTTGGAATTAATTTTAGCTCTTCTCATTCATTTAAGTCTTATGTTCGCCTAATCCTGTATTGTATAAGAATGAAGTTTACTCAAAGAATTATCCGTAGCAGTATAATTTTCTCTAATAAAAATAGACCCACGAATACCACTTGGTATATTTCAAGAATTACGCGAGCAAAGCCGCGGGTTTTGCTAGTTATACATAAATAATTGGTATCGTGTTCATACTTTTTACAGAATGCAGTGTGATTCGGAGTCAGATGACAAGCGGTTTTAACTTGAGCTCTGATCATTATTTTCAGAAAATAATGACTTGCACGTATAGGCAGAGAGAAAAAACGTCAAAATTACCAAAACCACCATCTTTAAACAGCCAAGTCTAGACTGCAAGTCTAGAATTTCATTCAAAGTCGCCCTAATTTCATCGATGGCCGTTTTTCTTATGCAGTAATCTCTCAACATTCGCGGTTTTAGCATTCGCGAATATAAAAATGCGGAAAAACTTAACATTCGCGAGAATCTGATTTGATTAATAGCGATTTTTTTTCAATTATATATTTCTTTTTCAGAATTTATAGTCGTGTTTTCTTACTATCAATGTATTTACAAATCAATATTCAGTTGTCAACTGAAAAAAGGAGCGAGTGTTGTAGAAAAACGAAATAACAGAAGAATACTTCATTGCAATGGGGGATATTAAAAGTGGTAGCGGTTCTTCAGTCTATTAATTTAAAATGTGCCGGTTCTCGTACAGATAGAGTTGAAGCTGCACTTAGATAGAAAATAAAAGCATTTCTGAAGCACTTAGCTGTATTTAAATATCATATTACGTAGCTTTCATTACAAAAAGCTATACCTATTGCAGTCGTTCGGAGGATAGTAATTCCAAAAAATTTTGGTATATTTTCACCGATCATGACCTCCAGACCACCCTCCGTTCAAATGTTGATTTACACACACACACACACACACACACACACACACACACACACACACACACATATATATATATATACATATATATATAATGACATTTGTCATGCTGTAACTCTCTTATTTATGAACCGATTTGGATGTGACTGAGTATGTGTATATAGGACATACCAAGGCCTCGACCGAGTTCTTTGGCCAGCTTCATCCGCCATCTTGTTTCAAAATGGCGGCTAGTGAAAATTTTTAAAATTTCAAAAAGACACCCTAGAATATCAAACTGCGGTACTCAGCCATTTTTTATTAAAATTACTCGATGTTTATTGGTGTTAATCGCGAGCTAAAAAACGAGTTTTGCATCACAAACTGTTAGTATTCCGGTGTACATTATGCTTAGTTTCAATGTTAAAATATAACTTCTAATAAGGAATAAAAAATAATGAAAAATTATCTTCTGATATTTCCAAAGACGAAAAATAAATATTTATTCACATAACGCGCCCTAACGCCGACCGACGAACTGCGCGTTCTGGGAGACATTCTGGAAACGTTCCTAAGTAGCTTATGATATTATCGCTTGGTGGTTGAACTTTACCAAACAGAAGCCTTGGTATTCCATATTACCCAACTATTCCATAATACACGAAGTTCCTCTCTCTATATCAGATAATTCCCTTTATTGAGTATATATAAATTATTCAATTTTAAAAGTAAATAGCGGTCCAGATTCGACTGGGATGGCTCAGTTGGTCGAGCATGGCAGCTTCAGCCAAGTGATACCAGGTTCGAGTCCTGGCCCGGACATTTTTCGTCCAGTTCGAAAATTACAACTCATGTGATTTCTTTACCAATTTAAATAATTGTGTTAAAAAGTAATCTAGTGTAATCACGTATCCAGCGTTTACTGGAGTTCCTAATTACCTGCGATTTATTCTGTTGAGCTGATTCAGATATCAGACCAAATACTATGATCAAGAAGGTTAACTGGGTGAATTAGGTCCTCCAGATTCGACCGGGATGGCTCAGTTGGTAGAACATGGCAGCTTCAGCCAAGCTATCCCAGGTTCGAATCCTGGCCCGGACATTTTCGTCCAGTTGCAAAATTACAACTCATAAAATAGCAGCATGTAAGAATAATATTTTCTTATTGATGTGTGGTGATTTTAACTAAATATAATTTTTAAAATGTATAGTACCGGATGTACATAATTAAGGTGCACCTACTCAGAATCTACTAGCACCTACGAGCACCTACTGTAATCGAAACTATATTCATCACAAAAGTATGAAATTTGGAATGCATCTAAATGAAGGGATGCGAAAGACATTTAGCAGTAAAAAAAAAATAATAATTTCAAAAATGGCCACCAGAAGGTGTATTGCTGATTTTTTTTTTTCAACAATTTAGTAAAATACAATCTTATACACGGTAGAATTGGTTTCTCAAGACTGCTTAATGTGTTGACCGTTATTGTCAAGTACCGTTTTGAAATCGAAAAATAGCGTGTTCAACAGTCACGCGAAGGAAATTCTTGGAAATGTTGTGGGCGTGACAGAAAATACTTTTCCTCGAGTTCTTTTCTAGCAGTGTTCCGTTTGCTATTATTGCACATCTGCGAATATTTTTCAAAGCTCTAAATCTCCGCCGAGCTTCTGGACCATACCAACATTTTGATTAAAAAAAAGTTTCACTAGTAAAGCACGATCTTGTAAACTACACGACATTTTCCGTAGAAAAGGCATGAGACTGGCAAGAGTTTCATTGCGTCTTTTTAACACTTTCCAACCTAGTTGAAAAGTGTTTATGACTTCGGTTTGTCTGCCGTCTGTCCGTGCTCTAACTTCCGTAAATATGCTCGGAATGCCCTGCAATTTTTATAATATGTTATTGTCGTTATCTATAGCATGTTCCCTATTTCAACTGAAGTGTGTAGCACTTATAGTTTTTTTTACAGGGACACTCAAAATAATTCCGTTACATTACGGTCTATGGGGGGAAATCATTTGCGGTTTATTTTAATGATGGTACACAATTGCAAAGACATTGTAATTGATATATATCACTAAGATGTATTACAAGAAGCTTAATATGGAATAGGGTGTCCATAGCACTTATAGTTACTTTACAGGTACAGTCAAAAGAATTCCGTTACATTACGTCTATGGAGAAAAATCGTTTGCGGTTTAATTAAATAATGTTTCACTATTTTAAACGCATTGAAATTTATATATATCACTAAGGTGCATTACAAGAGGCCTACTACAGAATAGTGTGTGTATAGCAGTCATCGTTCATTTACAGGGACACACAAAAGAGTTCTCTACTGTCTGTTAAAAATAATTGTTGGAAGTGCGTTTTGTTTTAAGTTGCTGAACGCGATTTTAAATTTAACTCACTTTTTGTCTATTACTTGGTGTGTATAAATTCTGTATTTCATATACAGGGCAGCACAAAAGTGTGCGAACACATTTCCGTTTATTGACAGAAACTCCAGAAGTAGAATTTTAAACTGTGCTACGCGTTTCCAAACTAAACTAAAATTTAGCATCCTATGTAGTATATATACAAATCTGTAGATCCTATACAGAGCTGAGGAAAAGTATTCGGATAATTTTCCGAATATTATATATGTTGGAAATTCCTGAAATTACGTTTTTAAATGTGTTATGCGTTTTCCAAATTGTTTACTTAGATGTTATCTTTCAGCTTATTAAACGGTAATGATTTGTAAAATTATTTTGGAAGCGTTGGAAAGTGTTACATAATCTATGCTTGACGCATGATTTTTCGTTCTTGTTTATTTAACATTTTCATTGTGGGCGAGCAGATGCAGAAATGCTAAAATTTACATAATATGCCGAAATTTTATCAGAAAACACCTTTTGGTGGCGATTTTTTATATTTTTAGGGTAAGTATAAACGGAACCATTATAAGATCACCCCCGTGTCTGTCCATCCGTTTGTCATCACCTTTATCTCGTACTCAAAAAACGAACTCAAAAATATATTTGTTTTAATTTTAGGCATTATATTTCCATAGACATCGTCGATAGAGCACTGCAAAAATATGTCCCCTCTATTTCCGAATCTACTTTAAAATTATGAAAAAAAATAGGGGTAGTAGTAGTTTATTTAAACCTTGCAGGAAAACTATAGCGATTTTCCTAGGTAATATAGTTTTTGAGAAAAACGAATTTTTCTGTTACACACAAACTTTACTTTTCCGGCGGTCAGCGGGGAGTTGACGGACGCTCGAGGTATCTACCGACGCAGAATAATCCAAGGATATTTGATAATGATTTTCGAAAAAAATTGTCGGTAATTAGCCGAGATATTAATGAAGTTAGTATTGTATATTAGCCGGTTCTGCGCCACCTGAGTCGAGCAGCGGTGGCGGTGGAGGTGCGGTGGACAGCGGTGGAGCACTGTGGAGCTGTGCAGGTGGAGCAGCGGCGGTGTAGCGGCGCAGCGGTGGAGTAGCGGCGGAGCAGGTGAAGGTGGCGATAAGAGCATGAGCACTGATAAGAACGGAGGGTTCGATGGGAGGGGGGTGCGATAAGGATTTCTACTATAAGATAAGGGGATTATTTTAATTAATTTTAATTGGGGAACATAGAAATTTTTCGAAGCATTTTTTTTTTCCGCGTAGAAATATCTATTGCAGTACAAGGTGAATTTTAACGAATTACAAATTTTAATTAATTTTAATTGCGAGACTTAGAAATTTTTCGAAGCAATTTTTTTTTTTTTTTTTTTTTTTTTTTCGCGGAGAATTTTCTATTACAGTACAAGGTGAAATTTAACGAATTACAAATTTAATTAATTTTAATTGGGGAACTTAGACATTTTTCGAAGCATTTTTTTTTTTTCTAAACGAGAGTATGCAGTTTGAATATGAGTGTATGCAGTAGAAGTGAATGAAATAAATTAAAAATAGTCATTCATTAATTTTAATTGTAGAACTTAAGAAATTTTTGCGATTTTTAGTTTTAAAAATTGCCAAAAAATAGAATTTTTTAGTTTTAAAAGTCGCCAAAAGTAGGCATTCGATTTTCAGCTGAAAGTAATCTAAAATATAAACTCTCAACTGAAATGAATTTTGCCTCAAGGTGTGAGCTTTTAGCTAGAAGTGACCTAGAGTCAAAACTTCCTGGTCCCAGGAATCACCACGGGGGTCATAGTAAAAAAATACAGGGTCCCGTATGAATTATACAGTATTCAATTTAATAACTCGCCCCCTCCCCCTCCCTTTTTTTACCCAGAGGAGCCCTTCGATAGTCTAACAATACACACTTAAAAAAATACAGAGTGCTACAAAACGAAGAATTTTACCGTATATATAAAATAAACAAGAATGAAAAATCATGCGTAGCGACATAATTCATGAATCACTTTCCAACATCATTGAAATGTTATGTGAACAAAATATAATTTTACCAGCTAGTGCGTAGTTAATTAAAATAGTGAACAGATCCCCTTTTTAATAAAAAGGGTACCCTTTACAATAATCCATTTATGCATAAGGACCCTTCCTAAAATCAGATAATTTACACTTTACCCTGTTTTTTTTAAATTCAAGTTAGGGTAAAAGTATAACTTACACATCGATAGGTTCAAAATATTGAAATCCTTCAAAAGAAACTAGAAAAGGTTAAAGATTTAAGCCCTGCTCATAAAATAATGCGACTACCCAGAGCCCTTCACAAATAATATAACCTTATTCGAATCTCAGACCCTTCACAAAATAAATCCAATAGATTCACGTTATTTTACAGCGACAGAAATATTAGGGATATTGACCTTTCATAAAAATGCATGGTCCGCTGTTTGAATGAAAAGGCCTCCCTTCACAATATACCCTGTAAAAATATTATGATTCCACAGATATTTTAATAAATAGAGTACTAATCTCAAATGAATACGAATTCATGCAATGTAAAAAATAGGTTTTACACGAATACATTTTTAGTATAACGTTCAAAATATAGATTTTAGAAAAAAAAAAGTACATATTTCACCAAATTTATCATACAAGTCTGTAAAATAGGGTAGATCGTTTCATGAAAAATAATTGAATTTTCGAATGATTATGCTTTAAAATACATATTTATAACTGCAACTAAGATTTGAGTGTTACCCCCTCAACATGCATATCGCTGAATCATAATGAGTCTTATTATCAGATAAGCGAAGATCTTGCTTTGATTTCACCCTGTATGCGATAATGAGTCACTCCGCGATAAGAAATACCTGAGACTCGTAATTTCTGACACATTTTTTGTAGGTAAATGAGCTATTTAAAATCGCCAATGTATACGAATTATTTCGTGTAGTCCTATATAATTATTAATCTGTTAAGTTTTAAAATGCTTCAATGAAAAATAAGAACTAGTCATTAAGCGATACCCTTAAGAATTTTGAGGCAAACAGATGTTTAAATGAATTTGAACCTGTTTAAATGTACCTGTGTTTAAATGAATTTGACGCATGTTATGGTAAAAAAAATACAGGGTCCCCTATAAGATATATGAATTAAACTTTAAATATTTTAAAATTACATTAGTCTATGCTTTTTTTGTATAGAAAAATTATACTAAATTGTGTTTTTAGTATTTTAACTTAAAAATTTCTTTTGAGGAATGAATATAATAACTAAGCTTTGTTTTTATAAAATATATATTGTACTAAATAGTTAGGGTATTATTTAAAAAAATTTTGTTTTTAATATTGAAAAAAAAGTTATCTTACCTAAATATTTAAACCATAATGTACTGTGGACTTCATCCAAATTCGACTGCATGCATGCCTTACAACAACTAAACGGTATAACGTGTTCGCTTATCTCTTAAAATTACGGGATATCGTGACATCATGGATAAAGCATAGGGTAGAATACAGAATGAATAGGTATTATAAAGCAGAATCATAAATTTTGCATACTTTACACTTGTAGTATGTGAAATGATTGCCACTATTGCCTATATGAGAAAATGAATCATCAACGAATCTTATTAGTGTATGTCATATTTAACTAACAGGCTCGAACATGCGGGAATTTTGCCAATCATATCTGTTTATTAATGAACCAATCACATATGCTGTTATATGCACACGAGCGCCCCCTAGGATGGTATAAATTTGCGTGGAATGAGATAATTTCCTTAATCTGTGCACTGACATCATCGTGTGAAGACACTTTTGACTGTTCAGTATTATTATTTTACATTAAAGTTATTATGGAACAAACCATACATACTTCTTTGCTAAGTGATTCCAAGATGATTAGTCAACCCCTATCACCAGAATTAAAGAATCACGACATGGACATAACCAAAGAAGCTCCCGTTTTGAATTATGAAGTCAAACCCACCTCATCAGAACTGAAGAAACAGAAGTTACCCTTTGTTTGTGATGTTTGCAGCAAGTCTTTTTCCCGAAAGTTTGTGTTAATTAGACACAAGAAATTTCATCTGGAGAAAAAACCTTTTATGTGTGACATCTGTGAAAAACAATTTGTTCAAAAGAGTGATTTATTAAATCATAGGAAGATTCATTTAAAGACCCCTCTGATTTATAATTGTGATTTATGTGCTGAAGTATTTTCGCGGAAGTACGAGTTACGCCAACACAAAAATATTCATAGACCTCTCAAGCAATATATTTGTGATGTATGCAACGAAAAGTTCTCAAGCAAGAATGACTTATTAAAGCATAGAAAGATTCACAGACCTATCAAGCAATATAATTGTGATGTGTGCTCTAAAGTATTTTCACGGAAGTATGACTTATTGAAGCATAAGAAGATTCATAGACCTATCAAGCATCATACATGTCTCCAGTGTACTGAAGAATTTTTACGGAAGTATGACTTATTGAAGCATAAGAAGATTCATAGACATATCAAGCATCATACATGTCTCCAGTGTACTGAAGAATTTTTACGGAAGGATGATTTAATTCGACATCTGAGAACTGCTCATAAAGTTTCATCTAACCCAACTCAATCTGTTGCTTTAAAGGATGCATTATATGAGAAAGTGAAGCATTTTAAAAGACAAAATGCCCTTAATGTATGCACTAATACTATCATCGATTCTAACGAGGAAAATGATAAAGACTTTCAAACATTTTTTAATAGCGTTCGACCAGACGTTTTGAATGAACTAAATTATCAGATAGAAGTTAAAAAGTCCATGAAATGGTATGCTACTGTAAAAGTGGTTTTAACACGTATATCACAGGACGGTGGTTTAGAAACTGCCAATCCCTATTTTCGTTCGAACACTGTACTTGAATTGATGAATCAAAACCTACCTGTGCATATCGAAGAAGCTTTCGCTAAAATTATAAACTCCTTCGAGAAGTTCAATGAACGTGGATCTAACTGGACATTGGAAAAAATACTGCATTTAGAACTGTCTACAGCTAAATTCAGCATGGTTTGAAATTTTTTGTACCTTTCTTTTGAAATATGTATACTCATGACTTGCTCTTGTAACTATTGAAAACGATCAATAAATACTATATGAGTGAAAAATCCCAGAGTGATTAATTTAATATCTGCATAAATTACTTCTGTCACATAACTTACTTATTAACATTTTAATAATTCACACTGGAAATGTAACAAACTATTTTTAGGATTTTAGATAAACAAAAAAAAATGTATAGATTTAATATTTCTAAAACACATATATATATTCTAAATGTATAAGAGAAATAAATATTTTCATAATCTTTCCATATTGAAGAAACACAAATTTTGCATACTTTATACAAAACACTTGCAGTATGAGAAATGATTGCTACTATTACCCATATGAGAAAATGAATCATTAGCAAATCTTATCTATGTGTCATATTTAACCAACAGACTCAAACATGAGTGAATTTTGACTAGAATTAATCATTGAATGTAAAAATAATTTGTTTTTAGATCCAATATTGATATCGTTTAACATTTTAAAATCGTATTAAAAATATATACATAAACTAATCTTACCTTATTCACAAGCTTGCAATCCCGTCTTCAACATATGACTACAGCATGACGAAAACATATGTGCTACTTCTATGGCAATTAGGATAGAAATGATTTTCAGTACAAGTCCATTATCTTATCGTTAATCTATAGATTAGTAACACTATGTGACTTGAGGACGTCACTGATCGCGATAACATTCTAGATAAGATTTACTGATAAGAATACATTTCAATTCATTTCTCCCAAAACAAGTGTATGAGTTGGTTGTAAGATCTAGGCAAGTACCCTTTCAACTAAATACATTAGTAGGCTAGCATTTAAAAAATATATACAGAGTGCCCAGAAAAAGGGTAGAAAAAAAAATTAAGAATTTTAACCTAAATTATAAAATAGGATCTACAGTAAGTGACAATAAATAAATATGAAGGAAAAATCATGTGTCATAGTATACTTTCCAATGCTATGCGACTATTGTTAAGAATTTTAAATACTACTGAAATAAGTGAATTAGATTTAATAATTCATACTGGAATTGTATTTAAAAAATTACAGTTTTTTTTTCACTTAGATATAATTATAAGGCTTCTTTTACAATAAAGACCTGACTGTTGTGGAGAGATTGAAAACTAGCATACATATGAACCGACCCATCTATGTTGGATTTTCTATACTCGAACTATCTAAACTTCATATGTATGATTTCCATTACAATTTTGTGAAGGCAACATATGGAGAAAAAGCTCGGCTCTTATTCACCGACACAGATAGTTTATCCTATCACATAGAGACTCTCGATATTTATAAGGATCTGGAAAAGCATCATGATATTTTCGACTTTTCTGAATACCCGAAATCCCATCGTCTAAACCGCACAAGTTTCGAACCCACAAACATATAATCAGACTTGACATTTTATAGCCAACACGCTAACCACGCGGCTAAGTGAGCCCACGCTTATTTTATACTCACAACGCTAACTACTAGGCTGTGTGAGCTGCTTATTTTATAGTCACCACGCTAACTACTGACCTGAGTGAGCCCCAGCTTATTTTATACCCACCACGCTAACTACTGGGCTGAGTTAGCCCCTGGTTATTTTATAGTCACCACGCTAACTACTGGGCTGGGTAAGCCCCAGGTTATTTAGTCACATAAATATGATTTCCAAGGTATATGTCCTTATTTGATTTAGACCATTGCCTATGGTAAGATAAAGCTGGGAAGTAAATTGATAAACTCTGTACATTTCACTCGAAAACTCACTTGTATTTTATTAAACAAGGACATATACCTTGGAAATCATATTTATGTGACTAAATAACCTGGGGCTTACCCAGCCCAGTAGTTAGCGTGGTGACTATAAAATAACCAGGGGCTAACTCAGCCCAGTAGTTAGCGTGGTGGGTATAAAATAAGCTGGGGCTCACTCAGGTCAGTAGTTAGCGTGGTGACTATAAAATAAGCAGCTCACACAGCCTAGTAGTTAGCGTTGTGAGTATAAAATAAGCGTGGGCTCACTTAGCCGCGTGGTTAGCGTGTTGGCTATAAAATGTCAAGTCTGATTATATGTTTGTGGGTTCGAAACTTGTGCGGTTTAGACGATGGGATTTCGGGTATTCAGAAAAGTCGAAAATATCATGATGCTTTTCCAGATCCTTATAAATATCGAGAGTCTCTATGTGATAGGATAAACTATCTGTGTCGGTGAATAAGAGCCGAGCTTTTTCTCCATATGTTGCCTTCACAAAATTGTAATGGAAATCATACATATGAAGTTTAGATAGTTCGAGTATAGAAAATCCAACATAGATGGGTCGGTTCATATGTATGCTAGTTTTCAATCTCTCCACAACAGTCAGGTCTTTATTGTAAAAGAAGCCTTATAATTATATCTAAGTGAAAAAAAAACTAACTTTTTAAATACAATTCCAGTATGAATTATTAAATCTAATTCACTTATTTCAGTAGTATTTAAAATTCTTAACAATAGTCGCATAGCATTGGAAAGTATACTATGACACATGATTTTTCCTTCATATTTATTTATTGTCACTTACTGTAGATCCTATTTTATAATTTAGGTTAAAATTCTTAATTTTTTTTTCTACCCTTTTTCTGGGCACTCTGTATATATTTTTTAAATGCTAGCCTACTAATGTATTTAGTTGAAAGGGTACTTACCTAGATCTTACAACCAACTCATACACTTGTTTTGGGAGAAATGAATTGAAATGTATTCTTATCAGTAAATCTTATCTAGAATGTTATCGCGATCAGTGACGTCCTCAAGTCACATAGTGTTACTAATCTATAGATTAACGATAAGATAATGGACTTGTACTGAAAATCATTTCTATCCTAATTGCCATAGAAGTAGCACATATGTTTTCGTCATGCTGTAGTCATATGTT
The DNA here is from genome assembly GCA_963931845.1 of Maratus michaelseni. Classification (NCBI taxonomy): domain Eukaryota; kingdom Metazoa; phylum Arthropoda; class Arachnida; order Araneae; family Salticidae; genus Maratus; species Maratus michaelseni. Next base: position 47,990,389 of record OZ007598.1, on the reverse strand, counting down.
GAAGACGGGATTGCAAGCTTGTGAATAAGGTAAGATTAGTTTATGTATATATTTTTAATACGATTTTAAAATGTTAAACGATATCAATATTGGATCTAAAAACAAATCATTTTTACATTCAATGATTAATTCTAGTCAAAATTCACTCATGTTTGAGTCTGTTGGTTAAATATGACACATAGATAAGATTTGCTAATGATTCATTTTCTCATATGGGTAATAGTAGCAATCATTTCTCATACTGCAAGTGTTTTGTATAAAGTATGCAAAATTTGTGTTTCTTCAATATGGAAAGATTATGAAAATATTTATTTCTCTTATACATTTAGAATATATATATGTGTTTTAGAAATATTAAATCTATACATTTTTTTTTTGTTTATCTAAAATCCTAAAAATAGTTTGTTACATTTCCAGTGTGAATTATTAAAATGTTAATAAGTAAGTTATGTGACAGAAGTAATTTATGCAGATATTAAATTAATCACTCTGGGATTTTTCACTCATATAGTATTTATTGATCGTTTTCAATAGTTACAAGAGCAAGTCATGAGTATACATATTTCAAAAGAAAGGTACAAAAAATTTCAAACCATGCTGAATTTAGCTGTAGACAGTTCTAAATGCAGTATTTTTTCCAATGTCCAGTTAGATCCACGTTCATTGAACTTCTCGAAGGAGTTTATAATTTTAGCGAAAGCTTCTTCGATATGCACAGGTATGTTTTGATTCATCAATTCAAGTACAGTGTTCGAACGAAAATAGGGATTGGCAGTTTCTAAACCACCGTCCTGTGATATACGTGTTAAAACCACTTTTACAGTAGCATACCATTTCATGGACTTTTTAACTTCTATCTGATAATTTAGTTCATTCAAAACGTCTGGTCGAACGCTATTAAAAAATGTTTGAAAGTCTTTATCATTTTCCTCGTTAGAATCGATGATAGTATTAGTGCATACATTAAGGGCATTTTGTCTTTTAAAATGCTTCACTTTCTCATATAATGCATCCTTTAAAGCAACAGATTGAGTTGGGTTAGATGAAACTTTATGAGCAGTTCTCAGATGTCGAATTAAATCATCCTTCCGTAAAAATTCTTCAGTACACTGGAGACATGTATGATGCTTGATATGTCTATGAATCTTCTTATGCTTCAATAAGTCATACTTCCGTAAAAATTCTTCAGTACACTGGAGACATGTATGATGCTTGATAGGTCTATGAATCTTCTTATGCTTCAATAAGTCATACTTCCGTAAAAATTCTTCAGTACACTGGAGACATGTATGATGCTTGATAGGTCTATGAATCTTCTTATGCTTCAAAAAATCATACTTCCGTGAAAATACTTCAGAGCACACATCACAATTATATTGCTTGATAGGTCTGTGAATCTTTCTATGCTTTAATAAGTCATTCTTGCTTGAGAACTTTTCGTTGCATACATCACAAATATATTGCTTGAGAGGTCTATGAATATTTTTGTGTTGGCGTAACTCGTACTTCCGCGAAAATACTTCAGCACATAAATCACAATTATAAATCAGAGGGGTCTTTAAATGAATCTTCCTATGATTTAATAAATCACTCTTTTGAACAAATTGTTTTTCACAGATGTCACACATAAAAGGTTTTTTCTCCAGATGAAATTTCTTGTGTCTAATTAACACAAACTTTCGGGAAAAAGACTTGCTGCAAACATCACAAACAAAGGGTAACTTCTGTTTCTTCAGTTCTGATGAGGTGGGTTTGACTTCATAATTCAAAACGGGAGCTTCTTTGGTTATGTCCATGTCGTGATTCTTTAATTCTGGTGATAGGGGTTGACTAATCATCTTGGAATCACTTAGCAAAGAAGTATGTATGGTTTGTTCCATAATAACTTTAATGTAAAATAATAATACTGAACAGTCAAAAGTGTCTTCACACGATGATGTCAGTGCACAGATTAAGGAAATTATCTCATTCCACGCAAATTTATACCATCCTAGGGGGCGCTCGTGTGCATATAACAGCATATGTGATTGGTTCATTAATAAACAGATATGATTGGCAAAATTCCCGCATGTTCGAGCCTGTTAGTTAAATATGACATACACTAATAAGATTCGTTGATGATTCATTTTCTCATATAGGCAATAGTGGCAATCATTTCACATACTACAAGTGTAAAGTATGCAAAATTTATGATTCTGCTTTATAATACCTATTCATTCTGTATTCTACCCTATGCTTTATCCATGATGTCACGATATCCCGTAATTTTAAGAGATAAGCGAACACGTTATACCGTTTAGTTGTTGTAAGGCATGCATGCAGTCGAATTTGGATGAAGTCCACAGTACATTATGGTTTAAATATTTAGGTAAGATAACTTTTTTTTCAATATTAAAAACAAAATTTTTTTAAATAATACCCTAACTATTTAGTACAATATATATTTTATAAAAACAAAGCTTAGTTATTATATTCATTCCTCAAAAGAAATTTTTAAGTTAAAATACTAAAAACACAATTTAGTATAATTTTTCTATACAAAAAAAGCATAGACTAATGTAATTTTAAAATATTTAAAGTTTAATTCATATATCTTATAGGGGACCCTGTATTTTTTTTACCATAACATGCGTCAAATTCATTTAAACACAGGTACATTTAAACAGGTTCAAATTCATTTAAACATCTGTTTGCCTCAAAATTCTTAAGGGTATCGCTTAATGACTAGTTCTTATTTTTCATTGAAGCATTTTAAAACTTAACAGATTAATAATTATATAGGACTACACGAAATAATTCGTATACATTGGCGATTTTAAATAGCTCATTTACCTACAAAAAATGTGTCAGAAATTACGAGTCTCAGGTATTTCTTATCGCGGAGTGACTCATTATCGCATACAGGGTGAAATCAAAGCAAGATCTTTGCTTATCTGATAATAAGACTCATTATGATTGAGCGATATGCATGTTGAGGGGGTAACACTCAAATCTTAGTTGCAGTTATAAATATGTATTTTAAAGCATAATCATTCGAAAATTCAATTATTTTTCATGAAACGATCTACCCTATTTTACAGACTTGTATGATAAATTTGGTGAAATATGTACTTTTTTTTTCTAAAATCTATATTTTGAACGTTATACTAAAAATGTATTCGTGTAAAACCTATTTTTTACATTGCATGAATTCGTATTCATTTGAGATTAGTACTCTATTTATTAAAATATCTGTGGAATCATAATATTTTTACAGGGTATATTGTGAAGGGAGGCCTTTTCATTCAAACAGCGGACCATGCATTTTTATGAAAGGTCAATATCCCTAATATTTCTGTCGCTGTAAAATAACGTGAATCTATTGGATTTATTTTGTGAAGGGCCTGAGATTCGAATAAGGTTATATTATTTGTGAAGGGCTCTGGGTAGTCGCATTATTTTATGAGCAGGGCTTAAATCTTTAACCTTTTCTAGTTTCTTTTGAAGGATTTCAATATTTTGAACCTATCGATGTGTAAGTTATACTTTTACCCTAACTTGAATTTAAAAAAAAACAGGGTAAAGTGTAAATTATCTGATTTTAGGAAGGGTCCTTATGCATAAATGGATTATTGTAAAGGGTACCCTTTTTATTAAAAAGGGGATCTGTTCACTATTTTAATTAACTACGCACTAGCTGGTAAAATTATATTTTGTTCACATAACATTTCAATGATGTTGGAAAGTGATTCATGAATTATGTCGCTACGCATGATTTTTCATTCTTGTTTATTTTATATATACGGTAAAATTCTTCGTTTTGTAGCACTCTGTATTTTTTTAAGTGTGTATTGTTAGACTATCGAAGGGCTCCTCTGGGTAAAAAAAGGGAGGGGGAGGGGGCGAGTTATTAAATTGAATACTGTATAATTCATACGGGACCCTGTATTTTTTTACTATGACCCCCGTGGTGATTCCTGGGACCAGGAAGTTTTGACTCTAGGTCACTTCTAGCTAAAAGCTCACACCTTAAGGCAAAATTCATTTCAGTTGAGAGTTTATATTTTAGATTACTTTCAGCTGAAAATCGAATGCCTACTTTTGGCGACTTTTAAAACTAAAAAATTCTATTTTTTGGCAATTTTTAAAACTAAAAATCGCAAAAATTTCTTAAGTTCTACAATTAAAATTAATGAATGACTATTTTTAATTTATTTCATTCACTTCTACTGCATACACTCATATTCAAACTGCATACTCTCGTTTAGAAAAAAAAAAATGCTTCGAAAAATGTCTAAGTTCCCCAATTAAAATTAATTAAATTTGTAATTCGTTAAATTTCACCTTGTACTGTAATAGAAAATTCTCCGCGAAAAAAAAAAAAAAAAAAAAAAATTGCTTCGAAAAATTTCTAAGTCTCGCAATTAAAATTAATTAAAATTTGTAATTCGTTAAAATTCACCTTGTACTGCAATAGATATTTCTACGCGGGAAAAAAAAATGCTTCGAAAAATTTCTAAGTTCCCCAATTAAAATTAATTAAAATAATCCCCTTATCTTATAGTAGAAATCCTTATCGCACCCCCCTCCCATCGAACCCTCCGTTCTTATCAGTGCTCATGCTCTTATCGCCACCTTCACCTGCTCCGCCGCTACTCCACCGCTGCGCCGCTACTCCGCCGCTGCTCCACCTGCACAGCTCCACAGTGCTCCACCGCTGTCCACCGCACCTCCACCGCCACCGCTGCTCGACTCAGGTGGCGCAGAACCGGCTAATATACACTACTGAAGTTACTTAAAAAAGACTTTATTTTTATATATCGTGTAGGGTATTGTTCGAAAGATCTCGTAACATCGAACTCAAAAACACATTTGTTTTAATTTTAGGTATTAAATTTTCAGAGATATCGTCGAAAGTATACTGGAAAAACATGTCCTCTCTCCCCTCCTATTTCTAAATCTGCTGAAACTAAAATTATGAAAAAATTAGGGTTAGTAGAAGTTTATTAATTAATAAATAGTAATTAATACATTTACTGTACGGAACCCTTTGAGCGCGAATTGTACTCGTACTTCACGGATTATTTTTCTGATAAATGTCTTCCGCATCCCCTTGATTTAGACGCATTCCAAATTTCATATTTTACTGGTTTCATATTTTTCTACACCCAGCTCTAATTAGGTGAACTTTAATTATGTACAACCTGTATATGTGGGGCTATATGTAATGTAATTTTAAATCGCCATCTGAGAGTCTAACTTAATGCAATTCGTGTGCAATAATGTGCCCGTTCACAGAAACTGCATGAAATTTTGGTTTAAAGTATTTTGAGGTATGCGCGCTGAAGAATCATATGAAAAACGACAGTTAAATTTTAACAGTTACGGTTACAGTGACGAAATTTCGAAAATTTCAAATGGCAACACCTGCTTTTCTTTGTTATTGGAATGTGATCTTCATAGTGAAAAACCATAAAAAGAGTTGGAACGGTACCTGCAGCACGAAAATCGTCGGCGCTAGACATACTAAGGAGAAAAGTGAAAACAACCGATAAGGTCAGAGAAGCAACAGAAAACAAAACATTTTATTGTGTTTCACAAATTTTCCACTTCACACACGATGACACTTTGCATGCGGCAGATGATGGATAGCACTGAACAATAAAAAGTTTTACTTTCTGTTACTTCTCTGTCCCTTATTGGTTGTTTTCACTTTTCTTCTTAGTCTGTCTAGCCAGTGATGAGAGCGTTCCGACCCGAATGTCCGATTTTTACCACTAAATTTTAATAGTATTCTCCACCGTATTGAATTTCAGAAATTCTATCATTAAATAAGGTGACAAATACTATTCAAATTTAGAGGTGACAATCGGACATTTGGGTCGGAGCGCTCTTATCCGGTTTTCGTGCTACAGGTACCGTTCCAACGTTTTTCACTATGAAGATCATATTCCAATTTTTAAAAAAAGTAGGTGTTGCCATTTGAAAATTTTGAAATTTTGTCACTGTAACCGTAACTGTTAGAATTTAACTGTTGTTTTTCATATGATTCTTGAGCGCATACCTCAAAATACTTTAAACCAAAATTTCATTTAATTTCTGTGAACGGTATAATAGTTAGGGACTCATGTATTGGGATAGTTTTTTTTATGATCGCTCTGTATATTTTTCTTTTAGATATGTTGCTTCTATAGTTGCCTTCTATCAGTTAAAGACGTATTTATTTGATTATATTTAATTGGAGTTAATAAATAATTTTTAAGTACAAAATATTTATGAGTACTAAAAATAAATTGCAAAGTTAACGTGAATTAACTCTAAAATACTATTTTTAAAATAAAAAGCCGGCTTATGTTAAGTGGTTAAAATAAAACAAAGCCGATCGGCATTTTTTGGCCTGGCTAAATTGCGGCAATCCTGCTTAAGTTGTATACTGAATTATCTGGAAAATATTTTCCAAGATTGACCAAGCTTGTTATGTTGTCAGCTATGTTAAACTGGCATAAAATATACTTACTGTTTTCTAAATAAATCGATATTTCTGCGTAAAAAAAGTTAATTCTTTATACTGAAACCGAAATTCGTAAATTATTAGCATTCTTGGAAATTTTAAGGGGACACAATACCTTGAAATTGGTCAAAATATCGATTTATTTATTTATTTATTTATTTATTTATTGGCTTATATTATAACTACACCTTTTAAAAATATAATGCTGAAATTTCAAAGTTGTATCTTTAAAAATAAAGAAGTTATTAAAGATTTTATGCGCAATGACAGAATTTAAATTGACAGGACATGTTCATATTTTCATAACTTGTGTGTTCGATAAATACTAAGGCTATTTTGCTAATTCAGCTAGAGGTTTGAAGTTTTTTTTACTTGTTTTCCATAGTGTATTTAATATTTTTGTGCATAGATTTAACATTAAAGTTTATATATATATATATGTATTTTTTTAATTTAAATTGTGAGTTTGTCGAATTTCTTTGATTTTTTAATATACACGAGAGAAAAAAATCATATTAAATGCAATATCCCATGCATCTAAAAATATATGCACAGTTTTATGTATTATTTTCTAATGAATGTGGAAAATAAATCGAAGCAAAAATATTCATATTTAAAAAAATAGTAAGGATTTTTAAAAAGTTTAAAAAATTTAATTTTAATTTTAGTAAAATAGGCTGTTTTTTTACAAGATTTTTAAATATATATATATATATATATATATATATATATATATATATATATATATATATATATATATATATATATATATATATATATATATATATATATATTACTTTTTAGTATATAATGCCACCACAGATTTTTCAGTATTATTCAAAATTGAAAAAAAAGTAGTTTAAAAAGTATACAGTGTATGAATTAGCACGAAAAAAAATTAAGCTTGCTCGCAGACACAGAGACGCCTCAAAAATGAAAAATGAGGGATTTACATAGAAATCTGGATGTTTTTTAATTTTTATACGAAATGTACATGAAACTTATTTAAGTTCTCGCAGAATATATATTATTAGTAAGTAAAATTTTATACAAATAACGACAAATGAGACAATTTTCTCATTTTTAATTTTTCGGTGATTAATGCTTTTAAAACATTACCTGACTTATTATATGTAATGAAATTATATGCAAGTGTTTATATGTACTTAAATTTATGCGTTTGATAAAATTTTACTTGAATTTTACACAAGTTATAAGATTAAACATGTTATTTTTGCAAATGAAAACTTTAATCTGATTTTTCTCCATGTTCATATTTTTATTACTTGCTTGTTCGATAAATACTAAGGCTTTTTTGCTAATTTAGATAAAGGTTTGAAAAAATTTTAACTTGTTCTCCATGGTGTATTTAATATTTTTGTGCATGGATTTAACATTCAAGTTTACAGTTATTTTTTTTAAATATTTAAATTGAGAGTTTGTTGAATTTCATTCATTTTTTAATATACACGAGAGAAAAAAAATCATATTAAATGTAAAATCCCATACATCTAAAAATCCATGCACAGTTTTATGTGGTATATTCTAATGAATGTGTAAAAAAAATCGAAGCAAAAATATTCATATATATAAAAGTAGTAGGGATTTTTAAAAAGTTAAATTAAAAAAATAATAATAATAAAATTCAGTAAAATAGGCTGCTCTACAATTTTTTTTTAATTTTATTTAATTTTTAGTATTAAATAATGCGCTACTACATATATTACAGTATTATTCAAAATTGAAAAAAAAAGTTTCAAAAGGTACCGTGTCCCCTTAACATTGTTGGAAATCGTAAACTAAATAAACCCAGGTAAGAATCCAGATAAATTTTTCGCTATTTTTGGAAACGAAATCAACAATCAAGAACCTATAATTTTCGAAAAGTGCTAAAATTTCACAAAAATAAATACTTTTGATTGGTCAATCTCGTTTCGTAATTTGTGAAAAATATATCTGGATCGCTGCCCTGTTTACCGATATGTTTGAAAAAACTTCAACTATATATCTATATGACTTTTTTTTTTTTTTTAAGTATGAGGATTGATGTCAATCTCGTTTCGTAATTTGCGTAAAATCTCTCTGAATCGCTACCCTAGTTGTACTGATATGTTTGAAAAACTTCATCTATATATCTATATGACTTATTATTATTATTTTTTTAAGTATGCTGATTGATGTCAAACCGGCATGAAAAGAACTTACTGTTTTCTATATAAATCGAGGTTTTTGCGTAAAAAACTTGTTTTGTTAAAATAACACTAAGTTGTTTATGATGCATAAATTGAAATGTAGAATAAATTAGAAATCTTTGAAATGTTAAAAAATAAAAACATTTAATAACATTGCTGCAAAGAGTTAAATTAATTTAAAACTAGTTATACTGATTCGATATGAGGAAAAGCTCGGACCTCGATTTTCATACCGTTGTTCGGCCTCTGGTTCAAAGTGAAAATTTGAAGTTGAAGAAAAAGGGGGTTGCTGTTTCAGAAACAAAAATGTAGTCTAAGCTTATTAAAGTATTTTACAATTCTTTAAAAATCAATTTTAAAAGGAAGTGAAGTGTTATTGACAGGGCTAAGGGGGGGGGGACAGGGGGCATGTGCCCCGGGTGCCAGAATCGAAGGCGGAGGGGGCGCCAAATTGTTTACTACTAACATATATGAAATTTGGGTAAAAATGTTTTTAAACTGGAAAATCCAAAATAAGAACTGAGATTGACTGGGACACTAAACACTACGGTGTGGAAAATTCACAAAATAAAATATTTAGTTTAAACTTAAAACTTTTTTTTTCCTAGGTCACTATTATAATTTTGATAATTAACGTTAGGTTCAGGAAAGAATCTGGACGTATCAGTTTCAGTCTATTAATAGGAAGAGATATAGTTCCGTGAAATTGGATGTGTATAGCACACATATATTTTACGGCATGGGAATTCATTGTTATCCTTACAGAAAATCCTAGTTTTTCAGTTCTTAAGATATTGTGACTCATATCACTGACTTTAAACACCTGTTCAATTCCAATGCAATGCTACAATTACAACTACAGTAAAGTCTGTGAAAATGAAATCTGTGTATAACAGAATCCTGTCCTAAATGAAAAATTTACATGGTCCGAACAGAAAGAATACCACCAACGCGGCGAAAACTTGTATAAAGCGGAAATTTTTCCAGTTTATTTTGATTCCGGTTGAACAAGTTTTATAAATATTTGACAAAACTGATTACATAGTTCACTATTATGTATTTTATGGTGGCATATTTTTTAATTTTAAAATAAGTCGGATATTAGAAACTTTTTTTTTTTTTTTTTTTTTTTTTTTTTGTAAATTTACTTTGCTTAACAGAGGGGGGCGCCAAAATCCACGTTTGCCCCTGTGAAGAAAAGCTAGTTTCGGCCCTGGTTATTGATGGGATATAAAGAGAAGTATTCAGTTTTATTATAAAGCCTTTGCACGGTCTGTGTTAGTAACATAAAGAAGCCGTGGTATATTCATTGTTTATCGCCGCTTTCTGTTTGAAGATTTTTCCAGAATTACTGGAAAACAGAATTCAAATCGTTCTGCGATCGTACAAAGATATTTAGAAATAATCAGAATTGAGACTTCACTGAGTTTTGCCAGTGATTAAGTATAATAACAAATTGGTTATTTTAGACAAATTTTCAGGGACATGAAAATCCCGAAACGTTGTCGTATTTAGGATTAATACGTATTTCTATGTAAGAAGATATTTTTATGTGACAAAATTAATCTTGAAACTATTTTAAAATGTTATTAACAATTTTCTTCCACGTACTTTCGGTATCGTGCTCTGATGACAAAATCTTTCGGGTTTTGATTTTAATTCGCCTGGATCAGGCTCGAAAAAAGAACCTGAACTCATCTCTAAGACTGATATGTTTGGAAAATATTTTCTTATATTATAAATTTTTTGTTACATATTCGGATTTAAGTGAAACTGGCATGAAATTTATTTACTGTTTTCCAAATAAATCGGGATTTTTGTGTAAATGAAATTTGTTTTTAAACAAGAACGAAAAATCATGCGTCAAGCATAGATTATGTAACACTTTCCAACGCTTCCAAAATAATTTTACAAATCATACCGTTTAATAAGCTAAAAGATAACATCTAAGTAATCCGAATACTTTTATTCCGCCCTGTATAGTATCTATAGATTTGTATATATACTACATAGGATGCTAAAATTTATTTCAGTTAGGAAACGCGTAGCACAGTTTAAAATTCTCCGTCTGGAGTTAAATAATACGGAAATGTGTTCGCGAACTTTTGTGCTTCCCTGTATAGGATCTATAGAATTTATACATACCACGTAATAGACAGAAAGCGAGTTAAAATTAAAATCGCTTTCAGTAACTTAAAACGCACTTCTAGGAATTATTGTTAACATACAGTAGAGAATTCTTTTGTGTGTCCCTGTAAATGAACGATGACTGCTATACACACAATATTCTGTAGTAAGGCTCTTGTAATGCACCTTATATAAATTCCAATGCGTTTAAAATAGGGAAACATTATTTAAATAAACCGCAGACGATTTTTCTCCATAGACGTAATGTAACGGAATTCTTTTGACTGTCCCTGTAAAGTAACTATAAGTGCTATGCACACCTTATTCCATATTAAGCTTCTTCTAATGCACCTTAGTGATATATATAAATTTCAATGCGTTTAAAATAGTGAAACATTATTAAAATAAACCGCAAATGATTTTTCCCCATAGACCGCAATGTAATGGAATTCTTTTGAGTGTCCCTGTAAAAAAACTATAAGTGCTACACACTTCCGTTGAAATAGGGAACATGCTATAGATAACGACTATAACATAAAAATTGCAGAGCAATCCGAGCATATTTACGGGAGTTAGAGCACGGCCAGACGACAGACGGCCAGACAAACCGAAGTCATAAACACTTTTCAACTAGGTTGGAAAGTGTTAAAAAGAAGGGTAAATTGTTTATGCATAAAATGAAATTGAGAACAAATTATCAGAACTATTAAAAATTATATATATATATATATATATATATATATATATATATATATATATATATATATATATATATATATATATATATATATAAGAACATTGTTACAAGTAGTGAAATTAATACAAGTTGTATTGATTTTATTTGGAAATATGTATATACTATATATTTTTCGTTAAAAAATTGTCAATATTCTGATTCATTCAAAATTGACACGAAATCTATACTTACTGCTTTCTAAATAAAGAAATATTTTTATGTAAATGAAAGCGTAAATTTTTTATGCCTAAATTGAAATTGAATATAAAATTTTATCACTCTCCGAAATTCTGAAACAAAGCAAACATATTTAAGAACATTGTTATGTATAGTGAAATAAAACTAGCTGTATTATGTTTGGAAAATCTTTCTATACTGTAATTGTCTTTGTTCAAAGTTGGCCAATATTCGTATTACCTAAAACTGACATGAAATCTACATTTATTGCTTTTTAAATAATGAATTTATATTTTTTACTCTTAAATGTAAAATGAACATAAAGTTTGTTACTCTTCGAAATTCTAAAAGAAATCTAACATATTTTCAAAAAAAAATGTTATAAATAATGCAATAAATAAAACTAGTTATATTGATTGTTCAAAAAATCTTTATGTAATATACATTTTTCGTTAAAAATTTGGCAATTTTTGACCGAAACTGACATGAAATTTATACTCATTGCTTTCTAAATAAAGATTTTTGCTTAAGTCAGAGCGTTATTTGTTTATTCTTAAATTGAAATTTAGTATAAATTTTTGTCACTGCTCGAAATTAAAAAAAAATATATATTAAACATATTTTAGAACATTGTTACAAAAAGTGAAATAAACAAAACTTGTTATATTTGTTATGTTTGGAAAATCTTTTACTATACTATACTTTTTTTTTTCGTTGAAAATTCGCCAATATTCGGATTCATCCAAAACTGACATGAAATCATATACTCATTGCTTTTTACATAAAAAATATTTTTAAGAAATGAAAGCGCTAATTTTTTATACTTAAATTGAAATTGAGTATAAATATTTATAACTCTTCCAAATTCCGAAAAATAAAATCGAATTTATTTAAGAACTTTGTTACAAATAGTGAAATAAACAAAAATTGGTGTACGGATAGGTTTGGAATTGTTGGAAAGTTTTTTTTTTATATACGATATAACTTTTCGTTATAAATTCGATTTCATCCGAAATTGGCTTTGACTTACTGTTTACTAAAAATATCAAGATTTTTGCGTAAATGAACCTCGATTTTAATAAAGGAGTATTAATTTAAATAAAGCATTACAATATTAAAACCCTTTGAAATTAAAAAAGAATCAAAACATTGTTACAAAAATAGCCATATAAATAAAACTAGTCGTACTGATATAGTATGTTTAGAAAATCTTTTTTCATATACAAAATTTCTCGTTAAAAATTCGGTTTTAGACGAAATTATCATGAATTTTACTTATTGTTTTGACAAAATATCAAAGTTTTTGTGTAAATTAACAGTGATTTTAATAGAACAGTATTAATTGAAATAGAGCATTACAGTATTAACATTCTTCAAAATTATAAAAGAATCTAAACATTGTTAAAAATTCTGAAATTAATAAAGCTAGTAATGATATGTTTAGAAAATATTTTTCATTTTTAACAGTGTATACGATAAAATATTTCGTCAGAAATTTGGTTTTACACGAAATTATTCGGAAATTAACTTATTGTTTTGTAAAAATATCAAGATTTTTCCGCAAATTTACCTTAGTTTCAATAACGTAGTGCTAATTGTTTAACCTTTAAAGATACGGACGGCATACTAAATGCTCCCCTCAGTAAAAAAAACAATTGCGAATTCCAAAATAATTATATGATCAACACTTCCACTTCATTTACCCCTTTTTCCCTTCAATGTTCAACTAATGTTTTAAGTTGAAATTCGCGATTTTTTTCATTATATTTATCTATAAGTCACCACTGGCTTACGTAATACGCCGGCGCCCGTGTTTTAGGTAGATTTCGTAAGAAATACTACCTATTACATTCTCACCTAAGTTGGAATTTTTGAAAAAAAATTTCAGATCTAGGCCGATTATGACTCCCAGAACCCAAAACCACCCCCAGTTCAAAACTTATATATATATATATTATATATATATATATATATATATATATATATGTCACTTTTATATGGACACGATAACTGCAATAATTCTGCACAAATCTCTTTCAAACTGATACATAAAATCAAGGGGTATAAAATCTCGGTCAAGTTCGTTAATGGGCAAAATCGAACCAGGGGAGGGGGGATGGGGGGCTTTTTGTGAAAACAGAAAAAACCCCATAATTTCTTAATTATGATATGTATCGAATCCGTTTAAAGTTATTATTTCTTCTAGAAAAAGGGCCAAAAATTTATGTATGAGAGATTTTTGATATCATTAAAAATGCCCCCGAGGGAGGGGAGGGGGGGGGGTTAGAAGGAAAAAATTCATAACTTCGTCAATTCAGAAGATATCAAATCCGCTTAAATTTATTATAAATTCTCTTAATATTATCTAAAACATTTATATTGACAAGTTTTTTATAGGACCAACCCTTATAACAAAAAAAATTAAAAACAAAAACAAATCCCTGCCGGCTCCGCTTGCAAACAAGTTAGGTTTCGAAATGGGCGGTTTCAACTACCGCATCATGACAAAAAGGTCATTTCTTCCGCAATTCCCAACAAACAGGCGCCCCACGGTCTGAGTCTTCGAAATCTACCTGTGCCTGTAGGCCAAGCCGTCAGAGATTTTTTGTGTTGCAATTCCCGTGTATTTGTGTAATTTATTCTATTTTCTTCTTCAATTGAATTATTGTTTTTATAAATGTGATATGATATGTGTTACTTTTATACTATTACTAGACATTGCACGTTATACTTCTTTAGCATCAAAAGTTGATAGGCTTTAACCTCCTTGAGGACCTGAAGTACAAATATACATTCACTACTTTTGCATAAACAAAGTGACACCATAAATGACAGAAAGAACCGTGGAACAGATGCTTTACACTCACGCAAACATATAAACATAAGTTTGGCGACTTTTTGGTTGGCGCGATTTTCAAGACCGCGCCAAACGAATAACTTAAAACAATAGCTAGGTTGCCATTAAAGGAAAGAAATCCCCTAAATTTGGCGACTTTTTTCCTTATTTAACCGACTAATTTTATTTTTTTTTTCTGCGTGAGTGTAAAGCATCTTAGCCAATAAATTCATAGACCATACATTTATAGAATATTTTTGTTTGTTTTGATGGCGGCTCAGATTGAGCTGAAATATGTGTCAAAACAGTCTAATAAAACCTATTTTACTGTTTATGATCGTTTTATTTTACACCTTTTAGCAATTGAAATAATTATACAATTATAAGGTGTTATGATTTGTTATATTTAACAAATAATCGTCATATTTTAAAATGTATCATGCCCAAAGTTCGCTGAATGTATAAGTAGAAAAAGATATTTTCATAATTATGGCTTTTTTTAGGTGCGTTCTTAATCATATAAATACGTAGCACCTATTGTTGTCGTCTGGTCCGTTCGTCTGTCTGTGTCTGTCCGTCCATCCGTGCACATATAACAGCGCAAAAACTACCCAATCGAATGGTTTGAAATTTAAGATATGTTATCTTTGCAGAATTTTGTCGAGACATTTCAAATTTTATGAAAATCGAATCAAAGCTTTAGGAGATATTAATAAAAATATTTATTAAGAAATATGAATTTTTTTGAAAGAAATCGCTGCTTTCTTGTTATAGGAGCTTCCGAGGTTTAATCCTCAAGCGACCGAAATACTTATTTTATGACAGAAATGAATCTGTAGACTATATCATTCATTTCACAGAATTAAAAATCATCAAGATCTGAATATTTATATAACTAGCTATAGTACGAAATCACCTCATTTGTCACGGTTGACGTACAATTTCCAACTTTTTTTTAAAGTAGTTATATATTTCCGTATACACATATATACATGTCGAGTCATTTCAAATTTTATGAAAATCGAATAAAAAATTTAGGAGATATTAATAAAAATATTTATTAAGAAATTTGAATTTTTTTGAAAGAAATCGCTGCTTTCTTGTTATAGGAGCTTCCGAGGTTTAATCCTCAAGCGACCGAGATACTTATTTTATGACAGAAATGAATCTGCAGACGATATCATTCATTTCACAGAATTAAAAATCATCAAGATCTGAATATTTATATAACTAGCTATAGTACGAAATCACCTCATTTGTCATGGTTGACGTACAATTTCCAACTTTTTTTTTAAGTAGTTATATATTTCCGTATACACATATATACATGTCGAGACATTTCAAATTTTGTGAAAATCGAATCAAAAATTTAGGAGATATTAATAAAAATATTTATTAAGAAATTTGAATTTTTTTGAAAGAAATCGGTGTTTTCTTGTTATAGGGGTTTCCGAGGTTTAATCGTCAAGCGACCGAGATACTTATTTTATGACAGAAATGAATCTGCAGACGATATAATTCATTTCACAGGATTAAAAATCAAGCTCTGAATATTTATATAACTAGCTATAGTACGAAATCACCTCATTTGTCACGGTCTCATTTGAATTTTTTTGAAAGAAATCGGTGTTTTCTTGTTATAGGGGTTTCCGAGGTTTAATCGTCAAGCGACCGAGATACTTATTTTATGACAGAAATGAATCTGCAGACGATATAATTCATTTCACAGGATTAAAAATCATCAAGCTCTGAATATTTATATAACTAGCTATAGTACGAAATCACCTCATTTGTCACGGTCTCATTTGTCTCATTTCCAACTTTTTTTTTAAGTAGTTATATATTTCCGTATACACATATATACATGTCGAGACATTTAAAATTTTATTAAAATCGAATCAAAAATTTAGGAGATATTAATAAAAATATTTATTGAGAAATTTGAATTTTATAGAAAGAAATCGGTGAAGAAGAAATCAATACTAAAACTCCCCTGAAATACAATTTTTTATGCCAAGATTTATTTACTATTGTATACAGTATATACAGTATACATTTCGAAAGAATATGATAATTAGGAATGCGCATGGAACGTTTCAAAAGTTAGAAATATGCGAAATTTTCAATTCTGAGAAAACAAAAAAATTTTATTTTTTTAAAAATGGTATAAATATATGGAGATTTTAGAAATCTGCTGGACATTATATTAAACAAGAATATCATTAAAAGTTGATTAAATTGCTTTGGCGCACACGGTACGTCCTCCATGTTTTTATGTTGCTAACATACCGTCCGTGTCTTTGAAAGCTAAGCTTCAATTGAAAGTAAGCCCTAAAATTTTAGATCTCTTTTGAGAATTTAAAAAGTCAAACTATATTTAAGAAAATTGTTAAAAATAGTTAAAATAGAAATAAATTTAATCACACTGATTGATATTTTAGAGGAATTGTTTTTTCTATACAGGGTCATTCCATGGTAACTTACGTTACATTTAGAATAATTTTCTTTAGTAATTTGCAAAATATAACACCAAAAAATATTGAAAATGTACTGTTAATATGATTTGTTAATTAAACTTTTCCAAAGCGAAATTTGGATGAAAATTACCTACCTTTAGTGCTATTTTTTTATCACTGGCCATTATATTTATTATGGTAACTTACGTTCGTTTTGTCAGAAATGTAAGTTACCATAGTAAATATAATTTTTAGCGTTCAAGAAATAGTACTAAATTTAAGTAATTTTTATCCAAATTTAGTTTTGTTAGGTTTAATTAACAAATCATATAAACATTACATTTTGAATATTTTTTAGTGTTATATTACTAAAATTACTGAAGTCAATTATTCTAAATGTAACGTAAGTTACCATGGAATGACACTTAAGCTTAAATTGAAAATAAGCGGTAAAATTTTAGATCTCTTTTGAGAGTTTAAAAAGTTAAACTATATTGAAGAAAATTGTTACAAATAGTTAAAATAGAAATAAATTTAATCATACTGTCTGATATTTTGGAGGAATTGTTTTTTCTATACTATGGAAGTTTTCACTAAAAATTTTTAAATATTCGAATTCAAATAAAATTGAACCGAAGTCTACTATTTATTTTTTTTAAATATCAAAATTTTTATGTAAATGACATTTGAACTCTCAAATACTCTTTATACAAATATATCAATACATCTTTATATATCTATATCAATACATCTTTATACTTATCTCAAATACTCTTTACACTTAAATTCTTACCTTAATTATTGTGAAGGTGAAACACTCCAGTAAAATGTCACCGAAACGTGAAATTTGTACGTAGCCACTCTAAATATGAATCGGAAAGAAAATCACCGCTAATCACTTATTATAGTAAATAACTGAGTAGTTTTCATTGTTCTCATGATAAGAAACAAAATACCCTCTTATCTTATTAGATCATCATTTTCTAGATGATCTTTATTCATAATGGCAGACGATAAGAGATAACAAATCAAGTAGGATTTTTTGAAGTATGTGTTTAAATTTCAAAGAAAACCTGTGTTGATATTTGAGACCATACTTAAAAATAACAAATAATGTAATTTGCCCAATAAACGAATCTATTATAATAAATTAAATGATACAAACGCTTTCAGAAATTAAATTTTGCAATATATGACGTGCTGAAGGATTCTGTTTATACCTGTGATTTTTGACGCAAGATTAGTTATCTCTGTCATGGTAAATAAATTAGAAAATTATTCAAAATAATCTAGAAAGTTTTCAAGATTTTAAATATGCATGAGAGTGTCTTGCAACAGAACTATAAATGGGTGCGCGTCGACAGAAATAAATTATTGGTTGGTTGGTTAGCTATAACTGCAGATCGGAAATCCTGAGAAGACAGCATTTTGAAACAGACGTGATTGCGGCTTACAGCTACGGTTGGGTGATTTTGTACGAAACCGTGCCAAAAGGCTGTCTCTGAAATTATTCAATAATTTGAAAGTCCGTAGGGTCCTTCTGCAGAATTTCGATAAATTTTATTTTATTTTATTTTATTTTATTTTATTTGTAATGTTTGCCGCACCATTTTACTTACACATCATCTAAATCTAGTAATCGTTTTGAAAATCAAAAAAAAATTTTTTTTTTAAGGGATTTACACGTTTCAGACACTGGAGATTCCGAAAAACATATTTTTAGAAAAAAAAATTGCCGTCCGTCTGTGTGTCTGTAAACATTCTATCTCCCGAAAAAAATGAGATAGAGACTTGAAATTTGGTATGTACTTAGTATGTAATAATGGGAAGAAGCCTATTGAATTTCAGTAACCTCGATTAAACGGAACTATTTTTTTCGAACTCTCGAAATATTTGTTCTGATAAAAGGTATATAAAAATTTTCGAAATTGTTTATTTTAAGGAGTGAATATAAAAGACAATAAAAAAAAAACATAAATTTTGCATAAAGCATGAAGTCGATCGGATAATGAGTTTCCGAGATATATGTAATCCTATTTTCCACACTCTTCGATTTTTCTTGACCCTGTATTTCATAAAAATTTCAGTTCAAAGATATATTTTAATTGGAAATGAGACGCTTAATCAGATGCAGTAAACTGCTAGTTAATAGGATTATTGCCTTTGGAGTTATAAGGATGTTTCTTTTAAGCAATTCAGTAATCGAGCATTTAAAGTTTATGACGTCATCAAGCCACGATTTTATTCGAATTGCAATGCATTTTATAAGTAGTTTACACATTTTTTATTTCAATATTTTACATTATGCATATCCATGACAGGTAAGTATTACGGTGGCCCCCAACGACTAGTTTTATTTTTCTACCATTTTGTATGCGGCAACCTATATAGTGAAGAAGTTAAAATCAATTTACAAACAAATTCTATCTTAAAAATATTTTAATTGGGCGATGGAGTGAGAGGTCGAAAACTGAGATTTTACATTTTACAAAATACAAATGTGTATAAAATCTTGTATTATTTTTTTAACTGACAGAGATAAACAAAACACTCAAAAAGATTTGAAACCTAACAAAGTTTTTTGTATTATATCAAGAAACTTCAGTGGATTTATCTGTACTTTAAAAAAAAAAAAAAAACGGAATGCTTTAAAAACTACTGAAATGCTAGCCAAAATGCAATTTTTGAAAAAAAAAAAAAATCTCGTGACGGGAAACAGATAACAATATGAATATTTTTATATTTACTTACTGCTTCCAAGCATCCACCCCCCCCCCCCCCCCCCCAAAAAAAAAAAAAAAAAAGTCTGAGTTATAAAAATTATAAAAATAAACATATTTGACATCTCATAACTCAAAATGGGGAAGTGGTATTCATATGAGATTAGGCAAGGAAAGGCCTCTCCATACAACAGCCTCTTATGTAGATAATGCCTAGTTTTGACGTCACGGCGTGGTGGATCGGCCGATCAACACAAATGTTGGGTATATTCGCGACCTACGTTATACACGGCAGGTGCATAACGTTTAAAACGTCACATGGAGTGAATCCGAGGCTAACGAAAAAGAAAGGCTACCGCGGTGCTTTACACGAATCTTTTTTTACAGACCGCCGGAGTCACGTGATGCTCGAATGCACCAATGCAGGTGTACGAAAAGAGCCACACGTCACTTTAGCGGTCTGTAAAAAAAGATAAGTGGAATGCACCGCGGTAGCCTGTCTTTTTCGTTAGCCTCGCAGTGAATCATTTTTACACGGTGATTGGTGCAAAGCGACTTATAAAGATGATCCACTCCGAGGCTAACGAAAAAGACAGGCTACCGCGGTGCATTCCACTTATCTTTTTTACAGACCGCTCGAGGCTAACGAAAAAGGAAGGCTACCGCGGTGCTTTACGCGTATCTTTTTTTACAGACCGCCGCAGTCACGTGATGCTCGAAAGCACCAATGCAGGTGTACGAAAAGAGCATCACGTCACTCTGGCGGTCTGTAAAAAAATATAAGTGGAATGCACCGCAGTAGCCTGTCTTTTTCGTTAGCCTCGCAGACCGCTAGAGTGACGTGTGCTCTTTTCGTACACCTGCATTGGTGCATTCGAGCATCACGTGACTCCGGCGGTCTGTAAAAAAAGATACACGTAAAGCACCGCGGTAGCCTTTCTTTTTCGCTAGCCTCGGATCCATTCCATGTGACGTTTTAAACGTCATGCACCGGCCGTGTATAACCGCGACCTACGTTATACACGGCCGGTGCATGACGTTAAAACGTCACATGGAGTGGATAATTTTTACACGGTGATTGGTGCAAAGTGGTGCGCCCACCGTTTTGCACCAATCGTCATGTAAAAATGATCCACTCCATGTGACGTTTTAAACGTCATGCACCGGCCGTATATAACGTAGTTCGCGGTATAACCGAGGCTAACGAAAAAGACAGGCTACCGCGGTGCGTTCCACTTATCTTTTTTTACAGACCGCTAGAGTGACGTGATGCTCTTTTCGTACACCTGCATTGGTGGATTCGAGCCTCACGTGATTCCCGCGGTCTGTAAAAAAAGATACGCGTAAAGCACCGCGGTAGCCTTTCTTTTTCGCTAGCCTCGCGGTATAACGTAGGTCGCGATCTATTTCATCCAACCACTGCTGCAACTTTCGTGTTTGTTTACTATTGATCTAATGTTTCACAGAGTAAGTTGGGCCCACCGTGGCTGAGTGGTCAAGGCATCACACCACTAATCGCTTGCGTGCGGGTTCGAATCCCGCTGGTTCAGTTGCACACTCTTTGTGGAGTTTCCGGCTGTAATTCTGTGTGTTGTAAATTTTCTTGTGTGTGCCATCTCGTCCCTGTATATATAGACGATGACTTATAAGCGGGCGCTTGACGCCAAGCACACAGGTATGTTAATAAAATGTCAAAAAATGTCACGAAGTAAGTTGTTTGCTATTTTAACCCTCTGACTGACACGGCCGTATGTTAATACGTTTTCTACGCTCCAGATTTCACTGCAATACAAGCATTATTTAAATTAATATAAGTTTACGGATATAATGCCGTTTTAATACATTGAGTAATGATTGACACTCTCAAGGATTACATTCATATATGTAATTCAGTTTCTTATATAATTTTTGAATAATCACCTTAATTTAGCATTTAAAATAAAATAAAGAGGAAAAAAAATTACAATTTTGCCCTTTTGCTGGACAGTCAGAGGGTTAAGAAGTGGTTTGTTACTTCAACATAAAATATGAAGTATATTAAACTGATTTTAATCAAGCCAAACTCTAAAACATAATCTGAGGAATTTGGCTTTGAGAGCCCCTTTCTATCTGTCCATAGAAATTGTTCGAGAACTATTTTTAAGTGACTATTTTTAAGTGAATTATTTTTAAGTGACCTTTGCTTACCTACGTATGTCATAAGTTATCTAAAAGAAATATGCCCCCAATTGGTCATCAAAAACGGTTTTAACTCGCCTTTTTAAGAGGAAAACATCAATAATTTCTCTCGAAAACAATGGACTACCAAGTCGTTATAATAATTTTTTAACCTTTTTTTTTCTGATGGTGTAGCTCTTTTTTTTTCTTTTTTTTTTTTTTTTTTTTGGGGGGGGGGAGAGGCATGGGATACAGGAAGCAGAGAGGGGAAGGGGAAGACCGGATCCCCTTAAAATGTTTTTGGTCAAAATAATTTTGGTCACTTTCGGCCAATTTTAACCATTTGACAATCTTAACGAAATTCCTAATTACTGGGGCTCAGAACAGCTGCCCCGCATAAGTCAGGCTCTGGGTCCGGGGGAAGAAAATTCTTTAAAAAATCTGATTTTTCACTCAGGTTAGGCTTTTAAGAAAAATATCCTAGTAATGAACTATTGTTATATATAAGAAATTGAAGTATAATGGTCATTAAAGCTCCACGTCATGACGTCAAGTAATTTCACTTTAGAGTATTATTGAATGGGTGATAAAAGTATGTGTGTACTTTTTTTAGGGTTTAGTTCATCTCACGAAACCCTATTACTCCCGCTCCGTTGTCTGTCTGTCACAGAGCTATTCTCAGAAACTATGTAACTTACACAGTTGAAACTTTGTGTATATAGCTCAATACCAGCTATGAAGAGCTCAAAATATTAAAATTTGAAAATTTCGTATTATTTTAATAAATAGAGATAAAAAACCAAAATTCTAACAGCCTTTTCCTATTAAATTTATTCCTATTAACATTTTTCGTTATAGCAGATGCCAAAAATTAAAAATCCACGATGAAATTATTTCTACAATAAATAATTTTCTATCGGACGATTTCCACGTGAAAAATGAAAATGAAATAAAAAGTTTCACCAATTGAAAAAAAAGATAAATATGAAATAAAATTGATTGACGTCATAGTGGTAATAAAATGGAAAATTTCTAAGATTTCTCAATAATACAAGGAGTATGAGTATGTACACAAAGCAGATTAATATCACGTCATTAGAGAATTAAAAGGAAAATCTGACGTCATATTAGAAGTTTAACGAATTTTTCAAATGTTTGAGAACAATTCAAAGCGAGTATCAATATGAGTAATAGAGAATAGTAAATATATGAGTTTGAAAAACATATTGAATCGGGATAAAAATCCGATTATGGAAATATTCGCATATTTTAACGTTTTGAAGCTGTACAATTTGTTTAATTTTGAAATTATTTTTTTTTAATATCGCATTTAGTCCGCATGACAGATATTATTATGACAGAATATAATAGCGGGCTTCGACCGCTATCGGGCTGGTTGAGATATTCGAAAAAACGAAAAAATAGACCTGTAAATTTTTACTTTACAAAAAAACATGATTTTTTTTTTTGTTGCTAAATGAAATGTATTTGGATTCATTAAAGAAAGGATAAAGTGTTTTGAAAGGAATATTAAACGAAACCCTTTGAGCGATCTTCAATCACACTTACCCACTTGTTTTTTTCTAGCGTTATTAAGTAGTAACCATGAGTAAACTTACGAACGTTCAAGCACCATGGCTGAATTTTTGACGGTATGGTAAATTTAAAGATAAATCTCTGTATATATATATATATATATATATATATATATATATATATATATATATATATATATATACACATGAAATATATATATAGCACATGAAAAATTAACTTTTATCACTTCCACCCAAACAATCATGTTTAATTATTGAATTTTACAAAAAAATCAATCAACTTTTAAAATTATTTTGTTGAATAAAGTTTTAAAAAATTATTAAAATTAGTGGAAGTTAAAATCTGATTTTGAATGTTAGGAATGGGAAAAAGAGCCTCGAGCAGTGTTGCCAGTTGGGTGGATTTTTTTTTTTTTTTTTAAATATCAGATTTCTTGATTGCTACCACTTTTTCAAAATAGTCATATTCGTCTTATTTAATGGCAGATGAAATACGTTTATTTTTTTTAATGCAGAGTTACAATAGAGGAGACTTTTTTTGTTTAATTGCAACCTTTAAATCGTCACAGGACAGTGATAATTATTTTCGTTAAACCAACAAAGTGAAGTAAGTTTTTTGTTTCTTTTTTTATCCAGGCGAAAACAACCGGAAATAAAAACAGTAATTTAGAAATGTTTCTCTACTTCCCATGTTTACATAAAGAAAGAAGCACTACCAGATTCTGTTTAAATAAATTTTAATTATTTTTTTCTATTATACTAGGGGGCTCTGCCACCTACGAGCTACGCTCGCCAACCCCCGTTCTGACACCGCATGATTTAAAAACACTCTGATTTGATCAAATCTAAAACGATTACGGAAGATATGTATTATAATTAAACGACCAGTGGCAATCTGCTGTAACCGGGCTTCCATTCATTTTCCTTTGACTGAGGGATTTTAAGGTCGAATCAACTGCTCTCGAAACAGCTAACAACTGTGTTCCTGATTGTTTAAATAAGATGAATTAAACATTTAAAAATCAACTTGTGTGAAATGGTTAAGTAAACTATGTCGCTGCATTGGAGAATTTTATAACGAAGCTATAGAAAATTGGTTACTTCTCCATTATCCCGTCGACTACTTTCTATAAAAAGAAAAAAACTGTCGCCAGAATATATCATTTAACACCAAACGTGCATGATCGTGGCGTCGCGTTGCATTCAGTTGGCATCAGATCACACTTATTACTTATTTCATCGAGGGATTTTTAATTCAAGGTTTATTTGTATTTTTGATACTTCTCCATTATCCCGTCAATCAATTTTTATTTAAAAAAAAAAAAAAAAAAAAAAAAAAAAAAAAAAAACTATCGCCAAACTGTAACGCCAAATAAACAAATAGTAGAATTTTGGGAACAGGTGTCATATACCGCGACCTACGTTATACACGGCCGGTGCATGCCGTTTAAAACATCACATGAAGTGGATCATTTTTACATGGCGATTGGTGCAAAACGGTGGGCGCGCCGCTTTGCCCCAATCACCGTGTAAAAGTGATCCACTTCATGTGACGTTTTAAACGTCATGCACCGGCCGTGTATAACGTAGGTTGCACATATACGCACCACGTTGGCGCGATTTTTTTCAACCGCCAATTTGGTGATAACTTTGTTTTTGAATAAATTATTGTTTATTATTTTATTTTTTATTTTAATTCTGTAAATTATTTTAATTATGTATATCAATATTTATATCAAACTATCATTTATTTATTTCCTTTTTTAAAATAATATAAGCTATTTCATTTATTAAGTTATTTTATTTTTATATTCAAATAAAAAAATCACGTGTTATTATTGCATGCTATTTGAAATTAATATTGAAAAACAAAGTTTTCGCCAAATTAGCGGTTGATTTAAAACGAATTTTGCCATAGGAATCTCAAAAAAATAAATAAATAAATAAAATAAAATAAAATAAAATAAAATAAAAAAAGTAAATAAATAAATAAATAAACAAACAAACAAACAAATAAATAAAATACAAGAAATTCGGAAAAACCCCACTCACCAAAGTGTCAACTATCAGTAAGTTTAAACAATTAAATTTACAATATATTAGTGAAAACAAAAAAAATTAGTTATTTCGGTATTTTAAAGGTAATTATTAAACGTAAAAATATAGTTTTTAATTGAGAGGAAATATTATTTACGCTGTTTTAAAATTTGCAATAACAGGTAAAAGATTTGTCGAAACAAATTAATCTGTCGTGTAAATATAATTTTTAATTGAAATTGTTTAAAATATTGCTATGTGAGCATTTTAAATATGACGTATGTTTCCCTACTTAATGCTTTGAAAACGCTTAATAATTTAATTATTTCTCGTTTTAATATTCACGCGCAAGTATATTTTTTATTACGTAATTTTCTACATTTACTGCTTTTATCACGTGATCATTTAATTATTATTTTAAAGTTTTATTTCTGTTTTTAATTATCACGTGTAAATACATTTCTTAATTAAAAGGGAATGTTATTATATGCGCTATTTTACAAATTGGCAACAATTCAAATAATGGATTTTATGAAATTTGAAATAAATCTTCATAAAAATAATGAAAATTTTGAATAAAAAATTTAAATATAACCTTAAAAAATTACTCAAATTAAAAAAATAACTGCAGTCTGCACACCGCAAATTTGTCAACTATATCCTTACAAATTATGGTCAAATTCCTGTGCATAGTTTTCGTTCCATAAAACTTTTTTCAGAAAACTGTTTTGACCAACTTTGATTTTAAATACAGTGGCTCACAAAAGTGTTCGTACACTTTAAAATTTTACAGTAAAAAGGATTTTCCCTAGAATTCATTTAGAATATGAAGTCCAATATTTTTTCACACCATCTCTATGTTATTCCAAATAACACCCAGCATTTTTTTTAATATTGACTGTTTTCTTTTTTATCTAAAAATAAAAATAGAAGGAGGGAGAGAAAAAACACACCACAAAAGTCTTCGTACACTGAAATGTTTTCAGATAAATTCATAATTAAAATTATCGTCTGTCATTCTATTTTTATTTTTGCATTTTGGTGACATTAAAAAATAGTTTGGCTTTATATTTTGCTTGATTGGTCCGTAATATTCTATGTATTATTAAAAATTGCTGGTAATCGTAAAGAAACAACTAACAGCATTCGAAAATTAATTATCTTTCATCAAAATAGTGGTAAATCAGTTAGAAATATTGCTAAATTAGTTAATTTATGAAAGTCTGCAGTGCAGTATGTGATAAAACGCTTTAAAGAAGAAAATCGGATCGAAAACAAGGTAAGAAAAGGTCGTCCGCCAAAGTTAACACAATGTGATCAAAGAATTATAATTAGAAAAATTGTAAAAAATCCACGTTTAAGTGCTGTAAAAGTTGCTACAGAATTTAATGAAAAATATTCTACTTCACCTGAAACTATTTGACGCGTTCTGAGATCAGCTGGATTAAATGGGCGTTCTGCCCGTAGAAATTTTTTTGTTAGTGCGAAAAACAGAAAGCTCAGGCTTTCCTTCGTAAAATCAATGATAAATAAACCTGAATCGTATTGGAATAATGCTTTATTTGCAGACAAAAGCAAATTTAACTTTTTTGGCTCCGATGGGCGTATAATTGTATGAAGAAGAAAAAATTAAGACCTTAATCCCAAGAACTTAGTTGGAACAGTTGAGCATGGTGGTGGAGGTGTCCTTGTGTGGGGGTGCATGGCAGCATCAAGACTAGATAATTTAGTATTTATTGATAGCATAATGGATCATGCTCTTTATTTAAATATTTTAAAAGACAGTTTAAAATTATCAGCCCAAAAATTGGGTATTAGAAACAACTTTGTTTTTTTTTATCAGGATAACGATCCTAAGCACACGGCTCTCAACGTTCGCCTCTGGTGTCTTTATAATTGTCCACAAGTTCTAAAAACACCACCTCAGTCGTGGGATTTGAACCCAATAGAACATATTTAGAGAGAACTGGAGGTTAGAATACGAAAACACGATATTAAAACGAAAAACGAACTAAAAACTGTAATGATCTATGAATGGATGAACATTTATGCAGAAATTACAAAAGAACTTGTGAAATCTATTCCCAGGCGTTTAAAAGCTGTTGTGGATGCTAAAGGATACCCTACTAAGTACTAATTTAATAAAATGTTGCAATATTTACTAATATGTAGCGATTTCTTTAAAGTGTACGAAGACTTTTGTGAGGTAACTTTTGTGTTATTTTTTTATTATTGATTTCTACAAAATAAAGTTTTACTGTGTATTTAAAATATTTTATGTAGTTTTGTTAAGAATAAGTAATAGATCTTATTCTTAAATACCCATTCTGGAATATTAATTTTAATTAATGGATAGAGCACTATTTTATTGAAATATGTAAATGTACGAACACTTTTGTGAGCCAGTGTATCTCTTAAAATAATTCTTCGATTTAAAAACTGTTTACTTCAGCATGTTTATCGGACATTTCTTTATAAAACTACCATTTTTTAAATTTTTATATGTAATAGTTTTCTGGATATTTGTCCAGAAAGACTTCAAGGCACAAAATATTTATTGACAGCGGCTGCTGCGGCGGTGGTTACTTTTTTTTTAATATGTAGAGAAAAATAATTTGTACTCGAGTTCACTATATTTATTTTAAAAGGATATTGCTTTTAAGTACTGTTCTTTCAAAAAATTGCCAATAACATTACAAAAACAATTTGTTAAAAATATTTATCTGCAATCACGACTTGGTGATTTTGTTCAAAACCACGCCAAAACTCCTTTTCTAAAATTATCCACTAAGCTGAAAGTCAGTAGGGTCATTAACTTAATTTCCTCAATTTATTTTTAATTTCATTTTTGCTAACGCACCATATTTTTTCCCACATATTTTGTGTGTGGCAAAAAGGGCAAAGGGATAGGAGACAAGGGAAGGCTTCTGCATACAACAACCTCCTATAGTATAGATAATGCATAATAAGACCCCAATAATAATAGGAGCTGACGCATACCCATTTTGTTTCGGATTATTGGTGCCCAGTTCAGCATCAATCTCCCGCAGCCGGAGTTGGGGTTACCTAAGACTCGGTTCTGAGTGGCTGAACCGGTTCTGATTAGCTTGGTTTTTCGACTGCGCTCAAATTCGAGTACCAAATCTGCGAGGATGCGTCAGCCTCTATTATAGGAGTTCTAATGCATAAGAACTGGGTGTTGACGTCATGACGGATCGGCCGATAAACAGCAGTTTTGGGCCGATTTCATCCAACCTCTCTTGTAACTTTCGTAGTTTTTGCTATTGATGTTTTATCTATACAGTAAATAAGTTAAAATTCATTTGCAAATAAATTATATTAAAAATATTTTAATTTTTTTGGGGGGGGGAGGGGAGGGAGGAGGCGAAAACTGCAATTTTGCATTTTATAAAATTCAAGTGATTATAAAATTTTGCCCAATTTTTTAACTGACAGAAATAAACAAAACATTCGAAAAATCTGAAATCAACAGAATATTTTGTATTATATTAAGAAATTTGTGTGGAATTATGTGTTTTTTTAATATATATATATATATATATATATATATATATATATATATATATAATACTACAAATATATCTCAAAAAACTTTTAAAATATATACTAAAACACTTTTATTTTGCTCAAAAGACGTCAAAATTGCGTCTTTTGAGTCTAAATTAAAAATGATAAAATTTACACGTTTCGATTTATTCACTAAATCATCATCAGAATATACACAAAAGACAAACACAATGTACATAAAAACCGGAGTGCCTGAACAGTCTCTATATGAAAGAAGGTACAATGCCCCCTATAATTTTAATTTTAACACTTCTCTTAGCTCCATCTACAGACCGCTTCCCACTATTATTCAACCACTCAACCCAAATCTTCGGAATGTTAAATGACAACGTATCATCACACGCTTTCGAATTTTTTAAATAAATTTCAGTAGATTCCTTAACAAAAAGTTGTAAATAAAAATGATGATGATTTAGTGATTTAGCTCTGATGATGATTTAGTGAAATAAATCGAAACATGTAAATTTTAACATTTTTAATGTTTTTATTGATATTTTGGCGTCTTTTAAGCAAAATAAAAGTGTTTTAGTATATATTTTAAAAAGTTTTTTGAGATATATTTGTAGTATTAATTTTAATGGACGTATTTTAGACTCTCCACTTTATTTCTTTATTTATTTTAGAGGTTGGGGGGGGGGGGTGCTTTTAAAAACTACTGAAATATTAGTTAGAATGCCAGTTTTTGAATGAAAACACTTCTCATGAAGGAAAAAAGGTACCACTATGGATTTTTTATTTTATATCTTCTTTACTACTTCCAAACATGCCCTAAAAGAATTAGGCTCCTGGGTTATAAATATGTGAATCTTGTAAACTTAAAAATCAGAATATTTGATAGCTCATAACTCAAAAGGGGGAAGTGGCATTCATATGAGATTAGGCAAGGGAAGGCTTCTCCGTACAACAACCTCCTATATAGATAATGCATAAAAGCTGAGTTTTGACGTCATGACGGATCGGCCCGAGGCTAACGAAAAAGAAAGGCTACCGCGGTGCTTTACGCGTATCTTTATTTACAGACCGCGGGAGTCACGTGATGCTCGAATGCACCAATGCAGGTGTACGAAAAGATCATCACGTCACTCTAGCGGTCTGTAAAAAAAGATTACTGGAATGCACTGCGGTAGCCTGTCTTTTTCGTTAGCCTCGGGATCGGCCGATAAACACCAGTTTTGGGCCGATTTCACCCAAACTCTCTTGAAGCTTTCTTAGTTTTTACTATTGATGTTTGAATGTTTTGCAAAGTAAGTTGTTTGCTATTTAAAGACGTGGTTTATTACTTCAAAGTAAAACATGAAGTGTATTAAACTGATTTAAAGCAAGCCAAACTCTGAAACATAATCCAAGTAATTTGACTTAATATTAGGTTAATATTGCATATTTTTAATGTGAATCATATTATGTACAAAAGAAAAATTCCTTGGAAACAAAAGTGCAAGTTTGAGTATTTGAAGCACAAAAAGTAAAATTTTTAGTTATAAATTTTGTTTATCTTACAAAAATCATTAAAAAGAAAATAACTTTTATCATTACCACATAAAAATTAATGTTTAATTATTGAATTTTAAACTTTGCTTCTGAGTATCTTGAAGAAATATTGCAGATATTTTAAAATTTTCATACTATTTCTTCCCACAGACTAAAAATAAATTACGATTAATCATACATGCTCCATATATTCAGTTATTATAATTTTTTCACTCCCGCTTTTTGTTAATAAAATAAAAAATAAAATACAAATTTAAAAATCATAAATCAACAATTAAAAAAAAGATCCCGAGATTGTTTTTTTTGGAACATAATCATTCCGATGAATAGCAGCAATCCATTTCTTTTTCAATTCTTCATTTTTTGGAAAGCCAAAAGTGACTACTTTAGGAACTGTTTTATAATTATTCTTACACAATTGTACACAATTTTGAAAACTCGTAAATGAAATTTCTCACAATGCAAAAAAAAAAAAAAAAAAAAAAAATATATATATATATATATATATATATATATACAAAGCTAAATGTTGTATAACAGCACGTATGTATGTATGCACATATTGAAGTGTCAGCCGATCTACAAGTACGTCATCCAATACAGCCAGTCCTGTCAGTGTCAATTTCCGTTGCTACTTAAAAGTGCATTTATACGCTTCCTGAGCAAGTCGGCCTGAGATAGGCATAAATCACATGTCTTCCCAATCCTTTTAGAATCATTTTGTGGTAATCGTCAAAAGAAAGGGCATTCTCAACAAAAGTCCGTCTGTCCCAGCTGTCAACGGCTCCCGCTCTTAACCTCTGACCTTTAGATATGCTAAGAAAGTCATAAAAGGTAAGAGGGGGTGCTTCACCATATCAGAGAAAGCGACACATAACAACGCTGTCTGTTCGGTCCTTAAGTGCCTACGCTGGGTGTACTGCATTTACCTTGAATCGATCCTGAAAGATATAAGCAGAAGAGATCAGTTTCAACCACGTGAACACCAGCCCACCAAGTGTTACCAACCAATCATAATCGTGGATTTGTAGCCTGAATTATGAGCCAACCAATCACAATCCACCATTTTTGGCGGGCAAACAAAAAACAAATCTAGTTGCTAAGGTGGTTGCTAGGGTGTGACGTCAGTTGAAACTGATCTAGTGAAAATATAAATGTTGTCATTGTGGAGTGTGGTTAAGTACTCCTTGAGCAACGATGAGGGATTGAGAAGCAGCAAATGCAGAAGGGAGGTGGGACCGCGGGTAGGGGGAGGTCAAATCAGAGCCATAAAATCTTTTTTTCTAAATTATGGTACAGTGCAAACAGTAATTCTAATAAGATAATACACAAAACCTGTAGAAATACAAATGCCAATACAATTATAAATATAAATTTCTTTTTTTCTATTGATGTTGTTGTTGTTTCTGAACATTTTTATCTCTATCTTATTTTTTAAAATTACGAAATTTCTTTAGGAGGACGATATTTGGACATTTTACCCTATCAAATAATCGGGTCTTCGGACCACTTTGGAAACTCCTGGCTGAACTTTGCTGTGAGTTTTGCAGTTTTCCCGTGGCATTATACGTGCCGTATTACCAAATAGGCTGAGTAGGCAACGGCCTATGGGTCCCGTAAGTTTTAGGGGTCTCTGGCTTGAGAAATTTAAACAAATCTGATTTCTCACTCCGGTTAGGATTTTAAGAAAATACCTTAATAAATGAAGTATTGTAATAAGTAAAAAATTGAAGTATAATGTTTATAAAACCTCATAAGGTCTTGAAGTCAAGTACTATCGCTTTAAAATACTGTTAGATGGATTATAGAATTGTGTATGACCTCTTCATTATTAAATGATAACCAATATTAGACTTATGAAAGTTCAAGCACTATAGATGTATTTTTAACGATACGATAAATTTAAAGATAAATCTTTTACTGTGCACTATACGTGTCCAAAAAACAGTAAAATAAAAAAAAAATTGTTCAGTTGAATAAAAGTAGTTTTAAAATTGTATTAAAATCAGTACAAGTTAAAATCTGGCTTTGAATGATCGGGAGGAAAAACACGGTCTCAAGCAGTGTTGCCAGTTGGGCGGCTTTTAAAAAAATTTCAGATTGCTTGAATGCTACCGCTTTTTTTTTTTAATAGTAATATTTGCTTTATTTAATGAAAGGTGAAATACATCAAATGTTATTATATTTCAAATAAAGCGGAGAGTCAAAATACGTCCATTAGAATTAACTTTTATATATACACTAAAACACTTTTTATTTTGCTTAAAAGACGTCAACATAAACATTAAAGATGTTGAAATTTAAAATTTAGGCGAGGGCTCCCCCGAAGTTAAAGACGATTTTGAGCACGAGAATTGATACTGTCAGTAAGGGTGACCTTTCGGGTGTTTATGTTATTCAATTTTTTAGGGAGGGGGGTGTTAGGAATTATTATGTTGGTATGACACAAACGAAATTCAATGTTAGATGTAAGGAGCATATTGCAGATATTAAGTATGGGAGAGGGAATACTGCCTTATCAAGATTAAATAATAGAGAGAGCATTAACATCCTATTTAATGAAGCTAAATTGATTTATAGTTCCAGTTTTTATTTTCAACTTTTTGTGAGGGAATCTATTGAAATTTATTTAAGAAGATCAAAAGCATGTAATGATACGTTGTCATTTAAAATTCCGAAGGTTTGGGTTGAGTGGTTGAATAATAGTGGGATGCGGTCTGTAGATAGATCTAAGAGCGGTGTTAAAATTAAAAGTATAGAGGGCGTTGTTCCTTCTTTCACATAGTGACTGATCAGACTCTCTGGTTTTTAATTAATTTAATCTCTCGTTTTTTATGTACATTGTATTTGTGGTTTGTGTATATTTTGATGACGATTTGATGAACAAATCGAAACATGTAAATTTTAAATTTTAACATATTTAATGTTTATGTTGACGTCTTTTAAGCAAAATAAAAAGTGTTTTAGTGTATATTTAAAAGGTGAAGTACTATTTTTATAATGTACAAGCGACTTTTTTAAATTACAATCTTTAAACCGTCACGGGCAAGTGAGCATTTCTGTAAAGTAAGTTTTTTTTATTTCTTCTTTTATTCAGACAAGAATGCTAGTTTCATATCATTATTTTAATGATTGCCAAGCGTTAAATTTTTTAAATTACAATCTTTAAACCGTCACGGGCAAGTGAGCAATATTTTCTTTGAACGAATTCTGTAAAGTAAGTTTTTTTATTTCTTCTTTTATTCAGACAAAAATGCTATTTTCATATCATTATTTTAATGATTGCCAAGCGTTTTAAAGAAAATAAGTATAACGACGATCGTAACCGGCTATATAAACAGTAATTTAAAAATACCTTTCAAGTTCACATGCTTACATAATCATTATTTTAAATAACGGAAAACGTTTTTAAGAAAATATATATAACGATCGTAACCGGCTATATAAACAGTACTTTAGAAATATATCTCCAATGCCCATGCATACATAAAAAATAAGCATACCATATCCTGTTTAAATAAAAACAGTAATTTAGAAATATCTCTCCAGTTCACATACTTACATAAAATAAAAATAGGCATACCATATCCTGTTTAAATAGTTTTTTTCTATTATAAAACTAGTTTGGGCTCGATCCCATCATGTTTATTTTAATAGGATATTACTTTTAACTATTTTTCTTTCAAAAAATTGCCAATTCTATTATAAAAATAATTTACATTCCAAGAAGCTTGAATAATAGGGGATGAAAAAAGCAAATATTGTTTTTAGAAGAGCATTTTCCTTTATTACATATATATATTTTTTTTCTCCGTCGTTTCGCGAATTCGTTTTGTGAAATTTAGTGCAAGTCGGTGGTTAAATTAACAAAGCATTCGTAATAAATAACAGGTTATGGTTGCCTAGAAGTGGGAGGATTTTTCAGAGTCAAAAAACTCCACTATCTGGACCACACACTTTGCTGCAAGCATTCATTGTCGAAATTTTATTCTTTGGCGTTTTGGAGCAACTGAAATGCTGCATTATTACTCCCCCTCCCCCCCCCCATACGTAGCATAGGGTAAGTCTTGTAATCGTTTTGAAAATAGAAAAAAACTTTTTGACGGATTTACACGCTTCAGACACTGGAGATTCCGAAAAACGTATTTTTAGAAAAAAAAAATTGCCGTCCGTCTGTCTGTGTGTGTATCTGTAAACGCTCTATCTCCCGAACAAATTGAGATAGAGCCTTGAAATTTGGTATGTACTTAGTATGTAATAATTGGAAGAAGCTTATTGAATTTCAGTAACCTCGATTATTCGAAACTATTTTTTTTTTTTTTTTTGGACTCTCGAAATAATTGTTCTGATAAAAGGTATATACAAATTTTCGAAATTGTTTATTTTAAGGAGTGAATATAAAAGACAATAAAAATACATAAATTTTGCGTAAAGAATAAAGTTGATCGGATAATGAGTTGCCGAGATATTTGTAATTATATTTTCCACACTCTTCGATTTTTCATGACCCTGTATTTCATTCAAATTTCAATTCAAAGATATATTTTAATCGGAAATGAGACGCTTAATCCGACGCAGTAAACCCTTAGTTAATATGATTATCAATTTTGGAGTTATAGAGTATTTTAAGTTTGTCATCAAGCCACGATGTTTCTCGAATTGCAATGCATTTTATAAATAGTTTACACATGTTTTATTTTCATATTTTATATTATGCATATCCATGATGGGTAAGTATTACGATGGCCCCCAACCACTAGTTTGCAAAAGAGATCGTGTTATTTGTGCTGGGCTTCTGCTGAAATCAGCAGTTAATTGTGCGGCACATCTAATATTTTGTTCTTTCTTTTATTAATTTGCTGCAAGTTTTTTATTTATTAAGCGATTAAAGAAACGATCAAGAACGAAAAATCATGCGTCAAGCATAGATCCTGAAACACTTTCCAACACATTCAGAGTATTTAAATATTTAAAAAGTATGGATTGAACTTTGTGCTGTTATATTAAAATAAATGATCAACGTAAAAATAGCACAAATGAAATATATGTAAAATAGCAAACAGCTGTTTCGGAGCCTCTAAAGCTTCATCATCAGTGCCAAAGTTAAAAACAGATTCAAAAGTTTAGGCGTAAGTATGATTGCGTCTCCGCTCGTGACCTAGATGGAATGACGACGAGTGTTTAAAAGCAACAGCGGAGCCAGGATTCCCATGTGACGAAGGATACCAATCAGAAGTGCTCCGCCAGTCTGGACGAGTTTAAGTACGGAGGAGAAAATTCAGAACACGCTTACAAAGCTTCACAGTTTACTAAATAAACAATTTAGAAAACGCATGACACATTTGAAAATCCAATTTCAACAATCACTACCAATAGTTAAACAAAATATCCGAATTCTTTTGTGTAGCCCTGTATGTGGTCTATAGATTTGTATGTACACTCTCAGAAAAAACTGTACATTTATGAGCATTTGCCCTTCAATTTTCACGGGCAACAGCCTTATTTGATGTAAAACGGTCTGATCCACTAAATAAGCGGCCTTATCCCTTAGATACTTAGAAAATTAAGAGCAATCCACATATTCTTACAGTTTTAGCCCATATGTTAGCAAAAATACGGTACGACCCAATACATTGTCCTCCGCTAGGGTGTAACCCTTCATTTTACTCGTTTCGAAAATTTTAACCCGCCAAAATAGCGATTCTGTGATGATTATGTAACGTGCTACGTGCTACGGAACAGTAAGCAAAGTGTTATTGTGTTTTAAAGTGCATTATATCCTGTGCATTATAATGCTATATTACTTTGCCCCGTAAAATTACGGGCTGCACAAAATGATGGGCATGTATTTTTTTTTTTTTTTTACGGGGTATGACTGGAACCTCTGCTGCCGGCCTCTGCCCGTAATTTTACTGCAATTTTTTTACAGTGTATAATAATCATACAAATCATCTGCTAACATTTACTTCAGTTAGAAAATACATAGTACCATTCAAAATTCCTCTTCAGCAATTTCCATCAATAAACGGAAATGTACGTGAGATTTTTTAATCAGTCCTGTATATGGTCTATAGAATTTATATGCACCAATTAATATGCAAAAAATGAGTTACATTTAAAAACGCATACCAAAACTGGAAACGTGCTACCAGCAATTATTGTTCATAAACAGTACTGTAACCAAATTCTTTTGAGTCACCCTGTAAATTTACAATACATTCTATGCACAACATATTCTACAATAAGCGGCTTGTAGTGCACCGTGCAGTGATATGAATCAATTTAAATATGTTTAAAATAGCGTAAGATCATTAAAATACGCCCAGGTCCGTAGCTAAAGGGGTGCCAGGGGGAGCTTAGCACCCCCTGAAAATTTTTGAGCCCCCCCCTCCCCCCTCCCCTGGGAAAGTTGCCAAGGCCTCCAAATGAAATTCTGTTTCAAAAATCCAAATGGAACTCTTTTCAAAAATTGAACTTAGTTTTGGGGGCTTTTTACAGTTTTGCATAGGTACTAAATTGTAGTATTTGTTTAAAAACTGCAAATAAGTGCTTCAATATGCACGCATCCTATCTGTACATACTCAGAATTAGCAACCTTTTGCTGATGCAAACATCGACTTTGCATTAGTTACAGTGTTATGCACGCTCACAAAGAAAAAAAAAACGAACTAATTCAAACTCAAGTTCTATTTCTCAAAAATGAGTCAAGTTCACATTCAAATTCAAAAATTTTTAAATGAACTCGCTCAGCTAAAATTCATCTATAAAAGTGATCGACGTTCACTAAAGCTCGTTTTTTTTTTTTTTTTTTTTTTTTTTTTTTTTTTTTTTAATATATTAGAACTTTATCGTCCAAATTTACGAAGTTTTGTGAACGAATCTTTTGTTTATTCGATGTAAGGGTCTTCATGGGTCCGTCCCAATTTTCCTCCCTGACACACAGTCCGAGCTTGGTTTGGGGATTACTTTTTTCTAGAAGTTTCGACCCAGACGGGCCGGGACTAGATTTATTTTCCGGCCCACGTAGGGGCTGGACTGCATTCTTCTTGTGGTCTGAACAGGCAGAAAATTTCAGTCCCAGCTCATATGAAAATCATTGGACTGGCACGGCTCTGGCCTGTCCAGTAAAAATATCAGTAAAATTTGGACCGGTCCCAATTTTTTTTTTTCGAAAAATGCACGTATTTTTAAATTTCTATTATTTCACAATTAAAATTGATATATTTATTTATTTTTAAGATAGGTAAATGTATTTCTAGGCAATAAAACTAAAATACGATAAAACCAGAGAAAAAGAAGCTATGCCTATGACGAAATCCCATGTTTAACAAAACAAAATGTTGATCTAAGTAAAATGAGGATAACGGTATTTGAGAAAAGAATGTAATGCATTTACAACAGACGATGAACTTGCTCATTAGGGGAACCAGCCCATGACAGATTTTTCTTCTTTCCTTATAAAATTTCGCCTTAGAAAATTTTATTGTATAGAATTTAAAAATTTTTTAAATCTCCAAGCCATAGAATGTGGATTAACGATATTAATGGTAGCTGTTATATTTACATATAATCAGATGCATTTAAAAAATAAATACCACATCTCAGAACACTTAAAAAAAACGAAGAATATAAACATGATATAAAAAGGTAAAATAAGTATTTTTAGTTAGGACTTCTCGTACAAGACACTTTTAATCTTATAGGCGTAAAAATCTATGTTCCGCCAGGTCGAGCTTAGTCGGGCCTAGCCGAGCCAATTAATGTTTTGTACAGACTGGGCCGAATTTATTATTATTATTTTCTTTTTTATACTTTTTCACTTATATAAAAAGGTGATTGGGAATTAGAACTTTTAATTTTTATACCGGACTTGGTCAATAATTTTTTTCAACGGGCCGAGTTTTGCTCGGAGCACTTCTGGCCAAACTTTGAACTTTTTTACCGGGCCAAAAGAAAAATTGTCTACGAATTGTCTTGGTCGCGCTCGGCCTGAAAATTTCTTCCCGTGCATACCTCTAATTCAATGTAATTTTTTATGTATAGCATACGCATGATAAGTTGGCGTGTTTTTTTTTTCTTTAAACAATTAAATTTTTATAAAATAATTGTATATAAAACGAAGGAAAATTAAAGTTTAAATCTAACAAACATGGAAGCAAGATTTTCACTCGTTAAATGATACTAAAAATTTATTTTTATTATTTTGTTTTTTATACTCTTTCACTTATACAAAATGGTGATTGTGAATTAGAATTATGTCATTAGTTTTCGTTGATTATTTTACATATACAAATAAGTATAGACACCATCTCGGAAGGAATATATCTGCCAGATGTATCTTGAAATTAAATTTTATATGTCTCTCATTTGTTAAAAAAAAGGGGTAAAATTTATTAATCCTAAATAACTTAAAATAGTTAAAGACACAGAGAAAGTATAACAAAAATTCTTTTGTCATGATATCTCTGTTTCTCGAATCTAGAAAAAAGTGATCGGAAAAAAAAAGGGACAGAAAAAACAAGAGTGAAACAAGTGGATAAGTGTGATCGAAGATCGCTCAAAGGTTTTCGTTTAATATTCCTTTCAAAACACTTTATCCTTTCTTTAATAAATTCAAATAAATTTCATTTAGCAACTAAAAAAAAAGTCATGTTTTTTATAAAGTAAAAATTTACCAGTCTATTTTTCTCGTTTTTTTCGAATATCTAAACCAGCCCGATAGCGGGCGAAGTCCGCTATTATATTCTGTCATAATAATATCTGTCATGTGGACTAAATGCGATATTTAAAAAAAATTAATTTCAAAATTAAACATGTTGTACACCTTCAAAATGTTAAAATATGCGAATATATTTCCATAATCAGGTTTTTATCATAATTCAATACATTCCTCAAACTCATATATTTACTATTCTCTATTACTCATATTGATACTCGCTTTGTATTATTTTGAAATTTAAAAAATCCGTTAAACTTCCGATATGACGTCAGATTTTCTTTTTAATTCTCTAATGACGTGATATTAATCTGCTTTGTGTACATACACATACTCATACGCCTTGTATTATTGAGAAATCTTTCCGTTTTATTACCACTATGACGTCAATCAATTTTATTTCATATTAATCTTTTTTTCAATTGGTGAAACTTTTTATTTCATTTTAATTTTTCACGTGGAAATCGTCTGATGGAAAATTAATTATTGTAGAAAGAATGTCATCTTGGATTTTTAATTTTTGGCATCTGCTATAACGAAAAATGTTTAAATTTAATAGGAAAAGGCTGTTAGAATTTTGGTTTTTTATCTCTAATTATTAAAATAATACGAATTTTTCAAATTTTAATATTTTGAGCGATTTATAGCTGGTATTCAGCTATATACAGAAAGTTTCAACTCTGTAAGTTACATATATTAGAATGGCTCTGTGACAGACAGGCAACGGAGCGGGAGTAATAGGGTTTCGTAAGATGAACGAAACCCTAAAAAGGCTACGATGATTATTTTTAAAGGGCTCGTGCTAATACGAATGAAACCCTAAAAAAGGTGACCTGAAAAAAGTTACAAGGAATTGATAAATATTGATAAATATTGAACTTATTGATAAATAAGTGTTAAAAACTGTTAGAGGTAATTTAATCTAAATTTTTATATTTATATTTTCATTAATATCTTAAAACATTTCTTTTTTATAAACTCATTCTATTTTGATATTTAATCAAACCCCCCTCCTCCTTTTTCTTATTTTTCTTAAACATTATTAATTAAAACTCTTATTTTCAAAATCCAAACATTTGTATTTTTCTATAAGTCAAGACCACCCAGGGTCTTCTTTTTCCACTATGAGATAGTTTCCACGCAAACAACTTTTACTTGAAATTCTCACGTAATTTAAGGGATCGTAAATTCGAAACACACACAGGCAGATTGGATAAAGTACAAAAGGCCTTTATAAGAAGTCATGGGAATAACTGAAGCATTATTGTCAGTTGTATTGTGTGCAACTTTTATTACCCTCAGAAAAGAGAGTCATAAAACTATTTCGAAGGCTTGTTACGAAGATACATCAGTATATTGCTTTCGAGTCGTTGTTTATGGCAGGTGTCAGCGGGCGGATAGTTGTTTTCGTGGGACCCGACATACAGCTGTTTTTCAACGAAGCCCACGAGCACCTTGTTTCCAGGAATTGAGACAGGGAAGTTTTGGACGTAGCAGAACCCCACCCAATCAGCGTTGACTTTTTTTACCCCCTGGTCCAGCGTTACCAAGGAAACGGAGAGCTAGTTAGTAGAGACAGTGATGTTTTAAACCACGAACAGTGAGGTTGTGGGTGCGGGTTAGGGGTCCTTTCCCCCCACCGCCGCCTGCTCGAGCAGGAGATTTTTTTTTAGTGAGTAGGAAGACGGACGATTTTACTGGAGTTGATAGTAACTGGTTGTATGCTACGCGGCCTGAAATGACGAGAATGATATGTTGTTGTTGGAGTAAAAAAAAAAGAGATGTTAAGAATTCGAGAAGGTTTTTAGATGTCGAAGTGTTAGGACGTTCAGATTTAGTGGTCTATCGAGAGATGCGTTTGCCCTGGTAACAGACTCTGCTAGCGTTCTACAAGATAAAACGAACAAAAAAAAAACATTTTTTTGCAGTCTTTAGAGACTGATGTTTAGGAATAATCGTTGCTAGAGTTTAGCACCACTGCTTGTATTTGGAGCCGGTGTGTAACTGGAGATTCACACGGAGTGGCTGAACATCGAAAATGGAAGTGAATACACAGAGTAGTGACACTTATTTCCGGCTATGCACCATATCAGAAAAGTATTTCTGATTCATATTTTGGTGCAGAAACTACTCTACAGGAGCGTGTTATAAATAGTTACAGAATAGTTATTGGATTCGACTCCCGGTGTGGGAACAACAACTTCTTGTGAATAGTTTATTCTTGACTAACTTTGTTTACATATATTTCCTTGTGCATATTGTCCTCTACCGTCTCGGATTCTGTTTAGACATTTTTGACTACTTAGTGTAGTAGCCAAGCATTGTGATCGTTACTAACAAGCCACTATGACTAGAACTTTTGTGCCTAAAATTCTCGAACTCGTGTTAGAGTG
Source organism: Maratus michaelseni (assembly GCA_963931845.1). NCBI lineage: Eukaryota > Metazoa > Arthropoda > Arachnida > Araneae > Salticidae > Maratus > Maratus michaelseni. Next base: position 47,948,720 of record OZ007598.1, on the reverse strand, counting down.
ATAATGGAGTGAAACCAAACCTACCAAAGAATGACCAAAGCACCTCTAACATCACTATGTACTTTCTGTGGTAAATATAACATCAGTATTTTTAGTTAAATTTATCTGATTATAGTATATGATACCTCTGATTTTTGGATTAACCAATTTGTTAATGTTTTTATCTATTATCATGACCTCAATACATTAGATTACTATTATAATGCGTGAAAGCTATGAATAATGTGTTTCTGTCAATAAACAAAATATCTAAGTAAATTCCTTCTTTGTTTTCTTTATCTTATTAATTTATTTTAAATCATTTCAATAAGATTCATGTTCAGTAATTTTACTTTTTGTTAATCATTAAAATTTAATTGGGAATACTATGTATAGTTTGAGTTATCAGTTTAAAATGCATAGTAATCTTTAACTTAATTTATTCTATTGATTCAAATATTAATTCTGGTAAAATAAATAAATAAATAAATAAATAAATTAAAGTAAATTATTGTATTCTCTAGTCATGGAATTTCTAAATATTATTTTAAGCATTAAATCTAAAAAAAAAAATAAACTGCTAATTTACTGGATGTTGTAATTTTTAATATTCAAACTTATTTTATTTAATTAACTGAGACCTTTTACTATTCTTTAATCAATTACAGGACATACTTATCTGAATTTTTTACATAAAGTAATTTTAACATTTTGATCTAAAGTCTTATGAGGAGCATTTTATAATAATGATTTACTTATTCAAAATTTAATTATTTACTCATGGTCTCTTAAACAAGGGATTAATTTATACGATCACAGCTTCAGTGTTGTGGATTCTTGGAATTAATTTTGCATTTTTTTAATATTTGTCAAATATTATTTTGTTTAACCTATATCATCAATTTTATACCTCCCCTTTTTGTACTTTCTTTAAAAGAAAGATTTTGTCCCCTTTATTCCAAAATTTTCACTTAGTCTAAATTATTATGTCTATGAAAATTCCTTGTTGTTACCCTTCATATTAATTCTTGAATTCACAATGCTGGTTGTTGGGGAATTGGATGTAGTGCAAATTGAGAATCTTGTCAGTGCTTTTAAATGGTTAATTCTTATACTATTTTGAATTCAAAACTTAGAATTCAAGTAAATTTAAATTCTTTAAATTTTAATTGTTTCTGTTTAATTTAATCCATTTACTTTTTTTTCTAAATTTATTTTAGTTTGAGAATAATTTTGTAAGTATGCATATTGACAGGATTCATTTCAATTTTTAGTCATAGGTAATTTGCACTCATTCATAATTTTTGCAAAAGGTAATAGTACCTAGGCAAGTAAACAAACCCCCAACAAAGAATTGATGCCGTGACACTTACCTGTGTGCCACAATTCAAATTTTTAATGTTTATTTGTGTATACTTAAAGTTCAGGGTATAAGGCAACTATTTTTTTTTCAAAATGTATTGTGCATTATGTCTTTGAGTATATGTTATGAAGTGTTAACCCTCATATCTGTGCTGTTCAATTTTTTTTTTCATAATACCCCACCCGCACTGAATTTTTAGAAATTTTAACATACCTTTCCCATTTGTTTATATTTATTTGCAATTGATTATATATATTGACAAAGGCGACTAGGGTATACATGGGTGTAGCTCTCAGTAATTTTATTTAGATTTTGCATTTGTGAAAAAATTTTTTTCCTTTGCTTAAGGTTTAGGTAGGGTTAATTATAATTTTTTTTTTATCGCTGAATTTTTTGTTGACAAAACATTTCATAAATATGGCGGAGACCCTTACCAAGGAGATGGCTGAGTTGCAGAAGAAATCGTCTTTGATGGATAATTTATCCAACATCCCACCTTTTAGCGGGGACTCTACTATATCCTTTTCCGACTTTATTGAAAAGTTCACAGATATTTCCACCTTCTTTAACTGGGATGAAAAAGAAAAAAATTTCGCCCTGTTTAACAGACTGTCAGGGAAAGCAGCCAAATTAATTAAGGCTAATAAAAACAAAAATTATAAGGAATTAGTGGAAATTATACAAGACAGATTCACGGAACAGGAGTCGCCAGATGTGGCATTATCGAAGTTTCTTAACTTCAAACAGATGCCTTCAATGTCTGTCCAAGATTTTTTCGACAGAGCCTCTGATCTGTCACGCAGAGCTCTTGTCATCGATGGAATTGCTGAGGGCATTCTAAATAAAAGTAGAGATGCTATACTGCACTCTATGCTTCTAGGTAACCTATCTCCAGAAATTCGGAAGGGTGTCATTTCAAAAGATCCAAAGACCCCTCAGGAAATACTAACGTTTGCCTTACTTGAAGAAAAGGCTTGTAGGAGTGTTAACCCCTTCTACAGCTATGAACCAGCAAACATTGCCCCCCAGGTCCCCTCAGGTGTAGCATGTGCTGCTGTTTACCCCCTACATCCCAGGTTAGCCATCCCAACCGTGAAATTGTAGAACTCCAAAACAAAATGGAAATCTTAACGGCTAAAATTGATAGTCTTGTTATGCAACAACCAGCTGCAGCGAGACCACCAGCCCAGGAAAATGTCCAGTACAACCCTTTTTTCTGTTTTGGATGTGGCGACCCCAACCATTTTTTTTCAGGACTGCCCCCAAAACCCCAGAAATCAAGGCTGGCAAAATTATAATGAAAATCCCTATGGTCGTAGAGGTATGGCCAGACCTAACAATAACTACAGAGGCAGTTATAGTAACAGGGGATATCAGAATCAAAGAAACTATAGGGGAAATGGCAATAACTATAGGAATAGAGGTACCAACAATGGCCAGAGAGGTAATTATAGGAATAGGGGTAATCAAAATAATGTAACCCAGCAGAATAACAACACTGCCAATGAACACAATATTCAACAAAATTTAAACGGGTAATGGCTGAGTCTGGAGTAGTCGGACTGACTCATGAGAAGCCGAACGACAAAACCCCCTCTGTATATAATGTTTTCTCACCATCAGCATGCAATCTCCCTACCGCAAGGATTGCTGTCGGTGATATTTTTATTACTGCACTGTGTGATACGGGATCAGGTATCAATTTAATTTCTCGACAGGGATTGTGTTTATTCCCAGGTGTAAAAACTGAGGCATGCAATGTACCCATTCTAACTGTGACAGGTGAATGTGTCCCTCTCACTGAGAAAGTTAAGTTATTTTTCAATTTCAGTAATGTCAGCTGCCAAGCTGAATTTTTTGTAGTAGCAGATAAACTCGCTGATGAATTTACTGCTATTTTAGGTATGCCCTTTTTGAGTGAGTACAAGGCTATCATAAAGTGTAGTGACAAATCTATTAGTCTTGGTATTAATGAGCAAACTTTTTGTAAATATGTTCCAAAAATTTCAGAATGTCATGTAAATATTAAACCGCCAATTATTGTAAATAACAAAATTTCTTGCCTTAAAAATATGTCATGTCAAACTGAGGGTAATGTAGAATGTTTTTCTAATGTTAGTAATATTTCTGAGAAGAATAAGAACAGTGAGAACAATTGTATGGTAGTAAAAGCCAATGTAAGGGATAGTAGAGAACAAATAGAGATTCGAGATAGTGAAAAATGTAGTAGCGAAGATAAAAATAAGGTGATTTTAGATAAATGTGAAAGTAATGATAACAATTCCTCTGTTCAAAAATCTTCTGAGAGTGTTTCAAAGTTAGGAAATGTTAATAGTACAAATAATCATGAAAATTGTAGTAATATGGATAGTGATAAATTAAATGAAAATAAGGCAATTGGTCGGGATAATATATGTGAAACAAATGGTTGTGATCTTAGTGTAAATACTATCAGGGATGTGAAAAATAGTGAAAATGAAATCAATGTCCCTGTATGCCAAGTGATTTGTAATGATAGCGAAAAGTCACAATCTAATGATGTCAAAACTGAAGTAAATAATACATGTGAAAAGTCGAAGATTATTAAAATTAGTTTTGCTGTTCTAAAAAATTTAGTAACTATCCCCCCCCAATCTAAAATTTTAGCTCAAGTAAACTGCTCGAGAAGTAATTTTATTGATAATAATGATGTTGTTATTTTGGAACCCCTAGTAAAAAAATTTGGTAATGGTGTTTTAACATCTAGAACAATCTGTTCTCAGGAGCACGGGTTATATATTTCATTCGCTAACTTTTCGGATGATGAGGTTACTTTGAATAAGGGAATGAGGGTTGCTAAAATTCAAAAGTGCATCGATGATTCTGAGTGTAATTCTAATAATTGTAATTATGCCCTTAATGTTAATGTGCCCACTCCACTAGCTGATTTTGATCATGCTGATCTCAGTTGGAGTTCAGATATTAATCTTGACCATTTAGACCCCCCTCTTAAACTTAAAATGCAGGATTTTCTTAATAAAAATAAAGATGTGTTTGCAGCATCAGTCCTAGACTTGCCCGGCTGTGACACTATTCCCCATGTAATAAATTTAACTTCTGATAAACCTGTAAAATGTAAAGCCTATAGAGTTCCCCATAATCTTAAACAAGAAATGGAAGATCAATTAGATATCCTGTTAAAAGCTAATATAATATCCCCCTCCATTTCTGAATTTGCGGCTCCAGTCATTTTGGTTAAGAAAGCAGACGGATCTTATAGATTGGCTGTCGATTTTAGAAAATTAAACAAAAATTTAGTTAAAGATGCATACCCCATCCCTAATATCACAGATTCGGTTGATGCACTATCCGGTTCAAATTTCTTTTCTACACTTGATTTAACAAGTGGCTTTTTCCAGCAAGTTGTGCGTCCTGAGGACAGACACAAAACAGCAATCATAACTCATAAAGGACTATTTGAGTGGTCGAGAAATTGTTTTGGCTTATCAAACTCAGGAAATTCTTTTCAACGACTCATGAGTGCAATATTTGGAGATCTGGGAAATATGGGAATTCTTGTATATATAGATGATATTGTTATTGCTAGCAAAGATGTAGAATCCCACCTTGAAAAATTAACAACTGTTTTTGATAGACTTCGCCAGAATAATTTAAAATTAAAACCCAGTAAATGCCTTTTTCTATCAGATAAAATTAAATATTTAGGTTTTGAAATCCATAAAGGTAAAGTCTCACCCATTAATAAAAATATAGAAGTAATTGAAAAATTTCAACCCCCTGATACCCGCAAAGCAGTTAGATCTTTTATTGGTACAATTTCATTTTACAGGAGATTTATCCCTGATTTTTCTAAACGAGCTAAAAACTTAATTGAACTAACTAAAGAAAATGGTCGTTTCTCATGGAACCCTGCAGCGCAAGCAGAATTCGAAGATTTAAAAGCTGCTTTAATTTCTAAGCCATGTATTGCCCTCCCTGATTTTTCGAAGGAATTTTATCTTTATACTGATGCGAGTGGTGAAGCTTTAGGCGCAGTTTTATCTCAACTGGATGAGAACAACTTTTTACACCCTGTGGCTTTTGCCAGCAGAAAGTTGAAGGACCCTGAAACAAGGTACTCAGCCACAGAAAGGGAACTTTTAGCTGTTGTCTGGGCAACCGCCCATTTTAAATGTTACCTAGCTAACACCCACTTTTTTATTTTCACTGATCATGCCCCCCTAACTTATATGCTTAAAATTCAGGACCCAACTTCTCGTATGGCAAAGTGGATTTGCACCTTATCTGATTTTACTTTTTCAATTAAATTTATCAAGGGCAAATACAACAGTGTTGCGGATTTTCTTTCTAGATACACTACTTCTAATGAAATCTCTGTAAATACAGTAAGTTGTAATTTTTGTGTACAAATAGCAAAGGAGAATATTTTTATGCCCCAAACTGATCTTCTTGAAAAAATTCAAGAACTCCAAAAGACTGACAAAAAGTGTTGCCAAATTGCTCAGAAGCTAGATCAAGGAGTGGATATAGCACCAAAGTACATGAAATTTTTCTTCCGAGATGATCTCTTGATGTGCGAGGACACTCGAGACTCTCCCATTTTAAATAAATTGCCCAAACTGGTGGTGCCAAAAGAACTAATCCCCCAAGTGTTCGCACTAACACATGATTCTCTAGCAGCTTGTCATCAAGCCTTCCAGAAAACTATTGATCGCATTCGCGAAAATTTTTACTGGCCAGGTATGTCTGCAGATGTCAAGCATCTAGTAGAATCTTGCATTAGTTGCCAACAAAGAAGAGCTTATCGACCTAAACATCTAGCCCCTTTGCAGAGAATGCCAACACCAGAATTTCCATTGGCGAAAGTGAATTTCGACATAATTGGTCCTTTACCGACAACCTTTTCGGGTAACAAGTTCATCGTGACATATATCGATGCTTTTTCTAAGTGGCCTGAAGCATATGCTGTATCCTCTATCACCTCAGACGTTGTAGCGGATACTCTAGCAGATTTCGTTTCAAGGTACGGTGCTCCTAGCTATATTGTTTCCGACAAGGGTAGAAATCTTATATCAGAAGCCATTGAGAGAGTCTATAAAAACTTTGGAATGAAACATATTCACACGTCAGCTTACCACCCAGCAGGAAATTCTCAGATTGAACGTCAAAACAGAACTCTAATTAATGCCCTATGCCATGTTGTGAATGAAAATCAGTCGGACTGGGATACAAAATTTAAATTTGCTCTTTTAACTCTCAGGACAGCCGTGCATTCTTCTACAAAATTAACCCCAGCTGCTGTAATGTTTGGCAGAAATTTAAATCTCCCCTATAAACTTTTTTCCACCCCCCAAACTTTAAATTATAATGACGCCCCCACCTATTGTGAACTTTTATTCCCTGCTTTGAAGAAAGTGTATGCTGAAGTGCACAGTAGTTTGGTGGAAGTTTCAGAGAAGCAAGAAAAATACAGAGAAAAAACTGCTGTTTCTAAGAATCTTAAAATAGGTGATTCAGTTTGGCTCTTTACACCAGCTGTTAAACCAGGACAATGTAAAAAACTATCTAAATTTAATAATGGTCCCTATACAATAACTGAAAAAATAAATGAGGTAAATTTTAAAATCGCCCTCCAATCAAATTTAAAATTAACGCAAGTGGTACACGTCGATAGGCTGACTGAATTTAAAAACAGGCATGTTGATTTCCAAACAAATGACCAACGGCCGCAGAGTCAATTCGATGATCAATCGAATATTCAGAATCCAACTACTCCCATTCACCAATCGATTAACGATAACCCAGAACGGCGGACGAAAAAACGCAGGCGCGCGTTTATCATACCAACAGCATCAGCAATAAACAGAGATAAAGCATTGCCCATGCAATCAACAGCCAACACGTTGCCTTCACTAGCCACCAGCAACGAACCCCTTTCCCCCTCTCTTCCTTCAGCCGAGTTCGAGAACTCACGAGCTGAAACCACCCCCTCCCCCTCCACGGCTGAAAATCCAGTTACGAACACGCCAGATATCGCGGTAGCTAACGAAGTTGTTGAAGATCAATCCTCTGTTATTCCTTCAACCAGTCGTATTCCGACTTTAATCGAATCTCAGCGCAAACCGACTAATTCGATTCCTTCGTCCAGAAATACTTACGGATTCAGGAACAGGGACAAGCGTCCCAATTATAAACTTTAAGTTGTATTAATTATAGTATTTTTATTTTAATAACCTTATATTTTGTTTGTATAATGTATATAGATAGTCTAGAGTTAGTTTTTATTGTATTTTAACGTGAAAAATAAGCTTTTTAGAGTACTTGTACCGTTTGTTTTGGTTAGCGGTAGCGATCTGAGCGGTTGTGTTTTCATCACATTTAATGTTCTATATAGCTAATTTTAGTGTAAATAAGGTATATTTCGATAGTTATAGTGCAAATAACCTCTCCGCAGGTATATTTTGGAATTATGTTACGTTTTTTCTCGATTTTTGGGTAATTTCGAGACTTTGAAAATGGGAATCCAAAATTTTTTCCCCCTTTTTTTTCCATGTAGTACTCCCTGTTTGTGAAATACGATAGTATCCATCGATTTGCATATTATTTATATTTTAATTGATGTTCTAGTTAAGTTCTCAGTAGATGAGTATAAGTGGATTTACAGGATAATACTATATTTGAGGGAACTATTAATTTTACTCATTACTAGATATAATATGTAGGTATTTCGTAGTGTAAGGTAATATTAGTGTACTGTTTTGTGTATATATATTTTTTTTTACCTGAAAATTTTTGAGGTTATTAATTTTGTTCTTGAGTACATTACTTCATTAAAGTATAGTGGTGTGGTTTTATTGAAAAATTTATAATATTTTATCTGGTTCTGTGCTATTTTTTTTTCCTTTTTTTTAAAGGATTTCTTTTGTCAAAATTTTAATTTTTTACTGTATAAATTAAGTTTCTGATGGTGATAATCTTCACCATAGCTTTTGGGTCTTCTTCGCCCCATTATGCTTTTATTTTGGCAATTGTTTATAGCACAGATAAATGGGTTGCTCTTCCAATATGCACAGTGTCGCTGTAAGTGCATATGTAAATAACTTACTTCATAGTTTCAACTTGCATATCAATCGACTGGAGAAAGTGTTTCTCAATTTTTACGCATTGATACAATTTGTGTTAACTGAATTTTAATTAAGTGAAATGTATTTTATTGTGAATTAACTGTATATTGTGCAAATTGCCTTTTACCCATTTTTATTCTTTTTGTTTGTGTTTTTATATGCATATACATTACTAGTTCGTATGTTTTTATATATCTGTGTACATCGAGCTAACAATTTATACCTATATTGATATGCATTATTATTGTAATGGATTTGGCGATTCTTTCGGTTGGCAATGTTCTCTCCCAAATTTTTATTTGGTTTAAAAAAAAAAAAAAAAAAAATTATTTTGGCAATTTTCAAATTTTTTTTTTGTGGTTTAGCAAACAGTGTTCAGGTAAATACTTTGAATGGAACCTTCCCGATTGATAAGGTTAGTGGTGACAAAAGCAATGACCAGCCTTGTATTCATCTTTTAATTTTTTTTGTTATTCTACAGGTGTGTCTAGGATTTTGTTGACAAGTGAGGAGAGTTTTGTGTATGCAAACTCAGGTTATGCATTCCGGACTGTATACCTTGAGGGGTAGGCTTGCTAAGTGTTTCTTGATAATTCTTCGGACCGAAGTCTGGTTTGTTTGAAATGTTAGGCCCCATTTAGTGATCTCTCCCGCATCCATTGAATTTTTACTCGCACTTTTTACTTAAAAAACAAAATTTTTTTTTATTTTTCAAAAAATTGTGTTTTTTAAATAGAGACGGGGGATTCTTGTTAGAGGTAATTTAATCTAAATTTTTATATTTATATTTTCATTAATATCTTAAAACATTTCTTTTTTATAAACTCATTCTATTTTGATATTTAATCAAACCCCCCTCCTCCTTTTTCTTATTTTTCTTAAACATTATTAATTAAAACTCTTATTTTCAAAATCCAAACATTTGTATTTTTCTATAAGTCAAGACCACCCAGGGTCTTCTTTTTCCACTATGAGATAGTTTCCACGCAAACAACTTTTACTTGAAATTCTCACGTAATTTAAGGGATCGTAAATTCGAAACACACACAGGCAGATTGGATAAAGTACAAAAGGCCTTTATAAGAAGTCATGGGAATAACTGAAGCATTATTGTCAGTTGTATTGTGTGCAACTTTTATTACCCTCAGAAAAGAGAGTCATAAAACTATTTCGAAGGCTTGTTACGAAGATACATCAGTATATTGCTTTCGAGTCGTTGTTTATGGCAGGTGTCAGCGGGCGGATAGTTGTTTTCGTGGGACCCGACATACAGCTGTTTTTCAACGAAGCCCACGAGCACCTTGTTTCCAGGAATTGAGACAGGGAAGTTTTGGACGTAGCAGAACCCCACCCAATCAGCGTTGACTTTTTTTACCCCCTGGTCCAGCGTTACCAAGGAAACGGAGAGCTAGTTAGTAGAGACAGTGATGTTTTAAACCACGAACAGTGAGGTTGTGGGTGCGGGTTAGGGGTCCTTTCCCCCCACCGCCGCCTGCTCGAGCAGGAGATTTTTTTTTAGTGAGTAGGAAGACGGACGATTTTACTGGAGTTGATAGTAACTGGTTGTATGCTACGCGGCCTGAAATGACGAGAATGATATGTTGTTGTTGGAGTAAAAAAAAAAGAGATGTTAAGAATTCGAGAAGGTTTTTAGATGTCGAAGTGTTAGGACGTTCAGATTTAGTGGTCTATCGAGAGATGCGTTTGCCCTGGTAACAGACTCTGCTAGCGTTCTACAAGATAAAACGAACAAAAAAAAAACATTTTTTTGCAGTCTTTAGAGACTGATGTTTAGGAATAATCGTTGCTAGAGTTTAGCACCACTGCTTGTATTTGGAGCCGGTGTGTAACTGGAGATTCACACGGAGTGGCTGAACATCGAAAATGGAAGTGAATACACAGAGTAGTGACACTTATTTCCGGCTATGCACCATATCAGAAAAGTATTTCTGATTCATATTTTGGTGCAGAAACTACTCTACAGGAGCGTGTTATAAATAGTTACAGAATAGTTATTGGATTCGACTCCCGGTGTGGGAACAACAACTTCTTGTGAATAGTTTATTCTTGACTAACTTTGTTTACATATATTTCCTTGTGCATATTGTCCTCTACCGTCTCGGATTCTGTTTAGACATTTTTGACTACTTAGTGTAGTAGCCAAGCATTGTGATCGTTACTAACAAGCCACTATGACTAGAACTTTTGTGCCTAAAATTCTCGAACTCGTGTTAGAGTGATAATGGAGTGAAACCAAACCTACCAAAGAATGACCAAAGCACCTCTAACATCACTATGTACTTTCTGTGGTAAATATAACATCAGTATTTTTAGTTAAATTTATCTGATTATAGTATATGATACCTCTGATTTTTGGATTAACCAATTTGTTAATGTTTTTATCTATTATCATGACCTCAATACATTAGATTACTATTATAATGCGTGAAAGCTATGAATAATGTGTTTCTGTCAATAAACAAAATATCTAAGTAAATTCCTTCTTTGTTTTCTTTATCTTATTAATTTATTTTAAATCATTTCAATAAGATTCATGTTCAGTAATTTTACTTTTTGTTAATCATTAAAATTTAATTGGGAATACTATGTATAGTTTGAGTTATCAGTTTAAAATGCATAGTAATCTTTAACTTAATTTATTCTATTGATTCAAATATTAATTCTGGTAAAATAAATAAATAAATAAATAAATAAATTAAAGTAAATTATTGTATTCTCTAGTCATGGAATTTCTAAATATTATTTTAAGCATTAAATCTAAAAAAAAAAATAAACTGCTAATTTACTGGATGTTGTAATTTTTAATATTCAAACTTATTTTATTTAATTAACTGAGACCTTTTACTATTCTTTAATCAATTACAGGACATACTTATCTGAATTTTTTACATAAAGTAATTTTAACATTTTGATCTAAAGTCTTATGAGGAGCATTTTATAATAATGATTTACTTATTCAAAATTTAATTATTTACTCATGGTCTCTTAAACAAGGGATTAATTTATACGATCACAGCTTCAGTGTTGTGGATTCTTGGAATTAATTTTGCATTTTTTTAATATTTGTCAAATATTATTTTGTTTAACCTATATCATCAATTTTATACCTCCCCTTTTTGTACTTTCTTTAAAAGAAAGATTTTGTCCCCTTTATTCCAAAATTTTCACTTAGTCTAAATTATTATGTCTATGAAAATTCCTTGTTGTTACCCTTCATATTAATTCTTGAATTCACAATGCTGGTTGTTGGGGAATTGGATGTAGTGCAAATTGAGAATCTTGTCAGTGCTTTTAAATGGTTAATTCTTATACTATTTTGAATTCAAAACTTAGAATTCAAGTAAATTTAAATTCTTTAAATTTTAATTGTTTCTGTTTAATTTAATCCATTTACTTTTTTTTTCTAAATTTATTTTAGTTTGAGAATAATTTTGTAAGTATGCATATTGACAGGATTCATTTCAATTTTTAGTCATAGGTAATTTGCACTCATTCATAATTTTTGCAAAAGGTAATAGTACCTAGGCAAGTAAACAAAACCCCCAACCAAACTAACGAGATAACAAATGTCTGATTTATATCATTCCCGTAGGCGAATATTTGCTGTAAATATTTGTGAATGCTATTAGCGATAGTGTAAAAAAGTGAGAATATTCGCGTACGAGAATGCTCGTATTCATCACTACTTGATTTTTGACATTCGCGAACGCTAATACGAATATTTTTCGTCGATGTACGCGAATGTCAAAAATCATGTGGTGATTAAAACGAGTATTCTCCTATGCAAATATTCACACCACTTTTCAATATTTGCATTCGTAGACATCGACGAAAAATATTCGTATTCGCGTTCAAGAATCAAGTAGTGATTAAAACAAGTATTCTCGCATGCGAATATTCACACAGCTTTTCAATATTCGTGTTCGCGAATGTCAAAAACCATGTAGTGATGAATACGAGCATTCTTGTACGCGAATATTCACACTTTTTACACTATTCAATTCCTTGTCACTTTTTTTTCCCTGTTACCCTGTTTCTCCTACCCTTAATCCCCAGTAAAGACAATTTTTGTTTTATTTTATTTATTTATTTTTACATTCATGCGTTTCAAATTTATGTTATACGGTAAGACGAATTAAAAAAAATGAGCTGTTTCATTTTCCGATTTTGTAATAGACTGGTAGAAACTTATTTTTCAATATTCAATATTTATCAAATGTTAAAATCTGTGAAATGCTCTAGTGGGTTTATGTGTTTAAAACAAAACTGTTTTGTACGAGGTGTTCTAAAATAATTCCTAGTTTAGTTTATTTCATGTTTATGTTCTCCGTTTAAAAAAAAAAAAAAAAAAAAAAAAAAAAAAAAAACTAGCCTGGACTGCGGATTACAGCAAACACATTTATTCGAAAATTCTTGTTCCCTTTCCACTGAATTTTGTTTGTACGAGCGCTGATAAAAATTAAATGTCTGACATTAAAAAAAAGGCCATTTTCTTTTTGCATATGAATCGATAGAATTTGCACGTGTTCGTTTCAAATTTATTTGTTTTAAAACTGGCTCCGATGGTGCCGAAACCTGTCATCAGTTTAATAAAACGTTATTGTTTATAAAGTTTTTATTTTATACCTTTTAGTAATTAAGTATTTTTTAAGTTATTTTGAAGCTTTAATAAATTATTGAAAGCATTTTTTTATTTTGCATTTTTCTACATTCTTTTGGAAAATAAAATTTATAAAAATGCACTACCTAATATAGTTTCACTACGAATAAAGACAAACTGCTTAATAACTCGATAAAAAATAAGAAAGTGGCGTAATTTTACTAAGTCCTTTCAAGTTTTCTTTTGATTAAAAAGAAAGGCTCTCAATTTCTTCTTGTTAATTTCTATGTAGGATTGTTTCTAATTTACATTGAAAAACAGACAATATTTTACTGCTGTCAAGCAGAATACTTAGAAGTCTAGAGTCAGAGCCTAATTAAAAGATAAAAGTTTAAGAGAAGTTTATTACGGTTTATGATCTTCATTTTCTATATGGTCAGGCTTAGGTTGCTAAATTGAAGTATCACTGTCCAGGGATGCAAATGTATCCTCAGTTAAGTGATATAGTGGGCTTGAGATAAGATCTTTATTCTAGCCCTAAGTAGCGCACTGATTGTTGGCTATTTTCCCCCTTCTTCTCAGAACTACGACCTTGTTCGATTCTATACAGAGGGTGTTCGCACATTTTTTAGACGATTTCGGCGTTGTTTTTTTAACGTTTAAAATATGAATATTGCTTTCTGAAATAATCTATATGATAATCTTGTTTCTTGATTCTAATTCTGCGTAATGCTTTCGATGGTAGAAGGTTTTTTGTAAAATTTACAGGGTTATTGCTTCCCATGCCTCTTTAAAAGCTTTCCAGATTCGATCAATCGTGGTGGTTTTGCACTTTGAAAGAGCTCTTTTCAGCAGACCAAATGCACAATAAACCATACGAGAAACGTCAGGTGACTTCTTAGGAATATGTTGAAAGGTATAAATGCAATACCTGTGTGAGTTTTTAATGTTTTCAACGAACACAGCGGTAGTTTTTGTAGTATGAGCGGTAGCTTTGCTTTGATGCAGTTTCACCCTTTAAAAGTCGTTGACATAAAGAAAATAGCATTTTTTCTGTAAATATCGGATTTAACACATTCTCTTAATAATATAAGGAATTGATTGTAACATTTTTGTCCAATATTCTTATTTTTATTTTTCCATTGTAAGATAAATTTGCGACAGTCATAAATCCTTACCTGAAACTTCGTTTTCAGCCTTGAAATGGGTTCTTTTTTTAATGTATTTTTTTTTTCATTTTGATTCTTTTTACTAAGAATAAGTACTGATTTTCGGGATAGCTCTTTCCAATTAATACTGGTGTTTATTTTGCACTTAGAAATTTTTATACTATGCGCTTTACAATCATTGTAAACTTCCGAATAAGAATATTTCTTTCGGAAAACAAAAACAAAAAATGTATCCTCTGGTTCACAGTATGTTTGAATGCGCCATCTTGATAGAAGAATAAATTTGAAAGCATCAGACAATAGTATGAATTACAAATAATAAGTTGTTGAAAGAAAGTTTTCCTCTAAAATAATTCCATATTTTAAAATCATTTATCAAATTTGTCTAAAAAAATGTGCGAACAACCTCTGTAGCACTGAATTCGGCCGTGCCCTTGTCTAAAGGAAAAGTTTTTTTTTTAAGAATGCGATAATTTTCCAAATTGAGCGAATCTGAATTTAAGTTGTAATTTAAACTCAAATTCACGAGCAAAATGTATTTCGCGTTTAAAATTCCGACTTTTTTGAAGGATGGAGAAATGGGGACGAAAAGATAATTTTGTCCCCCTACATAAGATATCACGGTAGCAGCAGCCTGCGTTGCCCCCGTTAAGTCGGCGCCTATTATTTCCAATAAAGAAAAATTCACAACATCATTCTTTAAATATATTCTTTACACATAAGGATAGACAGAGAGAGGGAGATAAATAAAAATAATCACTTAAAAGTGACGTTTTAAGACGATTCTCAAATAAATAAAAATAGTTTCCCCCGTTCAACAATAAGAAACTCCAATTTTCGATTAATATGTTACATTTTGTGTAATAAGCGTTGATGTTTCGTGATGACCTTTATCGGCTTTCACGTCTGAAAATTCGGTTCAAAACGCCAAATTTGACAGAAATTTTTGAACGAGCCTTCAAATTTATATTTAAAAAGACAAAGCTATTCAATTCCACAGTATCTGATAGAGAGCATCTGCACATTTCTTGCGTCCGATACCCCTTGTACTTCTGGGGGTGGGGGCTGAAAACACATCTCGAAATCTATCATGGCTTTTTATAATAAGAAGGGATAAAGATATTTTCTAAAAATATACACATGACTTCGGATGATTTTTCTTTTTAAATTTGCTTTCCTTGCCCCCTCGAAGAAGGGGCATAAAATCCATCACGGCTTTCGTGATAAAAATTTACAAAATACAAATTCTCAATATATACCAGAATCTTTATTTTGCAAAGTTTTATAAACATAATTCAGAGAACAAGATATTTTTCGTTTAAGACAGGATTTCATCATAGAC
The DNA here is from genome assembly GCA_963931845.1 of Maratus michaelseni. NCBI lineage: Eukaryota > Metazoa > Arthropoda > Arachnida > Araneae > Salticidae > Maratus > Maratus michaelseni. Next base: position 47,933,122 of record OZ007598.1, on the reverse strand, counting down.
AGGTTGCTTTTCACAGGTTTTATTTTACTTAATTTTTTTTTTCATAGAAATGTATGTACTATTTTTACAAAAGAATTTTAATTGTAGAATAACGGCAATTTAAAAATACATTCATTTTTTTGCAGAATTTGTTAGGCCGGGCTTCATTTTACTGATGCACGGGACAAGCTAATGATTTTCATAAGGTCTGTATCGGGACGAGGCCAGAAAATTTCGTCCCATGCAGACATATAGGAAGAATGAAATACAGGCCCGGCTAGACCTTGAAAAATAGTCTCGCTCGGCCTGCCTGAGCCTGCAGAAAAAAGTATGGCCCGGGCCCGGCCGAGAAAGAGTGATGACAAGCTCTGGAACCGTGTAGGCTTCTAAAAAGCATTTGAAAGGGAGAAAATGTCTTCTTAACGGTGCAAAAAATTTTAAAGAAATTCACGAAAAAAAATTGAACTCGCGGATATTTTTAGTTTAATTCAACTTACCACTGATTTTTGAAAAAGTCCCAACACTGGTATATACACAGTACTAAAGCCAGCTTTCAGAGCCAGTTTTCAAACAAATCAATGTAGAAATTTATTCGGGCCGGCTCAGGACGAGATTTTAACGTTTTTCCGGGCCGGTCTCGTGCCGAACTTTTAGCTGCCATACCGGTCCGGGTCGGGCAAATAATTTTTTCTCTGCGGACCGGGCCGGGTCGGTCTCGTGCCGAACTTTTAGCTGCCATACCGGTCCGGGTCGGGCAAATAATTTTTTCTCTGCGGACCGGGCCGGGTCGGGCCAATTATTTTTTTCTACGGACCGGGCCGGGTCGGGCCAATTATTTTTTCTGTACGGACCGGACCGGGCCGGGCTCAGGCCGAAGTTTTAACTTTTATACCGGGCCGAGCCAATATTTTTTTACGGGTCGGGCTCGGGCCAAACTTTTAATTATTATACCGGGCCGGGCAGAATTTTTCTTCTATGGATCAGGCTGGGCCGGGCCTTGAAATTTCAGCCCGTGCAGACCTCTACCATAGACTGCATAGTACAGGGACCTCCGTTCCAAAATACCGTTTCTGCTACATTTCCTTATATATATCCTATTGTAAACTATATTCATTTTTTAATGGATCTCTTTTTGTATGTAAATATCTGAATTATTATTAATACTATTAATCCATTTACACAGCTTCAAAACTTAAAAATCTGAAAAATTCTTTATCAAAAAAACCTTCTAAGACGGAATTCTAAGACACAAGAGAGAGAAAAAAAATCGTTATAATTTAGTTCTTTTTTTACCTGGTCTGTCGCTTCTTGCAAAATATTATTTATATTCAATGGACTATTATATCCATTTTGCCCTGATCAAGAAATGTTTCCGTTTAAAACTGGATTTCGTCATACACAGATTCTTAATAACAGCTTTTACAGTACTGTATATCTCTCCCTCTAGAAATGTATATGTATTATTCTTTAAAGGGAATTTTAATTGTATAATAATGGTAATTTAAAAATATATGTACTTTCGGCAAAAAGTGTTGACCCAAGGAGGTTGTTCCTTAAACAGATTTTTGCACGAATCAGACAGGGACGGGTCAATGATATTGATACAAGCAGGGTTGTTGTGACCATGCCAGAAAAATTCGGTCGGTGCAGACTTCTCGGAAGAATAAAGCACAGGTCCAGAAATAAGCCCGGTTTTGCCCGGCCCGAGCCTCCAGAGAAAGGAAGACCTGGGCACGATGATCCAGAGAAACTGATGATCAGACTCGGCCCGTCTCGAGTCCGTGTAGGCCTCTAAATGACATTTAAATGGGAAAAACATGTTCTTAACGGCTGGAAAAAAATTAAATAAATCATGAAAAAAATAAGTTTGAGTTGTAAATTTCGTTCAAACTCACAGATTTTTTGAGCTTTCGTTCAGCTCACGTTCGTTTATCAAAAAGTGAGTCAAGTTCAACTCATGTTCACAGAAAGTGAATTAAGTTCGCGAGTTTTCGCTCACTGAGCGCGCGCATGCCCAACACTGATTAGTTATATACTGAAATTTTTCATTTTGCAGCGTTTCCCATTATTAGCATAAAACACATTTATTCTAATGAGTTTGATAGTAAATATGATGCTTGTGATAAACATTATGTTTCGTATTTGAGTTATCCTAGTTAAATATATATATATATATATATATATATATATATATGCTTTTAATGGTGTATTTAATAATAATTCAATAATAATAATATTTTAGTATTACTATTATTTCCTGGTATCATTTGTTTATCTATTGAATTTTCAAGGGCATCTTTATAAAATCTTATTCAGGTTCTAATGATTTTTTTTTTTTTTTTTTTTTTTTTTTTTTTACCAACATTAATTTTGTACTGACTTATGACTGCTAGGGGTTTTTATATTGTTGTCTTTTGATGTTAGTTTGCTTAATGGGACTTTATGTATATATGTAAATAGTTTTATTATATAGCTTTATTATATTTAATCAAGTATTAAACAGTCAATCTTAATATTTTTTTTTTTATTTTTTTTTTTTTATGGATATTCCAGTATTATTAAGATTGATTCATAACATTTTTTTATTTTAAATATGTTATAGATATATTTAATATGTATTTCTTGCAATTTTTATTGCTATCAAACAAATATGGCAGTTAATTTGTTAATCCATTTGTGTTTACTTAGTTGCAACTCCAATTTATAATTTTTTTTTTTTCCCCTTTCTCTCTATTTTTTTTTTTCAATATTCTTTTGGTATGAGTAAAATTTGGATAATTACCATTGAAGCATCAGCTATGGTAATATTATGTTTGCACATGGTATTTATTAGCTATGTGGTATTCTGTATACACAGTATCATTGATTATCTCTTTGGAGATTTAAGTAGAATAGAACTTGATATGTTTTTTGAAATTCATAGATATTATAATTATATATATATATATATATATATATACAAAATATAGAAATATATATGCAAAATACAGCCTTGATTTTTCTAATGTTTTTTATTATATAAAAACATAACTTTAGAATTCTTAAGGGCAAGAAATATTAAGAAAAAAAATTAAAGGTTGCAACTCTTTTGAAACAGGTGAACTGTCAGCTTTTTATTTCCTTATTGTCATCATCATAGTTATTATTTCGCTAGTATAATTATACACTGAATTTTTTCATTATGCAGCCAGTGATGTAGTCGTAAAAGAACCAGAGGGCATACGCTGTAGGCAGAGGGTGTACCCTAAATAGTATAGGCTATAGTGTTTTTAAGAAGAGGATATACAGTATTCCTTAAAATAATCCAGAATATATACAGCGTATCCCCCGTATATCCTCCATTACATCCCTGTCTGCAGCCTTTACTTTTTTTAGCATCGAATAAAGTTATTATAAATAGTTTAATAAGAAATATAGTGCCTATAATATGAATATGTACTAATTTACCTTTCTATATAATACTTTGAACATATATATCTGTGTTTGTGCGTGCATGTGTCAGAGGGAGTGCAAAAGTATGACCCCCCCCCCCTATATTTTATTGAGCACCCCTATTGTTTACTTCTAGCTACAGCCCTGAATACGCCGCAAACTCGTTTTCACCATAGACAGTAATGTAATGGAATTCTTTTGAGTGACCCTGTAAAAGAACCATAAATGCTATACAATTCATTTTCAATACCAAACTTGCCATAGTAAACCGCAAAAACATATTTCAATTTCAAGACAATCCGAGTATATTTAGAGCACGGACAGACGACAGAGAGACAACAGACAGACGGCAGACAGACAGACAAACCGAATTCATAAACACTTTTCGACTATGTTGGAAAGTGTTAAAAATCAAGCATCAGGCATAGATTATGAAACACCTTCCAACACTATCAGAATATTGTTAATAAATTTCCTTTTTCATACAATGAAATTAGATATCAAAATAAACAATTTAAAACACTCACAAAGCAGTTAAGAATCCATTTTCAGCACCTGCCAGTAATATGTGCAAATTCTTAAGAGCAGCTCTGTATATGATTCATAGAATTTATACACACCACGTCTTAAAACACACTTCCAGCAATTATCATGCATGATCATTCCAGTAAAAAGGAATTCCTTTGTGTGTCTTTGTAAATAAACAACAAATGTCTAGCACTCCATAATCTATATAAAAATGTTGTAGTGCACTTTAGTTATGCATATCAATTTCATTATTTTTACTCATTTTTTAAGCATTTTCTTTTGAAAAATGAAAATTGCAAGTTTGAGATTTAATTGTTGACTTTTCTAACTTACTTTGATTTCACAATTTTAATGAATAGCCTCGAACTGTTTCCTCTCAAATTGCACTATTAGGATAATTAATTCTCCCAAAATGCATAGCAAGAACTCTTTCAAAGACAATGACTCCGTTTCCACGCCACCCAAGAGGTAGGAGTCCCGACGCGTTTTATTTTAGAGAGGTGTCGCCACAAACTCTAGGTTTGCAGCCCTAGTCCTCTTTATCAGTGGCATAGACAGCTTTTCGTATTGGGTAGGATCCAAAATTTTCCATTTGATTAAAATTTACTTTCATATACGTTTTTACTCCTTTTAAATAGAAAATTTTCTTTCACCATTCTTAAAAGAAGTTCTATATTATTTTTATTTTTATTTTTATTTTTATTTTCTTTTTCTTTCTTTTTCTTTTTTCTTTCTTTTTCTTTTCTTTATTTCTTGTTTCTTCTTTTATTTTCTACTGTCTGGATGTTTCTTTTATTTGATCTGATCATCAGTAGAATATCCAAACTTGATATGGACTAAGAAATCAAGAAAGGGGAATTTTCATTATATTATTTTTTCTTTTCTTTTTCTTTCTACTTTCTTTTTCTTTTCTTTATTTCTTGTTTCTTCTTTTATTTTCTACTGTTTGGATGTTTCTTTTATTTGATCGGATCATTAGTAGAATATCCAAACTTGATATGGACTAAGAAATCAAGAGAGGGGAAATTTAATTATACTATTTTCTTTTTCTTTTTATTTCTTTTTCTTTTTCCTTTCTTTTTCTTTTCTTTCTTTCTCTTCTTTCTTTCTTCTTTCTTCTTTTATTTTCTACTGTCTGGGTGTTTCTTTTATTTGATCGGATCATTAGTAAAATATCCAAACTTGATATGGACTAAGAAATCAAGAAAGGGGAATTTTCATACTTCATAAATAAACAAAATCAATCACAATTTTTAAATGTAAGAAACTTAATTTGAAAAGCTTATTAATACGTAGATTTAAAATTATTATTGTAAAATTTTTCATAAAAAGAGTATTATTTTGCAAAAATGCCTTATTTCGTATTCTTTTTTTTTATTATTTAGAAGGGGACATGTACCCCATGGATCCTCCTCTGTCTACGCCACTGTTTTTCATTACATATATCCAATTACTTGATTCCATGCGTATATACATCATTTTTGTCCTTTAATATACAGTTATCCTTCATGTACTTCTTCTAACAAACTTTTAAATTTTTTTTAAACATAAAATTTATTTATAATCATAATTTTCACTTTTATTTCCGTTTAATACTGTATTTCTCTTGTTGTATCGTATTGTTGAATGTGATTCTGCCTTGTATGTAATTTGATTAAATAATCCTGACAGATTCTCTGACAGACTGGTATAATTTGCTAGATTATTATATATAGTTTAACACGTAATCCTTATACAATTCTTAGTGACAAATTCTATAGTTTAATGTTATCACACAAACATAATCCTTCTATGAAATTCTTACATATAGTTTAATGATATAATTGCAATATTTTTTTCTACTATAAAATGCTTTTATTTCATTTTAAAAAAATTAAGCATTTTTTCAAACACATTGCCTTTCTTTTTTCTTTTTTCCCATAAGCAGTGCTGAACATCATTATAAGGCACTGTTTTGTGTAAAATGAGATTCTAGATTAATTTCATATAATTCTGATTGCGAATTTTTGCGTATAATTTAATCATATAATCCTGACATAATTCCTCTATCAAATTCTTACATGTAATCCAATGATACTAGCTATTATGTCGTCAAAATTTTTCATAAAAACATCCAGTTTAATGATATAATCGTAATACATTTTCAATTATAAAATGCTGTTATTTTATTTTAAAATTGTTAAAGCATTCTTTCAAACACATTTCTTTCTTTTTTCATATCATCATTGCTGAGCATTTAGGCACTCTTTTTTATGCAATGTGGCTCTGAATAAAATTCATAGTAGATAACAGCATTACTTTCTGAGTAACTAATCTATTAACTTACTTCAATTTTCTACAAGAATCACAAAATAAATCATCATGTTAGGAATGGAGTAAATTATAGAATTGTCCTTCTTTTAGGATATTTTAGAAAATCACATGAAATTCTCAAAATAAGAATATTTTCTGTAGATTTATCTAAAAAATCAGAAGAAAAGGAAACACATTTCAAGTTAATTAGTTAATACTTGAGAAATAAACAAACGGAAGGAGGAATTCTAATAATAATTAAACAGTTTAAACTACATTACCATAGGAGAAGAATATATAGAAGGTGGAGGTTGAAAGAACCAGAATTTTGGTTTACGTGCAAAGAAAATTCTCAAAACGTAACACAAGAAGTATTTCAAATCAATTTGTCTTAATTTACTATATTTTTTTTTCATTCAAATAAACTTTGTCTTTTGGCAGAAATTGTATATCACTTTTCATGGCATACTATTTTTCAAACAATCGTTTCATCCAAACATCATCATTCAGAGCATCATCAAATCAATCAATCAAATAAGGACGAACACAAACATGAAACAAAAACACAAACAACGACAAGTACACAATACGTTACAAGACGAGAGCACAAACAAGTAGACAAATGACACATGTAAACGGACACTAGACGAGACATAATGACGATTACATAAACATAAAATACAATATGCATATAAATATAGTACACTTCGACAAAGCTTAAATGAATATAAATTTTCTAATATGTTACTTATTTTTAAATATTCTAGATATTGGAATAAATCAATCTATCATAAAATTTCAGATAAATTAATATGCTCAAAATGCAAATGAATAATCAACTGACACACCGCAGTGAATAGCAGATGGGAAATATACTTTAGGGAAAACCAGGCGTGGAGCATGCTCAGGAAGGCTTTCATCTACCCACCTTTGTCCGACTCCAGGTCATCCCCTCTCGAAAGAGTTGAGTCTAGATCACCGGCCGCCCCATCACCTGGAATCCCCAGTTCTTAAGCTCTTCTCCTCCTCCTACGGTCGTCAATATTTAAGACATTTTGACGTAAATTAAAAAGTAAGTTACTCTTCGTGTATAATATGATATCTGTTTTGGATATTATTTTTGGGCGAACCAGGCATGAGGCATGCTCAGGCAGGCTTTCATCCACCTACCTTTGTCCGACTCCAGGTCATCCCCTCTCGAAAGAGTTGAGTCCAGATCACCGGCCGCCTCATTACCCGGAACCCCAAGTTCTTAAGCCCTTCTTCTCCTCTTACGGTTGTCTTCATTTAAGACAATTTGACGTAAATTAAAAAGTAAGTTATTCTTCGTGTATCATATGATATCTAATTTGGATTTTAGTTTTGGGCGAACCAGACATGAGGCATGCTCAGGCAGGCTTTCATCCACCCACCTTTGTCCGACTCCAGGTCATCCCCTCTCGAAAGAGTTGAGTCCAGATCACCGGCCGCCCCATCACCTGGAACCCCCAGTTCTTAAGCTCTTCTCCTCCTCCTTCTATGGTCGTCAATATTTAAGACATTTTGACGTAAATTAAAAAGTAAGTTACTCTACGTGTATCATTTGATATCTATTTTGGAGCTTATTTTTGGGCGAACCAGGCATGAGGCATGCTCAGGCAGGCTTTCATCCACCCACCTTTGTCCGACTCCAGGTCATCCCCTCTCGAAAGAGTTGAGTCCAGATCACCGGCCGCCCCATCACCTGGAACCCCCAGTTCTTAAGCCCTTTTTCTCCTCCTATGGTCGTCAACATTTAAGACATTTTGACGTAAATTAAAAAGTAAGTTACTCTACGTGTATCATTTGATATCTATTTTGGAGCTTATTTTTGGGCGAACCAGGCATGAGGCATGCTCAGGCAGGCTTTCATCCACCCACCTTTGTCCGACTCCAGGTCATCCCCTCTCGAAAGAGTTGAGTCCAGATCACCGGCCGCCCCATCACCTGGAACCCCCAGTTCTTAAGTCTTTCTCCTCCTCCTATGGTCGTCAACATTTAAGACATTTTGACGTAAATTAAATAGTAAGTTATTCTTCGTGTATCATATGATATCTATTTTGGATTTTATTTTTGGGCGAACCAGGCATGAGGCATGCTCAGGCAGGCTTTCATCCACCCACCTTTGTCCGACTCCAGGTCATCCCCTCTCGAAAGAGTTGAGTCCAGATCACCGGCCGCCCCATCACCTGGAACCCCTCAGTTCTTAAGCCCTTCTCCTCCTCCTATGGTCGTCAACATTTAAGACATTTTGGCGTAAATCAAAAAGTAAGTTACTCTTCGTGTATCATATGATATCTATTTTGGATGTTAATTTTGGGCGAATCAGGCATGAGGCATGCTCAGGCAGGCTTTCATCCACCCACCTTTGTCCGACTCCAGGTCATCCCCTCTTTAAAGAGTTGAGTCCGGATCACCGGCCGCCCCATCACCCGAAACCCCAAGTTTGATACCCCGGACTGGTTGACGAACACGAAAACCTACACAAAATTTAGTAAAACAAAGATTTGTTGCTTTTAATTTTAAATGCATTCATTTATAATAAACGCTAAACTGATTTTACACTATAGGTTTGTTTTTATAATCTAATTTTTAATACAAATAAATGCGAGTTCTGAATTTAAACCATTCCTGTTTTTGATGATTTAAAATCTTTAAATAAGCAACTTCTCATAAATATGTGGTTGCAGTAATTGGTTAATTTTAATTTAATATTTTCCATCATTTTATCTTTTATATTGTCTTTTATCTTCCTTTTTATTAATATTTTATATGTTACATACTTATTTTTATCTTCTTTCTCATTGTATATTCTACATTATTTTTAATCTTTCATATTACAAACATATTTATTAAATATTATTATTTCGGTTTATCTTTTTATCTCAACTTGCCTATTATCACTATTTTTGAAAAAAAAAATTATTCGTGTTAATACAGATAAATAGCATGTTAAAAAAGCATGCTGGATTCGCATAATTTTCATAATGCATAACAATAGCATCATCATTGAAATATTTTTTTTCATACGTTCATCCAATCTTTTCAATTCAAACAATTCGGTTAGAATAATTATATTATAATTATATATATATATAATTTTTTTAAATCATTGTAATTGAGAATTCTTCATTTAAATTCATGCTTTTAATAATGCCCTATTAGAATTTAACAAGATGTAAAGGAAAAGTTAGCGTATTATTTATATATATTTATATATTTATTGATATATATATTTATTTCATCATTATTATATTCCCCTTATATATTTATTTCATCATATATTAGATATTACAACTCTTTTTATATTTTGAGTTACTATTTTATATTGCATACTGTAATTTTTCATTTAAGTTTTTTATCTTCTTTGTCTTTTATGATGTTATTTCTTTTTACTTTTGTCGATGCAACTAATTTACAGTGAAAACAAATACAGTTTCAAATAGGCAAATATAAGTAAAATCGGAACTTTTATGCTTGTGGTACATTTTCTTTCTTAATTTTTTTATTATTTTATTATTAAGCACATTGGATTTTGCAATTTTTCACTATACGTCTTAGTAGTCTTTTTTTAAATAATTTTGTTAAAATAATGACATAATTCCAAGTAGCAATAATTATGAATCATCATAATTTGATAATTCTAAAAAAAATTAATTTATGATAAAAGTTTTCATCAGAAAATTTCTTGTAGAATGCGGCTGTAATTACGCATGCATTTTCTCTTCATTTTAAAGATTCTTTTTTAACTTCATTCCTAGAGCACGTTTTTTTTTTTTGTTGTTGTTGTTTAACTATAACTATTTTTTTGTAAAACCATGTGTGTTACCGCCTTTTATACAATAAAAGTCGAAATACATTTGAAAACTGCTGCTCAATTTATTTGAGTATACTGTTAAATAGTCTGCTGAATTTTGCAAATAAACAGAATTTTTCCTTAATTAAGCTATTATAAACTTTTATTTTGTTTTTCCATTTTAAAAAATATCGAAAACTTCTGGTTCATTAACTGAAATTTTTCATTTATCATTAGCTTATTTTTATGTCAATGGCTATAGTATCCACAGTTAATTTCTTCTCCAACGTTTTTGTTATAAATTAAAATAATAAGTATAAATAAAAATTATTGTTTAATTTTTTTTTTCAATGGAAAATTCTGTTTATTCTTAACTGATTCTTTTTTCAATAATTAGTCACTTTTTCCTCCAATGTTTCTGCTAGAAATCAGAAATTTTTCACTAACAATTTTTCACTAACACAGTAGCAATCAAAATTACCGCTAAAATTTTTTTCCATAGGATAATTTTATTTATTACTAGCTTATAATTTTTCAAATACCTATAGTTCTTAATTATTTGCTCTTTGGCCATTTTCACTAGAATTAAAAGACTTCACTGAGGATAGTTATAACTCTAAATTATTTTTCTTCACTTTCATTTCTTTTAATCTACATAAAGATCTGATGCTAAATAAAATTATCTTAGGCCCTTCCCTATTGCCCCGCTTGTTTTACTTTTCCAATCATCTTGTGCATGGGAGTTAAGGCTGGAATGCGGCATTAGAAAAAAGTCATTACTTTATATGAAAAAAATAAAGTACAAGCTAAAATTCGATTACATAAAATTATGATAAACTTTCATATTACAATTTGTGTTTCTCTCATTTTAACGTCTTTAGAGTACTTTTCTCCCCTCTGCAGTGTTTTTCTTTAATCAACCTTGTTGCCACTTTTTGTGTAAATTAATATATATAAGGTAAAGAAGTTCACGTATTCTCATTTAATTGTAATAATATTCGATTGTCACTGTTCTTTAAATCTCATTATGCTATTAATCTTTTACTGCACATAGATAACTTTAAATTTTTCAATCTCAAATTCTTTTTAAATTTTTTTTTCTTACAGATTCTACCCTAATTTTAGATCTTTTAAAAGTTTTCATTTTTTACTGATGTTTTCAATTTTTACTTGGTTATTTTTTGTTTAAGCATTATCTTTCTCGGCTTTTTTTCTTCTTTCTTGTCTCCATTACAGATAGAAATATTTTATAAAAATTATCATCAGCAAATAATTTATCGTTTCTACACGTTCATTTTTTTTTAATAAAATATTTTTTCTCAATTCTAAATAATATTCTTGTTATATTTGTTATTGTTTAACTGCACTAAGAGTCTTTAAACCAGGATGATTTCTACCACAAATCCTATATTTATTTTTAGTATTTGAATTTTTCATATACTTCAAATTCAGTATTTTCTTATATTAAAGAATATAACAAATTGATGCAGGTTTACACTTTTAATAAGTATTATAACGAAAACATATTAAGTTTCAAGAAAGTAGATAAGTAACATAAGCATAATAACTTCTAATCCCTTAAGAAAAAAAAAAACTTATTCTAAATTTTAATACCTGCGCACTTATTGTTACATTATGGTACACTGGAAGACAAAACACATTATTTTTTAAATCTATTTCTATTTTTTATGAGACATCTAATTATCATAAATATTGAGATTTTAAACCCGTAATTCGACATCTACTCTTTACTTATCAGAAAAAAAATTTAGATTTGATTTCAAGAGCTACATTATATTACATGTGTAACCTTCAATTTTAACATCTAACAAAATATTTTAACCTATCACAAAAAGTTGGAGTTGAATTAAAAAAAGAAAGCATAACTAGGATTATTTAACCTTTAACAATTTCTTAGTTTTTTTCTAATTTTATCACCAAGGTATAAACATGCGAAAGGTAACCCAAGAAGAAGACCCTGATACCCAAGTCAAAAGCTTCCCGGTGGCTTTATGTGTTTTGGAGAGGTGCACACCCGCGCGGTTTAATTATGAGATTTAATGTTATACGAGTTATGAGAATAAATTTTATTACAGCCTTTCTTTCATTTATTGTGAAATTTATCATAGAATGACAAAACTATAACACAATTAAGCTCTAAATTTAGACCTTTAACAAACCTATTAACCTGTCACAAAACTATAACACAGTTAAGCTCTAAATTTAGACCTTTAACAAACCTATTAACCTGTCACAAAACTATAACACAGTTAAGCTCTAAATTTAGACCTTTAACAAACCTATTAACCTGTCACAAAACTATAACACAGTTAAGCTCTAAATTTAGACCTTTAACAAACCTATTAACCTGTCACAAAACTATAACACAGTTAAGCTCTAAATTTAGACCTTTAACAAACCTATTAACCTGTCACAAAACTATAACACAGTTAAGCTCTAAATTTAGACCTTTAACAAACCTATTAACCTGTCACAAAACTATAACACAGTTAAGCTCTAAATTTAGACCTTTAACAAACCTATTAACCTGTCACAAAACTATAACACAGTTAAGCTCTAAATTTAGACCTTTAACAAACCTATTAACCTGTCACAAAACTATAACACAGTTAAGCTCTCAATTTAGACCTTTAATAAACCTATTAACCTGTCACAAAACTACCATTACTGAATTCGCAAATAAATGCATTAATGAGCGTAATTTTACCAAGATTTATTTTCTTTTCTTCATTTCAGCATAATTCCTCAGATTCAAGTCAAAATCTTCCGGAAGTCTTTGTTTGTCTCCATTTTCTCCAGTTCTTCAATGTAAAATTCTGCAATGCTGTATTCTTCTTTTTTTATATAAAGACCAGGCTGTACACGTAGACATCCTTTATTTTGCCGGTGACTATCAGCTATTATTCCTATAAATCTTTTCCGTGAAAATAATCCCCGCTTAACGAACTTTGCTGCAGCGTATTGCATTTTACCTAAAAATAAAAACCAACTTGTAACGTGCCAGTTATGTACTTTTAATACAAAAATAAGAAAATATTAATGTAAATAGGGAAAAAAATATAATAATTTTATGCATCTAGACAGGATATCATGGAATTTTACGTACAAATTTCGAGAAGGAGAAGGAAAGGTAGAGAAAACAAACAGTCTTAACATGACGCACCATGTTATGGAATGTATTTCACATCATACGATGTCACTGACAGAATTACTATTTTCTCCCAGCAATTTTGATAATGCCATCGCCATACAAAGCAATATAAGTCTGTTGAAAATGTCATTAAAATAATTTCATTATTGTTAAAAATATTTTTAAAAATCCATGTTCGGATTGGAGTGAGTCGCCTTGTATTTTTAAATGAATAAATGGATATAAATATGGGTAATAAATGGATATAAATATGGATAATAACTTGATATAAATATGGGTAATAAATGGTTAACTGGATATAAAATGGATAATAAATGGATATAAATATGGATAATAAATGGACAAATGGATATAAATATAGATACTAAATGGATAAATGGCTATAATACTATAGAAAAGTTGTTTTCTGTAGTATGCTCTGCTTGTCCAAGTTTGTACATAGAGTTCCGTGACACCCTGTATAATCGTGTGTTTTAATAATATAATAGTCTTATTTATTTTATATTTCTGCTTTATAGGATTTCATAAAACATGAAAATCTTTAACGTTGTTCATATATTGCGTGTTTTTTATTATTTTTTTACATTGTTTTTCGTCCTTTTTTATTTTATTTTTTATAAAAAATCTTTTATTAATTTCACTTTTAATTAATTTCAATATTTTAAATGACCCCTCCCTAAAGTTCTAATTTTGAAAATCTCGTCATGCATTTTTTTTTGTCTTAAATATTTACAAAGACAGTTTACATGTATTAGAAAAGCTCCACAATAGGATGAGATCATGTTTTAATTTAGTGTCTTCGAATTTAAGTAGTCTGCCAAAAAGCAAAATAACGGCTTACTTTGACCCTAGTTGTTTTAACACTAAAAGTAACTCATTACACATCTCTGAGAAATTCCTTAAAAATTCTTTCAAAACAAGTCCATAAACAGGTTCCTAAATTTGCTTTTGATAGATCAACAAAATATCTCTACTTTATTATAACTTATTTATGCGAATATTGTAATGAACTTAATCGTTTGATATAAGATTCAAATCTCATTATTTTTATCCTGGTCGGCTTATGCACGTCTCGCAGACGTGATGTGTTATCCTCAGGAGTTAATACTGCTTTCAAAAAGGAAAAAAAATACGGTAAGAGTATCCCATTATATCTCTAAGATATATCCTCAAAAAATGCTTTAAAGCACGCACATAAATTGGTTCTTAAATTTTCAATGTGTTATCCTCAGGAGTTAATACAGCTTTCAAAAAGAAAAAAAAATACTGTAAGAGTATCCCATTACGTCTCTAAGATATATCCTCAAAAAATGCTTTAAAGCACGCACATAAATTGGTTCTTAAATTTTCAATGTGTTATCCTCAGGAGTTAATACTGCTTTCAAAAAGGAAAAAAAAATACGGTAAGAGTATCCCATGACGTCTCTAAGATATATCCTCAAAAAATGCTTTAAAGCACGCACATAAATTAGTTCTTAAATTTTCAATGTGTTATCCTCAGGAGTTAATATTGCTTTCAAAAAGGAAAAAAAAAATACGGTAAGAGTATCCCATTACGTCTCTAAGATATATCCTCAAAAAATGCTTTAAAGCACGCACATAAATTGGTTCTTAAATTTTGATTTCCATTAAAAGATTGACAAAATATCTTACTTTATTAAAATTCACATTTATTTATCTTAATATTGTAAAGAACGTGATCGTGTGATATAAGATCCAAAATTCATTATTTTTCTAATTTTTCCCCATTAAAAAATTCTCAAAAACACATCCATGAATTGATTTCTAAATTTTTCTTTTTAATTAACTGATCGATGAAACACCTCTACTTTATTACAATTTGAATATTTATCTGACTATTCTATTTTTTTTTTTTTTAAATAATGTTCAAATCTCATTACTCTTGTCTTGGTCGTTTGACACACGTCTCGCAGACATGACGTGATACTGTCAGGGGTTAATATTAATTTCAGGAAGCCATATAATATTAGACCTTTACTATAGTATGTAAACATTTATATTTAAAAATTTTATGTGAATTTATTTACTAATTAACACATTCTTACCTTGTTTAATTGAAGAAGTCATGCACTCTGTACAGCAAAATTCCACCTGTTCGAAGCTTAACTTCTTGCTCGACATCGTGCTTCCTTCGACTGGGAAACTATCAAAATAGATGAAAAGGATGTTACTACCTCTTCCTGGTGCAAAAGACATGCGCCTTTCTTCTTTTGAGTACCTTTTTTCAAGTAAAGAAACAGTAGAGAAGAATGCTAATCTCAAATTGTGTTTTCTCAGAATTAGTTCCTCGTTTTTGGTATGCAATATGTAGAAAATTAAAAGAAATTTAAAAGTACCTCAACAAATAAAAGCTTAATCAATTATTTTATGTTGGTTCTAAGCATATCCACAGTCAAAACAAAAATGAAGAAATAATTAATGCAATTTTTTAATAATGTTTAACAAAAGAAACACTAGAATTAATAGAAGGCAGCGAGTTTTTCCTTTATACATAGCGTTTAACTCTAACCTGTAACAGCACTCATAACTTAAGCATATCAAAACCTTTCTTTGATAGATTATTAGATTACATGCAATTCTTCTAGACCTGCTAATAAAAACGACCTACTAACAATCTGACGATCCATGAAAATAACTTTAATGTCACAAAATCTTCTTCCAACAAAGGTGCTGCATCCAGAAACATTATTCTTTCATCTTTTTAATTTGGTGGCTGCAGAGTATTTTCAGTTGCACTCTTGATGTAGTTTTCGAACATCACATTTGAAAACACCTCTCTAATAACCCTCACAGAACACCTTGTAAATTTAACCTAAACGCTAACCTTACCTTAAAACGAAATAAAAACACTCAAACCGATACCTTTCAAATCTAAAAAAAAAGCAAAATTTTCTTAATTTAGATGACCTGCTTGTAGATTTGGGATTCTGTTGAGTAAAAACTGTTTTCTTCCAAGAAATATGATGAGTGTTGAAGTAATTTCTACCATCCAGTTTGACTAGTTGGTTTCGCAAGTTCTCGAAATGTAATCCTCAACAACAATGTAGAAAACCCTAATGAAAGAAACGTCTTAAAAATTACAGTCCCTCTCCCTCCCCTATAGACATACCCTTAATAGCCAATATTACCCTAACATGAAATGAAACTACTCGATGCAATGCACCCTTTGAAGCCTTAAAAGTTAAATCTCTTGAGTAAAGTTGAGCTGCAAGCAATCTAGTTTTCTCTGGAAATGTTTCTCCTGAAACATTGTCTTCTCCCAGAAAATTGTCTGCATCCTGAATCATTCTTCTTATTTCCATTTTGACTTGCTAGTTGTCCGAGTTTTTCATTTGTATTCATCACTAAGAACATACCTATTGAATACCCTATTGCAGTAATCTAATAAAACTGACTTCTAATGCATACATACACACACACACACACACACACACACACACACAAAATAACCTTAGCCTAATCCTAACCGAAATCGAAACAAAATCACTCGAATCGATGTATCCTTTCAAGCCTAAAACTAAATTCCCTTAAGTATAGCTGAGTTGTTAGCAATCTGGTTATCTTTAGAAAATTCTGTCTTCTTTCAGAGAACGTGCTGCATCCTGGAATATTCTTCTCACCTCCATTTTGATTTGTTGGCTATCCCGATTTCCAAGTTGTATGCTTCACTAAGGACATTTGCATTGAATACTCTATTACAATAAACCTAAGAAAACTTATTCCGACTATAAACATACAATAAAAAATTATCCTTAACCTAATCTAACTTTATCCACTCCAACTATAAACATACTCTAAAAATTTTACCCTTAACCTAATCTTAACCGAAAACAAAACACAATAACCGAATCCGATTCATTCTTTAAGCCGCTTCAATATAGCTGAGCTGGTAACAATCCATTTTCCTCAGGAAACTGGTTTGATGAAACAATCTTCTTTCAATAAACTTTCTGCCGCCAGGAGCATTCTTCTTGCGTCCAATTTGACTTGATGGCTATCCAAGTTTTCCAGTTGTATTATGCACTAAGAACATATTTGCTGAATGTCCTAATAAAAATTACCCACTCTCACTGTAAACACACACTAAAAAAACTTACCCTTAATCTAATCCTACCTAGAAACTAAACAATCGAACTAACTCAATATCATGCATCTCTCCAAATCTTAAATGTAATCAATCTTCTTGAGTATAGTTGAGCTGTTAGCAATCTGTCTCACCTTACACTCTTTTAAGCACATTCCCTTAAAAATCTGCTTTTGAATTGAATATGACATATATTCATTTTACCTCCCCAAAATACTTTCCTAAATTTCAGAACGGTACAGATCACCCGATTATTGTTCAGGAAATTTTATTACTTCCTATGCTTTAACACTATGCTACTTACTTTACACAATAAAACCCCAGAATTTACTTTCCCATAAAGAAATAAAACTTGCCGATTATCTTTTTCCCAGCTTGTCTGCTTCATCCAGTTGAACAGTTGCTAATCCAATGATTCAGAAAATCAGATTCGATGAAAATCCGCTTTCTTCCATCTAAGTAGTTGAGTTGAAACAGAATCCTCTCTCATACGTAATGATGTTGGCTATGGAAACGTTTTAGAAGTCTTCTTTAATGTGAGTAAAATTATTTTAAAAAAAAACTAATAAAATCCTTTTTTCCTCTACGTTCCCTAACGAAAAACAGCTAAATAAAAATCTACAGTAGTCGACCATTCCTTTCTAGCTTGTTTGTACAAAATCTTCATCAGATATCTTCATCAGTATTTCACTCAAATTAGGTATCTTCTATTTAAGAAAAAATGCTATACCATTAACCTATATTTAAAAAATATATTCACTTACCCGAATTTTAAAATGTACCGCAGGAATATAAAACTTACACCTATACGTCTGTATTCCAGCTAAATTCGTAAAACAAACTGATTTGTATAAAAGCTCCAAAATGTAAAAATATTTCCTTCAATATATTCCAATATGAAATATTTATTTCAATATGTCCAATGTGAATTTAGAACAAAACTGGAAGCCCTGAAAATAAAAAAAAAATAATTTTACGAATCTGACAATATTATAGAACCTAATATATTTTTCTGGCTTTTCACCTACTTCTCCTATATTCTCAACAATAAAAACACAAGCCGTTTTTTTTTTTTTCAAAATACTCCTAAAACTCAAATAATACAATGCGGGTGCTTTTTTTTCTAATGGTATTAATTCGCAAGTTGTAGGATTTCCTAAAATATCATCTTTGAGAAATTACCGTACTTTATCCACGACTGACCCCTCGTTTAACTCACCCCCTTAAATACGAATCTCGAAGATTTATTTTCTGAGAGTTGTGCATCCTACAGAAGCTCCTGAGCATATTCTTTGACATGTAACACGCTTCTTATCACTGAAATCCACCCTCAAAAACGGCAAACTCCCCTTTTCTTATCTTCGCCACCACCAAAATCCAACCTTAAAAAGTGACGAACACACCTTATCTTATTTCCACCTCCTCCTCCACCACCACCACCGACGCCGACGTGTTATGAAAACGGCTTTTCTACCATACTCTTACAGATTATGAACAATAATTTAACCTTTTTAATTTAGTTTATACTCTTTAATTTAATTCAATCTAAGACTGATATAAAATCCTACAACCACCAAATCACAACCAAAATCCAACCTCAAAAAGTGAGGAACACACCTTATCTTATCTCCTCCTCCTCCTCCTCCTCCACCACCACCACCACCACCGACGCCGACGTGTTCTGAAAACGGCTTTTCTACCATACTCTTACAGATTATGAACAATAATTTAACCTTTTTAATTTAGTTTATACTCTTTAATTTAATTCAATCTAAGACTCATATAAAATCCGAAAACATAATCTTTCTTAACGTGATAATACAGCTGGAAGAAATTGTTCAAAACAGTTTGGTACACGGATTTCATATTACTGCTGAACTACTATAAAATATAGCAGACATCAATTTTAAGTTTAAATAAGTTTTAAGTTTTATGGAATATCAATGAGTTTGTGAAACAGCTTATGACGTGATAAAAAGGTATATCGTTATTACTCATGCATCGTGGAGAAATTAAAAGAGGTGATTATAATTAAACATTTCGTAATAAGGCAAACGAAGAAGTGCTTTTATGAAATATATGACGTTTATGCATGGTAAGGGAACAAAAAGAGCAGATATTTAGATTTTATAAAGAGTAATAAAATATGTAAGATTTTGGGGTTTTATTGCAAGAGTAACAAAATACTTCAGATTCGAAAGTGCAAAATAAACTGAAAGCGGTATTCCTGCTTGTAACATATATGATACAGTTCTGAAGAAAATATACTTAAATTTTCAAAAGTTTTTTTTTTTTTTTTTTTTTTGAGGAGAATTTGTGAATTAAATGAGTAATTTATAATTAAACTAGTTTTCGTTAAATCTTCGTTACGTGGTATTCCTGCGTGTAACAGATATGATACAATTGTGAAGAAGATGGGTTTAATATTTTAAAAAGATTTTTGAAGAGAATTTGTGAATTAAATGAGTAATATATAAATAAACTAATTTCTGTTACATCTTCGTTACGTGATATTCCTGCTTGTAACAAATATGATAAAATTGTGAAGAAGATGGGCTTAATATTTTTGAAAAGATTTTTGAAGATAATTTGTGAATTAAATGAGTAATTTATAATTAAACTAGTTTTTGTTAAAACTTCGTGACGTGATATTCCTGCTTGTAACAAATATGATACAGTTGTGAAGAAGATGTGCTTAAATATTTAAATATATTTTTAGGAAAATTTGTGAATTAATTGAGTAATTTACAATTAAACTAGTTTTCTTTACATCTTCGTTACGTGGTATTCCTGTTTGTAACAGATATCATACAAATGTCAAGAAGATGTGCTTAAATTTTTAAACGTTTTTTGAGGAGAATTTGTGAATTAAATGAGTAATTTATAATTAAACTAGTTTTCTTTACATCTTCGATACGCAGTATTCTTGCTTGTAACAGATATGATACAGTTTTGCAGAAGATGTGCTTAAATTTTTAAAGGTTTTTTTTGCGGAGAAGTCAATAAAATTAGTAATTTATAATTAAACTAGTTTTCGTTACAACTTCGTGACGTGGTATTCCTGCGTGTAACAGATATGATACAGTTGTGAAGAAGATGTGCTTAAATTTCTAAAGGTTTTTTGAGGAAAATTCGTAAATTAACTGTGTAATTTATAATTAAACTATTTTTCGTTATATCTCCCTTACGTGGTATTCCTGCATGCAACACATATGATACAGTTGTGAAGAAAACGAGATTATATTTTTACAGTTTTTTTAGGAGAATTTCTGAATTAAATTAGTAATTTATAATTAAACTAGTTTTCGTTACATCAACGATACGTGGTATTCTTTTTGTAACAGATATGATACAGTTTTGAAGAAGATGAGCTTAAACTTTTAAAGGTTTTTTTGGAGAATTTCTGAATTAAATCAGTACATTATAATTAAACTAGTTTTCGTTACATCTTCGTTACCTGGTATTCCTGCGTCTAGCAGTTATGATACATTTGGGAAGAAGATGGGTTTAATATTTTAAAAAGATTTTTGAAGAGAATTTGTGAATTAAATGAGTAATATATAATTAAACTACTTTTTGTTATATCTTCGTTACGTGGTATTCCTGCTTGTAACAAATATGATATAGTTGTGAAGAAGATGTGCTTAAATTTTTAAAGATATTTTTAGGAGAATTTGTGAATTAAATGAGTAATTTACAATTAAACTACTTTTCGTTACATCTTCGATACGCGGTATTCCCGCGTGTAACAGATATGATACAATTGTGAAGAAGATTGGCTTAATATTTTTAAAGAGTTTTTGAAGAAAATTTGTGAATTAAATGAGTAATTTATAATTAAACTAGTTTTTGTTACAACCTTGTTACGTGGTATTCCTGTTAGCAGATATGATACAATTGTGAAGAAGATTTGCTTAAATTTTTAAAGGTTTTTGAGGAGAATTTGTGAATTACATCAGCAATTAATAATTAAACTACTTTTCGTTACTTGGTATTTTTGCTTGTAACATATATGATACAGTTTTGAAGAAATGTGCTTATACTTTTAAAGGCTTTGTGAAGAGAATTTGTGAATTAAATAAGTAATTTATAATTAAGCTATCTTTGGTTACATCTTCGTAACGTGGTATTCTTGCTTTTAACAGATATGATACATGATACAATTCTGAAGAAGATGTGCTTAAATTTTTAAAGAGAATTTGTGAATTAAATGAGTAATTTATAATTAAGCAAGTTGCCGTTACATCTTCTTGTTACGTGGTATTCCTGCTTGTAAAAGATTTGATACAATTGTGAAGAAAATGTGCTTAAATTTTTAAAAGATTTTTGAGGAGAATTTGGGAATTAAATAGTAATTAATAATTAAACTTATTTTCGTTACATCTTCGTTGGGTGGTATTCTTGCTTGTAACAGATATGATACAGTTTTGAAGAAGATGTGCTTAAATTTTTAAAAGATTTTTGAGGTGAATTTTTAGATTAAATGAGAACTTTATAATTAAACTTGTGTTCGTTACATATTCGTTTCGTGGTATTACTGCTTGTAACAGATATGATAAAATTGTGAAAAAGATGTGCCTAAATTTTTAAAGGTTTTTTGAAGAGAATTTGTGAATTAAATGGGCAATTTATAATTAAAATAGTTTTCGTTACATCTTCGAAACGCGGTATTACTGCTTGTAACAGATATGATGCAGTTTTGAAGAAGATGTGCTTACACATTTAACGGTTTTTTTTTTTTTTTTTTTTTTTTTTTTGAGAATTCGTGAATTAAATGAGTAATTTATAATTAAACTAGTTTTCGTTACATCTTCGTTACGTGGTATTCCTGCGTGTAACACATATGATACAATTGTTAAGAAAATGTGCTTAAATTTTTAAAGGATTTTTGAGGAGAATTCGTGAATTAAATGAGTAATTTATAATTAAACTAATTTTCGTTACATCTTCGTTACGTGGTATTCTTGCTTGTAACAGATATGATACAGTTTTGATGAAAATGTGCTGAAAATTTCAATGTTTTTTGGAAGTGAATTTATGAATTAAATCAGTAATTTACAATTAAACTAGCTTTCGTTACATCTTCGTTACGTGGTATACCTTCTTGTAACAGATTTGATACAATTGTGAAGAAAATGTGCTTAAATTTTTAAAGATTTTTTAAAGAGAATTTGTGAATTAAATGAGTAATTTATAATTAAACTAGTTTTCGTTACATCTTCTTTACGTGGTATTCTTGCTTGTAACAGATATGATAAAATTGTGAAGAAGATGTGCTTTAATTTTTAAAGGTTTTTTTAGGAGAATTGGTGAATTAACCGAGTTAATTTATATTTAAACTAGATTTCGTTACATCTTCGTTACGTGATATTCCTGCTTGTAACAGATATGATACAATTGTGAAAAAGCTGTACTTAAATTTTTTAAATATTTTTGAGGAGAATTTGTGAATTAAATGAAAATTTTATAATTAAACCTTGTTTTCGTTACATCTTCGTTTCATGGTATTCCTGCTTATAACAGATATGATAAAATTGAGAAGAAGATGTGCTTAAATTTTTAAAAGTTTTTATAAAAAGAATTTGTGAATTAAATGAACAATTAATAATTAAACTATTAGTTTTCGTTACATCTTCACGCTTGAATTCTTCCAATAACTTATACATTTGAAAAGTTAAAGCAAGTTGTATTTTAGTGACTTTTCTGGAGATAGATAAGCTTTTCATACATCTTCGTTAATTTCTTTTTAAATACATTTTTTTAATTATTATGAGGAATTTTGATTCGTCAAATAACTTACAAATATGAAAAGATTTTTTTTTTTTTTTTTTTAACTTTCTTTTTAACTACGTTTTCCGAGAAGTATGAGTTTTTCATACATCTTCAATTGTTTCTTTTAAAGTTTTTTTTCTTTCTTTTTTCTTTTCTTTTCTTTTCTTTTCTTTTTTTTTTTTTTAAATTTTGATACGAAAAAAAGCATCAACTTCAGTTTAAATTTATCCTAAATTTATCTAAATTAACGAAATGCTAAAGATATGATAAGCCAAACTTGTTGTCGTTTCTGGTAGGGGAAACGAAATATTTCAATTCTGCCTTTTCCCATTATAGTACGTATATCCTGCTCTATCATTGTAAAGTGGTAAGTATAATCGTAAAAGTTAACATACGCAACATCCACTTCCAACCAAATTTACAACATGCACTTTCACTATATTTAACCCTAGGTACCTACCTTTATAATGGAGTAATCCAATTGAGTGCTGCACTTGATAAATCCAATTGAGTAATTTGATTCCGCTTTAAATATCCAATTGTGTAATTCGATTGCACTTTATATATCCAATTTATATATCCAACTGCACTTTATATATATATAATCCTGTTGCGTAATCCGTTGTTCATTGAATTGCTGAAATTGTGAAAGTTCTGGAAGTGAATGTTGGGTATATTAAATTTTGAAATGTAACACATGCTGCTCTTGAAAAAATAATTCATCGCCCATGCATCACTTAACCTTATAACGTCTAGAAATTTTACTCAACATTGAAAAAAAAAAAAAAAAAAAAACATTCTTTTACCAGAATTTTTATTTTAAAATATTTAACTTATTTATTTACTTTAGTTCTCTGTGGTTTACATTTAACTTATTTTTGGGTCGAATAGTCATTTTGAATGTACCTTTCGGGTCCATTGGACCCGTGTGGTAGGTGGAGGGTTGACCAGTCTCAATTTTATTTAACTTAACCTCTTCAGACTTGAAGCTAAAATAATACTACAAATACTCATTTCTTGCTTTTGCTGAAACAAAATGACATCACAGATGAATGACAGATAAAAGTTTTTTTTTTCTGAAATTGATACCTTAAGGGACCAATAATTTAAGTTCCCAAATATCGATCTTAAAATATTATAGTCCCCTAAAATATCAATTTAATTATCAATAACTTAAATTCACACAATAAAAAATTAAAGGAGTTTAAACAAGTGAAATGATCTACAAATTCTCATTTTTTTTTTTTATTCTTAAGTATTTGAGTTAAATAATTATGAAAATTACTTTCTTTCTTGCCACATTGTTTTGAAGGCATTTTGCAAACTCCGATGAAGCTAAAATTTATTTGATGAGAAAATCAGCATAGATGGTACCATTTATTAGTTTGGTTTTAAAGCGAATAACATTCAGCTATGTATTGGGTTGTCAGGAAAATTCGTGCCGTTTGGGAAAATTAATTCGTTGCTTAAAATTCTGCCCGTTAATTATTAGGCATTAGCTATCGGAATTAATGTATGGACGTATTTTCTGGACAACCCAATATAAGGGAAGTTAGAATGCAAAAAAATCTAACAGTTTACTTTTTATGAGGTAAAGAATAGAGGTATACATTTGTGTACCTCAGGTCTGAAGAGGTTAACACACATGAATCGCAATTTCTACAACGTTTGCCAGACAAATATACCACGCAGATTAAAGAAGTCAGTAGCCAGTAGCAACTCTGCACAGATAAATTTAGGATAAATTTAAATTGAGTTCGTTGCATGTTTTTGTATTAATACTTATTTTTTTTTCATTTAAAAAAGAGATTTTCAAAAGAGTATAATGTAGATGTAGGAAACAAACGACACATCTCGGGAAACAAATGGCACATTTCGCAAGGAAAAAAAAATAAATGTATACGTTATTGGACAAATTCAACTAAAAGGTGTAATCAAAATTAAGTTAATCATGATTGACATTACGGTAAATAGTTCAACTATAGAGACAAACTTTGAAAAAATGGGTGTCGACATTGGAAAAAAAAAAATCGAATAACAGCAGTGTATTTTGGGTTTATATATATGTTTATAAAGAAAAATTTAAATACAACAACATCTGATTCTGCATTTTAATCTAGATTCTAAATATATTACTATATTAAATAACTTCTTTTAAATTCGGCACATCTTCTCCAGATTTTATCGCTTTCAAGTATTTCATCTCAGTATTCATTAAGAACGATCGTTATATTCTAAACGGTACTTGTAAAAATTTTACAAAAAAGCAATATTGATGAATATCCAGTTAGCGCCTTTTAATAAATACTTTACATATCACATCTTTTAAACTACATTTTAAAAATTTTTTGCATCATCTTCCCCAAATTTATCGCTAGAAGTTAGTTATATATTTGGTAGATTGTACACATTTCATTTTGTTTTATCCTTATTTTATACATTTAATTTTTCGACAACTATCCACAATTTTAATTTTAATTTACGCGACATTCAAGAAGCTCAATGTCCTCACCTTTAAAAAATGTAAACTGAAATTACGAATATTTTTTTCTAAACTTTCAACCAAATGAAATTTTTCCTAACTACATCTTCTTCGAAATTGCATAGTACACAATTTCCCCCTTCTTGTTCAAATTATCCAAACTGTAGCCGAGAAACGTTTACCACCTCAAGTTTGATTTCCTTTTTATCTAATTAAGAACTTGTAATCTTGTATCATAGAATTTTAAAAATTTAACTGACTCACAAATACTCCACGGAACATTTTTTAAAAATCAAGCACACTTTCTTTACTAATTTATTCAACTATATTTTCAACTCAACAACTATCGACAATTTTAATTTTAATTTACGCGACATTCAAGAAGCTCAGTGCTACCTCTAAAAAATATATAATGAAATGAAATTACGAATATCCTTTCTAATCGTTCAACCAACTGAAATATTTCCTATATACATCTTCTTCGAAATTGCATAGTATCCAATTTCTCCCTTCTATTTCAAATTATCCAAATTGTAGCCGAGACTAGTTTAATATCTCAAGTTTGATTTTCTTTTTATCTATTAGTTAAGAACTTGCATTCTTGTATCATAGAATAAGTTGCTATTTTAAAATTTTAACTGACTCACAAGTACTCCACAGAACATTTTTTTAAATTCAAGCACACTATCTATACTAATTTATTCTAGTATATTTTCAATTTAACAACTATCCACAATTTTAATTTTAATTTACGCGACATTCAAGAAACTCAATGTCCTTACCTTTAAAAAATATACAATGAAATGAAATTACGAATATTCTTTCTAAACTTACAGCAAAATGAATTTTTTCCTAACTACATCTTCTTCGAAATTGCATAGTATCCAATTTCTCCCTTCTTTTTCAAATTATCCAAACTTTAGCCGAGAATATGTTAACATCTCAAGTTCGATTTTCTTTTTATCTATTAATTAAGAACTTGCATTCTTGTATCATAGAATAAATTGGTATTTTAAAATTTTAACTGACTCACAAGTACTCCACGGAACATTTTTCAAATTCAAGCACACTTTCTTTACTAATCTATTCTAGTATATTTTCAATGTAACAACTATCCACAATTTTAATTTTAATTTACGCTACATTCAAGAAGCTCAATGTCCTTACCTTTAAAAAATATACAATGAAATGAAATTACGAATATTCTTTCTAAACTTACAGCAAAATGAAATTTGTCCTAACTACATCTTCTTCGAAATTGCATAGTATCCAATTTCTCCCTTCTTTTTCAAATTATCCAAACTTTAGCCGAGAATATGTTAACATCTCAAGTTCGATTTTCTTTTTATCTATTAATTAAGAACTTGCATTCTTGTATCATAGAATAAATTGGTATTTTAAAATTTTAACTGACTCACAAGTACTCCACGGAACATTTTTCAAATTCAAGCACACTTTCTTTACTAATCTATTCTAGTATATTTTCAATGTAACAACTATCCACAATTTTAATTTTAATTTACGCTACATTCAAGAAGCTCAACGTCCTTACCTTTAAAAAATATACAATGAAATGAAATTACGAATATTCTTTCTAAACTTACAGCAAAATGAAATTTTTCCTA
Source organism: Maratus michaelseni (assembly GCA_963931845.1). NCBI lineage: Eukaryota > Metazoa > Arthropoda > Arachnida > Araneae > Salticidae > Maratus > Maratus michaelseni. Next base: position 47,905,921 of record OZ007598.1, on the reverse strand, counting down.
ACTACATCTTCTTCGAAATTGCATAGTATCCAATTTCTCCCTTCTTTTTCAAATTATCCAAACTTTAGCCGAGAAACGTTTAACATCTCAAGGTTGATTTCCTTTTTATCTATTAATTAAGAACTTGCATTCTTGTATCATAGAATTTTAAAAATTTAGCTGACTCACAAATACTCCATGGAAAATTTTTTTAATTCAAGCACACTTTCTTTACTAATTTATTATGCTTGCTACAAGAAATAGACACACGTTCTATATTTAATTTTTCAACTTAACAACTATTCACAATTTTAATTTTAATTTACGCGACATTCAAGAAGCTCAATGTCCTCGCCTTTAAAAAATATACAATCAAATGAAATTACAAATATTATTTCTAAATTTTAAACCTAATGAAATTTTTCCTAACTACATCTTCTTTGACATTGTATAATATCCAATTTCCCCACTTATTTTTTAAATTATCCAAACTGTAGCAGCGAAACGTTTAACATCCACGTTTGATAACTTTTTTATTTATTAATTAAGAACTTGCATTCTTGTATCATAGAATAAGTTGCTATTTTAAAAATTTAACTGGCTCACAAATACTCCACGGAACATTTTTTAATTCAAGCATCCTTTCTTTACTAATTTATTCTACTATATTTTCAACTTAACAACTATCCACAATTTTAATTTTAATTTACACGACATTCAAGAAGCTCAATGTCCTCACCTTTAAAAAATATAAACTGTAATGAAATTACGAATATTCTTTCTAAACTGTCAACCAAATGAAATTTTTCCTAACTACATCTTCTTCGACATTGCATAATATCCAATTTCCCCCTTCTTTCTCAAATTATCCAAACTGTAGCCGAAAAACGTTTAACATTTCAAGTTTGATTTCCTTTTTATCTATTAATTAAGAACTTGCATTCTTATATCATAGAATGAGTTGCTATTTTAAAAATTTAGCTGACTCACAAATATTCCTCGGAACATTTTTTTTTTTTTTTTTTACATTCAAATACACTTTCTTTATTCATTTATCACATGTTCTACAAGAAGTAGACCCAGGTTTATTTTATTCTACACTTTTGAATACCAAATATTTTCTTACGTTCTATATGACCATCGCAATAACTTATCTATGTGTTTACTCTTTATAAAAACTAATTATCGAGTCCTAATTTTTCTCGTACCATACAAAAATTCCATAAAACATATGCTTCGTAGAAATACTCTTCTTTGGCGAATCAACAAATGATATTAGACAATAATTCCTTTAATTTTTCTTCGATGCGTGAATCCCAACGGAGATATATTTTTTTGTTTTACACCATTGTACATTATATTTATCATGACTCTCTTTAATCTACGCAAATTTTAACTTCTTCATTTAAAAATCACACAAGCAGAAGCTTATATTTCTTCAAACTACATCTTCTTTAGTTATTTTACTTTCTAGTAATAAGTATATAAATATTTTGTTTGTCCCACATTTAAATTTAAATACACATAATTTCGAAAATCTAAAGTAATTCGGTAATCTGAAAACTCTATATTCTTTGCAACTAATCAATTTTTTTAACTTTTCTGCAGAGCATGTATTTTACGTATGATTAGTAACGAACTCTATTTCAGCTTATATTAGATCTTTAAATCCTAACAAATTTATAGTTTTTTTTTTAAGATATTAATAAATATTTGTTATAAATATTTTCGCCTATCAAAGAAAGCTGCAATTTTTTTTTTCATCGTGGAAAAAAAGAAAAAGAAAAAAGATATCTACTAGATGCTATAATAATTCAGCAATTTTATATTAGTTTGAAAAAACTTCTTATTTTATTGAAATTTGAATGATGATAAATTAATTACGAATACATTTTTTTTTCAGAAACTATGTATTTATATCTTCTTAAATCTTAAATACTATTATATTTTGAAGAATTTCTTCTAACTAATATTTAGTAAATAATATTTTCATTTTCCCAAACTCCTAGGATAAATCTTTACACATTTTTCCTTTTATCTAGCGTCTATTTAACGCAACTTTAACTTTTCCTTCAAATCACATGTCCCCCCCCCCTCATAAGCACATCTTAAAAGAGATGGTAGTATTAATGTTAATTTACCTGCTCGCGAGGCTCTTAGTGTCGGTCTTACACTTTTCGAAATTTAACATAAATTTTAATCCTGAACGTCTTTAAGCAGCAGCATCTTCAAACTCGTAACAATTGTATGTTCTTCTTTAAGACACTTTCTTCTTGTATTTTCGAAGATTTTTTTCTGAGGCATAATCGATGAAAAATCTGCATCATATCCTACAGCTTACATCTTCCACATTCATTCATCATTGTAACTGAGATAATAATTTTCAAATATTCTGCTAAGAAATATGGAAAACTGGAATAACTTGATTTCTTCTACAGGGTTAATTCTTCTAGCAGCATAAACAAACTGTGTAACATATTTCGAGCTATAAACAAACAACAATCTTATTCCTCTTAAATCTACACCTTTGTCCATAAAAAAATGTTTGCTCTTCTAATAATCTTATTACTCTTAAATCTCGAGCCTACCTCTCTATTATAAAACTTATCTTACGATCTTACTCCTTTTAATCCTCAAGTGTGCCATTGCCCCACTACTATAAAACCCCTTCTAACAATTTTACTCCTCTTAAATCTCAAGCCTACATTTCTACTACAAAACTCTTCTAACAATCTTACTTTTCATAAATCCCAAGCCCACTTCTCTGTTATAAAAGTCATTCTGATAATCTTATTCGTCTTAAAACCCAAACTTGCATCTACTATAAAACCGTTCTAACAATCTTACTCCTCCTAAATCCCAAGTTTATATTTCTACTATAAAATACTATACTATAAGTGCCTGATCTTAAAATATTTGTTCTAGTTTCACATAAACCCATTCTGAGTTCTATTTTGATGATTAAAATAACTAAAATCTGATTTAATTTGTATGGAAAGTCCTTTTACATTTTGGAACCTCTAACAAATTTCAATTCTGGACACCTATACTCTTGTCTAAGCTGCTTTTCTGTCTTTCATTTAAGTAGTTCTGAAAACGCGATTCCAGAAATTGACCTAGCACTACTAATCCAACAAACAAAACAATCAATTTCATCCGCGAACTATTTTTTTGGCCATTCATCTTCATACATAAGTTTGTAGTCCCGGTGTATGTAGTCTTGAATAATCTATAAAAATGTCGAATTATTTTCAGTTGTTCGCCTTCTTCCACCAGTAAGTTAGTTGTTAAAACAGGCTCCGTTCTGCAGCTTACATGACGGGTATTCCATATCTGAATTCCTCACCATAAATGCTTTCGCGCGCTTACATACCCTTTTTCTAAAGCTTATCCATCAAACTTATCAAACATTACTATACCAGCAAACCGAAATAAATAACTGAATCCGTAGACTATTTTCTGGTACATGCATGAAGTAGTTGACATGGTGTATGTAGTCTTGAAATATCCACTCCACGCCAAATTCTTCAGTTTTTTATCTCCTTCCATCAGTTGGTTAGTTGTCAAAGTAAACCTTTCTGTAGCTTACTTGATGAGTAGTCCATATCTAAATTCCTCATCCTAAATACTTTCTCGCGCTTATATACCCCCTTTTTTAAGACTTATCCATCAAATTTATCAAATACCACTATACCAATAAACCAAAATAACTAACTGAATCCATGGAATATGTTCTGGTAGATCCATCTGTCTGCATGAAGTATTCGTCATGGTATATGTGAAGTATCCACTTTTGAAGTATCCATCCACATGTCACTTTGTTCAGTTTTTCATCTCCTTCCATCAGTAAGTCAGTGGTCAAAGTAAGAACTTTCTGTAGATTACTTGATGTGTATTCCATATCTAAATTCCTCATCCTAAATACCTTCGCGCACTTATATACCAGCTTTTTTAAGACTTATCCATCAAATTTATCAAATACCACTATACCAATAAACCAAAATAACTAACTGAATCCATGGAATATGTTCTGGTAGATCCACCTGTCTGCATGAAGTATTCGTCATGGTATATGTGAAGTATCCACTTGTGAAGTATCCATCCACATGTCACTTTGTTCAGTTTTTCATCTCCTTCCACCAGTAGGTCAGTTGTCGATATAAGCACTGTTCTATAGCTTACATAAAAATTCCATATCCAAATACCTCACCCAAAATGTTTTCGCGTGCTTACATACCTTACATACCCTTTTTCTAAGGCTTATCCATCAAATACCCCTACCACAACTACCCCCCTATTCCCCTATCACCAACAAACCAAAGCAACCAAAAGAATCCAAGAATTATTTTCTGCTCAATTCATCTGTTTGCATGACGTAGTCGCCACGGTGTATATAATCTTGAAGCATCCATCCACATGCAAAAACTTTCACGGAGTTTCATCTCTTTCATCAGTAGGTAAACTGTCAAAATGGGCTCCATTCTGCAACTTACACGAAACTTCCATGCATAAATTCCTAACCCTAAATTGTTTCGCGTGCTACATACACAACTTCTAAGGCTTATTCATCCGATTTCCCTTGCACCCTGATACCAAAAAACCAAAACTACCAACTGATTTCAAGAACTACTTTGTGGTACATTCACCTTTCGGCATGGATTTGTCGTCATGGTGTATATAGTCTTGAAACATCCATCCACATACAAAATTTTCCACGGTTTCATCGTCTTCCACCGGTAAGTTAGTTATCCAAATAGGAGCCGTTCTGCAGCTATACATGAGTAGTCCATATCTAATTCCGCATCCTAAATGCTTTCGCGCACTTACAAAGCTGTACGTGAGGGTTCCGTGTCTAAATCCCGCCCCCTAAATGGTTTCGCGCGCTTACATACATTTTCCAAAGGATTTCTCTTAAGATTTTACCCCCAATTCTCTTGCTACCCCCGTCACATGCATAGTGGCATAGTGTTAAGGCATGGAAACCTGATATATTTGTCTGGAGTTTGACCCCAGAGAATGGGCGTACATTTAAGAAATTTTGGACTTTTTTTTCGGAGGTAACGTGAATAGGGTCAAATTCATCTAAAAATCCCCTTTCAAAGTTATCCTGACCCTCCTAGAAGCGACGGTGCGTAGGTATTTTTTTTATCCAAGTCCGTCTGAAGAGCTGGCTATTAATTGAGAAGTGTCAGGTTCAAATCCGGCAGTTTCAGGCATCGATGTTTGTAGTAGGCCAGATTCCATTTTAAACGGGGGTCCACGTAATTGCCTTCTTGTGCAGAAGATGATTGTAATGCTGTAAACCTATCAACCAACCTCACAAAGTATTCTTTATCTCAATGTATTATTTAACCAAAAGGAAAAAACAAGCATCGACATTCTAACTTCCTGCTAATGATGAAAATATACTTAATCTATGGCCTTAAAACACTATGAATTATTTTATGAAAAGGATAAAACTGGCTGCCTTTAGAAAACGTTAAATTACATTACATTATTTATTTATTTTCACTATTATAGAATTTGAGAATATTTCTTAATTATTACTGAGGTAAAAGGGCTTCTGAACATATGATATGCTTTGAACGGCACCCCCCCCCCCCCCCAATTACACTTATTAATACTTCTAAGATAAATCACCTACTTCAACCAACATTTTCCCCCCTCAAAAGCTTTCTAAACACCATATCTTTTAATAAGAAAAAAAGAGGAAAAGATGGGAAATACATGAATATTTTCTCCTTAGAATTTAGAAAGAGATGCGATATTTGTAATGAAACTAAGAATCTAATTAGAAAAAAAGTAAGTGCATTACTTTTTTAGGTCATTCGAAAACATTTTAATAAAGAAAATTAAATTTTAAGAAGTTGTGGATACCTTTTCACTTCTATTAATACTTCTAAGATAAATTTAAATCACCTACTTCAACCAATACCACCCCTCCCCCTCCAACTCAAAAGCTTTCTAAACACCATACTTTTTAATAAGATAAAAAGAAGAAAAGATGGGAAATACACACATGAATATTTTCTCCTTAGAATTTAGAAAGAGATACGATATTTGTAATGAAACTAAGAATCTAATTAGAAAAAAAGTAACTACATTACTTTTTTGGGTCATTCCAAAACAGTTTAATAATGAAAATTAAATTTTAAGAAGTTGTAGATTCCTTTTTCCCTGAGTGACTACCATAACGAATTATTGCAGTCACTAATTCCTACCATTTAATAGATCTCTGAAGATATCCAACAATGCATTCTTCTCTATACAGATATTCCTCTTGCAATTCAGAAAAAAAAAAATCTGATAACAATTAAGAGCAAATATTAATATATATATATATATATATATATATATATATATATATATATATATATATATATACCAAAACCACATACTATACATCTAATCCCAAAACACCTGAACAAGCATAATTTCCCTGTCCACCGCAGATAGACGATTGCGATCATCATGCTTTCTGATTAGTTGTTAAGCCGAACTCTTCTTAAGTCATTTCTGGTTGAACTTGGGTTTCTTATATAATATCTATTAATTTCTATATAATCTAATTAATTTATAACTGTAATATAATAAATATTATAGTAATATAGTCTAATTAATTTCTATATAATCTAATCTCTATATAATCTAATATTTCTCTATAATCTAATAATATATATTAAATTCTTATATCATATCTTCTTATATCTTCATAATCCTCTAAAATACCAAAAATGACTTAAAAAGCGTTTGATTTTGCAATTAATCAGAAAGCGTAAAAATCCCGATCGGCGGTGGAGACGGAAATTATGCACCTGAACAACAGAGAAAAATTAACAAATAACCATGAAAAATTCACACTAACAAAACTATAAACAAAAAGAACACAACCATTGGAGAGCTGCAAGGCTAAAGACTTGCATGCTGGGTTATACCGGTAATTACTCAACATATATTTATAATATATTAAATAGATCAGAAATACAAAACAATTAAAAAAATAAGCTAAAATAAAATAAATTACTCATAACTCGTATACACTATTTTCGTTAAAATCGCCACCTCTCTTTTAGCAGGAATTTCAAATTTCAGATTTTGTTTAAAGGGGCAAATGAATATAGTACATCCAGATTCTCTGCTCACTTATGTGATGAACTACTTTTTTGCATTTTGTTTTTAAGCCTATTTTCAAAGAAATATTTCTTTGTTATAATTTACTTACATTCAATTATTAATTTATCAAATAATGATAAAAGAAACTCTGCAACTCAGATGGGGGAGGGCGCAATTGTCCCACCCTGTCCGCCCTAAATGGCTCCCCTGTCCCCTAGGCTTGTTATCAATCAGTTCTGAAATTCTCCTCTTAAATTTTAATCCTATGGCTTTGAAATGCATTCATTTTTTTTTCCAAATTTCTTATCAGAAAATAAAACTTTGTAACTTCTTTTCTATGTACGTTCTTCTTAACGGATAAATTCTTCTTTGGTTTTCGCTAGGCAAAATATTTCTAAAATATATATTTAATTTTATTGTAAATGTTAAAATCTCATTTATAGTGTACTCAAGTGTTAACAACTTAGCTAAGATGTTAACATTTGAAATATAAAATTAAGTATATTGTTTAGAATTATTTTGCCAAGCAATAAACAGACAAGAGTTAATCCTTTAAGAAAAACTTACAGAGAAAATGAGTTACAATTTTTAATTTTCTGATACAAAATTCGCAAAATATGAATACATTCCAAGCCCATAGGATTAAAATTGAAGAAGGGAATTTGTGGTATGACTGATAAAAAGCCTTAAAACAGATAAAATTTTCTTCCAGCAACACCATAACCTTTTAGAAGGAAAATTACCTTAAAAATTTAAATAATTTTACATTTTTAGAAAATTTTAAGGAGAACTATATACAATTTTATCAAAAGCTGCATGGTTTATTACTAGATCCTTATTAAAAAGTTTCTCTAGAACAGAGTTCTCAAAATATTATTATTATTATTATTATTTTATAAAATTATAATTAATTTTCAAAATTTCGTACAAATAAAATAAGAAGGAAAATTATGCTTATGTTACTTACACTCCGTATCTCAAATATAAAATAATTCTTTCTTTCTTCTTCTTCTTCTTCGTATTTATTTGCTTCAATAAATGAATTACCGCTTCTATTCTCAATTTTGAATGATGATCCCGCCTCTTCCGCCCATTATTCATGTAATTTCATGTAATTCAAAACTATTTCATACATTTTTCACTCGAAAGTTCTGTTATATTTTATGTACAGTATTTTTTGTTCTAAATATACATGACAGAAACTCTATCAGTGGTACAAAAGTTATTTTTAATGGAATACATTTATGTAGGTTAATTTTTCTAGTTTATAATTTTTCAAATCTTTATTCTTCATAAACATTACAATATCTATATATTTACATTAGAACAGGTACATTAGAATTTATTTAGAGTTTGAATTGCTGAATGACGCATTAATGCTACAGAATATGTTTAAAGCTACCGCCACACCTCCACCTCCACCTCCGCCTCCACCTCCACCTCCACCTCCACCTCCACCTCCACCTCCGCATTAAAGCCACCTCCACTTCATAAGATTAAAAAATATTCTAATTTATTTTTAACTTTCTTCTAAATCTGTTATATTTGTAGCTTGAATGGCTAAATAACACATTAATGCTATAGAATATTTTTAAAGTCACTTCCATATCCACCCATTTTTTATACTATTAGAAATTAGTCTAATTTATTTATAACTTTCTTCTAAATCTGTTGTATTTAGAGCTTGAATTCCGAAATGCCGAATTAATACTACAGAATATTTTTAAAGCCACCTCCACCTCCACACCTCCGACTCCACATTTAATCCACCTCCACTTCCTAACAGTAAACATTATTCTAATTTATTTAATTTTCTTCTAAATCTGTTATATTTAGAGCTCGAATTGATAAATGACAACATTAATGATACAGAATATTTTTAAAATCACCTCCACACCCACCCATTCTTCGTAAGATTAAAAATAATTCTAATTTATTTTTAACTTTCTTCTAAATCTGTTGTATTTAGATCTTGAATCGCTAAACACCCTATTAATGCTATAGAATATTATTAAGTCACCTCCATATCCACCCATTCTTTATACTATTAAAAATTATTTTAATTTATTTTTAACTTTCTTCTAAATCTCTTGTATTTAGAGCTTGAATTCCTAAACACCGCATTAATGCTATAGAATATTTTTATAGTCCCCTCCACAACCACCCATTCTTCATAAGATTAAAAATTATTCTATTTTATTTTTAACTTTCTTCTAAATCTGTTGTATTTAGAGTTTGAATTGCTAAATGGCGCATTAATGCTATAGAATATTTTTAAAGACCCTCCACACCAACCCATTGTTCATAACATTAAAAAATTTTCATATTTATGTTTAACTTTCTTCTAAATATGTTATATTTAGTGCTTGAAATGCTAAACACAACATTAATGCTATAGAATATTTTTAAAGTCAAATCCACATCCACCCATTTTTTATACTATTAAAAATTATTCTAATTTAAATTTAACTTTCTTCTAAATCTGTTTGTATTTAGAGCTTGAATTCTTAAACGCTGCATTAATGCTATAGAATATTTTTAAAGCCACCTCCACGCCCACACCTTCTTCATAACATTAAAAATTATTCTGTTTTATTTTTAATTTTCTTCTAAATCTGTTGTATTTAGAGTTTTAATTTCTAAATGACGCATTAATGCCATAGAATATTTTTAAAGCCACACCTCCACCTCCACACCTCCGCCTCCACATTAAAGCCACATGCACTTCATAACAGTAAACATTATTCGAATTTATCTTTAACTTGCTTCTAAATCTGTTATATTTAGAGCTTGAATTGATAAATGACACATTAATGTTACAGAATATTTTTAAAATCACCTCCACACCCACCCATTTTTCGTAAGATTAAAAATAATTCTAATTTATTTTTAACTTTCTTCTAAATATGTTGTATTTAATCTTGAATTGTTAAACACAACATGAATGCTATAGAATATTTATAAAGTCCCCTCCACAACCACCCATTCTTCATAAGATTTAAAATTATTCTAATTTATTTTTAACTTTCTTCTAAATATGTTATATTTAGTGCTTGAATTTCTAAACACCACATTAATGCTATAGAATATTTTTAAAGGCACCTCCACACCCACCCATTCTTCATAACATTGAAAATTATTCAACTTTATATTTAATTTTCATCTAAATCTGTGGTATTTAAAGTTTGAATTGCTAAGTAGCGCATTAATGCTATAGAATATTTTTAAAATCATCTTCAACATCCACCGATTCTTTATACTATTAAAAATTATTCTAATTTATTTTTAACTTTTTTCTAAATCTGTTGTATTTAGAGTTTGAATTGCTAAATAACTCATTAACGCCACACAATATTTTAAAAGCCACCTCCACACCTCCACCTCCACCCCCACACCTCCGCCTCCACATTAAAGCCCCCTCCACTTCATAACAGTAAACATTATTCCAATTTATCTTTAATTTTTTTCTAAATCTGTTATATTTAGAGCTTGAATTGATAAATGACACAGAATATTTTAAAAATCACCTCCACACCCACCCATTTTTCGTAAGATTAAAAATAATTCTAATTTATTTTTAACTTTCTTCTAAATATGTTGTATTTAGAGCTTGAATTTGTAAACGCTACATTAATGCTATAGAATATTTTTAAAGTACCCTCCACAACCACCCATTCTTCATAAGATTAAAAAATATTCTAATTTATTTTTAACTTTCTTCTAAATATGTTGTATTTAGAGCTTGAATTTCTAAACGCTACATTAATGCTATAGAATATTTTTAAAGTCCCCTCCACAACCACCCATTTTTCGTAAGATTAAAAATAATTCTAATTTATTTTTTACTTTCTTCTAAATCTATTGCATTTATATCTTGAATTGTTAAACACCACATTAATGCTATAGAATATTTTTAAAGTTCCCTCCACAACCACCCATTCGTCATAAGCTTAAAAAATATTCTAATTTATTTTTAACTTTCTTCTAAATATGTTATATTTAGTGCTTGAATTGCTAAACACCATATTACTGCTATAGAATATTTTTAAAGTCACCTCCACATCCACCAATTTTTTATACTATTAAAAATTACTCTAATTTATTTTTTAACTTTCTATTTGCATTTCTACTTGTATTTAGAGCTTGAATTCCTAAATGTGGCATTAGTGTTATAGAAAATTTTTAAATGCACCTCCACACCTACCCATTTTTCTTAACATTAAAAATTTTCCTAATTTTTTTTTAACTTTCTCCTAAATCTGTTGTATTTAGAGTTTGAATTGCTAATTGACTCATTAACGCCATAGAATATTTTTAAAGCCTCCACCTCCACTTCCATACCTCCGCTTCCACACCTCCACCTCCACCTCCACCTCCACATTAAAGCCACCTCCACTTCATAACAGTAAACATTATTCTAATTTATTTTTAACTTTCTATTTGTATTTCTACTTGTATTTAGAGCTTGAATTCCTAAATGCCGCATTAATGCTATAGAATATTTTTAAAGCCACCTCCACACCTACCCATTCTTCATAACATTAAAAATTATCCTAATTTATTTTTAACTTTCTTTTAAATCTATCGTATTTAGAGTTTGAATTGCTAAATGACTCATTAACGCCATAAAATATTTTTAAAGCCACCTTCACTTCCATACCTCCGCCTCCACATCACCGCCTCCACACCTCCGCCTCCACATTAAAACCACCTCCACTTCATAACAGTAAACATTATTCTAATTTATCGTTAAATTTCTTCTAAATCTGTTATATTTAGAGCTTGAATGGATAAATGACACATTAATGATAACAGAATATTTTTAAAAATCACCTCCACACCCACCCGTTTTTCATAAGATTAAAAATTATTCTAATTTATTTTTAACTTTCTTCTAAATCTGTTATATTTAGAGGTTGGATTGCTAAATGCCATATTAATACTACAGAATATTTTTAAAGTCACCTCCACATCCACCCATTCTTCATATAACATTAAGAATTATTCTATAATTTAAAAGTTTCTTCAAAATCTGTTACTTTTGTCATGTAAACAATTGTGAGATTTCAAATTCTTAATGCTATATTAAATTTATATTATACATTCCACATCCACATAATTTTTCTGTATTATAAACTATTGTCTATCAAAGCATATGTTTGCCATTATATTTAACTTAAATACTCTGGAAAGGAAAAAGAAAAATGGGGGTGAAGGGGGCTGGAGGGGGCTCTTTTTGAAGAGCATGCGCAAGATGATTAGAGAAGCAGCGCAGGTGAGATAGAGCAGGTTAGAAACAGTGTAATTTCGTTTTCTAACTAAACTGTCTTTAACTAAATTTACTTTTTTCTGAAGTCATTTCAGTTCTATTAATTCTATCCTTTCATGTTTTGTCTTTATCCTAATTTCAGCAAAATTAGTCATATGCTGTTTTAAATTTTCTCTTTACCTTGAGTCATTTCGTTAAGCAATCACTTTGTGCTTTCTTAATTTTACATTTATATTAATAAATGCATTTTTTTTATGAGCTGTTTGAAGGCTTCATGTTTTACTTTATCCCAAGTCATTTCAGTCAATATTAGCCATGTGGTGTTTTAAATTTTGTCTTTACCTTGAATCATTTCGTTAAGTAATTACTTTGTGCTTCCTTAATTTTACATATATACTAATAAATTTAATTTGTTTCTGAGCTGTTTTAAGGCTTCATGTTTTTCCTTTAAGTCATTTCAGTAAATATTAGTTATGTGCTGTATTAAATTGTGTCTTTACACTGAATCATTTCGTTACTTTGTGCTTCCTTAATTTTACATTTATATTAATAAATTTAATTTGTTTCTGAGCTATTTTAAGGCTTCATGCTTTGTTTTTATCCTAAGTCTAAGGTAAATTTTTTTCTGAGCTGTTTTAAAACTTCATATTAATTAATAAATTCACAGTTTTCCTTTCTGCTTGATTAAATCATTATATTCCATTTAGTTATTTTATAAAAATACACATGTAGATGAAAATAATAAAGAGTTCCATGTTATTTGTTTTCAAAAATACTTTTTTTTTTATTGTTATAAAAAATAATTTGTACCCTGATTTTATACATTCAGCAGTTTTTGTATTTCATCCATTTAAAATTAGAGATATTTTAAAATGCAGACTATTCCAAAATCTCTAATGGATGATAAAATTACAGTTTTTTTTTTAACGTTTTAAAGTTTTTCCTGTTATTTAATTATTTTCATAAAATGAATACATGAATAAATACATTACAGGATGTTTACAAAATGAAACTTCGATATCAATATAATGTTAGTTTAAGATTACTTAATTTTTCAAAAACTTTGGGGATTTTTTTCAATCGTGCAATAAAAATCATAAAAAGGCTCATTCCGTTTTCAACATTTGTCCTTTTTTAATTAATTTACAATATATATGTTGATTTACATAATAATCAAGTGATTTATATTTCGATTCCAGATGTATAAAATTCTTAATATATTTTTTTTTCTACAAAACATTCGAAGTAAAATATATATATATATTTTTTACATCATATGATTTGTTTATGACAACTTTTATTATTACCTCCAATCTCTCCTTATATTTCTAATATTGAAAAAAAAATCTTCGAATATTTTATAACTTTTTATAAATCTATTATTCTAGTGATTTATAGTCAGAAATATTATATTTTTCAATGACCATTTTGTAACATTAAAAATAACGCATTTTTTTCCAAAATGTTGCTTATTCCATGTTTTGATATTTCTTTTTCTTCAAAATATCCGAGAAAACCTTAATTTTTCAATTTTATGCTAATTTCTTTACGCTACTTTTATTTCGGAACTCCGCCTACTTTAACTTTCAATTGTAAAAGAAAATTGAGTATATTTTTAATATAATTTACTTGCAGATTCTTTTTACTTCGTTTTCGTTTTGAAAACTTAAATTTCTTCATGTAATATGAATATTACACAATATCTTTACCAGACAATTTATTTTATTTATAATTGTGCCACCATGTCAATTATTAATTTAAAATTAATGATTGTACTGCATTTATATGTTACTGATATTATCATCTATTTCAGCATTATTTTATTTAGCTTTGAATCTCAGAGCCTAGTGCCTCTTATGCTCAGCATTTAATTCTCATTTTTCAGTGCATTTTACACTAATATCGACATTTGATTTTAAACATCATATTGTGTTCAATAAATATTAAAACATTTTCTGTTTAGCACTGGGATGTTATTATTATTATCATTTTATTTTCTGATATCTTATTTTTGTACTAATTTCACTTTTCAAAAACTTCTATACTATTATTATTATTATTATTATTACAGAATTAATTTATTTGATTTATCGCAGCTTTCTTCAATATATATTTTTATTCTACTTTTTTTTAAAGATTTCAAATCAAATTCTAAGTGTCTGCTTTTGATAAACTATTATTTTTATCACCACTTTCTCCTTTTCTGTTTGTTTTTTTTTTCTTCATAATTCCTAATAAAATTTAAGTATTTGCTTTATTTTCTTTTTTGTTTTGGCATAACTTATTATTTTTATGACAACTTTCTTTTTTATATATTGTTATGCCATTATTTTCAAAAGTCCTAAAAATTATTTCTGATGCTTTTTTATATCAAACTATTTTCTTTATTACCTTTTTTTTTTTTTTTGCTAATTTATAGATTACATATGAAATTAAATAAACTTTTTTTTTACATGGCTAACTTATTTCCTATATTACTTTTTCTTAATCATATACTACATATGTTATGCTATATTCATCATATTATTACACAACTTAGATGTTTTAAACTTTCATCATCAATTTTAAAATTGGACTTTCAAAAAATTTTCAACACATCTAATAACATATTTAGTATTTATACTATCATTTTAATTAAACGTGCTTGATCTTTCTTCTCACTAATTGAAATTTTAGTTTTTGATAACTTTTCAATAACAGATAATCAACCATGAAAAGAAAATTCTGAATATGCCTTTTAAAGCTCTTCTTTAAATACACTTAAAAGAATAATTGAGTTTCTAATCTTAATCATCAATAATTTACTTTATCTATTTTTAGCTAAAAACAGATTACTTCACTTATGTATTTAATATTTCATTTGTTCTTCACTGATTGCTTCTAAGATATCAAAGTGAACTTAAATTTGTTAAATGTTTACTAAAAAGTAATATTAATAAAGGAATGTACTTACAATTGCATTTATCTGATCTTCAACTTGAAATAATTAGAATTCAGAATATACAGCACATAACTAGCATTCAGAAACAATAAATGTTGATATTGCTAATAAAAGGCTTAAATAACAAATTAATTGCATATAATTATATTCTGAGTATTTCTAGTAAAAAAGATATTATTCGTGTAATTACAGCATGCAATCAATACGCTATCTAATAAATGTGATAATAATTATTTACATTTAACTGCACAATATATGTGTAGTAATTACAATAATATTATTTTATATATAATATAATATGTTGAATATATATTTTTTTAAATCATACCCACTTTATATACATACTGTGCTAGTTTTGATAATATTTTTTACCATTGATTCCATAATTTCCATTATTACCGGTGGTATGAAATAATTATTGAGGCCATCATCCGGCAACGAGATGCTCAGAAACTGGCCATAGTAATCCAGTTATGCGTGTTTATCCTAATCAATCTAGAAAATTTAATTTCGAGAAAATCTGAAAAATAAAATAACAATAATAATAGAAAAAAGAATAAATAGTACAAGACGATAAACATTTATGCAAGTTATTTTAGAGGGTACCGTAAACTTTAAAATGAGCAAAAATCGACATAAAAATATACTGCCATATACTACTTGGCAGGATGTATGTTTTCTATATTTCCTAAAGGTAATCAATTAAAATAACACATAATAATGCATTTCAAATGCTTTTTTCTCAAAACAAACTTTTCTCAATCTATATATCTTTAAAATGCTAATATACTACCATTAAATTAATGTTAATAATACCACCAATATATCACCATTAAATCAATGTTAATAATACCACCATTATTACCGGTGGTATGAAATAATTATTGAAGCCATCATCCGGCAAGGAGATGCTCAGAAACTGGCCATAGTTCTCTAGTTATGCGTATTTATTCTAATCAATCTAGAAAATTTAATTTCTAGAAAATCTGAAAAATAAAATAACAATAATAATAGAAAAAAGAATAAATATAGTACAAGACGATAAACATTTATGCAAGTTATTTTCAAGGGTACCGTAAACTTTAAAATAAGCAAAAATCGACATAAAAATATACCACCATATACTACTTGGTAGGATGTATGTTTTCTATATTTCCTAAAGGTAATCAATTAAAATAACATATAATAATCTATTTCGAATACTTTTTCCTCAAAACAAAATTTTCTCCGTCTATATATCTTTAAAATGCTCCATGCGTTTTAATTTTTAATCAACTTCAAATGAAGGAGGTTATAGAAATCGTTTGTATATATGTATTTTTGCTATGTATGTCTACGCATAACTTTTGAACGGATGGTCCAATTTTCTTACTCTTTTGTTGTTGTTGTTGTTGTCGTTGGATAAATAGGTCTCTTTCTGCAGTTTCAATATTGTTAGGATCTAAAAATGATATATTTATATGTTTGTCAGTTTTCGTGTCTTTTGTTTTACTTTACATGCTTTAACTTTCGTAAAAATGGGCCAATCGTCAGAAATTCAGTTTCGTACTAGTTTTAGACTTTTAAAAATATAATTGTTTGTGTCCAGGTCTCCCACTTGGTCCGTTTTTTTTTTTAAGATCACTATTTTAAAACAAAGCTCTTCTCTTTATATTTATTTCTTTTGCAAATTTTGTAGAAAACCGACCCCGAAGGTTATTTCTATTGCAAATGTTCAAAAAATCTACCACGAAAAATTTCTATCAGAATTACTGGTACTCAGAAAAAGGACTAGCGGGAGTCCTTTTTATTGGGTTAAAAAATGGATGTACAATTTCTACTTTCTTCTATCTTTACAAGAATGAAAAGTATTGTATTAGTGAAAAATTTCGACTTCCGCTTTTCGACGGATCAATACGTTTCAGAAGGTTCTGAACACGATTTGACTGTTTATAGAAAATGTCTGTCTATGAATCTGTCTGTCTGTCTGGATGTGTGCGTCTGTATGCGACAAAAATTTTGTGGGCGATTTATCTCAAGAACTAATGCACGGAATTTAATAAAACTTTAGATTCGGCTAGACCTTGCTATACATTGGTACTGATTAGATTTTAGTGCAAATCGCCCAACAGGTGGCACAGCTATGCGGCATTTTTCACGATTTCCACAATAGCTCTATCTCAAGAGCTAATACACGGATTTTCAACAAACTTCAAATTCAGTTAAACGTTGTCATAAGTTGTTGCTGATTAGGTTTTGGTGTAAATAGCCCAACAGGTGCCACTGCTATGCTGTATTTTTCAGGATTTACACGATTTAGTCATATCTCAAGAATTAATGTACGGTATTTAATCAAACTTCATGTTTTGTTACACCTTGAAATAAGTTTGTGCCGATAAGGTTTTCCTGTAAATCATATAACAGGTGGTTCTGCTATGCTGCATTTTTCATTCTAAAATGCATAATTAAAAAATATATACGCTTTTTGAAGTATTAACATGTACAAATTTGATAAAATCTGGTAGCCAACAAAAAATTATAGTCGTCAGCAAAAAAACCCCACCCCATTCCCCGGTCATTGTTTTTTTTTTTTTTTTTTTTTTTTTTTTTTAAAGGTTTTTATGAATTAATTGAGAAAAAATAATAGCAAGCATGGTTTATAATTACTATTTACATAGTTTAGAATAGTACATAATTTAGAAAGATAATATCTAAGTTTTATAATGAAACTTATATCTCTTAGAAAAAAAAAAGAAAAGAGAAGAAATAC
The DNA here is from genome assembly GCA_963931845.1 of Maratus michaelseni. Lineage (NCBI taxonomy): Eukaryota > Metazoa > Arthropoda > Arachnida > Araneae > Salticidae > Maratus > Maratus michaelseni. The sequence continues at coordinate 47,887,870 of OZ007598.1, read as the reverse complement.
CGAAAAATGCTAATTGCGAAATGCTTCAAATGTCCGGATAGTTGAGTGTTACAAAATCTACATCTGATGAGGGGGAGGGGGGGGATTGTTAAAATAGTGAAGCCGGAAAAGGACCTCTTGCCTATTTTCTTAACAAAGTCAGTGAAATTATTCTGATTTTATTATTTTAAAATTTACGGTTCATGAACTTATTTTTGCCAAATTAAAAATGAAAGTTTAAAATATTTTTTGTTTGAATATAGTTTCTAAGTGTATTAGGTGCATTCGTAATTATATAGATACGCAGCACCTATAATCGCCCGTCCGTCTGTCCGCATATAACAGCACAAAAACTACCAAACCGAATGGTTTAAAATTTAATATATTTAATAGTTGCAGAATTTTGTCGAGTCATTTCAAATTTTACGAAAATCGAATCAAAACTTTAAAATATATTAATAAATGTTTTCTTAATTCTATGAAATCCTATCATACGTAATTAATTCAATGATATCCCATGATAGGTAATGATTTTAGGTTGCCATGGTGATTACGTGCTATTTAAGATGGAGTCCTATTATTTTCGTATTACTGAATTTAAAAACTGAGTATGTACACTGCAGCAAACTGTCCGCAGTCATTTGACTGTTTTTATAGAAAATGGTTACATAACCGCAATAAAACTCTGTTCTGGCAATATTATTGCCCATATTATGGCCCGAATATTGTGAAATTACGGTTATGTAACCGTAACTGTCAGTTTGCTGCAAATTTTTAACGATGTATACTAAAATTGTTTAATTACAGCAATCGTATAATCTACCGACAGTTTTTGGATAGATGTTTCCGGAAAAATATATATTAAATGGGAAAAAACGTCTAAGTATGGATTTCAAGTTCTGAAATTTTCGAAGCTAGGCATAAGTTTTCCATTGGTATGTTCAGTAAATGTCAACAAAAGATAAAATGTTGCCAACTCAAAATGTACTTATTCTATTACGAAAATTAATCATATCATAATAACAGATGATATAATTCCTTTTTTCTGTGACATAATAACGAAGATTTTTTTTACATGGTCTTGTATTGGATATTTGCGCATAGTATAATTTTAATGTAACAGAATTGTAATTAATTGTTTGCAAAAGTGTATCGAAACTTAATTTCATAAAATAAAATTACTCTCTATAATATGAAAATCTGCACATAAAATAAATTTTATTTTCATGTATTTTTTCCATAAGAGTGTAACAGCTATTGCACCAAGATCTGAATATGTATAAAAATCGTTATAGTACGAACACACCTCATTTGTCACGTTTGACGTACAATTTCCAACTTGTTTAAAACCTTCTCACCGACGCGAACTGATATATCCGTTCACTATGCTGCAGGTTTCACAGCAATACAAGGTTTCTTTAAATTAATATAATTCTACAAATATAATGCATTTTTAAAACATCAAGTAATGATTGATGCTCTCAAGGATTGTACTTATATATGTAATTAAGTTTTTTTATCTCAAGTTTGAAAATTCAGATTTTTTAAGCATTTTAAAAAAATTACACAGAAAACAACATTACAAATTCGCCCTTTGGCTCGGCGGTCAAAGGGTTTTAATAAAGTCACTCTGGTGGGTGAATTGCTTCACACATAAATACACAAATTTTATTTATAATCAAATTTCTTTTATATTAAAAGGAATAACACGATTTAGAGGTTTTACTACTCCTTCCCATACATAGCAGTGGTACTCCAATGTCTAGTTGCTTTTCAGAGAATAATTAAAATTTTCCAATTTTCATGAGTTACGAATTTTGTGTTTTCAAGCGTTATAAAGCAATTTTTTTTTATAAGAGACAACTTATTTTTCTCTACGACACTTCTAGCAATTAATAATGATTTAAAATTTTTACAACTATAACTAACTAACCAAACTTTTAGTTTAAAAGATTTAAAAGTTTTAAAGTAATATAATCCAATTTCAGACTGTCCCCTAATGATTTCCTGTAATACTTTTTTAAAATAAATTTGCCATGTAATTTCTTCTGTTTGCAGGTTAAAATGATGGAGGACATGATGACAGGATGATGGCAAACAAAATGATGATGGCATGAAATGATGAAATGATGGCAGGACAAAATTTAAATTTTGTATTTCTTGAAATTTAATCCCCTGAAAATTTTAATAGATTTCATATAATTCTGTGCCCTTTTTTACGTAACTTTGTAAATTACAGTATATGTTTATCATCAATTTTTAAGGAATAAAAGCCGAGGTCAATGTTTTCGGGACACCCTGTATATGATTATTAGCAAATTATGGACAAATATCAAAGTAAAGCAATTATCAAAAACAACTTTTATTGAAAAAATTGTGAATATTACGGGAATAAACGAATATTAAAAGTAGGACATTAACAATTTTTTTTATTATATCTATTAATGTTGGGGAGTGATTTGTGCATATAAACATGGTATTTTAGACATTGGCCCTTTTCTAAAAAGCTAAAAATGTAATAAGGTCTACAATTGAGGGGGGTCGGAGCAACAAAGTGCCAAGCCACATTTTTAATGAAACAAATATGACACTGTAATCTGTTACTTATTAGTGTAAATTACAATATCCGACATATTATTTGTTTCTAATGTCACTCCGTAGAAACATATGTCCCAGGTTTCGTTTTTGCTCCAGACGTTTCTAGAACTTTTTTACCGGCTAATTTACAAAGGACGTAATATTAAAAATATATATATATTAAAATAGGTGGATATAATATTTTTTTTTAAAAAAGGACGTCCTAGTAATATCATTAAAGTAATGCCACATTGTTATTCAGGTTGATTGGCTGATTTATGACGGCCGATTATCTACACAAGGGATATAAGTCCTAGGGGGAGAGCCCTCCGTGAGGGTCTTTCTAAGGGATCCTGCGGTTCCTAACCCGTATTTACGGCAAGGTTCGAAGAAAACCACGGAAAACTCCGAAAGGTTAGGTCCACGGGCGCGACAGGGGTTTGAACCCAGATCCTCCCGTCTACCAGCTTTAAGATCAGAACCACTCAACCACTGGTTCATTGTTATTCAGAATATCTCAAACGTTACTAAGAAATTGGCCAAAAAGAAAAACTTTATATTATATATATATTGATTTCTGTATTTGATCTAACTTTCAAATTGAAATATCTCAGAAGTTCAAAAATGGGGCTTAGAACTCTCTTGCCCCGATCCCCTCAATTATAAACAAAACATGATAAAATAGACAGCAATAAAGGTAAAACGATTATCAAAAACAGCTTTTATTGAAAAAATGGTGAATATTACGGGAATAAATGATATTAAAAGCAGGACAATAACAATTGTTTTATTATATATATTAGTGTTGTGGTCTATCTATTATTGTTGTCTCATATTGTGGACAGCCAACTACACAGGATGCCCCATCTTATCGTTGACCAAAAGCTAATTCCTGAACCGTTAGTTTTAGAAGTATAGTTCCAATTTCAAAAATATTTCTATTATTGAAAAAATGGTGAATATTACGGGAATAAATGAATATTAAAAGTAGGACATTAACAACTGTTTTATTATATCTATTAGTGTTGGGGTCAATCTATTATTGTTGTCTCATATTGTGGACAGCCAACTACACAGGATGTCCCATCTTATCGTTGACCAAAAGCTAATTCCTGAACCGTTAGTTTTAGAAGTATAGTTCCAATTTCAAAAATATTTCTGTTATTGAAAAATGCTGAATATTACGGGAATAAATGAATATTAAAAGTAGGACATTAACAACTGTTTTATTATATCTATTAGTGTTGGGGTCTATCTATTATTGTTGTCTCATATTGTGGACAGCCAACTACACAGGATGTCCCATCTTATCGTTGACCAAAAGCTAATTCCTGAACCGTTAGTTTTAGAAGTATAGTTCCAATTTCAAAAATATTTCTATTATTGAAAAAATGTGAATATTACGGGAATAAATGAATATTAAAAGTAGGACATTAACAACTGTTTTATTATATCTATTAGTGTTGGGGTCTATCTATTATTGTTGTCTCATATTGTGGACAGCCAACTACACAGGATGCCCCATCTTATCGTTGACCAAAAGCTAATTCCTGAACCGTTAGTTTTAGAAGTATAGTTCCAATTTCAAAAATATTTCTATTATTGAAAAAATGTGAATATTACGGGAATAAATGAATATTAAAAGTAGGACATTAACAACTGTTTTATTATATCTATTAGTGTTGGGGTCTATCTATTATTGTTGTCTCATATTATGGACAGCCAACTACACAGGATGCCCCATCTTATCGTTGACCAAAAGCTAATTCCTGAACCGTTAGTTTTAGAAGTATAGTTCCAATTTCAAAAATATTTCTATTATTGTTCTTCATCCTATTTAAAGCCGTTTTCGTACGAATAGTTAATTTGGTAACAGCTATGAAATTAAAATTTTTATACAGCCCCTGGATCCTATAAAAACTTTTTCTGTTTCTCTAACGAGTAAAGAAAAAAAAATCATTTTTATACGACCAAAACGTATCGAGTTAGGATACTATGAATTTTATGAATTTTTAGTGTTTTCTTGTACTAAAAGCGGAAAGACGTGCTTTTAGTTCAAACTATCATAGCTTGGTATGATTTTGCCGTAAAACAACATATATGTCGTTTCTCTTTCAGTAATTCAGTTTAATCTTTAACGTTTTAATTATTATATATAATTACAAATGTTTATTAATATTTTTTAAACCTTACAGTATATGAAATTTTTTAAAATATGTATTTTTTTTTTGTTGATGTAAATTCTTGTGAGTAAATTTTTCCAAAAAATATTTTCGTATTTATTTAAAGAATTTTTTGGGATAAAAAAAAAAATCAAATATTTTTTATTATTATTTTTAAATTTTAATCATTTTTGAGTTAAGTGGATTTTATAGATAATATTTATAAAAAAGAAAAAAATTATTACATACTTCCAAGTTTTTAACTGCTTCATTGTTATCTAACTTGTTAACCACGTGGATTGTTGGACATTGTTTTTTATGATGTTTCTAAGGTGTGTAACAAGTGATTTTTCTTTTTTAGTTTGTATATTTATTTATTTATTCATTTATTTATTATTTAAGGTCTGTATTTTCATCTATGTTAAACTTTTTCTTCTTTTCTTTATTTTATATATTCATGTTTGATTGCAGAATATTAGAGCCCCGGTACATTTTTTGTTAGAAATTAAGCCCTAGGTAGAAATGATGCTTATTTGTGAAATATACAATTTTAAACAAGTTGGAAATTCTAAATCAAACATAACAAATGAGGTGCGTTCGCACTATAACTAGTTTTATAAATATTCAAATCTTGGTGCAATAGATGTTGCACCCTTATACAAAAATGCATGAATACAAAATTTATTTTATGTGCAAATTTTCATATTATGGATTTTATTTTATGAAATTAAGTTTCTTCAATAAATATTTTTCCAAACAATTACTTACAATTCTGTAACATTTTAAATTATACTATGCGCAAATATCCAATACAAGACAATGTAAAAAAAATCATTATTTCAGTTAAATGAATTATATCGTCTGTTATTATGATATGATTAATTTCCGTCATAAAATAAGAACATTTTAAGGTGCAACATTTTATCTTTTGTTGACATTTACTGAAAATTCCAATGAGAAACTTAAGCCTAGCTTTGAAATTTTCAGAACTTGAAATCCATATTTAGACTGTTTTTCCCTTTAATATCTATTTCTCCGGACACATCTATCCAAAACACTGTCGGTAGATTATAGGATTGCTATAATTAAACAATTTTAGTATACAAATTCCGTTTTTATATTCAGTAATGCGGAAATAATAGGACTCCATCTTAAATAGGATGTAATCACCATGGAAACCTAGAATCATTACCTATCATGAGATATCATTGAATTAATTACATATGATAGGATTTAATAAATTGAAGAAAACTTTACCAACATCTTTTTAACACTTTCCAACCTAGTTGAAAAGTGTTTATGACTTCGATTTGTCTGGCCGGATGGCCGTCTGCCGTCTGGCCGTCTGTCCGTGCTCTAACTCTCGTAAATATGCTCGGATTGCTCTGCAATTTTTATATGTTATTGTCGTTATCTATAGCATGTTCAATATTTCAACGGAAGTGTGTAGCACTTATAGTTTTTTTACAGGGACATTCAAAAGAATTCCGTTACATTGCGGTCTATGGGGAAAAATCATTTGCGGATTATTTAAATAATGTTTCACTATTTTAAACACATTGAAATTTATATATATCACTAAGGTGCATTAGAAGAAGCTTAATATGGAATAGGGTGTGGATAGCACTTATAGTTACTTTACAGAGACAGTCAAAAGAATTCCGTTACATTACGTCTATGGAGAAAAATCGTCTGCGGTTTATTTAAATTATGTTTCACTATTTTAAACGCATTGAAATTTATATGTATCACTAAGGTTCATTACAAGAGGCTTACTACAGAATATTGTGTGTAGAGCAGTCATCGTTCATTTACAGGGACACACAAAATAATTATCTACTGTCTGTTAACAATAATTCCTGGAAGTGCGTTTTAAGCTACTGAACGCAATTTTAATTTTAACTCGTTTTTTTTCTATTACGTGGTGTGTATAAATTCTGTAGATCATATACAGGGAAGCACAAAAGTTCGCGAACACATTTCCGTTTATTGACAGAAACTCCTGACGGGGAATTTTAAACTGCGCTACGCGTTTCCTAACTGAACAAAAATTTAGCATCCTATGTAGTATATATACAAATCTATAGATCATATACAGGGCTGAATAAAAGTATTTGGATATTTTTCCGAATATTGTATATGTTGGAAATTCCTAAAATTATGTTTTTAAATATTTTATGCGTTTTCCAAATTGTTTAATTAGATGTTATCTTTTAGCTTATTAAACGGTATGACTTGTAAGATTATTTTGGAAGCGTTGGAAAGTGTTACATAATCTGTGCTTGACGCATGATTTTTCTTTCTTGTTTAAATTTTGATTCTATTTTCATAAAATTTGAAATGACTCGACCAAATTCTGCAACGAATACATATATTAAATTTCAAGCCATTCGGTTGGGTAGTTTTTGCGCTATAATATACCACAGACGGACGGACCAGACGACGACTGTAGGTGCTACATACTTATATAATTACAAACGCACCTAAAATTACAAAGAATGTTGTTTTTTCATAACAATTTTTATGGATATTGCTTATTTCTTAAATTTGACATGCATTTTTTTTTTTTTTTTTTTTATGTAGATGTTATTGATGAACAACATTTATCTGAATAATACTTGGATACGTCGACGTAATTAATTGTGAGTTGTGTTTAATCTAACGAAATAAAATTAGGACATAAAATTAAATTTATAGGATATTTACAAGGTTATTAATCATTCAATTAGAATGAATGTTAATTTTCCATTATAATATTAAGCAAATATATATTTCACTGAGGGTTGCTTATTTCTTTTACTTCATATGTACTTATTATATATATATATATATAACTCATTGTAAAATTAAACCAATGAAACATAAGAAACTGACCATTCACAATGCAACAACAATACCAAACAGCAGAGTCAAATCACAAATCGAAATATATATATATATATATATATGTATATATATGCGTTTATAAAAAATGCACTTGTTCTAATATTGATTATACATATCTGATTACTTATTGTGAGTATCATTTAATAAAAATACATTACATTAGGACAAAAAATTATATTCATAGGATATTGACATGATGATTACCCATTTATTAAAAAATTCAAAAGAATGTTAATTTTTGTTATTACAATACGAAGCAAAATAATTTCTATGGTATATCATCTATTTCTACAGTTTGATATATGTTTCTTTTTACGTAGATGTTAATGAAAAAAGATTTTTTTTTCTTTTCGAAAGTTAGTTGAGCATGTCTTGAGTACTTATTGTGAAATGTATTTAATCAAAATATATTACACTATGAAACAAAATTAAATTAATAGAAAATCGACAGGATAATTAGCCATTTGTTAATCAGTCAAAAAGAATGTTGCTTTTTCATTACAGTACTGAGAAAAAATAAATAAATAAATAAATAAATATGGGATATTACTTATTTCTATAATTTGATAATTATTAATTTTTACATAGGTGTTAATGAAAAATAAAATGTATTAGCTCGTTAGTTGGACACGTCTGAATACATATTGTGATGTGACTTGTATTTAATCAAAATATGTTACATTTAGAATACAAAATTAAATTAACCCCTTAAGACCCTACACTAGTCACGCGAAGAAACGCTCACGTTAATGTTAAGTCTATGGGAAGGTTATCGCGCGATTTCTCGCTCGCATTTTAATATTTTTAAATGATTCTTTTTGCATAGGATAGCTGAGGTCGATCTCTAACGTTGTTAGTTTTTACTTTTTCGATTTTGGTTCCAGTTTTTTTATATAAGGGTAATTTCACTTTCAGAACCGGTTCCAACCGGTTCCAAAGTTGAAAATGTCCGCATACAAAAAAACCGTAACAAAAATCAAAAAAGTAAAAACTAACAACGATAGGGATCGGCCTTAGCTATCCTATGCAAGAAGAATCATTTAAAAATATTAAAATGCGAGCGAGAAATCGCGGGATAACCTTCCCATAGACTTAACATTAGCGTGAGCGTTTCTTCGCGTGACTAGCGTAGGCTCTTAAGCACCATATTCAATTTACTAAGAGTATGCTGAATACCATCTGTGTTACATTAGAATACAAAATTAAATTAACCCCTTAAGCACCATATTCAATTTACTAATAGTATGCTGAAAAGCAGCTATGTTACATTAGAATACAAAATTAAATTAACCCCTTAAGCACCATATTCAATTTACTGATAGTATGCTGAATACCAGCTATGTTACATTAGAATACAAAATTAAATTAACCCCTTAAGCACCATATTCAATTTACTGATAGTATGCTAAATACCATAGCTATGTTAAATTTCATCAAAAATACAAAATTCATACCGGAAATTCTGAAGGAATAATTTTAATTTATGCAAACACGAAAAGTCTGTCATTATATAAAATACAAACTACTACTATAACTTTCTGGTATGAATTCAAAATTTTGAATTTATAAAAAGGCCAAACTGGCAACCTCGACATACGCACACGCGTCCTGGTATTACAGATATAGGTTTTCATGACGTTCGCAGATACGTCATGGTGCTTAACCCTTTCCGGCACAAACAAATTCTCTTCGTAAAATGAGAAATTACTGACTTACACCGTAATTTACAAACGACTTTTTAAGAAAATAAGAACCCCTTATTTTAAGCTTTCATTCTAGAAACAAAATTTTATTAAAATATTCTTGGTGTCGAATGCAAGTTTGGAATTAAAATTAGGTGCACCCGGAGTGGGACCACTGTGCCCGAAAGGGTTAAGGGGTTGATCAAATAGTAACATGGTGATTAGCCATTTGTTAGTCAGTTAAAAACAATGGAAGTTTTTCGCTACAATACTAAACAAAAGAATTTGTACGGGGATTTTTCTACAATTTGATATATGTTTTTTTTACTTAGTTGTAAATGGAAAAGAGAAATTCTTTAACGTTAGTTGTACATGTCTAACTGAGTACTTATTGTGAGTTGTATTTGATCAAAACATGTTACACTAAAATACGAAATTAAATTACTGGAAAATTGACAGGATAATTAGTCATATGTTAGTCAGTTAAAAAGAATAGTAGTTTTGCACTTCAATACTGAGCAAAACAATTTGTATGGCATATTACCTATTTCTACAATTTGAAATATGTTTCCTTTTTACTTAGGTGATAATCAAAAGAGAATACATTCAACGTTGAATGTACATGTCTGACAGATTACTTATTGTGAGTTGTATTTATTGAAAATATATTACACAAGAAAACAAAATTAAATTAGTAGAATATTGACAAGAGGAATAGCCATTTGTTAGTCAGTTAAAAATAATGTCAGTTTTTTATTGCATTAATGAGCAAATTAATTTGTTTCGGATATTACCTTTTTCTACAATTTGACATATGTTTCTGTTTACGTAGATCTTAATGAAAAAGAGAATTTATTCAACGTTAGTTGTATATGTCATACTGCATACTTATTGTGATTGTATTTAATCAAAGTATGTTACACTGGAATACAAAATTAAATAAATTGATAGAATATTGACAAGATGATTAGACATTTGTTAGTGGGTTAAAAAGAGTATTAGTTTTTTATTACGAACGAACAAAATGATTTCTATGGGATGTTGCTTATTTCTACGATTTGATATTTATTTCTTTTTAGTAGATGTTAATGAAAAAGAATTTTTTGAAAGTTAATTGGACATGTCTTGAGTACATATTGTGAGTTGTATTTAATCAAAATATATTACAATAGGATACAACATTAAATTAATAGAATATTGACAATATAATTAGACATTTGTTAGTTAGTTAAAAAGAGTGTTAGTTTTTTATTAGAATACTGATCAAAACAAAATTGTATGGTATGTTACATATTTTTACAATTTGATACGTATTAATGTTTAAGCAGATGTTAATGAAAAATATTATGTATTGGAATGTTAGTTGTACATGTCTGAGTACATAGTGTGGCGTGACTTGTATTTAATCAAAATATATTACATTAGAATAAAAATTAAATTAATAGAATATTGACACGGTGATTATTCATTTGTTAGTCAGTTAAAAAGAATGGTAGTTTTCACTACAATACTGAGAAAAGGAATTTGTACGGGATATTAACTATTTCTGCAAGTTGATATATGTTTCTGTTTACGTAGATGTTAACAAAAAAAGGAATTTATTCAACCTTAGTTGCACATATCTGACTGAGTACTTATTGTGAGTTGTATTTAATCAAAATATATTACACTAGAATACAAAATTAAATTAATAGAATATTGACAAGACGTTTAGCCATTTGTTAGTTAGTTAAAAAGAGAGTTTTTTATTACAATAATGAACAATATAATATGTATGGAATGTTACCTACAATTTGATATATGCTTCTGTTTACGTAGGTGTTAATGAAAAAAGAATTTATTCAACTTAAATTGTATATGTCTGACTCAATTCTTATTGCGAATTGTATTTAATCAAAATGTATTACACTAGAATACAAAATTAAATTGACAGAATATTGACAAGATGATTAGAAATTTGTTAGTCGGTTAAAAAGAGTTTTTGTTTTTTATTACATATGAATAAAATAATGTGTATGGTATATTACTTATTTCTCCGATTTGATATTTATTTCTTTTTACGTAGATGTTAAATGAAAAAATTTTTCGAAAGTTAGTTGGACATGTCTTGAGTACATATTGTGAGTTCCTTTTAATCAAAATATATTACACATACATACAATATTAAATTAATAGAAAAATGACAGGATAATTAGTCATTCGTTAGTCAGTCAAAAAGAATGTTACTTTCTTTTCATAATACTGAGCAAAACAATTTGTATGGGATATTACTTATTTCTACAATTTGATATATATTAATTTTTACGTAGGTGTTAATGAAAAATAGTATGTATTAGAAAGTTAGTTGTACATGTATCTGAGTACATATTGTGACGTGATTTGTATTTAATCAAAATATGTTACATTAAAATTAAAAATTAAATTAATAGAATACTGACACGGTGATTAGCCATTTGTTATTCAGTTAAAAAGAATGGTAGTTTTTCACTACAATACTAACCAAAAGAATTTGTACGGGATATTACCTATTTCTGCAAATTGATATATGTTTCTGTTTACGTATGTGTTAAATAAAAAGAGAATTTATTCAACGTTAGTTGTACATATCTGACTGAGTACTTATTGTGAGCTGTATTTAATCAAAATATATTACACTAGAATACAAAATTTAATTGATAGATTATTGACAAGATGATTAGACATTTGTTAGACGGTTAAACAGAATGTTATTTTTTTTTTATTAGAAATGAGCACAATAATTTGTATGGCATGCTACTTATTTCTAAGATTTGATATTTATTAATTTTTAAAGTTTTAATGAAAAATAGTATGTAATAGATCGTTAGTTGTGCATGTCTGAGTACATATTTTGACGTGAGTTGAATTTATCAAAATATGTTACATTAGAATAAAAAAATTAATTAATAGAATATTGACACGGTCATTAGCCATTTGTTAGTCAGTTAAAAAGAATGGTAATTTTGCACTACAAATTGAGCAAAATAATTTGCATGGGATATATTCTATTTCTACTATTTGATATACGTTTATGTTTACGTAGATGTTAATGAAAAAGAGAATTTATTCAACGCTAATTGTACATGTTTGACTGAGTACTGATTGTGTGTTGTATTTAATCAAAATATATTACACTAGAATTCAAAATTAAATTAATAGAATATTGACAAGATGATTAGCCATTTGTTAGACCATTAAAAAGATTGTTAGTTTTTTATTCATATGAACAAAATAATTTGTATGGGATAGTACTTATTTCTACGATTTTATATTTATTTCTTTTTACATGGATATTAATGAAAACATTTTTTTTTTTCAAAAGTTAATTGGACATGTCTTGAGTACATATTGTGAATTATATTTAATCAAAATATATTACACTAGAATACAATATTAAATTGATAGAAAATTGACAGGATAATTAGCCATTTGTTAGTCAATCAAGAAGAATGTCACTTTCACATTACAGTACTGAGGAAAACAAAATTGTATGTGATGTTACTTATTTCTACAATTTAATATGTATTAATTTTTACGTAGGTGTTAATAAAAAATATCATGTATTAAGACGTTAGTTGTACATTTCTGAGTACCTAGTGTGACGTGACTTGTATTTAATCAAAATATGTTAAATTAAAATAAAAAATTAATTTATTAGAATATTGACACAGTGATTAGCCATTTGTTAGTCAGTTAAAAAGAATAGTAGTTTTGCATTACAATACTGAGCAAAAGAATATTTATGGGATATTACCTATTTCTACAATTTGATATATGTTTCTGACGTAGGTGTTAATGAAAAAGGTAATTTATTCAACGTTAGTTGTACATATCTGGCTGAGTACTTATTGTTAGTTGTATTTAATCAAAATATATTACACTACAATATAAAATTAAATTAACAGAATATTTACAAGATGATTAGCCATTTGTTAGTCAGTTAAAAAGAGTGTTAGTTTTTTATTACTCTAATGAGCAAAATAATTTGCATGGGATATTATATATTTCTACAATTATGTTTCTGTTTACGTAGGTGTTAATGAAGAAGAGAATTTATTCAACGTTAGTTGTGTTGTACATGTCTGACTGAGTACTTATTGTGTGTTGCATTTAATGAAAATATATTACACTAGAATACAAAATTAAATTAATAGAATATTGACAAAATGATTAGCCATTTGTTAGTCAGTTAAAAAGATTGTTAGTTTTTTATTACATATGAACAAAATAATTTGTATGGGATATTGCTTATTTCTAAGATTTGATATTATTTATTTCTTTTAACGTAGATGTTAATGAAAACATTTTTTTTTAAATCGAAATTTAGTTGGACATGTCTTGAGTACATATTGTGAGTTGTATTTAATCAAAATATATTACACTAGAATACATTATTAAATTAATAGAAAATTGACAGGATAATTAGTCATTTGTTAGTCAGCCATAAAGAATGTTAATTTTTCATTACAATACTAAGCAAAACAAAATTGTATGTTATATTACTTATTTCTACGATTTGATGTTTATTAATTTTTACGTAGATATTAATGAAAAAATATTATGTATTAGAACGTTAGTTGTACATGTCTGAGTACATATTGTGACGTGACTTGTATTTAATCAAAATATGTTACATTAAAATAAAAAATTTAAATAATGGAATATTGACTCGGTGATTAGCCATTAAAAGTGATTAGTCAGTAAAAAAGAATGGTAGTTTTGCACTACAATACGGAGTAAAAGAATTTGTAAAGGATATTACATACTTCTGCGATTTGATATACTACTTAGGTGTTAATTGAAAAGAGAATTTATTCAACGTTAGTTATACATGCCTGACAGAATACTAATTATGAATTGCATTTAATCAAAATATATGCTTGAATACAAAATTAAATTAACAGAATATTGACAAAATGATTAGTCATTTGTTAGTCAGTTAAAAGAGTGTTAGTTTTTTATTACAATAATGAGCAAAAGAATTTGTATGGGATATTACTTATTTCTACAATTTGATATTTATTTCCTTTTACGTGGGTGTTAATGAAAAAGAGAATTTATTAGAACGTTAATTGGACATGTCTGAGTCCTTATTGTGAGTTGTATATAAAAATATATTAGAATACAAAATTAAATTTATAGAATATTGACAGGATGATTAGCCGTTCGTTAGTCAGTTGAAAACCATGTTATCTTTTTACTAGAACACCGAACAAACGAATTTTCATAGGATATTACTTATTTCTACAATTTGATATTTATTTATTTTTTACGTAGGTGCTAATGAGAAATAGAATTTATTAAAACGCTAGTTGAATTTTTCTGTCTACTTATTGTGAATTGTATTTAATCAAAATTCTAGAATACAAAGAATACACTTGAATACAACTTAAATTACCGTATATACTCGTGTATAAGTCGAAGAATTTTAGACAAAATTTGGGAACTGAAAATGAAGGGTCGACTTATACACGAGTAAGTAAAAAAAAAAAAAAATAGTGGATTGAAATATCGGAGTCATATTTTTTTCGCAGATAATTGGTGAATATGCAAGTCTTTTAATTAATCACATATGGGTCTAGGTTGGAGAGACAGATAAAAGCGGACAATGGTGATTAATAAAAAAAAAAAAAGCTCAACAATAATGTCTCTGTAATTGTTCTACACTCATTTTCTCTTGGGATAGAATTCCCTTCAATGCAGGGGCATTCCTTTCAACATTTTAATCCCCATTTTAAAAAGAGTTCAATTTGAGAATGCTTCTAGATTTCTCTCCTAAAAGTCCTACAATACAAAGAAGTACTATATTTTAGCAGTTTAAAAAGTTGTTTACCCTTGTAAATAAGGCTTGAATAGGTTTTAAAAAGAGAAAAGAAAAAGTAAGTAATCATTAAATTGATGTGAATAACTTTCAAAATAGTTTAAGCTTCTTCAGTTTTACACAATTATACAATTTTAAAATGTTGAATTTAAAAAAAAGGAAATCGCATTAGAAACGTAAAAAAAAAATACTAATTTAATATATATATATATATATATATATATATTATCCTTGATTACAAATCATTTTTCAACATACATGTGGTTCGACTTATACACGAAAATTCAATTTTTTCCAACATTTTGCGTAAGAATTGGGGGGTCGACTTATACACGAGTATACACGGTAATAGAATATTGACTGGATAATTAAATTAGACATATGTTAGTCAGTTAAAAACATGTTAGTTTTTTATTACAATATAAGTAAAAAAAAATTAAGCGTTACTGCTTATTTCTCTAACTTGACACTTATTTCATTTTATGTAGTTGTTAATGAAAATAAGAATTTATCTGAATATTAACTGGATATGACTTCTTACTTATTTTTGAGTTATATTTAATAAAAAGATATACAAAAATTAAATTTTATGAATATTCACAGAATAATTAACCATGTGTTATTCAGTTGAAAATAATGTTATTTTTTCCTTACAAAACAATTTTTATGTTGTATCTATATGTTTAGAAAACAAGTGAGGTTTTTTTTTTTTTTTTGCTGAAAGGTGATGCATTTGTAGATGAGCCAGTACTAGCTATATATATTTTTTCAATATTTGCATTTTATTTTTATTGTAAAAGTTTCAATGACATTTGTTCAAAATGGTGGCAATCGGGTTACTCCAATATTTTGGATAAAATGAAATAATAAAGATTATTACATCTTTAGCGAAAATGTACCGGAAATTTATGTCATATTTAAAAGGAAATGAGTGTTTTCTTTGATAAAACTAAAAGTAAAAGTTATATAATTTGTAATTTTTTTAAATTCAAATGCTTTATAATTAAGTATAACTTAACACACAATAATATTTTGTTTTAATTACTAATTTTGTATTAAAAGTATTTAAATTAAAAGATTGTGCGTGTAACTATAGATTAAATAAATTGAACTGATCTAAAATTTTTGTTATATATTTGGTATGACCAGGACTTTACAAATTTGATAAAATCTGGTAGCCAGAAAAAATTCTAGTAGCGAATAAAAAATATTTACCACCCCCTCCTTCCTCGTCATTAATTTTCAAAAAGCACAAAAGTTTTTATGAATTAATTGAGGAAAAATAATCAGGCATTGTTTATAATTATTAGTTACATAGTTTAGAAAGATAATATAAACTACTTTTTCTAATGAAACTTATCAAAATCATACATATCTTAAAGAAAAAAAAAATACTCAAAAGAGTGAATTAACTGGCATGTTCGGAAATTGCTGATTGCCGAATGCTTCAAATGTCCGGATAGTTGAATGCTACAAAATCTATATCTGCTGAGGACGAAAATCTGCACCGACGAAATAGCGAAGCAGGAAATTCTGTCGAAATTTCAAAAAATTCTGATTTGATTATTTTAAAACTTATATTTGGTGAACTTATTTTTGCCAAATTAAAAACAAAAATTAAAAATATTTTTTGTGTGAATATAATTTCAATGTTTATTTTTTAAATAAATATTGGGAAGGGGGGGGGGGGTGTGGCATTTGTACTCATTTCAAGAAAGCTTAAGTCAATTTTTGTACAAAAAAGAAACAACAACAAAAACCCCATTAGATTAAATAACTTGGTCGTCAGTGGCGACCTGGCGACCGTATTTGTCAAGCACTGGGTATGACCATTATTACGATGTCATATATATATTAAGATAAGTATGTGATTATTTTTCTTAAAAAAAGAAATATATTTTTGTAGATGATCCAGTAGCTATATATATTTTTTTAATATTTGCATTTTACATTTTATTTTTATTTTAAAAATAAATATAAATAAAAATTAAAAATAAAGTTAATCTCTTAAAAAAAAAAAAAAAAAAGAGAGAGAGAGAGAGAGAGAGAGAAATAAAAGGAGAGAAAACAGAAAGAAGGAAAACTATTCATACAGGAACTCAAATTATTATCTTGATATCCAAGATTTAATCATTAAACAATGTATGAAAATGTAAAATAAAATTCAAGTAATTAAAAAATATGTATTATAAATCTTTAGCTGCAAACAGCAAAGTTTAAGTTCAGGGTTTTAGAATAAGACTAATAAAAATAAATTTAATGAAATATTTTAAAAGTTTCGTAATAAAAAAAAAAAAAAAAAAAAAAATCAAAAAGTTACATTATAATCACAAAATTATACGTTTAACACAAAATACGTTACACAAAATTATACGTTACATCACAAAAAAAAAAAAAAATGTTAATTTTTTCAAAATACTGGGATTGCGGTAAGTAAAATTTAACACCCGACAATATTTTTTTTAATTACTAATTTTATATTAAAAATATTTAAATTAAAGTATTGTGTATGTAGTCATCGATTAAATAAAATTATCTAAACTTTTATCTACATTTTGTATGACCATTATCAAGAAAATATATTTGTATAACTAAGAAATGTATTTGATTATTCTCCGTAAAAAAAGAAGAGAAGAGAAGAAAGAAAGAAGCAAAAATATTCATATAAGAAATATAAAAGAAAGCACCTTGGTTTAACATATTAAATAATGTATGAAAATGTAAAATACAATTCAAGTCATTAAAAACTATCTATTATAAATCGTTAGAGCAGCAAATTTTAAGTTCAGCGTTTTAGAGTCAGGCAGAAAACAGTAAAATTAATGAAAAATTTTAAAGTCGCGTAATAAAAAAAAAATAGAAAATACTAAATATTGACATTTAAAAAATATAAAAAATTGAGACTGTAGTAATTAAAAATAAATCATCCAGTTAATATTTTTAGTTAAATTCTTGCTAAAAATCAAACATAATAGGATGTAAATTACTAGCTTAAAATTATTTCACTCCATTAGTTGAGTAATCTGTACTGAAAACACCATCTATCGTCTTACACCATCTACATATATATATATATAGGAATCGGTTACACAATATAACAATTCATCAAGTTTTCAATACTTAATTAATTTAAAAGCAAAATTAAAAATTAAAACATATTTCTAAAGGAACTTTCAAGTTATTTACCGTCAAATTTTGACGGGTACTATCTAGTAGTTCATAATACATAACAAAGACAAATCTATTTTTTATTCTATCAATACATATATAGTCTCTTTTAATTTTGACAAACTTTTTATGGCTTAAAGTTCATTTTATTTTATTTATAAGTTTATATTAATTCGTAGTAAAATTAAAAAATATATAGACATACCTTTTTTTTTAATTTGCAGACTTTCGCTAAAATGGCTATGCTGAGTCTCTCGACTGGGCAGGTAACTTTCTTTATTCGTAAATGAAGATCTTTAAAAAAACCACCCATCAGCTTTTCAAACTCAAGATTTAAATTCGTCTACTATCGCTAGGACTAGCTGGTCAGTCTTTTAAAATACGTTAAAAAATTGTTATAAAAATAGTTCAAGTATCGTGGATATATATCATCCGATAAATATGCCTTGCAGTTCTTTCGCCATCCAAAAACGTTTCCACTCTGACTAGAGCAGAGCATCTTCAGTTGTGAATTTTCAAGTATCTTCCTTCCTTACTTACGTGCCTTGAGATTGTTAGTTTCCCTATACATCAGTTTCAACTGACGTCACACCCTAGCAACCCCCTTAGCAACTAGATTTGTTTTTTGTTGGATGGTGGATTGTGATTGGTTGGCCCGTAATACAAGTTACAAATCCACGATTATGATTGGTGGGATAACACTTGGTGGGCTGGCGATCACGTGATTGAAACCCTACGTTTTCCCCTTTCCTTTTCGTTTTTGCCTTTCGTTTTTCCCTTTCATTTTTCCCTTTCATTTTTCCCTTTCATACCTTTTTAACTAGTTATTATTTATCTATGGGTGTTAAAAGCAGTCTCTACAAAAATTCCCTAAAATATCTTCATTATTGTTACAGTTATGACCGAAAATCCGAATTTGGCTTGTAGTGAGTTAGTTACCATTATATTTTTAACACTTTCCAACATAGTTGAAAAGTTACAATGAGCTCGGTTTGTCTGGCCGTCTGTTCGGTCGTGCTCTAACTCTCGTAAATGTATTGGAATTTCCATGTAATTTTTATATGTTATTAAGGTTTAGCATAGAATGCTTTGTATTGAAAATGAAATGTGTAGCATTTCTAGTTCATTTATAGGGATACAAAAAAGAATTCCGTTACATTATGGACTGTGAGGGGAAATGGTTTGCGGAGCATTTTATTGATGTTGCAATATTTCAAACATAATGAGATTGATATGCTTCATTGAGAGGAAAATTTTACGCCTAAGTCAGGATTCCGTTATAGACAGGTTCCATTTTCATAGAATTTACCAAAATCCCGATTAAGCCGCTATCCCGCTTTTTAACACTTTCCAATATAGGTGAAATGTTCTTATGAATTCTGTTTGTCTGCCTGTCTGTCCGTGTTCTAACTCTCGTAAATGTACTTGGGTACTTGATGTTATAAATTTTTTATGAGTTATTTAGTTTTAATATAGAATGTTTGATACTGAAACGAAGTGTGTAGCATTTATAATTCATTTACAGGAACGCCCAAAAGATTTCTGTTACATTGTGGTCCATGGAGAAGAATCGTTTTCGATGCATTTTATTGATGTTACGATATTTCAAACATAATGATATTGATGTGCATCACTGACAAAAGGTACTATAGTATGTGGCGGCGAATTTCGATTTTAATAGCTCATTTTCGTTTCGTCTCATCGTGTTTAGTAATTTTATACCTCGCATATCGACTATTGAGTTTTTATAATGACAGGGGGCCGGGTCAAATTTCAAAATTTCGTTCAGTGAAAAACAGATGTCTTCAAAGAAATAAGTACGATTTAAGTTTACTAATTGATTTTACAGTGCATACATTGCCAATATCTACTATAAGGTTATATTATTGCTGTTATTGTAAGAATTTGTAATTCCAGATAAAATATTCGTATGCTACTTGACAGGCAGGTTTTCGGAAGTTATGATGTCCTCGTCAAGTTTTGTTCATTCTGTCAATATTTTTTCCCGAATTACGAGCACAAGTGTTATAATAACAGCAATATTATAACCTTATAGTAGTTACTGGCAATGTATGGCGCTGTAAAAACAATTAGTAAACTTAAATCGCACTTATTTCTTTGAAGGCATCTGTTTTTCACTGAACGAAATTTTGAAATTTGACCCGGCCCTCTGTCATTATAAAAACTCAATAGTCGATATGCGAGGTATAAAATTACTAAACACGATGAATGAATCGAATGAGCTATAAAAATTGAAATTCGCCCCTACAAACTATAGTACCTTTACTTGTGAGTTGTACTCAACATGTTTTCTCAGGAGTATAGAATAAGTAGCAATTATAGTTCGTTTACAGAGACGCACAAAAGAATTTCTTTACATTATGATTTATGGGGAAAACATTTTGCGGTGCATTTCAATGATGTCATGGTATTTCAAACTAAATGAAATTAAAAAGGATCGCTGAGGCGCATTACAACATGTTTTCTGTAAGGTTGTGGAGTGCGTAACATTTATCATGCATTTACAGAAATGCAAAAACGAATTCGATTACAGGATCGACTATGATCGATAATTGCTGGAAGTACGTTTCCGGTGTGGTAGGCGTTTATGTGTTATTACAGAGGCTGTTCGCACATTTTTTTAGACAAATTTGATAAATGATTTTTAAAAATGGAATTATTTTAGAGGAAAACTTTTTTTCAACAACTTATTATTTGTAATTTATATTATTGTCTGATGCTTTCAAATTTATTCTTCCATCAAGATGGCGCATTGAAACAAGCTGTGAATTAGAGGATACTTTTTTTTTTTTTTTTTTTTTTCGAAAAGAAATATTTTTATTCGGAAGTTTACAATGATTGTAAAGCGCATAGTATAAAAATTTCTAAGTGCAAAATAAACATCGGTATTAATTGGAAAGAGCTATCCCGAAAATCAGAACTTATTCTTAGTAAAAAGACTCAAAATGAAAAAAAAAATACATTAAAAAAAGAGCCCATTTCAAGGCTGAAAACGAAGTTTCTTGTAAGGATTTATGACTGTCGCAAATTTATTTTACAATGGGAAAATAAAAATAAGAATATTGGACAAAAATGTTACAATCAATTCATTATATTATTAAGAGAATATGTTACATCCGATATTTACAGAAAAAAAATGCTATTTTCTTTATTTCAACGACTTTTAAAGGGTGAAACTGCATTAAAACAAAGCTACCGCTCATACTTCAAAAACTACCTCTGTATTCGTTGAAAACATTAAAAACTCACACAGGTATTGCATTTATACCTTTCAACATATTCCTAAGAAGTCACCTGACGTTTTTCTTATGGTTTATTGTGCATTTGGTCTGCTGAAAAGAGCTCTTTCAAAGCGCAAAACCACCACAATTGATCGAATCTGGAAAGTTTTTAAAGAGGCATGGGAAGCAATAACCCTGTAAATTTTACAGAAAACCTTCTACCATCGAAAGCATTACGCAGAATTAGAATCAAGAAACAAGATTATCATGTAGATTATTTCAGAATTCATTCATATTTTAAACGTTAAAAAAACAGCGCCTAAATCGTCTAAAAAATGTGCGAACACCCTCTGTATGTGTATACATCAGTTATGTATCTTTTTTTAAATATCTTATTTAGACATCTCATTTCATTATATGTAAGAATTAATTTTCTTAATAATATTATGCTAGCTTAAAATAGGTGGATTGAACTTTGTGCCGTTATATTATAATAAATGATCAACGTAAAAATAGCACTATTAAAAATATATAAAATAGCAAACAGCTGTTTCGGAGCCTCTGAAGCTCCACCATCAGTGCCAAATTTAAACAAGTTGGAAATTGTACGTTAAACGTGACAAATGAGGTGCGTTCGTTTCGTGCTATAACTAGTTTTACAATGTAAAAAATCATCGTTATTATTTCAGTGAAATTAATTATATCGTCTGTTATGAACGAAATGAGGATGCCTTTTTTTTTTTTTTCTTATTACGTATGCCATGTTTACAAATGCGAATATTTTTTTTTCGACATTAGAGAGAGCTGTAAATTTACTATAGAGATCTTGCTTTGTGAATGATTACCTCCATGGTTAATATTTCTATGACTCACGATGAATGAATATTTTGTTTATTTACTTTAATGGATTGAGAAATTTGGCTGTTAACCTAATTATCACTGAAATTATCTCAGAATCTATACATTTTTTAATGTAACTCATCTCTCAAGCAAACAATTTTTTTGCACGATCTTTCAAAAAATGTAACTTTTACGCAATTTTATTCGAAAAATTAATTTTGACTAAAAATGGCCGCTTGACATATGGAAAAAGATGTAGTTTGCCCGTATTTGTTTTCCCCAGTCACATGACTTGCGCTTTTATTATATAGATTATGTATGATAGGATTTAATAGAATGAAGAAAACTTTTATTAATATCTTTTTAAGTTTTGATTCGATTTTCATAAAATTTGAAATGACTCGACAAAATTCTGCAACGATTCTATGTATTAAATTTCAAACCACTCGGTTGGATAGTTTCTGCGCTGTTATATGCGGACAGACGGACGGACTAGACGACGACTATAGGTGCTACATATTTATATAATTACGATCGCACCTAAAAAGATTAAAAACTCTGCAAACTATCTTGGTCGCGTGTGGTGAGGTAAGCATACAACCGGCTTAAATTTTTAAATCAGTTTTTAATCTTTTTTTCTTTTTAATCTTTGAAGCTTTCGAGGCTCCGAAATAGCTGTTTGCTATTTTATATATTTTTATTTGTGCTATTTTTACGTTGATAATTTAATTTAATATTATGTTAATGTTGGAAAGTGTTTCCATAATCTATGTCTGATGCGTGATTTTTCGTTCTTGTTTATTAAGGTGGTCCGCTGGTCAAAACTTTATTTTCTTTATTTATAGGAATTCGTTGTGTGTAAGGATTTTGAAATGAATTTTTGTCATTTATTCTATTATTGCCGTTTGACTTGTTCTATATTTAGATTTTTCTCATTGTGATTTAATTAGGGTTGAAATCTGTGGGACTCTGAACACGAACTTTTTTTAGCGAAGTGGAATCTCGATTATGGTAAATTTAGTGTTTTTGATGGTTTAAACCGGTTAAAACAAAGTTTAAATCTAATGTCACGTCAAAAATTCAAAAACTAGTTTTCGACAGCTAAAATTCAATCCTGACATGAGTATAAATGCGTGCAGCTTAACTTTTAGATTTTATTGTAAAAATTAAAGTGCTTATTCAATACATAGTTTCAAATCTGCATTATTGCCTTAGGAACAACATCTTTACATTTAAAAAAATTAATGCATAATTTGTATCTTTAATTCTTTATGTATAATTTTATAACCATTCATTTTATTTTACTTCAAACTTTATATTAAATATTCCACTAAACATTCCATTGATTTTATATTGTTTCGAACTTAAAAATACTCTAAATATTCGATTGATTTAGATTTTGAAAATTACTTTAAAGACAAATTTAAATTTAGCTATTTAAAAGGAAAATAATATTTTCCAGATATTTTCTCCTGGAATTTTTGTTTCTTTTTGCAACTGCGAGTTACGTAAAGGAAAAGTGGTTATATAACATCATTGATTTGTTACGTAAGAGCAGCAGTTATATTATGTAATTGCTTTGTTACGTAAGACAACTTTCTATTGAAGATTAATATATATATAAGACAAATACTTGTTTTTGTTTGTTTGTTTTGCGTGGCAAAATTTGGAAAACCATTGTAAGAATCTAAATAAAATAATTGTTTACCAAAAGATTTTATGTTACGGAAACAATGGAAGTTAAACATTATTTTTCATTATTTATGTTATTTCAACAGGAAATTCTGCAGATAAGTATTCTGTACCAATAATTTAATAAATATTTAAAAAATAATAATACTTTACTGAAAATGTACAAATTTTTATTGATTACTTTTTCAAACATTTTTAAATGCTCTATACGCTCTAATTTTCGAAATATGTTCTCCATTTTCTCATTTTATTACATAAAAGGACTTTATTACAAAAACTGAGAATCCATTTTTAACACTTTCCAACATAGTTGACAAGTGTTTATAAATTCGGTCTGTCTGTCTATGCTCTAACTCGCGTAAATATACTCGGGTTGCCATGTAATTGATATATGTTACTAAGGTTTACCATGGCATGTTTTTTATTTAAAATGAAGTGAAGACAAATGTTTCTTAATCTAGGAAAATATAATATAACCACCAACGAAAATATAAATTAACGTCTTCTGAGTTACCCACGATTTCGAAAAGCGTTCTTTATCTTTAAGAACCTCATAAACTAATATATTTTTGTGATTGAAAGAAGCACTTATAAAATCAGAGTTTCTTTTGCTGCCATTGATTTTCGGAAACTTTCCAAGTAGTTTTATAGTGTATGAATCGGTTTTCTCAAACCGAAATACCGGTTTTTAAAGTGGTATCATTTTACTTACCCATCATACGTAGTATAGGGTAAGTCTTGCAATCGTTTTAAAAAACGAAAAATAAATTTTGACAGTTTTACACGTTTCAGACACTGGAGATTCCGAAAAACATATTTTTAGAAAAAAAAAATTGCCGTCTGTCTGTCTGTGTGTGTGTCTGTAAACGCTCTATCCCCCAAACAAATTGAGATAGACACTTGAAATTTGGTATTTACTTAGTATGAATAATGGGTAAAAGCTTATTGAATTTCAGTAACCTCGATTATCCGGAACTATTTTTTTCGGATTCTCGAAATATTCGTTCTGATAAAAAGTATATAAATTTTTTCGAAATTGTTTATTTTAAGGAGTGAATATAAAAGACAATAAAAAAAACTTAAATTTTGTATAAAGAATAAAGTTGATCGGATAGTGAATTGTCGAGATATTTGTAATCTATTTACCACACTCTTCGATTTTTCATGACCCTGTATTTCATTTAAATTTCAATTCAAAGATATATTTTAATTGGAAATGAGACGCTTATTCCGACGCAGTCAACCATTAGTTAATAGGATTATCAATTTTGGAGTTATAATGCTGTTTCTCTTACGCAATTCAATAATAAAGCATTAAAAGTTTATGACGTCATCAAGCCACGATTTCATTCGAATTGCAATTCATTTTATAAATAGTTTACACATGTTTTATTTTCATATTTTATATTGTGCATATCCATTATGGGTAAGTATTACGTTGCGCCCCCCCCCCCCCCCCCGAATAGTTTGAATTAAATGTTTTCATAGGTTCAACAAATATGTTTTACAGACAAACATGATAAATTAGCCGCATTAACATTAAATTTAATATTATTTTGTTACTCTTGCATGTATAAATTCAGTTATGCAGCTGAAAGTATTTACTTGAAAATTGATAGCAACATAAAAATCGATATTCTGGTTTGAGAAAACTGATTAATACACTAATAAAATCTATTCGGAAACATTTCCGTAAATCACCGGCAGCAAAAGAAATGTTGTTTTTATAAATGCTTCTTTAAATCTCGAAAATATATTAGCTTCTAAGGTTTCTAAAGATAAAGAACGCATTTTGGAATCGTGGGTAACTCTAAAGAGGTTATTGCATATTTTTGTATGTGATTATATTATATCTTCGTAGATAAAGAAAAATCTCTCTTTTTTACATCGTGAGAAAGGTTTGTTTTGGGGGAAATGAACTCGAAATATATTATGATACGTTATGATACTTACGTTCTTAACTAGTGGACCGCAACACACTGGTGCACCGTGAGAGTCCTCAGGTGTACCGCTAAAAGTTTCAGTAAAGTTTACAGCAAGATTCTATGAACTAACAAAAGTACTTAAATTGCAACATTCCAAATTCTACACACAGAAAAAAATTCCTGTAAAATTACGGGCAGAAGCCGGCAGCAGAGATTCCAGTCATACCCCGTAAAAATAAAAATCCCTGCCCATCATTTTGTGTGCCCCTAATTTTATGGGACAAAGTAATACAGCATTACAATGCACAGGATATAATGCACTTTAAAACACAATAACACTTTACTTACTGTTCCGTAACACGTAGCACGTTAGATAATCATCACAGAATCGCTTTTTTGGCGGGGTAAAATTTTCGAAACACGAGTAAAATGAAGGGTTACACCCTAGCGGAGGACAATGTATGGGGTGGTACCGTATTTTTGCTAACATATGGGCTAGAATAGAACTGTAAAAATTTGTGGATTGCTCTTAATTTTCTATATATCTAAGGGATAAGGCTGCTTATTTAGTGGATCAGACTGTTTTTCATCAAATAAGACTGTTGCCCGTGAAAATTGAAGAGTAAACGCTCATAAATTTACAGTTTTTTCTGAGAGTGTACAGCTTACTATGCAATGAGGTTTAGTGTCAATGCGATAAAGTTGCATTCTCTTCGAAATGAGTTTCATTGTTTGAATGTGATCAATAATAAAACGTCAGAGAACTGCCATGAATATAATTTTTTAAAATGTAATAATATATTGTCTTTTCCTCAATTGAAAATTTAGATTAAGAAATGTCAGAGAACTGTCATGAATGTAATTAAAAGATGTATTATACTGTATTGTCTTTTCCTTAATTGAAAATTTACAATAACAAACGTCAGAGAACTGTCATGAAAATAATTAAAAAATGTATTATAATATATTGTATTGTCCTCAATTGAAAATTTCAATTATTACAAAACAAAACGAAACGAAAAAAAAAACATCACCTCCTCTCAACTTTATGTCTACGAGAAATATCTGGGAGCACGGCAGTGCGTCCGCCAAGTTCGTAATATATTGTTTTTTCCTCAATTGAAAATTTCAATTATTACAAAGCAAAACAAAACGAAAAAAAAAAAAAAAAAACATCATCTGCTCTCAATTTTACGTCTACAAGAAATAAGCTATTGTCGAATAATGTTAAAATTAAAATAAATTTAGGCTAAATTCTTGAAAGATTTACTAGTAATATACCTACCAGAAAACCTCATCTTGTAAAGAAAATATTTAACCCATTTATGCTTAGCGTATCAAAATTGGGACATTCTGATTTTTCAGAAATATATATATAAAATTAAATTATTTTTTCCATTTTTTGTGATTATTTTGCATGATCTACAAAGAGAATATTTAGATTAGTATACCATAATAATTATTCTATTACATATATACCAGTTATAATTAAACGAAGTGCAGAGAAAGAAGCAAAATCGGACACAAACGGGTTAAAAAAATCTTTTTATTACAAATAATAAGAAAATATTTTACTTTGTTCATTTAGGATACATTTTGTTTCTGTTATTAAATAAATTGAGATGAATTACCGCACATTGGGCTAAAGAGTAGGTCAATTTCGGAATTCTATTTTTTTTTTTCCCATACAAGGAATGAAGTATAGCAAAAAAACTGAATTTATCCACTTATTATTCATAGTTTTTCCGATAAAAAATATTTTTATAATGCAACAATTATTAAAATTGTTGCTTGAATTGTTGCATCTGAAACAACCAAAATCAAATTTTACAAAAAACATATTAAATTTGGGGGGAGGGCGTGAACTTATTTATAGTGAAATGTAATGAAATTTTGTAAAATGGTAGTCCTTTGAAAAGAAATGTCCCCTTTTTCTCTAAAGTGTCTTAAAAATATTATTATTATTATTATTAGTAATAGTAGTAAGTATTTATTTATTTATAATTTACATATGAAAGGCTCATGCTCCCAGAAAATAAATAATATTAATTTCCAAAAAGATGTGTCATTCCCAAACTCCCTCCTTTCTCACACAGGTTTCACATACACAAAATGCGAATCAGCACCAATGGTCTATCAAATGATATCAGGGTCTAACTGAATCTAAAGTTTTATTAAATTCCGTGCATTAGCTCTTGAGATAGAGCGACCACAAAATTTTTGTCACATACAGACGGACACACAAACAAACAGACAGACTCTCAGACAGACATTTTCTAAAAAACAGTCAAATGGTGTTCAGGACCTTCTAAAACGTATAAATCCGTCGAAAACTAGAAGTCGAAAAATTTCGTGAATCCGATAATTTCTTCTTGTATAGACAGAAGAAAATAAAAAGGTGAATCGTTGGTCCATTTAAATACTATTTTACACAGCGTGCTGAAAAATGTCGTTTCAAGAAATACACGTTTAAGGTTTTACTAAAGAAAAAGAGTATAAAAAGTTTTAGTTAATAGTTATATTTTGCAACTTCCAGTTTGTCTACGAACAAAAGTAAAGTCTACGATATATAAAAATAGGTATAAAGATTTCATGCTTATTTAATTTAAAAAAATTAAAAGATACATTAGTTTTAATTTTTAGCCAAAGAAATGTTTAATACTCTGTGAACGGGTATAACGTTATAAAGTTTTCTCTCTAAGACGGAAATCTGCTTAAGGCGGAATTTTATTTCAGTCCCAAGCGATTCCGCCTTAGACAGATTTTACTCTATTTATTTATTCTGGAAAATGAACATTGATTTTTAATAGCCTTTTTCCATTAATAATTTTAAAATCTTATGGTACAAAAAATATCAATAGAAGAAATGTATAGTTTCAAAACTGTTTTTTTTTATTATTATTCTTAAACCAATGCCATCAGCACACTCTGGTGAGACGCCATGATATAAACTGAAAGTATTTTAAATTTTTCGCAATGCTTTAAAAAATGTTTTTATACGTTTTTATAATTTTCAAGCATGAAAAATAATAAAAATAAACTTAAAACAAAATTTTGTTAAAAATTATTGATTTTTCAGACTATGAATATACCACAGATAATATTTAAATAAAAGACCTTGATATCTTTGTAAACCTTGTGGTAATTCAAAAGGAACAAGCCCCACTCCATTAGTGCGACAAGTTTCTCAAACAACAAATCAACAAGTTGCACAAAATTCAAAAGCAGTGATAACAGCCATTAGGATTCAATGGACTGATCGCAAAAAGCGTATTCACGAAGGGAAAAAAAAAATCAAAATCCCCAATGCTTGGGTGAGATAAAGTGACAAAGACAACAAAAATGAGTGTGCAACATCCAGAAATGTGACAACCACCAGTAACAGAAGTTACAATGTGACAACCACAAGTAACAAAAGTTACAATGTGACAACCACCAGTAACAAAAGTTACAATGTGACAACCACCAGTAACAAAAGTTACAATGTGACAACCACCAGTAACAAAAGTTACAACGTGACAAAACCCACGATAGTGACATAATAACCAGTGAAACTCTCGGAAGAAGACCAAGATTCAAAATGTGAAAACCAGCTCTAGCACAAGCTAGAGGTAAAAATATATCAAGAAAGAGACAAAAAACCAATGAATGATAGACAAAAAACAACCCACAACAGGAGCGAGCCTATAAAAACGCCAAAAAGCCTTGACAGAGACAAATACAACAAGAAGGGAAATCAGCCCATAAAAGAGGCGATAAACACTACAGCGACAACCCACCATGAACGTGACAAGCCAACAGACATGGTAAATATGTAAATCTATGTACGCTAATGGCACCTGGTGCATGTAAAATCCGTCGTGGGTGCAAAGCCCTCCAAGTTACCTGTGAATAATACCTCTGGGGGTGCCTAGTCAGGTGAGGGTCTCGTCACCTGATCAAGGTTCTAAATTACGAGACCTATTAAATCTGTCAATTCAACAAAGTTAAACAGAAACCTTGAACCGGCAAACAAAGATAACGGTAGCAAATCACAAGAGAGCAAGCACAGCAACGATGTGAACAAATCAATAGTCAGGTGGATCACAGCCATGCTGTGATCAGGCGATTTCCGCCCCGCACCCAGGTACTAACCCGTTAAGCTAGGCATTCATGCAGGGCAGGTAGGGGCCTGGTTAGCGGTATAAAAAATAAAAAAAAAAGCTAAAGGCTAGTAGCATGCTCTGGAAGGACACGCCTTGATTGAATAAATATTATTAAAATTTTAAATTGTTATAACTGCATATTTTTAAACAAAAAATTTTCAGTAATAGTTTAGATTTTCTTGATTTATGCATATCACATTTATAGTGAGTTTTCTTTACCTTTTTTTTTTTTCTTTTTTTTTTTTTTTTTTTGAAGGATTATTTTTTTTTTAATTTAAATATTAAAATTTATAATTTCGCCGTTTATAGTGAGTTTTCTTTACCTTTTTTTTTTTTTAATTTAAGTATTAAAATTTTATAATATCGCATTTATAACATAAAAAAAAGAATACGTTCCAAAATGAATAGTTTTAAGTAATTTAAATTAAATTGCAAACTAAAATTTAATCAAAATTATATATCGCTTTTTAAAAAGGGAGAGGGAGTGCGTTTTGCTGTTTCGTATAATGCACATTAATAATAATAAAAAATATATAAATATAAAATCCAAAATTCAGAAATAAAATTTCATATGTAATTGTTAGAAATTATATATAAATTACAGTTTTATAAATATGTTAAACAGAATATTTCAATAAAAGAACTTTTTAAGCTTAGTAAAACTTCTGGAAATTCCTCAACCAATAGCAATCACCGGATTTTGATAGGGCACACCATGATTAAAATGTCATTAAACTTATAAAAATGTATAACTTTAAATTTTTAAACATAAACTTTCCTGAATTGTTTCCGAATTATTAGATTTTCCTGATTTACGTACACTGTTAAAAATTTTCAGCAAATTGTCCAGTCATTTCACCGTTTTTATAGAAAACTGTTACATAACCGCAATTTAAGTCTATTTTAATCATATTATTGCCTATATTATGGTCAGGATAAAGTCAAATTGCGGTTATACCGTTTTCTATACTGGACAGTTTGCAGCAAATTTTTAACAGTGTACGTAAATCAGGAAAATCTAATAATTCGAACACA
This sequence comes from Maratus michaelseni, assembly GCA_963931845.1. Taxonomy (NCBI): domain Eukaryota; kingdom Metazoa; phylum Arthropoda; class Arachnida; order Araneae; family Salticidae; genus Maratus; species Maratus michaelseni. The sequence continues at coordinate 47,856,698 of OZ007598.1, read as the reverse complement.
ATTCAGGAAAGTTTATGTTTACATTTATAGAATATTCTTTTTTACATTATTTAAAGGGTTTTTTCTTTTATTTAAATTTATAATTGATAAAATTATTACAAGTAATTTGGAATAACATGTTTCGAAGCGATTAGCTTTCTAAAACCTAAATTAAACTGAAAACAAAAATATAGTTAAAATGTTAATTATTGTTGTTTGTTGTTAATGAAAATTATACATAATTTTTAGTAAAATTTCAAGACGATAAAAACATATTTTAAAAATTATTCGGAGTTAATTTAGTTTTCGACATAGAAATTACTCTAGAATCCTTTCGAATTTTCATTATATACGTCATTATTATACCAAGATTTCGTTACATTTGTTTAGTAGTAAAAGGATACATATCTCAATAAAAATTTAAAAATTCGTTAAAAAAGTAATCTGAAAATTAAAGATTAATTTAAAATGTTCTAACAATATTAATATTGTGAAAATTATAGAAAATTCTTATTCTTCTCATTTAAAAAAAAAAAAGTTTGCATAGAATATTTTTGCAATTTGAAGGCATGGAAAATGGGAACATTGGTTTTTAAAAACCTTCATTAATAACTTTAAAATATTATGGTACAAAAAATATCAATAGAAGAAATGTTGTTTAGTTTCAAAACTGTTTTTTTTTATTCTTAAACTAATGCCATCAGCACACTCTGGTGAGACGTCATGATATAAACTGAAAGCATTTTTAAATTTTCACAATGCTTTAAAAAATGTTTTTTACAGGTTTTTATGATTTTCAAGCCTGAAAAATATTAAAAAATAAACTTAAAACAAGATTTTGTTAAAAATTATGGATTTTTCAGACTATAAATATACCACAGATAAAAGATTTAAATAATAGACCTTGATAGCTTTGTAAACCTTGTGGTAATTCAAAAGCTAAAGGCTAATAGCATGCTCTGGAAGGAGGCCATGATTGAATGAATATTATTAAAATTTTAAATTGTTATAACTGCATATTTTTAAACAAAAAATTTTCGGTAATATTTTAGATTTTCTTGATTTATGCCTATCACATTTATAGTGAGTTTTTTTTTTTTTTTTTTATATTAAAATTTATAATATAGCATTTATAACATAAAAATGAATACGTTCCAAAATGAATAGTTTTAAGTAATTTAAATTAAATTAAAAACTAAAATATAATCAAAATTATACATCATTTTTTAAAAAGGCAGATGGGGTGTGTTTTTCTGTTTCGTATAATGTACATTAATAATAATAAAAAATCTAAAAATCTAAAATTCAAAATTCTGAAATCAAATTTCGTATGTCATTGTTAAAAATTATATATTTATATAGATATATATATACTTTATTAAACATTATGGAAATTTTAGACTATAAATATACTACAGAAAATATTTAAATGAAAGCTCTTGATAGCTTTGTAAGCCCTATGATTATTTCATAAACTAAGAAGTTTTTTTGAAAATATGCAGTTATAAAGTTTTAAAACTTCGATGATATTTATTCAAATATGGCGTCCTCCTAGAGCGTGCTACTAGCTTTTACTTTATGAATTATCACAACTAAAGGTTTACAAAGATAACAAGTTCTTTTATTTAAATATCCTCCGTAGTATATTTATAGTCTAAAAAATCCACAATTTTGAATAAAGTCTAGTTTTAAATTCATTTATATATTTTCTATGCCTGAAGATTATTAAAACCTATGAAATTTTTTTGTTAACGCATTGTGAAAATTTTAAAACGTCACCACTTTAAACCATGGCGTCTCACCAGAGTGTGCTGATGGCATTGGTTTCAGAATAAAAATATATTTTTGAAACTAACCATTTCTTCTATTAAATGTTCCTTTGGATACTTTTTGTACCACAAGCTTCTAAAATTTTTAATGAAATAAAAGTCTTTTAATAATCATTTTTCAGATTTTCCATGCATTCAAATTGCAAAAATGATCCTTGTAATATTAAAAAATAAAAAAAAATAGAGAAAAATCAGAATTTTATATATTTTTCAATATATTATTATTGCTGGTACATTTTAAACTAATATTTAAATTTTAGATTAATCATTTATTTTTTTTTTTATCAATTTTAAATTTTTATTGTATTTTTAATTTTACTCCTAGACAAATGTAACGGAATCTTGTTAGAATAATGACGTATATAATGATATTGCGAAAAGTTTCTAGAGTAATTTTTATGCGGAAAACTAAATTATCAACGAATAATTTAAAAAAAAAAAAAATTGAAACATGAAAATTGCACATATTCTTAAAATTTAATAAAAATTATATATAATTTTGATTATATTTTTGTTTTTAGTTTAATTTAGTTCTTAAAACACTTCTTAATAATCACTTCAAAACATGTTACTCTCAATGACGTGTCAGATTATTAATTATAAATTTAATTAAAAAAATTAAATGATGAAAAAATAAATATAAACTTTCTATAAAAGTGATGAACACAAATCACAGAAATATCTAACAATTCGAAAACAATTCAGGAATTTTTTTGTTTTAAACAAGAAAAGTTATATATTTTTATACTTTGTAAGTTTAATGACGTTTTAATTATGGCGTCCTATCAAAGTTCCCTGCTAGCTTTTCGTTTAAGAATTAATTAATCAAGATTTTATGAATTTTATTTAAAAACTAAATTTTCTTATTAAGTTAAAGGGCTGTGCATAAGTCGGGTAAAGCTATATTTTTGAAAAAGTTAGAAATCATGAACTTTTTAAACTTTAATGACGCTTCCAGCGTGGCGTCCAACCAGAGTGCGCTGTTAGCGTCTAGTTTAGAAATTATAACGAGTTTTACAAAGATAACAGGTTATTTTATTAAACTACCCTGTTTAACACATTTATAAAACTGTAACATATATATATATACATGTAATATATAAGATATAATAATATATATAATATATATAATATATATAATATATATAATAATATATAAGATTATTATTATTATTTAAACTTCATTGTCAAATTTTTAAATCTTTAATGACGTAACTTGAATCATCGCGTCCTATCAAAGAGCAGCTTTCTTAGTATTTAAGAGTCAAAAAGAGGTTCAACAATTATTTTTATTAAATGTTCAATGGATTTTCCATAAGTTAAGAATTCCATAATTTTTAATATTATTTGTCTATATTTTTTTTACGCTTTAGTTTGATTATTTTTAGTTTAATGTAATTTAAAAGAAATCATTTTCAAACATATTTGTTTTAATTATTTTTAAGATTTTATTAATTTTATTTAAAAAAAATTAATTTTCTTAAAAATTAAAGAGTTGTGCATAAGAAGGGTAAAAAGTTATTATGCTTTTGAAAAAATTAGATAGTTACGAACTTTTTCAACTTTAATGACGCTTCAATGGCGTCCTACCAGAGTGCAATGTTGGCGTTTAGTTTAAGAATTACAAGAAGTTTTACAAAACTAGCAAGTTCTTTTTATTAAAATGCTCTGTTTAACATATTTATAAAACTGTAATTTACAAATAATATATATATATATATAATTTCTAACATTACACATGAAATTTTATTTCTGTGTTTTGAAATGTAGTTTTTAAAAAACTACAATGCACATTATACGAAACAATAAAACGTACATCTTTCCCTTTTTTGAAAATGATATGTGATTTTGATTATACTTTAGTTTTTAATTTAATTAATTTTATTTAAAACTAATCATTTTGAAATATATTATTTTCATACCATAGATACGATTTTATTAATTTTAATATTGAAATTAAAAAAATAAAAATCTTCCGGAGGAAAAGGTAAATGAATATTTATTATAAATGTGATGCGCATAAATCCAAAAAAATCTGGTGTTTCACTCTGATTTTTTTTTTTTTTTTTTTTTTTTTTTTTAATATACAGTTATAAAGTTTTAAAACTTTAATGACATTCATTCAAATATGGCGTCCTCCTAGAGCGTGCTGCTAGATTTTAGTTTATGAATTATCACAACTAAAGGTTTACAAAGATAACAAGATCTTTTATTTAAATATTCTCTGTGGTATATTTATAGTCTAAAAATTCCCCAATATTGAATAAAGTCTAGTTTTAAATTCATTTATATATTTTTCATGCATGAAAATTATTAAAACCTATGAAATTTTTTTGTTAACGCATTGTGAAAATTTTAAAACGTCATCAGTTTAAATAATGGCGTCTCACCAGAGTGTGCTGATGGCATTGGTTTGAGAATAAAAATATTTTTTTACAAAATATATATAGTAAAACTATATAGTTTACAAAATGTATATAGTAAAACTATATAGTTTACAAAATATATATAGTATATAATAATATAGTAAATAATAGTTTTGTAAATAATAATAGTTTTGTAAAACTTGTTATAATTCTAAAACTAAACGCCAACAGCGCACTCTGGTAGGACGCCATTAAAGCGTCATTAAAATTTAAAAAGTTCATAAATTTTTCAAAAAACATAATAGTTTTTTCCCGACTTATGCACAGCTCTTTAATTTTTTAAGAAAATTTATTTCTTTTTAAATAAGATTAAGAAAATCTTTAAAATAATTAAAACAGATATGTTTGAAATAATTTATTTTAAATTAAATTAAACTAAAAATAATCAAACGTAATAAAAATAATAAAAATAGAAACAAATATTATAAAAATTATGGAATACTTAATTAATGGAAATATTACACTGAACATTTAATAGAATAACTTAAATTTCTGAACTTCTTTTTGACTCTTAAATGCTAAGAAAGCTCTCTGTTAGGACGCCATAATTCAAGCTACGTCATTAAAATTTTTAAAAATTGACAATGAAGTTTAAGTAATAATAATAATCGCAATAGTAGTAGTTTATTATTATTATTATTATTATTATTATTATTATTATTATTATTATTGCGCAATTTTTGTTCTTAAGAAATATTAAAAGATTAAATACTTTGATTTAATGCAAAATATTTTTTACAAATGGCAACTTTTTATTTAAATTTTTTTTATCGGGATAATTACATTCTTTTTAATGTCTCGTCTTGTTTTCATCATCCTCAAAATTATTATTAAAAAAATAATAATAATAAGAGTATGAAATTTTTGAAAAAGTGAAAATTAACTTACTTTTTTTTTTATTAAAAAAATTTCAAAATATCATAAAATGATCAAATTTTATTTTAATCTCACATATATTAATGTCAAATCTCGTGGAAACTCCACGGACTACTAAACCCTATCCGCTTTAATGAAATTTCGTTATAATGGGCTTACTTTTCATGTATACGAGGGTTTTGTCGAAGGAAGTTAAACATTTCATAGTAACGGAATTTTGGTTTTTTTTAGATTTCGTTCTAACGCTACTCGAAATAAATATTTAATAAAAATTAAATACACACTAACAATTCTACACAATTAATAATTCAAATAAAATTAAATTTTACTTATTTAAAGTAGAAATATATTATATTAATTTACCTTACAATCCTTCTGCCTTTGTATTAGAAGATGGTTTTCTTTTAAATGGTCAGTCAGTGGCAACGATTCTGAGCACAGTTAAACTTGACGTCCGATCGGTTGAAGAGAAGAAATGATTCTGAGCTTCTTCTCTACGTCTAGAATTTGCTCCGCGCCCCTGTCTAGACAGACTGTAGACTATTATTAGATAATATAGAGCAAAAAGTGGAGAAAACTGTTGCTTTCTGGAAAACTGGTTAGGGATGTTGGAGCAGTATGATTGGAGATAAAAGGCGTTTGATATCCATATGCTCCTTTTCGAGAGCACATTGTTTGAGTTATGCCGTATTAACTTTGGCGTATTAATGAATTTTAAAAAATGAAAAATATAGTAGAGAACACTTATTGATTATATTCTAAATTCAATTTTTTAATTTAAAATTTGAAAATTTAAATTTAATTTAAATTCGCAGTTTAGGGATAAACATAAAAAGAAAAAAAAATCATATTCGAGTTTATTTGTCATATTCAGGGTAGTTCATTTTCGACAGAAGGTAGATAATGTAAGAGACTGATTACCACAGGGAAAAATTCCACTAATATGGCGTATTAAATTTGGAATATAAATGAGTAAAACAAAAAGAAAAATATACTGGAGAATACTTATTGTTTATTCTAAATTCAATTTTTGAAAATTTGAACTTAAATGAAATTTGCCAGCTCAGGGATAAACATTTTTAAAAAAATTATATTCGGGTTTATTTTTTAAATTCACGGTAGTTCGTTTTCGACAGAAGATTTATAGTGTCAGAGCCTGTGATTACTACAGGGTAAAAGTTCCACAAATATGGCGTATTAATGAGTAAAATAAAAAAATAAAAATATAATAAAGAACACTTGTTCATTATTCTAAATTCATTTTTTGAAAATTTGAACATAATTAAATTTGCAGCTCAGGGATAAACATTTTTTTAAAAATCATATTCAGGTTTATTTTTTAAATTCACAGTAGTTCATTTTCGAGAGAAGATTTATAGTGTCAGAGCCCGATTACCGCAGGGGAAAAGTTCCACAAATATGGCGTATTAATGAATAAAATAAAAAAAAGGACAAATATGGTGGAGAACACTTATTGATTATTCTAAATTCAATTTTTGAAAATTTAAACATAAATAAAATTTGCAGCTCATGGTTAAACATTAAAAAAAAAAATCACATTAAGGTTTATTTTTTTAATTTACGGTAGTTCATTTCCGACAGAAGATTGATAGTGTCAAAACCTGGTTACCGCCGGGGAAAAGTTCCACAAATATGGCGCATTAACTTTGGCGTATTAATGAGTAAAAGAAAAATAAGAAAAATATAGTGGATAACACTTAATTATTATTCTAAATTCAATTTTTGAAAATTTGAACATAAATTAAATTTGCAGCTCAGGGATAAACATTTTTTTTAAAATCATATTCAGGTTTATTTTTTAAATTCACAGTAGTTCATTTTCGAGAGAAGATTTATAGTGTCAAAGCCCGATTACCGCAAGGGAAAAGTTCCACAAACATGGCGTATTAATGAATAAAATAAAAAAAAGACAAATATGGTGGAGAACACTTATTGATTATTCTAAATTCAATTTTTGAAAATTTAAACATAAATTAAATTTGCAGCTCATGGTTAAACATTAAAAAAAAAATCACATTAAGGCTTATTTTTTTAATTCACGGTAGTTCATTTCCGACAGAAGATTTATAGTGTCAAAACCTGGTTACCGTCGGGGAAAAGTTCCACAAATATGGCGTATTAACTTTGGCGTATTAATGAGTAAAAGAAAAATAAGAAAAATATAGTGGAGAACACTTAATTATTATTCTAAATTCAATTTTTGAAAATTTGAACATAAATTAAATTTGCAGCTGAGGGATAAACATTTTTTTAAAAATCATATTCAGGTTTATTTTTTAAATTCACGGTAAGTCATTTTCGACAGAAAATGTATAGTATCAGGGCCTCATTAGCGCAGGGGAAAAGTTCCACAAATATGGCGTATTAACTTTGGCGTATTATTAAGTAAAAAAAAAAAAGAAAGAAAAAGAAAAAAAAGAAAAAGAAAGAAAAAAGAAAAGAAAAATATAGTGGAGAACACTTGTTGATTATTTTAAATTCAAATTTTGAAAAATTGAACATAAATTAAATTTGCAGCTTAGGGATAAACATTTTTTAAAAAATCATATTCAGGTTTTTTTAAAATTCACAGTAGTTCATTTCCGACAGAAGATTTATAGTGCCAGAGACTGATTACCACAGAGGAAAAGTTCCACAAATATGGCGTATTAACTTTGGCGTATTAATGAGTCAAAGAAAAAAATAGTGGCGAATACTTATTGATTATTCTTCATTCAATTTTTGAAAATTTGAATTTCAATTAAATACGCAGTTCAAAAATAAACATTAAAATAATAATAATATTCGGGTTTGTTTATTAAATTCAAGATAGTTCATTTTAGACAGAAAATAGTGTCAGAGCCTGATTACCACAGGGGGAAAATTCCACCAATATGGCGTACTATATTTGCCGTATTAATGAGAAAATGAAAAAAATAAAAATTATATTGAAGAACATTTATTGATCATATATTCTAGATTCTTTTTTTTTTTTTCTAAATCTGAATTTAATTTAAATTTGCTGCTCAGAAATAAACACACAAAAAAATTCATTCGGATTTATTTATTAAATTCAGGTGGTTCGTTTTCGACAAAAGGTAGGTAGTGTCAGAGTCTAATTACTGCGGGGGGGGGGGGGGGGGAGTTTACCAGAATATTTATAAATAGTAATTTTGGCTTAGTACAAAATTTGAGTTATGAATTGTTAACTATAAATGAGTAAAGGAAAGAAAAAAGTTATTGAAGAATACTTATTGATTATGCTTTAAATTTCAATTTTAAAAATTTGAATTTAAGATTCTTCATAAAAGCATGATTTAAATTGCAGTTCACAGATACACATATAAATAATCATACAGGTGTTTATTTATTAAAGTCAGGATAGTTCACATTCGAGGGAAGGTAGATAGATTTGCCAAAATTCCTGAAAATTATGTGCGTTATGTAAATAGTTATAGCTGTGTATGATTAATGGAAATGTATTAGGTTCAAGATGATAAATACTCAAATGAACTTTTTCGAGAACGTAATACCTTATTTGAGTCCTGTCGTATTAACTTTAAATGATTAAACGGAAGGGAGAGACAAATTTATTGGAAAACACTGAAATCTGGATTTAAATTTTTTGATTAAAAAGTGTCATTTAAATTTCCAGTTGAGGGATACACATAAAAGAAAATTCATATATGCTTGTTTATGTGTTAAAATCAGGTTAGTTCATTTTCGACAGAGGGAAGATGCATAGCAGCTAACTTCTCCTGCTTTTTGAGATCACTTTTTCTCTTATAGTAATCGTTCTCTTATTTAATCGCAGAATTACTCTCATTAAACAAAGCTAATTTTTCTATAAGAAAATAGTGGTCTCAAAAAAGGGGAGGATTGGCAACTGTGTAGATATGCTTATCAAAATTAAACCTGACAAATAGTTAATCTATACATGATTGGTGGAAATGCATACAAGTTTAAGATAAGAAATTATAAAATGTCTCATTTTTATAGCTCATTCCATCATTTAAGTTATGGCGTATTGACTTTAAATGAGTGAAGGGAAAAAAAGACAAGTTCATCGGAGAACACTTATTCATTATGCTCAAAACTCGTTTTAAGAATTTAAACTTAAAAGTTTTTTTTAAAGTGTGATTTAAACTGTCAGTTCAGAGATACACATGAAAATATTCATACACAGATTTATGTATTAAAAGCAGTGTAGTTCATTTTCCACAGAGGGTAGACACTCTTATAAAAATTAAATCTGGCTATTACATATGTTACACAAATAGTTATAGATATACAATACATGAATTGTGGAACTGTATAGAGAAATTCTAAAATGATTCATTTTTATAGCTCATTTCATCATTTAAGTTATGGAGTATTGGCTTTAAATGAGTGGAGGCAAAAAGATTGAAGAGCACTTATTGATTATGCTCAAAAGTCGTTTTATTAATTTTAAACTTAAAAGTTTTGGCAAAAAAACACGAGTGAAATTGGCAGTTCAGGGATACGCATGAAAATAACTATACACGGGTTTGTTTATTAAAGTCAGGGTAGTTTATTTTTCACAGAGGGGGACTAATCTTATAAAAATTAAAAATGACTATTACATATGTTGCACAAACAGTTAAGCTATACATGAATGGTACAAATGCATTTAGGTTTAAGATGAGAAATTCTAAAATATTTCATTTTTATAGCTCATTTCAGCATTTAAGTTATGGCGTATTGACTTTAAATGAATGGAGGGGAAAAAGACAAGTTCATCGGAGAATACTTATTTACTATGCTCAAAACGCGATTTAAGAATTTAAACTTAAAATTTTTCAAAAAAAGGTGTGATTTAAAGTGTCAGTTCAGAGATACACATGAAAATATTCATACACAGATTTAAGTATTAAAGGCAGTGTAGTTCATTTTCCACAGAGGGTAGACAATCTTATCAAAATTAAAACTGGCTATTACATATGTTACACAAATAGTTATAGATATATATGAATGTTGGAATTGCATACATGTTGAGGAGAAATTCTAAAATGATTCATTTTTCTAGCTCATTTCATCATTTAAGTTATGGCTTATTGACTTTAAATGAGTGGAGGTAAAAAAAGACAAGTTCGTCGGAGAACACTTATTTATTATGCTCAAAACTCGTTTTAAGGATTTAAACTTAAAAGTTAAAAAAAAAAAAAAAAAAGTGTGATTTAAATTGCCAGTTCAGAGACACACATGAAAATATTCATACACAGATTTATGTATGAATGTGTGGCAGTGTAGTTCATTTTCCACAGAGGGTAGACAATCTTATCAAAATTAAAACTGACTATTACATACATATGTTACACAAATACACTGCTCAAAACAATTAAAGGATATTGCAGTTTTAGGTGGATTTTGTATCTGGGAAACTTTTTAGCTGATTGATACATGGTCGACAGACATAGTAGGTTATATGAGAATAAATTACACATGTTTGGCAGAAAAAAATGCGTTTTATTGCGCATTTGTGTACAAAAGGAAAAAAACACAATTTGTGCATATGAGAAAAAAAAAAGAATAAGAAAAGGTGTTTTCTTCAAATAAAATCATTTTCAGTAGGGGGTATGGTTTCCACGGGCGGCCAGCAATGTTGAACACCTTTGAGGCATGGACTCAATGAGGCTATTAATGACGAGTTGGGGTATTCTGCCCCACTCTTCCAGAAGAGCTCTTTCCAGTTCTTGGAGAGTTTGTGGGGGTTGTTGGCGGCCAGAAACTGGTCTTCCTAGAGCGTCCCAAACGTGCTCGATTGGATTCATGTCTGGAGAACACGCTGGGCATTCCATTCGAACGATTCCTTCCTCGAAAAGGAAATCCTCCACCAGGTTTGCACGATGTGGCCTACAGTTATCGTCCATTAAGCAGTTATCGTCCCCTGGTCTTCGGCCTGCACATCCACTCTCCAAAAAACGGTTCCAGATCCTGGAAATGACACTTTGTGACATTCCAATGGCTTGCGCTACTTCGGCTTGAGTTTGGCCCCCTTCTAACCTACCAACAATTCTCCAAGCTTCTGAATCTGTCAAATGACTTCGCTGAGACATCGTACTCATCGAAACAAAGCAATCACTGAATGCCGATCATCCTTGTCTTCATTCTCCTTTATCCAGTTGAAAGTCAAATTTCATTCGCTGCCGCTGAAGCGACGTTTTTGACGTCGAACTCAAAATTTGCATACTCCACAGTTTGAAAACCAGAAAAATTTGCATTTGTGATCCTCTTCTTCTATTTTCGGCAAAAAAAATTTCGTTTATATCTTTATTTTATATAAAACTTCAAATATCCTTTAATTGTTTTGAGCAGTGTAGTTATAGATATACATGAATGGTGGAATTGCATAGAGAAATTCTAAAATAATTCATTTATATAGCTCATATCATTATTTAAGTTATGGAGTATTGGCTTTAAATGATTGGAGGAAAAAAATACATTGATTGAATAGCATTTATTGATTATGCTCAAAACTCGTTTTAAGAATTTTAAACTTAAAAGTTTTGGGAAAAAAGCGCGAGTGATATTGGCAGTTCCGGAATACACATGAAAATAATTATACACGGATTTGTTTATTAAAGTCAAGGTAGTTTATTTTTCACAAATGGTAGATCATCTTATAACAAATAAAAATGACTATAACATATGTTAGACAAAAAGTTAAGCAATACATGAAAGGTGGAAATGCATATAGGTTTAAGATGAGAAATTCTAAAATGTTTCATTTTTATAGCTCATTTCATCATTCAGTTATGGCGTATTGACTTTCAATGAGTGGAGGAAAAAAATACATTCATTGAAGAGCACTTATTGATTATGCTCAAAACTCGTTTTAAGAATTTTAAACTTAAAAATTGTGGTAAAAAAGCGCGAGTGAAATTGGCAGTTCAGGGATACACGAGAAAATAATTATACACGGGTTTGTTTATTAAAGTAAGATTAGTTTATTTTTCTCAGAGGGTAGATCATCATATAAAAATTAAAAATGACTATAACATATGTTACACAAACAGTTAAGCTGTACATGAATGGTGGAAATGCATATAGATTTAAGATGAGAAATTCTAAAATGTTTCATTTTTATAGCTCATTTCATCATTTACGTTATGGTGTGTTGAATTTAAAAGAGTAGAGGATAAAAAGACAAGTTCATCGGAGGACACTTATTGATTATGCTCAAAACTCGTTTTAAGAATTTAAACTTAAAAATTTTAATAAAAAAATGTGATTTAAATTGGCAGTTTCATCATTTACGTTATGGTGTATTGAATTTAAAAGAGTAGAGGATAAAAAGACAAGTTCATCGGAGGACACTTATTGATTATGCTCAAAACTGGTTTTAAGAATTTAAACTTAAAAATTTTAATAAAAAAATGTGATTTAAATTGGCAGTTCAGGGATACACGTGAAAAAATTCATGCACGGGTTTATGTATTAAAGTCAGGATAGTTCATTTTTAACAGAGTGTAGATAATCTTATCAAAATTACAACTGACTAGTAATTAGCTACACAAATAGTTATAGCTATGCATAAATGGTGGAAATGTATATAGGTTGTAAAGAATTGGGCCTCCTCATCCAGGTGCGCGATGTGTCATTCTAGCATTTCCTGTGAGTACACTTAACTGCATACCTTCCCTCGCTATTTTTGCCTTGAAGACTAGCAGACGCCGAATTCTATTGTACTGTGAGCGGAAAGTTCGGACAGTGATGTAGTGGTAAGGCGTTACCCAAAGAGGGGTCTTATGCTTTGATCGTTGCCGAGTTCGTGGGAAAGAGTTCATCTGCGAGAGAAGCGATCTCTGCACACGATTTTTAGGTTTGCGCCCGAAACTTTGCCCTTTGTCTTAGAACGTCCAATGACGGACTTAGTGAAAACGAAACAGAGGGATCTCAAGGCTGCTAAGAGGCTGGAGAGTTTCGAGGGGCCCGCCTCGACAAAGCCCCCGCCCCTAGAAGGAGTTCTCCTGCGAGGATGAAAAAGTGAGAGAGGACAGTTTTTGGATAGATCGAAAAGGAGAGTGTTGACTCTCTGGAGAAGGGAAAAGGAAACGTCAGTTTCGAACTCAGCGTGGTGTAAGCGCTAGTGAGGTCCGACCTCTAGAATTGATACAGCAGGTATCCGGTGAAAATCCCAGCGAAGTGAAAAAGCACACCAAGTGCGAGAGTGAGAGTTCTTAGACTCAGAATTAACGAGTATTAGTAGATCTTCCGAAGAGAAGGAACGGACGAGCCTTGGTCCGAATGAACTTTATTTTGTAGTCACGACTGACTGTAATGTTTAGAGACTTTTGTTTGTTTCAGTTACACTTGGAGTCAAGAGGTCATTAATTTATAAGCGATTGACTCACGAAAAATAATTAAATGCTGTAATTAACTTTCTTGTACATATTTTCATTAGAATTAATATTGGTATGCAATAAATTCTATTTTTTAATTTATGCAAGTTAATTCTCTTTACCAATGATCTGATCTCGCTACCACTCAACATCTTAATCAGGTCGGTATAGAGGAGTTACTACAAGGTTTAAGATGAGAAATTATAAAGTGAAAACAAGTTCGTTGAAGAACGATATTTATTATGCTTAAAACTAGTTTTGAGAATTTGAACTTAAAAGTTTTGAGAAAAAGTGTGAATTAAATTGGCAGTTCAGAGACATACATGGAAATATTCATGCACAGGTTTATGTATTAAAGGCAGTTTAGTTAATTTTCCACAGAGGGTAGATAATCTTACCAAATTAAAACTGGCATTAAAACATATGTTACGCAAATAGCTATACATGAATGGTGGTATTGCATCCAGGTTGATGAGAAATTCTAAAATGATTCATTTTTAAAGATCATTTTATCATTTAAGTTATGGCGTATTGACTTTAAATGAGTGGAGGAAAAAAATACATTCATTGAAGAGCACTTATTGATTATGCTCAAAACTCGTTTTAAGAATTTTAAACTTAAGTTTTAGTAAAAAAGCGCGAGTGAAATTGATAGTTCAGGGATACACATGAAAAGAATTATACACGGGTTTGTTTATTAAAGTCAGGGTAGTTTATTTTTTCATAGAGGGTAGATCATCTTATAAAATTTAAAAATGACTATAACATATGTTACACAAAAAGTTAAGCTATACATGAACGGTGGAAATGCATATAGGTTTAAGATGAGAAATTCTAAAATGTTTCATTTTTATAGCTCATTTCATCATTTAAGTTATGGCGTATTGACTTTCAATGAGTGGAGGAAAAAAATACATTCATTGAAGAGCACTTATTGATTATGCTCAAAACTCGTTTTAAGAATTTTAAACTTAAGTTTTAGTAAAAAAGCGCGAGTGAAATTGATAGTTCAGGGATACACATGAAAAGAATTATACACGGGTTTGTTTATTAAAGTCAGGGTAGTTTATTTTTTCACAGAGGGTAGATCATCTTATAAAATTTAAAAATGACTATAACATATGTTGTACAAGCAGTTAAGCTATACATGAATGGTGGGAATGCATAAAAGTTTAAGATGAGAAATTCTAAAATTTTTCATTTTTATAGCTCATTTCATTATTTACGTTATGGTGTATTGAATTTAATAGAGTAGAAGATAAAAAAAACAAGTTCATTGAAGAACACTTATTGATTATGCTCAAAACTCGTTTTAATAATTTAAACTTAAAAATTCTGATAAAAAATTGTGATTTAAATTGGCAGTTCAGGGATACACGTGAAAAAATTCATGCACGGGTTTATGTATTAAAGTCAGGATAGTTCATTTTTAACAGAGTGTAGATAATCTTATCAAAATTACAACTGACTAGTACATAGTTACACAATTAGTTATATAGCTATGCATGAATGGTGGAAATGTATATAAATTTAAGATGAGAAATTCTAAAATGTTTCATATTTTTATAGCTCATTTCATCAGTTACGTTATGGTGTATTGAATTTAATAGAGTAGAGGGTAAAGAGACAAGTTCATCGAAGAATGATTGCGCTCAAAACTTGTTTTAAGAATTTAAACTTAAAAATTTTGATAAAAATATATGATTTAAATTGGCAGTTCAGGGATACACGTGAAAAAATTCATGTACGGGTTTATGTATTAAAGTCAGGATAGTTAATTTTTAACAGAGTGTAGATAATCTTATCAAAATTAGAACTGACTAGTACATAGTTACACAATTAGTTATAGCTATGCATGAATGGTGGAAATGTATATAAATTTAAGATGAGAAATTATAAAATGTCTCATTTTATAGCTCATTTGATAATTTTAGTTATAACGAATTGGCTTTAACTCAGTTGAAGGGGAAAAAAAAAACAAGTTCACTGAAGAACACTTACTGATTATGCTCAAAACTCGTTTTAAGAATTTAAACTTAAAAGTTTTGATAAAAAAGTGTGAGTTAAATTAGCAGTTCAGGTATACATGTGAAAATATTCATACACGGGTATTAAAGTCTGGGTAGTTCATTTGTCACAGAGGGTAGATAATCATATCAAAATTAACTGACTAGTACATATGGTACGCAAATAGTTATAGCTGTACATACAGGTTAATGAGAAATTCTAAAATGACTTTTACAGCTCATTTCATCGTTTAAGTTATGGCGTATTGACTTTAAATAGGTGGAGGAAAAAAATATGTTCATTGAATAAAACTTATTGATTATGCTTTTTAAGAATTATTCGTTTTAAGAATTTTAAACTTAAAAATTTTGGTAAAAAAGTGAAAGTCAGGAAAATATTCATACTCGGGTTTATGTATTAAAGTCAGGGCAGTTAATTTTATCAAAATTGAAACTGACTATTACATATGTTATAGAAATAATTATAGTTAAACATGAATGGTAGAAATGCATATAGGTTTAAGATGAGAAATTCAAAAATGTCTCTTTTTTATTGGTCATTTCATCATTTATGTTATAACGTGTTGACTTTAATAGAGTGAAGGATAAAAAGACAAGCTCATGGGAGAACACTTATTGATTATGCTCAAAACTGGTTTTAAGAATTTAAACTTAAAAGTTTTGATAAAAAAGTGTGATTTAAATTGGCAGTTCAGGGTCATACACGGGTTTATGTATTGAAGTCAGTATAGTTCATTTTTAACAGAGTGTAGATGATCTTATCAAAATTAAAACTGACTATTACATATGTTACAGAAATACTTAAGCTACACATGAGTGGTGAAGATTCATATACGTTTAAGATGAGAAATTCTAAAATGTCTCATTTTTATAGTTCATTTCATCATTTAAGTTATGGCGTATTGACTTTAAAAGAGAGGAGGAAAAAAAACACATTTATTGAAGAACACTCATTGATTGTGCTCAAAACTTGCTTTAAGAAATTTAAACTTAAAAGTTTTGATAAAAAAGTGTGAGTTAAATTGGCAGTTCAGGTATACATGTGAAAATATTCATACACGGGTTTATGTATTAGAGTATTAAAATCAGGGTAGTTCATTGTTCACAGAGGGTGCATAATCTTATCAAAATTACAACTGACTACTACAAATGTTACACAAATAGTTATAGCTATACATAAATGGTGGAAATGCATATAGGTTTAAGAAATTCTAAAATGTCTCATTTTATAGCTCATTTCATCATCCTATATATTAAAGCGATAAAGCAAATATCTTAATTTTTAGTGCAAATTCGACGTTTATGCTCATGCGTGAAATTAAATCGAGAACATGTTTAGTTTTAGAGTAACTTCAAACGCGATCACTGTGGCAAAGTGGTCTGTGACGCTGGGTTTAAGCTGTGAGATTGTCGGTTCGATCCCCACTCCGGACAGAATTATTTCTGTTATTTTGTTGCGATAAGTTAATTTATTTCAATAATGCCATATGTTACTTCACAAGGAGGAGTTATATAATTTTTATTTTTTTTAAATTCGAATGCTTTATAAATAAGTAAAATTTAACACCCAACAACATTTTTTTTTAAATTACTAATTTTATAAAATAATTAAATTAAAAAGCCAAGCAAAGTTTGGGACAGTGGAAAGCAAAATGTAACACTCGACATTTTTTTTTTAATTCCTACTATTAGCTCCCACTCTCTCTATATTTATATATCTTGTTCAAATTTTCAATCGTTAATAAAATACTTTCTATTCATCCACTCAAGTTCAAATACCTTTTTTTAAACTTGTAGTGGATGACACTTTATGTTAATACAGTTTTTTGAAATAGTAATTCATTAATTAAATTTAATTGATTAATTTTAGTTTTATATGGGAGAAAAAAATTTCTCCCATTGTTTTCATAAATAAAATGAAAGATTTTCCTCAAATTAGTGATGCCACAAAAATAAAATACCGCAACGATGAGTATAAAAAAAATGTTCAATGAAGATAACGTGGGACATTAATGCTGCACGGGCTTATTTTATATATTTATGATTAAAAAGTAGGAATTGACTTTAAAATTTTTTTTATATTATTTGTTAATTGCTAATTTTATATTAAAAAGATTTAAATTAAAAGATTTTTCATGTAGTTATCGATTAAATAAATTGATCTAAACTTTTATCTATATTTTGTGCGACCATTATCAAGGAAGATATATTTATATACTAAGAACAGTGTGTGATTATTTTTCGTAAAAAGAAAAAAAAAAAAGACAAAAAAGAAAGGAAAATTTTTAATATAAGAACTATAAAAGAAATCACCTTGATATCGATGGTTTAATATATAAATAATGTATGAAAATGTAAAATAAAATTCAAGTAATTAATATATATTATAAATCGTTAGTGGCAAACAGCAAATTTTAAGTTCGTGGTTTTTTGTCAGGCTGATAAAAGTAAAATTAATAGAAAATTTTTAACGTCGCGTAATTTAAAAAAAAAAATTACAAAATTCTAAATTTTAATATAAAAAATGATATTGTAGCAAGTAACAATAAATGCTCTACTCATTCAATTAATATTTTTATTTGAACTACTGCTTTAAAAACCTTTCACTTCATTAGTTGAGTAGGTTGGACTGAGGTAAAATGAACTACCCTGACTTTAATACAAAAATCCATGTATGAATATTTTCATGTGTATACCTGAACTGCCAATTTAACTCGCACTATTTTATCAAAACTTTTAAATTTAAATTCTTAAAACGAGTTTTGAGCATAATCAATGAACGATTATTTTTCTTCCACTCATTTAAAGTCAATACGCCATGACTTAAATGATGAAATGAGCTATAAAAATGAGGCATTTTAGAATTTCTTATCTTAAACCTATATGCATTTCCACCATTCATGTATAGCTATAACTATTTGTGTAACATATGCAATAGTCAGATTTAATTTTGATAAGATCCCCCCCCCCCCCCCCCCCACTCTGTGAAAAATGAACTACCCTGACTTTAATGCATAAACCCGTGTATGAGTATTTTCATGTGTATACCTGAACTGCCAATTTAACTCACACCTTTTTTATCAAAACTTTTAAGTTTAAATTCTTAAAACGAGATTTCAGCATAAACAATAAGTGTTCTTCAATGAACGTGTTTTATTTATTTTATTTATTTTTTTTTTTCCTCCACTCATTTAAAGTCAGCTCATTTTTTCCCTTTATAAGTACAAATATTTCTTTACTATTATTTAAAAGTTGAAAACATTTTTTTTCTGGTTTATTTATTTTTTTAATATAAAGTATTTTATTACCATTTATTTTAATGTTCAAAATATTTTTTTCTAATTTAATTTTTCAACATACACTTTTTTTTTCACAATAATTTAAAAAAAATTTACCGATAAAAATTTAAATACATTACACTTCTCAGATATATATATATATATATATATTTTTTTTTTTTTTTTTTTTTTTTTTTTTTTGACGTTACATGTAAAGTATATAATACTTATTTAAATACAGTATTATCTCATATAAAGTTCAAAATACTTTATAGAATAACTCGTCTTGCTAAACAAAGAAACCAATTTAAATAATAATAATAATAAATTTCTTCATATTCCACCTTAAATATATATTTACCGTACAATTGCGTAACGTGCAATTTTGAAACAAGAAAATTTGTCAAGTTTTATAGGTACGCGTTACACGTAATATAAAAATGAAAACTTAAATATTAAGCATAAGAATTTAGATTTCTGAATTAATGAGCATCCTTATTAAGCTTGAGTTTATGCTGCCCAACAGGTGTCACTTTTATGCTTTTTGGGTCGGGAATTTAGGTTGCAGACATCTAAGAGGGTGGGTGCCGAAATTCAATGATTTGTTTAAAAAAATGCGATTCTTATATCGCCGTTTTAAATGCACACGATTCAACGATCCTAATAATAGAATTTCGAATCATTACGAATCATACGCATCATTTCGAATTATACAAATTAAAAAATTTTGAACTGAGTGAAAAAGTATCCAGGTCGAGTGTCGGACCCAAAACCATTGGCTTAAATTGCCAACGCTCTTCCTATTAGATTATCTATCTGGACCGCAAAAACCGGCGGACACATTTCACTCATATAACCTTATTGGCAATAGCACATGGTCTGTCATGTAGACCAGAAGTCCAAAAAAGCTTACCAGTTGAGTCCTTTGATATCCCTGATGATGGCTATAAAATTTTAGCCGAAACTGTTGGAATAATTTAAGTTTTAACGTTTCAATTTTACACTGTTTTAGCAAAGTACAAATACAATTATGTACTGTTTGTATTTTTAATCTGTATATTAATCAACAGTGTATACGTCCAACTTTAATACTTCTAATGAAAAAAAAATTATTTATTTTAGGTCAAAATTATTATTTCTGTTTAATTTACTTATTAATGTGTTTATTAAAAACTAACAAGCTGCAGATTTTTTTATATGAAAGTAACTTTGCCTTTAATTACATAATTTTTTTTTCATTGTGAATTATAATTATTATACTCAATGTACTGTTGAGATTTATAAGCAATAACGCATTCTATTTTTTTTTTCGTTGGAAAAATACTTCATGTTGTAAAAAAATTAAGCGTGGAAATTATAATTTCAAATAAAAATCACTATTTTAATATCTAACTAGCAAAACCCGCCGCTTTGCTCGCGTAATTGTTGAAAAATGCCAAGTGGTATTCGTAGGCCTATTTTAATTAGAGGAAATTTTACTGCCACAGATCATTCAACAATTACTAATTAAGCCCCATTTTGAGTAAACTTCATTCTTATATTGCATTAGGCAAACATAAGACTTAAATTAATAAAGAGAGTTAAAATTAATACCAAATTAATGGTAATTTAGAACATATTTTGAAGATTTCCCTTTCATTTCATTTTTCATTTGAACTTTAGAAATTTTTAGAAACAGTTCTAAGCGGGTACTTACATCTTAAAAGTAAGCATTGTGCCAAAATCTATTCTTCTAGTTAAGAAAATTTCTGTAATAATTATATCACAGAAATTGCAATTTTAAAACTTTTTTGTTCCTGCACACATTAAAATTTCTAAACTTTTAAAAACTATTCTGTGGATGAATTTGTGTCTCTACACTGCAAAAAATAACTGTTGATTTTACAGTATAAAACTGGCGCCCCAGCTTCCAGTATTATACCGTAAAATTAACAGTATTAAATAGTAAAATAAGCAGTAATACGCTGCCGCGCAAGCAGTAATACGCTACCGTGCATGCGCGGTAGCGTATAAATTTCGATTTTTTTTTTTTAAACCCGTTCTTAGCGAGCACTGAAATCTTAAAAATAACCACCATGCCAAATTTCAACTTTCTAAACCAACAGCATCTCTAAAATCGCAATTTTAAAAAGTTTTTTTTTTTGTTTCTGCACCTTTTTTAAATTCGAATTTTTCAAAAACTGTTCTGTGTGAGCATATACAGGGGGTGGACAAAATAATACGAACACTCATGAAAAATGGTGAAAAGAGCAATATCTAGAAAAAATACATGAGGAATTAACCTGAAACTGCAGGTGTGTAAAAAGAATAGTATAAGTTATATATTTCCGTGAAGATGTTTTCCCGAAAGCCCATAGGGGACTGTCAACAAATTGAAAAAGGACGAATATCTTTTGGATAACCCTATAAAAACTAATGTAGCAAAAGCGTTCAAACTCGATGTTATTAATAAGTTGCTTATTTTAATATACCGTGTTCATTTTTATGAGGATAGCATGTATACTCGTAGAGAAATTATGGTTTTTATAAAAACAGTCCCAAATTTCGATTAGTTTTTTGCTTATAATTTGCAAAGTTTTTAATATAAAAAAAAGTTCTTTTCAGAAAATATGACAAACAACATTGTACTTAATACTCTGCAATCAGAATTAAAAAATAATAAAAATTGGATGAAAAATGAGCAGGTTTACTAAAAAATGTTTCACTGCGCATGCGTGAATGCAATCAAATATAATATGCATAATGTATTAGCTAAGTATATAGAGCACCTTTTGTGTAAGTCTGAAAAATCATAGCTTGAAAATTCTGTAAATTATCGTCGATAGAATAAGCTCGAAATCCGTTGTTCCCAAAAGGAAGCAAAAATATGAGGGGTTGTATTCAAATATAGTAGTACGTGCAATATTGTGTACGCTATCTTGGCACTAATCAACAGATATTTGATACAACCCCTCATCTTTTTGCTTCTTTTTGGGAACAACGGATTTCGAGCTTATTCTATCGACGATAATTTACAGAATTTTCAAGCTATGATTTTGAGACTTTCACAAAAGTTGCTCTATATACTTAGCTAATACATTATGCATATTATATTTTGATTGCATTCGCGCATGCGCAGTGAAACATCTTTTAGTAAACCTGCTCATATTTCATCCAATTTTTATTATTTTTTAATTCTGATTGCAGAGTATTAAGTACAATGTTGTTTGTCATATTTTTTGAAAATAACTTTTTTTTATATCAAAAACTTTGCAAATTATAAGCAAAAAACTAATCGAAATTTGGGACTGTTTTTATAAAAACCTTAATTTCTCTACGAGTATATTACATGCTATCCTCATAAAAATGAACACAGTATATTAAAATAAGCAATTTATTAATAATCTCGAGTTTGAACTCTTTTGCTACATTAGTTTTTACAGGGTTATCCAAAAGATATTAGTCCTTTTTCAATTTGTTAACAGTCCCCTATGGGATTTCGGGAAAACATCTTCACGGAAATATATAACTTATACTATACTGTTTACACACCTGCAGTTTCAGGTTAATTCCTGATGTATTTTTCTAGATATTTCTCTTTTCAGCATTTTTCATGAATGTTCGTATTATTTTGTCCACCCCCTGTACGTCTAAAAAATAACAGGCAAGTCAAACTTTAAATTTCTATCCCTAACAATTTAGGAAAAACCATAATTTATAACGTTTTCCGCTCATTTTGCACCTTTAAATTTCGAATTTTTAATAAACTATGTTTATACCGAGCGTCTGCATCTTAAAAGTTGCCACTATACTAAAATCCAAGTTTCTAACCCGAACAAATCCAATTAAATCATAATGTAAAACATTTTTAGAACGTTTTCTGCAAATTTTAGCCTGTTAAATTTCGAATTTTTTAGAAACCGGTCTCTTCATTTGCATTTTAAATGTAATCACGATGCCAAATACGAAGCTTCTATACCAGCTGTACCACATAAATTGCAATTTAAAATTTTTTTTTTTCTTTTCTTTTTTTGTCCTGCCCTTTTTACATTCCGCATTTTTAGTAAACTGTTCTGGGTGATCATTTATGTGAGTAACAGCCATGCAAAATTTTAAGTTTCTAGCCTTAACTGCTCCAAATAAATCGTAATTTAGAACCTTTTTAGAACGCTATTTGCGATTTCACACTTTTAAGTTAAAAAATTTTTTTAACTTTTCTGTGCGACCAGTTACGTCTTAAAAGCAACAACCATGTCAAACTTCAAGTTTCTATCCTTAACAATTCCATAGAAATCTATCTCAATTTAGAACGGTTTTCGAACGGTTTTCCCGCATTTCACTCTTTTAAATTTCGATTTTTTTTTAAATTGTTCTGTGCGACCATTTATGTCTTAAAAGCAACAGTCATGTCAAATTTCAAGTTTCTATCCCTATCAATTCCATAGAAATCGTAATTTACAAAGCTTTCGGCTCATTTCGCCCTTTGAAATTTTGAATTTGTTTACACACCATTGTTAGCGAGCATTTGTATTTTAAAAGTAACCGCCATGCCAAATTTCAAGTTTCTAATCCTGTCAGCATTTAAAAAAAAAAAAAATCGTAATTTACAACGTTTTTTTCTTTCTCACACTTTTAAATTTCTAATTTTTTTTTTTTTTTTAACTATGCACTTGCGTCTTAAAAAGTATCAGCCATGTCAAATTTCAAGTTTCTGTCCTTAACAACTGTCCTTTCTGTCCATAGAAATCATAAATTAGAATGTTTTTGTAACATTTTCCCTCATATCACCCTTTTAAATTTCGATTTTTTTTTTTTATAAACTGTTCTTAGAGTGCATATATACCTTACAAGTAACTACCTTGCCCAATTTCAAGTTTCTACTCCCTTCAGTATCGCAAAAATTGCAATTTTAGACCATTCTTCGCTCCTGCAACCCCCTGAGGGTAGTGACACTGACATAAAATATTGCGTATGTTAGAGCAGAGACTGTCACCATAAATTTGCAACAATTACGTTTAAAATCGGTTCAGTAGTTTCAGAGATTCCATAAAAGATGTAATTTAGAATGTTTCTAGAACACGTTTAGCTCATTTCAATCTTTTAAATTTCGAATTTTTTAAAAACTGTTTTTACATAGCATATAAATCTTATAAGTAACTACCATGCTAAATTTCAAATTTCTAGCCCCTTCAGTATTACAAAAATTTTAATTTTAGAACGTTTTTCGCTGCAACACCTCTCTGGGATATTAACACCGACATGAAATATAGCCTATGTTAGGTCAGGTAACTGTCACCATCAATTTGCAACATCACGTTTGAAATAGGTTCGGTAGTTCCAGAGATTCAATAGAAATTGTAATTTAGAATGTTTTTAGAACGCTTTTCGCTCATTTCCGCTTTTTAAATTTCGATTTTCTCTTTTTTTTTTTAGAGAACATTTACATATTATAAGTAACTACCATGCCAAATTTTAAGTTTCTAGCTCCTTCAGTACCGCAAAAATTGTAATTTTAGAATGTTTTTTGCTCTTGCACTCTTCTCGGAGTAGTGGCACCGACATAAAATATAGCCAATGTCACTGCAGGGACTGTCACCATCAATATGCCACCATCACTTCTGAAAAGGGTTCTGTAGTTCAAGAGATTCCATAGAAAATGTAATTTAGAACGTTTTTAGAACACTTTTCGCTCATTTCATCCTTTTAAATTTCGATTTTTTTAGAATTTGTTCTTAGAGAGCATTTACATTTTGTAAGTAACTACCATGCCAAATTTTAAGTTTCTAGCTCCTACAGTATAAAAAAAATCGCAATTTTAGAACGTTTTTCGCTCTTGCACACCCTTCCCCCCCCCCCCCCCTGGGGGTAGTGGCACAAACATAAAATATAGCCTATGTTGGAACAGGGATTGTCACCATCAATTTGCCGCTATCACTTTTGAAGTCAGTTCGGTAGTTCCAGAGATTACCCCCCTACAAACAAACAAACAAACAAATAAACGTTACTTTTTTATAATATTAGTATAGACTTATAGTCACACGTTTCATACACTATATTATGTTTTGAGTTTTCTGAACAGTTATATTATTTTGTTTAGAGAAAAATGATTTATTTCTTTTGAGTTCTGCAACTTTTTAGATTGAAGAAATATTAAGAGTAAATAAAATGTTATTACTTTCTTCTATCTTTACAAGAAGATAGAAGACTGGCATCTTGACTTATTCGTGGAATTTTTCTACTACCGGTTTTCGACGGATTTATACGTTTTAGAAGGTCCTGAACATGATTTGACTGTTCTTAGGAAATATATCTGTGAGTCTGTGGTGTCTGTATGCGACACAAATTTTTCGGGCGCTCTATCTCAAGAACTAATGTACGGAATTTAATAAAACTTTATATTCAGTTAGTCACTGATATAAATTGGTGCTGATTGGTTTTAGGTGAAAATCACCCAATAGGTGGCGCTGCTATGCTGCATTTTTCGCGATTTCCGCAATTGCTCTACCTCAAAAACTAATGCACTTATTTTCATCAAACTTCAGATTCCGTTAGACCTTGACATAAATAGACGCTGATTACGTTTTGGTGTAGATATCCCAACAGGTGGCGCTGCTATACCACTTTTATCATGATTTTCACGATAGCTGTATCTCAAGAACTAATGCACAGAATTTCATCAGACATCATATTGTTAGACCTTGACTTAAAGAGATGCTACGTACTTTTGGTGTAAATAGCGGCGCTTCTATACTACTTTTTTCATTATTATCACGATAACAATATCTCAAGAACAATAAAACCGATTTTTATCAAATTTCAGATTCTGTTAGACCTTGACATAAGCTGTTGTTGATTAGGTTTTGGTCTAAATCTCCCAACAGGTGGTTCTGCTATGCTAGCATACTATGCTGTATTTTGCAGCATTTACACGATTATAGCGATAGTCATACCTCAAGAACTAATGCACGGAATTTAATAAAACTTTAGATTCAGTTAGACCTTGTTATAAATGGGTGCTCATTCGTTTCTATTGTATGCCAATCCTGTGTGAGATAGAAGAAAGTTTTGGGATTGGCACATCCGGCTAGTTTTTTCCTTATAAATGTAGAATAAACAATTAAATTCAGGTATTAAACTTATTTGCGTTTAAGATTAGATAGATTGTTAAGTTAAATACTTTTCTCATATAAATGCTATTTATGTATTTGAATTTTCATTCATAAAGACTATTAAATATGAAAAAAGTATATATATTTAAAAAAAAAAAAAACTATAAAAAAGTGTTTTCAACTTTAAAAGAAATATTTATAGAGGTAACGTATAGAGGTAACGTATCTAAAAAAAAGAAGCATAATATACAGGGTGTCCACGTATAACCTGACCGACCTTTATTTTCGCAACCGTTGGTCCTAGATGCATACTTCCAGTTACAAAAATGGTTTAAATAAGGTAAATAATTATTTTTAAAGCCATTTGGGTCAAGAAACACCTTTATTAAAAAATTACGAAATTTAAATTTTTATACGGTCTCCCGGTCCTATAAGTGATATTTAGTAAAAATTTACAGTGACACTAACAAGTAAGACAAAAAAAGTCTCATTCCTCTAACATTAAAATTGACCGAAACTTTGAAATGCATGTTTATGCAATACCACTTTTTTGCATCTTAAAACAGATGATTTCGGCCATGCTTTCAGGGGTCGTATATAAAGTACTTAAACTTATTTCAAGGTATCTGCGCTTTTAAAGAAATCGTACAACTATTACGACTGAGTTAACTTTTATTAGTTAAGTTTCAGATTAGTTAAAATAATTGTATTTTAACATATGCTTTATTTTGAAAGGGTTTGATGCTATGATTTCTTTTAACAAAAATTATGTTATTTTCATAAGGTTTTATTTAACTTGCAACGATCGTTTTTTCAGTTTAAAATTTGTAGTCGAACTTTAACTCACTTTCAAATATCCGATCGAAGTTAAATTTTACATACTGACTTAAATCCGATGACAATGTAATATTATTATGATTTTCGACGCTTACCATCTTATACATACTTATATTAGAGGATAACACAAAAAAATTCGGATAGATTAACTTCAACATGTTTAAGAAAGAGTTTTATATTAAATAACATAAACTACGATGGTTGTGTTTTTTAACTTTATAATTACGTTTTATGTATTTTTTAACGCTGAATAAAAAAATTACCTTCACTTTTAACCATCATTTCAGGATTTTTCGCAAATCGTAAATTTCAAGGTCGAAAAACAGCAAAAAATCTAATTCTATAAAATAGATGTAAGACTTTTTTATTCAGTTTAATTTTATTTAATTCAATAATTTAATCAAATTTTTGGCTTATACTGGGTTTCGTACAGCTAAGCTAAAAGGTCCGATGGGGTTGGGAGGGGAGGGGGGATCAATTTTAACTTTGGGCTTTTTAAATTTGAAATTTGCGATTTAAGAAAAATCCTGACGTGATGGTTTAAAATGAAGGTCATTTTGGGATTCAGCGCTAAAAAATACATAAGAATAAATTTTTAAAAGCTAAGAAACATGACACAACCCAAAATTTGAAAGACAGTGTAATGTAACAGCATATTAAAATCTGTATAATTTTGTAAAGAATTAAAGCTGTTGTTTTTCATCCTTTTATTTAACAAAAATTCTGTTATTTTTATCCTCTTATATGTTCAGTACAAACTGTATATTTTACATTAATATGTCAGAATGATTATAGATTTCACATTTATATTAGATTGCAATGTTAATTTTGCTCTCAACTATTTTTTTTTTATATATCTGACGATTATTTATATTTCTACTACATTTGTGAATGACCCCTATTTCACAGCAAAAAATATACTCCAACTTTAAACAGCTATTACTCGGTCAATTTTATTGTTAGATAAATGGGACTTTTTTTTGTCTTACTTGTTAGTGTCACAGTAGATTTTTACTAAATATCACTTATAGGACCAGGGGACCGTATAAAAATTTAAGTTTCGTAATTTTTTAATAAATATTTTTCTTGAGCCAAATCGCTTTAAAAATAATTCTTTACCTTATTTAAACCATTTTTGTAATTGGAAGTATGCATCTGGGACTAGCGGTTGCGAAAATAAAGGTCGGTCAGGTTATACGTGGACACCCTGTATATATATTTCCAACTTTTAAATAATTGTGAAATTCAGCTTTTAAAATAAACATCTGATAAATAAAAGCTTTGTAAAGCTTTTTAATTCGAAATTTATACAGAAATATTTATCGTCCATTCAGAAGAGATCATTTCTGACAGAGGATATACAGGGTGATTCGAAACTCCTGTGCAAAATTTTAAGCGGTGACAGAACAACTAGACAAGCTCAAAACACCATACAATGCATGGTTGTAACTCAATCAGTGGAGCGATACAGAGCACTTTCCGATTGTACACAGAGAACCGTGTTTTCTACTCAATATCTAACAAATGATTGCTGATTTTATTTATGCGAAATAGTGGGGCTAACTAGGATGCTAATATGAATGAAAATTAGAAGAAATAAAGCAATTGCAAAGTAAATAGCTCTAGAGAGTAGAGGGGGAGAGGGATGTCTTAAATTTGACCATATTTCTCTCAGAGAAGTTTAGGATGAATCAGAACTCATGGGCAAAATTTTAAGCGGTGATAAAACACATAAAATACAAACTATTTTCTCGATACAATGCATGGGTGTATCGCAAGCGGCGAACCGCTAGATGACTCTCTCATTAAACGCACAAAGCGCTGGTTTTTCCCAAACATCGTCATTTCTGCCGTGGGTGGCAAAAATGATGGCTGATTTTACTAGTCGGGTAAAGAGTATACGCATTTCAAGCATGTGCTGCGGTTGTGAGTGTTCTGAAAGTCCTAATTGCGTAGTAAACATGGTTCTTCCAACCAAAAAACTTGAAAACTTCAATATATTATAACTTCTTTGTCTCCATATTCAGAAAGTGCCTTGTAGCGCTTCACTGCTCGAGTTACGACCATGCATTGTATGGTGTTTAGAACTTGTTTAGGCGTGTTCTTTCACCTCTTGAAATTTCGCTCAGGACTTCTGAATCAAGATTACATACGCAGATTATATACGCATATTAAAAATAAACTTGGTTGTTATGTATGTATGTAAGATATGTACAGGCAGCTCGCATTTCTCTTTCTGAAATGTATTATGAAGGATGTGGTCATGAGATTTTGGAAGAAGAAGGTGGAGGCCAGTTCATTTGGGACCAGACCTTTATTTCTTTTGATGTTACATGAAAATCCTTTTTAAGGTAAGGAGGTCCAGTGTCCCGAGAAAGTCACATTACCATTCTAGTAGAAAGTGTATGCAAGAGCCGTGTCTTGGATTGACAAATAATTTGAGAAATAAAATCTGTCTTCTTCTTGTGCAGTCCATTTTAATTGATGTATTTCTGACTTCTCCCAGCAGGGGTTGGAAGTTTCAAAATGGGAGGGGTTCTTTTATTTATGATTGGTTAAGTATCTTTTTATTGGTGTGGTTTTGTGGCGACAACAGTCTTGACTCAGATCTGATTGCATCACTCACAGCAATTTCAAAATTTGACACTGATTATAGTTTATGACACAATTGTAGTCATCAATTTCTTATTTTGAGATTTAATATCTAAATATAATTAGTTTATATCTTATATGACGTTATGAACTGAATTTCCTAATAAATGTCATATTGAGGCAAATTGACCAAACTTTATGATCTAAATGTAATTCTGGCTTAGATATTGGTCTGAATTTATCTTCTAAACACAATTATTTACTTTGCTTTATGAGATGAGCCTAATAACTGTCCTATTAATGAAAGTAATTAGAATTTATAGCTTATGAAATGAGCTTAATAACTGTTATGTTGATGAGGTTTGATTATAAAATTTACGGCTTTAAGTGATCATCTGTTTCATAAACACCAATCAATGTTAAAGATATTTATGACTTGCAAATTAGTTTTAAATATTGGGCTTAGTATTTTAGAAAAATAAATTAGGGATTTTCCATTTTATAATTTAGAACTTTAAATTTTAAAAAGGGTTTATTTTATTTTATTTACTTTATATTTTTATCCTTTCATATCCCCCCCCCCCCTAAAATGAGTGCCACGGACTTTGCCTGCAAGATCGCTGGAACTCACCTAAGCACTTAGTAATAAAACAAATTTAGCTAAAGCTGTTTTTTTTTTTTCAGACTCTCAGGACAACTGGGCCTACTTTTACATCCAAAAATAAAGATTATATGATACACTGACGAATATAATCAATATAGTCATATAACAAATACGTAATGTCCAACTCTAGCAAAATAAATCTCGAGACACAAAAAGGTTATATGAAGTACAAATAATTGGAGATACATAAAAATTTATGTGACATTTTGCTGAAAAAAGTTCTTGTGCACAATTGTTACACAGTTTCTAAACATTACACCACTACTCCTGTGATGACTTATCACGTGGTATATGTAAAATGTCAAATAGTTCTCAAATTACGTTTTTCATGACAATTATCTCAACCTACAAAATTATTTACTATTTTTTCAACATTGTACAAATTGTCAATGAGACATTATACAAAACACCGATTTAAACATTATTCAAAATATAATATGATATACAAACACACAAAACTACTATTCAAAAATATATAATGATACCAACACCAATATTTTTCAAATAATTAGAAATTTGGACAAAACAAATATAAACACAATATAAATGTTAACAAGTACACTATACTCATTACTACTCTAGAACATTTCAATATTTTAGGACAATTAGCTGCTTGTTTGACGCAGCTGCAGGGTTAATCTCATGCTTAAAAAAAATGGATTTGAAAAATATATATAAATGGGAAACTATAGCCAAAAAAAAAAAAAAAAAAAAAAAAAAAAAATGCGAATGATAGCATTATTGGAACATCTGATTAAAAATAGTAAGCATATCATAACTTTGTGAATTATGTGAAAATACAGACTCACCTGGGCAAGAGGTCAGGTAAGTCATTGTTTGAAAACTCAAAGATATGGAACTTCTTCAGTGGCGTCAACAAAATACGATGAAACTTTCCCAAGTTAAATCTGAATTTTTTTTTTTCATTTAAAACTTTTCCTTGAGAAAAGAAAAATTCAAAATCAAAGTGACATGAAACAAGGCAACAATTCCGTATTTGATGCATTTGAAATAATCTTCTGACATCCCATGTTCGGTTTTCTACTGGATCCCTTTTTTGTAGGGGTACTCGAGTACTAAAGTTGTCATCGGTTACTATGTTTTGTATCGTGAGGGGAAGATTTGCTACCCGTTTATCCTTTATCCAGGTGTTTGGGTTACCCTAATCTAGGTTACCCTAGAACTCCTATAATAGAGGGTGACGCATCCTCGCAGATTTGATATCCGAATTGCAGCCCAGTAGAAAAACTAAACAAGAACCGGTTCAGCGAACCAGAACCGAGTCTTAGGCAACCCCAACTCCGGCTGCGGTAGATTGATGCTGAGCTGCGTACCAATAATGCGAAACTAAGGCTCCTATAATAAGAGCTTACGCATATCCATTTTGTTTCCGAATATTGGTACCCAGTTCAGCATCAATCTACCGCAACCAGAGCTGGGGTTGACTAAGACTCGGTTCTGATTAGCTTGGTTTTTCGACTGGGCTAAAAATCGGGTGCCACATCTGCGATGATGCGTCAGCCTCTATTATAGGAGTTCTAATGCGAAACAAAATGGATGTGCGTCAGCTCCTATTATAGGAGTCTTAGGTTACCCTAGGGCTCCTTTAATACTAGGAGTTCTAGGAGCTACTTTAGTTCTAGAAGCCTTAGGTTACCCGTACGGTTTTTCGCTTGAAAGTGAAGGGTTAAAAGCAGGGCTTGAAATGTACCGGAACAATATTCCGATTCGTGAAATTACGACAAATATTGTTCCGGTTCAAGAAATTATGGTAAATATCATTCCTGTTCTTGCAATTATTAAAACATATTGTCACAATTCCCGAAAAATAATAATATTTAAAGTAGAAAGGCAGTAAAACTTTTTAATATTAATTTTTTGATATAATGAATATGGAAGCAAGCTGAATTTAGACTTTATCGGAGACACGGTGTTGGTTTACACTCCGCTTGCTGCTATCAGAAAAAGAGAAATTATTCGCCGTTTTCCGGCAATTAATTTGATTTTTTATATCTATTGCTTATTATGCTCAGAGTTCGTACGCTTTTCCCACAATTTTTTAATAGAATTTTTCGCCTTATTTAAATGCAGAAAAGTATTACAAATCCTTCAACTGAACGAGGCGTCTACAATTTCTGATATATAAACATTAAATAGAAAAATTCTATTAAATAATTGTGGTAAAAGCGTACGAACCCTGTAATTTAACGAGGCGTCTACAATTTCTGCTATTTAAATATTAAATGGAAAAATTATTTTAAATAATTGTGGTAAAAGCGTACGAACCCTGGGGCTCTCTGTAACTTTTATAATTATTATTTAGAAACTTGAATGCGTTTTTAAATTGTTTCTGTATGGTTAGAAAAAAAAATTGTCTATAATTACAAAAAAAAATTTAGTCTACAATAATTTTAAAATAGCGTTCCGGTTCGTGGATTTTTCCGTTTCGAGCCCTGGTTAAAAGTTTGTTTTGATTTTATTCTCGGGTATAGCATTTAATAGGGTTAATTCCTTAATCATGACTAAACCAATTCGCTCTCTTTGTAAATAAAGGTTCATAGGGGGTAATTCCTATACGATTGATCTTCAATAAAACAAATCTCATTTGAAAATATTCCAATATTCTGAAAGTACTTAAATTTCTTTGAAAATATGACATACTAATAAAATATTAAAAATGTAAATGTTTTGAAAATATAGTTGACCACGGAAATTATAAAAATATAATTCTTCGTAATAAAGAATCTAAGTATAATAAAAGTGGCAATAACAATAATAATAATAATAATAATAATAATAATAATAATAATAAAGCGTAAAATAAAAATATATATAATTTTCTTGAAATATTGCTTAGACCAGGGCCTGACAAATGCAGCCACCAGGTCGCCACTGGCAACCAAGTTATTTAATCTGTCCTTTTTAGGTGCGTTCGTAATTATATAAATACGTAGCACCTATTGTCGTCGCTTGGTCCGTCCGTCTGTCTGTCCGTCCGTCCGTCCGTCTGTCTGTCCGTCCACATATAACAACGCAAAAACTACCCAACCGAATGGTTGGAAATTTAAGATATATTATCTTTGCAGAATTTTGTCGAGACATTTCAAATTTTATAAAAATCGAATCAAAACTTTAGGAGATATTAATAAAAATATATTAAGAAATTTGATTTTTTTTCAAAAAATCGGTGCTTTTTTGTTATAGGACCTACCTTCCGAGGTTTAATCGTCAAGCGACCGAGATACTTATTTTATGACAGAAATTAATCTGCAGACAATATAATTCACTTCACAGAATAAAAAATCATCAAGATCTGAATATTTATATAACTAGCTATAGTACGGACGCACCTAATTTGTCACGTTTGACGTACAATTTCCAACTTGCTATTTTTTTACATAAATTGACATAAGGAATGAGTACAAACGACATTTTTCTGTCTCCCCAATATTGAAAAATAAACTTAGAAACAATATTCAAACCAAAATATTTTCAACTTTTTGGCTAAAATAAGTTCATCAAATGCAAATTTTAAAATAATAAAATCAGAATTATTTGACTGACTTCGACACGAAAACAAGCAAAAATTTGTTTTCCTGCTTCACTATTTCATCCGATATATATAGATTTACATATAGATTTTGTAGCACTCAACTATCTTGGCATTTGAAGCATTTGGCAATCAGCATTTTCCGAATATGCCTGTTAATTTTGCCTTTACAGTAAATATATTTTTTTTCTGATTAATATATTTTTGGATAAGTTTCTTTAGAAAATATAGTTTATATATATAGTTTATATTATCTTCCTAAATCATATACTATTTATTCTTAACTATGTAACTAATAATTCTAAACTATGCTTTTTATTATTTTTTCTGGATTAATTCATTAAAAAAAAAAACGTTTGTGCTTTTTGAACATCATTGACGTGGGAGGAGGGTGGGATAAATATTTTTTAATGGCGACTAGAATTTTTTGCTACCAGATTTTATCAAATTTGTAAAACCCTGGTTTAGTCTATAGGAGAGAAAAACAGGCATCTCAAGAAGCAATACAGTAATCCCTCAACATTCGCGAGGGTCCAGGAAAAGATCGCGAATGTCAAATCCGCGAATGTTGAGTCTACCTTTCTGCACGAAAAAAGGAATTACGTTCTATGAAATTTTAATTAGAGTGGCACAGCATTTCAAAGAACTAAAGGATACATGTATTAACAATACTTTATGCAGAACATATGTGTAAAAGTTAAATGTACGCACATATTCATAAACATGAAATTTATTTACTGAAGATAATTCTAATTAATTGACTAGGGTAATAATGACAGTTAGAAAAGCATGCGTTTTGTATAAAGTAATTTCGATTATCTCTATTCGCAAAGAGACGATAATGTGTAAATGGATCAGCATGCAATAAAATATTAAAATACGATATTTAAATACATCTAGATCAGCCATACTCAACCTGCGGGCCGCGGGCCGCATGTGGCCCGGAGACCTTTTATGTGCGGCCCGAGGTACATAATCAATAACTTCTATTTATTACATTAATTTAGATGTGTATACATGTTTTTAAGACCTTCACTGTTCTTTTATATATTTTCATGGGAAGACAAAAAATGTCCTGTTATTTAAAATTACTAATTTAAAATTATCTTAAATACCGTTTCCATAGTCAAAAGTTCTTTTTATATATAGCTCTATTTGTGCAATAGTGGTGTACACATTTCTTAATCTTCAACACTAAACCAATATTATTCCAAATTTATTACATTTGCACTATACACTTCTACACTTAAAAAAAAGTTTTTGTATTAAGAAAGCGATTCATTTATTAAAGCAAACCACCTTATTTTTTTCTTTAGAACTTGGAAATGCTACATTGTTTATTATTACGTTTAACTAAAAAGGCTTATTAGGGTCGAACGTTTACCGTGGAAAAAATAGGCAGAAAAATGCTTTATACCACTATTTGTACATCATTTGCAATTGAAATCTACCACAAAGTTTATTGTTTGGAAATAGTGGTGTTAAAAGTTTTGGTAATATTTCTTTTTCGACAAACGTTCAATCCTACTGATTATATTAACTTTATTATATAGATTTGTTAGATACTACTTTTTTTTAATCTTACAATTTAAATTATCCCTTTTTTACATTATAATATAATTGTGTTGCGGCCCGCCGAACCTTCCAAACATATGTTTGCGGCCCGCGAGAAAAAAAAGTTGAGTATGGCTGATCTAGATGCTTCAGAAATGCTGTTATTTTCTATCTAAGTGCGGTTTCAGCTCCATCTCTACGAGAACTTGAACGTGTTAAACTAATAGATTAAAGATGCTCTTGCCTTACCACTTCTAATATCTCCATTGCAATGAATATTCTTTTGTTATTTGCTTTCCTACAACACTCGCTCCTTTTTCAGCTGACAGCTGAAAATTGATTTGTAAATAGATACTAAGAAAACACTGAGGAAATAATCTTTAACCACTATAAATTCTGAAAAAGAAAGAGATAATAAGAAAAAAATCGCTAATAATCAAGTCAGATTCTCGCGAATGTTACGTTTTTCCACATTTTCATATTCGCAAATAATCAAAACTAGCGAATGTTAAAACCGCGAATGTTGAGGGATTACTGTACGTACATACTAATGCTAAAGCATTTGAATTTACACCGGGGTTTTCTGAATTTAATGACTATTGGCTTGTGCCACTAGCCACTGGCTTCGAGATTTCTGTATTTATTCGGATCATGCATTGTTGTTATTACCCCTTAATTATTCAACACATATTAAAATAGCACAAATAATTAAATGTTTAGCATAAGATATCATTTTAAATAAAATACAGTAAAACCTCTAAATAACGGACACCTCGGGAGCGCAGAAATTGTCCGCTATTCGGAGGTGTCCGCTATTGGGAAAACTTCAGAGATTCACAAAATTGCTAAGAAAGGCTTAACGTTTCATTAATTGGCTTTTATATGTCCGAGAACTTCTATTATATGATTAATCAAAAATTAAAATTACTTTTTTAAGCAATAAAACACAAATGAAATTGTACATATATTTTTCCACTGTTGTATTACATTCTTAAGGAAAAAATCTGTTACAAAAGTTTGCTTTTGCTTGCGATTACATGTTGTCAGTTTTTCTATGCGACGTTTTAATGCTATCAGTAGTGTTAACCCTTCTGAATCATCTTTTTATTGGAAAAAGAGAAAAATATGTGTAACTACTCACTGTGTTTTGCCGTTTCTTGTAAATTCTCGATATTGCAGGAAACATCCCCTGGTTTCAGTATTTGATTCATAGCACTAATAGAGTCAGCTTTTGTCGAAGATTCTGAAGGAATATAATCGCCTACATCAACTGATTCTTTTT